>JAZKJV010009143.1:0-1334339 GCA_037367405.1 Ottelia alismoides | reverse complement strand
TCGGCTTTTTACGCGGTTTTATTTTCTTTTCTTTTTACTGCCTTTTCCGGTGTGTTACGCGGTTTTCATCGAGCCCCTAGACTTAGGATTTTTCTCTATGCTTGTGCCGTAATTAGTAGGGTCCCCACACTTAACTATTTGCCTGTTCCTAGAGTGTGCTAATTGGACTCACTAATAATCAATTAATAAAAATAATCGACTCATCTCCTTCGTAGCCTACGTGCCGCAGCTCACCCTGTAAAACGCTTTCTCCTACCCCCGATTTATCGGGCAGAGGAGGGGGTGGGCCAAGACCGGACCCTTTGGCTTGGAGGTCGGTGACCGATTAGACGGTTCTGCGAGTAGAATTGCTCATCTAGGACTCGGTTTTTCCCGCTGCATCATTTAGGTAGTTTATTTCCTGTCTTTAAATTCTGCGCGGATCACTTGCATGTAGAGTGCTGGAGGCAAGGTACGCATTTCTGACTCAGCATGCATCATTGATTTCATCGCGCATCGGCTTTTTCGACTTCTCCCCCCTGTTTTGGACTAAATAACCAGGAGAACCGAAAAATTCGTTATGCGTTTGTTTTCTATTTGAAAAATATTAAAAAGAAAAATCATAAAATTGGGACTGGATAAAACTATTGACCCTAAAAGACCCTCACCCTAAAAATTTGTCTTGGGGAGAGCAACCCCCTCATTGTTTGGTTTGGATGCGCGAGAGAGTGACCCGCACCCTAGGTAGAGCCCTCCGGTGTTATTCCCGACTGATTACTGACTTCTCCGTGCGGGCCAGTCGGTTGGGGTAGCATCGGGTATCCTAACAGGTCACGTAAGCGCTCTGATATCTTGTGTGCTCACCTAATAAAAATTGACAAGATAATTTGACTGAACTTTCACGGTTTTCAGCTCGCGTTGCGTTGGTGAACCGGGGGTTTGCATTCTGATCATAGTTTCTCCAGATCTCATCCGCACTACTCGCCAGATCAAGATGATGGTAGACGCTCTCTTAGGCAGCCTCTGGCTGCACCGCTTTCGGGCACGTCTACCCGATCATCTAGGTTGGCCCGCGAGAGCCAAGACCAGCTCTCCGAGCCCGAGTACGACTCCGCCCTGTTCTCCCCTTGACTCCCTTTCTTTCGGACCTGAGCGACATGAGCCTGAGGAGAGATTAGCAGATTTGATAGCACCTGAGTTGGGCTCGTTTGGATTTTGCAGACGTCATGGCCGGCAGTTCTGAGGATCGCTCCCGTCAGCCTGAGCACTTCGTATTGGATCAGGGAGCGATCAACTCCACCCTGATCGCCTCGTTAGAGACCGTCCAGCAGCAGCAGCCCTCTTACCAGTCCCCACCATCTCCAGACATGCAGATGGTGGTATACCAGCCGGATCAACCTCTGGCAGTACTCCCGCCAGCCCCCTATGATGCAGAGCCGTTGATGGATGTCAACAGGATTTGGTATGACCGCCCCCAGCCTGGGATCCGACGAGACCATCCCGGATTTAGGTGGGGGAGTGGAGGTACCCAGCCCCAGCAGCAGTCATCAGGTCAGGGAGGGCAGCATGGCCAGCAGAGAGATCACCAGCCGCAGCAGCAACCCCCATCCTATCAGTCACACCAGCAGTCATCCTTCGTTCTTCGTCCCTAACAGCAGCAGGGACAGTCTTGGAGACGTGAGCAACAGGCTCAACCCACCACACCAGCAGCAGCATCCTTTCTCCTACCCCTCTTACCAGCAGCACCAGTTCCAGCAGCCTCAGCACCAGAGAGGCTACCCGTTGGGCTCCCATGAGAGCCCCGCCTTGGATGACATAGCCCGCCTCCTCACGGACCAGCAGGCTACCTTCAGACGGGAGATGGACGAGTTCCGCCAAGAGATGCGGGACCTTGTGAGAGGGAAGGCCGCCATTCCTGCACAGATAGAGCCAAATCCGAACAACCTGAAGAGGAAATCTGAGCAGGTAGTTCCACTGAGCATGCCACTCCTAGTGATCCATTTGATGATATATCTTCGGATCTATTTGATGCTGATTTTGTTACACTTAGGAGCGGCAGAGCACCAGCAGGCGGCGCCTCATCTGAGCGACGACTCGAGGATCCACCCAGGGCGCCAGATGAGGAGGAGGAGGAGAGCGGTACTGAGGCCGCACACGATGATGACGGTGGTACTGATGCCACCAAGGATGCTGATTCTACCGGCGGTACTGAGGCCGCCGCTTTACCAGTTCGAGGAGGTAGTGCTGATGCCACCAGAGTAGCCGAGCCAGCCCGCGGTACTGAGGCCGCGAGACGTCCAGTAGCAGAGCCAGCCCGTGGTGGTACTGAGGCCACCGGTGTTTGTGTAGAGAGATCAGATGTTTTTCCTCATTCTCATGTATCTCAGAACACTGTTGTGAATAAAGGAAAAGGTTTAGTTTCTTCTGGTCCCACTGTGGTGCTTGATGTATGTGCGGATCCGGCCGTCGAGCCGTCTAGGCCTTTTCCTAGTCCTTCATCTGCGAAGGACCCTGTGATCCCCTTCCCTAGAGCCCTTCAGATGGGGAATGGGAAGAAAAAAGAAAAAGACCCAAAAAAGAGAGAGCAGGAGGAGTTCAGCCAGAGCATGATCGATAGATTTCACATACAGCTGACTCTTTCAGGAGGCTTTGCAACACATCCCCCTTCTTCAGCGATCTTTGAGAGACAGGACCACAGTCAGGAGGAGGAGGAGGAACCACACTTCAGAGATTCATGTGCTGACGAAAGCCACTTGCTTCGTGATCCAGAACCGTCTGCCGGCCAAGAGGCCAGATTCAGGGGCCCCGTATGTCAGATGTCAGATTAGTGAGCAGAGGTTCGATCGGACTCTATTAGATAGCGGGTCGTCTATCAACCTCCTTCCGGCAGCCCTTCTCGACCGCTTCGAGTTGGGCACTCTTCGACAGAGCAGGACAGTCCTTCAGTTTGCTGATCGATCTGTCAAGAGGCCAAAGGGTTGTTGCGAGACGTTATCGTCACGATTCAGGGCATGCAATTCCCCGTGGACTTCGTAGTGTTGGACATGGAGATCCCTGACTCAGTGGCCGATACCCCCATCATCCTCGGTCGTCCGTTCTTGGCCACAGCCAAGGCGGTGACTGATCATGATAGCGGGAAGGTTTACTTTCGCGTCGAGGGCGAGAGTATACAAATAGAGACGGTCGAGGACTACAGAGCCAGAGAGAGAGCACGCTCAGAGGCCAGCACAGATTCAGAGCAGCTGACAGACGCCGAGCCAGACATCCACCAGGACTGTGATTTTGTGATCACAGACGACGAGGCAGCATGGGCAGACCCTTCAGCACAGGCCATCCTCTCATTTCCAGACACCACTGAGGCAGAGATGACATCAGAGGAGAGTCTGGAGAGCACAGCCCTGGTCCAGGATACCACAGAGGCAGCAGAGCCGGTTCTTGACCGTGACACGGTTTTCAGTGATGGTGGTGCTGAGGCCACCTTGTGTAACGGTGGTACTGATGCCACCTTGTTCGATGCAGATCCCTCGGATTCAGAGTCTGATTGGGCAGATTGTGATGATCATATGCCAGACTTGAGTCCACCTGAGCCTATAGATGAGAAGGAGGTAGAGGCAGAGCAGATCAGAGACAACACAGTTGAGCAGCCTTCTCCAGATCCAGTTTGCGAGAGTTCGCTTTCTTTCTCCCAGGCAGATTTGGCAGACTTAGCAGCATTGACACATTTCTTCCGCAGCCAGATTTGCCAGCGCCCAGCTATCCAGAGCTGAAGCCGCTCCCTACTTCGCTGAAGTATCGGTTCCTTACGGGCGAGCCTGAGATGTACCCAGTCATCATCTCCGCCGATCTGACTGGAGAGCAGGAATCCCGTTTGATGGGGGTTCTTGAAAAGAACCGCAAGGCTATCGGATGGAGCGTAGCAGATCTCCATGGGATTAGTCCATCAGTGTGCTCCCACCATATCTATCTCGAGGAGGGGGCGAAGCCGTCGCGTGAGTTCCAGCGACGATTGAACCCCAACCTGAGAGAGGTCGTGATGAAGGAAATATCAAAATGGTGGAGTGCAGATTTTATTTATCCCATTTCCGACTCCAAGTGGGTTAGCCCTTTGCATGTGGTGCCCAAGAAGACGGGCATCACGACTGTGATCAGTGAGTCCGGGGAGAGGAGATTGCTACACGGGTACCCACCTCTTGGAGGGTCTGTGTTGACTACAGGAGACTCAACCAGCCACCAAGAAGGAGCATTTTCCCCCTGCCTTTTATTGACCAGATCATTGAGAGACTGGCAGGGAAGAGCCATTATTGCTTCCTGGATGGGTACTCGGGCTACAACCATGTGGCCATCGCTCCTGAGGATTAGGAGAAGACCACCTTTACCTGTCCCTTTGGTACGTATGCCTTTCGACGCATGCCATTTGGGCTATGCAACGCCCCTGCGACTTTTCAGAGGTGCATGCTGTCGATCTTTTCGGACATGGTAGGGGAGTGTTTGGAGGTCTTCATGGACGATTTCTCGGTCTACGGCGACGGATTCGACTCCTATCTTGACTGCCTAGACCGAGTACTCCAGCGATGTATTGAGTACCATTTGGTTCTATCTTGGGAGAAGAGTCACTTCATGGTGACTCAAGGGACGGTGCTTGGCCACATCATCTCCAACAGGGGCATGGAGGTTGATCCGGCCAAGGTTGATGTCATTAGAAACTCGCACCGCCGTCCAATTTGAGGCAGCTACGGTCATTCCTGGGGCACGTTGGATTTTATAGGAGATTTATTCAAGATTTCAGCAGGATTGCCCGGCCGTTGACTGACCTCTTGACGAAAGACATCGATTCCTTGTCGATGACAAGTGTCTTTCGGCCTTTGCGACTCTCCAGCAGTGTGTGATTGAGGCTCCTGTCCTCCAGCCGCCTGATTGGTCTCTCCCATTCGAGATCATGACGGACGCCTCCAATTTTGCCGTAGGGCAGTGCTGGGACAGAGGAGGATGGAGTTCCATTTGCCATTCACTACGCTAGCCGCACATTGGATTCCGCCCAGCAGAATTACACGGTCACAGAGAAGGAGATGCTAGCCGTAGTGTTCACCTTAGATAAGTTTCGATCTTATATCATTGGATCTAGAGTGACTTTGTACACAGATCACACCGCCATCAGGTACCTCATGGCAAAGAAGGATGCCAAGGCCAGACTTACTAGATGGATCCTTCTACTCCAGGAGTTCGACATTGAGATCAAGGATAAGCCTGGAGTCAAGAATGTGGTGGCGGATCATCTCTCCCGTTTAGAGCAGCCTGAGGAGTCTGAGCAGATTGATCCCATTCGAGATACCTTCCCAGATGAGGCGATCCTTGCTATCACCTCACTCCCGTGGTATGCCGATATTGTGAACTTTCTCGTTGTTGGGAAAGTCCCACAAGATTGGCCCAGGCAGAGGCTTGAGACCTTCCTTGCGAAGGCCAAGTCCTACCATTGGGAGGATCCCATCCTTTACCACGAAGGAGGGGATAGCGTCTGGCGTCGGTGTATTCCTCAGGAGGAACACCATAGCGTCCTCACTTACTGCCACAAGCTTGAGGCAGGAGGACATCATTCTGGGAGGAGAACGACACAGAAAGTGCTCCAATCCGGCTTGTGGTGGCCTACACTCTTCAAGGACTCTGATGAGTTCGTGAAGAGGTGTACTGACTGTCAGAGGATGGGCACTTGTGGACAGCGTGATATGATGCCGATGCAGCCCATTCACTTCTGTGAGGTTTTTGACGCATGGGGCATCGATTTCATGGGTCCATTCCCTAAGAGTCAGGGATTTGAATACATTCTGTTGGCCGTGGATTATGTTAGTCGTTGGGTTGAGGCTATCCCCGTCTGAGCCGCTGATGCGAGGACAATTTGCAGATTTTTGAGGAAGCACATCATCACGTGGTTCGGGGTTCCATGAGTTCTGATTTCTGATGGGGGGTCTCATTTCATCAACGACCAGGTAAAGGCCCTTGCTGGCGAGTTCGGTATAGACCATCGTGTTGCTACACCTTACCATCCACAGACGAATGGTCTAGCCGAGGTGTCGAATAGGGAGATCAAGACTATATTGCAGAAAGTCGTCCACCCTGACCGAAAGTATTGGTCACAGCTTTTGGACTCGGTCTTGTGGGCATATAGGACGTCTTTCAAGATACCATTGGGCACATCTCCCTTTCGCCTCGTATATGGCAAGCTGTGCCATTTACCTGTTGAGCTGAGGCACAAGTCACTTTGGGCAGTTACAGATATTCTTATGGATCCAGATGGTATGGGAGACCAGAGGAGGGCAGAGTTAGCCGCCCTGGAGGAGCTTAGAGATACAACTTTCTCAAACAGCCTACAGTATAAGGAGAGAGTGAAGGAGTGGCATGATTCTCATATCAGCCACAAGCATTTTGAGATTGGACAGAGAGTATGGCTGTTTGATGCGAGGCTACGTTTATTTCCAGGGAAGCTACAGAGCAAATGGAAGGGACCCTACTTAGTCAGAAAGGTACACGACAATGGTAGCATTGATATATCTGAGTTGTCTTCTGAGAGTACCTTTCGAGTGAACGGCCAGCGGCTCAAACCATTTCTAGATCATGAGACGCGGGTCGCTGATCTTGCCCCTATTCATTTTGCGTGAGATGTGGTCTTTGACTCACATCTAATGCATCTCACGCCTGAGTTTCACTGATCTTCTGCCTTGTATAGATCCAGATGTCCATATCACTACATTCTTTAGTCCCACATCCCTTTCTTCATCTTGTGATTATGCTATACTTAGGCTTTACCCTAAGTATAGGGGGGATGTGAGACCGTTTGGGTATTTCTTTTGTTTCTGCCTACCCCTGTTTTGCTGCCTATACTTAGGGATATTTTACCCTAAGTATAGGGGGGGTAGACCCTGTACATTCTCCACTCGGTGTTCCCTTAGTATACAACCTGCTATACTTAGGATTATTTAATCCTAAGTATAGGGGGAAGACCCGAGACCCTCTTGACTTCTCTATTCCATTCATTCTTCTTTATATAGCCTTTCTTTTCACTTCCCTATACCTAGCACGAGTTATGTCTTCTTCATCGCTCTTGACTCTGAGGACATCGTTCGAGCTAAGTATAGGGGGTGTGTGTATATATTTCATATATACTTTAGCCATAACTCGTACTTTGTGTGAGTGTGTTAATAAATAAAATGGCTAAAAATCACAAAAGTAAAAAATTTTCATGTACATAAACATTCTTTTAATTGCACATAAATAGCTAGTGTACAAATTATTTTTGTAAAAATGATTTCAAAAATCTTTTGTGTAAAGCTTGTGTAAATATTTTCTTATCAAAATTATGTATATAGTACAAATTTTTTCCAAAATGTTTTAAAAATCAAAAGTTTGCAAAAATCTTGTGTAAATGTGTGTAAATACCTTTTTGCAAAACTTGCACTTCATGCATCATCCATTCATGATTTCAAAACATTTTTCAAAAATTTTGCATGATTGTAAAATTTGTGTAAATAGCATCTTTTTGTACATATGTATATAGTTTTTCTGGATGATAGTTGACATTTAAACTAGCCTGGAATCAAATTGAGAAATGGAGCTTGATTAAGATCTTAATCCACCTAACTTCTAAGAGGAACCTTATAGGGCTTAGGTTTAAGGCTTTTCAGGTCCATGGTGACTTAATTCTTTGAGTCCACTAGGCTATGATCACATGTCATCTCAATGAGCCTAAGTAGAGCACTTAACAACAATACATGACTCATATAGATTATGGCTTTACTTGGACACCAGCACGATGCACCGAGCTCTCCACGGATGAGGTGGTGAGGAGGCAGTCTTCCTTGACTTGGGGTAGCATATGAGGGTAGTACTTCTAGGCGGAACCTCTCTTCTTCTTTTAGTGAAGGAAGTGCGTCTCAACTTGGTCTGGTTGCCATGAGGTCTAACGACGGGAGTTGTGGGTTGCAATAAAGCTTCAAAAGAGGGATAGTCTACTGGCTCAAGAGGAAAAACTCCTTGTATATATGCTGCACATGTATATGTTGTACAGATGCACTTGAAAAAAAATGTGCAAAAAGAAAATAACTCCAAAAAAATGGTGGGTCTGAGAGAAAATGATAATCCCACTGGAGTATGTATATAGAGTGCAATAAGCAAAGCTTCGTTTCATGATCCACCTGATGTAGCTTGCAGCAGGGAGACTTGGCTACACTGGTCAAGCTCCCAAGGGTACTTGGCTACACTGGCCTTGACCCATTCTCTTCTTCTTCCTCCTCTTCTTGAGCCGGTTGAACTTGAACTTAGAAGGGAATACCCCGCTCCTCGAGGAAAGAGTGACCAGAATGAGGTCATAGAGTTACCTTGTTGGGGGAGGGTTGTCAAGTTTCCATTTCTGAGGTGGAGAGCTTAGACCTCACATTCACAGGACAAGAAAAGATTCATGGTCTTCAGGGTTTGTGATTGATGACTTGTTCTGACCTGGAGCATTGAGGAGTCTTGGTTATAGATTAGTGGAACTTAGAGGCTGTTGAGTTTTAGACTTAAGTCCAAATAAGGTTCCGACACATTAATAATCCAAAGATCTGATCGAGCTCTATACCCTAATTTAATGAAGGCAAGTTTAATAATCAACCTTGATCCATGTACATCCTCTTTTTTCTTTTTCTTTCTTTCTTTTTCACTTCTTTTTCAAATAAGTGTTTGCTAAGGGACTAGCAAAGTTAAGTATAGGGGGGTGATGAATACTCATTCATCACTCTTTATTCTTATATTTTAGCTACAAAACCTTTGCAAATGCATGTAGATATGTGTAAATACAAATAATTACCAAAAGCATGCATTGTGTAAAAACCTATAATTAGCATGTTTTTGTGCAAAAATAAAGAATAAAGATTAAAAAGAAAAAGAGGGAAATATTTAGAATAAATATTGAGCAACCTAACCCAAGGGAGGGCTCAGCATGGGCCTGACCGCATAAAAGCCAAAGTAGAGGGAGATAGGGGCTCATGTGTGTAAATATTTATGTAAATAAAATAAAAATATTTTCCTCACCAAAAATAGGCTTGTAAATATGTGTCTATATTTATAAGTATAAAAACAAAAGAAAAAGATAAAAATCAAAAAGAACAAAAACACCACTTTCATCTTGTATATGAACCACTCTTCTACATTTATTTAACCTTGTAAATAAATAAAATTAATTTTTATAATTTTTGTAAATATTCTATATTATAGAGTGTAAATAAATAAAATAAAAACAATTAAAACAAAAACAAAATAAAAATAACAAAATTAAAAATACAAAAATATATTGTACATAAATGCATATATGTGTTTATTTTACCTATGCATATAAATAATAAAAATAAAATAAAAATACCTTTTTATTCCTTATTTTATAATGAAAATAAATAAAATACAAAATAGGAATAAAATTGCATAAAAATAATAATTAAAAGTCAAAAATTAAAAACCCTAATAGTGTACATATACCTATATAGTACATATAGTGTACATACCTTATTTTTATTTCGAAAAAAATTATTAAAAATCTCTAAAAAATAGAAAAAAATAAAATAAAAATATTTCATGTTTTAACTTTTTGCAAATTCGGCCATTTGCTACCTTAATTTTCACCTCCAAGATTAAGCCACGTGGCCTGTTCCTATTGGCCCTGGGGAGTGTTGACCGCCCAGTCAACTACCCCCCCAGGACCACCTTCCGCGGGTCTGGTTCGAGAACCCGATTTCCCCCATTTATCCCTGCCAGACCCGAGCACCATTTAGCCTAACCCAGGGTCCTAATCACTCCCCAGATACCCGAGAATCTCGCCCGACATAGATCCTAGGGATCCGTGCTCCATGGAGCCGGACCCGAGCCATTTTTCCCGGACCTGCACCCATACATAAGCGAGCTCCGCCACCTCATTTCCCCATCTTTGGCCATTTGAATCCTTCACCTGTGAGCTCCATAGAGTGCACGAGAGTGACAGCTCGCGTCCGAGCCTGTCGAAGCGAGGGGAGGAAGAGAAGCCATCGATCCGGCGAGCTACGCCGCCGCTGCTCCGCCACCAGCGTGAGCACCGAGCCTCGGAGGGAGACGCTCCTCGAGGCAACGACCAGGAGCTTCCTTAGCTCCTCCCCAGTCTCTTCGTCCACCCAGGTAACCTCGTAGGCCCATCTTTTCCTTTAATTTCCGATCACGCCCAAATCGTCGCTCCGCCGCATTCCATCGATTCCGACCATCCAGTAGATAGATTCGATCATCGGACCCCACAGACAACTTCGCCTCCTTCCGACGCACCTTCTTCACCCCTCCATCCAACCCAGCTCGCGCAGGAGCTGGGAGCCGAGCTCCTCTGTCTACCCCCTTCGCCGGAGCTCGCCATTTCGACGCATCAGCCACCGCCACCTCGCCTAACCGGGTCGAGGCACTTTGCCCTCGACCCGCGAGTCTCCTGGATAGCTTTGTAGGTTAAAGGAAGGCCATCTGAGGCCTTTTGACATCAGGCCAGGAGGCGCAGCTCCACCGACCTCGCCGGAGCTCCTCGGAGCTCGGCTGGATCATCGGAGCCTATCACCAGCTGCAGGACACCAGTGCGGAGCTTCTCCGACCTTCAGGCACAGCAGAGGAGCCTCGGAGAGAGACCACCAGGCCGGCGAACCTCACCGGTCGTCTGTTCTTCGAGGACCTTCCTCTTCCGTTCGATCACTCCTCCCGCTCCAGACTCCATCAAGGCCGTCCATCTCCGGAGCAACCATCACCGCTCGATCCGAGGAGGGGAGATCTGGTGCGCCCATCGTTCACCACCATCAGATCCTCCACGTGGCGCGCATCCAACAGCCCGAGTAATAAAGGGTAATTTACCCTTAGGCCCTCTTTAGTATTTTATTTCGCTTTTAGTCTTGTAATTAAGTAGAGTAGTTGTTTAAGTTTTGGGATATTTGCATAGAGACTCTGGTGCTTGCCTTTATTTACCGTTATACCCCTGTACATGGTCTGACACATGCTTCGTCACGTGGTTTCTTTGGGTTAATTGCACTGTATGCCCCTGTTGTTCTGGATGTTATTAGTTAAATGAAAGTTTTTACTTATTTGCACTTATACCCCTGTGCGTGGTTTATTTGAGCATGTGCGTGATATTCGTGGGTATTTTGCAGATAAGCCCTTGGGCTTTTGGTACCTGTTACCAATAAGTCCTCGGGACTTATTTTCGTTACATTTGGGTCCCTGAGTGCCCCAGGCACGCGTGTGGTGCGTGTTTTGCTGGGTAAATTGCACCAGACCCCCCAGACCCTTGGGTATTTGCACTTTGGTCCCTGTGCACTGTGCCCTCTCTTTATTTTTGAATAAAATAGCAAATTACCTCCAAATCCAACGAAAATTGGATACATGGCTCCTGCCATGGTGTAAAATTTTCGAGGATTTTTGAGGACATTTTTGTTTTCATTTGATATTTTAAAAAATAAAAAACCTTTAATTTTGTCACTGTCTAACTTTAAAAATCAACAAAAAAATATTAAGTAGTGTCTAAAAATTAAAAAAAAAATTGTCTACTGTCCTATTTGTTGTGTTTGATTTTCTAGCCAATTTGGGCTATTTTTCATTATCTAAAACACCTAAAAATTGAAAAACATTAAAAACTTATAAAAATTCTAATAATTAAAACAAAAATCTAAAAATAATAAAATAGGTGCCTAAATTTTCCTTGATTTATTCTCTTTACAGGAAAATTACCTCCCAGCTAATTTAGGGCTTTTAGATATTTTATCTAGGCCTTTTTAGCTCGGCTGGATAGTACCTTTGATTTCAGCCACTTTTTGATTTTTAGAAAATTAAATAAATATCAGAAAATTCTCAAAAATTCACCAAACACTGAAAAAATATAAAACACATAAAAATATTTTTGTTTGAAATTTTGGTTTATTTTTAGTGCTTTAAATAAATTGTTGAAGTGTGTGTTTATTTGTTTTTTTATTTCCTTAATTAACTAAAAATCCAAAAAAATATAAAATAAATTAAAAACCACTAAAAATATTTTGTTCTTTTATTTTATTCCTTTTTACTACTTCGTAGGCCGAAAGGCCAATCCGTGCTCCTTGAGTTCGACCCTGGTCGCTATACCAGGTTAATCCAATAGCGAGACCGCTTTCGTGTTTTGAACGATTTTATCTATATTAGTGGTCTGATTTTTTCTTGATTGGCACGTCTGAGTGACCGAGGTCGCAACGACCATCTAGATACCTGATTACCTTAGTCGCTCAGATTTTCGTGCGTCAGTTATCCCGGAGTCTTCCTCTGGTTTTCTACTCCGGCTCTCGGCAGAATGTTAAAGTGGAGCTCGAATGGGTTCCTCTAGATGTGCTTCCTGCGTCGCGTTTGGACATAACACCCAATATTGTCCCTACGTGCCGAAGGGACCGCCTCAGCGCGGAGACCTGCACTCACGGGCCCCATCCCCCTAACAACATTGGGACTCCTATTACTGCATTAAGCATCCCCCACACCGCTCTGGATGGCCCCAGTTCGACTTCTTCTCACAGTCGTAATACTGCTGCTTCAAGTAGCTCTTCGATAGACATGGAAACCACCCCTGGTCTTTCCACGTCCAACCAAAAATCTCATAAAGGGCTACCTACTACGGGTAAGGCCTCCTCCTCCTTTGCCTTTTGATGCAGCTGGGCCCCGAATATAGGGCCAAATATTTATTTAATTTTAGTTATCATATTTATTTACATTTTTAAGTTGTCGAAATTATCTAATTAAATAATTGAGATCGCATGTGATCTCAACGTTTATTTCGTAGATTTTAATTGTAATTTTGGTCAATTAATTAATTAGAGTCTAATTAGAGTAATTAGTGGTCAAATTAAGTTAGTTTACTATTTTTGTAACCCCATCTCTCCTATATAAAGAGATGGTAGTCCCATGTTTTTAGTCAGTCAAGTATGAATTAAAGTTGAGATTTTTATCTCTCTCTCCTTCCTCCTCTCCCTCTCTCTCCACGCGATCTCCGCGGTTCTCCTCCTTCAACCCCTCGCTACCGGCGAGTTTTCTCTTCTCAACCTCTCTATTTTCTCTTCTCAACCCCTCTCTTTCTTCTACCAAAAAATCCACCAAAAAGTTGTTATTTTTGATGTCGCGAATTTTCAATCTGCATCATTTGGTATCAGAGCATGGATATTGAGTCGTTCCTACGATTCAACGATCCCGTGGCATATTGGCGTCTCAAGCTTGATCTCAACCACATATCTCATAGGCCGCATGCACGTTCGCGTCAACGGAAGTACAAAAAGCGTCGTACGACATCCCTGAAAGTTCAAGCATGGCTGGACGCGCTAATCGACGAAGAAAACATCACCGAAGAAGACGATTCAACTGCTGTCCAGCACCTTCCAGACTCGATTTCGCCACCGAAATCGGTCCCCGTGGTCCCGTCGACCGTCCCGGCACAACCCCAGCCTTCCCAGGTACCTCTACTGCCCTCCCCGGCCCGCACGACCATCAGCCCCACCCCGACAACCCCTCCGACAGGCCCATACCCCCCACGGCACCCCCACCGACCATAGCCCCGCACCCTCCTCTCGGCCCATCCCCTCCCTCTCTCCCCGATATTTCCCTTTCCCTCCCCGTAACCCTAACCCACCCCCCTACTGCCGCTGCTTTCCCTTCTCCTCCCCACTGACTTCCTCATGCTCCCTCACCTTCCCATCCCGTGCGCCTCCTCCCAAACCCCAACCCTTCGCTCGCCGCCTTCGTTCCTCTCCTATCTCCTCCCTCACCGCCCCTGCCCTCTCCATCTCCCCCCAGCGACCCACCTTCTACCAGCCCCGCCTTTCCCCCGTCACAGCCAATGCCTGGACACTCACCACCGCCCCGCCACTTCCATGTCCACCTCCTCTCCCAAACGACGCCGCCCTCAACCGCGCGCCCTCCCATCACTCTCGTCAACCTTCGCCGCATCGCGCAGGCGCCTTCCCCAGGCCAGCGCCAGCCCTCCCCGCCGCTGCGGATGGCCGCTCGATCCAGACGGCCGCCTCTATCGTCGCCGCCGGAGAACCATCCCAGCCCATGTGCTAGTGCCTGATGAATACCCATTCATCACTCTTTATTCTTATATTTTAGCTACAAAAACCTATGCAAATGCATGTAGATATGTGTAAATAGGAAAAGTTAGCAAAAGCATGCATCTTTGTAAATCTAGATAATTAGCATGTTTTTGTGCAAAAATAAAAGAATAAAGATGAAAAAGAAAAAGAGGGAAATATTTAGAATAAATATTGAGCAACCTAACCCAAGGGAGGGCTCAGCATGGGCCTGACCGCATAAAAGCCAAGTAGAGGGAGATAGGGGCTCACATGTGTACATATTTTATGTAAATAAATAAATAATATTTTCCTCATCCAAAAATATGTTTGTATATATTTTGTATATATTTATACACTATTAAAAACAAAAATAAAAATTTAAAAAATTAAAAACTCAAAAACACCCCTTCACCTTGTATATAGACCACCATCTCTATTTATTTAACCTTATAAATAAATAAATTTATTTTTGAAACTTTTTGTAAATATTCTATTGTATATATTGTAAATAAAATAAATAAAAAGAAACAAAACAAAAATCAAATAAAAATTACAAAATTAAAAACACAAAGATATATTGTATATATACCATGTATATAGTTGTAAATAACTATTTATTTCACCTATGTATATAATTAATAAAAATAAAATAAAATAGCCTTTTATTCCTCATTTTATCCTATAAATAAATAAAATATAAAATAGGAATAAAAATGTATAAAAATAACTAATTAAAAATCAAAAATAAAAAAAAACCTATATTGTATAAATACCTATGTATAGCTATACTATGTACATACCTTATTTTAATTTCCAAAAATTAATTAAAAATCACAAAAAATAGAAAAAATTAAAAAAAAATATTTCATGTTTTAAGTTTTTGGAAATTCGGCCATTTTATGGCCCAAAAAAAATCAAATAAAGATACAATAATTGGCGACTCCTGATTGGTCCACGGGGGTTTGTTGACCCCGGTCAACTTCCCCCGCGGACCTTCCTCTTTCGCGGATCAGCGGACCGACCCGATTTCTCGATTTTTCTCCCGCTCGATCCGACCGCCATTACCTCTAACCCCGGGCTCCGATTGCACGCTGGACATCCAGGACCCTCGCCCGGGGTGGGTTTGCTAGATCCGAAGTCCGAGCACCTCGCCCGATCATCATCTTCTCGGATCTTCCACACTATTTAGTGTCGTCACCGGCGACCTATTCACGCCATCTCTGGACTCCCGCTCGCCGCCAAGGAGCTCCTCCAGACCACCCGAGTGACAGGCGAGTGTTTTGGAGTGGAAGCGAGGCCGGAGTTGCACGGAATCCATTGATCCGGTGGTAATCGCCGCCGTGCGCCGCCGCGAGCGCGCTGAGCCTCGGGGAGCTCGACGACCCCTTGAGGCAACGACCGGGAGCCTCATCGGCTCCAGCCCAGTCGAATGCGTCCATCAGGTAGCGTAGTTAGCCACTAGTTTAGCGTAAATTAGGAGTTTTCGATTTGCAGTAGCGTAGCTCCGCCGTCTCCGCCAGCCGTCTCCGCCCATTCCCTTGATCATCCGACACCGCCATCACCTCCGCCAGACTTCTCTCCACCTGCTCCGCCCCTTCACACCCCCTGTCTCGCCCAGGAGCAGGGTACCGGCTCTCCTTCCTCCGCCACTCGCCGGAGAGCTTCCATTTCACCGCACCAGCCACCTTCCGCCCGCTCTGACGGGTCGAGGCAGTTTGCCCTCGACCCCTCTTTCTTTCTGTGCAGGTTTCCAGGTCCATCGACCTCATCTGGAGGTCGGAGCTTCAAAGCACAGCAGCTCCAGGTTGTTCACGTCGCCGGAGCTCTCCTGAGCTCCTCTCCTCCATCGGAGCATTGCATCGGGTGCGGAGCTTCAAGGGGAAGCTTCTCCGCACCTTAGGAGCGGTCGACGAGGACTACTGTGCACGCAGAGGGCCGGCGAAGCTCGCCGGCCGCCAGTTCTTCCACCATCCTCCCCGACCGTCAGATCACCTGTAGAGCTCCAGATCAGATCACGACCGTTCATTTGCGGAGCTGCAGATAGCGTCAGATCAGCTGCGGTGTGATCCTAGCCGTTGATTCACCGAGGGTTCGGCCACCACACACGAGGATCGTCCGATCTCCACGTGGAGGACCCTCCACCGTTCGATCCTGCCAAGCTTTTCAAGGTCAAAGGCGCCACCGATCTCGTCCGTCGGATCTGCCACGTGGCGTCCATCCAGCCGTTGACGAATAAAGGGGTAAATTACTTAGGCCCCCTCTTAGCTTTTTGTTTTACGTGTCAGTCCTGTATATATTTTAGTAGTTTTATTTACGTAGGGTAATTTGCACCTCGGACCTTGTGCTTGTTGTATTTTGCATTTATGCCCCTGTGTATGTGAACTCACGTGCTTCGCCACGTGCCTTGTTTGGGTTATTTGCATCTTTTATCCTGTAGTTCTGTTGGGTTATTGAATGAAAAGAAACTTTCTGGTATTTGCTTTTATACCCCTGTGAGCATTTTATTTATACATGTGCGTGTATTAGTGGGTTAATTGCGACCGAGCCCCTGGACTTTTTGGTACCAGTTACCAAAAGGTCCAAGGACTTATTTTTTCTTACCAGAAGGTCCCTGAGTGCCCCAGGCACGCGCCACGCGTGTGATTTGCTGGGCAAATTGCACCTGGACCCCCAGAGTTTCGGGTATTTGCACTTAAGTCCCTATGCACAATGCCCCCTTTTTGATTTTTGAATAAATATCAAACCACCTCCAAATTCGATGAAAATTTGACACATGGCTCCTGCCATGTTGTTGGATTTTTGAGAATTTTTGAGGACATTTTTGATTTGATTTAGTATTTTTAAAAATTCAAAAACATCCTTTTTAGCTACTGTCTAGGTTTAAAAATTCCAAAAAAATATAAAATCACCCCCAAAAATTCCAAAAAAATTAGCTACTGTTCTTTGTTTGTTGTTTGATTTTCTAACCAATTTTGGCTATTTTTCATCACTTAAAAACCCTAAAAATCTAAAAACCCTTAAAAAACTCATAAAAATTATAATAAATAATCTAAAAATCCAAAAACAATAATTTTGGTGCCCAAATTTTCCTTATTTTCTCTAGAATACAGGAAAATTACCTCCAGGGTCCTCTGAGATCCTTAGATATTTTATCTTTGGGTTTTGGGGCTTGCTGGACAGTACCCTTTCTTTTTAGCACTGTTTGATTTTTAGAACATAAAATACACCTTATAAAAATCCCAAAAATTCACCAAAAGCATTAAAAAACCTAAAAAACATAAAAACCATTTTTCTTGAATTTTTTGCTTGATTTTTGGTGTGTTAAATAAATTGCCAAAGTGTGTTTATATTTGCCTTCTTTTATTTTCTTCATATTCTAAAATCCTAAAAAAATATAAAAATTCTTAAAAACCACTAAAAAATACTTTTCTTTTATTTTATCTTCTTTTTACTACTTCGTAGGCCCTAGGCCAACCCGTGCTCCTTGTGTTCGACCCTGGGAGCTATACCAGGTTAATCTTATAGCTAGGACCGCTTCGCGTTCGTTTGGATCTTTGATTTGTTTCGCGGTTCGATTTTTTTCTTGATACACCCATTCTCTGAGATCCGGGTCGCAAAGACCCTTGTTTCATTACCTTCACCTGGGTCTTGAGGTTCTTTTTGCAGTTATCAGAATGGCGCCGTTGCCGGGGAGCACGGCTTAGTAGTTATTTTTTATTTTCTTTTTATTTTTGTTTTCGCGGCTTTTCGCGGCTCTTCGGAGCTCGCGGCTTTTCGCGGCTTTTGTTTATAGTTTCTTTGTGTTTTATTTTGTTTTATTTTGATTTTCTCTTATTTTTATTTTTGTTTCATTTTGTGTGATTATTTTATTTTCCATTTTTGCACATATACCCTCACTTTTATCTTTATTTCTTTTTCTTTTTATTTTGATTATTTTTATTGGTCTGACCACTTTTCTTTTCTCTTCCTTGCGAGGGCCCAAGGACCGCGGAGGCTACTTTCGAGGAGCCGGGGCAGCCGCGGCACTTGGAGGCGGCTTCTTTCTCTACGAAGCCGCAGGAGAGAGCGAGAGAGAGAGAGAGTTGAGTGGGTGAGGTATTAGGGTAGTTTTATTTCATTTATTCATTATTATTGTAATAATACAGGGACAGGACACTTCTGAGATTGTTTGGACTTGAGACCGTAGCGGGTCTGTTTCGCCGAGCACCGGTGTGCTCGGGGGACCCATTAGGACCTGCGGCTTTTTTGCGGCTTTTCACGCGGCTTTATTTTTCTTTTCTTACTGTCATTTGCCGGTTTTTCGCGGTTTTTGCTCGAGCCCCTACACTTAGGACTTTCTAGTGATTGTGACGTAGTTGAGTAGGATCCACACACCTTAATTGCATATCTGTTCCTATAGACCGTAATTGGACCTACTTAAAATAAATAATAAAAATAACCGACTCGCTAGCTTCCGTAGCGTACGTGCCGTAGCTCGTCCTGTAAAGCGCTTACTCCTACCCCCGATTTGTCGGGCAGGGGAGGGACGAGCTAAGACCGGACCCTTTGGCTTGGAGGTCGGTGACCGGTTATACGGTTCTTCGCTAGAAGTTGCTCGTCTAGGACTCGGCTTCCCGCTGCATAATTTAGCTTAGTTTACTTTCTGTCTTTATTTTATGCGCAGATCATTTTGCATGTAGAGAGCTGGAGGCAGGTACGCATTTCTGACTTTGCATGCATCATTGATTTCTCATGCATCGGCTTTTTCGTCTTCTCCCCCTGTTTTGGACTTAATAATCAGGAGAACCGAAAAATTCGTTAGGCGTTTCTTTTTATTGAAAAATATCTAAAAACAAAAACAATAAAATCGGGACTGCTAATCTTACTTGACCTAAAGACACTTCACTGAAAATCTATCTTGGGGAGAGTAACCCCCTCCTTGTCTGGTTTGGATGAGCGAGAGAGTGATCCGCACATTAGGATAGAGCCTCCGATCTTTTCTTGACTGATTACCGGCTTTCAGTACGGGACAGTCGGTTGAGAGAGATTTGGACACCTATTTACCTCACGAAATCGCTCTGATAGACTGGATGATCACCTAAAATAAAATTGACAAGATAATTAACCGATCCCTTCGGTCTTCAGCTCTGTGTACGTAGGTGAATTGGGGGTTTGCTTGTTATCTTGTTTGATTGCCAGATCCCTTCGATCCTTTCTCATCTTCTTTCTATTCCCCTCCCTCACCTCCCTTCATTCCACCTTCTTCTCCTTTACCCCTGGATGATGAATCCCCCTCACTTGGAGCCGACTCTTACGGCTTCTTCTCCGCCTTCTGACCATCACTCCAGTCCACCTTCTAGGGAGGTCGGATCTCCGACCAACCTCCCGCTCCCTCCCTCCCTTTCATCTTATCACTCTGGGCATGCTGTGATAGACGTCCGAGGATACCAGCTAGAGCAGATGCGAGACCCGGACGATGTTGTTGCTGAGTTGAGAGTGCACTCCGTTGGTGAACCGAGAGAGCAGTGGAGAGTAGCAGACAGATCCTATTCCAGAAGGATGGAGGAGCAGATAGCACATGGAGCTCAATCAGCTTCTACACTAGGTCCATTCGTCTTGGATTTGGCTTACGTTCAGCGACTGCCGACATTTTCAGGAGAGGCGCACGAGGAGCCGTATCTTCACCTGTCAGCTTTTGAGGAGTTTTGTAGAGCGCAGAGATATTCAGACGTCACTGCAGAGGAGCTGATGAGCAGGACCTTCCCCTTCACGCTTCACGACAGAGCCATGAGGTGGCACCGACGATTGGGAAGGACATTCGCGACGTGGAGAGAGCTACACCGAGAGTTTCTACAGAGATACTTCCCTCCACGCAGAGCAGAGTTTATGCGGTCTTTGATCATGGACTTTTCAGTTGACCCCCAGGAGCCATTGCACGAGGCATGGCCGAGGTTTCTTGACCTCTTGAGGAGATTTCCAGAGCACGGACTTCCACTTACAGACTTGATAGAGATCTCCATGCGGGGGATGACCGCAGAGCAGATAGCACTGGTGATTACCACATGTGGCGGTTCACACCGCAGTTCCGACATTCACTTCCTGGATACCATCTCGAGGTTACTGTCACAGAGATCTTCTTCGCGAGATGCCATGGTAGGGACAACACATGTGGACGATGTTGTACCAGTGCGGTGTGTCACTTTACATGGTGATTCAGCTTCTACACACCAGCCCGAGGATTTGGATGATGACGCACCATTGACAGAGGAGATGACCGCGATAGCAGAGGTTCGGACCCAGAGTCTACTTGAGTTCCCGTTGGCCTTCCAGTTGGAGTTCGAGTCAACCCCAGAGTTCCCTGTTGACGAGTCTTGGATATCAGATCTTCTGATACTCCAGGAGCCGGAGGAGCCCCAGCTTTTGCAGCCGTTGATTCAGACACTTCAGCTTCCAGTCCCGGAGGAGTCAGTCTCCTTCCTGCAGAGACACTTCTCGGATACAGACAGTTACCAGGACTCGGCCCAGCAGCCACAGCTTGAGGAGGGACCGCACTTTGAGAGCACAGACATAGAGAGTCCCGTCCTCGAGCCTTTTGTACTCCACTTTGTTGAGAGTGATACACTTCCTGAGGACCAGCTGACAGCCAGCATAGCCGCAGAGCGAGGATCAACTGCAGACACTTTGCCAGCTTCCGCGGTGTTGACGAGTTCCTTCTCCTGCTTCCAGATTGCCGAGACTTACACTTCAGATGATGATGCAACCTGGTGCACTGAGTGGATACTTGATAGCAGCGCAGATGCCTACCTAGATCCTGATCCTCTTCTTCTCACTTCTGATCCTGCATCTCTCCCTGAGGGTTATCTGCGAGAGGATGCCGCACTCGATGAGTACTCGGTTTCACTGACTGAGAGTGTTTCCGATCTGGCGGAACACGAAACCGAGTCCTTAGATCATTCTGATTCTGATTCGTCTCACCTCGACGACCCTCGCGAGGATGAGCCCATCCTGGAGATATTCGATGATCTGCCTGATCTTCTTCCATTTCATTCATCGGATATCAGTCTTCTTAGAGAGTCTCCTGATCCTGACCTTCCACATCTTTTTGAGACGGTGATTGACGTGGAGGATTCCATGACTGATCCATCCTTCTCCACGTTTGATTTCTTCGGCTCCACATTTCTACTCCAGTCTGAACCAGAGCCGATGATTTCCTTTGTGCTACCGGATCCCGATCACTTATTTCCATATCTTTGGCCGGTAGCAGACACCCGCTTGATTGCATACCTGGGTGTCATACTTTACACTGTTGAGTTCGTCGTTGTTCTCACACCGAGACTGCGGCGACAGTACGACATTCGCCTTACCGATGCCGTCCTGAACCTTGATACTGCATTATCCTAGCCTTTGCGCCCAGCTAGGGGCGTAAAATCTAGCGCTCGTTGAGAGGCACCTCAACATTGTACTCTTTTGTACATACGTGTTTCGTCTTATTTTGATCTTTCTTTCTTCTGTTCTTGTTTTCACCCCAGGTCTCGCTTAGGATTATCTTTGCTATACTTAGGATATTGCTCATCCTAAGTATAGGGGGGTGAAAACACCGGGTTGTTCTTTGTTCTGTTCCATCACTCTTGTTGTTGCCTATACTTAAGGTTCTCCACCTTAAGTATAGGGGGAGTGATGCCCTCCATCTTGTAGATATTCGTCATTTTCTTTGTGTTTTGCTACCCCTGTTTTGCTGCCTATACTTAGGGATATCTTGCCCTAAGTATAGGGGGGGTAGACCCTGTACATTCTCCACTCGGTTTTCCCTTCGTGTACAACCTGCTATACTTAGGATTACTTAATCCTAAGTATAGGGGGAAGACCCGAGTCCTTCTTGACTTTTTATTTTCCTTTTGTATAGCCTTTCTTTTCACTTCCCTATACATAGCACGAGTTATGTCTTCTTCATCGCTCTTGACTCCGAGGACATCGTTCGAGCTAAGTATAGGGGTGTGTGTATATATTTCATATATACTTTAGCCACAACTCGTACTTTGTGTGAGTGTGTTAATAAATAAAAATGGCTAAAAACCACAAAATTAAAAATTTTCATGTACATAATCTTCTTTTATTTGCACATACATAGCTAGTGTACAAATTATTTTTGTAAAAATGATTTCAAAAATCTTTTGTGTAAAGCTTGTGTAAATATTTTTGTATCAAAATTATGTATATAGTACAAAATTTTTCCAAAATGTTTTGAAAATCAAAAGTTTGCAAAAATCTTGTGTAAATGTGTGTAAATATCTTTTTGCAAAACTTGCACTTCATGCATCATCATTCATGATTTCAAAACATTTTTCAAAAATTTTGCATGATTGTAAAATAGTGTGTAAATATGCATCTTTTTGTACATATGTATATAGTTTTCTGGATGATAGTTGACATTTAAACTAAGCCTAGAATCAAATTGAGAAATGGAGCTTGATTAAGATCTTAATCCACCTAATTTCTAAGAGGAACCTTATAGGGCTTAGGTTTAAGGCTTTTCAGGTCCATGGTGACTTAATTCTTTGAGTCCACTAGGCTATGATCACATGTCATCTCAATGAGCCTAAATAGAGCACTTAACAACAACACATGACTCATATAGATTATGGCTTTACTTGGACAACCGCACTATGCACCGAGCTCTCTACGGATGAGGTGGTGAGGAGGCAGTCTTCCTTGGCTTGGGGTAGCATATGAGGGTAGTACTTCTAGGCGGAACCTCTCTTCTTCATTTAGTGAAGGAAGTGCGTCTCAACTTGGTCTGGTTGCCATGAAGTCTAACGACAGGAGTTGTGGGTTGCAATAAAGCTTCAAAAGAGGGATAGTCTACTGGCTCAAGAGGAAAAACTCCTTGTATATATGCTGCACATGTACATGTTGTATAGATGCACTTAAAAAAAAATGCAAAAAGAAAAGAACTCCAAAAAAGTGGTGGGTCTGAGAGAAAATGATAATCCCACCGGAGTATGTATATAAGTGCAATAAGCAAAGCTTGGTTTCATGATCCACCTGTTGTAGCTTGCAGCAGGGAGACTTGGCTACACTGGTCAAGCTCCCAAGGGTACTTGGCTACACTGGCCTTGACCCATTCTCTTCTTCCCCCTCTTCTTGAGCCGGTTGTACTTGAACTTAGAAGGGAATACCCCGCTCCTCGAGGAAAGAGTGGCCAGATTGAGGTCATAGAGTTACCTTGTTGGGGAGGGTTGTCAAGTTGCCATTTCTGAGGTGGAGAGCTTAGACCTCACTTTCACAGGACAAGAAAAGATTCATGGTCTTCAGGATTTGTGATTGATGACTTGTTCTGATCTGGAGCATCGAGGAGTCTTGGTTATAGAATAGTGGAACTTAGAGGCTGTTAGGTTTTAAGCTTAAGTATGAATAAGGTTCCGACACATTAATAATCCAAAGATCTGATTAAGCTCCATACCTCAATTTAATGAAGGCAAGTTTAATAATCAACCTTGATCCATGTACATTCTCTTTTTTTCTTTTTCTTTTTCTTTCTTTTTCACTTCTTTTTCAAATAAGTGTTTGCTAAGGGACTAGCAAAGTATAGTATAGGGGGGTGATGAATACCCATTCATCACTCTTTATTCTTATATTTTAGCTACAAAAACCTATGCAAATGCATGTAGATATGTGTAAATAGGAAAAGTTAGCAAAAGCATGCATCTTTGTAAATCTAGATAATTAGCATGTTTTTGTGCAAAAATAAAAGAATAAAGATGAAAAAGAAAAAGAGGGAAATATTTAGAATAAATATTGAGCAACCTAACCCAAGGGAGGGCTCAGCATGGGCCTGACCGCATAAAAGCCAAGTAGAGGGAGATAGGGGCTCACATGTGTACATATTTTATGTAAATAAATAAATAATATTTTCCTCATCCAAAAATATGTTTGTATATATTTTGTATATATTTATACACTATTAAAAACAAAATAAAAATTTAAAAATTAAAAACTCAAAAACACCCCATTACCTTGTATATAGACCACCATCTCTATTTATTTAACCTTATAAATAAATAAATTTATTTTTGAAACTTTTTGTAAATATTCTATTGTATATATTGTAAATAAAATAAATAAAAAGAAACAAAACAAAAATCAAATAAAAATTACAAAATTAAAAACACAAAGATATATTGTATATATACCATGTATATAGTTGTAAATAACTATTTATTTCACCTATGTATATAATTAATAAAAATAAAATAAAAATAGACTTTTATTCCTCATTTTATCCTATAAATAAATAAAATATAAAATAGGAATAAAAATGTATAAAAATAACTAATTAAAAATCAAAAATAAAAAAAAACCTATATTGTATAAATACCTATGTATAGCTATACTATGTACATACCTTATTTTAATTTCCAAAAATTAATTAAAAATCACAAAAAAATAGAAAAAATTAAAACAAAAATATTTCATGTTTTAAGTTTTTGGAAATTCGGCCATTTTATGGCCCAAAAAAATCAAATAAAGATACAATAATTGGCGACTCCTGATTGGTCCACGGGGGTTTGTTGACCCCGGTCAACTTCCCCCGCGGACCTTCCTCTTTCGCGGATCAGCGGACCGACCCGATTTCTCGATTTTTCTCCCGCTCGATCCGACCGCCATTACCGCTAACCCTGGGCTCCGATTGCACGCTGGACATCCAGGACCCTCGCCCGGGGTGGGTTTGCTAGATCCGAAGTCCGAGCACCTCGCCCGATCATCATCTTCTCGGATCTTCCACACTATTTAGTGTCGTCACCGGCGACCTATTCACGCCATCTCTGGACTCCCGCTCGCCGCAAGGAGCTCCTCCAGACCACCCGAGTGACAGGCGAGTGTTTTGGAGTGGAAGCGAGGCCGGAGTTGCACGGAATCCATTGATCCGGTGGTAATCGCCGCCGTGCGCCGCCGCGAGCGCGCTGAGCCTCGGGGAGCTCGACGACCCCTTGAGGCAACGACCGGGAGCCTCATCGGCTCCAGCCCAGTCGAATGCGTCCATCAGGTAGCGTAGTTAGACACTAGTTTAGCGTAAATTAGGAGTTTTCGATTTGCAGTAGCGTAGCTCCGCCGTCTCCGCCAGCCGTCTCCGCCCATTCCCTTGATCATCCGACACCGCCATCACCTCCGCCAGACTTCTCTCCACCTGCTCCGCCCCTTCACACCCCCTGTCTCGCCCAGGAGCAGGGTACCGGCTCTCCTTCCTCCGCCACTCGCCGGAGAGCTTCCATTTCACCGCACCAGCCACCTTCCGCCCGCTCTGACGGGTCGAGGCAGTTTGCCCTCGACCCCTCTTTCTTTCTGTGCAGGTTTCCAGGTCCATCGACCTCATCTGGAGGTCGGAGCTTCAAAGCACAGCAGCTCCAGGTTGTTCACGTCGCCGGAGCTCTCCTGAGCTCCTCTCCTCCATCGGAGCATTGCATCGGGTGCGGAGCTTCAAGGGGAAGCTTCTCCGCACCTTAGGAGCGGTCGACGAGGACTACTGTGCACACAGAGGGCCGGCGAAGCTCGCCGGCCGCCAGTTCTTCCACCATCCTCCCCGACCGTCAGATCACCTGTAGAGCTCCAGATCAGATCACGACCGTTCATTTGCGGAGCTGCAGATAGCGTCAGATCAGCTGCGGTGTGATCCTAGCCGTTGATTCACCGAGGGTTCGGCCACCACACACGAGGATCGTCCGATCTCCACGTGGAGGACCCTCCACCGTTCGATTCTGCCAAGCTTTTCAAGGTCAAAGGCGCCACCGATCTCGTCCGTCGGATCTGCCACGTGGCGTCCATCCAGCCGTCGACGAATAAAGGGGTAAATTACTTAGGCCCCCTCTTAGCTTTTTGTTTTACGTGTCAGTCCTGTATATATTTTAGTAGTTTTATTTACGTAGGGTAATTTGCACCTCGGACCTTGTGCTTGTTGTGTTTTGCATTTATGCCCCTGTGTATGTGAACTCACGTGCTTCGCCACGTGCCTTGTTTGGGTTATTTGCATCTTTTATCCTGTAGTTCTGTTGGGTTATTGAATGAAAAGAAACTTTCTGGTATTTGCTTTTATACCCCTGTGAGCATTTTATTTATACATGTGCGTGTATTAGTGGGTTAATTGCGACCGAGCCCCTGGACTTTTTGGTACCAGTTACCAAAAGGTCCAAGGACTTATTTTTTCTTACCAAAAGGTCCCTGAGTGCCCCAGGCACGCGCCACGCGTGTGATTTGCTGGGCAAATTGCACCTGGACCCCCAGAGTTTCGGGTATTTGCACTTAAGTCCCTATGCACAGTGCCCCATTTTTGATTTTTGAATAAATATCAAACCACCTCCAAATTCGATGAAAATTTGACACATGGCTCCTGCCATGTTGTTGGATTTTTGAGAATTTTTGAGGACATTTTTGATTTGATTTAGTATTTTTAAAAATTCAAAAACATCCTTTTTAGCTACTGTCTAGGTTTAAAAATTCCAAAAAAATATAAAATCACCCCCAAAAATTCCAAAAAAATTAGCTACTGTTCTTTGTTTGTTGTTTGATTTTTTAACCAATTTTGGCTATTTTTCATCACTTAAAAACCCTAAAAATCTAAAAACCCTTAAAAAACTCATAAAAATTATAATAAATAATCTAAAAATCCAAAAACAATAATTTTGGTGCCCAAATTTTCCTTATTTTCTCTATAATACAGGAAAATTACATCCAGGGCCCTCTGAGATCCTTAGATATTTTATCTTTGGGTTTTGGGCCTTGCTGGACAGTACCCTTTCTTTTTAGCACTGTTTGATTTTTAGAAAATAAAATACACCTTATAAAAATCCCAAAAATTCACCAAAAGCATTAAAAAACCTAAAAAACATAAAAAACATTTTTCTTGAATTTTTTGCATGATTTTTGGTGTGTTAAATAAATTGCCAAAGTGTGTTTATATTTGCCTTCTTTTATTTTCTTCATATTCTAAAATCCTAAAAAAATATAAAAATTCTTAAAAACCACTAAAAAATACTTTTCTTTTATTTATCTTCTTTTTACTACTTCGTAGGCCCTAGGCCAACCCGTGCTCCTTGTGTTCGACCCTGGGAGCTATACCAGGTTAATCTTATAGCTAGGACCGCTTCGCGTTCGTTTGGATCTTTGATTTGTTTCGCGGTTCGATTTTTTTCTTGATACACCCATTCTCTGAGATCCGGGTCGCAACGACCCTTGTTTCATTACCTTCACCCGGGTCTTGAGGTTCTTTTTGCGGTTATCAGTGCCCCGGGGCGAGCTCAACGCGCGTGCCTCCTGCAACTTCCTCCCGAGGCGGCGCCATCTCCAACCTTTGAAGGAAAAACAAGCCCTAACGAAGGGCTCAATCGGATCCCCTGATATTCGATATGAAAAATTCTGGAAATATTACAAGCAGCCCCCTCCTCTCAAGATAATTTGTCAAAAGGGCCAATTGCAAGTCAAATTATATTATTGGTATCTTTTAAGTGAAGGGGTAGAACATTTGCAGACATGCCCCTCAGTGGATATAAACGTAACATTGAATGGGATCTAATGGGGAAGTTGAAGCTTCCATGTCAAGATCGAATTCCCGAACGACGGACCTAGATCTCGCAATTCGTAAGGAGCCGAATTTTTAAAGCGGAGGAGAGTTGATGCAGCGTGGGCCCCGAATATAGGGCCAAATATTTATTTAATTTTAGTTATCATTTTTATTTACATTTTTAAGTTGTCGAAATTATCTAATTAAATAATTGAGATCGCATGTGATCTCAACGTTTATTTCATAGATTTTAATTGCAATTTTGGTCAATTAATTAGTTAGAGTCTAATTAGAGTAATTAGTGGTCAAATTAAGTTAGTTTACTATTTTTGTAACCCCATCTCTCCTATATAAAGAGATGGTAGTCCCATGTTTTTAGTCAGTCAAGTATGAATTAAAGTTGAGATTTTTATCTCTCTCTCCTTCCTCCTCTCCCTCTCTCTCCACGCGATCTCTGCGGTTCTCCTCCTTCAACCCCTCGCTACCGGCGAGTTTTCTCTTCTCAACCTCTCTATTTTCTCTTCTCAACCCCTCTCTTTCTTCTACCAAAAAATCCACCAAAAAGTTGTTATTTTTGACGTCGTGAATTTTCAATCTGCATCACCTTTGGTACAAGGCATCTTCTACACAAGATGGTCTCGACTAATAGGAGATTGGCAGTCTCGCCTCTGGTTAGCTCTGTTCCCCAATCCATTGATTTGAACAGCCCCCCATCTGAAGCAGACTGCCTTCAATCTCCTTTGGATGGGGAAATACCAACCGCTGTTAAAATCAATAATGCTATGGCCGAGGAAATTCCTTTCTCTTCGGTTGTGGTCAATCAAGCATGGGTTACTTCTACCCATAAGAAGAAGAAACCACCAAAGGTTCCTAATAAACAAAAAGGACGATCCAAGCCCTCCAATACTCCTACTTAATGTCGGTCGTGGTGTGCAACACCAGGGGCTCAACAAGCCCCGGAAACTTAAAGCCATCATGAAGGAATGCTATGCTAAGAATGCTGAATTGGTCAGCCTTGTGGAGACCAAGATCAGGCCTGGCAACAGACAAAAATTCGCTGAATCAATCCCGGTTGGTTGGGATTTTGTTCACAACAATACCGATCTTGGAAGAGTTTATTGCATGTGGAAGACCAACTCTTGGTCCTGTGAAACCGTGGCAGCTCACAATCAGTCCATTACTTTGTGTTGTTCCGGCCCAGGGGGCTTCGTATTTTATCTGTCCGTTGTATATGGAGACAATCATCTAAGTACTATAAAGGATCTTTGGCAGCACTTGGGTGAGGTTAAGTCCTGCATACAGGGACCCTGGTTAGTCATGGGTGATTTCAATGTTGTTCGGTTCTCCGATGAAAGAATTGGGGGTCGTGGGGCTGCAAGGGCTCCTTTGGACGACTTTAATAACTGCGTGCTCGACTGTGTCTTGTCGGACTTGGAGGCTATGGGCAATCAATGGACTTGGAACAATGCCTCCGTGGGCCCTGGTCGGATTGCGGCCCGCCTGGACCGTGCTCTTGCTAATGAGGAGCTCCTTATCTCTCTGCCTTCCGTGAAATTATGCTACCTCCCCTCTCCCCCAATCTGATCACTCGCTCATGTCGGTTGCCATCTGCACCAAACCAAGCAAACGCATCACGTTTCGCTTCTTTGACTACTGGACGTTGCGGCCGGGGTATCTTGAGGCCGTGACCGCAGGTTGGGCTATCGAGGTTAATGGTAATCCTCTTTTCTCCCTTGCTCGCAAATTGAAGAATGTGAAATTGGCCTTGAAGATATGGGCTGCGGAGGAAGCTAATACTTTGAATGATTCTAAAGCCGTGAAGGATTTCCTCGACCTTATATCGGCTAACCTTGGTGACACGCCTCTGGACCCCTATCTTGTGCAGCTGGAGGCCGATGTTAAAGGCCACTTACTTCGTCTTGACGAGGACCTTGCATCCCTTGGAAGCAGAAGAGTAGAGTGGATTGGTTAAATCTCAGAGATCGCAACACTCGCTTTTTTCATCTTTCGTCCAAAGCGAGATGCTCAAGAAATTTCATCACCAATGTCCTTGATCCCCAAGGTCGCGTCATTGAGCGTCAAAATGAGGTGGCCGAGGCCGCCTTGGAGAACTTAGCGGCCCTCCTTTCTCCCCCTGGTCCTGGTTCCATGAGGCATGCCCCTCCCCCTCCTAAGTGGTGCCTTACAGAGCAGGCGAGGTCTTGCCTGGTGAGGCCATTCGACGATGATGAATTATGGGCAGCGTTAACTTCTATTGGGTCCTCTAAGGCCCCGGGTCCGGACGGGTTTAATGTGTTCTTCTTCAAGTATCATTGGGCATTGCTCAAGGACTCGATTCGGGTTGCGGTGCAATTCCTCTACAACGGTGGCAGAATGGTCAGGGAAGTGAATCATACCTTCCTCACGCTTATACCCAAAAAACAAACTCCCTCTGTCATCGGTGACTACCGTCCTATCTCTGGATGTAACGTTATTTACCAGATTTTCTCAAGGTTGTTGGCTTCCAGACTCACGGTGGTTCTTCCATCCCTCATATCACTCAACCAGTCCGCATTCATTAAAGGACGGTCAATTAGCGACAACATCCACCTAGCAAACGAGCTTCTCCATGGCTTCGACAAGAGACATTCCCGTAACAAAGTCTGCTTAAAAATTGATATCTCCAAAGCCTTTGATTAGATTGACCATGCCTTCATCGTTGATGCGTTGTCTGCCATGGGTTTCTACCACAAATGGGTTTCATGGATTGCGAACTACATATCTACTACGTTCTTCTCAATTTTAATTAACGGCTTGCCCCACGGCATGTTTAGGGGTTCTCGTGGCTTACGACAAGGAGATCCTCTTAGTCCTCTCCTATTTACGATCGGAATGGAGTTCCTTACATCTTTGGTGGATATTGATGCAGCCAATGGTCGCTTCCATCCAATGGGCCAGGGTCGTAACCAGGCTCCTTCGCATCTAATTTATGCTGACGACTTGCTCTTCTTCTGTAAGGGCTCTCTCCGCTCCCTCTTGGCAGTTAAGGACATCATGCTTGACTTTGAGGCGATCTCTGGCTCAAGATGAATCCTAGAAAAAGCAAAATTTTCAGACCTCGGTGGGCTTCTCCTGATTTTGCGGCAAACCTTCACTTGGGGATGCTTCAGCAATCGCTCCCCACCATGTATCTGGGGCTCCTCCTTGCCTCTTCTTATGGTCGCTCCAGCGATTCCCGTGCCCTCGAAGATCGAATTAGAAGACTTTTTAATGGTTGGACTGCTAAAATATTATCTATGATTGGGAGGGCACAACTCATCAATTCTATGATCCGTAGGATCTTTCTCTTTTGGTCTGCGGTTGTTTGATGAGCGCCAAATTTGCCTCTTTAATAATGTGGAATTAGTCGTAGTACAGGAGCCGAATTTGGTTCAACAAAAATCACGATCTTTGAATGTTGTGGAATATTTTAACTTGGCAAGTCTACCAAGGTCGAACACAGGGACACGACTGCCTAATATATTTATTGAATTTCGATTCATGAAGGCACAATGTGAATTAATTCCAATTTCAGGTTCATCACTATGCTTTTACACAACAAAGCCATGATGCATGCTATTTTTTTTATTTAATTTTATGCAAGTTAAGGTGATGCATGAGCAAATATGCAAGGTAATAAGTATGCTGAATAAAAAGCTACAATTATACCCTAAAATGTGAGCAACACAATATAAAATGAAATCAGAGTCAATTTGAACACATCAATAAAAATCGGTCATCATATCAAAGCAAGACAAGGAGAGCAGGGTCCCATTTTTCACATAAAAATTCACTTCAATTAAAACAGGGGCAAAAGAGACAATTAAGCATGGTAAAATGTAGAGGACAAAACAAGGATCAAAACGACACTAAAATCATGCAATTTGGACCTACGATGCTCAAGTTATGCTAAAAATAGTGCAAGAGCATAATTGTAATAAAAATGCAATAAAATAAAGGGATAAATATTGCATTTAGGTCCCTGGAAGGACCTAAATGCAATTAACAAAAAACGCTTGGGCCATTTTGTAATTTCACCATTTGCGCAGGGGCCTTTTTGCAAATCTTCAAAACTTGGAGGGCCTCCCTGTAAAATACCCAGGCACACACGTGAGGCACGTGCCTGGGGATCAAAATGTAATTCCATGAAGTTTCAGGGTCTTTTATGCAATTTACCCAGCACCTCACGTGCCTTGCACGTGAGGGGCCAGGCTCAGGTCAGCCCTGCAGGTTCGGGCCGCGTGGACGCTTCTGGAGGTTCGGTGCGAGGTTCGGTCCACCCAAGCCTATAGGGTCAGAGTGGAGGCTCGGGTGACGTCTGGAGTCGCCATGTGGTTCCATCCTAACCGCCCGATCCGGGTGATCGGACGGCAACTGTACTGTCATCCTCCTCCGCGGGTCACCAGAGGAGGCGGGGCTCCGACGACACGCGAAGAGCTCCGCCGAGCTCTCGAGGGTAGTCTGAGGGTCGGCAAAGATAGCGGAAAGTTTGGAGGAGGTCTTGGATGCACGGCGAAGCTCCGTGGTTGATCGGAGTTGACGCTCGATGAAGCTTCACCGGAAGGGAGGAGCTCGACGGTGCTCCGATGCGAACTTCGGCGATTCAAAAGGTCCTGCAGCGTTAGCATATAGCCGAAGAAAGTGTGTGGGTGCGTGAGTGTTTTGTGAGGTGAGTGGTGGCCCTGGGGTGATCGGAGGTGGAGGCCAATGCTCCTCCTCCGGCGAGATGGAGGAGGAGGTGGGTCAGAGCGGATGTGGGTCTGGAGAAGGGAAAGGATGGTCGGCGAAGACGAGGGTGGCGTTGCAAAGCTGGTGGGTGGATCTGATGAGGGTGGAAGTGACTTGAGGTAGCAGGATAAATCGGGGAAAGTTAAAAGAAAAATTACCTCGCTGGAGCGAGGTATTGGCGGAGGAGGTAGCCTGGGATTGAGCTCCTTGGGAGCTCTGGGTCGTCGCCCTGGCCTGCCCGGCCTTGGCAGGGGGCTCAGCGGACGTCATAGACGCCCGATACGCGGTGGAGGAGCTGCGGGTCAACACCGGACCCAATCAATGATCGCCTCGACGTTCCGCCCCTCCGCTGTCACCGGAGGGGCGGAGGAAGCTAGGAGAAGGCCTAATAATGGTGGACCAGGTGCTATGGTGGCGGAGGTGGCGATTTATAGGTGGAATCTGGTGGGCGTTACAGATGGAAGAGGGATGTTTTGGAGCGAATGTTTAAGGGTGAGGGAGTGATGGCGATGGGTGTTGATGGTGGCGCGAGGATGGAGGAAGTATGGGGAACGTGGGGCGGCCGTTAGGAGAGAGAGGGATGGCCGGAGGTGGCAGCCAAAAATGGAAGGGGGCGGAGTGGCTGCAAGTTGTAACGTCTGGGGGAAGAAACAGCTGGAGGAGGACGATGAGCCACAACCGTTGGATCATGAGATCCAACGGCTGGGAGTGGGGCGCGTACGGAGGGACGCGATCAGATCATTAGATCTGATCGGACGGCTGAAGGTAGAGCGCGAAGGAGCGGTTGTCATTGGGAGGTGGGGAAGATCCAGTGGTCTAGATTTAATGGATGACGTGGATTGCGGGGGAACGTTGGATGGAAAGATGATCGAGCGGTGGTGGTTGACGGAAGACGTGGCATGAGGGTAGGCGTAGGATGGGGACTGGATCCAATGGCTGTGGATGAGGCGTGAGGTAGCGGCGGGGATCAGATCTGGAAGATGATCGGGCGGTGGGCGATGGAGCGGGGTTCAACAGGTGAGATGGAGGCGGGCTAAGAGGATCCAACGGCCTAGGAGGCTGCCGGGTGGCGAGAGGGGAGGCGGGCCACGTGGGGGGCCCAGAGGACGCCACGTGGCCCAATGAGAAAATTCAGAGAATAATTACAAAGAAAAATAGAAAAGAATCGGTTAGAGGCCAAATTAGGAAAAAGTCAAAACATGAAAGTTGCTCGTCTCGATGAGATCTACAACTTTCATGTTGGTCAAAAAGTCAAATAGGTCATTTGCACAAAATGTATTTTGGGGGGTATTTTTAAAGGGATAAAAATACTGATTTTGTGGTTTTAAGATTTTTTTGTATTTTTTATCTTTTTAATGGTCAGTGATTTAAGGACAATTATTCTACCTAATTTTTAGGGGGTTTTGAGGATAAAATAATTACAAGAAAACTAAAGGAAATGAAATACAATAAATTAATGGTAATTTATACACAATATACTACAGGATAAAAACAAGGAATTATAGGGTATTTTTATTGGATTGATTAAGCAGGGGTTTTAATTAGCGGCTTTTAGCATGATGAATACGAGATTCATCATACCCCTATACTTAAACCATGCTCGTCCTCGAGCGTCTAAAGAATAAAGGAGTCGGATTAATTCCTGACAGTGCGCGTGAAATTTTCAAGGCTTGATCTTTCAAAGACCCTTGACCTAAGTGATCCTAAAATTCTGGGTTTATCCAAGCCTTAGTCAGAAGGAATCCAACTTCTCTGATTATCAGACTCTCTTTTTGTACATATAATATAAAGATATGACATTTAGTGTACTGCAATATGAGAGCCGAGTCGATACATCACTCAAAGTTCCAGTCCCAAAGACTCTCCTCTAGACCTAATCCTCAATACTAGGGAATAAGTCTATTCTTGCTTCAGTCAACCGTCTCATTAGTTTGTCAGACTTGAAATGTTGATGGTCGGCCAGATGATGGAGGTAATGGGATTGTGTCTATTTTTCTCACCCTCACATTGGAACAAGGGGCCTCTCGTGTGCCTTTTTACTCAATACATGTAAATTTTAATATTGCTGATCAATGTGTCCGTCAAAAGAGTTGGAGTCGTATGTACTTGTTTTTCTGGGAGTACACCGGGGTGTGTCTTTTCTGAGTATCTAAGATACCTTCGACACCCAGACTTGTATCGCTTACAATGCAGGGCCCTTTTTGTGGTGTCAGCCCGACTCCTTGGTCCTAATTAGCTCTTGGTCCAAGTGGACACTTTGAAAAATGTTTGGGAGCGCTTGCCATTGGTGGAAGCTCATTTGTAATTGACTTTGATATTTAGAGCTTTTTCTTTGACATTTCATTTCTTTTGTTGGCTAGCTCCACTGCTTTTACCAAAAGTTGGCGCACACTGATCAACAAATTCATTTAAGTTTCATCATACCCTGGCACATAGGTCAATATCAAAGAGATAGCATATGAATCTTGTTCACATACTGGCTAGGATTTTGCTGACACTCAGGTCTTCTGAAGCCTTCATTAACTTTATCCCATCCTCGAATATCATTAGATCGGATCTAAACTCAAATCTCTGGTCCTAGTTCCTCAAGTGATACCTCAACTCAGCTCATCAATCATGCAGTTGTGGAAGTGACTGTGCTGATCATATTTTCTTGAAGGTAGAGATGAAGAGTGCAATATAGCACTCAAATCTTTCAAACCAGGGAAGTGTGGATATTTAAGTCTCGAAAACCCTAATGGCTAAGGCATGTTAACTCAGACTCTTAAGATCACAGAAATCTAGTGTCCTCAAAAATCCTCAAGCCTTGCGTGAGTGTGAATGTGTCAGGTTTACACCAACTCCTAGGGTTAGTGATTTTTTTGTGTGATTTTGTCTTTTGCAGATTTTTATGGGTTTTATTTTTTTTTAATTTAATTCCTCGGAGAGACAATGACTGGCCCAGGCTCAAATAAAAGTATCTACTCTCAGCCAGTATGGGTGTAAGTACGAGCCGAGACCCGTGTTACTTGAGGACGGGGCCAAATGCGATGTCCTCTAAACTACCCACTCTGCTAAGGGAGACCGAAGTTCCCTCACTGAAAATTTCTACTAAACCTAGTAGTCAGAGTCAAATTCCAAGAAAGATTTTTAATTTTTAATTTTTTAACAGGAATATTTACAAAAATTAATCCCTCAATTTTAATAAATAATTTTTACAGGTTTTTACTCAATTCACTAGTTTACCAAAACCCAGCCCGAAAATAAAAAAACTTTTAAAAACACGAGCTAAGGCTAAAGTAAATATACAGTAATATACGATATACCCCCTATACTTAAATTTTGCTATGTCCTCATAGCACAAGTGCCATGAGGCCAAGGCTCGGTTCAAATATAGGGTGATATAGTGGAACTGAGGAGGAGGGTCCCCCTATACTTAGGCCAAAATTGACCTAAATACAAGAAGAGAGAACGAGTGAGGGATGAGCAGGCAGGCCCCCCCCATATATTAGGCTACAAATAGCCTAAGTAAGGTCTACGTTGGGGGGGGGGCTTCAATGATACAAAGGTGAGGGGGAGGAGGTTCGTGAAATACAAATACACACAGAGAGAGAGAGAGAGAGGTAAAGATAGATAGAGAGAGAGAGTGAAATACAGAGGGGGAAGGGAGATGGGGTGAGGTGAGTGTTATATGCAAGTGTGCGTGTGTGGGGGGGGGTAGATCATCAAGTGATCTACTCTTCTTTTTTTTCTTTTTTTTACAACATGCAAAACCAAAAATAAATATGCAGATGCAAGTTTTTTCTACAACATGCAATGCAGGCTGACTGATCTAAAACTCCTAAAATTCTTCCCGAATTCTTTTGCGGCCTCTTCAGCGGAAGCTCCCGACTTCACGCCTCCATGAGGATCAAGCGTCCTCGATCATCATGGGCCCTGCCACAAAAGAGAAAAGTTAGTCACACCGAGAAATTAAATCAACAGATATGATGCATGAAATGAGGTCCTAAAAAATGAAATTAATTAACAAAAAAATCAAAATTTAATAATTAAGCAAAGCCATATCCCCAGCAACGGCGCCATTTGATGAGCACCAAATTCGCCTCTTTAATAATGTGGAATTAGTCTTAGTACAGGAGGCGAATTTGGTTCAACAAAAACCATGATCTTTGAATGTCGTGGAATATTTTAACTTGGCAAGTCTACCAAGGTCGAATACAGGGACACGACTGCCTAATATGTTTATTGAATTTTGATTCATGAAGGTACAATGTGAATTAATTCCAATTTTAGGTCCATACGATGAACTATGCTATTTACACAACAAAGCCATGATGCATGCTATTTTTTATTTAATTTTATGCAAGTTAAGGTGATGCATGAGAAAATATGCAAGGAAATAAGTATGCTGAATAAAAGGCTACAATTATACCCTAAAATGTGAGCAACACAATATAAAATGAAATCAGAGTCAATTTGAACACATCAATAAAAATTGGTCATCAGATCAAAGCAAGACAAGGAGAGCAGGGTCCCATTTTTCACACAAAAATTCACTTCAATTAAAACAGGGGCAACTGAGACAATTAAGCATGCTAAAATGTAGAGGACAAAACAAGGATCAAAACGACACTAAAATCATGCAATTTGGACTTACGATGCTCAAGTTATGCTAAAAACAGTGCAAGGGCATAATTGTAATAAAAATGCAATAAAATAAAGGGATAAATATTGCATTTAGGTCCCTGGAACCTAAATGCAATTACCAAAAACCACCTGGGCCATTTTGTAATTTCACCATTTGCACGCATGGGCCTTTTTGCAAATCTTCAAAACTTGGAGGGCCTCCCTATAAAATACCCAGGCACGCACGTGAGACACGTGCCTGGGGGCCAAAATGCAATTCCATGAAGTTTTATGGTCTTTTATGCAATTTACCCAACACCTCACGTGCCTTGCACATGAGGGGCCAGGCTCGGGTCAACCCTGCAGGTTCGGGCCACGTGGACGCTTTTGGAGGTTCGGTGCGAGGTTCGATCCACCCGAGCCTATAGGGTCAGAGTGGAGGCTCGGGTGACGTCTGGAGTCGCCATGTGGTTCCATCCTAACCGCCCGATCCGGGTGATCGGACGGCAACTATACTGTCATTCTCCTCCACGGTCTCCGGAGGAGGCGGGGCTCCGGCGACACGCGAAGAGCTCCGCTGAGCTCCTGAGGGTAGTCTAAGGGTCGACGAAGATAGCGGAAAGTCTGGCGGAGGTCTTGGATGCACGGCGAAGCTCCGTGGCTGATCGGAGTTGGCGCTCGATGAAGCTTCGCCAGAAGGGACGAGCTCGAAGGTGCTCCGATGCGAACTCCGGTGATTCAAAAGGTCCTGCAGCGTTAGCATATAGCCGAAGCAAGTATGTGGGTGCGTGAGTGTTTTGTGAGGTGAGTGGTGGCCCTGGGGTGATCGGAGGTGGAGGCCTATGCTCCTCCTCTGACGAGATGGAGGAGGAGGTGGGTCGGAGACTCGGAGCGGATGGGGGTCTGGAGAAGGGAAAGGATGGTCGGCGAAGACGAGGGTGGCGTTGCGAAGCTGGTGGGTGGATCAGATGAGGGTAGAAGTGACTTAAGGTAGCGGGATAAATCGGGGAAAGTTAAAAGAAAAATTACCTCACTGGAGCGAAGTATTGGCGGAGGAGGTAGCCTGGGATTGAGCTCCTTGGGAGCTCTGGGTCGTCGCCCTGGCTTGCCCGGCCTTGGCAGGGGGCTCAGCGGACGTCATTGACGCCCGATACGCGACAGAGGAGCCGCGGGTCAACACCGGACCCAATCCATGATCTCCTCGACGTTCCGCCCCTCCGCCGTCACCGGAGGGGCGGAGGAAGCTAGGAGAAGGCCTAATAATGGTGGACCAGGTGCTATAGTGGCGGAGGTGGCGATTTATAGGTGGAATCCGGTGGGCGTTACAGATGGAAGATGGACGTTTTGGAGCTAATATTTAAGGACGAGGGAGTGATGGTGATGGGTGTTGATGGTGGCGCGAGGATGGCGGAAGTACGGGGAACGTGGGGCGACTGTTAGGAGAGAGAGGGATGGCCGGAGGTAGCGGTCAAAAATGGAAGGGGGCGGAGTGGCTGCAAGTCGTAACGTCTGGGGGAAGAAACGGCTGGAGGAGGACGATGAGCCACAACCGTTGGATCGTGAGATCCAACGGCTGGGAGTGGGGCGCGTACGGAGGGACGCGATTAGATCATTAGATCTGATCGGACACTTTAGGGTAGAGCGCGAAGGAGCGGCTGTGATTGGGAGGTGGGGAAGATCAAATGGTCTAGGTTTAATGGATGACGTGGATTGCAGGGGAATGTTGGATGGAAAGATGATCGAGCGGTGGTGGTTGACGGGAGACGTGGCATGAGGGTAGGCGTAGGATGGGGACTGGATCCAATGGCTGTGGATGAGGTGCGAGGTAGCGGCGGGGATCAGATCTGGAAGATGATCGGACGGTGGGCGATGGAGCGGGGTTCAACGGGTGAGATGGAGGCGGGCTAAGAGGATCCAATGGCCCAGGAGGCCACCGGGCGGCGAGAGGGGAGGCGGGCCACGTGGGCGGCCCAGAGGGCGCCACGTGGCCCAATGAGAAAATTCAGAGAATAATTACAAAGAAAAATAGAAAAGAAATAGTTAAAGGCCGAATTAGAAAAAAGTCAAAACATGAAAGTTGCTCGTCTCGACGAGATCTACAACTTTCATGTTGGTCAAAAAGCCAAAATAGGTCATTTGCACAAAACGTATTTTTGGGGTATTTTTAAAGGGATAAAAATACTGATTTTGTGGTTTTGAGATTTTTTTGTATTTTTTTATCTTTTTAATGGTCAGTGATTTAAGGACAATTATTCTACCTAATTTTAAGGGATTTTTGAGGATAAAATAATTACAAGAAAACTAGAGGAAATTAAATACAATAAATTAATGGTAATTTATACACAATATACTACATGATAAAAACAAGGAATTATAGGGTATTTTTATTGGATTGATTAAGCATGGGCTTTAATTAGCAGCTTTTAGCATGGTGAATACGAGATTCATCAGGGTTCTCCTCCCAACCACTGGGGTTAGACGCCTGGATATGTTGTGCGTGCATTTCCTCTGGGGGCACCCCCGCCACGACATCTCCTGGCAAAGAATCTGTCTCCCTAAGCGGGAAGGGGGCATGGGATTAAAACCCTTCTGCTCTCTTCAGGACGCCATGATCGCTTCCTGGGTTTGAATGTTCCTCTCGGCTGCTTCCTCTATTTGGGCTGAGTTTATGCGCTCCAAGTACCTCCGGGAGGGCTCGTTCTGGGATATCCAGGTCGTTTCCTCCTCCTCCAAAATTTGGCGCATAATGTTGAGACGTCATGACTCCTTACGTGCTGCTATCCGGGGAGACTTCCATACTGCTACTTGGATTCATTCGGACAGGGGATTCACATTTGCTAATGCTTTCGAATTCTTAGGTCGCAGGATGTTCCGGTTCCGTGGTATACCGTTGTTTGGGATAGGAGCATCCCCCTCGTTGTGCGTTCACGTTATACATGGCTCTTCGCAGCCGGCTTCCTACCTTGGACGGACTTAATCTATTCGGCCTCAATCTTCCTAACATTTGCAGGCTTTGCACCCTAGAGAACGAAACTCACGAGCACCTGCTGTTCCAATGCCCCTTCGCCTCCTCTGTTTGGAAGGGCTCATGTACTGCACTTTCCATGCCGTCCTCACCAACTATCTTGCTGCCCGACTTGGTCGCCTGGGTCCCTACCTTGTCTTCCCCGAGCATGCGTTCTTCTTCAGCTACCCTCCTCGCCACAGCGGTGTGGCACATCTGGCGAGAGCGCAATCGGCAATGGACTTCCTCAACTTGTCAATCTATTGATCGCACCATTGCTGACATCGTTAGCACATACATGCAGATAAAGTTTTTGGCTGGATCTTGAGTTTTTGTTCTCCTCAGGGTCCTTCTTGCTCACTGCACTCATTCTGACTTTGTCCAAATTTGGCTAGGTCTGTTAGCCATATTTTTTTGTGTACGTTCCTTTTACTTGTGGAAATATAGAGCTTACTTTTACTTAGCAAAAAAAATTTAAGTTGAGGAACGGTTATGCTGAGAGAACTGAAACATTAATGAAGCTTTTCAACGGAAGCTAACCGAGAAATCCATCCCCACAAATTGGAACAAATAAAAAAACAAAAAACCCAAGCAATAACAGAAGCATTTTGAACTTTCTTGGGTGAGATAATATCACAAAGAAGAAAGAACCAAGTAGCAAGTGGATAAGGTCCGATCCTATATCGGATGGAGGCTGGGTGGAGTGCTTTATTTGGTATCGAGAAAAGACCCCTCTTCATGTCCTAGCTGACCACCCCTGACTGGAGGAGACCTTGAATCCCCAAGAATCAACCAACCACGTTCCTCGCGAAAATATGATCGTCATGCTAGGTCAAAAAATCATGTTTTTATTTGAACAAACACGTAATTTACTCAGTTTACTAAATTAATGATTGTCAACGAAACTTAATTATTATTTGCAAAATTATATTTTTCTTGTAATTCGCAATGCATGTCTTATTCATGGCTAATATCTCATATAAAGACTAACTATCCATTGACTTTTTGACTTTTTTGCATGAATGTGCATTATTAAGAGAATTTTTATTTTTGAGAGAGTTAGTTGATACTCATTTTTCTATTATTTATTGCTAGCAACGAGTCCACAGTACGTAGTAAACTTTGAGAATTATGAAGAATTCTCCGCCAAGTAATATTTGTTTTTTGTTTTTAAGGATTTTTATCAGTTGTGCCCTCCTTAGATATTACAATATCAGTCATGTCGATCCCTTTTTTGCAGTATCAGATATGCCTCTAATTTCTTGGACCATTAACATTGCGCCCTTTTGTTAGTTTCACTGTCAATGAGTTGAACTAAAGCATGATTTATACAAACTATGGTTTAATTAACAAGGGCATAAGTCTCAAAATACCCCCTCTCCTCCGCCCCACCCCCAACCAAACCCCTTCCTCCGCCTCCCCTCCCCCTCTGGCCACTTCCTCGGCCTCTGCCCACCCCGTCCAGCCCCTCCTCCTCCGACTTCGACCAATCCCTCCTCCACCCCTTCCCCCCCAACCCCTCCTTCTCCGACTCCGACCAACTCTTCATCCACCCCTCCCCCTCAGCCCTCCACCTCCTCCTCCGCCCCTCCTCTCCTCCGACCATTTCATCCCCCCTCCCTGGTCTCCATCTCCTTGTCTGACCACCACCTCTTCCACTGAAATATCATACTACACGAGACAGTCATGTGATCTCACAAGGCGAGAGCACAATCATCAAAGTGACCGAACACGAAAGCTGATTAATTCAATAATTAACCCACAAGATGAATGATCAAACAACGCAGAATAAAGTGAGTTAAAATTTATCATAACATAAATAGAATGTGTATAGTGTGTAAGTAGCCTGGGTGTTGAACTCAGGGAATAGACGGGTGTAACTGTTGTTAATTATTTCTAATTTGTAGATATATGTAGATAGATTTGTTATTAACTTAATGTTTTTATCGGTTTTTTTACTATATTTAATTTTTTTATGGATTTTTAATATTTTATTTTTATGTTTTTAATTTTTATAATTTTTATTTTCTTTTTATGATTTTTCTAATATTAAATTCCTTTTTATTTTTAGAGTATATAATAAGTATATATACGTATATGTAATAATATGTCTAATATAAATACAATATAAATATATATAATAAGGGGAAAAGGAGCCTACATCGGATGATGTAGGTAACTTACCTACATCAGGTTTTTTTTCTCATTAATTTTTTATTTTTTTGAAATGAAATCTTCGGGGATTTTCATCAACATATACCGCCATTGTGTCATTCCAAATTCAACTGAATTCGAGACTTCTATCCCCCTCCATCAAGACGGTCAAATTTTAACGGTCTCAGAATTACTGAAATTGACCCCCTTCAGATGGGCATGTTAGAAATATTTTTCCCATGAAATTTTAAACACATAATCCACTCTATATATTAAGTAAATCTCACTGAGGTTTCATTCGAAAAATAAAAAAATAATGAAAAATGACCCGATGTAGATAAATTACCTACAACACCCAATGTAGGCTCCTTGCCCCCATATAATAATATATATTCAATAAATACAAATAACAATATTATGTTATTTTTAAAGGTATTAAAATATATTTAGGTCATTACAATTAATAATGACAATATTAAGTATATATAAGTAGTATTAAGTATATATATTATAGGATATCTTTCAAATGAGACATGGTCCTTCCATTCATAAGGAAGGCTAACAATCTCAACCATCCATAATTGATCTTGTGGTTGTCATTAATGGCATATTAATATTATTTATAAATTAAGCAAAAACCTATTTTGGTCTTTATACATTATCTAAATATAGCATGTAGCCAATTCAATATTCTCCTCCATTAACGGCGGCGCCAGTATTCTCCTCCATTAACGGAGGTGCCAAATTAGAGGAGGAAGGCACCAATGCCGCCGACGATCAATGGCCACCAAGGATGTCCTCGCGGAGCCCAATTGGCCCGTCAACATGGATATTTGCGATGCCATCAATTCTGATCTAAGGTTTTTTCCGTTAAATCTCGTTCCCAGTTTTTTTTGGATGATTCATTCCACTTATTTGGTTTGGACGACGTGAAAAGAATCAATGGCCACCAAGGATGTCTGCGCGGAGCCCGATTGGGCCGTCAACATGGATAATTGGGCCGTTAACATGGATATCTGTGATGCCGTCAATTCTGATCTAAGGTTTTTTTCCATTCAATCTCGTTCCTAGTTTTTTTGGATGATTCATTCCACTTATTTGGTTTGGATGATGTGAAAAGAATTAATGTTTATTAAGGAGGATGGTTCCTTACAGGGGTCATCGACGATGACACAAACGATTGCAACGAGGAGGATGTCAGGTACAGTAGCAGCATATCGTGTATCGAAATCTAGCGGTTTGAGAGTAGAGACGAGGACGGGTATTGCGTTGGATCGTACGATGAACATCTTATTGGCGGGATCGAGCGAGATCGTACGTCGGATCGTACGATGCACGCGACAACATTGGACAGGAGCACGGGGGAATGCGAGAGGAGGAATGGACGCAGCGTGGCGAGGTCTCGTCGACACGGAAATACAATATTGACGTGTATTATACACTTTTTTATGTGTATTATACAATTTTGATGTGTATTATAGATATTTCATATGTATTTTTACGTATCAATTGAGTGCAAATGACAGTTGTAGTTTTTTACGCATATTGTATATTTTATGTGTATTACACATTTTGGATATGTATTATACATTTTGAATGTGTATTATACATATTTCGTTGAATTTTACTCATCCATTGAGCGTGGATGACTACTGCATTTTTACAAATAACCATAAAAATTCTATTATACAAAGAACCATACGATCAATACAAATAACCATGCATTAATTGCTAATATGAATTGTATTCTACAAAGAACCATACATAATTTATAAATGGTCGATTAATTTTGAAAGAAACACAGTAAATACAAAAAACATACACTTGTTACAAAAGGAACAACATATTCTACAAAAAAAGACATTAAGATACAAACATTGCCGTACGTAATGTCATCCAAAATAAAACTGGATATATTTTAAACATGGTAATGCGAAAAATACCAAAAATAAAAATTGCTAAATTTAGAATTTCGGAATATTTATTGGTGTGCATAATTAATGCGAAAGTTGATGACCAAAATGCCCTTTTGGGCAACAAAATTGAAGGTGCCGTTGGATTTGAATCTGATGGCCCAGATCGTTGGCCTTCCTTAGAGATGGAAGGACCACGTCTCATTTGAAAGGCCCCCATATATTATATAGGGTTTTATAATTATAAATATAACTTAAAATATTCAAAAATTTCAAAGTAAAATGTTTTTTTTATGTTTTTATAATTTTCTTCTATATTTGTGAATTATTGATGATTTTTCTATTTTTTATATTTTTAAAGTCTAAAATACTCAAAATTATGAAATTAATTAATAGACCGAATTGTTTTGAGATTTAAAAAATAGAAAATGAGAGTAAATTTCTCAAAACTATTTTTAATATATATTATATAAAATAATTAATTAATATGTGTAAGAAAACAATTTTTGTTAATTCTTGAAAATTTTTGCTAATTTTTATAGGGTTAAGAGTGTTTTTCAATTTTTAGTGTTTTACTTTTATATTTTTTTTTAATTTTTGTCCTGAATTTAGAAGATATTTAATAAATATATCTATTTTATTTTGGAATTTTTAAACAAGATTTTATAATTTTTGTATTTTTATATCTAATCATGGATCAAATAACTCCTAAATGATTTTTAATAAATAAGAAAATGCAATAAAATGTCAAATAAAAATCATTACGTGAATTAGCATCGTTTAAAGTATATCATACAGTTTTCTCAAGATTTTACAAGCATATGAGCTATTTAAAGAAAATAAAAATGCAAATGAATAAATATAAGATCTGGCAGGGGCATAATTGCAATAAAAATATAGACATTGAATTTTCATGCAATTAACCCAAAATTTTTACACTATAATGAAACTTAAAATACCAAAATGAAATAAAGAAACTTGGAGGGGTGATGAATCCACATTTCATCACCTTTATTCTTTCATTTTGGCCTTAACTCCCAAGTTAATGCATGTATATATCATTAATATGTCAAAATAAACACTTTATAACTTGTACAGAATACTATATAAAATATTGTATATTTATTATATTTAATTCCAAAATAAAAGAATGAAGATGGAAAAGAAAAAGAAATGAAACACCATAGGTGTTGAGTGGCCATAAACCTTGAGACCCAGTCAACATGATGACTTGACCGCCAAGGAATAAAGTAGGGGGAGTTAGGACAGAAGAGCTATACAAAAATATGCAGAAAATCATGCATAAAACCTTAACTTTAATCCATCTATAATTATTTTTTGCATTATTTTATTTAATTATTTTCACACCTCAAATAATGAAACGCTCTATATGAATAATGTAGATAAAAATACAAAGAAAAATATAGCATTTATTTTATAGAAAAATAATGTACAACGTGCCCGGGACACACAAAATAAAAAGACAAAAAATTAAAACTTCATATACCCCTATCTTCTCCATGGTTTATCAAAATGGACCAAAATCACTTTAATTGTATATAACTTTTAATATGTTGTTTAATGAAGGTAGTTTCAAGGTAAGATGAAAAGTTAGGTTTTGGACCCATATTGTGCAATATACATGTATATTTTATTCAATATATTTATTCTTTATATTTTCTAAGTTCTTTTATTTTTATAAAATTATAAATATTATTTAAAACACATATCCATAATTAAAATAAATTAAAACCATCAAAATAAAAAATAAATCATTTAGTTCAACACATAGATGAAATATACATGCATACCTATAAAGAATCTATACATAATTATTTAAGTGTACAAATAATCTCATAAAAATATAACATAAATACCTAAGTATGTAATTAAATAAATCAAAATTATATAAATATCTGTATAAAATAATAAAATATATAGTATAAAATAAAAATTAAACTCAAAATAGAGGTATATTTACATATTAATATACATGTAAATATTAACTTGTAATAAAACACCTCGAAACAAATAAATAAACATGGGTAATGAATACTACATAAAACTAGGAATATTTTTTTATGTTTTAGTAAAAAATCAATTAAATCATTTGTTATTTTATATTTATTTTCCAACGCATTTTGCCTTGAAATTTCCTGGTTGGTCCATGTAAACCAACCAGGTGCATTTGTTTGTTGACCTTTGATCAACTGTACGTTTGACCCGCAACCTTGTTAGAAACTTCACGGGAGCCCTCTTTCTTCCATTTGCTATGTCTTCTCCATATCCCAATATCCCTCGAGCTCTCCACCTCTATGAAACCCCCATGTTCGTCCTCCATGCCGACCTCTCCATCTCCAACTACCCTCGATCCATCGTACACAATCCAGCCTTGAAAACACTTGACCACCTGTTCTATTAATTTCCCACCTTCTACATCTTTTTGCTTTTTGATCCCTCATCTTGGACCTTTGACTCCTCAGATCTCCATTAAAACCTTCCTGTCGATGACAACAACAGCTTAGTGGAGGTTTGCACCGAGGAGATGACCCAGCCATCTCCGACCAAGCTCGCCAGAGGTTCTCCGTCGTCGACCCCTTGCGATTGGAGGCTCCTTTTTCTTCACATCTTAGGTAAATCATAGATTGTAGTTCCAATTCCTGCAATTAATTTCAACTTCACATGCATAGAATAGGTTTAATTAGGTAACCCTAATTGTCCTAGAGCTTGAGCTCCAGGCCCAAATTCACCTCTCATTGACCACATCTTCTCCCCATTTCATCCCTGGTCCATTTCCCTTCATTTCTTCATCTACCTCCCCTCGCCAGCCACCCAGATCGTCCGTAGATATGGATATCGAAGTCTAACTCCATCGCCCTCTGCCAAACTTCACCACCACCGTCATTTCATCCTTGACCTTCGCCAATTAAGGCCCAATTGCCTCCCCTAGTCGTTGTATTCATTTATCTGTAGGTTCCACGTCTGGAAGAGCCCTTCTGTGGCCTAATCGCACCAAGAATAGGTGCCAGTCTTCCTCAGAACTCTCGATCTCCAGAGCCCAATCAGTGGGCTCCGAACACATTTGAAGGCTTTGGGATGTGTGGATCAACGTCAGGAGCGTAAGGAACCATTCAACGTTGCTTCAGGTGCATGGTGAATCTCCATTTTATCATATTATTCTTTCATTTTGGCCTTTAAACTACAACTAAATGCATGTAAATAGCATTATTTTGCTTAAAATAACACAAATTATTTATTATATAAATTATGTATAAAATAATGTATTTAAAGCTAAAATAAAATAATAAAGAAAAGAAATACAAAATAAATGAAATACCAAAGGTATTAAATGACCCTAAACCCCGAGACCTAGGCACATGATGACGGGATCGTCAAGAAATAAAGTAAGGGGAGATAAGCGCCAATAAATATACAAAACCCTAACTCTTAATTCACAAAAAAGCCCAATTTGGGATCTATTTTATTCTTTATTATTTATACCTCAAATCAATAAACTTTGTACATGAAAGTTGTAGATAAATATATATATATATAACAATTTATTACACATAATAATCATGCATATTGTGTTGTCTACACTCAAAATAAAAATCCAAATCCCAACTTCACAGACATGTATCTCCTCCATATGAACTCAAAATTCATCAAAATCACTTCAATTGTATATAACGTTTTATTAGATATTTAATAAAGTTGGTTTCATTCAAGTTGGAGTTAAGATGTAAAAGTTAAGATTTGGACCCCTATTGTACATTATACTTGAGTAAATATTCATTTTCTTTATTTTTTTATAACTTTTACAATTTATTTTTTTTAGAAATTTGTAAATATTATTTATAACATATGTACATGATTGGAATAAAATAAAGTAATTTAATATATACTAAAATAAACAAGTGTATAAAATACGTAAATGAATTGTATATATGTATACATATATAATAAACGATTATAATTAACTAAGTGTACATATAATATCAGAAAAATAAAATGAAAATATATGTGTATACATTTAAATCAGTTATAATTTTATAAATTATGTAGATAAAATAATAAAATCTAAAATACAAAATAAAAAGAAAATGCATACCATATAAATGAGTATAACTATAATTATACTTGTAAAAAGCAACCTACAATAAATTATCTTGTAAAAATAAATAAAATCATAATAAAATACTACATAAAATTACAAATATTTTTCATGTTTTAACCTATACTTAATAAAATCATTTATTTTTTTAATTTGAATTAATAAACATTTTTATTTTCTAGTTTGTCTCCCAGCGTCCTACGTGGACCAATGGGAGACTGGCCTAGGTTGCCCTAGGTCAACTCCCCGATCTCCCTAGGTCTGCCGTGTTAGAATGCTAGGTCCTTGAGATTTTTGTAGCTTGATTCTTGCTTTCTTTTTAATCGATTCCTTCTACACTTTTGTCTCTCGATTGACGCTCTTTTACATCGCATCGTTACCTTGATCGATGGAACATTAGAGTGGCCATGTCCCCGTGTATAAAATAAAGTTATCGGCCTCCTTTTTGATTTGATGATCTTCCACCTTGAAAAACCATAATCCTAAGAGTGATTGAAGCGTTGGTGACAACAGAAGGCTACTCCAGGGTCCAGCGAGTGATTTGGGTACCAAATCAAGTAGATCCTAGATTAGCCAGCAAACTCCACCGTGACTCCTCTCCCAACTCCTCCAGGCAGGTGAGCGTCTACTTTCTGCATTTTTCTATTCCTAGGCATAATAGTAGAGCATGTTAAGTTTATTTTAATTTGATTTTGCTTCTTATTCGATAAAATCGAAAAATTGAAATTCGTCGGAGCTGAGCTCGGGCGACCTTTTCGTCGCCGTCTGACTGTCCTCAGACCCATTGTTCACCTCCATTTCATCTCAACTCGCTTCCTCTACGTCTGACACACCCCATCCATCTTGATCTGTCCCACATCAAGTAGACGATACTCTAACTCTGCCGCTCGCCGTAGTATCCTCCACCACGCTCCTCCGCCAGTCATTTCACCCCAAATAAGGCCCCCTGACCTCATATATTTTCTACATTGACTAACCATATATGTTGAAGTGGTCAAAGACCAAGACGAGTCGTTGTTTTCCAAAGTCAAGGCTCCTGGACCCTGCTTTCTTCCTCGACTTCAGGAGCTCTTTTCGGTGACCTTCTGATCCATTTGAGCCTGTCAGCACCTCTGGGGAACCTCAAGGAGGATTCAAGGAATTTTTGCAGCACCAGAGACCCGTCGTGGACCAAGCTATATCAGATCGAAGCTCGGAAGAGCTAGGGTTCTTCCATGTTCTTCCATGCCACTTCTCAGCCGTCTGATTGGGTGTCCCCTCCAACTGTAGCAACTACTGTTGGATGCTCGAGCCTCAACCGTTAGATCATCATCCATCATCTAATCTCCAATGTCCATCATCAAAGCATCATCGACTATTTTCAACGCAACACGTAGATAAGTGGAAGTCCTGCGTCGTTGGATTGTCGAGGGGGTTATATGTGTATATAGAATTATGTATATGAAATTGAGGCCAAAGGTGGACGGAGTCGGGTGCTAGAAAATGGAGAAGGTGCTTCGGCGAAGGGATTCTAGACCCGACCCGGCTGGAAGGGGACGTTGACCAAGGTCAATGCTCCCACGTGGCCCAATAGGAAACTAGGATTTACAAAAATGAAAGAAAAATAAATATAAAATAGCAAATGATTCTAAAATAAAAAGCGTATAAAATAAAAAAAATGTTTGTTATTTTATAAGCTATTTTCTATTATTTTTTATTATTTTATGAAAATAAAAATAAGGTATATACAATATATAGTATTATATACAAGTATAATATACCTATGTATAAGTATTTTTATTTTATTATTTTTACAAAAACACTTTTTATTTAGAGGTTGGGGAGCTTGCATCATGGTGCATGTAACTTTACTTGCACCGGTGCCATAAACGCCCAATTTTGATATTTTTTTGAAATGAAACCATGTGGGATTTGGATCACTATATATCATCATAGCGTCATTTAAAAATCAACTTAAGTCAAGACTTCTAACCCATCCATCAAGACTGCGACATTTTAACGATCTCAAAATTACTGAAATTTTGTCCTTCCAGATCGACAAGTTAGGAATGCCCGTTTTATAAGAAATTTGAACCACATATTCCACTAATAGGTCTAAGTAAATCCCCTGAGGTTTCATTTTGAAAAAATGGGCGTTTATGGCACCGGTGCATGTAAAGTTACATGCACCATGGTGCAAGCTCCCCAACCTCTTTTATTTATATTTTATTTATTTACACAATAATTTTAGGAATATAAAATAATTTTTATTTAATTTTATATAAAACATTTAAGGGTGAAAAATAAATAGGTTCTGTATTATATACATGTGTCTTTTGTACATAGAATTTGTTGATTTTATTTTATTTTATTTTATTTTTACGATTTTTATTTTATTTTTATATTATTTCTAGGACTATATACATGTGTGTAAAAGAATAAAAATATTTATATTTTGTCAAAATAAATAAGTAGATATTTTGTACAAGTATAGGTGATATGTACAATACATAGTGTATCCCTATCGCTCTCTACTAATTTTCTTTTACGAGCAAGACAAAGATTGACCTTCTCTTGGAGTTTGGGTCACTCTGTATTTATTCTAAATACATCATTCTTTTCTTTTCTCTTTATTCTTTTATTTTTGAGAAATATGTATTAATTATGCATTATTAAAAAAGGCATGCAAAATGCTAATTTATTGTATTTACATGTATTTACAGGTGGTTTTGCCAAAAGAAAGAGCTAAAATAAAAGAATAAAGAATGAGAAGCGTAGATTCATCAAGCAGCCTCTGGCAAAGGAGGCCCTTGGCCTCCACATCCTTGATGTGTTCTGCAAGAGCTGCCTCTCCTACGGTAGCTACACCGTCTGGACTATACCCCCTACGACGCATAGGAGCTCAGCTACTGTCGCATCCGCATCTGCCGGGACCACCACAACATCTCCCTCAAAGCCATATCGTTCACCCTGAAGCCTTAGAATATCCAGAACATCTTCATCTCCACTACCACAATCTCAAGTCCATCTCACGTCGCATCTGCCTCCCGCACGTCCTCCGTCACGTGCACCCAGCATCCTTCCACATCTGGTTCCTCTGGCTCCTGTTAGAAATCTTTTTGCACCTCACGCTATTGATGTGTCTCCTCAGGGCAGAGCTCGTCCTCCCATGTATCACCATCAATGGGATCACAGATGCGATGTTCCTGAACCTCATGACCTTCGAGATGTTGCAACTCGGGATGAGGTTCACCGACATTGGGGTTACATGCTTTTCATCAGGGGTAATTTCATCAAGAAGTACAACCATGGGTTGCTCTGCCCATTCACGGCCTTAGAATGTAAGTTAAATTTTAGTCCCCTATTTGTTACAAACTAAAAATCAATCCCTAATTCAGGAATCCATGTAGAGATCATTCTATTTTTTATAATTTATCTTTAATTTTATCTATGATAATTAAATCTAATTTAATTATCTAAGATGCTTCTCCATACATGAAAATATAATGTGCATCATATTCACAACACTTATGATAATTAAATCCAATTTAGTTTTTGTTATTTCTCTTTATTTTCCAACGCTCAAATATTATCTCTAATAGAATAATTTTTGAAATCTTTCAAGAATAATGTACCTTCTCCGCGGATACTTGGATATAAGTCTCTTTGCTATATATTATCAAAGCAATACGTAACAAAGGAGTTTACATTGAAACCGAAGGCAAGCGAGCAACAAGCTGTGCCGCTAGACCTTTTTGAATTGCAAAGCCAATTCTTTTAAACACTACATCCATAGATCTATGGTCCATCACATTGCTGTTCATCACTTTTTGGATCCTCGTTAAAAGCTCAATAGCTTCTGGTGCTAAGAAGCCAAATGTATCAAAACCAAATGGGATGAAGGCATGTTGATTCTCCGTACAGGCTTTTTCGTGCTTCACCACTTTAGCTGAAGAAGCTTTAAGTGCAGCATGCCCTGCTGTGAAAGCCCCTCTCTTCAAACCCACCAACGGTGAAACTCCTGTCAAATCTATACAGGCATGTTTTCCTCCTATCCACCCAAAGATCAAAATATCAGCAGGTCTAAGTGTAGATCTTCCCTCCTGTGGGTCAGTTAAAAAGTTCACTGACGCCTCTTTCTTAGCAGCAATACCTGCGCGCCTGAGCACATCAAATAAAACGTCTCTAACAAGATCGTGTCTGTACTTAAATCCCGGGAGCTCCCTGCAATGAATTGCATGATCACCAAAATTGTCTAAGCATGCCTTGCGACAGATTGGACAAACCTCATCGGTAGGGAATAATGGAATCATCAGACGGTATTTGAGAATACTACGGTACTCCACCGGTGACATGTGAAGTCCAAGTCCGTCTATAGGAAGGGTAAGGAGGAAATCTTGGGCATGATCAGCTTGAAGACACCGGAAAACTGCCTTTTGTCTAACAGACAAGTTAAATACCACATCCATATCCACAATTATTTTGCTAAAAAGAGCACTCGCCAAAACATTTTGGGTCTTAGGGGGGACGGTGTCCTTTTTAGAGAAACAACTGAGGTCGAATGAGGGAATCAACCCATTAAGCCTTTGGAGAGCACAGTCGAAGTCGGAGTCCAAATTGTGAATTTTACTGTCCCGTAGTATATGGTCCTGAAGTTCCCAAGATTGTGCCCTAGAAGCCACAAAAGCGTAGGAAGAGGCCTCCACAGCTGAAAGTAGCCCCAACCCACCAAGTCGAATGGGTAAAGAAGCCACCCTCCATTGTAGATCTCCAAAAAAAGATCCTCCACAAACAACAATATCTTCAATAGATCCACGTAAGCCTCTGTCAAATAAAATTGCGGCCTCTTTCATGTACAAGGGTTGACAAGTCCTCAAGCCAAATAAAAGTTTTGATAAGCCCATGCAAGAACGAAGTAAGAGAAGCTCACACTGGGGATCTTTCAACTGAGGTAGAAGATGCATCAATTTCACCGCTTTAGCAGCCCTCTCTAAAGCCATGCCTTCAACAAAATTTTGATCCATACTAACAGCCCCTCCAAGCAGCTTCACGCCTAATAAGGGTCTTCCAATATCAGTTGGGAACAAACCTTTGCGCAGTTTTCCGCCATCACAAGTAGGCCAAAAGAGTTCTGTTTTATGAATATTTAAAATAAGTCCCAAGTCTGGCCCACGTTGTTGGATGATATTTAAAACTTTGGCCACTTCAAATGTATCTCCAATAATTGTGCCATCATCAAGGTACCAAGCATGAAGAAGTAGTTTGCAATTATCTCTGATATAGTGGATAAGTGGGTGTAGAACGAGAGAAAAGAGGAGAGGGCCTAGAGGATCACCCTGCTGCACTCCAGCGGAAGACCAAATATGTCTATCTCCAAGGTACAACCTTGCTGCCTGTCCATATAAGAACTCCACCCATAAATATATAGAAGGACATCTTTCTCTCACCTGACGCAATAAGGCGGACCTATCAACCAAATTGAAGGCATTAGAAAAATCCACTGTAAGTAAGGAAAGAGAGCCATCAGTATGACGTGCATTCAACACCCTGTTAACACTGTGTAGGATAGCCTCAGCTCCACTAGGAACCCCCACTCCAAACTGAAAGTCATTGAGATATTTGGTCATATCTTTACTAACTCCTGTCATAGCAACTTTGGACACAAGCCGTCTCCAAATAGTACCAACTGCAATGGGTCGAATGCTATTATCTGGCTTAAGCAAAGGCGTGAGGGGTGCAGATGCTATAAATTCAGATAAAGAAATGGGGCATCTTCCTCCCAACCATAAATTAACTACACGGGTGATGGCATGTAAAAGGTCCCTTGCCACAACAGACCCCTCTCCACACATAGCATCAAGTAGGTGTTGGGCCCTCAACCCATCTCTGCCACAAGAAGTCCCTTTAGGAAAGGACTTAATACACCCAAGAATGACGTCAGCTTCCACAACAAGAGGGGCTTCAGAAAGTATGTATAGTGACTTGGTAATGAGATTTAATCTCACATCTAGATCTTAAAGACCTCTCAGAGATGTCTGATCAAGTCAGCGACATAATATCCAATCTTCTCATTGCCTCTGTATCATATTTCGATCAATGTACAATATTTGAACTAAGTTTGGATTACTAGTCTACTGACTGGAGTCACTAAAATCCAAATCTGTTTCATCACTCCCTTGGAATGGAAGTGTCGTGGTTATACAATCAATTAAGCTCACATCACCCTCAAGTATTCTTAATACTCGTACATCCTGTATACTTGAAGACCTTGAATAAACTCGAACTTCTAATCTTATCTGAATAGTCTCCTGCAATATTTTATCGTTAAGTTTCTCATTCGATCATTGGGTTGGCATCGATCATATGCTTTCTAAAATCATAAATCATACTTTCAAATCCTATCTTGTTTCCAAAATAAGACACAACGTTGGAATTTGGTTTATTCCAATATATCATGAGTGAGTTCATATCTTCCGATTCAGTAGTGAACTTGTATGATTCCTTTGAGAGATCGTATTACTCATATGTCCTCGTATGCACACCAGCTTGCCTGTGTGTAGACCTTTATTAGGTCATCAACCTAATGGTCTGTCTAATGCACATATTTAGACATACCGTAACACATTTGTCTCCAGTCAAAGGATGCATGCCTCTATCGTGACAACATATGATATATGTCTTGGTTATCTCGATCTCGCTAAGTCAACTCTTTAACTTAACTCAAACAACACATCTAATTTCTCTATTCCTATATAGAGGACATGCATCAAGAGGTCGGTTGGATGTATGCATTTCGAGTAAGAATTGCCATCTCCTTCTCAGGCTGGAGATTCCTTCTTAATAATCATTTGACGGTGCGGTTGAGTCCTCAATCTAACTCTTTAGATTTTCAACCATGCACGAGCCTCTATGATATCAAGATGACCATGGTACGTAACCTTTTTTTACTAAGAGACATATTATGCAAATTAATTATTCTTCATATCAGATTAAAGAGTAATCTGCAGTAACTTTTATTGCACAACGTGTCGTGGGATCACATGTTCAACAGTAATATACATCATCAAGATAAAATTAACAAATCCATATAACCACATGTAATATGGAGTCACTAATACAATATGCAAAGATGGAATATGAAATAGCAATGCATCTTCAAAATAAATTACAAACAACCTACAATATGAAATATATTATGATCCCGTATTTCCATGAATATAACTAGTAAGATGTATTATATTTGTAGCTACAACTTACAATAATACATATATCCAATACCATCCACAAAATAAGTGATCCATCAACATAACATAACTTTACACTAACATGATGAATTATGGAGCTAATTTCAATCTTTTTCAAAAAACATATCTATTAGTGTTTCTAACGGAAAATTAACATACATAGAGTTTCTAAAGTTACAATATTAAATACAAAACAACAGCCATATAACACAAAAAACATTTTCCTTAAATCACCTTTTCATTCTTCTCTACTGCATAAAGATAGTGTCGTTTTGCTTGATCGTTCCCTTATGCTTATCTTTTCCGATACTTCTTCCAATTTTCCTCACCTTCCAACATCGTATCCCTTTATTTTTTTGGCCGTCTATATGCCTCCTCAGTGGAAACGGATCCTCTAATGTAGGGAGGATTGTAACAGAGGTGTTGTAATCCTCCTTAAATTTTTTTTCTGATTTTGATTTCAAAATCTAACCTTATAGATTTAATTTTAGGTTAATTATCTACATATCCTCCAATTTCACTCAAATCCGACCTTAATTACTTTTTTATCTTAATGGTTAAACATTCGGTCAAGATCTAAGCAACTTAAACTACATTTAAAAAAGATTGAAATGTTTGACCACTAAGATAAAATATCAATTAAAATCGGATTTGGGTGAAATTTGGAGGATATGTAGATAATTAAACTAAAATTAAATCTACAAGGTTAGATTTTGAAATCAAAATCACAAGAAAAATTAAAAAGGATTACAACACCTCTGCTGCAATCATTCCTACAACATCTGTTTCCATCCTCAGTGACCTCTTTCTCATCATCTCCTCGTCATTTCATCTTAATTTTCTATATAAAAGAATGAAAGAAGGGATACACCGATTTAAGAAGAACAAATCAAAACTATTTATCTGTAACGTACCATTAGTAAGTTAACAAGATAAGGCAGTTTCACCTCAAACTGTTAATATCATTCTTCAGTTGAAATCCATATTGAAGTCTAGAAGACATTGTCCCAGCGGTAGTTCCAAGCTCTCTCGTCGACAGTGAGAGTTCATTAAACTCAATTTTGAATACGATGGGCGACGATGCCGGCATGTGTTCTGCACTTGATATGGCAGATGAAAATCAAAAGCTCTCGTAGAACTACTCGAATTCGAGAACATGAGAGCCATCGATCCAAAGCATGCCTTTTATTTGGGCTGGGTCAGGCCGGGCATGACCATGACTTGACCCGCTGAAGTCCGAACTCGATGTAAATATGGGTTGTGTATGAGACCTCATATTTCCATAAATTTGATTTTTATCCCCGACCTAGCTCGGAACTGTAGGGATTCGGGGTCGCGCGACCAGGGTCGCTCCCCCTCCCATGCAGATATATATGATTAGGCCTGCAACTTTAATCTTGTTTATTATATGGATTCGTTTGGATGTTATTCACGACATTACCTCCTAATAACATGATTAGCTAGTGGAGAAAACTATGGAGATGTAGGAAGGCCGAACGTTACCTTCTGTGAATAATAACTATTTGGATGGTTATGAGAGTTGGAATAAAGAATGTGATGTGATGTCGCATTGATTTGTGATTGAATTTCTACCCAGAAATGAAACGAGGTAAAACGGGTTATCCTGAACTAACCCGATAACCAAACGGAGGGGTTGGGATGATCTTATTGTCAACGAGGAGAATTGGAATGATTTCACCAATACATGTTATAAGAGTTAGAAAGTAAGGCATTCGGATTATTTCCATATACCCAGTTAACATCCTCACTAGGAAATTTAAAAAACTCACGGTTATAGGAATCACTATTAAAAAAAAAGAAAGTAGAATAGATCGGAGGAGCATAAGGCAGAGTAGGCGGATTATCATGAAGGCTAGGAGATTTGGAATCAGCATTTGGGGAGTAGGAAGGATGTTATAAAAAAAGGTGAATCGGGATCCACAAATGATTATGGTGATAAATGTACTAAAGACAAAGTTTGTTAACTTACTAAACACGTGTTTTTGAGTAAATCATCTCGGTGGTAGATCATGTTGAAATTAGCTTTGAATATTAAAACTCAAATTTAATTTACTATCCAAAAAAGCTGTGTCATATGATCTGGCCCGGCACAAGAATTTACGCATTTCGTAGGCTCGGCGCACTGACTGATTTCTTACATGGGCTTATTACATGGGCATACTGATTTCTTACAATGGCGTCAACATGTACATAGTATCAGCAGTGACACAAAGACAAGGCGACCTCAGCACTTAGAGGAGGTGGAGAGAAGGCAGAATGGTTGGAGGAAGCATGTCTGAAGGAGAAATGAGGGGCTTGGGGAAAGGGCGTCGTGACTATATAGAGGAGAGGGGCAGTGTGGTTGGAGGAGAAAGGAAGGGAGTGAAGGAGATAAGGGATGGGGGGGGGGGGGGATGAAGGAGATAAGGACTTTGAAAATCCCATTGATATGGACATTAACAACTACCATTAGTGCATCTTTGATTGCCGATTAATTAGAGAATAAAATCTATTTATGATGGACAAAAGAGGAAGATGAATTGGCAACCATTTTGGTTGTCTAACCAAATATAATAAGACCAAAGGTCTCCAAACGACATATGTTCTTTTCTCTATCGTTTTCCATCAACAAGAGAGAGCAAGAGAGGCATACGCTTGTGAGGAAGATCCATGGCTCTTTTCTGGTTTGATCTACGCTAATAACAAATAACTGAGCAATGGCATCGGGTAATCTGCTACCCTTAAATTCGGTTCGATTTATTTTCTATCAAGAGTATGATGCGGTAGTGAGTGATGAAGCAGTACACGGTCGGTGGTAGTTGCGGACTAGAGATCAAGGAAGGGATGTCTGAGGGATCAACATTGTTGCTAAAATCACTTTTCTTGTAGTGAATGTGCTTAGGTTAAAGTCATCAAGACTTGGACCAAGCCCGGTCAATGCTCAACACCTTGTGATTTTGGATGTTCTGAGGCAAGAGGGAGGTTCACATGTGTGTACCCCTCAAGTTAGTTATTTGCTTATTTACCTAGGTAGTGTAAATGTGTAAAAAAGTGAAGCATTTTGATCTGTTCATATTTTTTTTATAAAATAATCATGATCGTCACATTGTATGGATACTAATTAAATTAATTACAGTATTTAATAAAAAAATTATCAAAGTATCACAAGTAATGGTGTGAGTGAGTTTCACAATTTCTGAAACTCTGAAAAACGAAATATACAATAATATTTTTTGAAACAAATTAGATAAATTTCATCATTGTTCTCAATAACGAGAAAAAGAAATGATGCATGCGATGAGACTTTGCAAAAGAAATAGTGAGGGAAGAAGAGATATCACCTGGATCAATAGTGTACCTTCTCATTCTGCAGTCTCCACTTATTTATAATAAAAATAAACAAGAATTTTATACATGTGATTTTTCGAGTTTTCACAGTTACACTTATACCCTTACATTCTTACAATAACATTTATGCCCGTACAAAATTATTGCACTCGAATTAGTTGTGATCCATTCCCATTTTAATATGTGTCCTAAATGGATAGTTATCAAAGGACCACATAAAAAATCTTATATCTATAACATATAACTAAAGTTCTTCAACATTTTTTTCCTTTTTTATTAAATCAATAAGTGGCTGATAAACTTCGTTGCCCACAAGACAGAACACAGAGACACTCTGCCTAAATTAGGACCATCATAAATTTTTTACGTTCGATATTCGTTCAGATTTGGCTTGCTGAAATTTCGATTCGAAAACAGATGAACTGAACATGAACACGAGTTTAGGCTTGATTAAATAAACAACTAAACCTAAAAATCTTAGGTTCGCTCATGTCCGATTCATTAAAGTTAACATACATACATACATACATATTTAGAAATTCTTATCCGGGTAAGTGGACATTGTCTAGAGATAAGTGAATACTTACATGATAAGTATACTTTATAGTAGTATAAACTATCTCAAGATAAATGATCACAATCATGGTTACAACATCCATTATCTATATGTTTGCTTCTTTTCTCTTTCTTATCTTTAAATTAACAGAAAAAAAATATAAACCTCATTTATCTTTTATCCCTACCTTATTCCTTATCCCTTGTTAGAATAAATAGAAAAATATATTGCAATTATATTTTTTTCAAAGAGAAGACTCCTTACTAATCTATTTTTTCCAAAGGATGAAGAAGAGTTAGACGAAGAAAATTTTGAATAAATATTTATTCTACTTATATACATATACATTTCACCCCGATCATCATAAAATTCTCGAGTTCGATCTTCGTTTAGATTCGATTCGATTAAATAGATGTTTGATTCAGGTTCGGTTCGGAAACAAACGAATCAAACCCAAACACAAGTTTATGCTCGATTAAATAAATGAATTGAACTTAAACATTGTGAGTTCGCTCAGGTTCCATCACCTAGCCTGGATGGACCATGCTGGATTTGTTACGTGGCCCAGTCCAGACCACTTAACCACATAAAAATCAACATCTCTTATGCATGATCCTCGACGTCACTCATCAACCAATCACAAACCATCTCGCAATCCCATATATAAACATTATAGATGTTCAAATATATCCAGGTCAACGGCTACCCAACTTGACCCGTTGATTTAATCCTAAACTCACCATTATATGTTTGAAATTGATGGGTCGGTGATGAATCTCTGTTTCATCATCTCTATTCTATCATTTTGGCCTTAAAAACTCTAGTAAATGCATGTAAATAGCTTTAATTCATGCATTTTATCATTTATGCATCTTTATGTAAATATTATACAAAATATTGTTTTTAGTCAAAATTATAGAATAAAGAAAAGAAAAGAAAAAGAATAAAATATTTCAAATATTTTATGACCCAAGACCCCGAGACCTAGGCATCTCGATGACTAGATCGACAACGAATAAAGTAGGGGGAGATAAGGGCAAATATCAAATAAAAATCCCTTTTATTTTGTTCATTCTTATTCATTTTTGGGATCTATTTTTAGTTCCATTTTTTTTACACCAAATAAAGAAACCTTGTACATGAAAGTTGTAGATAAAAAAATATAGAAAAATACGAAATTTATTTCATACAAAAATAATATATAGATAAAAAGATATGAGCTGAATAAGTTTTTAAAATCTCAACTTCCCAGACCCGTATCTCTCAAATAAAAACTCAAAATATATCAAAATCATACTTTAATTGTGTATAACTTTTAATAAGCTATTTAATGAAGGTGGTTACATATTTTTTGGAGTTACGATGTGAAAGTTAGGTTTTGGACCCTTATTGTATACTTTACCCGATTAAAATATTCATTTTATTTATTATTCATTATTTTTATTATTTTATATTTTTATAATTTTGTAAATATTATTTTAGTATATGTACATATTAAAATAAGAATAAAAACATCAAGAAAGTTAAAAAATAAAATATGTATATATAATGCATAAATGAATTGCCTATATTTATGCCTATAAAATCAATACATCTATTTATTTAAGGGTTTTTTATCAGTTATGCCCCTCTGAGATATTGCAATTTCAGTTATGCCCTTCCTTTTTGGGATATCAGTTATGCCCCTAACTTCTTACAAAATTCACAATTCTGCCCTTCTGTCAAGGTAAAGTAGGGGCATAACTGATATTACAAAAGGGCAGAACTGTGAATTTTGCAAGAAGGTAGGGGTGCAATTGATATTTCAAAAAAAAGAAGGGGCATAACTGATATTGCAATATCTCAGAGGGTAACAAATGATAAAAACCCTTTATTTAATTGTATATAATACATCCGAAAAATAAAATAAAAATATATTTAAGTTTATAAAAATAAGTTATAAATGTATAAAATAATAAACCAAATTAATAAAATTAAAAATACAAAATAATTATAAAATATTAAAATACATAAACAAATATACCTATAAATAGCCCTAAAAAAGGATCTTGTAATTCTAAACCTCTAAAAAATAAATAAAAATCATAATAAAATACCTTATAAAATAATAAATATTTTCTTTTTATAACCTAAAATTAATAAAATCATTTAATATTTTTAAATGAATTTAGAAATATTCTTTCCAAGCTTTTTCCTGGTTGGTCCACATGGACAAACCAGGAGGGTCCGAGAGTTGACCGCGGGTCAACTTTCTGACCCGCCTTTTGGACATTGTAGAGCCTCGTTTTTACCCACTTTCGTGGATTTTTCGAGGCTAATCCTTTCACCATTTCACCTCACTTCCTCATAAATCTCGTATTCATCTTGCTAAAAACGACAAATTAAACCCCTGGCTTAATCAACCCAATAAAATTCATCATCAATTCTTTATTATTATCATGTATTATATTGTGTATAATTACCCTTATTTATTTGTATTTAATTTTTCTTATTTTTCTTGTATTATTTTATCATAAAAAACCTCTAAATATTAGATAGATAAATTGTCCATAATTCACTGACCCTTTAAAAAGACTAAAAAAATACAAAAAACAAATCAAAGATAAAAATCAGTGTTTGTATCCCCCTTAAAAATACCCCAAAAAATACTTTTGGTACAAATGACCTCTTTTGGCTTTTTGACCAACATGAAAGTTGTAGATCTCGTCGAGACGAGCAACTTTTATGTTTTGACTTTTTACTAATTTTGCCTCTAACTATTTCTTTTATATTTTTTCTGTATTTATATTCTGTTTTTTTATTGGGCCACGTGGCGCCCTCTGCGCCGCCCACGTGGCCTGCGCCTCCTCTCGACACCCGGCTCCCATTTGGTCCATCCACCGCCGCTCCACATCCTAGCCGTCTGATCTGTGCTCTGATCAGATCTGAGCCGTCCCCTAGCGCCTCGTTACCAGCCATCCGATCTTTCTTCCATCCAACGTCCCTCATCACTCCACGTCGCCATTTCATCTCAGCCGCCCGATCCCACTTTCATCCTACGGTCGATAACGCTCCACATCACCCCTTCACCCCTCATCCTTGGATGGACCCCCGCTCTTCATGTTAACCGCTCTTTAGCGCCTCACTTTCAGCCGTCGATCAGATCCTAAGGATCTGATCTCCACCCTCCGCTCTCGCACCCATTCCAGCCATTGGATCGTGAGATCCAACGGCTCGATCTTCGTCTTCTTCCTTCCGCGTACCTTGCCCCCAGGCGTTACGACTCGCAGCCCCTCCCCCCTTCCTTTTTTAGCCGTCGCGCCAGCCACCTCTTTCCTCTCCTAACGCCTCCCCCTCATAGCTCTCTCTTCCTTCTTCCTCGCGTAACCCCCATCTCCACCCTCCATCACTCCACCATTAAACCATCGACCATTGAAACCCCCTCCCAACCACGTAACCTCTGACTACCTCCACCTACAAATCCCCTCCCACCATCGCCGTTCACCTTCATCCACCAATTCACGGGGGTTCGCCCTAGCTTCCTCCGCCCTTCGGTGACAGCGGAGGGTGGTCTATTCGAGGCGATCATGGTCGGACCTCCCCGGTGTGATCCGTGGCCTTCGACCAGGTAGCGGTTGCCATCAAGCACCGCCGAGCACCTCGCACTGGCTGAGCGAGTCGTGCGACTACCCAAGCCCCCCATGGAGCTCATCCCAGGCCGCTACGACCACCAGATTCCCCTCTCCGATGAGGTATCCTCCTCCTCTTCTTTTCTTTGAATTTTCCCGACTCAACCCCTCACCGCATCTACCATCCGACTCTTCCACGAGTTTCATAGCTCAACCATCTTCTTCGCCAACCTCCTCCGACTTCATCTCCCCTTCTCCACAACCCCGTTCACAGTCCTCCACCTCCTCCTCTGCTCCACTGGAGGAAGAGCCAAGGTCCCCCACTCCGATCACCTCACGGGACCCCACCTCACTCACTCTATTCACTCAAACACCCCACACACGCTTCTGCTATACTTAACATCCGCAGGAACCTTCAATGGCTGAAGTTGGCCACGGACCTCCATTGGGTTTTTCTTCTCCGGCGAGGCTCCATCGAACTCGAGCCCTGATCATCACTGGAGTCTCGTCGTGCATTCAAGACCTTCGCCAACCTTCCCAATATTATCCTCGACCTTCAGCTGCTGACATGGACCGCGACGGAGCTGAAGGCAGGTCGTCGGAGCCCCGCCTTCTTCGGGGACCTGCGGAGGAGGATGAAACTACAGTTGCCATCCGATCATCCGGATCGGATGGCCGAAAAGAAGACGCGTGGCGGCCGAACCTCCAACTGAAGCTACAGGCTCGGGTTCCCCTGACCTCGACCCGAGCCACAAGAAGCCGCCACGTGTCCCGAGCCAAAGCTGCCTCCGAGCCCAGACGCCTCACGTGCAGCACACGTGAGTTCCTGGGAAATTTGCACAATGGACCCCGGACTTTCAGCTAATTACAATTTGGTCTCCAGGCACGTGCCTCATACGTGCCTGGGTATTTTACAGAAAGGCCCTCCAAGGTTTTGGAAATTACAAAAAGGCCCCCACGCATGGACAATTTACACAAGGGCCCAGGCAGTTTCTTTTATTTGCATTTAGGTCCCTCCAGGGACCTAAATGTAATATTTATCATTTATTTTTCTTGCATTTTTATTACAATTAAGCCCCTGCATTGTTTTTAGCATAACTTGAGCATCGTAGGTCCAAGTTGCATGATTTTAGTGTCGTTTTGATCCTTGTTTTGTCCTCTACATCTTAGCATATTTAATTTCTTCATTTGCCACTGTTTTAAATGAAGTGATTTTTTATGTGATAAATGAGGCCATGCTCTCCTTGTTTTTGCTTTGATTTGATGACTGTTCTTCATATTGTAATTCAATCGACTCTGATTCCTACTTCAGATATGATGCTCATATTTTTAGGATATATTTGTAATCTTTTATTTATCATACATGTAATAGTTGTTCATCCATCACTTTAAATTGCATAAAAATTAACTAAATGCATAAATCATGGCATTGCATTGTAATTCATATAGTGCATCTTGCAGACCTGAACTTGAAATTAATTCACATTTGTGCTTCATGAATCGAAATTTGATAAATAAATTAAGTAGCTGTGTCCTTGCGTTCGACCTTGGTAGACTTGCCAAGTATAAATACTCCACAACATTCAAAGGAATGTGGTTTTTGTTGAACCGAATTTGGCTCCTATACTACGATAATTATTCATTCTTAAAGAGGCAAATTTTACGTTCATCAAATGGCACCGTTGCCGGGGATACGACTTAATTTAATTTATTTTTTTGATGTTCTTTGTCGAATATTTTTCAAGATTTTCAGGTCCTCATTTCATGCATCATTTTTGCATAATGTCTGTTGTTCAAATTCCTTGGAATTTTTCTAACTTTTCTCTTTTGTGGCAGGGCCCATGATCATCGAGGACGCTTGATCTTCATGGAGGTGTGAAGTCGGGAGCTTCCGCTAAAGAGGCCGCAAAAGAATATGTGAAGATATTCTGGGATTTTAATCAGTCAGCCTGCATTGCATATTGTAAAAAAAATTTGCATGTGCATTTTTTTATTTTCAGTTTTTGCATGTTGTAAAAAAAGGGAAAAAGAAAAAGAAATGAAAAGTAGATCACTTGATGATCTACAACCCCCCCCCCCCCACACACGTGCACATACACACACACCTCACCACATCTCCCTTCCCTCTGTAATATTTCACTCTCTCTCTCTCTCTCTCTCTCTTTCTCTCTCTGTGTATATTTCACGAACCCCCCCTTCCCCCTCAACCCTTGTATCATAGTACAAGATTCCCCCCCCCCCCAACTCAGACCTTACTTAGGCTATTTGTAGCCTAAGTATAGGGGGGACCTGCCTGCTCATCCCTCCCTCGTTGTGTCTTCTTGTACTTAGGTCAATTTTGACCTGAGTATAGGGGGATTCTCCTCCTCAGTTCCACTATATCACCCTGCTATGAGGACATAGAAAAATTTAAGTATAGGGGGGTATACCGTATATTACTGTATATTTACATTAGCCTTAGCTCGTGTTTTTAAAACTTTTTAAATTTTATTTTTGGGCTGGGTTTTGGTTAACCTATGAACTGAGTTTTGTAAAAACCTTGTAAAAAATGTTTATTAAAATTGAGGGATTAATTTGTGTAAATATTCCTTTTCAAAAAAATTGAAAAATTTAAAATCCTTCTTGGAATTAGACTCTGACTACTAGGCTTAGTAGACACTTCCAGTAAGGGAACATCGGTCTCCCTTAGCAGAGTGGGTGGTTTAGAGGACACCACATATGGCTCCGTCCTTAAGGATCATGAGTCCGTTTATCGGCCCGTACTTACACTCATACTGGCTGAGAGTGGATACTTTTATTCATTTGAGCTTGGGCCAGTCATTGTCTCTCCAAAGAATTATAAAAAATGAAAATTAAAATCCATAAAATATGCAAAAGTCAAAAATCACACAAAAATCATTAACTAAGGAGTTGGTGTATTCCTGACACATTCACACTCAATCAAGGCTTGAGGATTTTGAGGACACCGGATTTCTGAGATCTTGAGAGTCTGGGTTAACATGCCTTAGTCATCAATGGTTTAAACTTAAATTTCCTCACTTCCCTAGTTTGAAAGATTTGAGCGCTATATTGCACTCTTTATCTCTACTTTCAAAAGAATATGATCAGCACAGTCACTTCCACAACTACATGATTGATGAGATGAGTTGAGATATCACTTGAGGAACTAGGACCAGAGATTTGAGTTTAGATCCGATCTAATGATATTCGAGGATGGGATACATTTAATGAAGGCTTCAGAAGACCTGAGTGTCAGCAAAACCCTAGCCAGTATGTGAACAAGATTCATATGCTATCTCTTTGATATTTACCTATGTACCAGGGTGTGATGAAACTTAATGGAAATTGTTGATCAGTGTGCGCCAACTTTTGGTAAAAGCAGTGGAGCTAGCCAACAAAAGAAAAGAAATGTCAAAGAAAAAGCTCTAAATACCAAAGTCAAATTACAAATGAGCTTCCACCAATGGCGAGCGCTCCCAAACATTTTCAAAGTGTCCACTTGAACCAAGCGCTAATTATGACCAAGGAGTCGTGCTGTCACCACAAAAAGGGCTCTGCATCGTAAGCAATACAAGTCTGGGTGTCGAAGGTATCTTAGATACTCAGAAAAGACACACCCCAGTGTATTCCCAGAAAAACAAGTGCAGACGACTCCAACTCTCTTGACAGACACATTGATCAACAATATAAAAATTTACATGTGTTGAGTAAAAAGGCACTCGAGAGGCCCCTTGTTCCAATGTGAGGAAGAGAAAAATAGACACAATCCTATGTCCTCTATCATCTGGTCGTCCATCTACACTTTCAAGTCTGACAAACTAATGAGACGGTTAACTGAAGCAACAACAGACTTATTCCCTAGTATTGAGGATTAGGTCTAGAGGACAATCTTTGGGACTGGAACTTTAAGTGATGCCTCGACTCGACTCTCATGAAATGCAGTACACTTAAGTTAATATCCTTATATTATATGTACAAAAAGGGAGTCTGATAATTAGAGAAGTTGGATTCCTTCTGACTAAGGCTTGGATAAACCCAGAATTTTAGGATCTCTTAAATTGAGGGTCTTCGAAAGATTGAGCCTTGAAATCTTCACTTGCACTGTCAGGAATTAATCCGACTCCTTCATTCTTTATATGCTCGAGGACGAGCATGGTTTAAGTATAGGGGTATGATGAATCTCGTATTCATCTTGCTAAAAACTGCAAATTAAACCCCTGGCTTAATCAACCCAATAAAATTCATCATCAATTCTTTATTATTATCATGTATTATATTGTGTATAATTACCCTTATTTATTTGTATTTAATTTCTCTTATTTTTCTTGTATTATTTTATAATTAAAAACCTCTAAAAATTAGATAGATAAATTGTCCATAATTCACTGAACCTTTAAAAAGACTAAAAAAATACAAAAAACAAATCAAAGATAAAAATCAGTGTTTTTACCCCCTTAAAAATACCCCCAAAAATACTTTTTGTACAAATGACCTCTTTTGGCTTTTTGACCAACATAAAAGTTGTAGATCTCGTCGAGACGAGCAACTTTCATGTTTTGACTTTTTTTCTAATTTTGCCTCTAACTATTTCTTTTATATTTCTCTTTGTATTTACATTCTGTTTTTTTATTGGGCCACGTGGTGCCCTCTGGGCCGCCCACGTGGCTTGCGCCTCCTCTCGACACACGGCGCCCATCTGGTCCATCCACCGCCGCTCCACATCCTAGCCGTCTGATCTGTGCTCTGATCAGATCTGAGCCGTCCCCTGGCGCCTCGTTACCAGCCATCCGATCTTTCTTCCATCCAACGTCCCTCATCGCTCCACGTCGCCATTTCATCTCAGCTGCCCGATCCCACTTTCATCCTGCGGTCGATAACGCTCCATGTCACCCCTTCGCCCCTCACCCTTTGATGGACCCCTGATCTTCATCTTAACCGCTCTTTAGGCCTCACTTTCAGCCGCCGATTAGATACTAAGGATCTGATCTCCACCCTCCGCTCTCGCACCCATTCCAACCATTGGATCGTGAGATCCAACGGCTCGATCTTCGTCTTCTTCCTTCCGCGCACCGCGCCCCCATGCATTACGACTCGCAACCCCTCCTCCCCCTTCCTTTTTTAGCCGTCGCGCCAGCCACCTCTTTCCTTCTCCTAACGCCCCCCTCACAGCTCTCTCTTCCTTCTTCCTCGCGTAACCCCCATCTCCACCCTCCATATTTCCACCATTAAACCGTTGACCATTGAAATGCCCCTCCCAACCACGTAACCTCCGACTACCTCCACCAATAAATCCCCTCCCACCATCGGCGTTCACCTTCATCCACCACTTTATGGGGGTTCGCCCTAGCTTCTTCCGCCCTCCGGTGACAGCGGAGGGCGGTCTATTCGAGGCGATCATGGCCGGACCTCCCCGGTGTGATCCGTGGCCTCGGCCATGTAGCGGTTGTCATCAAGCACCGCCGAGCACCTCGCACTGGCTGAGCGAGTCGTGGGACGACCTGAGCCCCCCATGGAGCTCATCCCAGGCCGCTACGACCACCGGATTCCCCTCTCTGACGAGGTATCTTCCTCCTCTTCTTTTCTTTGAATTTTCCCGACTCAACCCCTCGCCGCATCTACCATCCGACTCTTCCACGAGTTTCACAGCTCAACCATCTTTTTCGCCAACCTCCTCCGACTTCATCTCCCCTTCTCCACAACCCCGTTCACAGTCCTCCACCTCCTCCTCTGCTCTGCCGGAGGAAGAGCCCAGGTCCCCCACTCCGATCACCTCATGGGACCCCACCTCACTCACTCTATTCACTCAAACGCCCCACACACGCTTCTGCTATACTTAACTTCCGCAGGAACCTTCAATGGTCGAAGTTGGCGTCGGACCTCCATTGGGCTTTTCTTCTTCGGCGAGGCTCCATCGAACTCGAGTCCTGATCATCACCGGAGCCTCGCCGTGCATTCAGGACCTTCGCCAACCTTCCCGACATCGTCCCTGACCTTCAGTTGCTGACATGGACCGCGACGGAGCTGAAGGCAGGTCGTCGGAGCCCCGCCTTCTCCGGTGACCTGCGGAGGAGGATGAAACTACCATTGCCGTCCGATCATCCGGATCGGACGGTCGAAAAGAAGATGCGTGGCAGCCGAACCTCCAACCGAAGCTACAGGCTCGGGTTCCCCTGACCTCGACCCGAGCCACACAAAGCCGCCACATGTCCCGAGCCAAAGCTGCCTCCCGAGCCCAGGCGCCTCACGTGCATCGCACGTGAGGTCCTGAGAAATTTGCACGATGGACCCCGGACTTTCAGCTAATTACAATTTGGTCCCCATGCACGTGCCTCACGTACGTGCCTGGGTATTTTACAAGGAGGCCCTCCAAGGTTTTGGAAATTACAAAAAGGATCCTATGTATGGACAATTTACACAAGGGCCTAGGTGGTTTCTTTTATTTGCATTTAGGTCCCTCCAGAGACGTAAATGTAATATTTATCATTTATTTTTCTTGCATTTTCATTACAATTAAGCTCCTGCATTGTTTTTAGCATAACTTGAGCATCATAGGTCCAAATTGCATGATTTTAGTGTCGTTTTGATCCTTGTTTTATCCTCTACATCTTAGCATATTTAATTTCCTCATTTGCCACTATTTTAAATGAAGTGATTTTTTATGTGATAAATGAGGCCCTGCTCTCCTTGTTTTTTCTTTGATTTGATGACTGTTCTTCATATTGTAATTCAATCGACTCTGATTCCTACTTCAGATATGATGCTCATATTTTTAGGATATTTTTGTAATCTTTTATTTAGCATACAAGTAACCTTGCATAGTTGTTCATCTATCACTTTAAATTGCATAAAAATTAACTAAAAAATGCATAAATCATTGCATTGTATTGTAATTCATATAGTGCATCTTGCAGACTTGAACTTGAAATTAATTCACACTTGTGCTTCATGAATCAAAATTTGATAAATAAATTAAGTAGCTGTGTCCTTGCATTCGACCTTGGTAGATTGCCAAGTATAAATACTCCACAACATTCAAAGGACTATGGTTTTTGCTGAACCGAATTTGCCTCCTATACTACGATAATTATTCATTCTTAAAGAGGTAAATTTTGCGTTTATCACTTCCTCCATGACCTTTTCTCCCCGTGGAATGTCCTTACATGCCCTTGCGTTTTTTCGAGGATTGGAGCATCGATTCGCTCGATCTCCCTCATCCTTTGGATCCTCCCAGCCTCTTGTTCAAAACCCCCTCTGACTTTCTCTTTCATTTTTGAACCCCCTTTGACTGGCTTTGGTCCCCTTTCTTAGGTGCCCTGGATAGGCCTTGGTGACAGCAATGTCTCCAGCTCCTTGGGAGTGAGCTCAGGCGAGCCAAAGTGTGTGTTCCACCATCTCTGTCGGCCACACCTCCGTGAGGTCCCATCTCGCCACTCCTGTAGCTGAGGTTCACATTTTTTTCTGCATTTAGTTGCTTAGGTCTACTTCTAGGTTCGATTCCCTGCATTTCCTTTCGAGTATTGCCCATTAACCGCTTTATCCGCCCCTCGTCGGAGTTCGCTCCGGCGAGCCTCCATTTCGCTGTCCCCCGTTTCGATTACACCGCTCCAGGGTCGAGGCATTTTACCCTCGACCCTCTCACTCTTTTTTGAATGTCTTGGAAGTGAAAAGATCGATGTAGGCTCATTTTGAGGAGCCACTGGAGATACCTGGAGCTTCAAGCTCCTCCGTCCTCCTGGCAGAACTCGGGTCACCGTCGTAGTGTATCGTCGCCGCCAGCGCAAAGAGGACCACGCCAGGAAGAGCCTCGGCAACTTTTGAGCTTCAACCGTCGTCGGAGGAGAGAGGGGGACGTCGAGGAAGTTTGCTTTCGTCGGCCTTCTTCCTTGTTCTTCGCAATCACCTATCAGTCGTTCGATCAACTGCTGCAGCCCATGTCTTCCAGCTGCAGTCGGATCTCATCGCGCCACAACCGTCCGGTCCGTCCATGGGATATAATCCTAGCCGAGCATCTGCGAAGCGTCATTGCACGTCCAGAACCTGATACATGTATAAGTGGAAGATATCAGCCGTCGGATCGCGCCTAGGTGTGGGTATTTTGCAATCTTCACCTACACATTTTTGTATTTAAATATTTATTTATAATCTCTCCTCGGCCGTTCAAAACTTTTGTAATATTTTTGTTTAAGCTCCTGGACTTTGTGATTATTGCACTTAGGTCCCCGGCTGTTAGGCCCGCTCTGGGATACCCGTTTACATATCAGTCGTAGTATCATGTTCGCTAAGGACCACATTAGAGTACTGAAAATTTGGGGAAATTTTTTTTAATGACATTCACATTAACTAACAGGCCACAGAATTATAACATGTCACACTTATATTGCATAAATTCTATAGCAGTTAACATGTAACAACAGAAATTGCATTATGTACATGCATCCCAATTTTATCAGAAGAGAAATAAAAGCATAAATATCTTGAACCAACTATAGCAATGCGTACCTGATAATTGTAACTGCAGAAGCTGATGTTCAACTCTCCCAATACAACGGTGCAGGTATTTTGCCTGCAATCCATAGAATAGGGAGAAAAGAACATCAACAAACGTTGAGTACATCTAATTAATTAACAATTTAACAGGAATTTAGTGGTTCCAAAAGAAAACAAGTAATTTAGCCTTGACAATTAAAATTTAAAGCTACTTGCAATGAAACAGGCTTTCAAGCTGTTTGGTATGTAAAACCCCACTACACTAATTACCCACATTAATCATTTATATACCAATATCATGTGATCCATATTTAAGTCATTGCCTTTCTATTAATTATAATATAAATTTGACTAGTCTTGAGAATATGAATGATGAGACTCTGATATAATCATTATCTCTATTAATGCTTATAATGATGTTTAAGGATCTTGTGGATTGATCATAGTAAGAGTATATGATGGATCTGGGGTTTTGATTCTTTCCTTGTTGATTTTTTCAAGCTTAGTGGATAGTCTAATAAGGATGATTATCATGATATGGTCTTTTCTCTTTGCCATGAATTATTGGCAGAAAAGTAACTAGTTCAACGGAAACAAACTCAACTGTAACCAAGCTTACATGTAACCAATTCAACTGTAATTCAACTTTAGCCAACTCAATTGTGAATCAATCCAATCTCAAATGTATCTTTTTCAGATTCAACTGTAACTGATTCAGATGTAGATTCAGATGTATACATAAATGATTCGGATGTAGCATCGCCAAGTCTGCTGGCGAAAAATAAACAAAACTCAAGCGGTGAGGTAGCCTACAAAAAGGCTCTTCCGTCTCGCCCTCTAATTGGAAGGCGGTCGAATAGAGGGATATGTCTACTTCAAAACTACACCACTAAGACGGGTGAGAGAGACTTTCCGGAAAAGTCGCTCTAAAAGAAAAACCGGCCCGACCGGTACGGGCTAACGAGCTCGAAAAAAAACCAAGGGTCCTCCAGCCTAGGTACCCTAAAGAACAAGGGTCACCGGAACTGGTCTTTAAAAAAACCTGTGGATCCCAGAGAGGCGTAAAAACTGCGAGCGCTCGTGAAAAAAAAAACCGAGAAAAAGACTGGGATCCTAGACCCGCGCATTAAGCGGCCGCTGCCCTAACTGGGCTTCCTATCTCCCGCCCAGCTGAGGGTCACCGCGCCCTCGCACAGTCAGATGTAAAGGTCACCATGACTGGCACTCATAATTATTATTACCGACTCTCGTCAAATCAATTATCTGTACCAACAACCACTAGCAGACTCAATTTGTGTTTGAAATGATTCTCTTCCTCATCTCTAATTATTGAACCAACATATCGAAAAAGAAAAAGATCACTCAAGATGACAAGAAAAATGTTCTTCTATTTCCCAATTTATCGAGTCTATGGAGATCAACCAATTTGGATTTATTGCCACTTAAAATAAATCTGGTGGAAAATACAACCACAACTAAAATCTATGAACAAACTTTTATGCACTTTTAGCAATGCCTTCCATATATGAGCCAGCAGGTAATAACAACTTCATGAGACTGTTTGTTCAAAGTTGTCTAATCTGGTAAGACATGAAAGTCTGTCGTGATTATAAAAATAATCCTTACTGGGACTTTGATGATAACGTAGATTGGATAGTGACTTCCTATTAATGAGAAGATTGGAATATGTATCTTGAATGCCAAGTACGGATATGATAAGAAAGTAATTAGGTTTTATCTGAAAGGAAGTATTAGAAGATGAGAGTAAGAAGAAGTGAGTGAAGAGCAAATCTTAAACTTAGTTGACTGATAATGAAAAGCAAAGTGATGGATAACAAGATTAAAGTTGCATAATTAAGTTACAGATCTCCCTGGGTGTATTACTTGGTAATCAAACCCGAATGTGGGAATCACAATATTATAAAAGCAAATATAGATGGGTCGATCCTGGTCAAAATCATTGTAAGTAAAGTGACAACATGACTGCTAGAGATTGGTAGTTCCTTGCCAAACCCGACCGAAGTATAAAAAGTGAGATAATAAACCCATTGTATTATCCATCCCTGGCTATTATGTTCTAATGATTATTCCATCAAACAACATAAAATCTGATCAAGCATTATTCATGTATCCCATCAATTTATTTGACTATAGTATGGGAAGAAGAGAGATCATCATTACAACTAAGGGATAGTGATTTTTTTTACATTTAATGAGCCATCAAAAAATATTTATAGGTGGGGTTTCATCAATAGCAGATTATAGAATTACGTTAATATACTTTTTTTCATTCCAGATGCTATAATACAGCAATATTATGTAAATAATTATATTTAGAGGTAACAATAATTGTGAAAACTAACTTCTCCTTGAGTTCTCTTGCTACAACTATGGTTCCACTAACAAAACTAGGAGGAAAACAAGACCATCACCAAATTAGTAACATCAAAATGAATATGAATTAGAAATAAAAAAAATAAGAAAAGCCACATTGACATATTCAAATTCTTGATAGGACTACAAATTGATAATTGTGGTCACAAAGCTAACTTATTTAGAATTATTATACCAAGAATGGTGTATTAATTACATATCTTATGCAATTCCATTTTGACGAGTTTGCTTCCTGGTGTTGTAAAAAAAATACTTTCCAGCATTAATTAAGCATACATAGCTAATGAAAATCCAAATCTAAACCTGGAATGTTCCAATTTAGGAGAATGAAAGTAGCATGAATTCAAAATGTGTAGGAAGATATAAATAGAAGCAAGAGATGGCTTGAGATTGTACAAAAACATGGATTTGCAGCAAAAGGAAGGAAAAGGTGTACCTATGAATCTCAAAGTTTTGTAATGAAAATTTGGGCTTAGATCATGGCATGCAATAGATCCTCCAAGAGAAACAAAAGCAAAAGTTGATGGCTTCATGCAGCAGCCCAAAGGCAAGATGTAGCAGCTTCTTTGATTTCATGGCTGGAAGGAGTAGCTCCCAGGGTGTTGGGCTGTAGCAGCAGCACTGATACTTGATTACAACGGCTTGCAAGCTGCTTGGAGGATAAGGAATAACCGTTGAAGCTGTATACATCAACAGCATCTGCCGATCAATGGAAGGTTGCAGGAGCAGCTTGGGTTCTCCAGCTTGGAGAAGATTGCAGCTACATCTGAAGCTTCCATCCGTTGGGGTTTGAATAGAATATAGAAAGAAAGAGGTGATTTGGGGCTGATATAAATAAGGGGATGGGGGTTAATTTGTTTGACAAGTGTAAAGTTAATAGGGCCAAATGGAGAGAAATAGAGCTTGACGTGGGAAGGCCACTTTTGTCTTGACGTGGGAAGGGCCAGACAACAGTCTGTTATATTTAAAAATTTTATTATATATTTTTTAAACCATAGCTTTATTATGTCTAGAAAACCAAAGTTGACCGTATACGCACATCGCGTGTCGGATTCCGATGTACAATAGCTCGTTTCGATCGTCTCTGAATGACGATCAAAATGAGTATAATATTCATATACTTCGGATCGAAGATGAATCCCCGAAATTTCCGGAATACGGTCTTGATTGGTTATTAAATTTTACAATTTTAAAATATCAAACGACCTCCGATCGACGAACGATCGATTTCGTTGGCCTTGTTTCGTTGAATCGTATTTTATGGCGGTCTCGGTTTGTTTCGCGGTTTCCGAATTTGCGTTGCAGCTTTTTCGGGAACACATTACAATGCGATCGATTTTTGATCGATTTCGCCCGAACAACTTTTGATTCACGATCAATTGATCGATTTATATTATTTAACAATGATCAATAACTTTATTGAGTTATACGAATCCTAATCGGTTCGGGTTCGAGTTTGTGCAGATCCGGATGTTACAAATATAAAAACCTCAAAGGGAGTCTCGTCCTCGAGACTCGAGTCAAGGTTACTTTGTGTCTTGTTTGGGTTTCATCTAGTCATAAAAACCTCAAAGGGTTTTGAACCCATAAAAACCTCAAAAGGAAAACAAGCCATGGTCTTTCAATATATATAATTAAATGGTCTTGTTTTGATAGTTACCTGAAGAATTGCGGTATCTTGCCCGCATATCTCCTTCGGTCTTACATGTTGCCTTTTTGACAACATGTCGGTGCCATAGCACCTTTTTTTAGGAAAATTTCTGTGAAGCTTCTTTACAGTATTATCGAGTATATGTACTGGTCTCTTCTTGTATATCAAATCTGGCTTCACGTCATGGTTCTTGTAGATGATGATGTGGCGAGGATCACGTACGTACTTCCTTAGATTGGATATATGAAAGACATTATATTTGACTGACAGCTGCAGATGAAGGCTACTCGATATACCAACTTACTCATATGAGTAATGATTTCAAATGGTCCAATATATCATGGCGCCAACTTGCCGTGACCATCAAATCTATGTACTCCCTTCATGTGAGAAAGGCGTAGTAACACACAATTTCCTATCTGTGTCTACAGATATTTCATCAATGTGAGAGATTAAATTGAATATTCATAAGTCATATTTTGAATGAATAAAGATAAGATGTTCATATTACTTGAAACTCTATATCTCTTTTCCGATGATATGTATAGCTTTCCTAACGGATCTGAACCGTCAGAAGCCTTTACCTCACGAGATCAACAATCGTAATAGTTTTCTCTAAGAGATCTACAGGGTACAGAGCGTGTTTAACTTTCTTACGTGAACTGAGAAGTATGAGGCATCTCCACCTGTATAGGACTTTGAATGGTGCCATTCGAATACTAAAATGATGGTTGTTGTTGCACGGGAATTCTACCTACAACAAGTGGTCCTTTTAAGACTCTTTCCATTAAAGAGCACATGAACACAATAATTCATGAAGTGTTTGGATGGTGTACTTGCTTTGTCCCTCAGTATGCGGATAATATGCCAAACTCATTTTCAGCTTTGTCTGTAGTGTTGTCATGGACTAGTGCCAGTAGTGAGATGTGAACCTTGAGTCTCCATTAGCTACTATTTTACGTGAGGATGGCTATTAGTCAAAGTTGCGAGCATATCCCATATGTATAGCTAGTTTGTCGTATATGCATGAATTCTTCTGCTAAGCGCATGCCACCACATTTCCCTTACCGGAATGGTAAGAGATCGTACAGTCAAATACTTCAGTAATTCAAACCATTGATGTTGTCTCATGTTCAATTCCTTTTGATCTAAGATGTACTTCAGACTCTTGTGATCTGTGAAAATCTCAAATTTCACCTTATAGAGATAGTGGCGTCGGATCTTTCAAAGCAAAACCAATTATTGTCAATTCTAAGTCACGGGCGGGGGTAATTCCGCTCATGCGACCTCAATTGATTTGATGTATAAACAATCACGTGACCCGGTTGCATCAGAACCGCTCCTAAACCTTCTCTTGAAGCATCTGTATATACAACATTGTCCTGAGTGCCTGGAGGAAATGCAAAGATATGTACAACCGTCAATCTTTCCTTCAATGTCCTAAAGGTCTGCTCCAGAAATGGCATGCCCAAGGAATGAGACCTGGGATAATTAGAACTCACTTTTACTAAACTTGATATACAACTTGTACTCTTGACGTATGTCCATGACTGTCTTTAGATCATTGCTGTGATCCCTAATCATTTTGAGAATATATCAACACATCGTCAATACATACAATCACAAACTCGTCCAAGTATGGACGGAAATCATGTTCGTCATATCCATAAAAGTTGTAGGGGCATTTGTGTGCCCAAACGACATTACGACAAACTCATAATGTCCATATCGAGTCTTGATTGTTATCTTCGGACTATCTGACTCTTTAATACTCACTTGATGATAGCCATGTCGAATGTCGATCTTCGAGGATACCAAAGATCCCTGTAACTGATCGAATAAGTCATCTATGTGTGGCAGAGCATAATGGTTGTTCATCGTTTTCTTGTTCATCTGAATGTAATCTATGTACGATCCATCATTCTTTCTGACAAAATGAACTGGAGCATTTTAAGGTGGAGTGTCCAGCCTTACGAAACCTACGTCAACTAATTAATGCGATTTCAGCTTCAACTTTCTCAACTCGGCTGGTGCCATGCAGTACGGAGCCATCGAGACTGGCTATGTATCTAATAGTAATGTAATTTAGGGCATTTGCACCTCTACATACCGAAGCTAGAAACTCGAAGTTCATTCAACGCTCTAGAATCAATTAAAACATAGAAAGGTCAGCACTAGACGCCATGGTTCTGTATAAGAACCAATATCCGTAATTACAATAGTTGACATTCGCGGATATTTCTATTATGCCTTTTCTCTTCTTGGGATACAATATGGAAATAAGTTGCAATTGGTGACATCTGTGGTCATTGATTTTGAATGTCATATTTCCCCTTCAGACTCGCGACAAGTCAGAGGATTGTCGCTATCTGATTATTAATGCAATCAGAACTATAATACTACGAATGTATGTAGCAGGGTACCACTGCTCTGATACCAAACTGTTAGGCCTACTCCTTCTCGGATCTGGGATACCCGTTTACATATAAGCCGTAGTATCATGTTCGCTGAGGACCACATTAGAGTACTGAAAATTTGGGGAAATTTTTTTTAATGACATTCACATTAACTAACATGCCACATAATTATAACATGTCACACTTATATTGCATAAATTCCATAGCAGTTAAGATGTAACAACAGAAATTGCATTATGTACATGCATCCCAATTTTATCAGAAGAGAAATAAAAGCATAAATATCTTGAACCAACTATAGCAATGCGTACCTGATAATTGTAACTGCAGAAGCTGATGTTCAACTCTCCCAATACAACGGTGCAGGTATTTTACCTGCAATCCATGAAATAGGGAGAAAAGAGCATCAACAAATGTTGAGTACATCTAATTAATTAACAATTTGACAGGAATTTAGTGGTTCCAAAAGAAAACAAGTAATTTGGCCTTGACAATTAAAATTTAAAGCTACTTGCAATGAAAGAGGCTTTCAAGCTGTTTGGTATGTAAAACCCCACTACACTAATTACCCACATTAATCATTTATATACCAATATCATGTGATCCATATTTAAGTCATTGCCTTTCTATTAATTATAATATAAGTTTGACTGGTCTTGAGAATATGAATGATGAGACTTTGATATAATCATTATCTCTATTAATGCTTATAATGATGTTTAAGGATCTTGTGGATTGATCATAGTAAGAGTATATGATGGATCTGGGGGTTTGATTCTTTCCTTGTTGATTTTCTCAAGCTTAGTGGATAGTCTAATAAGGATGATTTTCATGATATGGTCTTTTCTCTTTGTCAGGAATTATTGGTAGAAAAGTAACTAGTTCAACGGAAACCAACTCAACTATAACCAAGCTTCCATGTAACCAATTCAACTGTAATTCAACTTTAGCCAACTCAATTGTGATTCAATCCAATCTCAAATGTATCTTTTTCAGATTCAATTGTAACTGATTCAGATGTAGCCATAGAGGATTCAGATGTATACATGGATGATTCGGATGTAGCATCGCCAAGTCTGCTGGCGAAAAATAAACAAAACTCAAGCGGTGAGGTAGCATACAAAAGGCTCTTCCGTCTCGCCCTCTAATTGGAAGGCGGTCCACTAGAGGGATAGGTCTACTCCAAAACTACGCCACTAAGACGGGTGAGAGAGACTTTCCGGAAAAGTCGCTCTAAAAGAAAAACCGGCCTGACCTGTACGGGCTAACGAGCTCGAAAAAAAAACCAAGGGTCCTCCACCCTAGGTACCCTAAAGAACAAGGGTCAACGGAACTGGTCTTAAAAAAACCTGTGGATACCAGAGAGGCGTAAAAACTGCGAGCGCTCGCGAAAAAAAAAATCGAGAAAAGGACTGGGATCTTAGACCCGCGCATTAAGCGGCCGCTGCCCTAACTGGGCTTCCTATCTCCTGCCCAGCTGAGGGTCACCGCGCCCTCGCACAGTCAGGTGTAAAGGTCACTATGACTGGCACTCATAATTATTATTACCGACTCTCGTCAAATCAATTATCTGTACCAACAACCATTAGCAGACTCAATTTGTGTTTGAAATAATTCTCTTCCTCATCTCTAATTATTGAACCAACATATCGAAAAAGAAAAAGATCACTCAAGATGACAAGAAAATTGTTATTCTATTTCCCAATTTGTCGAGTCTATGGAGATCAACCAATTTGGATTTATTGCCACGTAAAATAAATCTGGTGGAAAATACAACCACAACTAAAATCTATGAACAAACTTTTAGGATGCACTTTTAGCAATGCCTTCCATATATGAGCCAGTAGGTAATAACAACTTCATGAGACTGTTTGTTCAAAGTTGTCTAATCTGGTAAGACATGAAAGTCTGCCGTGATTATAAAAATAATCCTTACTGGGACTTTGATGATAACGTAGATTGGATAGTGACTTCCTATTAATGAGAAGATTGGAATATGTATCTTGAATGCCAAGTACAGATATGATAAGAAAGTAATTAGGTTTTATGTGAAAGGAAGTATTAGAAGATGAGAGTAAGAAGAAGTGAGTGAAGAGCAAATCTTAAACTTAGTTGAGTTATAATGAAAAGCGAAGTGATGGATAACAAGATTAAAGTTGCATAATTAAGTTAAAAATCTCCCTGGGTGTATTACTTGGTAATCAAACCCGAATGTGGGAATCACAATATTATAAAAGCAAATATAGATGGGTCGATCCTGGTCAAAATCATTGTAAGTAAAGTGACAACATGACTGTTAGAGATTGGTAGTTCCTTGCCAAACCCGACCGAAGTATAAAAGGTGAGATAATAAACCCATTGTATTATCCTTCCCTGGCTATTATGTTCTAATGATTATTCCATCAAACAACATAAAATCCGATCAAGCATTATTCATGTATCTCATCAATTTATTTGACTATAGTATGGGAAGAAGAGAGATCATCATTTCAACTAAGGGATAGTGATTTTTTTATATTTAGTGAGCCATCAAAAAATGTTTATAGGTGAGGTTTCATTAATAGCAGATTATAGAATTACGTTAATATACTTTTTTTATTCCAGATGCTATAATACAACAATATTATGTAAATAATTATATTTAGAGGTAACAATAATTGTGAAAACTAACTTCTCCTTGAGTTCTCTTGCTACAACTATGGTTCCACTAACAAAACTAGGAGGAAAACAAGACCATCACCAAATTAGTAACATCAAAATGAATATGAATTAGAAATAAAAAAAATAAGAAAAGCCACATTGACATATTCAAATTCTTGATAGGACTACAAATTGATAATTGTGGTCACAAAGCTAACTTATTTAGAATTTGTTATACCAAGAATGGTGTATTAATTACATATCTTATGCAATTCCATTTTGACGAGTTTGCTTCCTGGTGTTGTAAAAAAAATTACTTTCCAGCATTAATTAAGCATACATAGCTAATGAAAATCCAAATCTAAACCTGAAATGTTCCAATTTAGGAGAATGACAGTAGCATGAATTCAAAATGTGTAGGAAGATATAAATAGAAGCAAGAGATGGCTTGGGATGGTACAAAAACATGGATTTGCAGCAAAAGGAAGGAAAAGGTGTACCTATGAATCTCAAAGTTTTGGAAATGAATGCAATAGATTCTCCAAGAGAAACAAAAGCAAAAATTGGTGGCTTCATGCAGCAGCCCAAAGGTAAGATGTAGCAGCTTCTTTGATTTCTTGGCTGGAAGGAGTAGCTCCCAAGGTGTTGTGTTGTAGCAACAGCACTGATACTTGATTACAACGGCTTGCAAGCTGCTTGAGGGATAAGGAATAACCGTTGAAGCTGTATACATCAACAGCATCTGCCGATCAATGGAAGGTTGCAGGAGCAGCTTGGGTTCTCCAGCTTGGAGAAGACTGCAGCTACATCTGAAGCTTCCATCCGTTGGGGTTTGAATAGAATATAGAAAGAAAGAGGTGATTTGGGGCTGATATAAATAAGGGGATGGGGGTTAATTTGTTTGACAAGTGTAAAGTTAATAGGATCAAATGGAGAGAAATAGAGCTTGACGTGGGAAGGCCACTTTTGTCTTGACGTGGGAAGGGCCAGACAACAGTCTGTTATATTTAAAAATTTTATTATATATTTTTTTAAACCATAGCTTTATTATGTCTAGAAAACCGAAGTTGACCGTATACACACATCGCGTGTTGGATTCCGATGTACAATAGCTCGTTTCGATCGTCTCTGAATGACGATCAAAATGAGTATAATATTCATATACTTCGGATCGAAGATGAATCCCCGAAATTTCCGGAATACAGTCTTGATTGGTTATTAAATTTTACAATTTTAAAATATCAAACGACCTCCGATCGACGAACGGTCGATTTTCGTTGGCTTTGTTTCGTCGAATCGTATTTTATGGCGGTCTCGGTTTGTTTCGCGGTTTCCGAATTTGCGTCGTGGCTTTTTCGGGCACACATTACAATGCGATCGATTTTTGATCGATTTCGCCCGAACAACTTTTGATTGACGATCAATTGATCGATTTATATTATTTAACAATGATCAATAACTTTATTGAGTTATACGGATCCTAATCGGTTCGGGTTCGGGTTTGTGCAGATCCGGATGTTACACCGGCCACGTCACATCGCATGCCTATGCGTGTGAGGGGTGGCCATTTTGCAAAAGGGACCCTTGTGGGGCATGATATTTTCATTAGGTCCTAAAACTATTATTTGTGTTATAATATTTTTGGTGAATTTGCAAGTTGACCCCTCAGGTTTTGTTAATTACAATTTCGTCCCTATCAGGCTCACGTGTTTGTACACGTGAGATTTGGCGATTTTGCAGGCAAGGGCTTAGGCTTTTGGTTATTTCGTATTGGTCCATTAACTTTGTGCCAACGTTATAATATTATGGTGAAATTTGCATCCAGGCCCTGACACTTTGTGGTCAAAATTATGGCCAAAATGAAACTTTGTGGGACGTAGAACATCATCCATACATTCATCCATTTGGTCGGATTTATGATAAGATTTTCGCAAAAAACTGTAGCTAAAGCTAAAACCGTAGACATCAAAGCGCAAGGTTTGAGAAGGATATGCAAAGCTCTTTATTTTTTTACTGTATGACATCTTCGTATAAATCCAGACTCCTCTGCTGCTGAGGATCGCATCATGTATTTGGATCTGCTGCTGCTGAGGAGCTTTTCCCAGAGAAATGCCTGCCAGTGCCGAGCAGATCTGAACCGCTCGAGAAATCCTAGAGTCGTCTCTTGCAAACCCCAGACTCTTGCTGTCACGCGGGATTCGGATCGAGGACACGCGGCCATACCTTTGCCTGAGATACCATTTAGATCCAAGGCAGTGGTCTCATCTCAAATTGCCAACTGCAGTTAATGGGAATGTCCGGCAACAATACTATAATATCAGTGGGCACTGTAAAAGGGAGACGAGGGCACTGTTGCGGACGCCATGGGGAGGTTGGCCTCCGCTCCGCCATCCACCACGTACAGCTTCCTGATGCATGCATGGTTTCCGGTACAAGTGGCCATTCCCCTCTTCTGCCGCCCTTTCTTTTCCATTTAATAAGCCACTGTCTGTTGGATCTCTGCTGGATCTTCCCCTTCAATGTCCAGACTTCCATTTCCATGATCCCCTCTGCCTTTACGACCAAAACCAGTACATTACCGCGGACAGCGAATTATAACCACTAAAGGTCGTCTAGTCTGCACGGACACCTGTTCATGATTAACAAAGCTGGGAATCCACGTAAATCTCATCTGATTGAAATATTTAGATTTAATCTTTTGTTTCAATTTGTTGGGGATTGAGTTGCCTTTCCTTCATAAAGCTGTGTTAAATGGAAGAGGATCCTCTGCTGCAGAGGGTATTGCAGCAGAGGTGCTGTAAACCTCAATATATTTTTTGTGATTTAGATTTTAAAATTTAACCTTATAGATTGAATCTTAGGTTAATGCTTTACATATCCTCCAAATTTCGCTTAAATCTAATATTATTTGCTATTTTATCTTAATGGTCAAACAATCGATCAAGATCTAAGCAACTTGAACTCCATTTAAAAAAGATCTGAATCTTGAACTATTAAGATAAAATATCAAATAATGTCGGATTCAAGCGAAATTTGAAGGATATGTAGAACATTAACCTAAGATTCAATCTATATGGTTGGATTTTAGAATCTAAATCACAAAAAAAAATTATTGGGGTTTACAGCACCTATGCTGCAATACCCTCTACAGCAGAGGATCTCTTCCCGTGTTAAATCCTGCTCTGCTGACAAGAATATGGGAACCTCAATAACACTGTTATGACATATATGCAACTGTTGATATTAAAACACTGCAATCGATGAGATTTTGATTAATATGGGTATGAGAAATTCGATTTGGTACACCTCATTACAGTCATGACCGGATAACAATTGGTTATTGTCCTAAATTGAGTTCTAGATCTCGTGGTGACATGTTCAATACGGTAATTCTCATTACTATTTTACATGTTCAAGTATTTTAGGATTTACATTATTTTTACTGATGAATTTTAAAATGAGTAAAGATGAAATAAATTTTATATTCTCAAGTTATACAGGTTCGAATGCAGGCATGTTTAATTGTTTCTAGGTCTTGGGTTGTATAAGGTGTAATTTTTTAATCATTTTCATATTTTTTCTATACATTTTAATGAGACGATACAATAGTAATTTAGTTAGAGTTAGTATATAAAGTATAGAAATTTTTGAAGTTGGTCCTGGTACATGTATAGTATATTTGTTCATGAGGTCCAAAAATCCAAGACTCCATCTTTTAACTCAAAGTTTTTTTAAATTAATTTTATAAATTATAATTTATTGCAATATGGAGTTTAAAGATGAGTTTTTGAGTGTGTATGTGTATATAAATCATTTTTTACACCACATTCATCTTTAATTTCAAATATAAAAAATTATTTCACTACAAATAAAATCATCATCTATATTTAAAATTGGATGATATAGTGACGGATTTCCTTATAGGCTCATTTTGTGTAGTTGTTTTCTTTCATTTTGTTAATTCAATTTCTTCTTTGTACTTTTTGTGTTGTTTTCAAGTGTTAATATAACCTCCCATGCTTAGGTCCTTAGATTATTATTGAGGAAAACTGATTTTGACAACATGTTGATCAGGCCCAACTGAAACCACTACAACCACTAAAAATATTTAAATCCACGTTGTCGAATAGCAATCTTTCTTCTTTTAGCTCACTCTCACACTTTGTGAATTTTAGATGTAGAAGTATATTTGAGTGTTACACTTAATTTAGATTTACAATATTTTGGACCTTTTTATTAGAATGTAAAATTAAATTCTATATACGTATTTTTAAGGAATTTTAGCTTATTTATGTAAAATCATGTAGAAGAGTCTGGGTATCCTCGTATACGTCCACCAAAATCTCAACCACCACCAATATGCTAAAGCCTAAACTCTACCATACTCATAAATACTTTTAAACATAGATTCTTATTTACAGTTGAGTAGCTCAATTAATGCTCAAATGCCTTCAAGAACAGGGAGTGGGTTCTCTGCTGTAGTGTTGTGGTGCTCTAGCGCACCACAACAGACGATCCAGACGCTCAAGTACAATGACAACTATGGGCTTTCAGAGAGATAAAACAATTATGCGATATTTACACTCGTAGTCTTTAGTAGTTTTGTATTTACCTACATAACCTTTGATAATCATGAATTACATGATAAAATCCAAATAGTTACTCCGTCTCACACACATAACCATCACGAATTACACAAGAAACCATGAATAGTCATTCTGCATCACATCCATAACTCGAGGGTTATGTACATACATACAAAACTACTTATGTAAATATCCCAATATCTAATCCATATGCATTTCTCCCGTTGATATTGAGGTAAAGTCTTCTATTACCGTGAATACTTTCTTGTGTAGGCGATTGATTTATCATCCTCTTGATTTTCTCCACTTATGATAATGATATCATGCATTAAATCTTGCATTCTTCGCAATTTTCTGTATTTGAGGCATCGATTTTGCCATTGGCATAGGTCGATGCAGATATTGACAAGGCGATATCCACAGAACATAGACATACGCATACAGATGTTCGTACAAGCATCGAGATTAACGTAAAGATAATTCTGATCTCGTTAAGTTCCACATAACATCGAAGGTCTGAGGAATGGATGAGATGCAGCAGGAGTTATTAGAAGCCGGTGGGCATCGCCGTCCAAATGACACTCGTCCCTCGCACCATTTATCGTCCACCTACCACTCCCCATCTTATAAATCCCACACTCCATCCTACACTCTCCTCCCATTCCACTTCACAAACCAAGCCATGGCAAGAACTTTCCTTGTGCTCCTCCTCCTCATATTCGCCGCTGGCACCGCAGTCGCGAGGAAAGCACCCGAGGAATCCACTACTACCAACACCGAGAAGGTTTCACCAGCCAAGGCCGGGGCTGCCGGAGTGGAGGACGAGAAGAACATCATCTACGGTGGTGTCGGCGGGTTCGCCGGAGTTGCAGGCGGAATCCCGTTCGGCGGGTGGGGTGCGGGTATTGGCGGGCCCGGAGGTTTCGCCGGCGTCGGGGGGGCCGGCGCACTCGGTGGTGTCGGAGGGGTTGGCGGTGTCGGAGGGGTAGGCGGTCTCGGCGGTGTCGGAGGAGTAGGCGGTCTCGGCGGTGTCGGAGGGGTTGGGGGTCTCGGCGGAGGGGTAGGCGGCCTCGGCGGTGTCGGAGGGGTTGGAGGTCTCGGCGGAGGGGTAGGCGGTCTCGGCGGTGTTGGGAGTTTTGGCGGGCTTGGTGGCGGTGCCGGCGGGCTTGGCGGCGTCGGAGGAACAGGAGGGCTTGGCGGCGTCGGAGGAACAGGGGGGCTTGGCGGCAGTGGCGGCTTAGGAGGACTTGGCGGTGGTTGCGGCGGCTGTCCCGGTTGTGGCCGTTGCCCGTGAAGGGATTAACGTAGGTTGGTATGCGTGCGTGCATGCATGCTTATGGTGGACGCAGGCGTGTGTTTTTGTTGGGATGCATTTCGTACTATTATATGTTCTCCAGTAGAATCCCGTGTATTAATAATGATACGATAGTATCTCTCTTTGTTTCGTAAGTTGATCAATAATGAACGGGCACGCTATTTGATTGGTGTTTTGTCGAGTTTTACCTGCGACTAACGTACCTCTTCTGGCATTTTACATGGCGCTCTTCTTTTTTATCCCGTTGCTTAATTTTAGGATTGTCTTGGAATAAGCTGCTCGTCGTAATTTTTAAGCAGGGAAAAGAAAAGGGCATTTTTACAATATGACTCTTCAAATCTGGTCGGGCCGCACCATGATGTTGATGATTTTTGTAATTACACAACGATCCTTAGTAATACACCACAATCTTACTAACTCTTATGCAGCGCTTGGTGCAAAAATCCGAAGAGTTGAGCACACTTTTTGGTGCAAAAATCCGAAGAAAATACATTATCTGAAGGTTGCAAGAACTAAATAGATTTATCCGAGAAGATAAAGAGAAGGTTATTCTATTAAAATAAATTTATCCGAGAAGATAAAGAGATGTTATTCTATTGTAATTTAGGGTTTTTATCAGTTGTGATTCTTTGAGATATTGCAATATCAGTTATGCCTCTTCCTTTTAGGAATGTCAGTTGTACCCCCCACTTCTTGTCTGCTATCACTTGTGCCCTTCGGGTTAATTGTCATTCATCTGCAATACAAACGGACGTTAACTTTGAAGATACAAGGAGAATTAAATTAAAAAGAAGGTTGTTGGGTGCCAAAAAATATTAACTAAGGGGCATACATGTTCCTCCCCTCCTCTTCCCCTCTCCCTCCTATCCAATGTCAAGGTATGCCGCATCCTCATGGCAGATATCTTCGGAGGGGTGATCCTGTATATAAAGTTGGAACTTACATCAAGCAGCTAGAGGCGTAGAGCTGGTGGATTTCGTTGGGGGAAGGGGCCCATATCCACGAAGAGACAAAGTTGACAGGAGGCGGATCTTCTACTGTCGGGGGATGTGCAGCAGAGTCTGCAATAAGCTTTTGAGCCGCTCGATCTTGATCGGGCGGTTTGCACGATTTTGCACTTTTTGTGGGCACGTACCGTGTAAAATTGTACAAACCGCTCGATCAAGATCAAGCGATTACAACAGGCACAACGCCACAACAGAGGATCCACAACCCTCAAACTGGTTAGCCTGCTCGTTGTGATGAGAGAATCGAAGGACAAGTCTTGTAGGAGTGTCTGATAGGGGGTGGGATACCAATCAAATCTACCAATCTTGGCAACCTTGTCACCAACGATTTCCAGCTCAAACACAGAGCTTCCTTCACAGATAACTGCTAGGGAAGGTGAAGGAGGTACGCTGTAGGGATCGTTGACATTGTTCCACACATCCAACTCACTTGGGTTCTCCAGTTGCTAGGTTCCTATTTAACCCGAAAATCGAGCAGTCTTGTGTTCCACACAAGGTAGGAACGCAGTCGTCGAATCGACCACATGAAATCCGGATTAAAACCACAATTAACCCACAACAATGATCAAACAATGAAAAGCGACGCAGAGTTAAAATTTATTATAACTCTACATCAAATATGCGTATATGTGCGAGTATGTGTAAGGTGTTGAACACAGGGAATAAGCAGGTAGATCGAGGCAAATTAATGCTAAAACATGAATGTGATATATTTGTCTATATATGTATTATTTTTTGTGGATTTTAAATTTATATAAATTTTTATGTTATTTTGTTAATTTTATATTTTTATTTTTAATTTTCTGATTTTGTATTTTCTTTTTATATTTTATATTTTTTATATTTTCTTTTTCTTTTAAATTATAAAATAAAATGTATACAATATAAGTAAGGGGAGATAATATATATAGAAGAATAGGTAAAAATAATAAAAAATATAGAAAATAAATATTTTTGGGTTTTTTATATTTTTTATTATTTTTGTGGTTTTTCTGTATTTTTGTTAATTTTTTGGTATTTTTAAAATAAAAATACTCAAAACATGGAATAAAGTATAAATCTTAAATTAAATTAGAGATAAAAAATATCAAATAGTAACCAAAACTCTTCAAATTAATTAAAATAAAGATAATAAAATAGAGAAAATTAGAGCCAGAAATAATTTTTTATGATTTTTTATAGATTTTTATATTTTATAAAGGTTTTAGGGGTTTTGAAATTTTTATGAGTTTTCTTTTATATTTTTTAGTGATTTTTAGTCTGAAGGTCCAAAATACCAAAATACACAAAATATTTTTTTTGAGATTTTTCAAAAAAGGTTTTCTAATTTGTATGTATTTTCTAATGCAAACTTGGACGAAAGTGACACTTTTTAATTTTTTATAAATATTAAAAACAACTCAAAATTGTAAAATAAAAATATGATGTGAACGTGCAATGCAACATGAAGCTAAGGCTATTTTTGGGGATTTTTTTAGGTTTATAGATGCATGAAATAAATACTAAAAACAAAGAGAAAATACAACACTAACATGCGTATTTTTGTAAATATATAAAAGTGTGAGGGCCAAGTTGCAATTTTCATAGAAAATATATAACTATAATCAACTTTATGGACTAAATACAAATATCAAAACCTGGGAGGGCTTCTCTGCAAAACTCCCAAAACTCACGTGCGTGAACACATGCGCATGGCAGGGACCTGATTATTATTATCAAAAATCTAGGGGCTTATTTACAAAATGTCCAAAAAGTTATAACTGTAATAAATAGTTCGAGGACGGAACAGAAATACAAAAAATGCCCAAGGGTCCTGGTGTAAAATGTCACCTCGTGAACGGTCACGTGAGGTGACGTGGCCAAGGACCGAACTGCAATAACAAAAAGCTTAGTGGGCGGAATGCAAATATTACAAAAAATATATTACCACAGAGGAAAGTTGCAGGACCAAATTCAAATACAAAAATGGGCTGGGTTTGGCATGCAAAATACCCAACTCCTAGTTGGATCGGACAAATGAAGACGATCTGCTTATGCCACGCGTCGATGATCCGATGGCCTGTACCGGTTCGCGATCTACGGCTGGGATTAGATCCCAGATCAGGATCAGATGGCTCTGGCTCAACGAATCCAACAGTAGCTGCTCGATCTGGGGTGCTTTGATGATCCGACAACAGGGAAGGCTGGTGGACGAACGGGGAAGAACTCCGCCGATGCGAAGTTCCTCCGACGAGATCTTACTTCTCCGATGGTCCTTCATGCTCCAAAATGGCGCCCAATGCTCATGCGCTTCTTCTCTAGCTGCTGGTAGCTCCAGAATGGGTCGGCGGCTAACGGAGCACGCCGGTGGAGGCGGAGGAGCAATGATGAACCCATGTTCATCACTCTTTATTCCTTTATTTTAGCTAATTATCTTGGCAGAGCATCATGTAAATAGGTGTAAATAGAATAAGTTAGCAATATGTATGCTTGTGTTAATACATAATTAGCATGTATTTGTGCAAAAAAAGAATAAAGAACAAAAAGAAAAAGAAGGAAGTATTTAGAATAAATACCGAGTGACCCGTACCCCAAGAGAGGGCCAAGCATTGGCTTGATCGCCAAATAAATGAAGTAGAGAGAGATAGGACCACTCCAGATTGTATATACCATTGTTTACATAAATAAATTATTTTTGCCAAAATAAAAATAAAAATATGTTTTTACTTCCTTGTATATATTTATAAAAAATAAAATAAAAATAAAAAAATAAAAATAGAATAAATTTCTCTCTCACACATGTACATAATACATGTATATATCTTACCTTCCCTATTTATTTTATACATGTGAATAAATAATAAAAATAAAACAAAAATTATTTTATACTCCAAAAATTATGTTGTAAATAAAAAAAATATAAAATTTGGGGTATTTTTGTAAAAATAATAAATAAAAAATAATTGTACAAAATACATAGGTATAATATACATGTATATAATACTCTATATTGTATATAAACCAATTTATTTTTCATAAAAATAAATAAAAATCACAGAAAAATCCCTTATAAAATAAAAACATTTTTCATTTTTATTATTTTTTAATTTAAATTCGTTTATTATTTTTAATCTATTTATTTATGATTTTTATTGATATTTTGTCTTGTAGCGGCTTTTGTCTTCTTCCTGCGCCACTTCTGATTGGTCCACGTGCACATATTGACCCGGGTCAACACCATCTTCCAGGCTTGACCCGACCCGTTTGTCTTCACCGGAACTATATCTCCCATCTTCCCCCGGCGGATCGCGCGGCCTTTCGCCCGGATTTTTTGCCTGCATCACTCTTGTGGATCCAAGATCCTCGTGGATCCCTAGGGAGGCGCAGATCCTTCTCGATTTACGCATCCTCGCCCGTTCTTTCCAGCCACTAGGGAGTGCTATAAAATCTATCATCTTCTTCCCCACACGCTCAGCTCGTGCCTTGCTCCCTCTTGATACCCTAGCCACCTTCAGTAGAGTGACAGTCGCCTGGAGCGCCGCCTGGTGTTCGATTTGGTGCAACAGCGCCGCAGCTCAACCTTCGTGGTCGGAGTTCCACTGCGAGTAGCCTCCCTTGCCTTCCACCGCTTGGTCGAGGCCATAACCCCGACGACCACCTTCGCCTGAAGCCTAGGAGTCGATCCACACCTTCAGATGAATCTCTTATCCCCCGCCTTTATCATTTTGATCCGATCTTCCATCTCAGCGCCACCGCACCTTCATTTGCTCCGACCGGAAATAACAAGGACCATAGCGTAGCTCCGAGTCAGGGGTACCCTTTGCAGGTCCACTCGCGCGTTGAGAGCCTCCCCGTCCATCATTTCCAGAGCTCGATGGAGCAGCTCCAGGTGCTCGTCGCCGTCATGCCTATCCAGCTGTTGGAGCCCCCATCCGAGCGGTCCAGTCGACGCGGAAGCGTCTCACCGTCACGCTGGCATCCTCCAATCTTCAATCAGAGCTGAGGATCGCTTCCTCGGCTCCGGTGAACTTCGCATGATGCATGTTCTTCCAGACGCCCTCTGCTCCATTGGATCGACCGAATCTCTCCAGTTTACATCCTGAGTGTCCATACAGCTGCCATGTCAGACATCAGATGCCAGATCTAACGGCCACGTGCGCACCACGTCCCCGACCATTCTGGCACTGTCAGATCTGACGCCTGACACCATCAGAGCCGCATGTCACGCCTTCTCCAGTGGCTGACATGTGTCCCCTCCACGCACGCCTCACGTGCCGCAAGGGTATATATATCCCTTTTTACCCTGCACTTATTTTGTTTATGCTTTAGTCCAGAAAATAAATGTTGTAGTTGAACCTATTTGCAGTTTAGTCCCTCTTGCATTTTAGTCCCCCCTATCTGGAGACGCGTGCTTCGTCACGTGAACTTGGGTGTTTTTGCAGTTTTAATCCTAGACTTTATAGATGTTACTTGTTGAATGAATGGTTTTATGAAATAGCACTTATGCCCCTGTGAACGTGGATTTGACGCATGTGCGTATTTAATTGGATAAATTGCATATTTTACCTCAGACTATTTATGTGTGTTAATGTTTAATACAGGAACTTAAATAAATTGCATTTAGGTCCCTACAAAACTATTTGTTGAGTTTTTAATCTAATAAATATCAAAACTACTCCAAAAATTTCCAAAAAATTACTAATAGCTCTTGCTACTTTGTAATATTTTTGGTAATTTTTAAGATGCATTTTAATTTTATATGATATTTTCTAAATTTCTAAAACACTAAAAAGTGTCCCTGTCTATTTTAGAAAACCCATAAAAAATAGAAAAATACCTTTAAAAATTCCAAAAAATTTTGTTAGTGTTTGTTTTGTGTCGTTTTAATTTCTATGTTATTTTCATTCTGTTATCTTATAAAACACCTAAAAATTACAGAAGATTAAAAACCTTATAAAAATCATTAAAAATTATCTAAAATCAAACAAATGTGTTTTCAATTGTTGTAGGTAGATTTTATTTTATATTTTCATATGAAATTGCTGTCAGGATTTTAGAGGTATTTTAGACATTTTTAATTTGCCTTTTCATCCAGGCTATACACTGTTTGTTATTTCATCTTTCTTTTATTTTTAGAAAATCTTATAAACATAAAAAAAACCCATAAAATACCAAAAAACTTAAATATTCTAAAAACACAAAAAAATATTTTGAATTTTTGAGATTTTTATACTTTGATAAAAAATATTGTGTTGTGTTTGTTTTTATTTTCTTATTCCTTTCTTTAATAGAAAATAAAAAAAATTAAAAAATTTAAAAAGTAAAAACCACCAAAAAATATTTTGAATTCTTATTGGATTACTTGACTAGTTCGTGGGATTTTTCCCATGCTCCTTGTGTTCGACCTTGGTGGCTATACCAGGTTAAATAAATAGCAAGACCGCTTATCTTGTTTTCATGTTTGTTTGATTTTGTTGGTGGTCTCTTGTTTCTCGTTGAGCCCGATTTGAGTGGTTGAGGTCGCAATGACCTTTGATATCACTTAACCTTAGTCGCTCGGGCCGCTCATCAAAATGGCGTCATTGTCGGGGAGCACATCTTAGTAGTCATTTTTTTGTTTTTCTTTTGTTCTCTTTTTCTTTTCATTTTTATTTCTCCTTTTCTTTATTTGTTTTTATTTTTGTCATATTTCCTTTTTTCTTTATTTTTATTTTTTGTTTTTGTTTTTAATTTTCATAACTATGATCTGACCATCTTGTGTTCCTCTAATTCTTCCGAGGGCCCGACGAGCGAGGGTGGCTTTTCTAAGAGCGCTGGAGCACCCGAGCAAAGCGGAGGCAGCTCGTTTCTACATCGAGCCACATGAGAGCATATGAGAGGAGGAGCAGAGGAGTCGGAGGACTTTTAGTATTTTATTTTATTTCCATTTTATTATTGTATTAATACAGAATATAGAGACTCTTGGACACTTGGCATTTATCGGGGTCTTTTTCGCCGAGCACCAGTGTGCTCAGGGGACCTCACCGCGATTTTCGCTGGTTTTTGTTTTTTTTTCGAATTTTCTTTTATTTTGATTTCCGAAGGATTTGGCCCCTGGACTTAGGATTGTATTCTTATTGTGACATAATTAATTAAGGTCCTAGCCCAAATTATCTGCCTGCACCTATAGATCGATAATTGGACTTGATTAATTAAATCACAAAGAAAAAGCTGATCTAGGTCACCTGAGAGGTCATGTGCCGCTAGAGGCCATATACAACGTGTGCAAAATCCATTGTGCCGGACACCGATCGGCATCAGAGACCGGACCCGACCTCTCATTTTGACCTATTAGCTAATGTTCTTCACGTGTAGAAATTTTCTGTCTAGGGCCATTTTCTTCGTGCATCATATAGGTAGTTTAATTTCTATCTTTATTTTATACGTGGATCACCCTGCATGTAGAGTGTTGGCATCAGGTTATAGTCGGTTTGATGATTTGGTGCAGATATTGCTATTAGCTTCACCTTTGCTTATAGTCGGTTTGATGATTTTCATGGGGATCGCTCTCTGGAAGATGAAGTGCAGCCAAAGATATGCGTGTGAGCGTGTTACCACAAGTTGTCAGGACCAACCTATTCTCAGCTTGGAACTATGATGGGAAGATTGCTTATGAAGAGATCATCGGGGCAACTGAAGACTTCAACGGGCGTCATTGCATCGGCGAAGGATCGTACGGTAAAGTATACATAGCCCAGTTATCCACAGGCCAAGGGGTTGCAATCAAGAAGGTTCCCGAGCCTTTAGAAGCAATGAATCCATCGCGACGGAGATCGAGACGTTGAAGAGAATCCGGCACTGCAACATAGTGAACCTCTACGGCTTCTGCGCGGGTTCCACTGTCATGTTTCTTGTATACGAGTACATGGAAAGAGGCAGTTTAGCGTCCATACTGATCAATGACGACAAGGCTGTGGAATTCACATGGGAAACAAGATTGGCTGCTATAAAGGATGTGGCCGAGGCTCTGGCTTACATGCACCATGATTGCGACCCACCGATAGTTCACCGAGACCTGTCCAGCAAGAGCATCTTATTAGACTCAGATTTCAGGACCTGCATATCTGATTTTGGCATAGCACGACTCCTCAAGCCGGACGGACTCGAATTGGACAGAGCATGCAGGCACACAAGGCTACATCGCCCCAGGTATATATGATACGCGCTGCTTTTATATCTGCTAAAAATTATAGTCATGGGTTTAATTTTTCATTAAACAAATCTTGCAGAGTTGGCATATTCCATGAGGGTGATGAAGAAATGCGACGTGTATGGTTTCGGAGTGCTCGCCTTGGAAGTCTTAATGGGGAGACATTCTGCAGAAATTTTAGCCTCGGGCATCTTGGAATCATTGAATGGGTGCACAAACAGGATGGGTGCGATGATAGACGGAAGGCTCGAATTTCCCCAGTGATGACACGATGCTCAAGTGGGTCTCACCATTCGGTTGGCACTTCAATGTGTTATCTCGAGCGATGATGATGAAGAGACTGTCTCCAACCTTCTTTGAGAGTACAGGCATCAGGATTGTACATGTCTAGGTAGACACAACATAATACTGTATGATGTATTTTATCACAAACTGTATATACTCCATCAACCTTGCATAGACTCCTTGAGAAAAGCCATGTAAATCTATTGCAGTGTAATCTAATATCTGTCTATATATGTCTAAACAGTATAATCTTAGGAAGAATGATCAGTATGAGCATTACGAATAGAATTAACATGAAAAATCACACGCTAATTTCCATCTCATTCAGAAAATACATGTGCTGATAAAGCACAACATACATAGAACACAATCGATGATAACGACAATAGTTACAATCGCACTCAGCACGCCCCTTCACTTCAAACATGCCAAAATCTGGAAGATAAATGCTCAAGAAAACACAAACACGCGTCGGGGAGAAGCACCCGTAATATTCAGCCATCAACCCAACAAACATATATCTGTACCTTGTCGACATGCTTTGCTCTTGCCTGGTGCACTCTTGCGAAGGAGTTCGATTTTACTGGGACGTGTGCTTGTGAGGGGTAAGGGGTACAAGTTAGAAATCTGATACAAATTGTGAACTGTTGGTGGCTAAGGTAGGAGGCCAAAGAATAACTAGCATTTGACGATTAGATTATAACCAAAATGATTCACCGGCCTACCACACCGAAAATCGGTCTCCGTCAATTGTGTACAATCATGACCGGTTACTCGCCCTTTAAAAAATTAATTATCAGAAGCATCTCCCTAGGAATTACTCAAAACCATCAACTGCGTGCGGCCCTTCCGTGTCTCTGCCCGCCTGTCTCTTATTATTGCTCTTCTTGTGTTTTGCCTTCTTGCTTCTCATCCTTCGCTTCTTCTCATTAGCGTCGATCCAAGTGTAATCAGAAGGTATGTTGAATGGGTCGATCTCGTCCTTCCCACCTCTGCCTTCACAGTCATCACTAGATTGTCCACCGTGACTTCCTCTCATCCATGAATACCAAGAGCTTGACATTTGAGACTCTTTCGCCTTCCTATCCTGGTCGTTGGTCGGGCTGGACGGTGGGGTTGAGAACTCATCGCAAGGTTGGAGTTCTTCAAATTTCGTAAAGGTGATATTGACCCGTATCGTTGGAACAATGGGGATAGCAACCTATAACACATAATAAACATATCATGGTTAGTGATCTGTAGTTCGATAGAGATTAAGAAACAAAACGAAATCGAACCTTTTTCAATCTTTTTCTACGCCGAAGTTCCAAAGTTGAAAACAGAAAGTTCACTGTTCTAAATCTAATAAGCTGATAACTTCTACAGAAACTTTCTCATCAACTTGCATTTGTATGAGAAGATACAACAACTGATATTAGTCTGACTCGCTGCATTGTTTCTTATACCTGGAGCCGCTGACAATGCAACTGCCCCTGGCAATTATATAAGTTGACTATATCAATGTTGAACTCCGCTCTTTCTCAATTCAGACTGATCACCAACCACCAATTATTTCCAGAATGTAACATGTTAACTACAACTTAGATATATTGTGACTTTCTATTATTTTTTTCTCAGTTCTTTATGATCATCTGAAACATGTTGAAGTACGTCAGAAAACCAGCTCATATATACTATAGAACTAACAAACAAGAATTTGTAGATGGAAATCGCTAATAAATTCAACAATTCAATACGCAGTGGTTAGGACAATCAATCAAATTAGGTAAGAAAGCACTATCAAACTTGTTGCTGGAAGAAAAGGACTTGTAAAGTGAGAGTGGTTTTGACAGTTGGAGAAATGAAGATACAGCAATACTTCCATGCGGAAAACCCAGAGATTTGACTGTGATTCATGAAACAAGAGTGATTGAACCCGAAAACCATCAAAAAGACCAGCCAGGCAAGAGCAAACATAATACCTTGACAGGAAATGTGCCGTGCGGAAGTTTGGTAGTCAGAAGCTCCCTAAGCCTCCTCACAGCCTTTACTTTATTGGCTAAAACATCAAGCAACGGCAGAAGTTCATCTGTTTTCAAAGGGAAGTCCGGGGTCAACCACAATACAGGCCTCAACCCCTTCTTGTACTCGCTTTCATGCTTATTAGGCTCAACCGTGGTTCCATTCTTTTTCTTTTTCTTGCTACCTTTATCCTTGCCTTTCTTACCATCAGCCAGTTCATCCTTGGTTGCATCGGTCTTATGATCTGCAGCATCTGGAACCAATTTCACGCCCTTTTTTTGTACGTTTGCCTCCTCAGCATCATCAGTTCCGTCTGTCTTCGATCCCTTCTTATTATTCCATCCAAACCAACTCTTCTTCTCCTTGGAAACACCATTACATTCATTGCTATCGGCACCATCGACAACCCCATTCTCATCTGCCCCATCAGCACCTTCCAAATTCCCCATTTGTAGAGCCGAATCAAGCTGCATTTTCTCCTCTGCTGTTAAGACATCATCCAATCCGTCATAACCCACACCATTGGCCATCCTCTCCTCGTTTTCGACTGCAAAAAGCTCTTCGTCGGTCATAGCACCAGGGACTCGTCTGGATTTCACAGTCACCGAGACATGGAGCATATCGTACACCTTAGCCTTCCAGCTGCCTACGGTCTCTGTCCTCTCTTGCCTTCGCCAGTTAAGATGAGGGACAAGTTCAGCTTGTGTGACATCGATGCCAGGTCTGTACATGTTCGTTTGCGACATCAAAGCAACCTCTCTAGCAACTTCTGCCTCTGTGGGAACGATCCCAGCTCCTTCCAGAGCATTGGTAATCTCCTTCTCCTTGTGGGAAAGCACAATTAATGATCCCGGACTCAGAGGAGGTCTACCATTTGCGGATGACAATCCCTCACCAAGAAACATGAAAGTCTGATCAGATCGCTGAATTCTGAAGCCATCGAACCCAGCAAGTGTCATGTCTGCCCGGAGGTTCGGCCCTTTCTTCCATATCCGATACGTGTCCGACGGCGCAATCCTTCCGATGAAAGGGATCACTGAGCTCTCAAAGTGGAAACTGATCTCCATATAAAAGTCCCTTATCCTTGAAATCGAGGACACTATCCTCGGAAGCCGCCGGCACCATTTAGCCCAGGCAAGAGGTTGGTAATGCCGAGCAATAACCATAGCAATGGAGTCTTCCCGTGTGCAAACAGCCTCTTGAAGAGCCGACCAACCCTGCTCGTTCTGAAGCGACCAATCAGCTCCTGCTGACATAAGGATCTCCGCAGATATCGGATCCCGCAGCCTGACCGCAAGGTGCAGCGGTGTCTCCCGATTAGGGACGTCCCTCCTATCGATGGTCGCCGACACTACATCAGCTGTCTGCTCCGCAAGCATCGATTCTTCCTCCGTGTTGACATCCCCGGCCTTTGCAATTCGCGGAAGAGCCATCACAATTCTCCTCAGACCAGCATGGTCTCTGCGGGCCACCGCCAAATGGGCAGGGCTGTGGGAATACTTGGACAAATCTTCCATCAGGAAAACCACAACCTTCCTTTCTTGTCTTCCCAATTCACAGCAAAAAAAGACGGAAATTTGCCAACGCCCCAACTGCAAAGCTCCAATCTTGAAGATCCTCCAGCCCTAATTACTCCGACCCATTTCTGGAATTCAGGTATCAACCGCTAAATGAACGCATCAAGACCAGTGCTCGGCCTCCGAAACCCTAAACAAGCCACACGACGAACGAACAAAAAGAAAAGCCCAGATCTCCTTCCACCGTACCCCTTTCACTGTAAAACATCTATCAATCATTAAAAATCGCATCCCTCATGGCAATCAGTCTCCTGCCACTCAGATCTGGAAACAATAAAAGGGCCGAAAAAAGGGCCAAAAAAGAGCAACGAATTAGAAACAAGAACGAGCGAAAGGGACCCAAATCGCGTCAAGTTCCGATCTTTAAGGATACCAACTTCGTAATTTAGGCCACCAAAGCAAAAGACGGAATCTTTACCTTGAAGCCCCAGTTGCGGATACGCAGATCTGAGCTCAGGGAACGCGGACGGGCCCTGAGGAGGAGATCACAGAGGAATGCTCGAACACGGCTACTTTTTGGCCTCCATGGACAAGCTCTAGAGCTCCTCCTCTACTGTTTTGGAGAGAGCGAGAAGGGGGATGAGGTCTTTGCTTGCGCTCTGTGCTCTCTCCCCTTCTTCCCCAGCAGATGCCCACCAACCACCTGTTTCTACACAAAGAGAATGTAAATGCCACGGGATTTAGGACTTATTTACCACTGTTGCCATGCCAGTGAGTTGCTGGCGCGTGGGGACCACCCCTCAGGGGGGCCACCATGTGACAGATGCTCGAGTGCGGGATGCCGCTTATTAGGGTTGGCGAGGGATGGAATTACGATCATGCCATTGGCTCCGCTACCGTTGGGTTTGTCGGGGACGGTCACCGTTGGGAGTGGAGGGAAGCTTTTGAAGGAGTTGTGATATTTACTGGATTGCCCTTTACTTCCGATTCTCACTCCCATTGAGATAAAAAAAATGGGGAAGTGAGGAATTTGGCATGGAGGGAGTAGACTGATATCATGTGTTCATTGATTTTTGGTAACCGGGAAAATTAATTTTTATGAAAGTTCTTTTTGAGTATTTTATGTTTTATAATTTTAATATATATATACTACGTTCAAAAATTATTAAAAGAAAACATATTTTATTTATTTATTACTGTTTTTGTTGAATTTTTGGTATATTGAAAATTTGATTTTAAGATTTATTTATTGAAGAAAATGTCATATTAATAGAAACTAGCAGATTAATTGCCTAGATTCATGGGATTTGGGGGGGGGGGGTGAGATATTATTTATATAGTTCTTGTAACAATCATTTATCATTTTCACTACTAATGTTTATTGGATTATAAATATAACGTGTTAGAAAGGATGGCAAAGATTTTGGTACAAAACTTTTTAAGAGATTTTTCGTAAAAATACTTATAAAATTGAGATTTTACACCATTGTCCTTGAAAAAAATGTATTGGAAAAATATCTCTATAAAATTATTCATTTTATATGATTGCCTTTCGGATAGTGTGTCGTTAAGTAACACCATCATATATCTAACTTTTTAAAATATAAAAATATATTTTTCTTTACTTATACTATTTCTTAAGTATTTATTCTTTTAAATACTTTATTCTCAACATACATTCTAATAACTTTTCTCCGACGCTCCATCGAGAACATCAACATCATTAACTTGACGCTAAAGCTTCATGTAATTATTGAAAGCTTGTTTATAAATGCCTTCTCTACTCCTTCACATGAATGTATTCTGTTCTTTGAGCTAAAAAGTTTTATTGTGTTCTCATTGCACCTTTATTATGTGTATTAAAGTAATTGAATGCCAACTATATTTGCTTAATAAAGTATAATTAGAAAGAATTTTATAAACAATTATTTATAAGATTATAGTATAAAAAAGTTTCAAAATCTAAGAGCTAAGGAGAAGTACTTTGCAATACTTTGCATGTATGGATGGGAAGAAAAACAATACATCCATATATGTTCCTCTACCATATCAGTATCTATCTTATATATATTTCTGACATATGTGTTCTTATCTAATATATATGGATATGGATACGAATATCATATAGATAGCTATATATCTATTTAATGTATAAATATAATAATAGATTATTTGTACTATATGTAACAAAATTTTATGTCTTCTTTCTCATATGTATTTTTTTATTAAATAGGTACATCTAACATATCCGTATCATATCCAAATCATTCAATACAAATATAGTTAAGCTAATCTATAAAATATTTTTTATATTAGCTCTTTCTGATTTGTAAGTTATTTTATTCAAAACTACTTTTAAAGATACTGTAGCACAACTTTCATACCGTCAACATATCTATTCGCATCTGTATTCATATTTTAATATATGACTGAGGCATAATTATTACCTATATTTTCTATTCATTGGACCTAGAGATGCAAACACATATGAATATACCCGTATCTAGTCTACCACTTTATCTGATTTATACATATTTTGACATCAGTATCCGTATCTATTTTAAAATAAATATGAGTATGAATATTACTTTGACATTGCAAACATTGGTATCCTATATCTATTTCATATATAAATATAGTTGTAAAATTTTTTATAACCAAATATAACATATTTTGGTACAGTCTTTCATTATATTGGTGACGAGACTTTATTAAATTAGTATTTAAGCCTCGACAGCCCTCAAGTTCCACAAATCCTTATCCAGATTCACCTCAACAACCAGCTCAGATCCATATATCCATCACGCACAAACTTTTCAGCTTTGAAAGTAATCTGTACTGTGTGTGGAAGGTTTTAGCTCTTCCTACTTTAGAGAAGCGAAGAAACTTCCCATCCCAGTAATACACTCCATTGGGCCCTCATCCAGCTACTCGATCCTCGAGGAGGGAGATATTTCCTTCTAGATAATGCAGGTTTTCTGAAGCTTGGATCATTGTGGTCATATTTGTATTTGGTGTAATTGGCTTCTTTTTGGTAGAAATAATTGTTGCACTGCTTAAATCTTTTATGCTCAACGGATATAGCATCTTTTCTTTCTGTCTATTTTTTAGGGTCTTGGAAAAATTGTGCCACCAGATCCTTCTCTCATTCAAAGCTTTATTTCAACCCCAATCTCTCCCGTCTTTAGACGTCAACGCCACTAGATAAGGATGGAAACGCACCACCGAAATGGATTGTCCTTCGCAGTCCCATGTAAGTTGAGATAAGTGTAGAGTGCATGGGTTCAAAATTGGTTCAAATAGAGAAAAGTTAAACGGATGGCACCAGGTGTCCTACTTGGGTACATTCAAGTTGAATTCCGAACAAGGTCTCATGGAACCCAAAGAATTAAGTCTAAAAACCTGAAGAGTCTTAATTCTAGTTCCTAATAAAGTCCCTTTAGAATGGATTAAGGCCTAAATAGAGCTCCATCTCTCAATCTTAGATCCATTCGGTTCAAGAATCAGACTTGTTCTGAAAAATACTAATGAATGCAACAATTTTTTTATGAAGTTGATTTTTCAGATTAAGCTTTTTAAGTGATTTTTAAAGAGTTTTGTAAATTTTTTCTGAATTTTAAAATTTTTCAATTTTTATGGTCTTTTTGAAAGAGGTAGTGGATTCATTCAATTTACATAAGTTTTACAAGAATTTTGTATATTTTACAAAGAATTTTATACACATCTTATATATAAGATTATACGGTTTTATATAGGAATTTATAAGAATTTTACAAGTTTTAAATAATTAAAGATTTTATCCAAGAATTTTACAACATTTTTATATACACTTTTTAAGCATTTTTTTTATAAATTATATTTACGATTTTCTTACGATTTTTAAAAATCCAAAATATACACCCATACTTTTATAGAGCCATATTATTAAAAATATAATAAAATACGAGTTATGACTTCTAAAGTATATATAGAATATATATACGACACCCCCCTATACTTAGCGTGAACTACATCCTCATAGTGACCAAAGAAGTAGCAAAGGAAGATATAACTCGGGCTAAGTATAGATTGGTGAAAAGAATCCTATACTACAACGACTCAAAGAATAACGAATAAACGAATAGAAGTCAATCATCCCTTCTATACTTAGGATGTAATCCTAAGGATAGCAGACTCAAAACCGAAGATGATCGAAGTCAAGAAAATGTACACAATCAACAGCTCAGCTTGTCCCCCATATACTTAGTGTAAAATATCCCTAAGTATGGAGACGAATATCAAAAGGTGTGAGAGAGAAGATGATACAAAATCGAAACAATCAAAAGACGACATGAGTGATATTACACCCTATACTTAGGGTAAAGCACACCCTAAGTTTAAGCAACAATATGGATAATAGAACAGAATAATATGAATGACACGGTATGTACACCCCCCTATACTTAGGATAAAGCACATCCTAAGTATAGCAAAAATTCTAGATGAAACCTAAGGGTGTAAGACAAACAAAAGGAAGAAAAAGTAAAATCAAAAACATGTATGTACAAAGTGAACGAACTGTACATGCTCAAGAAAGACGAAGAGTGGCCTTCTTGTACGGCCGAGGAACAATAGAATGCACAAGAGTCAGGTCAACATCAGGGTCATCCTCAGAGATATCCATATCCAAATCGGAGGATTCCTGACCTGTGTCGACTGGTGAGGAGCGACCCAGATGGCTGAAAAAGATGGACATAATTGACCTCTAAGAGCTGCTCCATGGTCTCTGACATAGACACAAGGTAGAGGTCAAACTCTGTTGCGATCTAATCAATCTCCTCATCAACTAAGCCCTTATCTGAATCTATGTGAAAAGAGGGTTCAATTGTCTCATGATCGGAAGGCTCGAATAAAGGATTTATAATCGAAATAAGTTCGGCCTTCGAAGTGCGTGCCACCAGCGGGTTTGACTAATGATATAGATACTAAGGATCTTGTCAACACATCTCAAAACATGTATACTCAGATCACCAAAATCTACGTTCTCCAAGTTTTCCTCTCTGGAGAGGAAATCTTGGGTCTCTTTAGAATCAGAAGGAATATGTGTGTGTCGTATTTCAGTTGTGATCCCAAATGTCTTTGTCTTTGATGGCCCAGAAGCACATTCGCCTGCTGACAGAGTCTCTATCGGCTAGTGGTTCAGCACTGTGCTGCTGGATGGGAACGTGACACTATCTGTCCCATAATCAATAATGGCCTTAGCTATATGTAAAAAAGACCGTCCAAGAATAATGGCAGCATCCTATGATGGTACTGAGGAATCAGAATCTAAAACAACAAAATCCACAGTAATTTTGTGCCTTGTACCATTACGACAATGTCCTTAAGTATACCATTTGGCCTCTTAATCAATCGGTCTGGAAACTGAATAATCATTCGGGCTCGCGTAAGAGGTCCTAGATGAAGTGTCTCGAGAAGATGGAAGGGTAAAATGTTCATTGATGACCCGCTATCCAATAAGGTGTGCTTGAATTCGTGATTGAAATCTGACAACTGACAAATGGTGCTCTCATGTCTTTATTTTTCTTCTTGGGGAGATGAGTGCTGGATGGCGCAACAAGTGACAATGGTCAAAACTTGTTTCTCTGAACAGTGATTATGCATATTCTTCTTTTCAGCGTGGTCTGTTGCTTCAGACATTTCTGAAGAAGAGGAATGTGGACCAATGCCTCCGAAAGAGTGCTGATCTGAATTCGGTCCAGCATCTTTTTGATAAATTTTGAATCTTGAATCTTTTTGAAATTTTTTAATTTTCTCCCTTTCTTGGATTCAGAGCATCTAGGAAGGGTATCTGTACATCCTCCATGTTAGTATGTACACTCGGAGGATAAGAAGAAGAAGAAAATCTTTTTCTAAAATGGGGACTAGCTCCATGAATAGCAGAAACTCGAGATCCGTCATAAGAGTCAAGAGTCTTATCTTTTTTCATTTTTCTGGATTTTCTCTCTTTTTTGTTTTTTTTGTGATTTTTCGCCTTCGCTATAAAGAAAATCAGAATCTAAATGTTCACCTGCATCATTGCCGATTGTATTCTCCTTCAACGACTCATGTGAAGCAGGAAGATCTGAAACCGATCTCTGCTCTGTGACAATGCTGGCGATAAAATCTTTGAAGGTGCCTATCTGCTCTCTACGATGGGAGGTCTGCTCGTGAATCAAATGGACGAAATGATCGAATGCGGGACTATCTATATTAGGACTCTCGAAGTAATGTCCCACATCCATCCCGGGTTGCTGAAGACTCTCAGAATAAGCAAATGAATCTGAGGTGAATTGCTCCTGAGGTTTCTGCTCTTGGCACTGGTCATGATATGGAAATTGAATCGGGTGATAGGTCGGTTGAGACATCACAGGTTCTCTCTCTGTATCTTGGAATACCTGAGGGGTAGGTATCCAAGACTCCTAGATTGGGAAGCACTGAGTCGACTCATTCTCTGGCTGAAAACTCAGTGGAAGATGTATCGGTCTCTGAAGACGAGAAGTCTCTATATCTGTCTCAATGACCATCCTTGATACTGCACCAGCATCCACATCAATTGCCCGATGAGCGATCCCTACATCAACGAGTGGTGGATCGCATCTAAGTGGTCTGTGATCTCCTTCGTGTGTCATCTTGACATCAAAAATCTCTTTGAAGAGATTCCAAAGTGAATCCTCGTCAAGACTGCGGTGTGAACCGCTACACGAGGCATCGACCAATACCTGTTGTTCTGCGGTCATACCCAGATAGAATATTTGAGCTAATTTAGCTATGAAGATCCAGTGATGCAAAAATCTCCTTAGAAGAATCTGAAATCGGAGCCACATATCCTGAAGTGGCTCGTTGGGATCATACGAAAAATCTCTGATAACCAACCGCATAAAGTTGGCTCGGCTAATGGGGTAAAATCTCCTAAGAAAGGCATCTCGAAGTGTACCCCAGTTATCTCTCTCCTTTTCCAAATGCTGGAGCCATCTTACAGCTCCGTCCTTGAGTGTCAAGGGAAAAGTCTTCGTCATTGCGTCCTCAGGTGTAATATCTGAGTAGAATCGAGTGCTGCAAATCTCCTCGAACTCATAAAGATGCTCATATGGTTCCTTGTACGGTTTTCCATGGAACTTTGGAAGCAATGACACGAAATCTGAATCAATCTAAAAGGTTGGTAATTTCGATGTAGAAACTGACTCAGCTCCCGAAGAAGTTGTCAGGTGCTCAATCCGCACTTATGTTTCAACAACTCTTGGACCTGGATCTCTCGTCTGATCTGAAACCGGTTCATAGGTCTCATACCTTTGCTCAACTATCACAGGTATAATCAAAGGATGACTCGAAGGGACTAAAGAGAGAGGGATAGAAGTATATAGAGAAGACAAAGAAACAAAAGGAGAGGACTCTCCGAGTCAGAGTCACACTCAGGAAAAAAAGGGTGGCTCAACTTATATTCGGGACATGAGACGTCTCGAACCGACCTGCATGAATGGGATACGCCTAGAAGCATTATTGTAAGAGTCGACCTAAGAGATTGTCTACCTTTCATCGTGATTAGACATATGACTCCTGATCGAATTGATTGATCTGAGAGATGGGACTCACACCACAAAATAAAACGCAAAGCAAACTCCAAATTCACCAACTCAACCCGATGATGACCGTAAAAGTTTGATCTTTTATCTTTTCAGTTTTAGGGTTAATTGGCAAATAAGTCTTCTAACATGTTAGTGAGTTGATAGGTGCATGGAACTTCCCCGGAAGACTATCATGAGTTCTTACAGAAAATCACCTATTCTCAACCAGTATAGGAGTAAGGACGGACCATTTCCGACAACCCATGTTACTTGAGGATGGAGCCTTACGCAATGTCCTCTAAACCTCCCACTCTTCTAAGGAAACTCAGACCGAATCCGGCTACCCTAGAGTCCCCACTGAAGATTAAGTGATTAAATGTATGAACTCAGTAGTATCCCAAAAGAAATTCAGACTCTGGCTCTAACCTTAAGGGCCGTCCCTCATTCACAGATCTGGAGACTACATGTCAAACATTCATTGGTTATCTCCCAAAACAAGTGAATCCTATACGTTTAGTGTTAGGTCAGATAATGTTAGCAGTCCCTATTTTAATTTTGGTTATCTCTTTTTTTGAATATTTTCAAACAATGTCTAACGATTTTTTTTCTTTTTGACCCAGGTGATTAAACAAGCATCTAGGTTGCACGTACTAAGTCTAACTACTGGAGCAACAGTCAAAGAAAAAAATTGAAAATTCCTAAGCAAGCACCTAGCCTCAAAAAATCTGTAGAAAAATGTCGAGATAATTCGCGATGCGAGAAAGCTGCGGTGGGTTCCCTACTCCCCTAAGTGTATGACTGTTGAACAAGATTTTTCACAGGTCTAAAGTAATCCACACAAGGCGGGATCACAATGTCGCTGAGGCGACCCGCGAGAAATCCTAATTCAAACAACAATTAACCCACGACAAATATATCAAGCAATGAAAGTAAATGTGCGGAGTTAAAATTTATTATAACTCTACAACAAGATGTGTATAGTGCAAGTATGTGTAGAGGTCGAACACAGGGAGCAGACAGGTAGAACGGGGCAAAATTGCTCAAAAGTGTGAATGTGATCAAATTGTCTATGTATGCTATTTTTTTGTGGGTTTTAATTTTTATATTTTTTATTTAATTTTTGATTTTATATTTTTATATTTGGGTTTTTAATTTACTGATTTTATATTTTCTTTTTATATTTTATATTTTTTTATTTTCTTTTTCAATATTGGAAAATAAGGACAATGTAATAAAAGACAAGCTAGAGTATTTATAAAAATAGATAAAGATACTCAAAAATAAGCAAATAAAGTCTTTTTGGTCTTTTTATACTTTTTTACTGTTTTTGTGATTTTTGGGAATTTTCAAGAATGTTTTTGGTATTTTAAATTATCAAAATAAAGAAAACAGTGAAGAAAATACAAGGCTGAAACTAAAATGGAGAAATAAAATAGCAAACAGTAACAAAAATTCTCCAAATTAATTTTCACTTAAAGATAATAAAACAAAAAAAATTCAGGAAAAGAAAACACTATTTTTGGATTTTTTATGAATTTTATAAATTTTTATGAAGGTTTTTAGAGTTTTGCAATTTTTAGGAGTTTGGTTTTGTATTTTTTTAATGATTTTTGGTCTGAAGTTAAAACACACTAAAAGGAACAAAATATATTTTTTTGGGATTTTTCTGAAGTGTTTTTATATTTTTTTGGGATTTTCTAAGCTAGACAGTGCATAAAAAGCATGTTTTTGATTTTTAATAAATATAAAAATAAAATAAAAACAAAAACTAAAATTGTGGCGTGGAAGAGCAAGTGTCCAGGAATTTAAGCTCAAAATTTGAGGATTTTTGGAGTTAAAATGAACCTCCAAATAAATATTACAAGCATGCAAAATTTCAAGGACTGGCAGGGACCTTTGCGTAAATATGCAAAACTATGAGGACAAGCTAGCAATTTTCCCACAAAAATTGAACTGAGACAAAAAGTTTCTGGGCCAAACAACAAAAACCAGAGCCGCAGGGGCTTCCTTGCAAAACTTCCCAGGCTCACGCGCGTCGCACGCGCTTGGGAAGGGCACAAGTGCGAAAACCCAAAGGTTAGGGGTTGAAATATAAAAAGGCCAGAAAGTTTATAACTGAAATGGAAAGTTACTGGGCTAAACCAAAATAATACAAAATCCGAGCCCTTTTGGCAAAAACGCCCAGGCGCACGTGATGAGCACGTGCGTCAGGCGAGGGCACTACTGCAATATGTCAACACTCTAGGGTCCTGGTTGTAAAGTTTACAAAAACATAATAGCTGCAAAGGAAAGTTTCTGCAGTAAATATTTAATACAAAACTATACTGGGTGAAGTAGGCAAAATACCCAGACAATGGGCGCGATCCGACGGTTCCCTTTTTTCACTTAAACACGTGTCGAGATGAGGGGCCGTGATACCCCTTCAGCAATCGAGGGCCGAGATTAGATTATGCCTTGAAGATCTGACGGCTGGAGTGGCTTCAGCAGCGGACGGCTGCGATCAAAAGAAGGGGGGGGGGCGGGATGGACGGTGGCTGTAGCTCACCCCCCTCCCCCGCGTTATTTTCTTGCCCAGGTGCGCGACTGGCGGCTGTGGCGGCGCGCGGGCTCCGTCTCCGGCGAACCGAGGTACTCTCCAGATGGATAAGCTTCAGCGCGGGATACCTGCAAAAGAGGTTAGGGGTGACCGCGGGCAAAATGCAGCAGCCCCCAGGAGGTGCATTGACGTGGAAATGGTGAAGATTTAGCTCGCCGGAGCAAGCTCCGACGAGATGGTGTAATGGGTGATCGATTAGATGCGAAGCACAAATGGATAGGAGAATCAAATCTAAGTCTACAAAGCAAAGAAAAATGCAAGAAATGAGAAGAAAAAGGACCTCGAGCGGTTGGGGAAAACCACGAGATGGGGACCTCACGGCTTCTCGCCGGAGATGGGGGTGGAGCCGACCACTCGACGTCACCGGAGCACCGCGCAAGCTGCTGGAGGAGCCCTGTCACGACTCCGGTCCTGAACAGGGCTTGGCGAGGCTCTAGTTTGGTCAAAATGGGGTTCAAATGGCAATGGAGGACTTGGGTCTCTTTTTGAAACATGGTCGAGTGGGCTCCTTCGACGAGGTGAACGAGGCGCATCAGAGGTCCAATCCCCAAGATAATCACTGGGCGTGTAAGACCACATGACGAGGAAGAAAAGTCGTCAAGGGACCATCACGAGATAATACAAGGAAGTGCCTCGAAAAAATCGACAAAAACGACAAAAAACTCATTCTGACGCACAGCAGGGAGGAGGCAGGAGAGTTGACCAGCGGGTCAACTTTCCTAGCCACCTGGTTGGTCCACGTGGACCAACCAGGAAAATCCCTGGAAATAATACTTATAAAATCTATAAAAAATAGAATATGATTTTATTGATTTTTAATTATAAAATGAAAAATGTTTATTATTTTATAAATTATTTTATTATGATTTTTATTTATTTTTATGAGACATATTTTTACAAGTTTGCATTTATACCCTTATAGGTATCTATATCTATGTATTTAAGTATTCTATTTTTATTTAGGTATTTTTAATATTATTATTTTTATTTATGAATTTATAAAATTATAAAATACTTTTATATACCTAAATATATTTTTATTTTATTTTGCTGATATATTTTGTATATTTAATAAAATACAAATATGTTTTGTATAGGTATATATATAGGTAATGTATCTATGTATTTTATTTTTATGTATTTTATTTTTGTTTTTATTTAGGTTTTTATTCTTATTTTAATGTACATTATTATTATAAGTATTATTTATAATATTATAAAAATATAAAATTATAAAAATAATAAATAAATAATAAATTGAATATTTTATTTTGTACAAGTATACAATGGGGGTCCAAAAGTCAACTTTCAAACCGTAGCTCCGCCAAATGCGAAACCACCACCATTGGATAGATTATTTTCTTCTATATACAATTAAAGGTGAGTATGCGGCATTTGGAGTTTTCAGTTGTGAGATACGGGTCTGGGAAGTTGAGATTCTGGAATTTTATTCAGACCATAACTTTTTATCTGTACATTATTTTTCTGTGAAATCAATTTTGTATTTTTCTTTATTAATTTATCTACAACTTTCATGTACAAAGTTTCTTTATTTGATGTATAAAAAGTGGAACCAAAAATAGGTCCCAAAATGAATAAAGAATGAATAAAATCTCTAGGTATTTTATCTGTATTTTACCCTTATCTCCCCCTACTTTATTCCTTGTCGACCTATTCATCAAGATGCCTAGGTCTCGGGGTTTCGGGTCATAAAATATTTACAATATTTTATTCTTTTTCTTTTCTTTTCTTTATTCTATAATTTTGGCACTAAAAACCGCATTTTATACAATATTTACACACAGATGCATGAATGCTAAAATGCTTGTATTAAGCCTATTTACACGTATTTACTAGGGTTTTTAAGGCCAAAATGATAGAATAAAGATGATGAAATGTGGATTCATCAATGACACTCGGCGAAATAGACTCCGAGAAAGAGAGGGAGGGAGCTACAAGCCGGGATGCCCTTACGGGGCCCCTTCTAGGAAAATAAAAAACGAACAAGTGCCCTTGATCTTTTTTATATTTTTTAAAAGGTATTACAAGAAAGGAAAAAATTACGGTTTCTCAGTTTTCAGCTGTACGGCTCGACCTGTGCTGCACAAATCAGAAACAACAAATCGTGAAGTTAGAAAAATAAGGTGATAAAAACAAAACCCTAAACCCTAGGTCTACGGTCTGCCCTAGCGTTGCCTCCCCGACAATGATGCCATCTAAAAAATCGAACACCTGATCTGAATGATAAAAAGGTCGTTGTATCGACCAGGTGGATTTTACAAGAAAATTTTATTATTTTTTTATACTCCTAAACTCAAGTGTATAGTGTTAAGTACGGGAGTGTCGAACTCAAGGAGGCAAACTGTTGGAAACTATAGTTAAACTATATAAAACTAAGGTTTTAAGATTTTCCTAATTTTTGTTTGTTTTTAGACATTTTTCTATATTTCTTATTGAGTTTTATGAATTTTATATTATTTTTAAGATTTTAAGGATGTTGTAAATCTTTTATTATTATTTTAGTAAATATTTTATCATTTTTATTTGGTTTTTATTTTATTACTTTTAAGTTTTAATTTTGTTTTATTGTTTTTATGAATTTTTAAAAGATTTTTAGAATTTTTATGATTTTTGAATTATTTTTAAAGTGAAAATTGAGATTTTATTTGAAATAGATTTTTATTTTGATTTTGAAAAAGAATTCAAAATAAAAATATTTTTATTTTATTTTTATCGCAAAGTAGGTAGGATTATCTTCAAAATGATATGTTTATGCATTTTTATGTGATTTTTGTAGAAGTAGTTAAGAATTTTTAAAGTTTTGTGTATTTTGTATTTTTATTGGTTTTAATATTTGATTTTTATTTGATTTTTATTTTTATATGTAAAATGATAAAATATACCATAATGAATTTTTATAAGATTTTTAGAGATGTTTTTATATTTTTTTATGATTTTTAAAGTTTCTTATATTTTTTATTTTTTAGAAGATATATTAAAACTTAAAAATCTTTTTATTTTTCAAAATATGATTTAATACAATATATAGTATGATATATGGTATTTTTATGTATTTTTATTATAATTTTTTGTATTTTGTAATTTCATTTATTATGTAGGGTATATAGAATAGGGATTATATATAGGACATGGGTATTTTTTTGTAATTTTCAGAAAAGTTTGGGGGCATATATGAAGTATGTAACAGTTGGAGGCTGTCAGCGTAAATGTCTCAAGAAGCTCGTGCTTAGTACGTGGCGCTTCAGCACCAGGGACCTATTAGCAATTAATCAGAGTTTGGGGGGTTTCGGGCGGCTCCAAAGATGGCGGATGACAAAGCTCTCTGCAGTAGGGGCTGTTGCGTTCCTCACTCTCGACGGTTCTGATCGGAGCAGATGTTTCATAGGATATGCTCATTTTCTCCTGCAGATTTAGATCTCTGTTGCGCAGTTGTGAACTTCGCTTACTGCTCGTTATGATACAGAGTATTTAAGCGTCTTCAGATGAAGTCGTTGGAATCTCGATATGAAGCTTCTTTAATAGAACCGACCAGATCTCTAGATATCGATATCCTGCTCAAATGCTTGGGTGGATTCCTGATGAAGCTCGATCTGCCGAGTCTCTCGAAGGTATTCGGCTTTAGATCCTCTCTGATCGGTTCGACATCAAATGCTCTCAATTGGTCGAATCAATATCCAGCGGCTCGAGGTTCGTCTGATTCAGTCGCTTCGCTCCAAATAATGCCTCCAGACCTAGATGTGTTCAGTACTGGCAATGGGATTCTGCAAGGAAACTAAGACTCTAGGGGTAATACTTCAGCCGTATGTTAAACACAAGAGGGTGAATGGGTGGCTTCGCCTGAAGCGGAGGATGGAAGTCAGACCACTGTTCACCGGATGTGAACAGGGGGATAAGTATGAATGTTGGAAGAGAGATGTGAGGATAAGGGATATGAGATGGAACGGTTGTGGATTTGGCTTGGATTTCAGAGGAAAATGGGTGAGAAGTAGCAGAGAGAATAAAGGAGGAGATAGAGAAGAGAACAGAGGAAGAAGGATCTACACTAACCTGGAAGGATAGGACAGATGACGAAGGATGTTGTCGCAGGTGGAGGAAGGTCGCCTGTGGCCGGAGCAGAGCGTAATTCCTGCAGGTTGCGACCTCGACATGGTGACAGAGATGCAGAGGCTAATCGCGCACGACGGAGTGATGCTGCGACATCGGCGGATCGATCTTGCTTCCCTCCTCTCTTCCTCACTCGACAGCTCTCACAAAGGACTGTCACTCCTCTAACTTGACTCTGGAGCTCACCGGAGATGTGGAGGGAAAATGATGGATGATAATGGAATGGGGGTCTATGGGCCTATTTATAGATGGAGGATGAAGGGGGAAGGAGGTGTCGGCGAGTGTGGTTGAGCAAACGGCCGGCCGTTGGAGCAGTTTGCAGAACAGAGGGGAAGAGGGCAACGCACGGAAGAATAAACGGGGAAGAAGAAGAAGAAAGAGGAAAGGAAAAGAGAGAGAAGAATAAGAGAGAGAGAGAAAGAGATTAATAAATAAATAAATTCATTTAATTGTATAAGTAATCATTATATTAACTTAATTAATAATTAAAGGGCTAACTACATAATTAACTAATTAATAATTAAATAATTAATTATATATAATTAATAAAATAACTAAACAAGTTAATAATAATTAGTAATTAAATAATAAATAAATAGATTAATAAATTAACAAATTAAAAAATTTAAAAAAATAAATATTTTATTTTAATTTAATTTAATAATAAATTAGTAATAAAGTAGAAGAAATGATATATATATATATATTAAATAATATAACTTAAGGTACATTGTACATTATATACCAATACGGTCCCGAAATCCACATTTTGCATATTAACTCTAATTTTAGTGAAATAGTGTCATTTTGTAGATAATTTCATAAATGAATTTTGAAAATGAGTTTGTCCAATTCAGAATTCATACGGCCGAATTATAAGGTTTAGAAAATTTAGGTAACGGCTTTGTGGTCTCGGGATTTATTGATATTTAGACTTAAATTATATTTTTATATTTTTATATTGATTTTTACAAGTATTTTAGAAAAGAAATTAAGTTAAACGAAGCTATTGTAAATTAATTAAAAATACGGGAAGTTTCTACATATAGTACATTTATATAACGGGGACCAAACGCCAAAACATCCTTCTTATTCTAATATTTTTTATATTTTTAATAAATAGTATTATATATAAAATGAAGTTTAAAAGTGAGTTTGGTCGATATGGAGTTTTCTCTAAATAGTTATGAACCATGGAAGTCAGCTTTAACGGCTTTTTCGGTCCATCATAATATTTTATTTTTATGTTGAATAAATTTTCTGATATTTTTATATATATATATATATATTTGTGAACAATTTCGTAAAGGAAGTGTTTTGATTTGAATTTTTTTATGTGGGAGATAAAATAGATGAAATATTTACAAGGTGAAAAATATGTTTAATGTACAATTATGGTATCAGTTTCTTTATTTTAATAAGTTAAGATCCTTATCTCCCCCTACTTATTTTCTTTATCGACCAAATCAATATTGACCTAGTCTCAGAGTTAGGATCAGTCTGTATACATTACATAACTACAGCCTTCTTTTCTTCTATTTTTCCTTTTCTCTTTATTATTTTATTTTAGATAAAATAAGTATTAAATATGTAATATTAGCAAATGTAGTTAGAATGTTAATTAGTTAGAATTAGTGTCTATTTACATGTATTTTACCAAAGATTTTAGTCAAAATGAAAGAATAAAGGTGATGAATCACGGATTCATCAATTGGTATCATTTTATATTAGTACATTTTTTTATTTATTCATGTGTACTGCATTCAGTACATCTATATTTAAGCTAATCTATGGAGTATTTCTAATCTTACTCATATGTGAAGTATACATTTTATACTCATTTTATTTTTTAAGGATATGGAAATATAATTTTATTATTCGTCAATATCCATATCCTCATCCATATTCGTATTTTAAAAATGATAATGATATTGAGACATATATCAATATCCGTTCGTTTGCATCCCTATTTTGAACTCTTTGGATGCCTTACTTGTAGAGTGCAATTATTCTCTATATAAAAATTTTATTTGTTATTTTAATAATAATACTTTATAGATATATAGTTATATGTTTAAATTAACTTATATTTCAAAAATCAATAAGATCTGCTATATATAATATTTTAATGGATATTTTTTTCAATACAAAACAGATGGAATAAATGTTTTTTTGGGACTTGGGGGCTAAACATCTACCACTCCCTTGTCTCCATCACTGAATATAGAAACTGTCGATGGTTTTGTATGATATTATTATATGAAAGAATATAGTAACATCTACAAAGTAGCTGTAATACGAATTTTATTAATGTTTGTGCATTTCTTATGGTTTTTAAGAGAATGATGAAAACTTAATATTTTTGTATGAGAAAATTATCATAATTAATACGAAAGCCTTGAGAAAGAAAGTCGAAATAAGAGAGACTATCAAGCCAGTTCAGTGAGAAGGAGGATGAACGGATGCATTTCTTCCACAAGAAAGATGGAAAAAAACAAGGGTGACACAACTAACATTCCAAGGGATGACTTCCACCCCCACCGAGACCATGGATTCTTAGTACGACAAGCGTTGTTTCTGTGAGAGTTCCTAGTGCTATTCTAGTTAAATATGGGTATGCAATGAGTCGTCAAGCGCATTGATAATGATAAGGAAAGGAAAAGTTAGAGGAGCGATCTCTATAAGCTAGGGATGCGAGAAGCATGTATTTTTCTTAGCAATAATTATTTTATATAGTCTATCTATTTGATGTTTAAATAAATATAAAAAATCATTATATTATCAGTCTGACATAGCTAGCTGTCTAGGGAAGGTAATATAGGTAAGATGTATATACTTAATATATTAATTAATTATTGATCTATTTTATCATTTTTATGTTTTTAAATTTATAAAAACAGTGAAATGGTAAAATTATGAAATATAGTGAATAAGTACAATATAAGGTAATTTTATTTTTGAAATTTTAATGTCTTGATGTTTTATATTTTTTCAAGAGTCTTTTACAATTGTGTGCCTCTTAGATTCTATGCCCTTCTATTTTTTTGCAATATCAGTCGTGTCCCTGCCTTCTTGCATCGCTATCACTTGTTCCTTTTCGTTAGTTTTGTCGTTACTGAGATAAACCAAACTATGGTTTATACAAATTACAAATCGATTTAGTAAAAGTATCTTACAGTTCTGCTCATACAAATTCCAAAAAATCACACTTATAGCCTTCTTTTTCTTTCCAATTACACTTGTATCACGGTGATAATGCTGAGTTGGAGAGTGAATGGATGGAAACTAACTCAAGAGGTACAACTGTTAATTATCCAATAAGGTAGGGGCCCAACTGATATTGCATAAAAAGAATGAGCATAACTGATATTGTAGAATCTAAGAGGGGCACAACCATAAAAACTTTTTTTCAAAATTTTAAAGAAATCTATTATGAAAGTAAAAACAACATGAGATTTTTTGGAATGATTTTATAGGAATGTAGGTACATAGGTGCACATTCGAGAGGATTTATTTGGATATAAATTTGAAAAGGAAATAATTAATGGTAATCAAACCACTTAAACATGGCTAACATCTAAGAAATAAATAAGAAAATAAAAAAGAAAAATAAATATTGTAAGAAATAGGGAAATAAAGTGGAATTTTTTTAAATAATTATTAACATAATTATAATTAATTAAATACATATCAGCTAAATATATTTTAAAAAATAATTATTAATCGGCACCTCATGTGCTAATTTGGGATAAGCTTAATTTTGTATATTATTTCCCTCTCCTCTATTTTAGTTAAGACCCCCTACTTTTATAAATAACTCCAAAATATTTATACAAGTAATAAATATATAATTTTTATGTAATAGATATCTATATTTGTATATTTATTTTTTTAGAAAATCTGATTATTATTTTTAAAATAAGTGTAGAATATGTTTTACCCGACATCTCTTAAAAATAGTGTACAAAATTATAATTGGTGTATTTTACAATGTAAATAATCAATTGAAACTAAATATCAAGTTATAAGACTTAATTAAATTTAATGTATAAACAATCTTATTATACAAGAATGAGGTAATTTTCTATACAAAACTTCATTGTTTATTTATGATTTAACTTTAGAATATCTTTTATTCAACTCATAAAGATCATCATAAATAAAAAATGAATATAAAGACATTGACAATTACATACATAAGCTCAACACTACACATTATAACATTAATCATTTTGAAAAAATATAGCTATTGTATTAAAATCAGATAATTATAACAATTTTCAAAGAAATAATATAAAATACTTTACAACATTCTATGGTTTCTATATCTTAAAAAATCCTTTCAGACCTCCTCTTCCTCCTCCTCCACCTCCTCCTTTATTGTTTTCTTTGACACCATCTCATGTTCTCTTCTGGCTCTCTTCATGTGTTGTCTTCTTCTACTTCTTTTGTTGATGTTCAGATCCGAATGCGTTGTTATGTGCTCAGGAGGATGCGACTTAACTGGTGACTTCCGTGGAGGTTCAACTGATTGTCTATCTTGATCTCTCGTGCTCGTTGTGCTTGTTGATTATGGGAGTGGTTTTGATGGAAGAGGCTCACTGATTCTTACTCCTAACGAGGGTCTTCGAGCCGGCTCCGAAGGTTGTTGTGGTATTATCATGTGAATACCAAAGAAGTGTTCTTCGAAGTCGGTTGTCTGAACTTTGCAAGCACTGATAATAATTCAGCTTGAAGGACCGTCGAATTATATTGAGTAGGTGTGAGTTGAGATGGTTCAAAGTCAAATTAGCTTGAAGGACCAACAAATGATGATCCTACAAACTGTAACTGACTTGAAGCTTCTACATAGGTAATTACGTTGTATTAAATATTGCAGAAGAAAAACATTACTTTTTGAAAAGAGACATTCAATTAAATAAGTTATTTAAACATGAAGGTCCAAATCAGGCATCATCATATTGCGATCCTATTGTGGTATATTCTATGTATCCCATACCTGAAAGATTTATCTTATATTAGATGTCATATAAATCAAATGATTAGTAAGAGAATGATATAATTTCATAAATCGGCTATTACAACCTGAAGATCTGAAGCCTGGTTGATCTTGTTGGTACCTTTGCCCAGTATATTCTGTATAGGTCATTCTTAATATATTTTCGTTATATTCAGCATTTAATAATATATGCATTGAAATTGAGAAAATTATATAAAGAATTGGGTGTAATCTGAAGTATCAAAAATTAGTTGCTCTTGTGACAACACATGTCCACTATTTCCTTCTATATTCCGATTGATAGATTAAGAAGTATTGCTATAATCCCAAAAAACTAAACACTAAAATGAGTTATTGATAGATAAAGAATTAATTACAACCTGAAGTCGTTAACGTCAATGGTTGTTATTGTGATCCTTCTCCACTAAATTACGCACATTTCAAACCTGTATGATTTACATCACATAATTATAAAAAATAGTTATCCAAAAGAGAACTAACTTAATCTGAATTTACAAAAAAGAAATAACGAAACCTGATGCTCCAGAAGTGTGATGCTCTTGTGATGGCATGCATAACCAGTCTTATTGCTGGAATGGATACATCAACGAGGACGTTGATTGCATCATCAAAGTAAGTAATTGTATCTTCAAAATTTGCTTCATACTTGAAGGCAAGTCTGTTGATCGTCTAATTTCATCCAGGATGTTCCTTCCTTGTAGAATTGTATCTACCTATATAATTTATGATATGATAAGTTAATATATAGTAAAAATAAGGATAATTAAATGTAACATACCATGCATCTTTTTATTGGTCTGTATGGTTGGTAAGCTATTGTTGGAGGTGGAATTTCTGTCTAGATCCACCTTCTAGTTATACTCAAGTACCATTTCATGTAAACATCATTGTTTGCGTCCCTATGCTCAAATACAATTGCTGCTTCTCTATCCTCTCAACGATCCACGTATTGTTGATGTATAGTAGACCAATCTAGGATGTCGGTACTTCTTGTCTTATTACGTCGAGAGACAACGCTTATCCTCTCAACAGAGGCAGGGATATGTTATCGCATCCCAAATTGGCATATTACACGATCAGGTGCATACATAACTATGATATTGTAACATATTAGTGGCACTCTACTCATCCAAATAGCCTGGCCACTTCTAAAAGGATGATGTAATTGTGTTATTTCTCCCTCGATGTAGGGCGTCTAATTCATCTATATTCATTAAAAAAGGACATGTAATCATTTACTTGAACTTATAAACATGAAACTTTTTTGAATATTTACCTAATGAATATGTTGCTTATCTAACTTGTTACGGTAAAGTACAAGACTTGTAGTTTGAGCGTTCTCCTTAAAACTTCGTACACCTATCCATTTTAAGCCAATGATCATCCACGGATTCGTGTACCAGCTCGCACCACTGGACTCCCTATATGAACATGCTCCCATGCCCAAACACGCATATTGAAAATGTTAAATGACAAAAATCGAGACAATGTGATCGAGAACTCCAGACATATATAGTACACTACATACCTACAAAACTGAATAAAAGCCATAAATCATTGATGTGCCGATCTTCGCATCCATGTCCAGCTCAAAATACATGTGTGCCAAAGCAGCGGCATGATGACGGCCCCAGGTGACTCGAGTTAAGTAGTATCTAAGGTCGTTGCGACCCGAATCGCAAGGCATGGTCAATCAAGAAAAATAAGATCACAAATAAAAACAATCAAGCTCAAAAATCTGAAGAAGCGGTCTTCGCTATTTATTTAAACTAGTATAGCAACCAGGGTCGAACACAAGGAGTACGGGCTAAGCCTACGAAGTAGTTGAGAAATCAGAGAAGAACACGCATCTTTTTGTTTGAAATTTAATTTGCAATTTTTTAATATTTTCTAAAAAGAAATTGAATAAAATATGAAAGAAATCACACTACAACAATTTTTATTACGACTAAAAATACCCAAAAATTCGAGATAAAAATATTTTTATATTTTTTAAAATATGCAAATATTTTTGCTGATTTTGTGGAATTTTTCAAATTTTTATATAATTTTCTAAAAATAAAATAAAGTTAAAATATCAAAACAATGTACAACCTGGACTAGAAGGCAACTTTAAAATATCTAAATAGCCGAAACGTCCTGGTTGCAATTTTATGTTAAAACAGATGACAATATCTATCTACGAAAATGAAAACTCATTTTTTTTATTTTTTTAGAATTTTTAATGATTTTATAAGATGTTTGGTCTTTTATGTTTTTTAGGGGTTTTATAAAAGATGGAACCAAACTGCTAATGAAATTAAAGGAAACCAAAATAAGCACACAAGAACTTTTATAGAATTTTTAGGGCTATTTTTGTATTTTTGGTATTTTCTAAAATCTACAGACACATTTTTATGGGTTTTTTATTTTTATAAAATATCAAATAAAATCAAATTGCATCACAAAAATTATCGAAAATATTACACATTAGTAGGAGCTAGTGATAATTTTTGGGGAATTTTTAGAGAAAAGTTGATAATTATTTGATTTAAAACAAAGCACACAGGTTATAGGGGCCTATTTGCAAATATTCTAAGTTTCCAGACTAAATAATAACACACATATAAAGTCTAAGGGCATCAATGCAAAATTCCCAAGAAATAACGCAAATGCACAATAAATCGTTCATAGGGGCATAAGTGTAAATCTAGAAAACTTTTCATTCAAATATCAACCATCCAAAGGTTCAGGACTAATCATGCAAAAACACCACAGTGCACGTGATCAGGCACGTGTTTTCAGACAGGGAGGACTAAAGTACAAATACTAGAAACCTTAGGGATTAAGATGCAAATAATTCAAACTACAGCTTTATTTAACATACTAAAAATATAAAGCATAAAAAAGTGCAGGGTAAATAATGCAATATACCCTTACATGCACGTGCGGTGCGCGTGAGGGACACGTGGTGGGCGCTGGCGGCACATGGAAGTGCGGCTTAGATGTGGCAGGTGTCAGATCTGATGCCTCAGAAACTGTTGAGGACGTGGGGTGCAGATGCGTCAGAGCTGTGATCTAACGGCCCAGAAGGCTACTACTGTCGGCAGTGAGGATTTGATCTGGAGAAGGATGGCCGATCCAACGGTGCTGAGAGGGCCTAGATGAACAACGTCAAGGCGAGTTTCACCAGAGCTAAGGAGGTGATCCTCAGCTCTGATGGTTGATCAGGAGGCTCGGGAATGATCGTGGAGGTTCTCTGCGTCGACTGAACGGTCCGATGGAGGAGCCAACAGTCGGATGCGCATGATGGTGAACATGGCCTGGAGCTACTCCGGCAAAACCTCTTATGGATGAAACGGGGGCTCTTAGCGCACGCTAACACCTGCAAAGGAAAGCTAGGACTCATGGCTATGCTCTGATCCAGGTTATTGAAGCTAAAAACCAAAGAAGCGGAGGGGGCGAAGTTTGATCTCCGACGACGATGGTAGAGGAGATCTCGGGCCTAATCTTGACCTGAAGATCGAGGCTAAGGATGATCAAGTTGCGGCGCAAGATGGAGGGAGTGGCTGCAGGTCGATCTAAGCGGTTGGAGGTGGATGTCGAGGCTCCGACCAGCTAATCGGAGCAGATGGGAGTGTGGCGGCGATGAATGCAAAGATTGGATCGAACAGGAAGATGGAGATGATATGAAGGATACCTAAAGATCTGGAAGTGCTCCCAAGCTTCAGGTGAAGATGGTTGATGGGGAGATGGCCTCAACCTCGATGCGGAAGGGGGGGGGAGGCTGCTCGCGACGGTTCTCCAGCCACAAAGGGTGAGCATCGTCTTCACTGCACCAAAATGAACTCCTAGGGGTTCTCCGAGTAGCTGTCACTCAGCTGGAGGTGGCTAGGGGTCGAAATGGGAGCGAGGTACAAGCTCCTGCTCCATGGAGGCAGAAGAGATCATTTATAGGTGAGTCGAGGGTCTAGAAAGATCGAAGTGAAGCGCCAAACCCTAGAGAGAATCGGATCGGCCAAAGGACCCGCGAGGATGTCGGACGTACGAGGATTATCGAGTCCAAATCTCGAGGCTAAAGGCGAACGGAGTCGGGCTGGAAAATTTTGAGAAATGACTCCAGTGAATAGGATCTGGGTCTGACTAGGGAAGAGGGAGCCGTTGACCAATGGTCAACAATCCAGCCGACCAATCAGAAAATCAAGATTTACTAAATACTTACAAATTCAATAAAAATAGTAAATTATTTTACATAAAAAAGTATATAAAATAAAAAATAAATTTTATTTTTCAAAATATTTTTCTATGATTTTTATTTATTTTTTTAAAAATAAATTAATCTGTATACAGTATAATGTATTATATACAGGTATATACCTATGTATTTTGTACAAGTATTTTTATTTTATTTTTTTACACAAATACCCCAATTTTATATTTTATTTATTTACAACATAATTTTTGGAGTATAAAATAAATTTTACTTTATTTTTGCTATTTATTTACATGTATATAATACATAGAGAGCAAGACATATATACAGGTATTTTATACAAGGGAGAGAGAGGATTTTATTTTTTTATTTTTATTTTATTATCTGATTTTTGTTTTATTTCAAAAATATGTACAAGGAGGTGAAAAGAATATTTTATTTTTTATTTTGTTAAAAATATTTATTTATTTATATAAATAATATATACAATATAGAGTGGGCCCTATCTCTCTCTACTTGTTTTATTTGGCGATCATGCCAATGCTTGGCTTTCTCTTGGGTTGAGGTCACTCTGTATTTATTCTAAATACCTCATTCCTTTTTCTTTTTTCTTTATTCTTTTATTTTTGCACAAATAAATGCTAAATATGAATCTTTAACACATGCATGCTAAATGTTAACTGATTGTATTTATATCTATTTACATGATGCTTTGCCAAGATAATTAGCTAAAATAAAAGAATAAAGAGTGATGATCAGGAATTCGTCACCTCCTATACTTTACCTTTGCTAGTCCCTTAGCAAACACTTATTTGAAAAAGAACTGAAAAGAGAAAGAAAAGAAAAAGGAGAATCAAGGTTGATTATTAAACTTGTTTTCATTAAATTGGAGCATGGAGCTTAGTCAGATCTTTGGATTATTAGTTTGTCGGAACCTTATTTGGACCTAGGTTTAAGACTCAACAACCTCTAAGTTCCAATAATCTATGGTCAAGACTCCTCAATAATCCAGATCAGAACAATTATACATACACAAACTCTAATGACCATGAATCTTTTCTTTTACTGTGTACGTGATATGTAGCTCCCCACCTCAGAAATGACAAAGCAACAACCTCCCTCAACAAGGTAACTCTAATGCCCTTGTCTGGTAGCCCTTTCCTCGAGGAGCGAGGTATTCCCTTCTAAGTTCAAGTTCAACTAGCTCAAGAAGAGGGGAAAGAAGAGAATGGACCGTGGCCAATGTAGCCACGTATCCTTCGGAGCCCAACCAATGTAGCTAAGTCTCCCTGCTGCAAGCTTCATTAGATGAGAATGGGTAACATAAGCTTTGCTTTATTGTCTATAACACTCCGGCGGGCATTTCATTTTCTATCAGACCAACCAAATTTTTTGGAGTTTTTCTTTCTTTTGCACATTTTTGATGTGCATATGTACAACATATCTACATGGTGCAACATATATACATAAGGACTTTTTCCTCTTGAGCCGTAGACTATCCCTCTTTTGAAGCATTATTGCAACCCATAACTCCTGTCTTTAGACCTTAACACCGCCAGACCAAGTTGAGGCGCACTTCCTTCCCTAAAAGAAGATGAGTGGTTCCACCTAGAAGTACTACCCTCGTATTCTACCCCAAGCCAAAGGAAATTGCCTCCTCACCACCTCATCCATAGAGAGCTATGTGTAAGGTGCTGGTGCAAGTAAAGCCATTATATGTGAGAGTCATGTGTGCGTCGTTAAATGTTCTACTTAGGCTCATCAAGATGATATGTGATCATAGCCTAGTGGACTCAAAGAATTAAGTCACTAATGGATCTGAAAAATCTCAACCCTAAATCCTATATGGTTCCTCTTAGAGTTATGTGGATTAAGGTCTTAACCTAGCTATATTTTCCAATTTAATTCCAGGTTAAATATCAACTATGATTGAGAAAAATGTACAAGTATATATAAAAAGCTTTTATGCAAAATTTTTGAAAATGTGCAAAATTTTTGAAAAATATTTGAATGTATGCATGGATGCAGAAGTTCTGCAAACTGTTTACAAACATTTACACACGGATTTTGCAAACTTTTCTTTTTCGAACATTTTACAAAAATTTTGTACTATATACATAGTTTTGATACCAAAAATATTTACAAACTTTTTACAAAAAAAATATTTTTACAAACATTTGTAAAAAATAACTTTTATAAATAGCTATGTATGTGCAAGAGAGAATTTTATGTATAGGAAAAAAATTTAATTTTTTTACAATTTCTAGATAAAGGATTTTAGCCATTTTATTCATTAACACACTCACACAAAGTACGAGTTACGGCTAAAGTATATATGTAATATATACGACATCCCCTATACTTAGCTCGGACGATATCCACAGAGTGAACAAAAAGCGATGAAGAAGACATAACGCGTGCTTAATATAGGGAAGTGAAAAGGAATGCTATACTACAACGACGAATCAAAGAATAGAAGGAAGAAGACTCGGTGTTTCCCCCTATACTTAGGATCAAGTAATCCTGAGTATAACAGACTGTTCATAAAGGAAAAATCGAGTGATTGAATGTACATGGTTTACCTCCCCTATACTTAGGGTAAAATATCCCTAAGTATAGGCATCAAAACAGAGGTAAAAAGAATCAAAAGAATAATCAAGAATCTGACACCCCCTATACATAGGGTAAAGTACACCCGAAGTATAGCATAATCACAAGATGCAGATGGGATGTTAGACTAAAGAATGAGATGATATGGACATCTGGATCTATACAAGGCGAAAAACAGTGATAATCAGGCATGAGAAGCAACTGATGTGAGTCAAAGACCACACCTCATGCAAAATGAATTAGGGCGACGTTAACGATCAGTGGCTCCTGATCTAGATATGGTTTGAGGCGCTGACCATTATCATGAAAGGTGGACTCAGATGACATCTCAGATATATCGATACTCCCATTGTCATGCACCTTTCGGACAAGGTATGGTCTCTTCCACTTACTCTGCAACTTCCCTGGAAATAATTTAAGCCTGGCATCAAACAATCATACTCTCTGATCTGGCTCAAACTGCTTATGGCTGTTATGAGAATCATGCCATATCTTTACTCGCTCCTTATATTGTAGGCTGCTTGAAAAGGCTATATCTCTAATCTCCTCTAGGGCTGCCAATTTCGCCTTTCTTTGATCACCTATGCTCTCTGGATCCAATAATATATCGGTGACAGCCCAAAGTGACTTGTGACTAATCTCAACAGGTAAATGGCAGGGCTTGCCATAAATGAGACAAAAGGAAGATGTACCCAAAGGGGTCTTGAAGGAAGTCCGATATGCCCACAAAATCGAGTCCAAAAGTTGTGACCAATCCTTTCGGTCTGGGCAGACCACCTTCTCCAATATCGTCTTGATCTCCCTATTCGATACTTCAGCAAGACCATTGGTCTGAGGATGATATGGAGTGACAACTCTATGGTCTATTCTGAACTCGTTAGCAAGGGCCTTTACATTGTCATTGATAAAGTGAGACCCCCCGTCAGATATCAATACTCTAGGCACCTCGAACCGTGAAATGACATTCTTCCTCAAAAATTTGCTAACAGTCTTGGCATCTGCGGTTCGGGCGGGAATGGCCTCAACTCAATGACTCACATAATCTACAACCAACAAAATGTACTCGAATCCCTGACTCTTAGGGAATGGACCCATGAAATAGATGCCCCATGCGTCAAAAACCTCACATAAGTGAATGGGTTGCATCGGCATCATATCACACAGTTTACAAGTGCCCATCCTCTGAAAGTACACCTATTCACGAATTCATCAGAATCCTTGAAGATAGTAGTCCATCATAGGCCGGATTGGAGCACTTTCTGTGTCGTTCTCCTCCCAAAGTGATGTCCTCCTGCCTCAAGCTTGTGGTAGTATCGCTATGGTGCTCCTCCTGAGGAATGCACCGACGCCAATTGCTATCCCCTCCTTCATGATAAAGGATGGGATCCTCCCAGTGGTAAGACTTGGCCTTCGCAAGGAAGGTCTCAAGTCGCTGCCTGGGCCAACTTTGTGGAACTTTATTGTCAACAAGATAGTTCACAATGTCGATGTACCACGGGAGCAAGGTGATAGCAAGGATCGCCTCATCTGGGAAGGTCTCAGAAATGGGATCAGTCTGCTCAGATTCCTCAAGATTATCTAATCGGGAGAGATGATCCGCCACCACATTCTTGACTGCAGGTTTATCCTTAATCTCAATATCGAACTCCTAAAGTAGAAGGATCCATCTAGTTAGTCTCGCTTTAGCATCCTTCTTAGCCATGAGCTACGTGATGGCAGTATGATCAGTAAAGATAGTCACTTTGGATCCAATAATGTATGATCTGAATTTATCCAAGGCAAAAACTACGACTAGCATCTCTTTCTCAGTAACTATGTAGTTCCATTGCACGACATCCAATGTACGACTAGCGTAGTGAATGGCAAAAGGTGCTCCATCCCTCTTCTGTCCTAGCACAACCCCTACGGCAAAATTGGAGGCATCCGTCATGATCTCGAATGGGAGAGACCAATCAGGCGGCTGAAGGACATGAGCCTCAACAACTACACTCTTGAGAGTCTCAAATGATGCAAGATACTTATCATCCACAATTAACTCGGTGTATTTTGTCCGCAAATCAGTCAACGGTCGGGCAATCCTGCTGAAATCGTGAATGAATCGTCGGTAGAAATTGACATACCCTAGAAAATATCATAATTGTCGCAGGTTGGACGGTGGATTGAGTTTCCTGATGATATCCACCTTGGCCGGATCAACCTCCATGCCCCTGTTGCAGATGATATGACCAAGCACTTTAAGTCACCATGAAGTGACTCTTCTCCCAGGATAAAACAAGATGAACCTCAATGCAGCGCTGAAGGATGCGGTCTAAGTAGTCAAGACAAGCATCAAACCCATCGTCATAGACCGAAAAGTCATCCATGAAGACCTCTAAACTGTCACCCACCATGTCTGAGAAAATGGACAACATGTACCTTTGGAATGTCGTCGGGGCATTACATAGACCAAAGGGCATCCGTCTGAAAGCATAAGTCTCAAACAGACAAGTGAATGTCATCTTGTCTTGGTCTTCAGACGCAATGGACACCTGGTTGTAGCCGGAGTACCCGTCAAGAAAGTAGTAATGACTCTTCCCAGCTAGTCTCTCTATAATCTGATCAATAAAAGGCACCGGGAAATGGTCCTTCTTTGTGCTATGATTCAATCGTCTGTAATCCACACAGACCCTCCAAGAAGTGGGTATCCGGGTAACTATCTCCTCTCCAGACTCACTTATAACTGTAGTGATGCCCGTCTTCTTGGGCACCACATGTAATGGACTAACCCACTTGGAGTCGGAGATGGGGTAGATAAAATCAACGCTCCACCATTTCGAAATCTCCTTCATGACAACCTCTCGAAGATTCGGGCTCAGCCGTCGCTGGAACTCACGTGATGGCTTAGCATCCTCTTCGAGATAGATATGGTGGGAGCACATGGCCAGACTTATCCCCTGGAGATCAGCTACATTCCATCCTATTTCCTTGAGGTTCTTCTCAAGAACCTCCATCAAACGAGATTCCTGCTTTCCAGTCAAATCTGTTGAGATAATGATTGGGTGCATCTCCTGCTCGCCCGCAAGGAACCTATACTTCATTGACTGCGGCAAAGACTTCAGTTCTGGACAACTAGGAGCTGGCAAATCTGGTTTCTGAAATGTCTGAGTGAATGCACCCAAATCTATGTGGGAGAACTCTCGTTGATCGTGAAAAACTAGTGTAGACTGCCCTGCTGGTGTATCTATAATCTGCGTCGGCTCAGTCTCCACCCTAGTTGCAAGATCTGCTGGAATCAGATAAGGTAACAACTCATCAAATTCAGCACAATCTATATCTGACTCCGAGGGATCTGAATTCGAATCACAAGAAATATATTCTGCCTCATTGTCCTGAACACGGTCTTCTGCCTCGATTGTGTCCTCTGCCAAGAGTGTTCTCTCCAAGATCTCCTATGCTGGAATATGTGAATCTGCAGTATCTGAAGGCGAAAGGAGGGCTCGCGAAACAGGATAAGACCAAGGGGCTTCATCATCAGTGATCACAAAGTCACACTCCTGGTGGACGTCTCGCTCTGCCTCTGTCATCTGCTCTACATCACTGGACTGCTCTGAGCAACCTGGATCTCGTGCTCTAGTCTCGTCGATCGTCTCTATTTGTATACTCTAGACCTCGACGTGAAAGTACACTTTCCCACTATCATGGTCGGACACTGCCTTGGATGTGGCCGAGAATGGACATCCTAAAATGATGGAGGTATCAGTCACAGACTCAGGGATCTCCATGTCCAACAGAACGAATTCCACGGAGAATTTCAGGCCCTGAATTGTGACGACCACGTCCTTCAACAACTCCTTCGGCCTCTTGACAGATCTATCAGCAAACTGAAGGACTGTCATGCTCTGTCGAAGAGGGACAAACTCAAATCGGTCAAGTAAGGCTACTGGAAGGAGGTTGATGGAAGAGCCGCTGTCTAATAGAGTCCGATCAAATCTCTGCTCATGAATATCGCATCTGACATAGGGAGCTCCTGCATCTGGCCTCTTGGATGACATACGGTTCTGGATGGCGAAGCAGGTGGTACGAGCGAGCACATGGATCTCTGCATGATGGTTCTTCTTCTTCCTACGGATGGTAGTCTTCTCTCTCAAGTTCTTCTGGAAGAGGGGGATGTACTTAAGTGCCTCCTGTAACCACTATGATTTTTTTTGGATTTTCTGTTTTCTTCCCCTTAGCCAAGCGGAGTGCTTGAGGGAAGGGGATGATTGGGCTCTCCTCAGATAGAGGGCTAGGAATGGGTCCTTGCTGCTGAGAAGAAATGGAATCCATACAAATATTATCATGCATCACATATGGACTCGAAGATAAAGAACCCTTTCCTTGATTAATTTTTGGTATTTTCTGTAGAGTCCCAGGGTACAAAAATTGGAGGAAATATAACTGGAATAGAGGGGGTGGCCTCAGTACCACCCATGGCATCAGGAACTGCGGCATCAGCACCACACTCTATCTCAACATCTGGATCTCGGGTGGCATCAATACCACCCTCTGCATCCGAGAATGTGACGACCTCAGTACCATCGGCTGGATCAACATCCTTGGTGGCATCAGCACCACCACCATCATCATCATGAGCGGCATCAGCACTGTTGTCCTCTTCGTCTGGCGCTCTTGCATCCTCTTGGTGTCGTCGCTCAAACGAGGCACCGCCTGCTGGCATCCTACCGCTCCTATGTATAACAAAGTCAGCATCAAATGTATATGAAGCAATGTCACCCAATAAGTCACTAGGAGTAGTAACCTCTATGAACTGTACATGTTGTGATTTTTTTGGGTTGTTCGGGTTTGGCTCGATATGAGCGGGTATGGCGGCCTTCCCTTTGATAATCTCCCTCATTTCCTAGCGGAACTCGAACATCTCCCGCCTGAATGTGGCCTGCTAATCGGAAAGTTAGCGGGCTAGGTCATCGAATGCTGGATTCTCATAGGCTGGCCCATGAGAATCGGACAGGTTGCCTCTATGAAAGTGAGGCTGCTGCTGAGAAGGATGAGGGGTAAAATGAGAGTACTACTGAGGCTATTGCTAGTGTTGCCTCCACGGCTGTCCCTGCTGGTGCTAATAGGGACAAGGACCCTGCTGGTAATGTTGCTTTTGTGGCTGATATGGGAACTAGGGCTGCTGCTGAAGCTGGTTGTACTGTCCACCCTGAGCTGGAGGCTGCTGCTAGGATGAGGCACCTCCGGTCGACCACATGAATCTGGGAATGATCTCTACGGATCGTGGGCTGCTGTCGGTCGTACCAAATCCCGTTGACTTCCATCAACGGCTCCTGCTCGAAGGGGGGTGGAGGAAGAACTGTCAGGGGCTGATCCTGCTGGTATACCACCATCTGAGTGTCCTGAGACGATGGTGACTGAAAGTACCGATGCTGCGGCCGCTGGAACGGCTCCGCCTGGATATGGTGAACCTGTAGGTACTGGGAAGGGTGCTGGGTCGAGCTACTGCTGCTAGGGTCAGCCCGTGACCTGAGACGTAGTTGAGACGCCGTCTGTGTCTTCTGGAGACACATGATCTGGATCTTCAGGTCACTCAATGTCTGTGTCAACTGATCATCTGTGTCATGCCCTGCCACTGCTTCTTCTTAATGATCTCAATGCGGTCCAACTTCTCGCTAATGATGCCCATAACAGCGTTCGATGACTCTGCCTATGCTACGGCTGCTAAAGAGGTGGATGGACCTACATCGACTCATGCTATCCTCTAATAGGACACGACATAGGGTGAGGGCTTTCCCTGAGTGTAGAGACGGATCTGGGACATTATGGTGTAGTTCTCGGCCATCTCCTCATACATGGACCAGACCTGGTCTTCATCCTTGGCGAAGTAGGAGCCCCCACAGGAAATGTTTACAAGGCCCTGCAGCTCCGGTGTCAGCCCACAAAAGAAATTCTGCACTAAGTTGGGCTTGGAGATGTCATGGTGTGGACACCGGTCAATGAGCTCTCGGAAGCGGTCCCATGCCTCATGGAATTGCTCGTTGGGAAGCATGGAGAAATTGTTGATGAGAGCTCAAGCTGCATTCCTCTGGATGAGTGGATAATACTTGTTCTAGTACTCGTTCTGGAGTTGTTCCCACGAAGTGGCGTATGTCCCTAAATGCTTCAGCCAGTAGGCTGCTTTGTCGGCCAGGGAGAACGGGAAAGCCATCATCTTGATGGTGTCCTCGTCCACGTATCTATCGTGGACCATGCTGCATATCATCTCAAATTCTTGACAATGTAGATGCGGCTCCTCGATGGCTAGCCCATGAAACTTGGGCTACAACTGAATCGCCTGGGGGGGAGCTTGAAATCTCCCAGGATCGTCGGAAGCTGAATACAATGGTGTGTAAGAGTCACACCAGGGTTGTGCAACTCTCCCATAAGCCTGGCTGGTCGGACTGGCTCCACTAGCTCATCTAGATGTCCTCCATCTCCTCCTCCGATCTCTGGTATCTCATCACCATCTGGGCGGTTCTACTCTCGATCAGCTCGCATCTGGGCCATCTCTCTGAGTACATCAGCCATGAAATCCCCATGTTCTCTGATTTATCTCTGCATCGTCTCCAAGGAAGCTAACAGGGTGTTGTGGTGTCCTGATCTAAAACACATGTGGTGGTATGGGGCTATCCATCAGTGCACTCCTTGCTGCTGGCCATCTCTTGGGTCTCTACAAAGGCAAAAGACCCGAACTCAGATGCCGCCGAATGAATGAATATCTGCTCTGGTCTTTGCTCGGGCACCTCGAGATTGGGAGAAGGGTGAGCGAGGGGGAACAATGTGGAATCGAACTCGGGTTCAGAGAGCGGGTCTGGGCTCTCACGAACCATCCTAGATGAATGAGGCGGAGTGCTCGAAAGCAGTGCAGCGAAGGGCTGCCTAAGGGACCTCTGGCCCATCATCGTAATCTGTAGAAAAGGCGGATGGGATCTGAAAACAAACAAGATCAGCAAACAAACCCCCAATTCACCTACTCAATACTGAGAGCTGACCGTAAAGGTTCGATCTTTTATCTTGTCAATTTTATTTAGGTGAAAAATTCAGTCTAGCAGGGCGATTAAGAGAGCTGGTAGGAATCCAATGCTCACAGAAGACTGGCCCAATCCAAAAGCTAAATCTTTCCCATCCAGTATAAGTTGCGGACCGTTTACCGGATACCCGATCAACTCACTCTGTTAAGGATATCGTGGCCCGCTTTACCGGAGATCGGAGCGATCTTCACTGGAGAATGACTATGTAATATTTGTATGCATAGAATGTTCTTTAAAAAAAACTACCAGATCATGATGTTGATAATTACGATTGTTACGATATATACTTATATATAAAAAAAGTATGCCAGATATAAGTAATATATTAGTGTTGTACCGTTTCTACCTATTAAGAATATTAATGATGAGTGTGAAATTTACATACTCTTATACATTATATGTTATACATTATAGAGAAGAGGAGGAGGGGAATCGACCAACTTATAAAAAAAACCAATAACATGTGGCTCATATTGTAGGATGGAAAGTTACAGAAGTTGAAACCATCTCATATTTTATAGATAACTATAAATATGTGGCTCATATTCAAATGGTTGGAAAAACACTCGTTAGTGAAAAAAATAATATAGCATGAAAAAGGGACACGTAAGGCTTTTCCTTGTTAACGTGTGTGCATAATATGGGGGAGGTCCAACCGCCAAAAGGGAATCGATGGACTTATATAAGCCGTAGATGTTCTTATTTTCCATTCTTCCGCAAGAGAGCACCAGTAACGTTTGTTGTGTGGGTTTTGGGTACGATTTCATCATCGGGTTTTGGGTGCAATTTCATACTGAAGATTCCAAATAGGAGAAGAGCTTTCAGGTATTATTTCCTAACAAGTTTAGATATAAAATTGAGTAAACAGTTTAGATTAAATTTATATCTGTTAAGAATTATCTGGTTAAAATCCTATATATATGCGAGCATATAGTCATGTGGGTAATCCCTGAAAAGAGTATGAGGGAAGTTAGTTTATCTTTGCTATCTCCAATAAAACGGAAAAGTAATCTGTATATGTATAGTAAGTTCATAGAAAAAAAAAGAAATTGGATAAGTGTAAATCATATTATAGGTATGAATCCAACTCCAAGGCACGATAGAAGTATATATTGCATGAGCCTGATATATATATATATATATAGTACCAATAATTGGCATAAAACAAGTGCTATGTTTACGTCTCAGATTCGTTGTGTCATGAAGATATACATATTCATAGTATTCTTGAACTTTAGGTGACACAAACTTAGATGCTGCGTGGGAGAATACAATTTGAGGTGAAGAAATAAAGTCAAATTTGGTGATAGATCTACTCCGGATCCACGAAGTATATCTTACTGTGTTCATTTCATAGGTGAGTGGTCTCAAGCCAATTTTAAGATATAATTCATATTTTCACAAGTACATTGTAATATGGTAGTTTTGGTATTTTTTGATGGCTTAGTTATGTATGTACCTAGCTTGATAATCGGATAAGTTTTAATTTCATCTAAGATGTTGGTAGTTTTAAAGTTGATATTACATGCAAGCTTAATGTATGGCAGAAAAGCTTAATTTTATGTTTCAATATTTAGTTATGTGGTGTTAATACTATAGAAGTTTTCAAATAAATACAGACAAGTGCAGTCCAATGATATGATTCAGATATCGGAATTTCCCAGTTTACAGTTATATTTCTATGGATCAGAAATATGTTAGAAACAATGACCACCACAGTAGCTTTCAAACATAGTCATGGACTAGCCATCAGATATGGTGATGTCATCAGATATGACCCTGAAATTTGTCACCAGATATGACGAAACCATCAGATATGGTTCAGAGGACTTTGGGTCCGCATTCTGTATGCACAGAGGCTTTGAGCCGTATGCAGGGTGTTCTTTGGCCTTTGGGGCTGTCTACGCGTATGATCTAGTCCGTTTCAGTGTTCATAGATATAGTATGTTAGCCATCGTGGTATGGATAAAATAGCTTGGAAATATTTTTTTTAATTGCAATTGCTAATTAGTAAACTAGCTTTCATTTAGTTGGTGCGATGTTTCAATCTCTTTACAGTATCATTTTCCTACAAAGATGCAATTTTTGTTCTTTCATGCAAATTCCATTTTGACAGCATTACATTTTTTTTCACCTAGCAATCAAGTTATGTTCAAAATAGCTAATTTATTTCTTACCTAAATGCTTGAGACCCACTCACTGGGTCTAAGCTCATTTTGAGTTTAGATTCAACCCTCTATTATTAAATACTATTTACAGACACACCTGAGGAGCCGTAAAGGATGGGAGGGAAGGAATTTAGTTTCTGCTGATAGTTGATTTCTCCACTCCATTTTTTTGTGATAGTGCGATAATCTCAGGTAAGCCGTTAGCCTCTAAGAAAGACTTGTTGTTTTTGTAAAGTATGAAAGAGTTGTATATGGACTCTGACAGTAGATGATGGTTGTACATAAGAGACAATGTAAATGTGTTTAGTAATATGAATGTGATTTGTGACTTGGATGGTTGTGATGCAGAATTGATAGAAGAAATTTTATGCAAAAGTTTTATATGAATTGTTTCAGGTACAGGGTAGCGCTTGGGAGTCCATAAAATAGAGGAATTGCTGTCAAATTTTTTTGACATGTTAATTATGATTAAGAGGATCAAGCAATTAAATGTCGCACTCGTCTCGGTTAGCGGGGCGGGTCGTGACATCTGGTGGTATCAGAGCAAAGGTTTATGGAATTTGATTATAACTGATGTTTGAAGCTGATCTATGAGTATATTAGAGGTGTTGATTTCTGTATTGGATTTTGATATAAAAAAAGGATATCGAGGTAACGATATTGTCAATATTGAGGATCTATTTTAGTTATGACATGAGATTTGAGAATTCATAACTTTAGGAAGAGCTAATTAAGGAATTTTATTTATGTAGGACACAATGGCAGCCGAACAACCTTCTCAGACCTCACGAGGACAAAGCAATGGACATGACGAGAGTAATAATAACAATATGCAAGAGACATTGGCATTGATAGCTCAGACCTTGGGAAGCATGGCTGCTCGATCGATGAGACCGCCTGAATTTGAAAATCAGTTGACATTTGAGCATGTTCGGAAATTAGGTGCAAAAGATTTTATGGGCACGACGGATCCGAAAGTGGCAAGAGACTGGTTTGAACATATGGAGAAGATATTTGAATTGATGGAGTGTACTGAAGCACAAAAGTTGAGATATGCAATATTCTTGTTAAAGGAAAATGCTGATGACTGGTGGAAATCAGTGAAGATGAAATACACCGATCCATCCGAGATAACTTGGCAGATATTCGAAAGAGAATTCAATGAAAAATATTTTCCGAGAGTATATCAAGAAGATCGATGCAAAGAATTCTTATTTCTTACTCAGGGGAGTTTTTCTGTTGATGATTATGAGAAACGCTTTACAGAATTATTAAAGCTTGCAGCCTCTTTAGTGAAAACCGAAGAAGATAAATGTCGACGTTTCGAGGATGGATTTCATATAGATATTAAGTCAATGATCTCAGCTAATGGATTTATTGAGTAAGGTAAATTAGTGGAAGCTGCACGTAGAGCTGAGCGCGTGATGCGGGAAAGGCAAAGGTGTAATGATCACAACAGAAAAAGATTTGGGGATAGATTACCATGGAGAGGACCCGAGAATAAAGTTAGAAGAAATTTTGAAAATCCAAGGTAATACAACTTATCTACTCAAAGATATGGGGGAAATCAAATGGGTGAATTTGCTCGAGAGAATTCTAAAAATGCAGGATTTTCTTATCCTCAATGTACCATCTGTGGGAAGCGTCACCCGAGAGAATGTTGTAGTGGATCGTCAGATTGCTATAATTGTGGACAAACATGCCATTACTGGGGAAATGCAAGAAGACCGGCTCAACAGAATATCCATGCTAGTGCCCTAACTCAAGAACCCCATCCAAAGAAAGAAGAAAAGAGAAATGATATTCCAAGGAAAGGAACTAAACAAAATCAGGGAAAAGCTTTTGCAATGACACTACAAGAAGCCATCTCTGCTGACGATGTGGTCTCAGGTACCACTGTTATTTTTGGCAGAAATGCCCATACTCTTATTGATTCTGGTGCCAGTCATTCATTTATTTCCCAAAGATTTTCTTTATTTGCGGGTAAAGAAAGGGATACGCTTGATCATGCCTTATCGATCTCTTTTCCTAAGGGAGAGCTGGAAATTATTTGGAATGTTTTTAGAGACTGTTTAATAGAGATAGGAGGAGGTCGAGTTATTGTGAATCTGATCCCTATGGAAATTAAAGAATTTGATGCCATTATATGGATGGCCTGTTTGACATCATACCATGCTTTACTAGATTGCTTTAAGAAGTAAGTTATTTTTTGAATGCCAGGCAAGACAGAGTTTGTATTCTATGGAGAAAGGAGTGTATATCCTACCCGTATTATTTTTAGCATAGTGACGCATAAATGACTCAGGAAGGGATATTCGTCTTTTGTTGCCCTTGTATACAATACAACAGTAGGATCCATATGCTTAGAAAATATCCCTATAGTGAAAGAATTTCCTGAAGTATTTCCTGATGAACTACCGGGACTTCCGCCAGATAGAGAAATTGAATTCAATATTGACTTAATACCTGGTACTACCCTGATTGCATTGACTCCTTATCGAATGGCTCCGGCTGAACTTAGGGAACTGAAGATCCAATTGCAAGAATTAACAGATAAAGGATTTATCCAGTCTAGTATTTCTCCATGGGGGGCACCTGTTCTTTTTGTCAAAAAGAAAGATGGTTCTTTAAGACTTTGTATTGATTATCGAAAGTTGAATCGAGTGACCGTACACAATAATTATCCTCTTCCTCGAATAGATGATTTATTTGATCAATTGCAAGGGGCTTCTGTTTTCTCTAAGATAGACTTGAGATCAGGCTACCATCAGTTGAAAATTAAAGCCGAAGATATCCCTAAAACAGCTTTTTGCACTCGTTATGGACATTATGAATTTTTGGTGATGCCTTTTGGCTTGACGAACGCCCCTGCTGCCTTTATGGATTTGATGAATCGAGTATTCCGTCCTTTCTTGGATAAATTTGTGATCGTATTTATTGATGATATTTTAGTATATTCAAAATCAAAGGAAGAGCATAAAGATCATTTGAGGATAGTATTACAAACCCTGAAGGACCATCAATTATTCGCAAAATTTGATAAATGTGAGTTTTGGTTGAAGAAGGTTGCATTTCTAGGACACGTTATCTCGAGAGAAGGTATATCTGTTGATCCAAGTAAAATAGAGGCAGTTCTGAACTGGAGACAACCTGCAAGCGTATCCGAGATTAGAAGTTTTCTTGGCTTAGCAGGATACTATAGAAGATTTGTGAAGAATTTTTCGAGAATTGCATCGCCATTGACAAAATTGACTAGAAAGGAAGTAAAATTTATCTGGGATAATGAATGTGAACATAGTTTTCGAGAACTTAAGAATCGTCTGACCTCAGCTCCCATTCTTAGCCTTCCTTCTGGGAATGACGGATTTATAATTTATAGCGATGCATCACGTCAAGGTTTGTGATGAAGCCAAAATCAAGCGCGGTCGTATTGACTCACAAGGCGAGTCAACAGTCGGTGTATTGACCACACTAAATAATGACTAAATCAATAATTAACCCACACTAAAAATCAATAATTAGAAATAAATGTGGAGTTAAAATTTATTTTTAACTCTGCACAAATGGTGTATAGTGTCAAGTATGCAGAGAGTTCGAACACAGGGAGCAAACAGTGAAGTCCTAGCAAAAATGCTAAAATGTGTGAGTGTGTGAAGTGTCTACACTAAGCAAGCAAGTCAATCAAATTTTTGTGGGTTTTTAATTTTTATTTTTTTTTTATAATTTTTAATTTTGTATTTTGATTTTTGATTTTCTGATTTTTATATTTTATATTTTATAATTTTTATTTTCTTTTTCAATATTGGGAAGTAAAGGCAATATAAAACAAGGCAAAGTAAAAGATTTATAAAAATGCACAAAAATGCTCAAAAATTCAGGAATAAAATGTTTTTAGTCTTTTTAGGGTTTTTTACTGTTTTTGTGATTTTTGGGGATTTTTCTAGGTGTTTTTGGTATTTTTAAGGGCTGAAATAAAGGAAAACAGTGAGAATAGGGCTGGCTGTGAGTAAAATGTACTTTAAAAGTATCAACCAGTACTCAAAATAATTCACACTATTTTTCTAATAAAGAGAATAAAATAAGTGACAAACAGAAGCTGAGTTTGTATTTTTTGGATTTTTCTATTATTTTATATATTTTTTTTGAAGTTTTTGGGTATTTTTCAATTTTTAGTGTTTTTCTTTTGAAATTTTTAATGATTTTTGGACTGACACTACAATAGGATAAAATAGACACTATGTGAATTTTTGGGAATTTTTGGAGGTGTTTTACTATTTTTTTGGTATTTTCTAAAGTAGACAGTACACAAAAAGGTTGTTTTTGATTTTTAATAAATATCAAAATAAAACAAAATCAAAAACTAAAATATGGGCGTCAAAGTACACCTATCCAGAAGCTTAGTCCTATTTTTGTGGAATTTTTGGAGTTAAAATGATCTATGAAATAAATACAACAAGCATCCAATTCAAAATCAGGCCTGGCAGGGGTATATGTGCAATATTCCAAACATCCAGGGGCTAACATGCAATTCTCCACAAAATATTACACTATATATTCAACTTCTGGGACCAAAACGTAAATACAAGACCCGCCTGGGCACGCCTACAAATTACCCACCAGGGCGCGTGACTTGCACGCGCCTGGGAGGGACTGAAGTGCAATTTCACAAAAGTCTGGGGGTTAACATGCAAAATACCCAGAAGTATTACACGTGCTTTGAAAATTCAAGGACCGAAATGAAATACACAACAACCCAAGGGTGCCTCTGCAAAATGCCCACACCTCACGTGAACTGGTCACGTGAGGTGACGTGGCGAGGGACCTAAACGTGAATAAATAAAGTACGGTGGGTTTCTTTGCAAATATTACAAAATATCTACGCTACAGACAAAAGTTTAAAGACTAAATATTAAATACAAAAAGGCGCGAGGGGTGAGTTGCAAAATACCCTCGACGCGACGCTCCGATGTTGACACGTGGCTCGAATCCAACGGCTGGGGCGACGAGGCGTGATCCAGCGGCTGGAGGTGTTTCACTTAAACACGTGGCAGCACAAGAACGACCGATGACGCTTGGGCGATGCACGGCCCTGATTAGATCCTCCTTGGCTGATCGGACGGTGGAGACTGGTGGAGATCCGACGAAGGCTGTGCGATCTGGAAGCTCCTCCTCGATCCAACGGCTGGGAAGAGGGTTACAAGAACGGGGAAGAACGCCGGCGAAGGCGAGCTTCTCCGACCTCGATCTCCCTCCTCCGGCGACGATAGTGCTTCAAAATGGCCGTGGAGGCTCCTGGGGTCGTCTTCTACCTCCTGGGGGCTTCAAAATGCCTCGGCGACGGCCGAGGTGCTCAGGCGAAGGTGGCGGAGCTGGGGGGCTCGGCTGAGCTCCGGTGAGCCTCAAAATTGCTCCCAGGCACGATTCAACGCGCGTTGACCCTGCAAGAAGAGTTAGAAGGTCCAGGGCAAAGTGCCTGGACCCTCGGTGGACCTAAACTAAGCGCGGGGTGGAGTGGTCGATGGTGGCCGGAGTTGCGCTCCGGCGATGATGCGTGAACGGGCGAAATGAGCGATTAAACTTATAGATTTTTTAGGGTTTTCGGAGATTAAGCTAACAGGAACCTACTGGGATAAACAAGAAGGTGGGGCGAGCCCTCAATGGCCGGGGCCAGAGGAAAAAGGGGTACCTCGACGCCGTCACTTGGCGGAGGTGGTGGAGCTTCCCTCGACTTCGCGCGCCTCGGCTGAAGGGTTGGCGATGGAGCTGTCACCTCCACGGACCTCAGGAGCACAACGGTGGCGCTGAAGGGTGGAACAAGGGGACTCAAGATCGATTTGAAAATGGGGGGGTTGGTTTTATTGGGTTTGACCCGAGGTGACGAGGGTGGAAAGAACGAGGTGGCTGGCCCGATTCAGAAGCTCTCAGCCCAAGATGGTCCTTGTGCGAGCAAGAGGGATGGTAGGTGAAGATTTTTGCAGAAGGAATCGAGCTCAAAGGGTGCAAGTTCATGCCTCGAAAAAAATGGAGAAGATGGGTCAAACGCCGGTTCTGACAGAGGCTACAGGGGGGTAGGGTACCTAGTTGACCGAGGTCAACTAGGGTTTGCACCTGGTTGGTCCACGTGGACCAACCAGGAAAAACCCTGGAAAAATCATTTATTAATTCAATTAAAAATAGTAAATGGCCGAATTAAATAAAAGTTATAAAATAGAAAATGTTCAAAATTTTATGTAGTATTTTATTCTGATTTTTATTTATTTTTATGACATATATTTTTACAAGTTGCCTTTTTAACCCTATATAGGTATAATACCTATGTATTTTGATATTTTATTTTATTTTATGTATTTTTAATCTTATTATTTTTATTTATAATTTTGTAAAATTATAACATACTTTTATAGACATAATTATATTTTTATTTTATTTTTCTGAGATGTTTTGTATATTTAATAAAATACAAGTGTATCCTATACAGGTATAAGTGTATATAGCATACCTATGTAGTCTTTGTACAAGTATTTTTATTTCTATTTTCTTTGCATTTTATTTCAATTTTAATGCACATATATATTATAAGTAATGTTTACAAAATTCCAAAAATATAAAGATGAATAAATATTGAATGAAGAATAAATTGAATATTTTATTCAGTACAAGTATACAATGAGGGTCCAAAACTCAACTTTCAGACCGTAGCTCCGCCAAATGCGAAACCTCCACCATTGGATAGATTATTTTATTCTATATACAATTAAAGGTGAGTACACTGCATTTGGATTTGTCGTTTGTGAGATACGGGTCTGGGAAGTTGGGATTTTGGATTCTTATTCAGACCATATCTTTTTATCTGTACCTTCTCTTTCTGTGAAATCAATTTTGTCTTTTTCTTTATGAAATTATCTACAACTTTTATGTACAAAGTTTCCTTATTTGATGTACACAAAGTGGAACCAAAAATAGGTCCCAAAATGAATAAAGAATGAATAGATTGTATAGGTATTTACACTGTATTTCTGACCTTATCTCCCCCTACTTTATTCCTTGTCGACCTATTCATCAAGATGCCTAGGTCTCGGGGGTTTTGGGTCATAAAATATTTACAATATTTTATTCTTTTTCTTTTCTTTATTTATTCTATAATTTTGGCCTTAAGTACAGTGATTTATACACAATCTGAATGCACATGCATGGATGCTAAGATGATGGTTTTAATGCTATTTACAGGCATTTGCTAGGGTTTTTGGTGCCAAAATGATAGAATAAAGATGATGAAATGTGGATTCATCATCCCCCTATACTTTACCTTTGCTAGTCCCTAGCAAACACTTATGCAATAAGTGTAAAAAGAGAAAAGAAAGAAAAGAAAAAGAAGAACTTGGATTTTACTTGATTATCAAACTTGTCTTCGCAAAATCAAAGTTTGGAGCTTAAGTCGGACCCTTGGGAATTTTAGTGCGGTCGGAACCTTAATGAGAACCAAGTTTGAAATCCAACAGTCCTTGAGAATCCCAAAACTCTGTCCAAGTCTCCTCAATAGCCAGGTCAGAAATACTTCAACTCATACGCAAACTCTTACGACTATGAGTCTGACTCGTACAGTGTAAGTGATATGTAGCTCCCCACCTCAGAAGTGACAAAGAAACAACCTCCCCCAACCTGGTAACTCTAATGCCTCGGTCTAGCAACTCTTTCCTCGAGAAGCGGGGTATTCCCTTCTAAGTTCAAGTGCAACCGGCTCAAGAAGAGGGGGAAGAAGTATAGACTTTTGGGAGCTCAACCAGTGTAGCTAAGTCTCCCGCTGCAAGCTTCATGAGATGTAACATGGATACCATAAGCTTTTGCTTTATTGAACTATATACATACTCCGGTGGGATTATTAAATTTTCAATCCGACCCACCACTTTTTTGGAGTTCTTTTTGCATTTTTTTTTCTTTCAATTGCATCTGTACAACATATCTACATGAGCAGCATATACAAGAAATTTTCCTCTTGAGCCAGTAGACTATCCCTCTTTTGAAGCTTTATTGCAACCCACGGCTTCTGTCTTTAGCCTTCATCACCACTAGACCAAGTTGAGGTGCACTTCCTTCACTATAAGAAGAAGAGAGGTTCCGCCTAGAAGTACTACCCTCATATGCTACCCCAAGCTAAAGGAAGCTGCCTCCTCACCACCTCATCCATGGAGAGCTATGTGAAAGGTGCAGGTGTCCAAGTTAGGTCATTATCAACAAGAGTCGTGCGTGTGCTCCGAAATACTCTACTTAGGCAGTCAAGAATCCCTTGAACCAAGTCTCGTGATCCTCAAAGAATTAAGTCAACTAGACCTGAAGTACCTCAAACCCAGTTCCTATAAAGTTCCTGTTATTAGGTAGATTTTAAGGTCCAATCAAGCTCCAATCTCCGGATTTTACTTAGACTTGTTCAACTATCAAACTCAATCCGAAAAATGCTCATGCTATGCAATGCAATGCAGAAAATATTTTTGTGATGCAATTTTCAAAGATTTTGAACTTTTTATGTATTTTTGAAAAGATGATGATGATGCATATGCAGATGCATTTTTTTTTGTCTTTTTCAAAAAGATTTTTCAAATGTTTTTGGATTTTAATTTTTGCAAATGTTTTTGGGAATTTTTGACACAAAAAGATTTTGGCTAAAAACTAGGTGAAAATATGTACACGGGAGTGCTTCTTTATATATACAAGAAGTGGATTTTAAGAATTTACAGGGTAAGTGATCAATTTTATACATCTATATATAGTTAGTGGATTTTGGTGTGATGTTAGTATTCCTCAAACTTATTTGACACAAGGTTTTTCAAACAATTTTCGAAGACTATAGTCCAAAATAATTTTTACAAACATTTTTACAAACATGTACACTCATTTGAAAATCATTTTGCAATCGGTTTTCAAAACAGTATATATAGGTTTTTCAAAGATTTTTGCAACCATTTTTCAAACCATTTGCAAATCATTTTTCAAACATTTTATTTCACACAAAGAACATAAATTTTACAAACCACACCTTTTTACACAGGTTGAAAACATGTAACAAAATATTTTCAAAATAGTTTTCAATAGATGTTCACAAAGATTTTCAAACTATTTTTCAAACATTTTGCAAAAGACATTTTCACCTGATTTATTAATCAGTAAATACAAAAAGAATTTGAGGAATAACCACATCTTTTTATTAAGGATTTTTAATGATTTTTAAAGAATTTTTAGCCATATTATTAGGAAAATACGAAAGTACGAGTTATGGTTAAAGTATATACATAGTATATACGACCCCCCTATACTTAGCTTGAGCTATGTCCTCATAGATCGGAGAGAAAAGAGAAGACATAACTCGTACTAAGTATAGACAAGTCGAAATAATAAAGAATAGATGAATGAATCAATGAATCAACGAATGAGAAGTTGACCGTCCCCCCTATACTTAGGATCAAATAATCCTAAGTATAGCAGACTGTACACAAAGCAGGGAGGGTCAAGGGTGGGAATGAACAGATCGTACTCAGATTGTCTCCCCCTATACTTAGGGTAAGGTATCCCTAAGTATAGACAAGAAGAGGAGACAATGGAGAGGACCGAAAAGAATAGAAAAACTCGGGGTGCCAACCCCCCTATACTTAGGACAAAGTACGTCCTAAGTATGGAAAACTGTCTACAAGGGCGGCACCCTTTTTGATAGATAGAAAAGGAAAAGAAGAAAAGAAGAAAAGAAGAAAAGAAGAAAATAAATCAACAGACAACAGAGTGATATAAACAGATGGATCTGTACAGCGGAAGATAGACTTTGATCACCATGTATGAGATGTAGATAATGAGAGTCAAAGGACACATCTCATACCAGAAGAATGGGGGACACGTCAATGGTCGGCGGATCATGATCAAGATATAGTTTCAGGCGTTGACCATTGACTCGGAAGGTCGAGGAAGATGACGGTTCGGATATATCGATGCTGCCATTGTCATGTACCTTCCTGACCACATACGGTCCTTTCCACTTGCTCTGTAATTTCCCTGGGAACAATTTCAGCCTGGAATCAAACAACCATACTCTCTGATCTGGCTCAAACTGTTTATGGCTGATATGCGAATCATGCCATGTCTTTACTTTCTCCTTGTACTGTAGGCTGTTGGAGAAGGCTGTATCTCTCAATTCCTCCAGGGCTGCCAATTCTGCTCTTCTCTGGTCTCCTACACTCTCTGGATCTAGAAGCAACTCAGTAACTGCCCAAAAAGATTTATGCTTGATCTCCACTGGCAAATGGCACGGCTTGCCATAGACGAGACGAAAGGGAGATGTCCCCAACGGGTTCTTGAAAGATGTCCGATAGGCCCACAAGACCGAGTCCAAAAGCTGTGACCAATCCTTTCGGTCTGGGCGGACAACTTTCTGCAAGATAGTCTTTATCTCCCTATTCGATACTTCGGCAAGACCATTAGTCTGAGGGTGATAAGGAGTGGCAACCCGATGGTCAATGCCGAACTCGTCTGCAAGGGCCCTGACCTTGTCATTGATGAAATGAGACCCCCCGTCTGAAATCAAGACTCTAGGTACACCGAACCGTGAAATGATATTTTTCCTCAAAAATTTGCAAACGGTTTTAGCATCTGCGGCTCGAGCGGGGATGGCCTCAACCCATCGACTGACATAATCTACAGCGAGCAAAATATGCTCGAATCCCTGACTCTTAGGAAATGGGCCCATAAAATCAATCCCCCATGCGTCAAAAACCTCACAGAAGTGAATGGGTTGCATGGGCATCATGTCTCTCTGTCCGCAGGTTCCCATTTTCTGACAGTCAGTACATCCCTTCACGAACTCATCAGAATCCTTGAAGAGAGTAGGCCACCATAGGCCGGATTGAAGCACCTTCTGTGCTGTTCTCTTTCCTGAATGATGTCCTCCTGCCTCAAGCTTGTGGCAGTATGTGAGGACGCTATGCTGCTCTTCTTGAGGAATGCACCTCCTCCAGATACTATCCCCTCCTTCATGATAAAGGACGGGATCCTCCCAATGGTAAAACTTGGCCTTAGCTAGGAAGGTCTCAAGTTTCTGCCTGGGCCAACCCTGAGGGACTGTCTTGGCAGCAAGATAGTTTACAAAGTCAGCATACCATGGGAGTGAGGTGACAGCTAAGATCGCCTCATCTGGAAATGTCTCTGAGATAGGTGCGCTGGGCTCAGATTCCTCAAGATTCTCTAACCTGGAGAGATGATCCGCCACCACATTCTTGACTCCAGGCTTGTCCTTAATTTCAATATCAAATTCCTGGAGTAGAAGGATCCATCTGGTCAGACGTGCTTTGGCATCCTTCTTAGCCATTAAGTACCGGATGGCGGTGTGATCGGTGTAAATGGTCACTCTAGATCCGAGAATGTAAGATCGATACTTATCAAGAGCGAAGACTACGGCCAGCATCTCTTTCTCAGTTACAGTGTAATTCCGCTGCGCGGCATCCAAAGTCCGGCTGGCGTAGTGAATGGCAAATGGTAAACCATCCCTCCTCTGTCCAAGCACAGCCCCTACGGCAAAATCTGAAGCATCCGTCATGATCTCGAATGGGAGAGACCAATCGGGTGGCTGAAGGACAGGAGCTGAAACAACCATATTTTTGAGAGTCTCAAATGATTCAAGACTTATCATTAACAATAAACTCGGTGTCTTTGGTGAGCAAGTCAGTGAGCGGTCGGGCAATTCGACTGAAATCCTGAATGAATCGTCGGTAGAAACCGACATGCCCCAAAAAAGACCTTAACTGACGCAAATTGGACGGCGGATTGAGTTTTTTGATGATGTACACCTTAGCCGGATCGACCTCCATGCCCCTGTTGGAGACGATATGACCAAGGACCGTCCCTTGAGTCATCATGAAATGACTCTTCTCCCAGGATAAGACTAGATTAACCTCTATGCAGCGTTTCAGCACACGGTCTAGGCAGTCAAGACAAGCGTCGAACCCGTCGCCATAGACCGAGAAGTCATCCATGAAGACCTCTAAACAGTCACCCACCATGTCCGAGAAGATGGACAACATGCACCTTTGGAATGTCGCCGGAGCGTTACATAGACCAAAGGGCATCCGTCTGAAAGCATAGGTCCCAAACGGACAGGTGAATGTCGTTTTCTCCTGGTCTTCGGGCGCAATGGCCACTTGATTATATCCAGAGTACCCATCAAGAAAACAGTAATGGCTCTTCCCGGCTAACCGCTCGATAATCTGATCAATAAATGGTAGCGGGAAGTGATCCTTCTTGGTGGCCTCATTCAATCGTCTGTAGTCCACACAAACCCTCCAAGAAGTTGGTACTCTGGTAGCGATCTCCTCTCCAGACTCATTGACAACTGTAGTGATACCTGTCTTCTTAGGTACCACATGGAGTGGACTAACCCATTTAGAGTCGGAGATGGGATAGATGAAATCAGCGCTCCACCACTTGGAAATTTCTTTCATGACTACGTCTCGAAGATTCGGGTTCAGCCGTCGTTGGAACTCACGCGACGGCTTAGCGTTATCTTCAAGATAGATGTGGTGAGAGCAAAGCTTTGGGCTCAGCCCCTGGAGATCAGCTATACTCCAACCGATTGCCTTGCGGTTTCTTTCAAGAACCTCCATCAGACGAGATTCTTGTTCTCCAGTCAAATCTGCTGAGATAATGACTGGGTGCATTTCTGGCTCTCCAGCAAGGAATCTGTACTTCATAGACTGCGGCAGAGGTTTTCTTTCCGGACAACTAGGAGGTGGCAGATCTGGCTTCTGATATGTCTGTGTGAATGCAACCAAGTCTGCATGGGAGAACTCTCGCTCTGCATGGATATCTGACGAAGGGTGGCCTGATTGATCATCAATGAACTGCACTGGCACGCACTCTGTCACGGCTGTCGGCTCAGAAGGAATCAGACAAGGTAAATAATCATCAAAGTCGTCCCAGTCAATGTCTGACTCCGAGGGATCAGAAGAAGATGAGCAAGATTGAAATTCTTCAGCACCACTCATCACAACACTGTCAGCCTCAGAAATATCCTCATCCAGGGATGTGCTCTCCCGACTCTCGACTGCCATGAGCTTGAGATACAGTGAATCTGAAGGCAAGGCGAGGGTCGGTGCTACGGGATCTTTCCAGTTGGATTCATCATCAGTCATCTCAAAATCACACACCTGGTGGATGTCTAGCTCCTCCTCTGTCATCTGCTCGGCTTCGCTGAACTGCTCGGAGCATTCTGCCTCTCTAGCTCTGATCTCTTTGATCGTCTCTATTTGTATGGTTTCGCCCTCTACGCGAAAGCATACCTTCCCACTATCATGGTCGGTCACTGCCTTGGCTGTGGCCAAGAATGGACGTCCGAGAATGATGGGGGCATCAGTTACCGCCTCAGGGATCTCCATGTCCAACACAACGAAGTCCACGGGGAATTTCAGGCCCTGAATGGTAACGACCACGTCTTTCAATAACCCCTTCGGCCTCTTAATCGACCTGTCAGCAAACTGAAGGACGGTTCTGCTTCGAAGAAGAGGGCCAAACTCGAACTGCTTGAGTAAGGCTGCCGGAAGTAGGTTGATTGAAGAGCCGCTGTCTAATAGAGTACGATCAAACTGCTGCTCCTGAATCTCACATCTGACATAGGGAGCTCCTGCGTCTGGTCGCTTGGCTGGCAATGTGTTCTGAATGGCGCAGCAAGTGTTATGCGTGAGCATATGGATTTGATCTCTGTGCCTCTTCTTCCTTCGGACAGTAGTTGTCTCTTTCAGATTCTTCTTGAAGAAGGGGATATGCTCAAACGCTTCTCGTAGAGTCAGCTGGATATGGAATCTGTCAATCATCTCATTGCCGAACTCTACCTGTTGGTTCTTTTTGGGATTTTCTTTTTTATTCCCCTTCGCTCGGCGGAGTGCCTCAGGGAAGGGGATGGTAGGGGCCTCCTCGGATGGGGGCCTAGGAATCGGTCCCTGTGCCTGTGAAGATGGAGAATCCATACAAAAATCATCATTCAACACATATGGATCCGTAATTTGAACAGAAACCTTTCCTTTATTCATATTTTTGTTTTTGATTTTCTTCCCATAGTCACTAGATACAAAAAGTGGTGGCATCACAGAAGATGGCTCAACAAAAGTAGATGTGGTGGCCTCAGCACCACCACTCGCACCTGTCTTCGCGGCATCAGCACCGCGCTCTGGTTCATTTCCCAAAATGGTGGCATCAGCACCACCGTCTGCATCCGGTATCACGACGGCATCAGCACCGTCATCCTGGGCTCCATCATTGGTGGCATCAGCACCACCGTCTTCAACATCATCTGTCGCGGCATCAGTACCGCTCCTCTGCTCCTCTGGCGCTCCTGGTTCGGCTTCGGGTTGTCGCTCAGAAGAGGCGCCGCCGGCTGGTATCCTACCGCTCCTAGTAGTCACAAAATCCGCATCATGCACAAAAGAAGACATATCATTCAAATTTTCACTAGGAGAGGCACCCTCTATGAACTCTACCTGCTCAGATTTTCTCTTGAAATTATTAGGGTTTGGTTCGATCTGAGCGGGTATGGCGGCCTTGCCTTTGATAATGTCCCGCATCTCCTGCCGGAACTCATCCATTTCTTGCCTGAAAGATGCTCGCTGTTCAGATAGCAAGCGGGCAAGATCATCAAGGGCTGGGTTCTCGTAGGCTGGACCCTGAGAACCGGATGTCTGTCCCTGCTGGACATGGGGCTGCTGCTGGAATTGCTGCTGGAATTGAGGGGGAGGCTGGTGATAAGATTGCTGAGGCTGCTGGCGCGGCCTCCACTGCTGTCCCTGATAGGCGGGACGAGGACCACTGTGGTACTGCTGGGGCTGGTTGTACTGGGGCTGCTGCTGGTGTTGTTGAGGCTGGCTGCTCTGCTGTCCTTGAGCAGGAGGATGCTGTTGGGATGAGGAAGCACCATTACCCCAACGGAATCCGGGGTGATCCCTACGGATTGCGGGCTGAGGGTATCGGTCATACCATATCCCGTTGACTTCCATCAACGGTTCCTGCTCAAAGGAAGGTGGAGGGAGAACTGCCAGTGGTTGCTCCTGCTGATACACCACCATCTGAGTCTCCTGAGATGGCTGTGGCTCTGGATGGTACTGCAACAATGGAACCGGCTCCGCCTGGATATGGTTCACCTGGCGGTATGAGGTGGAGGCCTGGTTGGAACTGTTGCTGCTGGAAGCAACCTGTGACCTGGGAGGCTGTTGGGAATGGGCCTGTGCCTCCTGAATACAGAGAATCTGAGTTTTCAGGTCACTCATTGTCTTGGTGAGAAGGTCCATCTGGGCTAGACCTTGATTCTGCTTCTTTTCGAGGATCTCCATGCGGTCCAGCTTTTCACTGATTATGCCCATGTCGGCTGCGGCTGATTCGGCTTGGGTTGCGGCTACCGACGTTGTGCTGGGCCCGGCATCGATGCGTGCGATCCTCTGAAATGATCCCGCTCCTTGCGGGGGCTTCTGCTGAGTGTAGACTCTGGCCTGGGTCATCACTGTGGAGTTTTCTGCCATACCTTCGTATATGGCCCAGACATCGTCTTCACCTTTGGAAAAATATGATCCACCGCAAGAGGCGTTCACAAGCCCCTGCAGCTCCGGTGTCAGCCCACAGAAGAAACTCTGCACCAGATTGGGCTTAGAAATGTCGTGATGTGGACACCGGTCTATGAGCTCTCTGAATCGATCCCATGCTTCGTGGAACTGTTCATTTGGGATCATCACAAAGTTGCTGATCATAGCTCTGGCTGCATTTGTCCGGCCAAGAGGATAGTATTTCTTCAAGAATGCGGACCGGAGATCTGCCCACGTGTCGATGAATCGCCCCAGGTGTTTGAGCCAGTAAGCGGCTCTGTCAACCAATGAGAATGGAAAGGCGATCATCCTGATAGTGTCCTCGGTCAACAACCGATCATGGATTGTGCTGCAGATCATCTCGAACTCTTGGAGGTGGAGGTGTGGCTCTTCGGTCGGCAGCCCATGGAACTTGGGTAGCATCTGAATAGTGTTGTGCCGAAGCTCGAAGTCTCCAAGGATTGGTGGGAGTCTGATCCACCGGTGAGTGAGGGATGAAGCTGGGTTGTGCAATTCCCTCATTATGGTCTGTGGCGGTCGCTCACCGTCTGGGTCACCTCCTCCTGCATCGGGTCCTCCTCCTCCTCCACCGCCACCGCCTCCTCCAGCTCTGTGCTCTCTCATCTGAGCTAACTCCCTCATGAGATCACCCATGAATGCACCCTGGTCCCTGATCTGTCTCTGCATGGTCTCCATGGATGCTAGCAATGAATTGTTGATGGCCACTTGATCGATGATGAATGGAGGGTCCTCGTGGTCATCTGGGTGCTCGCCTCTGTCTGCCATTGCTTGATTCTCTGAAAATGCAAACGAGGCCATTTCAGGTGCTGATGAATGAGCTGAATTCTGTGATTCACTGTACTCTGAAATAATTGGACTGAGGGAAGGAGAATTGGAAGGGTGGTCGAGGGGGAACAGGGTGGATGTGAACTCGGGCTCGGAGAGAGGACTCTCCGAGTTATTCCTAGATGAGTAGGGGGGAGTGCTGGATAGCGGTGCCGACAGGGTCGGCCTAAGAGACCTCCGTCCCATCATCTTGATTATTTGGAATGAGCGGGAAAATGCAAGAGAAAAAGAAGAGGATGAAATGCAACAAAATTGTGCACAAGTGTGCGGTGTTTTTGATCTTGACCTTAATAAATCTAGAAATCAAACACAAAGCAAGGGTAGGTTCACCAACTCAACTCGTGAAGCCGTGAAGGTTCGGCTTTTATCTTGTCAATTTTAGCTTGTTTTTCAGGTAATTATCTTTTCACGAGTCCTTAGAGCGCTACGCCTATAGGAGAGAGAGTACTGCCAGGAGAGTGTCCCCGTACTTGTCCTCCTCCTGTGTAACCTGTAACTTGCGCTATTTGAGGTCCTTGTAACCCTTCCTGGATCCCTACTCAGCCAAAGAAAAGAGGGAGGAAGCCGATAGGCGAAACCGATACTTCGGACCTCGCTCGCAACGGAATCACCCGTGAGCGTACAAGGTCCTACTCGGACGCAGCCGGTGAGACAGACACACCCGTGAAGGCGTGGCCTAGGCTCGGTACTTCGGACAGGGTCGGCGCTCTCACAATAGAGAGTCACCAATGGCGACCAAGCCCTACTCGACTACGTACGATAGTAGCGCCAATACTTCGGAAATCCAGGCGATACACAAGGCAGCCACAAGTTGGGTTTTGGGCTCTAATCCTTACGAAGCGCTCACCTCACTGGGAAGGAAACCTTCCTATGCAACCTGAAAACAAGTGAGGGTGTGACTCTCCCCAAGCAGTGAATCCAATTACCGATTTTATTTTGGTCAAGTTTTCTTTAGCAGTCCCTTTTTTAATTTTTTTGGTGTTATCGCTTCTTTTGAGTCAATTCAAGCAAGCGCCTAACGTTTTTGTATTTTTTCCTTTATCCTACTTTGTTCCAAAAACAGAGGGAGAAAAGAGTCGGAAAAGCCGTGCAAGTCGACACAAAGATGGAGATCTCACCTTTGTGCCTAAATGATGCGTGCAAAGTAAGAAGACTTACAGCGAATCCCAGCTCTCTCCATGCGGGATGCAAAGCAGAATATTTAAACCTAATCTATATGACGATATGCAGGCGGAAAGCGTCCTAGAACAGGCAACTGCTAGCGTGAAGCACCACAAGTCAACTAGCAACTCCTAATCCGAGTGTCCGGTCTTGGCTCACCCCTCCTCTGCCCAACACATTTGGAGTAGGAGAAAGCGCTTGTTCGGGTGTGAGCTCGCGGCGCGTGGATTTGGAAGCTACTCGCTAACTGTTTAATTTAGTCTAAGTCCAAAACGTGACTATAGGAGCATGCAAAGGTTATTAGGTGTTTGGACCTATTCTAATCGAGTCAAGCAGGACCTAGATCTAGGAGCTCAATCCACAAAAGAAAGTGAAAAATGAAACTCAAAACCGGAAAATGACAAGCGGTAAAAACGCGGCAAAACTGCGGTGAGCCCCCGGGTGAACAAACACCCGGAAATTAGGACCGAATGTCTAAGTCCAAGTCCAAGTCCTAGTGTACCTGTATTATTACAAATTAATTGAATATCACTCTCTCACAAGAAATAAAAACTAATCTAGGCCACTCTCTCACTCTCCTTGCTCTCTCCTGCCGGCTTGGCTCAAGAAAAGCCGGCTCCACGTCCCAAGGTTGCGTCGGGTCACCTAAGCCACCCGCCTCGCTCCGCGGTCCCTCGCAAGAAGACAAAAGAGATGGTCAGATAGTTCAATCAAGATGTATATCAACATGTAAGAGAAGGATAATGCTATGGTAAACAAACACACAAACAAATAAAAATGAACTACAAGCTGTTGCTCCCCGGCAACGGCGCCATTTGATGAAGCCAAAATCAAGCGCGGTCGTATTGACTCACAAGGCGAGTCAACAGTCGGTGTATTGACCACACTAAATAATGACTAAATCAACAATTAACCCACACTAAAAATCAATAATTAGAAATAAATGTGGAGTTAAAATTTATTTTTAACTCTGCACAAATGGTGTATAGTGTCAAGTATGCAGAGAGTTCGAACACAGGGAGCAAACAGTGAAGTCCTAGCAAAAATGCTAAAATGTGTGAGTGTGTGAAGTGTCTACACTAAGCAAGCAAGTCAATCAAATTTTTGTGGGTTTTTAATTTTTAATTTTTAATTTTTTTTTTATAATTTTTAATTTTGTATTTTGATTTTTGATTTTCTGATTTTTATATTTTATATTTTATAATTTTTATTTTCTTTTTCAATATTGGGAAGTAAAGGCAATATAAAACAAGGCAAAGTAAAAGATTTATAAAAATGCACAAAAATGCTCAAAAATTCAGGAATAAAATTTTTTTAGTCTTTTTAGGGTTTTTTACTGTTTTTGTGATTTTTGGGGATTTTTCTAGGTGTTTTTGGTATTTTTAAGGGCTGAAATAAAGGAAAACAGTGAGAATAGGGCTGGCTGTGAGTAAAATGTACTTTAAAAGTATCAACCAGTACTCAAAATAATTCACACTATTTTTCTAATAAAGAGAATAAAATAAGTGACAAACAGAAGCTGAGTTTGTATTTTTTGGATTTTTCTATTATTTTATATATTTTTTTTTGAAGTTTTTGGGTATTTTTCAATTTTTAGTGTTTTTCTTTTGAAATTTTTAATGATTTTTGGACTGACACTACAATAGGATAAAATAGACACTATGTGAATTTTTGGAATTTTTGGAGGTGTTTTACTATTTTTTTGGTATTTTCTAAAGTAGACAGTACACAAAAAGGTTGTTTTTGATTTTTAATAAATATCAAAATAAAACAAAATCAAAAACTAAAATATGGGCGTCAAAGTACACTATCCAGAAGCTTAGTCCTATTTTTGTGGAATTTTTGGAGTTAAAATGATCTATGAAATAAATACAACAAGCATCCAATTCAAAATCAGGCCTGGCAGGGGTATATGTGCAATATTCCAAACATCCAGGGGCTAACATGCAATTCTCCACAAAATATTACACTATATATTCAACTTCTGGGACCAAAACGTAAATACAAGACCCGCCTGGGCACGCCTACAAATTACCCACCAGGGCGCGTGACTTGCACGCGCCTGGGAGGGACTGAAGTGCAATTTCACAAAAGTCTGGGGGTTAACATGCAAAATACCCAGAAGTATTACACATGCTTTGAAAATTCAAGGACCGAAACGAAATACACAACAACCCAAGGGTGCCTCTGCAAAATGCCCACACCTCACGTGAACTGGTCACGTGAGGTGACGTGGCGAGGGACCTAAACGTGAATAAATAAAGTACGGTGGGTTTCTTTGCAAATATTACAAAATATCTACGCTACAGACAAAAGTTTAAAGACTAAATATTAAATACAAAAAGGCGCGAGGGGTGAGTTGCAAAATACCCTCGACGCGACGCTCCGATGTTGACACGTGGCTCGAATCCAACGGCTGGGGCGACGAGGCGTGATCCAGCGGCTGGAGGTGTTTCACTTAAACACGTGGCAGCACAAGAACGGCCGATGACGCTTGGGCGATGCACGGCCCTGATTAGATCCTCCTTGGCTGATCGGACGGTGGAGACTGGTGGAGATCCGACGAAGGCTGTGCGATCTGGAAGCTCCTCCTCGATCCAACGGCTGGGAAGAGGGTTACAAGAACGGGGAAGAACGCCGGCGAAGGCGAGCTTCTCCGACCTCGATCTCCCTCCTCCGGCGACGATAGTGCTTCAAAATGGCCGTGGAGGCTCCTGGGGTCGTCTTCTACCTCCTGGGGGCTTCAAAATGCCTCGGCGACGGCCGAGGTGCTCAGGCGAAGGTGGCGGAGCTGGGGGGCTCGGCTGAGCTCCGGTGAGCCTCAAAATTGCTCCCAGGCACGATTCAACGCGCGTTGACCCTGCAAGAAGAGTTAGAAGGTCCAGGGCAAAGTGCCTGGACCCTCGGTGGACCTAAACTAAGCGCGGGGTGGAGTGGTCGATGGTGGCCGGAGTTGCGCTCCGGCGATGATGCGTGAACGGGCGAAATGAGCGATTAAACTTATAGATTTTTTAGGGTTTTCGGAGATTAAGCTAACAGGAACCTACTGGGATAAACAAGAAGGTGGGGCGAGCCCTCAATGGCCGGGGCCAGAGGAAAAAGGGGTACCTCGACGCCGTCACTTGGCGGAGGTGGTGGAGCTTCCCTCGACTTCGCGCGCCTCGGCTGAAGGGTTGGCAATGGAGCTGTCACCTCCACGGACCTCAGGAGCACAACGGTGGCGCTGAAGGGTGGAACAAGGGGACTCAAGATCGATTTGAAAATGGGGGGGTTGGTTTTATTGGGTTTGACCCGAGGTGACGAGGGTGGAAAGAACGAGGTGGCTGGCCCGATTCAGAAGCTCTCAGCCCAAGATGGTCCTTGTGCGAGCAAGAGGGATGGTAGGTGAAGATTTTTGCAGAAGGAATCGAGCTCAAAGGGTGCAAGTTCATGCCTCGAAAAAATGGAGAAGATGGGTCAAACGCCGGTTCTGACAGAGGCTACAGGGGGTAGGGTACCTAGTTGACCGAGGTCAACTAGGGTTTGCACCTGGTTGGTCCACGTGGACCAACCAGGAAAAACCCTGGAAAAATCATTTATTAATTCAATTAAAAATAGTAAATGGCCGAATTAAATAAAAGTTATAAAATAGAAAATGTTCAAAATTTTATGTAGTATTTTATTCTGATTTTTATTTATTTTTATGACATATATTTTTACAAGTTGCCTTTTAACCCTATATAGGTATAATACCTATGTATTTTGATATTTTATTTTATTTTATGTATTTTTAATCTTATTATTTTTATTTATAATTTTGTAAAATTATAACATACTTTTATAGACATAATTATATTTTATTTTATTTTTCTGAGATGTTTTGTATATTTAATAAAATACAAGTGTATCCTATACAGGTATAAGTGTATATAGCATACCTATGTAGTCTTTGTACAAGTATTTTTATTTCTATTTTCTTTGCATTTTATTTCAATTTTAATGCACATATATATTATAAGTAATGTTTACAAAATTCCAAAAATATAAAGATGAATAAATATTGAATGAAGAATAAATTGAATATTTTATTCAGTACAAGTATACAATGAGGGTCCAAAACTCAACTTTCAGACCGTAGCTCCGCCAAATGCGAAACCTCCACCATTGGATAGATTATTTTATTCTATATACAATTAAAGGTGAGTACACTGCATTTGGATTTGTCGTTTGTGAGATACGGGTCTGGGAAGTTGGGATTTTGGATTCTTATTCAGACCATATCTTTTTATCTGTACCTTCTCTTTCTGTGAAATCAATTTTGTCTTTTTCTTTATGAAATTATCTACAACTTTTATGTACAAAGTTTCCTTATTTGATGTACACAAAGTGGAACCAAAAATAGGTCCCAAAATGAATAAAGAATGAATAGATTGTATAGGTATTTACACTGTATTTCTGACCTTATCTCCCCCTACTTTATTCCTTGTCGACCTATTCATCAAGATGCCTAGGTCTCGGGGGTTTTGGGTCATAAAATATTTACAATATTTTATTCTTTTTCTTTTCTTTATTTATTCTATAATTTTGGCCTTAAGTACAGTGATTTATACACAATCTGAATGCACATGCATGGATGCTAAGATGATGGTTTTAATGCTATTTACAGGCATTTGTTAGGGTTTTTGGTGCCAAAATGATAGAATAAAGATGATGAAATGTGGATTCATCAGTTTGGGATGTGTTTTAATGCAGAATGGGAAGGTGATTGCATATGCTTCCAGACAACTTAAGCCGCATTGAGTTGAATTATCCTACACATGATTTGGAATTAGCCGCGGTAGTATTTGCCTTGAAAATTTGGAGACACTACTTATATGGTGAGACATGTCAAATTTTCACTGATCATAAGAGCTTAAAATATATATTCTCTCAAAAAGAATTGAATCTTAGACAGAGAAGATGGTTGGAATTGATAAAAGATTACGATTGTACTATTGAGTATCATCCCGGAAAAGCGAATGTAGTAGCACATGCTCTTAGTCGAAAGTCTAATGATGGATTATCATATATAAAGATTGGTCAACACCCATTATTGGCACAGTTAAGGGGACTACGTGTAAACTTGTCAGTACATGATTTTGGGATTTTATTGGCTACCCTACAAGTTAGGCCTATATTATATGATAAAATACGAGAGGCTCAAGAATCTGATCAAGAAATTAAAAGTATATAGGAAAAGTGAAGAATGGAGAATTGTCTGATTTCACGATAAATGAACGTGGAGTATTATTTTTCAAGAAAAGACTGTGTGTCCCAGAATCTGCAGAACTTAGAAAAAAAATCCTTAAGGAAGCACATAACTCCATGTACGCAATGCACCCAGGAAGCACGAAGATGTATAGAAAATTGAAACCATATTATTGGTGGTCAGGAATGAAAAGAGAGATTGCAGAATATGTATCTAGATGTTTGATTTGTCAACAAACTCTACCAGAACATATGTGACCGACCGGTACATTGCAACCTCTCCCGATACCAGAGTGGAAGTGGGAACATATTACCATGGATTTCGTTACTGGATTGCCTAGGACTCGTCGAGGTTATGATTCAATCTGGGTAATTGTTGATAGATTGACCAAATCCTCTCATTTCATAACAGTCAATATGACTTATACATTGGATCACTTAGGTAAGATTTTTGTGGATGAAATAGTAAGACTACATGGAACACCAATCTCAATTATGTCTGATAGAGATCCACGTTTCACATCTAGATTTTGGCCTAGCTTACATAAAGCGATGGGAACGAAATTATCATTCAGTACGGCTTTTCATCCACAAACTGATGGACAGTCTAAGCGAACTATTCAAACTTTGGAAGATATGCTTAGAGCTTGTGCATTAAGTTTTAAAGATAGTTGGGATGAACATCTATCGCTTATGGAGTTTGCTTATAATAATAGCTATCAGGCGAGTATTGGGATGGCGCCATATGAAGCCATGTATGGTCGAGCATGCAGAACTCCTGTTTGCTAGGATGAAGTAGGAGAGCGTAAATTGGCCCAACCTAAATTAGTACAAAATACAATGGAGAAAATTGAAGAAATCAAGAGAAACTTAAAGGCTGCACAAGATAGGCAGAAAAGTTATGCGGATAAGAGAAGAAGAGATCTAGAATTTCAAGTAGGTGATCATGTATTTTTACGAGTATCTCCTTGGAAGGGTATAATTAGATTTGAAAAGAAGGGAAAACTAAGCCCACGTTACATTGGTCTATATGAAGTTACAGAAAGAATTGGTAATGTAGCGTATCGTCTTCGACTCCCGCCTGAGTTAGCAAGGATACATGATGTTTTTCATGTTTCTACTCTTCGGAAATATATTCCAGACCCATCACATGTTATACAACCGCAACAAATTCAATTGAAGGAGGACCTTTCTTACAAAGAGATTCCAGTACAAATTCTAGATAATAAAGTTCAAGAACTTCGGACAAAGAGGATACCTCTGGTAAAAGTTTTATGGAGAAGCCATGCTATAGAGGAAGCTACATGGGAACAAGAAGATGAAATGCGATCTCAATACCCACAGTTGTTCTCACGATGATCAAGGTAAATTTCGAGGATGAAATTTATTTTAAGTAGGGAAGTATTGTAATATTTGTATGCATAGAATGTTCTTTAAAAAAACTACCAGATCATGATGTTGATAATTACGATTGTTATGATATATACTTATATATAAAAGAGTATGTCAGATATAAGTAATATATTAGTGTTGTACCGTTTCTACCTATTAAGAATATTAATAATGAGTGTGAAATTTACATACTCTTATACATTATATGTTATACATTATAGAGAAGAGGAGGAGGGGAATCGACCAACTTATAAAAAAAACCAATAACATGTGGCTCATATTGTAGGATGGAAAGTTACAGAAGTTGAAACCCATCTCATATTTTATAGATAACTATAAATATGTGGCTCATATTCAAATGGTTGGAAAAACACTCGTTAGTGAAAAAAAATAATATAGCAGGAAAAAGGACACGTAAGGCTTTTCCTTGTTAACGTGTGTGCATAATATGGGGGAGGTCCAACCGACAAAAGGGAATCGGCAGGCTTATATAAGCCGTAGATGTTCTTATTTTCCATTCTTCCGCAAGAGAGCACCATTAACGTTTGTTGTGTGGGTTTTGGGTACGATTTCATCATCGGGTTTTGGGTGCGATTTCATACTCAAATTCCAAATAGGAGAAGAGCTTTCAGGTATTATTTCCTACCAAGTTTAGATATAAAATTGAGTAAACAGTTTAGATTAAATTTATATCTGTTAAGAATTATCTGGTTAAAATCCTATATATATGCTAGCATATAGTCATGTGGGTAATCCTGAAAAGAGTATGAGGGAAGTTAGTTTATCTTTGCTATCTCCAATAAAAACGGAAAAGTAATCTGTATATGTATAGTAAGTTCATAGAAAACAAAAGAAATTGGATAAGTGTAAATCATTATAGGTATGAATCCAACTCCAAGGCACGATAGGATTATATATTGCATGAGCCTAATATATATATAGTATCAATAATTGGCATAAAACAAGTGCTATGTTTACATCTCAGATTCGTTGTGTCATGAAGATATACATATTCATAGTATTCTTGAACTTTAGGTGACACAAACTTAGATGCTGCGTGGGAGAATACAATTTGAGGTGAAGAAATAAAGTCAAGTTTGGTGATAGATCTAATCCGGATCCACGAAGTATATCTTACTGTGTTCATTTCATAGGTGAGTGGTCTCAAGCCAATTTTAAGATATAATTCATATTTTCACAAGTACATTGTAATATGGTAGTTTTGATATTTTTTGATGGCTTAGTTATGTATGTTCCTAGCTTGATAATCGGATAAGTTTTAATTTCATCTAAGATGTTGGCAGTTTTAAAGTTGATATTACATGCAAACTTAATGTATGGCAGAAAAGCTTAGTTTTATGTTTCAATATTTAGTTATGTGGTGTTAATACTATAGAAGTTTTCAAATAAATACAGACAAGTGCAGTCCAATGATATGATTCAGATATCGGAATTTCCCAGCTTACAGTTATATTTCTATGGATCAGAAATATGTTAGAAACAATGACCACCACAGTAGCTTTCAAACATAGTCATGGACTAGCCATCAGATATGGCGATGTCATCAGATATGACCCTGAAACTTGTCACCATATATGACGAAATAATCAGATATGGTTTAGAGGACTTTGGGTCCGCATTCTGTATGCACAGAGGCTTTGGACCGTATGCAGGGTGTTCTTTGACCTTTGGGGCTGTCTACGCATATGATCTAGTTCGTTTCAGTGTTCATGGATATAGTATGTTAGCCACCGTGGTATGGATAAAATAGCTTGGAAATATTTTTTTAATTGCTATTGCCAATTAGTAAACTAGCTTTCATTTAGTTGGTGCGATGTTTCAATCTCTTTATAGTATCGTTTTCCTACAAAGCTGCAATTTTTGTTCTTTCATGCAAATTCCATTTTGACAGCATTACATTTTATTTCACCTAGCAATCAAGTTATGTTCAAAATAGCTAATTTATTTCTTACCTAAATGCTTGAGACCCACTCACTGGGTCTAAGCTCATTTTGAGTTTAGACTCAACACTCTATTATTAAATACTATTTACAGACACACCTGAGGAGTCGTAAAGGATGCAAGGGAAGGAATTTAGTTTTTGCTGATAGTTGATTTCTCCACTCCATTTTTTTGTGATAGTGCGATAATCTCAGGTAAGCCGTTAGCCTCTAGGAAAGACTTGTTGTTTTTGTAAAGTATGAAAGAGTTGTATATGGACTCTGACAGTAGATGATGGTTGTACATAAGAGACAATGTAAATGTGTTTAGTAATATGAATGTGGTTTGTGACTTGGATGGTTGTGATGCAGAATTGATAGAAGAAATTTTATGCAAAAGTTTTATATGAATTGTTTCCGGTACAGGGTAGCGTTTGGGAGTCCATAAATAGAGGAATTGCTGTCAATTTTTTTTGACATGTTAATTATGATTAAGATGATCAAGCAATTAAATGTCGCACTCGTCTCGGTTAGCGGGGCGGGTCGTGTCAGACTAACCCCAAGAACAGTAGTCTGATGAAAGTTCAGGTATGGCTCTAGCCTAGTGTGTGGGTTACTCTCTCGCGCAAGCAAACAAACAATGAGGGGATTGCTCTCCCAAGACAGATTTTTAAGTCGAGTGTCTTTTATGGTCAAGCTTTTTAGCAGTCCCAATTTTTATGATTATCACTTTTTAGGTATTTTTCAATAAACAAACAAATACCTAACAAATTTTTTGATCTCCTGATTATTTAAAGTCCAAAAACAGGGGAGGATAAGTCGAAAAGCCGATCAAACACGATGATGCATGTAAAGTAAGAGATGCGTACCTGTCGCTAGCACTCTACAAACAGGGTGATCCGCACATAAATTAAAGACAGAAATAAAACTATCCTATATGATGCAAGAAAAAAATGACCTTAGATGAGCAATTTCTACACATGAAGATCTATAGCTAACTGGTCAGAGAGAGAGGTCGGAGTCCGGTCTCTGATGCCGATCGGTGTCTGCCACAACGGATCCTGCACGTGTTGTATACAGCCTCTAGCGGCACGTGACCTCTCTAGCAACCGAGTTAACTTTTTATTGTGATTTTATTAATTAGGTCCAATTACAAACTATAGGTGTAGACAAATAATTATGGGTTGGTCTTTAATTTAATTACGTCATAGTCAAAGAAATCCCTAAATCTAAGGGCCAAATTCTTTGAGAATCAAATAAAAATAAAAGGCGAAAAATCAAAACCGGCGAAAACCGCAGTGAGGTCCCCCAAGAACATCAGTGCTCGACGAAACAGACCCCGATATGCCAAGTGTCCAGAAATGTCTAAGGTCCCTGTATTATAATAATAATAATAAAATGTGATAAAAGCCACTCTAGGCTACTCTACAAACTATAACTACTCCTGCTATGCTCCTGCTTCCCTTCGAGTACGGATCTCCTCCAAAGCAACCTTGGGCGGTTCCTTGCACAAAAAGTGAAACAGAAACATGTCAGAAAACAGTTATATCAAATAGAGCTAAAAACAAGTAAAGAAAGAAAAATAAAAATGAAACAAAGAAGGCTGATAAATGACTACTAAGCCGTGTTCCCGGGCAACGATGCCATTCTGATGACAACCCCATGCAACACGGGTTAAGTAATATCTAAGGTCGTTGCGACCCGAATCGCAAGGCACGATCAATCAAGAAAAATAAGACCACAAATAAAATAATCAATCTCAAAAATATGAAGAAGCGGTCTCCGCTATTTATTTAAGCTGGTATAGCGACCAGGGTCGAACACAAGGAACACGGAATAAGCCTACGAAGTAGTCTAGAAATCAAAGAAGAACAAACATCTTTTTGTTTGATTTTTAATTTGTAATTTTTTAATATTTTCTAAAAAGAAAATGAATAAAAATACGAAAGAAATCACACTACAAGAATTTTTATTACAGCTAAAAATACCCAAAAATTCGAAATAAAAATATTTTTATGATTTTAACATATGCAAGTGTTTTTGATGATTTTGTGGAATTTTTCAGATTTTTATATAATTTTTTAAAAATGAAAATAAAGTCAAAAATATCAAAACAGTGCACAGTCTGGACTAGAAGGCAACTGTAAAATATCTAAAGTACCCCAAACATCCTGTTTGTAGCTTTATGTTAAAATAGATGATAATATCTATCTACAGAAATTGAAAATCATTTCTTTTATTTTTGTAGAATTTTTAATGATTTTTATAAGATTTTTGGTCTTTTGTAATTTTTAGGGGTTTTATAAAAGATAAATGGAACCAAACTGCTACTGAAATTAAAAGAAACCAAAACCAACACAATTTTTTTAAGAATTTTTAGGGCTATTTTTGTATTTTCTTATATTTTCTAAATCAACAGATACGTTTTGTGGGTTTTTGATTTTTATAAAATATCAAATAAAATCAAATTACATCCTAAAAATTACCAAAAAATATTACACATTAGCAGGAGCTAATGATAATTTTTGGGGAATTTTTGGAGTAAAGTTGATAATTATTTGCTTTAAAACAAAGCATATAGGTTGTAGGGACCTATTTGCAAATATTCTAAGTTTTCAGACTAAATAATAACACACATATAAAGTCTAAGGGCATCAACACAAAATTCCTAGGAAATAACACACATGCACAATAAATCGTTCACAAGGGCATAAGTGCAAATCTAGAAAACATTTCGTTTAAATATCAACCATCAAAAGGTTCAGGACTAAACATGCAAAAACACCACAGTGCACGCAATCATGCACATATTTTCAGACGGGGAGGACTAAAGTACAAATACTAGAAACCTTAGGAACTAAGATGCAAATAGTTCAAAATACAACTTTATTTAACAGACTAGAAAATAAAGCATAAAAAAGTGCAAGGTAAATAATGCAATATACCCTTGCAGGCACGTGCGGTGCGCGTGAGGGACACGTGGTGGTCGCTGGATGCGCATGGACGTGCGGCTCAGATGTGGAAGGTGTCAGATCTGATGCCTCAGAAACTGTCGAGGACGTGGGGTGCAGATGTATCAGAGCTGTGATCTAACGACCTAGAAGGCTGTTGCTGTCGGCAACGAGGATTTGATCTGGAGAAAGACGGCCGATCCAACGGTGCTGAGAGGGCCTAGATGAACAACACCGAGGCGAGTTTCACCAGAGCTAAGGAGGTGATCCTTAGCTCCGATGGTCGATCAGGAGGATCGGGAATGATCGTGGAGGTCCTCCGCGTCGACTGAACGGGTCCGATGGAGGAGCCAACGGCCAGATGCGTGTGACGGTGAAGATGGCCTGGAGCTGCTCCGGCAAACCTTCTGATGGATGAAATAGGGGCTCCCAGCGTGCGCTAATGATGAATCCATGATTCATTAACTTTTCTGTCGCATTTTATCTTAAAACCCTTAACAAATACATGTAAATACCCATTAATTCTCATACTTTAACAAAACACCATTCATGTGTAAATATTCACTTTTAACCACTAAACTCATGTAAATAAATAAAGAACCAGAAAAAGAAAGAAAAAGGCAGATTGAATATATGTATATATACAATATGACTTAAGTATAAATATAGCTGTAAGATATATTTATAGACCAACTCCGAGACCAAGTCAGCATGGATTGGTCAACAAACCAATAAGTAGGGGGAGATAAGGAAAGAAAACCAAAGAAAAATAATCTAACACGTATATACACCTTTCATTATTTATAAAATAAATACAAAACTTCAAAGAATTTTAATTATTTCAATTGAACATATTTTTCACCAAACTCTTCTCCTAATTATTTCTAAAAATGTATATAAAAATATAAAAATAAGTTAAAAATATTACCCTGTATATATGCCAAGAAATCCAGCCTACAAATTGTCAAAATCTCAACTTCCGAACATCATAACTTCCTCATACGAACTCCAATTTCTTCACCTTTAAAGTTCATAAAATAATATTATCTAATTAATAGAGGTGATTTCATCAAATTCGGAGTTGCAAAAAGTCGGTGTTGGGACCAAAAGATAAAGGGGTTTCTGGGCTATTTATTTTATGTAACACACATTATTTATCATTTTATTAATTTTATAATTTTTAAATTATTTCATGATATTGTAGTTTCTACATAAATTATTTCATAATTTTTGGAGATTATTTATTATTTTAATAAAATCAAAAACCTCAAAATATAGGTAAAAATGACTTATATAGATATTAACTCTATTTATTAAAATATGTAAATTAATTCATAAAAATCTATAAAAATTCGTACAAGTCTTATTTAATACCCTAATAATTAAGAAAATAAAAAATCAATTTTTACTTAATTATTTATTAAATTAAAAATCTAAAACCTATTTATAAATACATATTTATTAATAAAATATTTATATTTTAAATAATATTTATTATTTATTAAAAGTATTTATACCATAATTTAGAAAATTAAGTTATTTACTTTCTTGTATTTATACCTATTTAAAATAACGTAATTTACTAATTTATATTTAATTTATAAACAATTTCGGCCTCTGGACAAACCAGGTGCTGACACTTGTCAGCACCTGGGACCTTCTTCCTCAAGAAGAAGTTGCGCCCAGGTTGTTCGGCCGGCCGACTTCCACCAATTTTCCCGCTCGATTCCAGAAGCTTCCGACCTATCTAATCCGTCCGATCTCTTCTCCCAACTACCACCTCCATCGCCATCGTTCATCTCGACTTGGAGCCCAAGCCATTTCTCCTATAAATAGGCTCCAAGGTCGCCATTCACCATTAACTTCCCAACTGCCTGAAGCCCAGCTCCAGACTACCGACCCCCTACCTTCCAAGCCCTATTCCGGCGAACCCACGGTGGTGACAGCACCAAGGCGTAGCCCGCGAGGAAGAGGAGTTGACGGAGGAAGTTCCAAGGCCAAGCTTGGCCATGCATCGCAGCTGTACGCCGCGTCAGAGCTCCGGTTGAAGTCGCCGTCGAGCACATCGTCAAGGTAATACACCTTGACATTCCCAGGCTTTTTCCTCCGCTTTCGTGCTTTTATTTCTCGATTTTCGTGTAGGCATTAGCGAGGATAATCGCGTCATTAGGACGCTTAATCCTATAGATTAGCCGCCCTATCGAAAGCACCTCTCGATTCGATTCATTTCTCATTCAAATCAAATCGTATTCCATCGCCATTCACACGCAACTGATTGATTTGGCTGGAAACTCTAAGTTTTTCTCATCTTTGGAGCTTAAGATCATTAATCCATTGGCCGATGAGATACGAATCGAGCATATGCTTGGGTACCTTGCAGATCTAGGTTCTTCGCAAGGTCGTTATTCGCCATTGGGAACCTTCGAGCATCAGTGAAATCCATCTCCAAGGTCGGACTTCAGCACAGCTCAAGCTCCAGGTAGACGGAACCACAGACTTCGTCGCTGATTCACGGCTGCTCGGAGCGACCTCCGTCGGAATCCTTCAGCGGGCGAGCTCGAGGGGTGGAGGAGCCACCCCTCTGGCCCCGCAGGTGTGCCAAAGCCATCGCCGGTCGACCACCATAAATCGGAGATGAAGACGCCTTCACCAGCAGCCGCAACTGCCCAAGAACAGAGGACGCACAGGTGCGTGACACGTGGCGCACCTGTGAGCGTCCGATCCGTGCGCGGGACTTCTAATCGTGGCCGTCCAAATCGAAACGGTGAAAGATTTGCAACATAAGCCCAGCCAAGTCTTCAGAATTTCATTCTGCCTCCAGAGTTTTGCATATTTGCATTTAGGTCCCTCCGCAGGGACCTAAATGTAAAGATTCTTGTACTTTTTCTTCAGAACAGTCCTCCAGGACATTTTGCAAACATTTTTAATAATTTTTCTTGCGCTTATGCCCCTGGGCTGTAGGGGTTGTTTCTTGTTCTTGTGACCTTGGATTTCGACGATTTCTTGAGGGTAGTTACACAACTACTCCAGCTACCTAGTATAAAATTTTCGCGGCTTTTCGACATGTTTTCGAAGTGTTTTGATTTAATCGAAAGCCGCCTCGTTTTGCTTTGTTTTCTTGTGTAGTTCGAGTTCACGGCTCGAACCCCGTTCACCCTATTATATAGTATCACCTACATATTATCCGCCTATTATATAATAAATAAATCTCTTGAAAAATATCCCTTTTTGAAAATTAAATAAAAATTTGAAAATAATAAAATCAAATAAAAATAACAAAAATAAAATCAATAAAAAGAAGCTCTTTGACTTAGAGAAGAATTAAAAATAAGATTATGAATAGAAAAATCTAGGGAATTTATTCTGCCTCCTTGAGTTCGACCCAGGAACACTTGCCTGGTTAAATATTAGTGAACGGTTTTCCGACAAAAAACCGTAGTTGTTTGATAGGTTTAAGAATCGAAACTTCTTCTCGTTTCGCGGCTTTCGGCTACAACCGACAACTTACTTCCTTCTCTCATAAAAAGAAAGCCGTGAAACTCGATTTTTAAGACCCTTATCAGCTAACACCTGCAAAGGAAATATAGGACTCGGGTCTATGCTATGATCCATGTTATTGAAGCTAAAAACCAAAGAAGTGGAGGGGGGCGAAGTTTGATCTCTGACGACGACGGTTGAGGAGATCTCGACCCTAATCTCGACCTGAAGATCGAGACTAAGGATGATTAGGATGCGACGCAAGATGGAGGGTGAGGCTGCGGGTCGATCAAAACGGTTGGAGGTGGATGTCGAGGCTCCGACCAGCTGGTCAGAGCAGATGGGAGTGTGACGACGATGAATGAAAAGATCGGATCGAACATGAAGATGGAGATGATATGAAGGATACCTGAAGATCTGGGGGTGCTCCTGAGCTTCAGGTGAAGATTGCTGATGGGTGATGGCCTCAACCTCGATGCGTAAGGCGGGGGAGGCTGCTCGCAGTGGTTCTCCAGCCACAAAGGGTGAGCGTCGTCTTTACTGCACCAAACCAAGCTCCGAGGGGTTCTCTGAGCAGTTGTCACTCATCTGGAGGTGGCTAAGGGTCGAAATGGGAGCGAGGTACGAGCTCCCGCTCCATGGAGGCGGAAGAGATCATTTATAGGTGAGTCGAGGGTCTGGAAAAATTGAAGTGAAGCGTCAAACCCTAGAGAGAATCGGATCGGCCAAAGGACCCACGAGGATGTTAGAGGTACGGGGATTATCAGGTCCAAATCTCAAGGCCAAAGGTGAACTGAGTCGGACTGGAAAATTTCGAGAAGAGATTCCGGTGAACAGGATCCGGGTCTGACCCGAGAAGAGGGAGTCGTTGACCAACGGTCAACAATCCAGCCGACCAATCAGAAAATCAGGATTTATAAAATACTTATAAATTCAATAAAAAATAATAAATGATTTTAAATCAAAAAGTGTATAAAATGGAAAATAATTGTTATTTTTCAAACTATTTTTATGTGATATTTATTTATTTATTTGAAAAAAAATTAATACGTATATAATATAATGTATTATATACTATAATATATCTATGTATTTCGTACAAGTATTTTATTTTGTTCCTTTTACATAAATACCCCATTTTTATATTTTATTTATTTACAACATAATTTTTGGAGTATAAAATAATTTTTACTTTATTTTTGCTATTTATTTACAGGTATATAATAAATAGAGAGCAAGACATATATACATGTATTTTGTACAAGAGAGAGAGGATTTTATTTTTATTTTTATTTTATTTTTCTGATTTTTGTTTTATTTTCAGGAATATGTGTAAGGAGGTGAAAATAATATTTTATTTTTTTATCAAAATATTTATTTATTTATATAAATAATATATATATATATATAAAGTGAGCCCTATCTTTCTCTACTTGTTTATTTGGCGATCAGGCCAATGCTTGGCCTTCTCTTGAATTAAGGTCACTCTATATTTATTCTAAATACCTCCTTTCCTTTTTACTTTTTTCTTTTCTCTTTTATTTTTGCACAAATTCATGTTAAATATAAATCTTTAACAAATGCATGCTAAATGTTAACTTATTGTATTTATATTTATTTACATGATGCTTTGCTAAGATAATTATCTAAAATGAAAGAATAAAGAGTGATGATCAGGGATTCATCATAGCACCCCCAAACAAATTGAGTGCATTCTTTCAATTCATGCAAATGGAGTAGGTATCTATCAAAACAAATGAAATGCTATTAATGTGGACGCGTTAAACATTAGAGAACTCGATTTTTAAGGATTACAAATGCTTACCTTAGCAACACCATATCTCCGCAGCTATCTACAAGAACGCTGCATCTTATATGATAGATATAAGTACCCTAACTATACGCGTTGCTTCCTGTTCATCTCCAATACCTAGTAGGAGATCAACATGACTAAAGAAGACCTCACGTATCCATGATAGTTTCACCTTATCACTCTTTATACGAGTGGGTATAACACCTAACAAAGTCAAACATAATGCATCTGATCCACCCGTCAGAACATTAGGAAACAAGATGACCATCGACCCTCAAACCACTGATCAATCCCATATCCTGTAATGTAACAGTCGCTTCACCAAATCGAAGGTGAAAGGTATAGGTCTCTGGTCGTCACTGCTCCAACAAACTAGTCAGCAATGAAGGATCCATCTGTACCCTTCTCGTGTTCACTACGCATGAGAATCCTGATAATTCTAACACTCATTGTATCATTGCACTCTTCTTTTCAGAAATATTGTTGAGCAACTCATTATCTTCTACAAATCAAATTTATAAAATACAACAACTCAAAACATAACATGTAACTTTTTCACAATGGGAATTATAAATCTTATTTAGTTACTTATCGAGCTGGTAGATTGTGAAGATTGATGCTCACTCTACATGTACAACACTAATGCATCGACTGGACCATGTATTCTGTCAATGTGTGTCATCTACATTTAACAAACAAACATGTTACTAAATAATAATAAATTAAATTAAAAATTCATTTACAAAGAAAATATTTATTACACAATTAAAATGCGCTTACACAATTCTGGTCATAATAGTTCTTAGTTTCTTCGTGGATAACTTAATCTATTGTGATCCGGTTTCTTGCATATCTTACATGATTTTGGTCGCGCACACATTTCATCCACTCATTTCTAGTTTTTCCCTGTACAGGACGTCCATGACTCCTCTTCCCCGATTATTGGAGGTAGCATAATAATGTCATCTTCTGCTCTTCAGTAACGCTTGTCTGGGATCGGATGAAAGAACAAGTTGCACACCTAACGATAATAATCGCTAGAATAATACTGCGAGAAAAGGTCGTAGTTATCCAGGTGTGTATGTGAAGCTGCAGCTATGACATGTGGGCATACTAAATTTTTCGTCTACATAAAACCACACATGCAATCACTTTCTTGACCATTTAAGTTGACTTCATATGTATATCCATCGTGATTGCAGACTTGAAATTGTGCTAGTGAAAATCGTTGTACGTGGCATGGTCTTGCCTCTCTGGTTTGTACCTCTAGCAAGTCTTCGTATTTCTTGGTCAAATATGTTGTCATTCCCTCTGATTCCTCACAATGGCTATTGAAATAACCATTAATTCTGAGAAATATTGTTAGAATCAACAATATGACATGCAAACCACGTGCTCTTCTGAAGGCTGCATTGAAACCTTTCTAACAAATTTGTTGTTATGTGTCCGTAACGATGTCAATTATCCACCATTATCTTGAGATACGATCCATTCTAAAGTATTTTATCAAGTATATTAATATCTCACATCATATTATTAAACTTGTTTTTGCATGGCTACCCCCAGCAACGTAAAATCTATTTTGAATTGCACGAGTCTTATATCCAGATCAGTGCATGTTTGCGTGCATATGCCGGAGATAGTGACGATGAGTGAATATCTATTCTAATGGAAGTAAACTACAACAACATCTTTCAACCCAGAAAATCGATCAGATATCCATGCGGTCAATGATTTTCCTTAACAAGTTAAGAAATCATCTCCATGCCAAAATGTTCTCATTCTTTTCGGCTATAGCAAATGCGAGTAGAAATAAATCATTGTTCGCATCTATCGTTGTGGCCACGTACATATGACATGTGTATCTTCCATATAAATGTGTTCCATCAATACTTAAAACAGGCTGACAAAATTTGAATGCTCTATGGCAAGGTCGAAACAAACAATTTCTGAAAATGCACAGTGGTCTCGTTTTCACCCTCTTCTGTCTTGAACCATGTATAAGTTCCGAGATTGTGTCATTTTAGAGCACAAATGAATCTCCAAATATTATGATAAGACTCATCCTCATTCCCATAAGCAATATCCATAGCACATCTCCTAGCATTCCAAGCTATCATGTAATTAATCTCAGTCTTCAACGCATCTTCTATTTTGTACATAATTGCACCTGGGTCATACTAACCTATGCTCTAAACGAAGACAATATATACTGTACTTTGTGCATTGACGATGTTTGAGTAAAAGTAAAGGATTTCTGCATGCGTGCTTTCCTCTATATCCTGAAACACACCAGTCCCCATGAGATTTCATCTCCGATGCATGCAAATGCCATTCACAGTCTTCATAAATATTTACAACAATCAAAATGTGCTTGTTTGAGACTTTGGGTTTATATTGCACGTGATTTTCCATACTCCATTTTTGTATGTCATATTGTAAATCTTTTTTCGACTTGTAGATCGTACCCAACCAATAACCTGATCCATAATCGTCGGTTGGATCACCTTGTCTCTCTACAAATACATCTTCTGCCTCTACAATTTCATGATTAAACATATGTGGCAACTCCTCCATCGATACTTCATCAATATTCTCATTATTCGCACAATAAGTGTGTCCCCTTTCCTCATTTTCTAAGGCTAATGCTATTTAGTACAAGCCTCACAAAAAAATTACAAGATAAATTATTGAGAAAATAAACTTAAAAATCAAATGTCTAAACCCAAGGACTTCTATGCAAAAGAGAAAAGTATAGATAAACCGTTCAAGTTTGCGGGAAGGACTTCTTTGCAAAACTTGATACCGAGTGGGTAATGCTTACAATTGTTCACCGTGGGGATAATGCTTACAATTCTACAAGTTTTGCGAGTACTTCCCAGTATGACCAATTTTGACTAGTGTTAAATCCATCGTGCTCAACGTTGAAGAAGGTGCTCTGCCTTCAAGTCCTCAGCTCCTTTGACGTTTACCCTAGAGTTGAAATGTTTCATTCTCAACACTCTCTTGAATTCTCATTAACTTGTCCAAAAAATATGTAGAAAGCACCGATATTGTAATAGCAATCCATTCGTATACTTAAAATACAAAAAGTATATTAACAAAAAGTCACTTGGAATGAAGAATATTAAACATGAAAGATATCAGGTTAGATTGGGTACATTCATGATCTAAACTCCTTCGAAGGATCCAGAACTCCTAAAAGGATGCACCCATAATAGAGATTGAACAAATATGTAATTGAGCATTGGATATGAATACCTCAAACGATCAAATATGAAGTGAGCAAGCAAAGCAAAAGCTACATGTGCCCCAGAACATGCTGCATGTCTCCACTTAGACGATGTAGTCGATCTAGGTTTCTACAGAGTGCTTTACATCGTCGGGGATTCATGGTCAAAGGAGGTTGGTCGAACTCGCCAGATCACCTGTTAGGCTTCATTTGGTTGCATGGTTGGGCAGGTTTGGGTTGGGATACCCCGATGTACCCCTCCTTCCAACCCTCCCAATCCTCCTCACAATTTACTATTCACAGGGGTACCCCAACCCAACCCAACCCTGCCCAACCCTGCAACCAAACGAACTCTTAGGGCCGCTAAAGGAAGAAGATAATTGTTAGGGTGGTGTGACACCCTCAATTGCAGGGACATCGTGGATACCGATGTCCAATACTCCTAAGAATTTCCACTACCAGATAAAAAAAGTCTCATGCACATTACATCCATATTCAAAATATACAAAGATGCGAGAAAACAAATAAAATGAAAATGGCTCATTGATTCTCATTTAATTATATCTAAAAGGAGATCATGTCCACATGATATACATCAAGTGTAAAAGTAAAGCTATCATGATTTGCTTTCAAAAGGTATATCTAAGTAGAATGTCTCTCAAAATAAAAAGCTATAAGAAAAATAAACTACAGAAAGTCTCTCAAAATAAAAGCTATAAGAAAAATAAACTACAAAAAAGGTATGCACCTCGAATTCACGGCTGGTATTATTATGGTTGTTCATGTACTCTTGTTGGATCTACACAAAGTGTAACGTCATGATCAATTGTCTAGAAATGTAATATCACTGACCTCTAGTGTGAAAATAAGAATGAGTATACATGCTTTTCTCACGTACACTAATGAATCCACAATTCATCAATTTAATATATGAATTTTATCTTAAGTTTATGAGAAAAAATAATAGAAAAAACACCTAAAATGAAAAATAATAAATTCGATTCTTGCTAAAAAACACATAATTATTTATAATTCACTCACGATAGAATCAATAAGAAAATCACATGAAATGATGAAAAAAATCAGAATTGAAATCTTATGTTTATTTACTTCTTTTTATTATAGAATCTTCTGAAACTTTTAATAAATTTATATTAGATCCACATTAAATGAACCAACTCCATTGTGTACATACTATTAACCTAAATGAATGTAAAATCCTGAAAAAATAATAACTTTTAATATGGTAAATAAACCAAACCCCTAATTAATTTTGAGGACAAATAACCGTAAAGCAAGATTAAATTCAAAGTAATAGGAGTTTACATGTGAAACTTGGGTTCGGTATCAAATTGTAAATTGTACGCATATGCTAACTTGTACCTATCATTCCATATTAAAGGTCGAAAGTTCAATGCTTTTTAAAATGAGATTTATGCTGCTTATACGTAGATCGAATATTTGACCGTTAAGATAAAATAGCAAACAACATCAGACTCGAGCGAAATTTGGTAGGTATGTACAACATTAATCAAAGATTCAATCTATATGGATGGATTTTTGGAATCATTTTGCAAAAAGAGAGAGATCACAACAAGCTCCCGGCAGGGATGAAGCTAGACTTTTTTAGTGGGGGGGGGACTAGACTAGATTGGATTGTGTTGTATCAATGTCTGTTCTTTTGAATCGCACATGATTTTTTAATTTTTAGATTTCTCAAACTATTTCAAAAAATACATGATGAAGATATATAATAATTAATAATTTTACCTTCAAATAACTAAAAATACATTTCAAAAATCTTGTTGCCAAAAATAAAATTTAGGGTAAATTACAAAAAGGGACTGATCTTTACATGGATTCTCAAATTAGGGACCGATCTTTATTTTGTAACAAATAGGGGACCAAAGTTTAACTTAATGTTTCAGTCCCGGCGCCATTAATTGATGGCTCAACCCAAGCCTTCAGTTGATGAAATTACCCCTTATTTAGTTTTTCACCTTCCCTGTTTCTGCCCTCACCCAAACAGACGGGGAAGAGGATCACAACAACATGCACATCCCGGCCACCACCCCGAACACCATGAAGGTCATGATCCCCTCGCCGTCCCTCCTCGCCGCCACCAGCACCGACGCCAGCACCCCTCCAAGCACCACCAACTACCGTAGCATCGCCACCACCGAGTTCCTCATGCACGTCGGGAACCAAATGGGCAGCGACGATGGATGGGGAGGGAGATGCTCGTGGACGAGACAGTGGCAAAGGCTGGGGGATCTGCAGGTGGAGGGAGGTACTCGGATTTGCTCCCTGGAGTTTCTACCACCCTCTGCCTTCATTAAGATCTCTATGGATCATCGATGGATCTCTTCGATTTTCTCCCTGGAGTTTCGATGTGTATGAACTCAAGCCTCATGTTGGAGTCCAGCTGCTGTCCAAATTCGAGATATTTTCTCTACATGTGATCACAGACAGTCGCATGGCATATATTCAAGACACTCCCGTATATAGAGCCAATTAGATTTACCATTTGGGGCATATTGAATGAGAATACGTAGCTGGAGATATATAATACCCCAATATTTCTAAAAATATTTGAGGAGATGATAAATGATTTGTTGTTATGGTCATCATTAGTTATACATCATGAAATACGCTAAATAATATTATTATTTTGAAGATGTATAGCTTGTTGTGTGTATCATCTAATCATATCATTTGGAAGAATTTTCTAGCTTATAATGCTCGGATTCAGCTTCAACATCAGATTTCTCGCTCATTAACTGTTGTATCCTTGCAAGTGCTGCAAGATTTTCTTCAGCTAATGACTTATGTTTCTCATCTGTCGCCATGTACGATTTTCTTAGCCCGTTTACCTGAATATGCAATTCGGTAACTTGATTGTGCAATTTTGTTTCCTGATCTTTCATCACATCCCTTTCTAATTGCAGTTTCAAGATGGACTGCTCTGCTGTAGCTTCAACCGCACATTTCTCGTTCATTAATTGATGTATCCTCGTAAATGCTTCAAGATTTTCTTCATCTAAGGGCTTGTGCTGCTCCATTATCTCCCTGCACGAGTTGCTTAGATACTCTACTTGAATCCGCAATTCGGTATTTTGTTCATGTAATTCTGTTGCCTCATCATTCAACACATCCCTTTCGGATATTTCATGATGGACTCGTCAACTGTATATTTCTCCTTCGTTCGTCCTTCGCTGAGTATCGTTGCGCCACCTACTCTTCTTCAGCAGCAACCTCGACCCACATCCCACACTGCATGAGTACCTCCCTACACCTGCATATCCCCCAGCCTCTGCCACCGCCTCGTCCACGAGCATCTCCCTCACCAACCATCGTCGCTATCCCTTTGGTTCCCGACGTGCATGAGGAACTCGATGGTGGCGATGCTACGACAATCGGTGGTGCTGGAAGAGGTGCTGGCATCGATGCTGGTGGTGGCAAGGAGGGACAACGAGGGGATCGTGACCTTCACGGTGTTCGGGGTGGTGGTCAGGGTGTGCTTGTTGCTGTGATCCTCTTTCCCTTCTGTTTGGGTGAGGCTAGAAATAGGGAAGGTGAAAAACTTAATCATGAGTAATTTCGTCAAATGAAGGCTTAGGTTGAGCCGTCCATTTACAACATCGGGGACTGAAACGTTAAGTTAAACTTTGGTCCCCTATTTGTTACAAAATAAAGACCAGTCCCTAATTTGGGAATCCATGTAAAGATCAGTCCCTTTTTGTAATTTACTCTAATGTTAAAGAGAATAAAATGACATTGAGCATACATGAATATGAAATTACTAAAATCTCGCTCGTCGCAACTTTAAATCAAACTCACCAATAATTGATTCTATGTGAACTTCTCTACGATGTCTTTCTCATAGACAACTTTTAAGAAAACCATCCTCCCATCTTATTAACGGCGATATGTTTCTATGCAATTCATTCTTAAGAATATAAAATAATGTATTTTTCTTATATGTAATTGTCGATATCTCTAATAGAATTAAAAAAATAGGAGTATACTTACATAAGAAATAATATAATAAATAATAGGGATATTTACACCCATAATCCTGACTACCCCCAAGAACCCTTGATAATCACGAATTACATCCAAGACTCTAAATAAGTGCTCTGTTTTACACCTATAACCCTCCGTTAGTTTAGTTCATTAACTCAAATCTAACCAATCCACGATGTAACAACTGAAATTAAAAAAAAAAAAAGAAAAAAATACCCAACCTTCCTCCCCTTTCTCCTCCAACAACCCCGTGCACCGCCCTTCCTCCTCCAGCGCACACCCTCCCCCGTCGAACCTACTCCTTCTCCCCTTCCTCCAAACGCCGCCGACCACCTCTTCCTCTAGCACCCCATGCGTCACCGACCCACTTCCCTTCCTCTTCCAGCACCCCCCTACGCTGCCCTTCCTCCTCCAGCGCGTCGTCATCCCACGCCGAACCTCCTGCTCTCCTTTTTCCTCCAACGTGCCCCCTCCCCTGCCAAACCTTCTTCTCCCCTTCCTCCTCCAGCACGTCACCGATCACCTCTTACTCCCCTTCCTCCTTCAGCAACCCCCCTGCGTCGCCGCCCCACTGCCCTTCCTCCTTCAGCACCCCCTGTGCCGCTGACCCACTGCCCATACCCCCTCCGGCACCCTCCTCCTTCCAGCCCCCTCATCCATCCCCTCCATCATCGATCAGCTCCTTCCATCCGGGCCTCAACGAGCACTTCCTCTCCTGCTCCGATTCGATAATTTGGCGAATACCCACATGAAAAAGATTAATCTTTAATCTCCAAATCTCTGAGAGGTGGCTCTGCACAGATCTGAGAGATGCTTCAGAAGCTTGCTCTGGCCGTCAAGAGCAGGACCATCGAGTTCTTCGTGGAGGAGGACGAGGACGACGACCGGAGCAGCATTGCCGAGCTCTGCCTCGATGCCAACGAGGAGATCATCACCGCTCAGCGGTTGGTGGTTATCACGCCAGACAAGCCCAGTAAGCTCCCCACCTCAGCCCCAAAGCTACAGCCTTGAAGGATTTGGTTCGTGTGACTATGCTAAGAGAGGCCACTGCTAGAGAGGCCACTGCAAATATGTGATCCTGTTTTACATATGGTTGGGAATTTTGGAAGGATTCGGTTCGTGTTATTTTGGTGATGTATGCGATGAAGTTGGGAGCATCGAATTGGAGGCTTCCAGGTGAGATTTTCTCAGCCAGTTCTTGAGGCAGTTGACTGTTGATAGCATGGAGCTGTTGGATGCAGAACCACACTGCGAATTTGCAAGATTTTGTGCGAAGAACTATGAGAAAATAATTCATCCCAAGTTGAGAGCCTCTCTTGTTTGGAATCTCCAGTGGAGGGATGACGGGGAGGGGTCAGGGGAGTGTTCTAATCGGCTTTATGAGCCATTCGTGCTCATGAGAAACATGGTGTGGACATTCACAAATTGAGATCTTTCGGGTGGTGCAAGGTGCGGATTTCGGCCGATGCAGTCGCGGACCAACCAAGATTACCTGGAGTGTGAATGGGGAAGAGAATGAAAGAGTTCCTCGGGCATTTTTTGGAAATGTGATTTTGTTCAAGGGGTAAAATTGTCTAAAACAGATGGAATCTGTCAAAGTTAATGGCATGAACGGATGGAAGTTAACACATGGTTATGCCGTGTAAGGGTTAAACATTATTCGGGGTTCTGGATGTAATTCGTGACTACACAGGGTTTCTGGGATAATTACGAAATTACTCAGAGTCATAGGTGTAAATATCCCTAAATAATATAACGATGCCATGCTGATATAACAATACTGTAGCAATTTGATCATATTCCAAAAAACTGATCCGAAGTTGTAAAGCGAAAACAATGCACAATATATAAGGAAATTTCATATTAACAAACATATTTTTTATGAAAAAAAGGAATAATACCAATGTCCGGCGATAACGAGTAGTAAGCCCAGTAGGCTTGGTGAAGCCAGGAGTTAGGACTCAAAGAGGCCAGATATCAAATTGTACAATAACGACATCGTAGCTTGCGATGATGTGGGGGTTGCAACTTGTGAGCGTGATGCTGGTGGAAGATGAAATTTCAATGTTGGTGACTATGATTTCTTGAGCGTCACAAGATGCGATGGAAATATTGGATTCAAGATTTCAGAAATTGTTGAAGAAGGAAGGAGTATGCGATTTTTAACGGTATGCATGCCGTAATATAGAGAAGGAGACTGCATCTTTGACAATAAAATTTGTCGTAATTTTGCTGGAATTGGAATCGTGATAATAAGAAAGTCCCAAATAAAGGAGACTTGATTTCAAATTAACGCCCCACCACTCTTAACACCACTCTTAATTACGTTTTCTGTTGCCTATTCTCTCGTCTATCTAGCTGTTCCTATTTTTTAAGAGATGACTTGTTAACACTTTTCTAGAATAGGTAAATTATGGCTTGATTATTGGTGATAGCTTTTAGGAACACAAAAAGAATTTTACTTTATTGGTTTAATATACGGGGATATATAACAAAATCTCCACGGGTTAGGGAGGTGCTTAGCCCCCACCCGCCCCCTCTCCCTGGCTCCGGGCATTGGATTAGTCTGTGATAGATTATCATCCATGCTCGTGTAAAATATAATTTGATTATATATTTAAGAAAAACAAGCGTGCAGAAAGATAAAAAAGACAAACATGCAGGGATGAAAAAATACATGCGCAAACAAGAGGGTTACAGGAAAAAAAAGCCGCCGGAAATCCCTCGTCCACGACTCCACATTATCAATGATGTCAGGTTACGCGTTTTTCCACGGTCACGGAGACGGGACTCCTCACTTGATTCAGACCATCCGATGAAATCCAAACGAGGTAACCCTCGGAGAACCATGGGGGTTCGATGCCTACGGGCTCCGTGACATTTATCCCAAATGTCACAAGGAAGGAAACCTTCTCTCCCACTGAAGTAAAGTCGAGTGTCTCCGGTTGCACATCCATGGTGACCCCAGATGGGCGTTCAACTCGTGCGCTGTAAGACATGGGATTGCCCACATTTGTCACGGTTCGTACGACCCTGGCAGTGAAATTACCTGATGGCCTGAGATAGGTCGTCATTGATGGATAGTTGAGATTGGCCTCATCAATCCAAATGTCGCTGGAGCAGGATACCGTATATTCATCGGTAATGAGACGTACCTGGTTATCTGTGTAGCCAAGTCCACAAAGGTAAGAGATGTAATCATCTACCTGTGTGTCGTAGACAAGACCAGGATGGTTGCCCTTGTTGGGTTGACATGCCCCGAACCCTTCGCGTAGAATGTAGCCTCCGACTTGTCGTACACATCGAGTATGGGCTGGCCACCCAAGTTGGCGACATCGGCTGTCGTCATCATGGCGGATTTGATCATGGCGGGTGACCAGTCAGGGTGTGCGGATTTGAGCAGAGCCGCAATGCCGGCGAAGATGCGGGCACGACATAGACGTCCCCGATATCATATTAAAAGGTGGCTCGACGGGGAACGGCCCGACGACGGAAGGCCAAGCTGCGAGAACATTTACGCCGGGCCCTAGGATGTCCGGTTTCAAGATCCCTTCGTTGACCGCGCTCGGACCTCTGGCAGAGAAGGACGCTACGGCCGGATCAAATCTCCCCCCTATGGCGGTGCCCATGAACTCGATCGTGGCGGTTGGATTGGCCGTGGAGGCGATGTAGTCCAGGACTGTTAAACCGTCGTAGTAGCATAGATGAGAAGTTGGTAACATGTGAGCCTTGGCACGCGTTTCGTACCCACGAGCGATTGCACCTTTCAGTATCATGGCTGCGCCACCGGCTTGCTTTACGATCTCACCTTTCTCGACTTGATCGATGAGGCCGCTATTGCATACAACCACCTTACCTTGAATCCCAATGTGCTGTAGTGTTGTGAGGTTTGCGCAGTAGGTGGCGTTGGGATCTCCTAACCACTGAGGATAGACGAGCGGAAGGAAACCGGGGAGGGGGGTGGATGGTTGGTAGGCCGATTCACCTTCCAAGACGGTGCCATTGCCGAGCTTCACCACGGCTCTTATCCTCCTGTCTATCGTGCTCGCGCCCACCGTCAGCACCCACGGCGATATGTTCTCGACGGAGAAATAATCCGGCCCGTCGTTACCTGCGGAGATCGCCACAAAGACACCGCGCTTCACGGCGGAGAATGCGGCGATTGCCTTGGGATCTTGGTAAAGGGGTCGAGCAGGGCCGCCGATTGAGATGGATATCACGTCCACGCCGTCTCCGATGGCCATATCTATCGCTGCGGCGGTGTCAACGAGCCTGCATCCTTCTTCCCAGCACACCTTGTATGCTGCGATGTGAGCATATGGAGCCATTCCAGCCGCCGTGCCCGCGGCACTGCCGAGAACGCTCGCGTTCGCGACGAACCGCCCCGCAGCAGTACTCGCAGTGTGGGTGCCGTGGCCATCGTCATCGAATGGAGGCGAGGAAGATTCCTTGCCTCCATAGAAGGTCCTCGCACCGATGAGCTTGTTGCTGCACAAGGAGCTGTCTTTGAAATTGCAGGGGCCATTCCATTTAGACGGCGGAGGTGGCATTCCAATCCCGCTGAAGGACGGGTGAGTCGGGGTGATTCCTGTGTCCAGGACGGCGATTACGGTGCCTGCACCGTACTTGGCAGCCCCAGCCCAAAATCCGGATGCGTCTGGTTGCAACCCCAGGAACGCCGGGGTGTGGGTGGTGTGGAGGTTGTGGGTCTCCGAGGGCGTAGCATGCAAGAAGCCCTCGAGCTTTGTGATGGACTGGAGCTCGGCTGCGCTCAACATGGCCGTGAAGCCGCTGAGGACATGATTGAAGGAGTGGAGGAGGCGGGAAGGGTCCGGGAGGAAAGACAAGTGCCAGTCCCTCCTGGTGCCCTCGTACGCAGGAGGCGGAGGACGAACGTGGACAATGTAGATTTGGTCACCATTTTCTTCAGTGGTGGCTGCTGGAGTAGAGGCATTACCGCAAGCAAGAAGGAGGAGGAGGAAGAACAAGAGTTGAAGGTGATGATCCTTGTTGCAAAAAGAAGACATGAGGATCAATGGTGGCGTTAGTTGGGATGGAACGCGCCATATATATAAGAAAGATAGCATGTGAATTACTCATACGCGTCAATGGCATATGTCATAGGCAAAGCCGGCAGCCCGTCAGCCATCTTTCTTCGCGAAGGACATCCTCCTGCTGTGCACAGCTGAGCAGAGCATCCCCTCCTCTTTGCTTTGAATCGTTCTTCCTTCATCTTTCTTCTCAGATCGTGCTAGTCATTAGCTCAAGCAATTCCTTGTCATAACGTGCGTATCTTAAATGATGGTTTATATAAAACCCATTTAGATTATCTAATGGGTGAACATTATATCTATCTTCCGAAAGATTTTCGTTCATAGTTCTCCCATCTCTGATAAAATAATAATGAATATTAATGTAAAACCTGTTGCACATTTATCTCAAGGCATTGATAAAATGGGAGCAGATACATTCACCATAAACTCAAGGTGCTTGATAAAAATGGAGAAGAAATTACAGTACATATGTTTAAAATGTAATCAACCATGTAACAGTTGATGTTGTTTATGTGTTAACATGTTAGTTTTAGTTATCTATATAATTGGCTTATATTTTTGTGGATTTGCTTACAGCTATATCATTGCAAACAATATCGGAATCATTAGTTTTTGGTTCCAGTATGTATGTATATAGGAGGTAATTGTGGTATCTTGGTTGTGTTGACAGAGTTATCGGTTTCAACTCGAGGTCCTCATAGGTTTTGAACTGTGGAAATGGATTAATTGCCGCAAAAATAATTTACACCTAAATCTTCGTTGCCGTAGTCTCTAGAGAGTGATTTGTATAGAAAGATTAATGGGACGGAAGTAGGCTGTCGCCAAAATATTTTCCATCACCACAAATCCTCTTTCTGTCACCATAAGAACGCCGCCATTTGCAGTTTTTATTGTAGTGTTTAGTTGTGAGTTGTACATTTCTTCTTTGGATAGACGATTGTTGGTATTTAATCAAATATAAAAGATGAATCAAAAAAAGGACTAGAATGGTTTTTATGGCATAACTTAAGTAGAGAGGAGATCAAAAGAACAGCAATGTTACTATCATCAAATCAAATACATATAGAAATATATCATGTCTCTTGAACTAAATCCCTCATGCGTCAAGATTTATTTTTATTTTATACTAAATTCTAATGAGAACATTCTGTCGAACCAAATCCCCCATGTGTTATCTAAACTTAATTGAGAAAAATCCTAGGAAATTACTAACCTAATTATACAAGGAATAAACCGAAACATGGTTGACACTTCGCAAAAATTAAAAGCCACTATTTTCATTTTGGGATTTTTGCCCGGCAGATCCTATAATCTTTGTCAATGACCTCTACGACCTTTGAAACATCGTAATTCCTCTCGCAACCGCGTAAACTTGTTAACCTTTATCATACAACCCCTGTGGTTAACCCCATCCCTCTAACCGTTAAAACCAACCGGATTCTATTATCTTCTTTTATACTATACCCAATTTATTTATCAAATTTACTAGAAATGCCATTCTCTCCCATCCTCCACCTCCAGCTGCCCCTCCCTCCACCGTCCACCTCCAGTTGAAGACGTCGCCTCCCCTCCTCCGGTCCACCGGCGCCCCTGCTCGAAGCTCCCCTCCCCCGTCAGCCGACCTCCTCTGTTCGACCCCCCTGCCGCCGCCTGGGTCCGTTCTGCAACCCCCCCGGTCGTCCCCATCCTGCCGCCTGCCCCTGCAAACCCCACCCCCCGCCTCCCCCTGCAAGTACCCGCCGCCTCCCCCTGCAGGGCCCCTGTCCCACTGCCTCCCCTGCAAGCCCCCCCCCCCCCCCACTGGGTCTCACCGCCTCCGTTACAAGCCCCCCCTCCCTCCCAATTCCCCTCCCGGGTCCCCGTCCCGCCGACTCCTCCAATCGCAAGCTTCCGTTGCAGCCCCCCCCCCCCCCCCCCCCCCCCGTCCCCATCCCGCCTGTCGCCTCGCCCTGCAAGTACCTGCCGCCTCCCCATGACAAGCCCCCTGCCCTTCCCCCTGCAAGCCCCTGATAAATGCGGGATCGAGAGCGGTTGTATTGACTCACAAGGCGAGTCAACAGTCGGTGTCTGAACCACTACAAAATCCTGGTTTAATCAACAAATAACCCACAAGCAAATCAAGCAATGAAAAACAGGTGTGAGTTAAGATTTATTTTTAACTCTACATAAAAGATGTATAGATGCAAGTACGTAGAGAGTTCGAACACAGGGAGCAAACAGGGTAATTCAAAAATTGTGCTCAAGTGAATGTGTGTGTAAAGTGTCTACACTAAGCAAGCAAGCAACTACAATTTTTGTGGGTTTTTAATTTTTAATTTTTTTATTTTTTTATTTAATTTTTAATTTTGTATTTTGCTTTTTGATTTTCTGATTTTTAGATTTTATATTTTATATTTTTTTTTATTTTCTTTTTCAATATTGGAAAATAAAGGCAATATAAGATAAGGCAAGATATAATATTTATAAAAATGCACAAAAATACTCAAAAATTCAGAAAATAAATGTTTTTGGTATTTTTAAGGTTTTTTACTGTTTTTATGATTTTTGGGGATTTTTCAAGATGTTTTTGGTATTTTTAAAGTCTGAAATAAGGCAAACAGTGGAAATAAGGGCTGGCTGTGACAAAAATGCAAGTTAAAAATGCCAACCAGTAGCAAAATTGTTTCACACTATTTTTCTAATAAAGAGAACAAAATTAAGAATAAACAGAAGCTGAGTTTGCAATTTTTGGGTTTTTCTACTATTTTTTATATTTTTTTGAAGTTTTTGAGTGTTTTTATATTTTTAGTGTTTTTCTTTTGAAATTTTTAATGATTTTTGGACTCACACTAAAATAGGATAAAATAGACACTATGTGAATTTTTGGGAATTTTTAGAGGTGTTTTGGTATTTTTTTGGTATTTTCTAGGGTAGACAGTAGGAAAGAGACATGTTTTTTATTTTTAATAAATAAGAAAAAGTGGTAAAATTGAAAACTAAAAATAGGGTGTCAAAATATAGGACAACAGAAGCTTAACCCTATTTTTGTGGAATTTTTGGGGTTAAAATGATATTTTAATTAATTAGAACAAGACCCCAATCATCAAACAGTGCTGGCAAGGGCATACATGCAAATAGTGAAACATCCAGGGCACGTACGCAATTTTTCCACAAAATATTACACTAAAACTTGCATTTCAAGGGGTTAAACACCAATATCCAAACCCGCAAGGGTATATGTGCAATTTACCCACAGGACGCGTGACTTGCACGCGCCTGGGAGGGGTATTTTTGCAATATTACAAAGCTCAGGGGGGTTCAATGCAATTTTTCCAAAATATTACAACTTAACAGAAATGTTCAAGGACTAAAACGAAATAAATAAACCCCAGGGAGGTCCCTGCAAAATACCCAGTCCCCTCACGCGCACGGGCACGTGAGGTGACGTGGATTGGACCGAAATGCAAATAAGAAAACTACAGGGGTCTACTTGCAATTATTACAGAAATATTTAAACTACAGATTACAGTTTATGGACTAAATAAAAATTACAAAATGCGCGTGGGTATCTTGCAAAATTACCCTTGACGCGCGATCGAACGGCGGAGAAGAAGCCACTTAGACACGTGGCGCCTGATGAACGGCCGACGACGCTTCGGAGATCAGCGGTGGAGATCAGATCTGGCAGAAGATCAACGGACGACGCGTGCCAAGATCTGACGGCTGACAACCGATCTGGAACGGGCTTCTGATCGAACGGTGGGAAGGCGACGAGGAAGAACAGGGACGCTCGCCGGCGAGGCGAACTTCCCAGCTCCCGATCTCGGGTCTCCGGCTTCAGCGTGGGCTCAAAATCGACCAGAAGACTCCTGGGAGGTCCGGCTATTGATTGGACGGCTCGGATTCGCCGGAGAGGCGTCGAGGTGCTGGCGCGAAGGCGGCGGAGCTCCACGCTCCAGGTATCTCCGGCGAAGGCTCAAAATGGCCCTCCAGGTGCGTTGACTGCGCTTTGACCTGCAAAACAAGGTGAGAGGGTCCAGGGCAAGTTGCCTGGACCCCGCGGTGGCGACGAGGTGGCGTTGAACGAAGGGGTGGAGTTCGGCCGGAGTTGCGCTCCGGCGAGGATGGTGGATCGAGCGCGATAGGCGATGGAACTTCGATTTTTTTGGGGGTTTTTAAAGTCTAAGCTAACAGGAACTAATGCGATAAAGAAATGGCGGGATGGAGGTCCTCGATGGCAGGAGCCAGAGGATGAAGGTTACCTCGACCGCCGGAGTTGCGGGAGGTGGTGGAGACGCCTCCGACTTCGCGCGCCTTGGCTGAAGGGCTGGCGGTGGAGCTGTCACCTCCACGGAGCTCAGGAGCACGGGATTGGCGCTGAAGGGTGGACCGAAGGTGTTCCACCGGAGGGAGGAAGAGGTGGGTCTGGTTAAGTAGATGGTGGAGTGCGTGACTTCGAGGGAAGATCACGAGCGAATCGAGCAGATCTGGGGAGATCTGAGGAGTCGGCGATGGAGGTGATTGATCGAGGAAGAGGTTTCGTGAAGGAAGCGGCCGCAGAGGATGAGCGGCGCACCCTCGAAAAAGGCGCGAAGACAGGGGGAAAACGACGCGCGCTACGGGCTGGGAGGAAGAAGACAGACTGTTGACCCGCCGGTCAACAGTCGCAAGCTCCTGGTTGGTCCACGTGGACCAACCAGGAGAAAGAGAATAAAAATGTTTTATTAATTCATTTAAAAATAGAAATAAGTCGAATTAAATTAAAGTTATAAAATGAAAATTATTTGTTATTTTACGTAGTATTTTATTATGATTTTTATTTATTTTTATGATACATATTTTTACAAGTTTACTTTTTAGCCTTATATAGGTATATTACCTATGTATTTTAATACTTTTATTTTTATTTTGTATTTTTAATTTACTTATTTTTGTTTATTATTTTCTAAGATTATAAAATACTTTTATATACACAAGTATATTTGTATTTTAATTTTCTGATATATTTTGTATAAAATATAAGTATGTTTTGTATTGGTATGAGTATAGGTATGTATCTATGTATTGAACATATACAAGTATTTTTATTTTTGTTTTTATTTAGGTTTTTTTATTCTTCTTTTAATGTACATAATTATTATAAGTATTATTTACAACATTATAAAAGTATAAAAAATGAGTAAATAATAAAGAATAAATTGAATATTTTAATATGTACAAGTATACAATGTGGGTCCAAAAGTCAACTTTCAAACCGTAGCTCCGCCAAATGCGAAACCACCACCACTAAATAGTTTATTTTATTCTATATACAATTAAAGGTGAGTATGCTGCATTTGGAGTTGACAGTTGTGAGATACGGGTCTGGGAAGTTAAGATTCTGGATTCTTATTCAGACCATAACTTTTTATCTGTACATTATTTTTTGTGAAATCAATTTTGTATTTTTCTTTACTAATTTATCTACAACTTTCATGTACAGAGTTTCTTTATTTGGTGTATAAAAAGTGGAACCAAAAATAGGTCCCAAAATGAATAAAGAATGAATATAATGTATAGGTGTTTTATCTGTGTTTCTGACCTTATCTCCCCCTACTTTATTCCTTGTCGACCTATTCATCAAGATGCCTAGGTCTCGGGGGTTTTGGGTCATAAAATATCTACAATATTTTATTCTTTTTCTTTTCTTTATTTATTCTATAATTTTGGCCTTAATTACAGTATTTTATACAGTGTTGAGATGCACATGCATGGATGCTAAGATGATGGTTTTAATGCTATTTACAGGCATTTGCTAGGGTTTTAGGTGCCAAAATGATAGAATAAAGATGATGAAATGTGGCTTCATCATCCCCCTATACTTTACCTTTGCTAGTCCCTAGCAAACACATATGCAATATGTGCAGAAAAAGAAAGAAAAGAAAAAAGAAGAAAATTAGATTAAGTTTAATTATCGAACTTGTCTTTGCAAAATCGAAGTTTGGAGCTTAAGTCGGACCTTTGGAAATTTAGTGCGGTCGGAACCTTAATGAGAACCAAGTTTGAAATCCAACAGTCCTTGAGAATCCCAAAACTCTGTCCAAGTCTCCTCAATAGCCAGGTCAGAAATACTTCAACTCATACGCAAACTCTTACGACTATGAGTCTGACTCGTACAATGTAAGTGATATGTAGCTCCCCACCTCAGAAGTGACAAAGAAACAACCTCCCCCAACCTGGTAACTCTAATGCCTCGGTCTAGCAACTCTTTCCTCGAGAAGCGGGGTATTCCCTTCTAAGTTCAAGTACAACCAGCTCAAGAAGAGGGGGAAGAAGTATAGACTTTTGGGAGCTCAACCAGTGTAGCTAAGTCTCCCGCTGCAAGCTTCATGAGATGTAACATGGATAACATAAGCTTTTGCTTTATTGGACTATATACACTCCGGTGGGGTTATTAAATTTTCAATCCGACCCACCACTTTTTTGGAGTTCTTTTTGCATTTTTTTTTCAATTGCATCTGTACAACATATCTACATGGTGCAGCATATATACAAGAAATTTTCCTCTTGAGCCAGTAGACTATCCCTCTTTTGAAGCTTTATTGCAACCCACGGCTTCTGTCTTTAGCCTTCATCACCACTAGACCAAGTTGAGGTGCACTTCCTTCACTATAAGAAGAAGAGAGGTTCCGCCTAGAAGTACTACCCTCATATGCTACCCCAAGCTAAAGGAAGCTGCCTCCTCACCACCTCATCCGTGGAGAGCTATGTGAAAAGTGCAGGTGTCCAAGTTAGGTCATTATCAACAAGAGTTGTGCGTGTGCTCCGAAATACTCTACTTAGGCAGTCAAGAATCCATTGAACCAAGTCTCGTGATCCTCAAAGAATTAAGTCAACTAGACCTGAAGTACCTCAAACCCAGTTCCTATAAGGTTCCTGTTATTAAGTAGATTTTAAGGTCCAATCAAGCTCCAATCTCCGGATTTTCCTTAGACTTGTTCAACTATCAAACTCAATCCGAAAAATGCTCATGCTATGCAATGGTATGCAGAAAATATTTTTGTGATGCAATTTTCAGAGATTTTGAACTTTTTTATGGATTTTTGAAAAGATGATGCATGCACATGCAGATGCAATTTTTTTGTGTTTTTTCAAAAAGATTTTTCAGATGTTTTTGGATTTTAATTTTGCAAATATTTTTGGGAATTTTTGAAAATAAAAAGATGTTGGCTGAAAACAAGGTAAAAATATGTACACGGGAGTGCTTCTTATATTTACAAGAAGTGGATTTTAGAATTTACAAGGGTAGGTGATCAATTTTATACATATATAGTGGATTCTGGTGTGATGTAAGTATTCCTCAAACTTATTTGACACAAAGTTTTTCAAACAATTTTTTTGAAAACTATAGTCCAAAATAATTTTTACAATCATTTACACACATTTGAAAATCATTTTGCAATCGGTTTTCAAAACAGTATGTATAGATTTTTTCAAATATTTTTGCAACCATTTTTCAAACCATTTGCAAATCATTTTTCAAACATTTTATTTCAGACAAAGAAAAGAAATTTTTACAAACCACACATTTTTACACAGGTTGAAAATATTTTCAAAATGGTGTTCAATAGATGTTCACAAAGACTTTCAAACTATTTTTCAAATATTTTTGCAGAAAACATTTTCACCTGATTTATTAATCAGTATATACAAAAAGAATTTGAGGAATTACCACATCTTTTTATTTAAAGGATTTGTAATGAATTATTAATGAATTATTAGTCATATTTATTACGAAAGTACGAGTTATGGCTTAAAGTATATACACAGTATATACGACCCCCCTATACTTAGCTTGAGCTATGTCCTCATAGATCGGAGAGAAAAGAGAAGACATAACTCGTACTAAGTATCGACAAGTCTAAAGAATGAATGACTCAATGAATGAGAAGTTGACCGTCCCCCCTATACTTAGGATCAATTAATCCTAAGTATAGCAGACTGTACACAACGCAGGGAGGGTCAAGGGTGGGAATGAACAGATCGTACTCAGATTGTCTCCCCCTATACTTAGGGTAAGATATCCCTAAGTATAGACAAGAAGAGGAGACAATGGAGAGAATCAAAAAGAATAGAGAAACTCGGGGTGCACACCCCCCTATACTTAGGACAAAGTACATCCTAAGTATGGAAAACTGTCTACAAGGGCGGCACCTTTTTGATGGATAGAGAAGATAGAGATGGAAAAGAAGAAAAGAAGGAAATGACTCAACAGATGAGAGTGATATGAACAGATGGATCTGTACAGCGGCAGATGGAGTTGATCACCATGTATGAGATGCAGAATTATATGAGTCAAAGAACACATCTCATACCAGAAGAATGGGGGCAACGTCAATGGTTGGCGGATCATGATCAAGATATAGTTTCAAGCGTTGACCATTGACGCGGAAGGTAGAAGAAGATGACGGTTCGGATATATCAATACTGCCATTGTCATGTACCTTCCTAACCACATACGGACCTTTCCACTTGCTCTGCAACTTCCCTGGGAATAATTTCAGCCTGGAATCAAACAACCATACTTTCTGATCTGGCTCAAACTGTTTATGGCTGATATGCGAATCGTGCCATGTCTTCACTTTTTCTTTGTACTGTAGGCTGTTGGAAAAGGCTGTGTCTCTTAGTTCTTCCAGGGCTGCCAATTCTGCTCGTCTCTGATCTCCTACACTCTCGGGATCTAAAAGTAGCTCAGTAACTGCCCAAAAAGATTTGTGCTTGATTTCCACTGGCAAATGGCACGGCTTGCCATAGACGAGACGAAAAGGAGATGTCCCTAACGGATTTTTGAAAGAAGTCCGATAAGCCCACAAGACCGAGTCCAAAAGTTGTGACCAATCCTTTCGGTCTGGGCGGACAACCTTCTGCAAGATCGTCTTTATCTCCCGATTCGATACTTCAGCAAGACCATTAGTCTGAGGGTGATAAGGAGTGGCAACCCGATGGTCAATACCGAACTCGTCAGCAAGGGCCCTGACTTTGTCATTGATGAAGTGAGACCCCCCGTCAGAAATCAAAACTCTAGGTACCCCGAACCGTGAAATGATATTTTTCCTCAAGAATTTGCAAACGGTTTTAGCATCTGCGGCTCGGGCGGGGATGGCCTCAACCCATCGACTGACATAATCTACAGCGAGCAAAATATGCTCGAATCCCTGACTCTTAGGAAATGGGCCCATGAAATCAATCCCCCATGCATCAAAAACCTCACAGAAGTGAATGGGTTGCATGGGCATCATGTCTCTCTGTCCGCAGGTTCCCATTTTCTGACAGTCAGTACATCCCTTCACGAACTCATCAGAATCCTTGAAGAGAGTAGGCCACCATAGGCCGGATTGAAGCACCTTCTGTGCTGTCCTTTTTCCAGAATGATGTCCTCCTGCCTCAAGCTTGTGGCAGTATGTGAGGACGCTATGCTGCTCTTCCTGAGGAATGCACCTTCTCCAGATACTATCCCCTCCTTCATGATAAAGGGATGGGATCCTCCCAATGATAAAACTTGGCCTTAGCTAGGAAGGTCTCAAGTTTCTGCCTGGGCCAACCTTGAGGGACTGTCTTGGCAACAAGATAGTTTACAAAGTCAGCATACCACGGGAGTGAGGTGACAGCCAAGATCGCCTCATCTGGAAACGTCTCTGATATAGGTGCGCTGGGCTCAGATTCCTCAAGATCCTCCAATCTGGAGAGATGATCCGCCACCACATTCTTGACTCCAGGCTTGTCCTTAATTTCAATATCAAATTCCTGGAGTAGAAGGATCCATCTGGTAAGGCGTGCTTTGGCATCCTTCTTGGCCATTAAGTACCGGATGGCGGTATGATCGGTGTACACAGTTACTCTAGATCCGAGAATGTAAGATCGATACTTATCAAGAGCGAAGACTACGGCCAGCATTTCTTTTTCAGTCACAGTGTAATTCCTTTGAGCGGCATCTAAGGTCCGGCTGGCGTAGTGAATGGCAAAGGGTAAACCATCCCTCCTCTGTCCAAGAACAGCCCCAACGGCAAAATCTGAAGCATCCGTCATGATCTCGAATGGAAGAGACCAATCGGGTGGCTGAAGGACAGGAGTTGAGACAACCATATTCTTGAGAGTCTCAAATGATTCAAGACACTTATCATTGACAATAAACTCGGTGTCTTTGGTTAGCAAGTCAGTCAACGGTCGGGCAATTCGACTGAAGTCCTGAATAAACCGTCGGTAGAAACCGACATGCCCCAGAAAAGACCGTAACTGACGCAAATTGGACGGCGGATTGAGTTTTCTGATGATATCCACCTTGGCAGGATCGACCTCCATGCCTCTGTTGGAGACGATATGCCCAAGGACCGTCCCTTGAGTCATCATGAAATGACTCTTCTCCCAGGATAATACAAGATTGACCTCTATGCAGCGCTTGAGCACACGATCTAGGCAGTCAAGACAAGCATCAAACCCGTCGCCATAGACCGAGAAGTCATCCATGAAGACCTCTAAACAGTTACCCACCATGTCCGAGAAAATGGACAACATGCACCTTTGGAATGTCGCTGGAGCGTTGCATAGACCAAAGGGCATCCGTCTGAAAGCATAAGTCCCAAACGGACAGGTGAAAGTCGTCTTCTCCTGGTCTTCGGGCGCAATGGCCACTTGATTATATCCAGAGTACCCATCAAGAAAACAGTAATGGCTCTTCCCGGCTAACCGCTCGATAATCTGATCAAGGAAGGGCAGCGGGAAGTGATCCTTCTTGGTGGCCTCATTTAATCGTCTGTAGTCCACACAGACCCTCCAAGAAGTTGGCACTCTGGTAGCGACCTCTTCTCCGAACTCGTTGACAACTGTTGTGATACCCGTCTTCTTGGGTACCACATGCAACGGACTTACCCATTTTGAGTCGGAGATGGGATAGATGAAATCAGCACTCCACCACTTTGAGATTTCTTTCATGACAACCTCTCAAAGATTCGGGTTCAGCCGTCGCTGGAATTCGCGCGATGGCTTAGCGTCATCCTCGAGATAGATGTGGTGGGAGCACAGCTTCGGGCTCAGCCCTTTGAGGTCAGCTATATTCCAACCGATTGCCTTGCGGTTTCTTTCAAGAACCTCCATCAGACGAGATTCTTGCTCTCCAGTCAAATCTGCTGAGATAATGACTGGGTGCATTTCAGGCTCACCCGCAAGGAATCTATACTTCATTGATTGCGGCAGAGGTTTTCTTTCAGGACAACTGGGAGGTGGCAGATCTGGCTTCTGATATGTCTGTGTGAATGCCACAAGGTCTGCATGAGAGAACTCTCGCTCGGCATGAATTTCTGACGAAAGGCGGCTGACTGAATTATCAATGTACTGTACGGGCTCGCACTCTGTCACGGTTGCTGGTTCAGAATGAGTCAGACACGACAACGGATCATCAAAATAGGCCCATTCAATGTCTGAATACGAGGGATCAGAAACAGAAGAACAAGGATTGAAATCATCGGCACCACTCGTCACGACGCTGTCAGCCTCAGGTGTATCCTCATCCAGGAATGTGCTCTCCCGGCTCTCGATTGCCATGAGCTTGAGATACAAAGAATTGGTAGGCAAGGCGAGAGTCGGTGCTACAGGGTCTTTCCAGTTAGATTCATCATCAGTCATTTCAAAATCACGAACCTGGTGGACGTCTAGCTCTTCCTCTATCATTGATGCGGCTTCGCTTGACTGCTCCGAGCATTCTAACTCTCTGGCTCTGGTTTCCTCGATCGTCTCTATTTGTATGGTCTCGCCCTCTACGCGAAAACATACCTTCCCGCAATCATGGTCGGTCACCGCCTTGGCTGTGGCCAAGAATGGGCGTCCGAGTATGATGGGGGCATCGGTTACCGACTCAGGGATCTCCATGTCCAACACAACGAAGTCCACGGGGAATTTCAAGCCCTGAATGGTAACGATCACGTCTTTCAACAACCCCTTCGGCCTCTTTATCGACCTATCAGCAAACTGAAGGACTGTTCTGCTTCGATGAAGAGTGCCGAACTCAAATTGCTTGAGTAAGGCTGCCGGAAGGAGGTTGATTGAGGAGCCGCTGTCTAATAGAGTACGATCAAACTGTTGCTCTTGAATCTCGCATCTGACATAGGGAGCTCCTGCATCTGGTCTCTTGGCTGGCAACTTGTTCTGAATGGTGCAGCAAGTGTCATGTGTGAGCATATGGATCTGATCTCTGTGCCTCCGCTTTCTTCTGACAGTGGTTGTCTCTCTCAGATTCTTTTTGAAGAAAGGGATATGCTCAAAAGCTTCACGTAGAGTCAGCTGAATGTGGAATCTGTCAATCATCTGATTGCCGAACTCTAACTCCTGGTTCTTTTTTGGATTTTCTTTTTTATTCCCCTTCGCCCGGCGAAGTGCCTCTGGGAAGGGGATAGTAGGGGCCTCCTCAGATGGAGGACTAGAAATAGGTTCCTGTGCCTGTGAAGAAGGGGAATCCATACCAACATCATCATTCAATACATATGGATCCGTAATTTGAACAGAAACCTTTTCTTTATTCATATTTTTGTTGTTTTTGTTTTGATCACAGTCCAAAGATACAAAACGTGGTGACGCCACAGCTGGAGTTTCAACAAAAGGAGATGTGGTGGCCTCAGTACCACCACTGGCACCTGTCTCTGCGGCATCAGCACCGCTTTCATGTTCTGCATCAAAAATGGTGGCATCAGCACCACCGTCTTCATCTGGTATCACGACGGCATCAGCACCGCCGTCAACATCATCATGAGCGGGGTTCTCAAAGGAATGGGGCTGAGAACCGGATGAGTTTCCCTGCTGGAAACGAGGCTGCTGCTGCTGGTACTGGGGAGGCTGGTTCTGAAAACGCTGAGGCTGCTCGCGCTGCCTCCACTGCTGTCCCTGATAGTTGGGACGAGGACCACTGTGATATTGCTGCGGTTGGGCATACTGGGGCTGCTGGTGTTGCTGTTGTGGCTGGCTGTTCTGGTATCCTTGGGCAGGGTTCTGCTGTTGGGAAGAGGATCCACCATTACCCCAACGGAATCCGGGGTGATCCCGGCGAATTGCGGGCTGAGGGTACCGGTCGTACCAAATCCCATTGACTTCCATCAACGGTTCCTGCTCGAAGGAGGGTGGAGGAAGAACTGCCAGTGGTTGCTCCGGCTGATAGACCACCATCTGCGTGTCCGAAGATGGTGGTTGCTCTGGATGGTACTGCAGCAAGGGAACCGGCTCCGCCTGGATATGGTTTACCTGACGGTATGAGGCAGAGGCCTGGTTGGGGTTGCTGCCGCGGGAGGCAACCTGTGACCTAGGAGGCTGTTGGGCATGAGTTTGGGCCTCCTGAATGCATAGCATTTGGGTTTTTAGGTCACTCATGGTTTTGGCAATCTGGTCCATCTGGGCCATGCCTTGATTTTGTTTCTTCTCAAGGATCTCCATGCGGTCCAGCTTTTCACTGATGATGCCCATATCGGCTGCGGCTGATTCGGCTTGGGCTGCGGCTACCGACACTGTGTTGGGACCGGCATCGATGCGAGCGATCCTCTGAAATGATCCCGCTCCTTGCGGGGGCTTCTGCTGTGTATAGACTCGGGCCTGGGTCATCACTGTGGAGTTTTCTGCCATGCCTTCGTAGATGGCCCAGACGTCGTCCTCTCCCTTGGAGAAATAAGACCCACCGCAAGAGGCGTTCACTAGCCCCTGCAGCTCCGGTGTCAGCCCGCAAAAGAAACTCTGAACGAGATTGGGCTTGGAGATGTCATGGTGGGGACACCGGTCGATGAGCTCTCTGAATCGATCCCAGGCTTCATGGAATTGTTCGTTTGGGATCATGACGAAGTTGCTTATCATGGCTCGAGCTGCGTTGGTCCGGCCGAGAGGATAGTACTTCTTCAGGAATGCGGCCCGGAGATCTGCCCATGTGTCGACGAATCGCCCAAGGTGTTTGAGCCAATATGCGGCTCTGTCAACTAAAGAGAACGGGAAGGCGATCATCCTGATTGTGTCCTCGGTCGTCAACCGATCATGGATAGTGCTGCATATCATTTCAAACTCTTGGAGATGGAGGTGCGGCTCTTCGGTCGGCAACCCATGGAACTTGGGTAGCATCTGAATTGTGTTGTGCCGAAGCTCGAAGTCTCCAAGGATAGGTGGGAGTCTGATCCACCGGTGAGTGAGGGATGAAGCTGGGTTGTGCAGCTCCCTCATGATGGTCTGTGGCGGTCGCTCACCGTCTGGGTCTGCTCCTCCTGCATCGGGTTCTCCTCCTCCTCCACCTTCTCCGCCAGCACGGTCTTCTCTCATCTGCGCTATCTCTCGCATGAGATCACCCATAAATGTTCCCTGGTCTCGGATCTGTCTCTGCATGGTTTCTAGGGATGCTAACAACGAATTGTTGATGGCTGCCTGATCAAATACGAATGGAGGGTGCTCATGATCATCTTCATGCTCGCCTCTGTCCGACATGACTGGATCTTCTGTAAAAGCAAAAGAGGCCATCTCAGGTGCTGTAGAATGATCTGAACTCTGTGATGCACTGAATTCTGAAACAATTGGACTGATAGAAGGAGAGTGGGAAGAATGGTCGAGGGGGAACAGGGCGGATGTATACTCAGGCTCGGAGAGCGGACTCTCCGAGGTGGTCCTAGATGAATAAGGAGGAGTGCGGGATAGCGGTGCCGACAGGGTCGGCCTAAGAGATCTCCGTCCCATCATCTTGATTATTAAGAAGAGTAGAGGAAAGGCAAGAGAAGAAGAAGAGTAAGATGCAACAAAATTGCGCACAATTGTGCTGTGTTTTTGATCTTGACCTAAACAAATCTAGCAATCAAACACAAAGCAAGGGTAAGTTCACCAACTCAACACATGAAGCCGTGAAGGTTCGGCTTTTATCTTTTCGATTTTAACTTGATTCAGAGATTTATCTTTGAACGAGTCCTTAGAACGCTACGCCTATAGGAGAGAGAGTACTGCCGGAAAAGTATCCCGTACTTGTCCTCCTCCTGTGTAACCTGTAGCTTGTGCAGTTGAGGTCCTTGTAACCCTTCCTGGATCCCTACTCAGCCAAAGAATAAGAGAGGAAGCCAATAGGCGAAACCGATACTTCGGATCTTGCTCGCAACGGAATCACCCGTGAGCGTGCAAGAACCTACTCGGACGCAAGACGATGAGACAGACACCCCCGTGAAGGCGTGGCCTATGCTCGATACTTCGGACAAGGTCGATGCTCTCACAATAGAGAGTCACCAATGTTGACCAAGCCCTACTCGTCTACGTACGATAGAAGCGCCAATACTTCGGAAATCCAGGCGATACACAAGGCAGCCACAAGCTGGGTTTTTGGCTCTAATCCTTACGAAGCGCTCACCTCACTTGGAAGGAGACCTTCCCATGCAACCTGAATACAAGTGAGGGTATTACTCACCCCAAGCAATGAATCCAATTACCTTTTTTATTTTGGTCAAGTTTTCTTTAGCAGTCCCTTTTTTAATTTTTTTGGTGTTATCGCTTCTTTTGAGTAAATTCAAACAAGCGCCTAACGTTTTTGTATTTTTTTTCTTTTTGGTCCTACTTTGTCCAAAAACAGAGGGAGAAAAAGAGTCGGAAAAGCCGTGCAAGTCGGCACAAAGATGGAAATCTCACCTTTGTGCCTAAATGATGCGTGCAAAGTAAGAAGACTTACAGTGACTCCCAGCTCTCTCCATGCGGGATGCAAAGCAGAAATTTATAAACCTAAACTACATGCCGGTATGCACACGGAAATCGTCCTAGATTAGGCAACTGCTAGCGTGAAGAACCACAAGTTAGCTAATAACTTCTAATCCGAGTGTCCGGTCTTGGCTCACCCCTCCTCTGCCCAACACATTTGGAGTAGGAGAAAGCGCTTGTTCGGGTGTGAGCTCGCGGCGCGTGGATTTGGAAGCTACTCGCTAACTGTTTAATTAGTCTAAGTCCAAAACGTGACTATAGGAGCATGCAAAGATAATTAAGTGTTTGGACCTATTCTACTCGAGTCAAGCAGGACCTAGATCTAGGAGCTCAATCCACAAAAGAAAATGAAAAATAAACACAAAACCGGAAAATGACAGCGATGAAAACGCGGCAAAACTGCGGTGAGCCCCCGAGTGAACAAACACCCGGAAATTAGGCCCGAATGTTCAAGTGTCCAAGGTACCTGTATTATTACAATTTAATAGTCTCTCTCTCTCACAAAAATAAATGCAAGCTAGACTATCACTCAATCTCACTCCTCCTGCTCTCTACTGCCGGCTTGGCTAAAGAATAGCCGGCTCCGCGTCCCAAGGTTGCTTCGGGTCACCTAGGCGATCCGCCTTGCTCCGCGGTCCCTCGCAAGAAGACAAGAAAAGAGAATGGTCAGAAAGCTCAATCAAAATATACTAAGAGTGTAAGAGAGGTAAATGCAGCTATGGTAAACAATCAACACACAATCACTAAAGAAATAAACTACTCGCTGTTGCTCCCCGGCAACGGCGCCATTTGATAAACGCGGGATCGAGAGCGGTTGTATTGACTCACAAGGCGAGTCAACAGTCGGTGTCTGAACCACTACAAAATCCTGGTTTAATCAACAAATAACCCACAAGCAAATCAAGCAATGAAAAACAGGTGTGAGTTAAGATTTATTTTTAACTCTACATAAAAGATGTATAGATGCAAGTACGTAGAGAGTTCGAACACAGGGAGCAAACAGGGTAATTCAAAAATTGTGCTCAAGTGAATGTGTGTGTAAAGTGTCTACACTAAGCAAGCAAGCAACTACAATTTTTGTGGGTTTTTAATTTTTAATTTTTTTATTTTTTTATTTAATTTTTAATTTTGTATTTTGCTTTTTGATTTTCTGATTTTTAGATTTTATATTTTATATTTTTTTTTATTTTCTTTTTCAATATTGGAAAATAAAGGCAATATAAGATAAGGCAAGATATAATATTTATAAAAATGCACAAAAATACTCAAAAATTCAGAAAATAAATGTTTTTGGTATTTTTAAGGTTTTTTACTGTTTTTATGATTTTTGGGGATTTTTCAAGATGTTTTTGGTATTTTTAAAGTCTGAAATAAGGCAAACAGTGGAAATAAGGGCTGGCTGTGACAAAAATGCAAGTTAAAAATGCCAACCAGTAGCAAAATTGTTTCACACTATTTTTCTAATAAAGAGAACAAAATTAAGAATAAACAGAAGCTGAGTTTGCAATTTTTGGGTTTTTCTACTATTTTTTATATTTTTTTGAAGTTTTTGAGTGTTTTTATATTTTTAGTGTTTTTCTTTTGAAATTTTTAATGATTTTTGGACTGACACTAAAATAGGATAAAATAGACACTATGTGAATTTTTGGGAATTTTTAGAGGTGTTTTGGTATTGTTTTGGTATTTTCTAGGGTAGACAGTAGGAAAGAGACATGTTTTTGATTTTTAATAAATAAGAAAAAGTGGTAAAATTGAAAACTAAAAATAGGGTGTCAAAATATAGGACAACAGAAGCTTAACCCTATTTTTGTGGAATTTTTGGGGTTAAAATGATATTTTAATTAATTAGAACAAGACCCCAATCATCAAACAGTGCTGGCAAGGGCATACATGCAAATAGTGAAACATCCAGGGGCACGTACGCAATTTTTCCACAAAATATTACACTAAAACTTGCATTTCAAGGGTTAAACACCAATATCCAAACCCGCAAGGGTATATGTGCAATTTACCCACAGGACGCGTGACTTGCACGCGCCTGGGAGGGGTATTTTTGCAATATTACAAAGCTCAGGGGGGTTCAATGCAATTTTTCCAAAATATTACAACTTAACAGAAATGTTCAAGGACTAAAACGAAATAAATAAACCCCAGGGAGGTCCCTGCAAAATACCCAGTCCCCTCACGCGCACGGGCACGTGAGGTGACGTGGATTGGACCGAAATGCAAATAAGAAAACTACAGGGGTCTACTTGCAATTATTACAGAAATATTTAAACTACAGATTACAGTTTATGGACTAAATAAAAATTACAAAATGCGCGGGGGTATCTTGCAAAATTACCCTTGACGCGCGATCGAACGGCGGAGAAGAAGCCACTTAGACACGTGGCGCCTGATGAACGGCCGACGACGCTTCGGAGATCAGCGGTGGAGATCAGATCTGGCAGAAGATCAACGGACGACGCGTGCCAAGATCTGACGGCTGACAACCGATCTGGAACGGGCTTCTGATCGAACGGTGGGAAGGCGACGAGGAAGAACAGGGACGCTCGCCGGCGAGGCGAACTTCCCAGCTCCCGATCTCGGGTCTCCGGCTTCAGCGTGGGCTCAAAATCGACCAGAAGACTCCTGGGAGGTCCGGCTATTGATTGGACGGCTCGGATTCGCCGGAGAGGCGTCGAGGTGCTGGCGCGAAGGCGGCGGAGCTCCATGCTCCAGGTATCTCCGGCGAAGGCTCAAAATGGCCCTCCAGGTACGTTGACTGCGCTTTGACCTGCAAAACAAGGTGAGAGGGTCCAGGGCAAGTTGCCTGGACCCCGCGGTGGCGACGAGGTGGCGTTGAACGAAGGGGTGGAGTTCGGCCGGAGTTGCGCTCCGGCGAGGATGGTGGATCGAGCGCGATAGGCGATGGAACTTCGATTTTTTTGGGGGTTTTTAAAGTCTAAGCTAACAGGAACTAAATGCGATAAAGAAATGGCGGGATGGAGGTCCTCGATGGCAGGAGCCAGAGGATGAAGGTTACCTCGACCGCCGGAGTTGCGGGAGGTGGTGGAGACGCCTCCGACTTCGCGCGCCTTGGCTGAAGGGCTGGCGGTGGAGCTGTCACCTCCACGGAGCTCAGGAGCACGGGATTGGCGCTGAAGGGTGGACCGAAGGTGTTCCACCGGAGGGAGGAAGAGGTGGGTCTGGTTAAGTAGATGGTGGAGTGCGTGACTTCGAGGGAAGATCACGAGCGAATCGAGCAGATCTGGGGAGATCTGAGGAGTCGGCGATGGAGGTGATTGATCGAGGAAGAGGTTTCGTGAAGGAAGCGGCCGCAGAGGATGAGCGGCGCACCCTCGAAAAAGGCGCGAAGACAGGGGGAAAACGACGCGCGCTACGGGCTGGGAGGAAGAAGACAGACTGTTGACCCGCCGGTCAACAGTCGCAAGCTCCTGGTTGGTCCACGTGGACCAACCAGGAGAAAGAGAATAAAAATGTTTTATTAATTCATTTAAAAATAGAAATAAGTCGAATTAAATTAAAGTTATAAAATGAAAATTATTTGTTATTTTACGTAGTATTTTATTATGATTTTTATTTATTTTTATGATACATATTTTTACAAGTTTACTTTTTAGCCTTATATAGGTATATTACCTATGTATTTTAATACTTTTATTTTTATTTTGTATTTTTAATTTACTTATTTTTGTTTATTATTTTCTAAGATTATAAAATACTTTTATATACACAAGTATATTTGTATTTTAATTTTCTGATATATTTTGTATAAAATATAAGTATGTTTTGTATTGGTATGAGTATAGGTATGTATCTATGTATTGAACATATACAAGTATTTTTATTTTTGTTTTTATTTAGGTTTTTTTATTCTTCTTTTAATGTACATAATTATTATAAGTATTATTTACAACATTATAAAAGTATAAAAAATGAGTAAATAATAAAGAATAAATTGAATATTTTAATATGTACAAGTATACAATGTGGGTCCAAAAGTCAACTTTCAAACCGTAGCTCCGCCAAATGCGAAACCACCACCACTAAATAGTTTATTTTATTCTATATACAATTAAAGGTGAGTATGCTGCATTTGGAGTTGACAGTTGTGAGATACGGGTCTGGGAAGTTGGGATTCTGGATTCTTATTCAGACCATAACTTTTTATCTGTACATTATTTTTTGTGAAATCAATTTTGTATTTTTCTTTACTAATTTATCTACAACTTTCATGTACAGAGTTTCTTTATTTGGTGTATAAAAAGTGGAACCAAAAATAGGTCCCAAAATGAATAAAGAATGAATATAATGTATAGGTGTTTTATCTGTGTTTCTGACCTTATCTCCCCCTACTTTATTCCTTGTCGACCTATTCATCAAGATGCCTAGGTCTCGGGGGTTTTGGGTCATAAAATATCTACAATATTTTATTCTTTTTCTTTTCTTTATTTATTCTATAATTTTGGCCTTAATTACAGTATTTTATACAGTGTTGAGATGCACATGCATGGATGCTAAGATGATGGTTTTAATGCTATTTACAGGCATTTGCTAGGGTTTTAGGTGCCAAAATGATAGAATAAAATGATGAAATGTGGCTTCATCATCCCCCCCCCCCCCGTACCCGTCGCCTACTCCTGCAAGCCCCCCGTTCCCGCTGACTCCCGATCGCAAGCTCCTGTTCTTCTCCAGCAGGCCAGTTGGCTCCCTCGACCCCGCCAACCTTCTCCAGTCGATCCCCCATCCTCGACGGTGCAGTGGGAGGGGTGGCTGTTAGAGGAGGGAGGATTGTTTTATTTTTCTTAGTTAATTCTAACCGTCTGATCATGGATTGGTTAGATTAACTCATTTCTAACTCAAAGAAGTTAACTCTAGATGTGTTAGTTTAACGGTAGGGTCAGTGGGGTAAGACAGAGCAACTTTGGGGGATGAGGGAGGAATTATGATGTTTCAAAGGTCGTGGAGGTAATTGACAAAGATTATAGGGTATGCTGGGTAAAAATCCCTTTTATTTTAGACTAATTACTAAAAAGGTGCTAAAACAAGATCTTTTACCTGGCCCTTAGAGATCTAACTAAAAATCAAGATTTATCTCACTCACGCGGAATCCTATGAACCCGTACTCACTTTTAGAATAATATATTTTCAATTATATATAAAACAAGATTAATTTCAAAAGAATTGAAGTTCGTATGCAAAATTTAGGTTTACAACTTTTTATCATGTTATTTTATGTACAAAATCCCATTACTTGTTTATTTTTATGTCATTTTAATATATAATATAACTTACTACTAAAGAACCAAAATAAAAAACTCATAAAATTACTAGAAAACATTAAAAAGAATCCCTATGATCACCTATATATACCAACTTCTGTTATTTTTCTTTTGCAGTTTTCTATTATTTCAAAAATCCAAAAGTTTAGATGTAATATGTAAATATTGTAGTCTTAATATATAAAAACATACTATATAGTATTAAGGGAAAAATAAAAAAAAAACAAAATTGAAAAATCTTAGTATTTTATACAATTAAAATATCTTAAATCAATAATCCATATATAACCTTTTATGATCCTGAATCCTTTGTGAAAATTGTAGATCTCATCAAAATCTACAACTTTATGTTAGGCATCTTTCTGTTTGATATCATTTATTATTTTATTATATATTTTCTATTATTTTTATTTATAATTTCTTCCACCTTGACACGTGGCGGGTCAGCCTCCTAGTCAGGCACACCATACGTCTGGCTTTACTGGCCCACACACACATCTTGCCACCTAGGGGTGTTCATGGGATGGGTACCCGCCCCATTTGATTGTGACCCGCCCCGCCGCGTTAGTATTGGGTCATGGGTCGACCCGCCCCATTCCAACATGTACTCAATTGTAACTGGTACCCGATTAATAGCAATGGATGTTGGCTACTCACGGGTACCTGCGGGTACCCGTGGGGATAAAGACAGATACTTCTAATGAAAGGTGGCATACATAAAAATGCAACCGATATGTCCAACTATGTATATCCGTCAGGGCCGTCCCTGAGCCTCGTCTCAGGGTGCAATGGCCTAGGGCCCCGTAATTTTGGGGGCCCATCTCTAAATTAGCTATATGTAGTTAGTTTTTATTATTTTAATTTCAAATACTAGGGATGAAAATAGATCGGATACGAATATGCATATTTCTATATCCATATTTGCTTCATCTCTATCGAATACGAATACAGATACGGATATGATTCGGATATGCATTAAGGAAATCGTATCCTTAAAAATATGGATACGGATACGAATAAGATATTTATTAAATCTGAATGGAACGAATAAAGAGCGAACCCAAATACAGATTAAATAAAGAGCTAATCCAAATATAAATCAATGAAAAAGTGAATCTAAATATGGATCCAATAAACATGGAATCCAATCACGGGTCTATTAATGATCACATACGAATACGAATAGATATTTAATCAAAGTTTACAATGATTTCAAAAATTGATAATGAAATGCAATTAAGTTGCATCGTGACAAATGGGATCGTAGAGGTGACATGCGTTTTTAACCAGAAGCAATAATGGGGATATAGTTTCGTAAGAATAGTTTATGGTTGGATTGTGAATATTCATCAAATAATATTTTTAGGTAACTTATTTTTTTTTTCCGTAAAACTAAATCTTTATTATTTAATTTAAGTTTCAAAATTAATGCCAGTTGTGATTGAGAAGTTATTTTATTAACATATATATATTTGGATCTTGGTCTGTTAATAGAAACTATCAGCTTGGCCTGATTACCACTGTCAAATAAAAAAACTGATAACTTGATTATTTTTTCTATAACTATTATTTTATTATCTATTTAAATCATGTATTATTTTTATTATAATTAATTGTTTAGTGCTTCTTGCTTGAATATTATTATTCTCTAACCTTATTTTTTCGGCCCATATGATCTGGAAAATAGACATTAAGAGATGAAACTCTTAATTTTTAAATATTTTTTGTTATTGTAGTCAATAGATATATGTGCTTCTGTGCTTGAACATTCTCAAAAATCCTAACTTAAAAAAACACATGCTGTACATTTTTTGCTAGCTATTGCCCATAGCTTTTGTTTGTATTTACATTCCTTGAGTTTCATTATATCCATAGATGTCTATTTTAATTGTAGAAATTATTTTTTTATAATTTTAATTCATTACTTATTGTTTGATGCTCGCTGATCATAAACATACATAGTTCTTTGTAAAATTTAAAGAACTTTGTTTATAAGAAATTTATATATTAAAAAATTGAATTATTTTTATAGGGACCCTTTTCTTCTCTTTCGCCTAGGGCCCATGAAATGTCAGGGACGACACTGATATCCGTATCTATATCATATTCATAATAATAATGCCGGATATGAAAATCTGAATGCTACAGAATGTGGATAATGTAAACCATATGAATACATGCAATTGGAAGGAATACCATCGAATACGGATCCAATAGTGATACATTCATGTAGGTTCATCCTCATAATGAATCAAATATGGATAAACGAGATGTAAATATATATAATCGGAGGACAACATGACAAACAATATATAAGTATATATATTCATATTCATAAATAGGTGTATTAATTATCATCGCAATTGGTTATTGCAATGTGTACGTGCACGCTTATGTGCGCGCGTGTGCACGCGTGGGCGTGGGCGCATGCACATGCACGTGGGCATGGGCATTTGCATGGGCGCGGACATGCGTGTGGGTGGGGGGTGCGTGCGCACATGCGTGTGTGTGCGATACAATTCCTATTCAATTATATTCATTATTATCATGTTTGGATGCCACAATGTATGTATATCGATTTGGATCGTATCCGATTCGTTATCATATATGTTAATTCAAATTTTGACATCCATATATATTTCGATTTCAAAATGGATATATATTTGAGCCACCCCAAACATATAAACTTCATCTTATCTATACAATTTTGATTCTATTATTTTTCCTTTCTAATTTGCATCCATTTAATACTTGTATTCATTTTTAATGATTTGGCAATATATTTTCCATATTCACCGATAATTATGTCCGCATCCATTTCTATATTTTTAAAATAGATAAGAATAATGTAACATCTATATTGGTATTTGTATCTAACCACTTGCATTTTTGTTAATCAATTGATAGTGGAAGCTTCCAACTGAGTACCCACGGGTATCCGTCGAGTTTTTTATATAGAACACGAGTCATGACATTGCGGGTACCCGGCCCATCATTTTCAAATGGGTACCCGAGAGTTTAGAGTCGAAATGGACGGGTCAAGCCGGGTACCCATTGATCCGGATATTTTAAACACCCCTATTGCCACCTCACCCAGCCTCTCCTTTGGTAGATCACCATGTCTCATTGCACTTCCATTGGCATGCTGACATCCACCTAAGCGCCATGTCAGTGATACCTAGTTGACCCTCGGTCAACTATTTCTTTCCTCATGCCAAATCCACATGGGTTGGCCCACGTCTTCTTCTAAAGCCGGTACCGCTAACTATTCCCACTTTCCACCATGTCCACTCCCCTCGTCCCCTGACCATACACCTGCTCCACTTCTCCCTAGTCATCCTCATTGTCAGAATAATCCCCTTCAAAACACAAGCAACCGCCATGCACCCATATAAATCCAAATAGAATAAAATCAATTTTTAATCCACCATTTTCTTGAGATTGGGGTGACCCCTAGGAGTCGAGCTACATCGTAACAGCTCCTTTGGCAGCTGCTGATGCTTTGTGGAGCCATCATGGCTTCACTTTGATGTAATAATAGGTGGTCATCCTTCGAACACCACCTCTAACGTTTGTTCCTCACTGTATCTTCCATTGCAACTTGTTCTTCATTTTTTCACCGTTACACATCTTCTCCCCCTTATTCTCATTCCTTTGAGTCTAAGCCATCACCATTGACCTGTAGCCGCCATCATCTCTGCCCTTCCTATTGCTACTTCTATCCCCGAGAACCTCATCATTCGTCACTTCATTATTGGGAGCCGTCACCTCATGGCCTTTCAGCGCCAACAACAATAAATACGCCATTTTGCTAGATATTCACCTCCAGCTCTAGGAGAAAATGCAGCAGTTTTCTTCTCCTTCGAGCAAGCATGAATGTGAGGCATTGATTATTGGTGTGATCTGGTGGTGCGGCAACCACCATCGCGATGCTCCACAAGCTCGCTTAGCTTTGCAGTGTTACGTCGTTGTTGAGGGGATCACCGAAGGCCTGGTCCTTCCCTTATCAAGTACATGTTCATCCTCTCCACATATCACTCCCTCCCCTTCATTTTCTTGTTCTCCTCCTGTTTAATATCATTGCCTTCCATGTTCTTGTTCTCTTCTATCTTTCTCCTTGTAAGACCTTTACGGCATGTTTGGTTGCCCGGGTACCTTGAGGTACCCTGACATATTCTTAGCTCCAACCCTGCATTCTTGGGTTGGGAATACTTGTATTGACTCTACAATTTCTTTGGTATAATAATTTTTAGCCTTGTTCAAATACACTTATTAACATAAAAAATATATTATAATCATTAAAAAAGTTAATATAACACATAATCAATGTCACCTTACATCACAATTATTATTCCAACCATCTCAACCCTCCAAACAACAACTATTAACAGGAGGATACCCCAAAGCCTAACCCAGCCCAACCCAGTAACCAAACATGCCTTAAGTATATGAAATCACTTATTCCAAATTTGGGACATGATACAATGTTCAAATGAGATTATGACCACTCTATCTTGTATTATTGGTCAGGATCCTTCTAACAAGCCCAAGAAAATAAAAATCGGAATTTGTATGAGGAAGTTACGAGAAAAATACAAACGATTTATGTCTTTTGGACCCAGATTCAAAATCAGATCCGATTAGGCTCAAGACTATATAAAAGGAAGTGAGCTTAAGTGGTTTGCCTAACCAGACCACTTACCATCATCGGAGCTCTGCCTCCTTCACCAGAGCTCCGCCACCAAAGAAATTTTCGGTTGTCGATTGAAGATCTGAGGGCGCCAACGTGAAGATTTTGGAGCGTGGAGTCGCGTGGTGGGCATGATTTGACGCTAAATGTTTCGGAATAGTCATTCATGACGAGGGACTGTCGCGAGAGATGACATTGAGGTATGATCTTTAATAGGGATGCAACCGAATACGAATATATCCGTATCCGTCCGCTACCATATCCGCTTTTAAGCGTATACGGAAATACATTTTCGGATTTTAGCGGATACGGATACAGATACTAATTTTATTTTTTTTGCGGATACGGATACCATTATAGAATTTTTTCCGGATACGGATACGGATACAGATGTATATATTTTTCACGGATACGGATACGGATATCCGTATTATCCATATTTTCAGTAATATTTCAGCTTCACAAATGTTTTGCATGCCTCAATATAGCTCTGACACGAAATTGTACCTCATCATGAAATGCCAAAAAAAGCAATAAACTTTTATAATTTATCATAATGTCGTTCCATGAAATATACCATATCACCATTATCTTATTAGTTGGTTATAATGTTACAGTATTACCAATATTTTGAAAACATTTCAAATGAAGGAAGATAGGGGTACATCATCATACAATTTTATTATATGCTCTTGATAATCTCGAAAATCGATGCGGTTGTATCGACTCACAAGGCGAGTCAACAGTCGGTGTTTGACCACACAAATTCTGAAATTAATCAATAATTAACCCACACTAAAGATCAATAAATTAGAAATAATGTGGAGTTAAAATTTATTTTTAACTCTGCACAAATGATGTAAAGGGCAAGTATGCAGAGAGTTCGAACACAGGGAGCAAACATGGTAATTCAAAAATTGTGTTCAAGTGTGTGTATGTGATATGTCTACACTAAGCAAGCAAGCAAATAAAATTTTTGTGGGTTTTTAATTTTTAATTTTCTATTTTTAATTTAATTTTTAATTTTGTATTTTGATTTTTTTGTTTTTAGATTTTTATAATTTTATATTTTATATTTTTCTTTTTCTTTTTCAATATTGGAAAGCAAAGACAATGTAATGAAAGGCAAGGTAAAATATTTATAAAAATGTGCAAAAATAACCAAAAATTCAGAAATAAATTATTTTTGGTATTTTTAGGATTTTTTACTGTTTTTGTGATTTTTGGGGATTTTTGAAGGTGTTTTTGGTATTTTTAAATACTTAAATAAGTCAAAACAGTGAAACAAGAGTTGGCTGTGAATAAAATGGGAATTAAAAATAGCAACCAGTACTCAAAAATTTTTCACAATAATTTTCAAATAAAAGGAAAAAAATAAGGAACACACAGAACCTGGGTTTGTATTTTTTAGAGTTTTCCTTGATTTTATATATTTTTTTGAAGTTTTTGAGTGTTTTTAAATTTTTAGTGTTTTTCTTTTGAGATTTTTAATGATTTTTGGAGAGACACTAATAGAGGATAAAATAGACACTAGGTGAATTTTTTAGAATTTTTGGAATTGTTTTAATAATTTTTTGGCATTTTCTAAGCTAGACAGTAGAGAAAAAGCTTGTTTTTGATTTTTAATAAATATGAAAATAAAATAAAATCAAATCAAAAACTAAAATGATAGCGTTGAAGTACACGTATCCAGGAACTAAACCCTATTTTTGTGGAATTTTTGGACTTAAGATGATAGGTTAAATAAATACAACAAGCATCCAATCAAAACATAGGCCTGGCAGGGGTATTTATGCAATTTCTCAAACATCCAAGGGCATACATGCAATTTTCCACAAAAATATACACTGAATATTCAATTTATAGCTCCAAAAACTAATTACAAAAACCGCCTGGGTCTCTTAGAAATTTTCCCACCAGGGTGCGTGACTTGCACGCGCCTGGCGAGGACTAAATTGTAATTTCTCAAAAAGCCGGGGCTTCAAATGCAAAATAGCCAAAAGTTTTACACTGTAATACAATATTTTTAGACTGAACTGAAATACCCAAACCTCAAGGGGTATCCTTGCAAAATGCCCACCCCCTCACGTGCACAGGCACGTGAGGTGACGTGGCGAAGGACCTAAGTGCGAATAAAACAAAGGTAAGGGTTCACATGCAAATATTACAAAATGTTAACACTACAGACAAAAGTTTCAGTGCTAAAATATAAATACAAAACGTGCGAGGGTCGGGATGCAAAATACCCTCGCTGGGACGATCTGCAGATGACGCGTGGCGCGAATCCAACGGCTGGCAGCTGAGCGCGATCCAGCGGCAGGGAACGCGCCACTTATCCACGTGGCAGCACAGGGACGGCCGATGACGGTTCGCTTCGACGTCTGGGATTAGATCTCAGAAAGAGATCCAACGGTGGCTGGTCGCGGAAGATCTGACGGTCGATGCGCGATCTGGAACTCCACCTCGATCCAACGGTGGCGAAGGCCGGAGCAAGAACAACGACGAACTCCGGCGAGCCGAGGTTCTCCGAGGTCAAGCTCCGTCTCCGGCGGGCTTCTTGGCTTCAAAATCGGGCTGGAGCTTCCTGGGGGCCTTCTCTTTCTCCTGGGGGCACCAAAAGTGCACGGCGATGGCCGTGACGCTCACAGGTGGTCGGCGGAGCTGGAGAGCTCGGCTGAGCTCCGGCGAGCATCAAAAACGCGCCCAGGCGCGAGTCAACGTTCTTCGACCCTGCAAAACTAGTCAAGAGGTCCAGGGCAAATTGCCTGGACCCTAAGTGGACCTAATCGACGCGAAAGGCGGAGTGGTGATCGGTGGCCGGAGGTGCACTCCAGCGAAGGGATGTGATTTGGCGAAGGAGTATGCGGAACTCGAAATTTCTTTAGGGCTAATGATCCTAAGCCTGAGACTAAGCGAATGAACGGAAAATAAAAGGGGGAAAGGGCCCTCAACGGCCGGAGCCAGAGGAAAAAAGTTCCTCGACCGGCGACTTTGCAGGAGGTGGTGGAAGCGCCTCCGACTTCCTCTGCCCTGGCTGAACGCACGGCGTGAGAGATGTCACCTCCACGAGTGCTTGGAGCACAAGAAGAGCAAGGAAGGGTGGACCGAAGGTGTTCAAAATCGAGAGGAAAGAAGGGGGCTCGTTATATTTGGTTTGACCCTGAGTTGTAGGGGTCCAAAGACCAAGAGATCTGGAGCGCATCAGTGATCCATGGCCCGATGTAAGATATGGGCGAGCTTCCTCGATCATCGACGAACAAAAGTCAAGAAGGCGCTAGCACGAGATGAGGTACCTAGCGTCCTCGAAAAAATCGAGAAAACGGCCCAAAAATGAGCCTCTGACAAAGCTACAGGGGGTAGGGCGTCCAGTTGACCGAGGTCAACTGTTGACCCCTCCTGATTGGTCCACGTGGACCAACCAGGAAAAACCCTGAAAAATTAATTTGTAAAATCAATAAAAAATGGAATTAGGTCGAATTAATCAAAAGTTATAAAATGAAAAATGCTTAAAATTTTATGTAGTATTTTATTTTGATTTTTAATAAATTTTATGACTTGTATTTTTACAAGTTACCTTTATGGCCTTATATAGGTATAATGCCTACATATTGCATCTTTTTATTTTTATTTTGTATATTTTAATTTTATTATTTTTGTTTCTTATTTTGTAAAATTATAAAATACTTTTATACACATAAATATATTTTTATTTTATTTTTATGATTTATTATATATAATTAATAAATTATAAGAGTGTTTTGTATAGGTATATGTATAGGCAGTATACCTATGTATTCTTTATACAAATATTTTTATTTTTGTATTTTCTTTGCATTTTATTCTGATTTTAGTACACATATATATATTATAAGTAATATTTACAACATTATAAAAATATAAAAATATAAAAATAGTGAATAATTAATAAATTGAATATTTTAATCAGTATAGCTATACAACGGGGGTCCAAAACTCAACTTTCAAACCGTAGCTCAGCCAAATGTGAAACCACCACCATTAATTAGCTTATTTTCTTCTATATACAATTAAAGGTGAGTATGCTGCATTTGGAGTTTTTATTTGTGAGATACGGATCTGGGAAGTTGGGATTCTGGATTCTTATTCAGATCATAACTTTTTGTCTGTGTACTCTTTTTCTGTGAAATCAATTTTGTATTTTTCTTTATAAAATTATCTACGACTTTCATGTACAAAGTTTCTTTATTTGATGTATAAAAAGTGGAACCAAAAATAGGTCCCAAAATGAATAAGAAATGAATAGAATGTATAGGTATTTGGACTGTGTTTTTGACCTTATCTCCCCCTACTTTATTCCTTGTCAACCTATTCATCAAGATGCCTAGGTCTCGGGGTTTCGGGTCATAAAATATTTACAATATTTTATTCTTTTTCTTTTCTTTATTTATTCTATAATTTTGGCCTTAATTACAGTATTTTATACACTATTGTGATGCACATGCATGGATGCTAAGATGGTGATTTTAATGCTATTTACAGGCATTTGCCAGGGTTTTTGGTGCCAAAATGATAGAACAAAGATGATGAAATGTGGATTCATCATCCCCTTATACTTTACCTTTGCTAGTCCCTAGCAAACACTTATGCAATAAGTGCAAAAAGAAAAAGAAAGAAAAGAAAAAGAAGAACTTGGATTTTATTTGATTATCAAACTTGTATTCACAAAATCAAAGTTTGGAGCTTAAGTCGGACCTTTGGAAGTTTAGTGCGGGCGGAACCTTAGTGAGAACCATGTTTGAAATCCAACAGTCCTTGAGAATCCCAAAACTCTGTCCAAGTCTCCTCAATAGCCATGTCAGAAATACTTCAACTCATACGCAAACTCTTACGACTATGAATCTGACTTGTACAGTGTAAGTGATGGTGGCTCTCCCCAACTAGAATGACAAAGAAACTTACTTCTCCAGTACGACAACCCAATGATTCCCCAATCCAATGACTCCATCCTCGAGGAGCGGGGTATTCCCTTCTAAGTTCAAGTGGCAACCAGCTCAAGAAGAGGGGGTGAAGAGAAGAATGGACGATAGCCAGTGTAGCTACCTATCCTGGGATGCAAGACCAGTGTAGTCAAGTCATCCTGCTGCAGGCTCACATATTTGACTTTGGAACTCAAGCTTGCTTATTGACTTTGTACTTGCAGGCTTTTTATTTTTGTACATGCCTGAACACATTTTTTTTGAATACTATATACAGCAGCATTTACATAAGGAGTTTTTCCTCTTGAGCCAGTAGACTATCCCTCTTTTGAAGCTTTATCGCAACCCACAGCCTCCTGTCTTTAGACTTCCTAATCACTGGACGGGTTGGGGTGCACTTCCCTCCCTAGAGGAGGACAAATGTTTCCACTTGTGTGCGTCTCATACCGGCAAATCCAATCCCCTCACCACTCCAACTGAGTTGAGCCATGTGAAAGGTGCAGGTGTCCAAGTTAGGTCATTATCAACAAGAATCGTGCGTGTGCTCCGAAATACTCTACTTAGGCAGTCAAGAATCCATTGAACCAAGTCTCGTGATCCTCAAAGAATTAAGTCAACTAGACCTGAAGTACCTCAAGCCCAGTTCCTATAGGGTTCCTGTTATTAGGTAGATTTTTAAAGTCCAATCAGGCTCCAATCTTCAGATTTTACTTAGACTCGTTCAACTATCAAACTCAATCCGAAAAATGCTCATGCTATGCAATGCAATGCAGAAAATATTTTTGTGATGCAACTTTCAAGGATTTTGAACTTTTTATGGATTTTTGAAAAGATGATGCATGATGATGCATATGCATTTTTTTGTCTTTTTCAAAAAGCTTTTTCAAATGTTTTTGGATTTTAGTTTTGCAAATGTTTTTGGGCTTTTTGAAAACAAAAAGATTTTGGCTGAAAAATAGGTTAAAATATGTACACGGGAGTGCTTCTTATATATACAAGAAGTGAATTTTAAGAATTTACAAGGGTAAGTGATCAATTTTACAAGTACATATATAGTGGATTTTGGTGTGATGTGTATATTCCTCAAACTTATTTGAAAACAATCTACACACAATTTTTGAAAACTATAGTCCAAAATAGTTTTTACAGACATTTTACACACATTTGAAAACATTTTTGCAAAGGCTTTCAAAACAGTATAGATAGATTTTTCACAATATTTTTGCAACCATTTTTCAAACCACTTGCAAATCATTTTTCAACAATTTTATTTCACACAAAGAAAAGAAATTTTACAAACCACACAATTTCACATAGGTTGAAAACATGTAACAAAATACTTTCAAAATAGTTTTCAATAGATGTTCACAAAGATTTTCAAATTATTTTTCAAACATTTTGCAAAAAACATTTTCACCTGATTTATTAATCAGTAAATACAAAAAGAATCTGAGGAATAACCACATCTTTTTATTAAGGATTTTAAATGAATTTTTAAAAAATTTTTAGCCATATTATTAAGAAAATATGAAAGTACGAGTTATGGCTAAAGTATATACGCAGTATGTACGACCCCCCTATACTTAGCTTGAGCTATGTCCTCATAGATCGGATAGAGAAGAGAAGACATAACTCGTACTAGGTATAGGAAAATCTAAATAATAAAGGAACAAATGAATCAAACGAATGAGAAGTTGACCGTCCCCCCTATACTTAGGATCAAATAATCCTAAGTATAGCAGACTGTACACAACGCAGGGAGGGTCAAGGGTGGGAATGAACAGATCGTACTCGGATTGCCTCCCCCTATACTTAGGGTAAGATATCCCTAAGTATAGACAAGAAGAGGAGACAATGGAGAGGATCAAAAAGAACAGAGAAACTCGGGGTGCACGCCCCCCTATACTTAGGACAAACTACGTCCTAAGTATGGAAAACTATCTACAAGGGCGGCACTTTTTTTGATAGATGAAGAAGATAGAAATGGAAAAGAAGAAAAGAAGAAAAGAAGAAAATGACTCAACAGATGAAAGTTATATGAACAGATGGATCTGTATAGCGGGGAATAGAGTTGATCACCATATATGAGATGCAGATGCTCAGAATCAAAGGACACATCTCATACCAGAAGAATGGGGGCAACGTCAATGGTCGGTGGATCATGATCAAGATATAGTTTCAGGCGTTGACCATTGACGCGGAAGGTAGAGGAAGATGACGGTTCGGATATGTCGATGCTGCCATTGTCATGTACCTTCCTGACCACATACGGTCCTTTCCACTTGCTCTGCAATTTCCCTGGGAATAATTTCAGCCTGGAATCAAACAACCATACTCTCTGATCCGGCTCAAACTGTTTATGGCTGATATGCGAATCGTGCCATGTCTTCACTTTCTCTTTGTACTGTAGGCTGTTCGAAAAGGCTGTATCTCTCAGTTCTTCCAGGGCTGCCAATTCAGCTCTTCTCTGGTCTCCTATACTCTCGGGATCTAGAAGCAACTTAGTAACTACCCAAAAAGATTTGTGCTTGATCTCCACTGGCAAATGGCACGGCTTGCCATAGACGAAACGAAAGGGAGACATCCCCAATGGATTCTTGAAAGAAGTCTGATAAGCCCACAAGACCGAGTCCAAAAGTTGTGACCAATCCTTTCGGTCTGGGCGGACAACTTTCTGCAAGATTGTCTTTATCTCCCGATTCGATACTTCGGCAAGACCATTAGTCTGAGGGTGATATGGAGTGGCAACCCGATGATCAATGCCGAACTCGTCTGCAAGGGCCCTGACTTTGTCATTGATGAAGTGAGACTCCCCGTCTGAAATCAAGACTCTAGGTACCCCGAACCGTGAAATGATATTTTCCCTCAAAAATTTGCAAACGGTTTTAGCATCTGCGGCTCGGGCGGGGATGGCCTCAACCCATCGGCTGACATAATCCACAGCGAGCAAAATATGCTCGAATCCCTGACTCTTAGGAAATGGGCCCATGAAATCAATCCCCCATGCATCAAAAACCTCACAAAAGTGAATGGGTTGCATGGGCATCATGTCTCTATGTCCGCAGGTTCCCATTTTCTGACAGTCAGTACATCTCTTCACGAACTCATCAGAATCCTTGAAGAGAGTAGGCCACCATAGGCCGGATTGAAGCACCTTCTGTGCTGTCCTTTTTCCAGAATGATGTCCTCCTGCCTCAAGCTTTTGGCAGTATGTGAGGACGCTATGATGCTCTTCTTGAGGAATGCACCTTCTCCAGATACTGTCCCCTCCTTCATGATAAAGGATGGGATCCTCCCAATGATAAAACTTGGCCTTCGCCAGGAAGGTCTCGAGTTTCTGCCTAGGCCAACCCTGAGGGACTGTCTTGGCAACAAGATAGTTTACAAAGTCAGCATACCACAGGAGTGAGGTGACATCCAAGATCGCCTCATCTGGAAATGTCTCTGTGATAGGTGCGCTGGGCTCAGATTCCTCGAGATTCTCCAATCTGGAGAGATGATCCGCCACCACATTCTTGACTCCAGACTTGTCCTTAATCTCGATGTCAAATTCCTGGAGTAGAAGGATCCATCTGGTGAGACGTGCTTTGGCGTCCTTCTTAGCCATTAAGTACCGGATGGTGGTATGATCAGTGTAAATGGTCACTCTGGATCCGAGAATGTAAGATCTATACTTATCAAGAGCGAACACTACGGCCAGCATCTCTTTCTCAGTCACTGTGTAATTCCGCTGCGCGGCATCCAAAGTCCGGATGGCGTAGTGAATGGCAAAGGGTAAACCATCCCTCCTCTGTCCGAGCACAGCCCCAACGGCAAAATCTGAGGCATCCGTCATGATCTTGAATGGAAGAGACCAATCGGGTGGCTGAAGGACAGGAGCTGAAACAACCATATTCTTGAGAGTCTCAAAAGATTCAAGACACTTATCATTAACAATAAACTCGGTGTCTTTGGTGAGCAAGTCAGTAAGCGGTCGGGCAATTCGACTGAAGTCCTGAATGAACCGTCAGTAAAAACCGACATGCCCCAGTAAAGACCGTAACTGACGCAAATTGGACGGTGGATTAAGCTTCCTGATGATGTCCACCTTGGCTGGATCGACCTCCATGCCCCTGTTGGAGACGATATGACCGAGGACCGTCCCTTGAGTCACCATAAAGTGACTCTTCTCCCAGGATAAAACAAGATTAACCTGAATGCAGCGCTGAAGCACACGGTCTAGGCAGTCAAGACAAGCGTCGAACCCGTCGCCATAGACCGAGAAGTCATCCATGAAGACCTCTAAACAGTCACCCACCATGTCCGAGAATATGGACAACATGCACCTTTGGAATGTCGCTGGAGCGTTACATAGACCAAAGGGCATCCGTCTGAAAGCATAAGTCCCAAACGGACAGGTGAATGTCGTTTTCTCCTGGTCTTCGGGCGCAATGGCCACTTGATTGTATCCAGAGTACCCATCAAGAAAACAATAATGACTCTTCCCAGCTAGCCGTTCGATAATCTGATCAATGAATGGTAGCGGGAAATGATCCTTCTTGGTGGCCTCGTTCAATCGTCTGTAGTCCACACAGACCCTCCAAGAAGTTGGTACTCTGGTAGCGATCTCCTCTCCAGACTCATTGACAACTGTAGTGATACCCGTCTTCTTGGGTACCACATGTAGCGGACTTACCCATTTGGAGTCGGAGATGGGATAGATGAAATCGGCGCTCCACCACTTGGAAATTTCTTTCATGACTACGTCTCGAAGATTCGGGTTCAGCCGTCGTTGGAACTCACGCGACGGCTTAGCGTTATCCTCAAGATAAATGTGGTGAGAGCAAAGATTTGGGCTCAGCCCCTGGAGATCAGCTATACTCCAACCGATTGCCTTGCGGTTTCTTTCAAGAACCTCCATCAGACGAGATTCTTGTTCTCCAGTCAAATCTGCTGAGATAATGACTGGGTACATTTCTGGCTCACCCGCAAGGAATCTGTATGTCATTGACTGCGGCAGAGGTTTCCTTTCTGGACAACTGGGAGGTGGCAGATCTGGCTTCTGATATGTCTGTGTAAATGCGACCAGGTCTGCATGGGAGAACTCTCGCTCTGCATGAATTTCTGACGAAGGGCGGCCGACTAGATCATCAATAAATTGTACTGGCTCGCACTCTGTCATGGTTGTCTGCTCAGATGGAATCAGACAAGGCAAGTAATCATCAAAATCGTCCCAATCAATGTCTGAATCCGAGGGATCAGAAGAAGATGAGCACGAATGAAAATCATCTGCACCACTCATCACAATACTGTCAGCTTCAGATGTATCCTCCTCCAGGGACGTGCTCTCCCGGCTCTCGACTGCCATGAGCATGAGATATGGTGAGTCTGTAGGCAAGGCGAGAGTCGGTGCCACAGGATCTATCCAATTGGATTCATCATCAGTCATCTCAAAGTCACAAACCTGGTGGATGTCTAGCTCTTCCTCTGTCATTTGCGCTGCTTCACTGGACTTTTCGGAGCACTCTAACTCTCTGGCTCTAGTCTCTTCGATCGTCTCTATTTGTACGGTTTCGCCCTCTATGTGAAAGCATACCTTCCCGCTATCATGGTCGGTTACCGCCTTGGCTGTGGCCAAGAATGGACGTCCGAGAATGATGGGGGCATCAGTTACCGACTCAGGGATCTCCATGTCCAACACAACGAAGTCCACGGGGAATTTCAGGCCCTGAATGGTAACGACCACGTCTTTCAATAACCCCTTCGGCCTCTTAGTCGACCTGTCAGCAAACTGAAGGACCGTTCTGCTTCGAAGAAGAGGGCCAAACTCGAACTGCTTGAGTAAGGCTGCCGGAAGAAGGTTAATTGAAGAGCCGCTGTCTAATAGGGTACGATCAAACTGCTGCTCCTGAATCTCGCATCTGACATAGGGAGCTCCTGCGTCTGGTCGCTTGGCTGGCAGCTTGTTCTGTATGGTGCAGCAAGTGGAATGAGTGAGCACATGAATCTGATCTCTGTGATTCCTCCTCTTCCTGCGGATGGTGGTTTTCTCTTTCAGGTTCTTTTTGAAGAGGGGGATGTGCTCAAGTGCCTCTTGTAGAGTCAGCTGAATGTGGAATCTATCTATCATCTGATTGCTGAACTCCACCTGCTGGTTCTTTTTTTGATTTCCTTTTTTATTTCCCTTCGCTCGGCGGAGTGCCTCAGGGAAGGGGATGGTAGGGGCCTCCTCAGATGGAGGACTAGGCGTCGGTCCCTGTACCTGTGAAGACGGAGAATCCATACAATAATCATCATTCACCACATATGGATCCGTAATTTGAACAGAAACCTTTCCTTTATTCATATTTTTGTTTTTGTTTTTGTTCCCACAGTCTCTAGATACAAAATGTGGCAACATCACAGATGGTGGCTCAACAAAAGTAGATGTGGTGGCCTCAGCACCACCACTAGCACCTGTCTCTGCGGCATCAGCACCGCACTCTGGTTCAGCGTCCAAAATGGTGGCATCAGCACCACCGTCTGCATCTGGCCTCTCGACGGCATCAGTACCGTCGTCCTGATCTCCATCATTGGTGGCATCAGCACCATCGTCTTCAACATCATCTTGGGCGGCATCAGCACCGCTCCTCTGCTCCTCTGGCGCTCCTGGTTCAGCATGTGGTTGTCGCTCAGAAGAGGCGCCGCCGACTGGCATCCTACCGCTCCTAGTAGTCACAAAATCAGCATCATTCAAAGAATAAGACATATCATTCAAATCGTCACTAGGAGAGGTATCCTCTGTGAACTCTACCTGCTCAGATTTTCTTTTTAGGTTATTAGGATTAGGTTCGATCTGAGCGGGTATGGCGGCTTTGCCTTTGATGATATCCCGCATCTCCTGCCGGAATTCATCCATTTCTTGCCTGAAAGATGCTCGCTGTTCAGATAGCAAGCGGGCAAGATCATCAAGGGCTGGGTTCTCAAAGACTGGACCCTGAGAACCGGATGTCTGTCCCTGCTGGAAATGGGGCTGCTGCTGCTGGTGTTGCTGTTGATACTGGGGGGAAGGCTGGTGATAAGACTGCTGAGGCGGCTGGCGCTGCCTCCACTGTTGTCCCTGATAGGCGGGACGAGGACCATTCTGATATTGCTGCGGCTGGGCATACTGGGGCTGCTGGTTATGCTGCTGTGGCTGGCTGTTCTGGTGTCCTTGGGCAGGATTCTGCTGCTGGGAGGAGGAGCCACCGTTGCCCCAACGGAATCCGGGGTGATCCCGACGAATCCCGGGCTGAGGGTACCGGTCGTACCAAATCCCGTTGACTTTTATCAACGGTTCCTGCTCGAAAGAGGGTGGAGGAAGAACTGTCAGTGGCTGCTCCGGCTGATACACCACCATCTGCGTCTCCTGAGATGGCGGTTGCTCTGGATGGTACTGTAGCAGTGGAACCGGCTCTGCCTGAACACGATTCACCTGCCGGTATGAGGTAGAGGGTTGGTTGGAACTGCTACTGCCGGAGTCAGCCCGTGACCTGGGAGGCTGTTGGGAGTGAGCTTGTGCCTCCTGAATGCATAGGATTTGAGTTTTCAGGTCACTCATGGTTTTGGTGAGAAGGTCCATCTGAGCAAGACCTTGGTTCTGCTTCTTCTCGAGGATTTCCATGCGGTCCAACTTTTCACTAATAATACCCATGTCGGCTGCTGCTGATTCAGCTTGGGCTGCGGCTACCGACGTTGTGTTGGGACCGGCATCGATGCGGGCGATCCTCTGAAATGATCCCGCTCCTTGCGGGGGCTTCTGCTGTGTATAGACTCGGGCCTGGATCATCACTGTGGAGTTTTCTGCCATGCCTTCATAGATGGCCCAGACGTCGTCTTCTCCCTTGGAGAAATAGGACCCACCGCAAGAGGCGTTCACAAGCCCCTGCAGCTCCGGTGTCAGCCCACAGAAGAAACTCTGTACGAGAATGGGCTTGGAGATATCATGGTACGGACACCGGTCGATGAGCTCTCTGAATCGATCCCATGCTTCGTGGAACTGTTCATTTGGGATCATGACGAAATTGCTGATCATAGCTCGAGCTGCGTTGGTCCGGCCGAGCGGGTAGTACTTCTTTAGGTATGCAGTCCGGAGATCTGCCCAGGTGTCGACGAATCGCCCAAGGTGCTTGAGCCAATATGCGGCTCTATCAACCAAAGAGAACGAGAAGGCGATCATCTTGATGGTGTCCTTGGTCATCAACCGATCATGGATAGTGCTGCAAATCATCTCAAATTCCTGGAGGTGGAGGTGCGGCTCTTCGATCGGCAACCGGTGAAACTTGGGTAGCAGCTGGATCATGTGGGGCCGAAGCTCGAAATCTCCGTGGATTGGCGGGAGTCTGATCCATCGGTGAGTGAGGGATGCAGCTGGGTTGTGCAGTTCCCTCATAATAGTCTGTGGCGGTCGCTCAGCGTCTGGATCGCCTCCTCCTGCATCGGGTCCTCCTCCTCCACCTCGGCCACCGCCCCCAGGTCCGTTCTCTCTCATCTGTGCTATCTCTCTCATCAGGTCACCCATGAATGTTCCCTGGTCCCGGATCTGTCTCTGCATGGTCTCCAGGGATGCTAACAAGGAGTTGTTGATGGCCACTTGATCGATTATGAACGGAGGGTGATCGTGGTCATCTGGGTGCTCGCCTCTGTCTGCCATTGCTGGATTCTCTGAAAAAGCAAAGGAGGCCATTTCAGGTGCTGTTGAATGAGCTGAACTCTGTGATGCACTGAAGTTTGAAATGATTTGACTGAGAGAAGGAGAATGGGAAGGGTGGTCGAGGGGGAACAGGGTGGATGTGAACTCGGGCTCGGAGAGCGGACTCTCCGAGGCATTCCTAGATGAGTAAGGAGGAGTGCTAGATAGCGGTGCCGACAAGGTCGGCCTAAGAGATCTCCGTCCCATCATCTTGATTATTCGAGAAGAGTGGGGATAATGCAAGAGAAGAAGAAGATGATATGCAACAAAATTGTGCACAATTGTGCGGTGTTTTTGATCTTGACCTAAATAAATCTAGCAATCAAACGCAAAGCAAGGGTGATTTCACCAACTCAACTCGTGAAGCCGTGAAGGTTCGGCTTTTATCTTGTCAATTTTAGCTTGTTTTCAGGTATTTATCTTATCACGAGTCCTTAGAACGCTACGCCTATAGGAGCGAGAGTACTGCCAGGAAAGTGTCCCCGTACTTGTCCTCCTCCTGTGTAACCTGTAACTTGCGCTTTTTGAGGTCCTTGTAACCCTTCCTGGATCCCTACTCAGCCAAAGAAATAGAGGGAGGAAGCCGATAGACGAAACCGATACTTCGGACCTCGCGCGCAATGGAATCACCCGTGAGCGTGCAAGATCCTACTCGGACGCAGCCGGTGAGACAGACACACCCGTGAAGGCGTGGCCTAAGCTCGGTACTTCGGACAAGGTCGGCGCTCACACAATAGTGAGTCACCAATGGCGACCAAGTCCTACTCGACTACGTACGATAGTAGCGCCAATACTTCGGAAATCCAGGCGATACACAAGGCAGCCACAAGTTGGGTTTTTGGCTCTAATCCTTACAAAGCGCTCACCTCACTTGGAAGGAGACCTTCCCATGCAACCTGAATACAAGTGAGGGTGTGACTCTCCCCAAGCAATGAATCCAATTACCGATTTTATTTTTGGTCAAGTTTTCTTAGCAGTCCCTTTTTTAATTTTTTTTGGTGTTATTGCTTCTTTTGAGTAGATTCAAACAAGCGCCTAACGATTTTTGTATTTTCTTGATCCTACTTTGTTCCAAAAACAGAGGGAGAATAGAGTCGGAAATGCCGTGCAAGTCGACACCAAGGTGGAAATCTCACCTTTGTGTCTAAATGATGCATGCAAAGTAAGGAGACTTACAGCGAATCCCAGCTCTCTCCATGCGGGATGCAAAGCAGAATTTTTAAACCTAAACTACATGGCGATATGCAAGTGGAAATCGTCCTAGAACAGGCAACTGCTAGCGTGAAGAACCACAAGCTAGCTATTAACTCCTAATCCGAGTGTCCGGTCTAGGCTCACCCCTCCTCTGCTCAACACATTTGAGTTAGGAGAAAGCGCTTGTTCGGGTGTGAGCTCGCGGCGCGTGGATCGGAAGCTACTAGCTAACTGTTTAATTAATCTAAGTCCAAATACGAACTATAGGAACATGCAAGAGTTATTAGGGTGTTTGGACCTAGGCTAGTCGAATCAAGCAAGACCTATTCTAAGAGCTCAATCCACAAAAGAGAGGAAAAATGAAAACAAAACCGGAAAATGACAGCGATGAAAACGCGATCAAAACATCGGTGAGCCCCCGGGTGAACAAACACCCGAAAATTAGGCCCGGTAGTGTCTAAGTGTCCAAGAGTCCAAATGTACCTGTGTTATTACAATTCAACAAATCACTCTCTCACAAAGATAAAAGAAAAGCTAACTAATCACTCTCTCTCACTCTTCTCGCTCTCTCCTGCCGGCTTGGCTAAGAATAGCCGGGCTCCGCGTCCCAAGGTTGCTTCGGGTCACCTAGGCGATCCGCCTTGCTCCACGGTCCCTCGCAAGAAGACAAGAAAAGAAATGGTCAGATAGCTCAATCAAAATATATATCAAAAATGTAAGAGAGATAAAATGGAGCTATGGTAAACAACAATTACAAACAAACAAAATGTAAACTACTCGTTGTTGCTCCCCGGCAACGGCGCCATTTGATAATCTCGAAAATCGATGCGGTTGTATCGACTCACAAGGTGAGTCAACAGTCGGTGTTTGACCACACAAATTCTGAAATTAATCAACAATTAACCCACACTAAAGATCAATAAATTAGAAATAATGTGGAGTTAAAATTTATTTTTAACTCTGCACAAATGAATGTAAAGGGCAAGTATGCAGAGAGTTCGAACACAGGGAGCAAACAGGGTAATTCAAAAATTGTGTTCAAGTGTGTGTATGTGATATGTCTACACTAAGCAAGCAAGCAAATAAAATTTTTGTGGGTTTTTAATTTTTAATTTTTTTATTTTTAATTTAATTTTTAATTTTGTATTTTGATTTTTTTGATTTTTATATTTTTATAATTTTATATTTTATATTTTCTTTTTCTTTTTCAATATTGGAAAGCAAAGACAATGTAATGAAAGACAAGGTAAATATTTATAAAAATGTGCAAAAATAACCAAAAATTCAGAAATAAATTATTTTTGGTATTTTTAGGATTTTTACTGTTTTTGTTATTTTTGGGGATTTTTGAAGGTGTTTTTGGTATTTTTAAATACTTAAATAAGTCAAAACAGTGAAAAAAGAGCTGGCTGTGAATAAAATGGGAATTAAAAATAGCAACCAGTACTCAAAAATTTTTCACAATAATTTTCAAATAAAAGGAACAAAATAAGGAACACACAGAACCTGGGTTTGTATTTTTTAGAGTTTTCCTTGATTTTATATATTTTTTTGAAGTTTTGAGTGTTTTAAATTTTTAGTGTTTTTCTTTTGAGATTTTTAATGATTTTTGGACTGACACTAATAGAGGATAAAATAGACACTAGGTGAATTTTTTAGAATTTTTGGAATTGTTTTAATAATTTTTTGGCATTTTCTAAGCTAGACAGTAGAGAAAAAGCACGTTTTTGATTTTTCATAAATATGAAAATAAAATAAAATCAAAAACTAAAATAATAGCATTGAAGTACACGTATCCAGGAACTAAACCCTATTTTTGTGGAATTTTTGGACTTAAGATGATATGTTAAATAAATACAACAAGCATCCAATTAAAACATAGGCCTGACAGGGGTATTTATGCAATTTCTCAAACATCCAAGGGCATACATGCAATTTTCCACAAAAATATACACTGAATATTCAATTTATAGCTCCAAAAACTAATTACAAAAACCGCCTGGGTCTCTTAGAAATTTTCCCACCAGGGCGCGTGACTTGCACGCGCCTGGCGAGGACTAAATTGTAATTTCTCAAAAAGCCGGGGCTTCAAATGCAAAATAGCCAAAAGTTTTACACTGTAATACAATATTTTTGGACTGAACTGAAATACCCAAACCTCAAGGGGTATCCTTGCAAAATGCCCACCCCCTCACGTGCACAGGCACGTGAGGTGACGTGGCGAAGGACCTAAGTGCGAATAAAACAAAGGTAAGGGTTCACATGCAAATATTACAAAATGTTAACACTACAGACAAAAGTTTCAGTGCTAAAATATAAATACAAAACGTGCGAGGGTTGGGATGCAAAATACCCTCGCCGGGACGATCCGCAGATGACGCGTGGCGCGAATCCAACAGCTGGCAGCTGAGCGCGATCCAGCGGCAGGGAACGTGCCACTTATCCACGTGGCAGCACGGGGACGGCCGATGACGGTTCGCTTCGACGTCTGGGATTAGATCTCAGAAAGAGATCCAACGGTGGGTGGTCGCGGAAGATCTGACGGTCGATGCGCGATCTGGAACTCCAACTCGATCCAACGGTGGCGAAGGCCGGAGCAAGAACAACGACGAACTCCGGCGAGCCGAGGTTCTCCGAGGTCAAGCTCCGTCTCCGGCGGGCTTCTTGGCTTCAAAATCGGGCTGGAGCTTCCTGGGGGCCTTCTCTTTCTCCTGGGGGCACCAAAAGTGCACGGCGATGGCCGTGACGCTCACAAGTGGTCGGCGGAGCTGGAGAGCTCGGCTGAGCTCCGGCGAGCATCAAAAACGCGCCCAAGCGTGAGTCAACGTTCTTCGACCCTGCAAAACTAGTCAAGAGGTCCAGGGCAAATTGCCTGGACCCTAAGTGGACCTAATCGACGCGAAAGGCGGAGTGGCGATCGGTGGCCGGAGGTGCGCTCCGGCGAAGGGATGTGATTTGGCGAAGGAGTAAGCAGAACTTGAAATTTCTTTAGGGCTAATGATCCTAAGCATGAGACTAAGCGAATGAACGGAAAATAAAAGGGGGAAAGGGCCCTCAACGGCCGGAGCCAGAGGGGAAAAAGTACCTCGACCGGCGACTTTGCGGGAGGTGGTGGAAGCGCCTCCGACTTCCTCTGCCCTGGCTGAACGCACGGCGTGAGAGCTGTCACCTCCACGAGTGCTTGGAGCACAAGAAGAGCAAGGAAGGGTGGACCGAAGGTGTTCAAAATCGAGAGGAAAGAAGGGGGCTCGTTATATTTGGTTTGACCCTGAGTTGCAGGGGTCCAAAGACCAAGAGATCTGGAGCACATCAGTGATCCATGGCCCGATGTAAGATATGGGCGAGCTTCCTCGATCATCGACGAACAAAAGTCAAGAAGGCGCTAGCACGAGATGAGGTACCTAGCGTCCTCGAAAAAATCGAGAAAACAACCCAAAAATGAGCCTCTGACAAAGCTACAGGGGGTAGGGCGTCCAGTTGACCGAGGTCAACTGTTGCCCCCTCCTGGTTGGTCCACGTGGACCAACCAGGAAAAACCCTGAAAAATTAATTTGTAAAATCAATAAAAAATGGAATTAGGTCGAATTAATCAAAAGTTATAAAATGAAAAATGCTTAAAATTTTATGTAGTATTTTATTTTGATTTTTAATAAATTTTATGACTTGTATTTTTATAAGTTACCTTTATGGCCTTATATAGGTATAATGCCTACATATTGCATCTTTTTATTTTTATTTTGTATATTTTAATTTTATTATTTTTGTTTCTTATTTTGTAAAATTATAAAATACTTTTATACACATAAATATATTTTTATTTTATTTTTCTGATTTATTATATATAATTAATAAATTATAAGAGTGTTTTGTATAGGTATATATATAGGCAGTATACCTATGTATTCTTTATACAAATATTTTTATTTTTGTATTTTCTTTGCATTTTATTCTGATTTTAGTACACATATATATTATAAATAATATTTACAACATTATAAAAATATAAAAATATAAAAATAATGAATAAATAATAAATTGAATATTTTAATCAGTATAGCTATACAACGGGGGTCCAAAACTCAACTTTCAAACCGTAGCTCAGCCAAATGTGAAACCACCACCATTAATTAGCTTATTTTCTTCTATATACAATTAAAGGTGAGTATGCTGCATTTGGAGTTTTTATTTGTGAGATACGGATCTGGGAAGTTGGGATTCTGGATTCTTATTCAGATCGTAACTTTTTATCTGTGTACTCTTTTTCTGTGAAATCAATTTTGTATTTTTCTTTATAAAATTATCTACAACTTTCATGTACAAAGTTTCTTTATTTGATGTATAAAAAGTGGAACCAAAAATAGGTCCCAAAATGAATAAGAAATGAATAGAATGTATAGGTATTTGGACTGTGTTTTTGACCTTATCTCCCCCTACTTTATTCCTTGTCAAACTATTCATCAAGATGCCTAGGTCTCGGGGTTTCGGGTCATAAAATATTTACAATATTTTATTCTTTTTCTTTTCTTTATTTATTCTATAATTTTGGCCTTAATTACAGTATTTTATACACTATTGTGATGCACATGCATGGATGCTAAGATGGTGATTTTAATGCTATTTACAGGCATTTGCCAGGGTTTTTGGTGCCAAAATGATAGAATAAAGATGATGAAATGTGGATTCATCAGCTCTTCAATTTATTTCATTCAATAATTTAATTTATTTTCTTATTTATTATGTAACAGTGTAAATTGATTGAATTTAGAGTTCAAGTATAAGGAGGCACTTAATATTTTTAGGATAATCCGTATCCGTTTCTTAAATATCCGTATCCGAATCATGATTATCCGATTTCGAATCCGTATCCGTATTTAAGGATACTGTATTCAATTTTCGATATCCGTATGATATCCGTATCCGTATCCGTATCCATATTTTGAAACGGATAAGGATATGGAAATACCTATATCCGTATCCATATCCGTTCGTTTGCATCCCTAATCTATAACCCTCTGTTTGCTGCCAGATTCGTGATGTTTTTATACCATTGGGTTATGGGGGATACGAGTTACTTATTGTCTTGTTTTTATCGTGTTTCATCGCAGTTTTTGGCATGATGGATAACTTATCGCATCATATTTTTGGTTTTTCCGGCCAAAATATGGCATGCATGCATGATCTGAATAGATATTGTTGATGTGGATGTTAGAAACACAATGGTATAGTTAGATCGTCTATCAGAGTGATTTCACAAAACATCGTCATAGTGGTTCCGGCTATTGTCCATATATATCAATCACAATTTTCAGTTGATCAATCACGCACGATCGATCATGCCTTAAGGATGATCGACCATTTGGATCAAAATGATAGATCATGGTTGACTTTATGATCAATCACTAAATGTCGATCATTAATGATCCATCATTCGGTGACCATGGACCCATTTGAAGCTTAAAATTGATGAAATTTGATTCTGAAATGATATACACCATATAGGAAAATAATATATATATATATAAGTGTATGGATTATGGAAATAAATCGATAATCAAGTGAAATGGATTCAGTTTAATCTCAATTTGAAAATAAAGGATGTTAATGGATTTGGAAGGCATGGTGAGGATGAGCTTGAGCATCTTATGCACTCTTTTAGATCCGAGTTTCAGCTCTTAGGACCAATAGTCGAGTTTTTTGTTATAGTTCTACTTTAATACAATGGTGTCTGATTTTCAATGACATGTGGGTAGCTTGGAGTAGCATCGCCAAGGGAGGGGCACACACTCTTGGGGTACTGTGTAGAATCTTTGTTGGTCACGATCTCGATAGATCGTTTATTAGAGAACATACTTTTAGCGTAACAGTATGCCCTTCTTTCAAGGTGTATAGTCTTGATTTTCAGATGTGCGCTAATAAGTAGTTATGGTCACTTGTATATACTTCGCTTCTTTCACTTCAGGTCGGTAGGAATAATTGGTGCATGCCAAATTGATTGGTGTCTGAGTGCTAACCTTAAGTAGAGAGTTCCAGAAGTTGTGATTTATTTGAAGGAGAAGGTCCAGTACGGTTTCAAGACTAGACTTTTCAAGGATCGATTATAGATCAGTGGTGAGGGTTGGCACATGGAAAAGTGTGGGGATAGGTTTAGAATATTGTAAAGTGTGAGTTTTCATGATTTATATCAAGGCTAGTATTACAATGATAAGAATAATGACATGGATCAAGGAACTAGGTTACTTGATCAGTTTCAGTATTGTCATAACTCTAGTTCTGGATCGTTGGATCCTCCTAGTTACTGGATCTGGTGACTCAACAATAGCTTTTCCAATAATAACAACTAACATTCAGAAACAAACTGCAATAAAATGCTACATATAGATAATCTCACATTTTTATTCCATTAACAAAATAAGGCTTACATATAAAACATGCCATACTATTTTTCTTATATTTGTACATCAACCTGAAGGAAAAGAACTGAAAAAAAACTACTAACTACCTTAGACTAGAAGCTACTATTGTTAGCTAGCTGGCTGACTAAGATCCTTGCGATGGCTCACCAATACCTATTGGATTTTCAGAAATCATAGGATAAAGATTAGCGACTGCTAAGTAACGAAGAAGAGAAAAGTGAACAAGTAGTGCATTTTAGCAAAATGTATTATACCATAAAGTTTAATTTTATCTCATTACATTAAGTCATGTTCCTTCTATTCCACGTCAAAGATTAGTCCTGGTGTTTACCTCACCTCTGATGGATTCCAAAACTGTGGGCACTTTGGGATTGGAGATTGTATTGATCTGGTGAGCTTATGCCACCGCACATCGCCTCAACTAATCATCTAATACTACCCTGACAATCATCTTTTTATTTTATTATCCAGGGTCCCAACCTCTCAACTTGTCAAATATGGAAATACATCGTCCTTGAGGATCTGGTAGCTTAAAACCACATGCTAACTTTTAATCATATATACCAACAATTTTAAATACATGTTATCGTAACCCATCCGTTGTTAAACTACATGTGTCTCCACATGGCATGACCATATTTTCAATCAGTCAATCCGTCGAATGGAAGCCGAGTACCATATGTTGCAAATAATCTATTATGTCCGCCCAACATATCCGAGCAACCGTGTCCTACCTAGGTATGACCTACCAATATGGATGTTCTTCTGACAAAGCTACAGGTTGCATGCCCAACCTGTAGTATCTACTCCAAGCCATCCTTATCAAAAATTATAATTGGATCCACTTTTAGCCATAAAAATTTCAATATCGATTTAGTATTGCATGTAAATCATAACGACTATAATAATGATTCATTACACCAACTCTATTTTAGCAATTATTTTGCAGTAAATCATGAATCAAGCTTATGAATATTCTTTACAATAAAGAACATAATAAACAAGATCTGTATTGTATTTAACTTGAGAATCTAATAGCAAGAGGTACAATTTCGTTACCCGATCGTGTTAACTTCCCAGTGCAGTCAATCTACCTTGATTCTTTTTCAACTAGGGGCTCATTAGCTCCTCCTTCCCGAAGCAGTCGAGGAGAGGAACATTCTATCTTCCTTTTCTTATTCTTCCCAGCATCACTTCACTAGAACTTCTTCTCCACCTCCCTACCCTTCCCTTAGCCTCTCAACCCTAGACATGAGGTGGTGGTGGAATGTAAGACATAAAGAATAAAGGTAAAGCGGAGGAAATATATTTATGGGTCTCTAGGATGTATGCCTGCCATCCCAGTCAACACCCAGTCAACAAGACTAGCGAATCATTATTTACTTGTTGTGCAACACGATCCCAGTTAGTTGTCTTGTCATCGTAAAAACCACGGGATATCCAACCCATGATTTTGTCCAAACTTATCAAGAAGCCTATGGTTTTTGTAACGATGCTTCATCTACATTGATCATGATTAATTAGTCATGATTAATTAATTTAACTAAGATTAATACCTATTGATTTATGATTTATTTTTACTAATCATGATTAATTTACTTTGCATTAAGGAAAAGAGATCGGTTGTATTACAAAGATTGCAAAGTAATCCCAAGAGAGAGTTTGACAACCCAACATCGCTTGTTAGTCATGGATGTGCAAATAAAAGGGTTGGTAAAGAAAAAATGGGTTTTCAAGATCACTAGAACTAGATGGTAGAATCTTCAACTGAAACAATCAAGCTTTAGGGAGAAGGTTTTAGAAGACTTATCTTGGGATTATAACAGAAGTGAAAATGAGCTATGGGAGGCAGTAGCATCTTGTATCTGAAGAGTAGCCAAAGAGATGCTAGGCGAGTCGAAGGGAGGAGATCTAGGCCAAATGGAGGCTTGGCAGTGGTGTGAAGGTGTGCAAGAGAAGCTCAAAAGTAAAAGAGCATGCTTTAAAGCTATGTCTAAGGATAGAACATAGGAAACTGTCACAAACTACAAAATAAAGAAAGAAGCAAATAAGTATGTAAACGAAGCAAAGTCAAAAGCATATGATGTTTTGCACAAAAATCTCGACTCTAAGGAGGTCCAGAAGGATATATTCAGGTTATCCAAAGTAAGAGAAAAAAAGACCAAAGACCTTTCTGAAGTGAGATACATTAAGGATGAGGAAGGTCATGTGCTTGTTACTAATAAAGACTATATGGAAGTAGTATTTCCATAAGCTTTTCATTGGAGAAGAAAATAGAGAGACCGCATTGGGTGATCTAGGTAGCAGTGAAAGTTACTTGAATCATGCAAGCTATAAACAAATACAAAGAAAGGAAGTAGAGGAGGCCTTGAAGGTTATGAGACCTAGGAAGGGTGTAGGATCGGATGACATTCCTACATAAGTATAGAGTTTTTGGTGAGCATGGTTGGCTTGGCTTACAAACGTATTCAATGTTATTTGACGAAGCAAGAAAATGTCTAAAGAGTTAGAGGATAAGTATCGTTGTGCCACTTTATAAGAACAAAGGGGACATTCAAAATTGTTCAAATTACAGAGGTATCAAGCCGATGAGTCACACTATGAAAATTTGGGAACATGTGATCGAAAGAAGATTGATGCAAGTTTTCAAAGTAAAAGAAAATCAATTCAGATTCATGCTAGGCTGCTCAAATATTGAAGCCATCCATTTATAGAGGAGAACAATGGAGATTTATAAAGTTAAAAGTAAGAATCTCCATATGATTTTTATTGATTTGGAGAAGGCTTATGCTTATGTTTGATGAATCCATGATTCATCACTCTAATTAGCTGAAAATAGAGCTTCATCCTGAGAGTTTAGGATCATTTACATCTTAGCTTCATAAAATTAACTTTCATGCACTCATAACTAATTTGCACAAATTATCATTCATTCATGCATTCATAATCATCTTCACATTTTCACCTAACTTCATGTAGTTTTAATTAAATCATCTTAACTCCAATTGATATGAAACTAACTTCATTGTGTTCATATCACTAACCTTAATCCATGAAAAAATCTTAAAAAAATGCTAGCTTGTACATATGGAAAATAAACCCAAGCCCTAATTTCAGACTAGACAGGCTACAACGATGATATCTTTCACTCTACTCACTTTTAAAGTAATATACATTCAATAACTTCATAACAAGATCAATTTCAAAAAAATCGAAGCTCATTTGTGAAAGTTGGGTTTTGGACCTCTTTTGTGCATTTTACATTTTTGCTGATTTTGACATATCATTTCATGTGCATATTTCATTCATTGTAACTATTTTCTTTTTTGTTTATTTAATTTATTCACTATTTCATAAATTATTAGAAATCAAAACTAAAAAAATTAGAAAAGCAAAGAAAAATACCAATTCTGACTTGAGCTTATTCACCTAATCCACTTGTATACAATTAACTTCCTTAATTTTTATAACACATTCAAAATCCATAAAAATTCCAAAAGTATCATTTGGGTCCATTGCATTATTCCATACCATATTTAATTTTTGCATGCACTTATCTGTCATTAGAAAAGCAAATAAAATTTGCAAAACAAAAAAGGTATTTTATACACATAAAAAATTACAAAAATATTTGTATCTTACACATTACATTTCATTTGTATGAGTCTTTCATGAGTATTGTAGATCACAATTAGTTGCACATTTTTCATGTTGAGAACTTTTGCACCCGGGTCTATTTTCTATTTTAATGCATTTAATTATGCATTTTCATGCTTGGTTAACCAGTCCCGGTCAACTATGTGCCACGTGGTGCACGTCCATCGGGCCACCTGGCCCTGGTCTCCCTAGTCCTCTCTCCTCGCGTGACCCGCACATACCTACTTCCTCCTGCCTCTCTCCACATGCGTAGCACGTAAGACTCTTCAACCTCCCTTGCACGTGATATGCACGTGAATCTCCTTCTTCCCCCAGTTGTACCGTCACCTATGCCCGTCTCATCCGCCTCTCCCAACGGCCGAGCAACCACTAGTCATTCACCCCTCTTTCTCATCCTATCCTCCCATCGATCCCATCTACAACAACTATTGGCCAACCACCGCTCACCCCCACCCCCACCCTCTCTTATTGACCCCCTCGTCAACCAACCACCCACACCTGTCTTCCCTCTATCATCCCCGATGATCTCACACCTAACTCTATCCCCTTTATCCCCTCTGTATCTTGCTCTCTCTACTTAAACCCATCGGGACCTCATGTTTACGGATCCATCGTTCTCAATCCGCCAGACCTGTAGAAGAGAGAAAACTCAGAGAGGAGGTGGTGACAACCCTCCCCTCTTGAGAGAAGATTTCCAGGTGATATCCACAAGCGAAATCAATTGTGTTGCTGCTTCCTCCAAGAGCAGTGTAGCTACACCGCGCTCCTCCTGCGGAGAGGCGATCATCGGAGTTGGCCTCAACCACTCCAACCATCTAGGCGAACTCCTCCGTCATAGCCTCTGCTTCACATACCCTTAATTTCTTCTCTCTTCCTTTTTCCAACCATCGTCGACCATCCCTTTTTATCTTCACCTTCAATCGCCTCCACCGATCATCCTCCGCTCTACCCTTCACCTCTGCTCGATGCCATCAACCGCCATCAGACGCACACCGATGAAGCACCACCATCCTTGCTTTGCCTCTGCATCGACGACCCACAGCCGTGTGTCGGTCACCCCCGTCCTCCACCTTCGCTGATCATCGTAGGTCTTTAAGCCTAGCAGCAACGACCCTCGGATAAAGAACATGTTCCATCCCATCCGTCTGAGGTCACCCAAATTAGGGTCGGCGATCGAATCAACATCGGGTGACTCCTATTCATCCCAAGCCGCCATACCCGAGGCTACAACCTCAGGGGAGCTAAGGCATAAGAAGGCGCTATGTGGAAGGAGGCAGACGAAGCGACACCCGAGCCTACCGCGTGCGTCCAACGCACACATCACGTGTGGGCCTACAAATTATGTCCTTGCCCCTACGCGAGTCTAGAATTTATAGAACCCAGTCATGTGCGATGCACGCGTGACCTTAGGAAATTTGCGCCCTACCCCCGAATCTTCCAAGAACTTCACTTTACTTATACCCCCACTAGGGGTAATTGTAGTGGAAGCCCAACATCTTTGGATAGTTACATAACAACACCCCCAATGGTATATCTGCAAATATTTTATTTATTTTATTTACAATTTAACTCATGAACTTCAATAAGTCATATCTTGAACATTAGTTATCAGATTTCGATGTTTTTGGTGTCATTTTGATCCCTGGTTTACTATCTTTCATATAGAACATTGAAACTTTATTTTTGATCATTATTTCGCAGTAATTAATTGAAGGATTCATTTTTTTTCATTTTGAGCACTTCTATTTTTTGATATCAACTCTCTATTGCTCAATAACTTGTGATTTGTGAATATTTCTTTTGAGAGATTAATTGGAGCTTAATGAAATAATTATTTGCGATAATCACTTGATAATTGGCTTGGATCTTGGCTTGCTTCATTTTCTCCACATCCACTTCCATCAATTACATTTATATTTTACATCATTTAAAAATTAGCAAAAATATTGCATTTGTTTATTCATATTCCACCGTACATCATAGCATTATTTTCTCTACATGAAAATTATTTTGTAAATTTCATGCATCATGTTTCCTCTTTTAGCAATTAATTACATCTTTATATAAAACCCATAAAAAGTTGAAAAAGAGAAAAATAACAAAAATATATGTCTCCTTCGAAACCTAATTTCTTAGATTATTTAATCATTAATCTTAGACCCTCATACTACCTCCCCGAGTTCGATCTTGGGACTTATTCAAGTAAAGTAAATAACTTCCGAACGCATTGAGACTTGATTTTCATATCATTTCTCGGTGGCATCATCACTGTTGATGAATCTTGAATTTCTCGACTACAGCAACTCTGAAATTTTATTTGTTAGGAAGTTTAGTGCTCGTCAATGTCCCACGTAAGATATTATGGAGAGTTTTGGAGAAGAGACAAGTACATATATGTTAACCTCATAAATGATATGAATGATAAGGCTTTATCTTGTGTAAGGATTCAGTCTGGGAAGACTGACTATTTTGACATCAACATTGATTAACATCAAGGTTCAACTTTGAGTCCATTTCATTTTACTTTGATTATGGACGAGTTGACAAGTCACGTTCAGGATGAGATACCTTGGTGTGTATTATTTGCTGATGATATTGTGTTGATTGATGAGACTAGAGATGGAGTTAATGAGAAGCTTGAGGTCTGGAGACATGCATGGGAGACTAAAGGATTTCGTGTAAGTAGGGTTAAAACTAAATATATGGAGTGCACTTTTGATGGAATCAATGATGAAGGAATCAAGGTGAAGATTGGCGGCGATAACATTCAGATGAGAGACTCTTTTAGATACATGGGATCTATTTTGCAACATGATGGGACAGTTGATGGAGATGTTACTAATAGAATAAATGCAGGCTGCTAAAGTGGAGAGACACCTATGCTATTCTCTGTGATAAGAAAATTTTATTAAAAATCAAAGGAAAGTTCTACAAAGCAATAATAAGACATGCTATGCTCTATGATCTAAATGTTGGCCTGTGAACCATAGACATGAGCTGAGAATGACAACAGCAAAAATGAAAATGCTAAGGTGGATGTGTGGACATGCACACGTAAAGATCAGATTTGGAATGATGCAATCAGAAGGAAAGTTGGTACAGCTCCGATCGAGGATAAGATGTGATAAAATTGCTTAAGGTGGTTTGCCATTTGCAAAGGAGGTTAGATGATGCATCGGTTAGGAGATGCGAGTTTTGAGATGTTGACCGACTAAGAGAGGGCTAGGACAACCCAAGAAGTGTTGGAATGAGACTATACGAATGGATCTTAGTTTTTTTATATAAGCCTGAGATTGACACAAGATAGATCTAAATGGAGGCAAAGAATCCATGTAGCCGACCATACTTAATTGTGGGAAAATGCTTTGTTATTGTTCTATGATTAGTACCTTTAATCATTATTAGTCTCCTTAATCATGATTAATTAGTGCTAATGATGATGATTACGGGTGATTTGAGAGCTTAACTGATTTCATCCTCTTTTACTTCTAAAATTCATAACATTTCAGAACCACCTCCGATTCAGACGGAACAAGTTCTGTTGGGTTTGTCTCGTGGTCTGGATCTAATATCCATATATACGATAGTATCCAAAGAGGTTGATTTTTTTGTGCTTCATAAGTATGGTGTGGGTTTACACGGTTACATGCTTTTGTACACTTTCCAGCTTCCAATGGTTCTTTCTTGGTTAGTTGTTTAACACTATACTTGGCAACGTTTCTCATGATGTACCTACTTTCGTGAATATGTAATAGTGAGCAGTTTGTCTTGTTGATTCAGTCTTTCCGCAGTTCATTTTGATTACTTTTGGGTATGAACACATTTTATAGTTTTTGTTGTCTTTACTCGTACCTTTTGGGAAATACTGCATTCATATGTGCATGGGCATTCGGGTGTACATGTATGAATAATTTTTGTGAACGTGGTTACTTGTGAATGCATCTGTAAATGTTAATGGAAAAAATTTACTACATTTTTTACTATCTTCTGTAATGTGTTTCTATTGTGGTTTTGTACTTCGAATGTGGATTGCAATACATGGATTGGATTGATGAGTATCCAGATTCTGGGAGCATCACATTTTGGTATGAGAACAGTGATACATCATTCCATTTCACATATGTAAATCCTTAGTGGTATTCGAACCATAAGAGCATATTTGAGAGTCTTTTGACCTGGCACAGATAACATAAAAATAGTAGTATACATGTCCACATATCTCTCATTAAGTAAAGGCAAGTACTAATGTTATGGTTCTTTATGTATAACCATGCCACCTCATGTAAACACCAACTTGGCACAACAGCTAGCCTTACCGGTTCAGGCCATGCAAGATATGCAGCATTTCCAGGAGGCGATGGAGTAGAGGCTCCAACAGTTGGAGCACTTCTCGCATCATCCCTCTCTTGAATAAGAGGTGACATCTAGAGAAATGAGGATGGGGGACACATAAGGAGAAATTCAAGGTAATGAGGAGCAGTTACCACCTCTGCCACTCAGTCAAACAACACATAGAGACTATTATCATTCTCATAGAGAGTGTCGCTGCTGCTTAGCAGTAATGCCATTAGCAATTGGTATGCACCCTATGTCCTCTAACTTGGGGCAACCTAATGTCGTCATTTACCTTAGTGTTATCACCGTCGACAATGAGGTTATCTCAATATTCAGTGTCCCTTACATACTTCGGCTGTGATACATAGTGATAACACGGATCCCGCAAGGGACAAAATACGTCTCACACAAGACGGAGACGACAGTGTCGCTGAGCGACCGCTTACGAGACCCGTATTAATCAGAGATTAACCCACAATAAAGAATAAGTCAATTAAGTCCCAAAAACGTGAATTGAAATTTATTAACTCTACAATAAAAATGCACAGTGCGTAAGTATGTAGAGGTCGAACCACAGAGAGCAAAAACTAGTAGCTTACATTTATTTATAAACAGGCTAGTCATGTATGCACACACAGGTCTTTTGTGGATTTTTAATTTTTATATTTTTTTGATTTTTTATTTTGTATTTTTGTATTTTGATTTTTAATTTTCTGATTTTGTATTTTCTTTTTATAATTTATGATATATATATATATTGATTTCTTTTTCTACAAATAGATTATATACACAATATAAGAAAAGAGAAGGATAAGATATTTAAAAAAGTAAGTAAAAATAAGCAGAAATCAAGAAATGAAATATTTTTGGATATTTTATATTATTTTAATGTTTTTGTGATTTTTCTAGATTAATCTGAATTTTTTGGTAATTTTAAAGTAAAAAATACTAGAAAATAGTGAACTAGGTTGCTGGCTGAAATTAAAATGAGGATGAAAAATATCAAGCAATGTCCGAAATTCCTCAAATTAATTTTAAACAAAGATAAAATTACAGAAAATTAAAAAATAGAGATTGCATTTTTATGATATTTCTGTGATTTTTAATATTTTTATAAAGGTTTTCGGGGTTTTCTAATTTTTTGGAGTTTTATTTTATATTTTTCAGTGATTTTTGGATAGAAAATCAAACACACTAAAAAGCACAACATATATTTTTTTTGAGAATTTTTCAAGAAGTTTTTATATTTTTTAGGGTTTTCTAATGCAAACAGTAGCAAAAATGCATGTTTTTGAATTTTTAAAAATTTGAAAATATAATAGAAATGCAAAAAAAATAGCGTGATAATACAATGCAACAAGAACCTTTGGTATTTTTTTGGTGATTTTTGGAATTTTAGAGATGCATGCAATAAATAGGAAAAGCAAAAAGAAATTCCAACACTAACATGGGCATTTGTGCAAATAAAATAAAGTCCAGGGGGTTTGTGCAAATATACCAAAAATATTGAACGTGAACATGAAATTCCAAGACCAAATACATATTTCGAAACCCGCCAGGGGGTCATTGCAATTTTCCAAATCACATGGGACTACACGTGACTCACACGCACATGGACCTAAACACAATTTCATAAAGTGTAGGGGTCTGCATGTAATTTTCATAAAAAATAACACTATAACTTTTATTTAATGGACCTTTACAAAATACAAATAAGTACAAGGGCATCCATGAAATTTTTCCGAAACACGTGGGAACTCACGTGGTTTGACGTGGAATAGACCTCGATGTAAATACCAGAAACCCCAGGGGTCTTTTTACAAAATACCCACTTATTTTAAACGTTACATAATATTTATTGGACTAAATAATAAATACAAAAAGGTAGGGGCTAAAAGTATAAATTACCCCTTATTAGGCGCTGATGGACGACAGATCTCCATTCACTTGAACGTGTGTCGTCCATCTGACGGTTGACGACGCTTCGAGGTTGGATGGCTGAGATTAGATCTCCTGATGAGATCGGACGGTCACGAGGCTTGGCATCCAATGGCAGCTGCTACGCCTGGAGTCTTCATCTTGATCAGACGGCTCTGGAGCGGCATGGAAGAATAGGGATGAAGCTTGCGCGCAGCGAGCTTCGATCGGGAATAGCCGGTGCCTCCGGCCTTTTTCGTCGCCTCCGATGGTCTCTACACGTGCCTGGAAGCTCCCTGCATCGGCTGATGGTCTCCACTTGGCCCCTAGAGGTCCCAGTCGTTCAGGCGAGCTCGAGGAAGGGAGGGACCTCCAGGAACCTCTTCCTGGAATCAATCAAACCCAAGAGGGCTCTTTTCACGTCAAGACCTGCACAGGAAGAACAAGCGGCTCGAGGCGAAGCTCCTCGACCAGGGGTTTGAAGCTTTAGCGCAAAAATGAAGGTGGGCGGCGAGGTTCCGGCGAGCGATGGAGGCGAACCTCGATTCACGGATCCACGAGGGGGTTTGGTTGATCAGGGGCGTGCAAATGATGGAGAAGACGATAGGGAATGATATGGCGACGGTACGAGTGTCGGAGAGTCACTAGATGTGACAGGAGTCATCGCCGGAGCGGAGCTCCGGCGAACTACGACTCGATCGATTCACGACGATTTACTAAACTAAAAGCTAAACTAACAACGGGAAATAAATGTTGGAACGAAAACCTATCTGATAAAGCAAGCAAAGGTGCTCAATGCCTGGTGGGGAACCAGGGAGCGTGGCATCGCCGGAGCTCCGTCGTGGGTGCAGCTCCCACCTCCTTCGACCGATTCAAGGCGTCAAAGACCTCCTCCTATCACGAGGAAATCTCCAGAACCGAATACAAGGAAGGGAGAAGACTTAAAACTGACCAAATTTGCGAAGGAGGTCGGAGCTTCTTATTTATAAACATCACAAGGCACCCATATTGACCGGCTAAAATCAAAGAATCCGATGTGTTTACGAGCAATCTAAGATGTTGGCGTGATTGTACAATGATCCAGGAACAATTCTTGTGAAGGAAGCGAATTCGATCGATGGACGAGACGCCCATGAAAATGCAAGAAAATCGGGGATTCACCAGGTCTGACGGGTCAGAGCTGCAGATGGGACTGTTGACCAGAAGTCAACTAAGGCCGCACGCCTATTGGTCCACGCCGGCCGCTAGAAGATAAAATAGAGGGTTTTATTCGAAAATAATTAACTTAAAATAGTAAATGATTTTATTATTTTTCGAGTATAAAATAAAAAATGTTTATTATTTTATGTAGTATTTTAATATGATTTTTATTATTTTTGGCTTTATTTATTAGTAGTTAATTTTTATGAGTGTATTTATAGGTATATTTACTTATGTTTTGTTTATTTTTATTTTTATTTTGTATATTTTATTTTATTATTTCATTTTCTTATTTTATATATTTACAACTTATTTTTGTGAGTATAAATATGTTTTTATTTAATTTTTATGAGTTTATTTGCTTATTTAAATAAATAGGTATATATAATATGTAGGTATACTTCTAGGTATTTTACCTATATTTTATATACATTTTATTTATTTAATGAATTTTATTGGTTTTTATTTTGGATTTACATTTTTAGTGGAATATAGATAATATTTACAATTTAATAAAAAAATATAAATGAATAAAAGAATGAAATCCCCTTTTATTTATATACAAGTAATATATAGGTATTTTGCCTATGTAATTACATAGACTTATTTTATTTGAGGTTTTCTTTTTGGTTTTCTTTTAATTTCAATATGTATATGTATTATGTATAGCATTTACAAAATTATAAAAATATAAATTTATAAAAATAATGAATAATGAATATAACGAATATTTTAATCGGTATTATGCACAATAGGGGCCCAAAACCTAACTTTCACACCGTAGACCTGCAAAAATATGACACCACCCTCATTAAATAGCTCACAAAAAGTCATATCAATTAGAGTGATTTTGCTATGTTTTGAGTTTTTATTTGGAAGATATGGGTCTGTGAAGTTTGGTTTCTGGCTTTTTATTCTTGATATAAAGTGTACACTGTATATTATTTTTGTACAAACTCAATTTTGTATTTCTATTTACATTATTATCTACACTTTTATATACAATGTTTCTTTATTTGATGAATAAATCATGAAGAATAAAATAGGTGTCAAAAATGCATAATTAGTGCATGAATAAATGAGGTATTTATTGTACTTTTGGCCCTTATGTCCCCCTACTTTATTCCTTGTCGACCAATTCCATTCTTGCCTTAGTCTCAGGGTTTGGGTAATAAAATATTTTCAATATTTATTCCTTTTTCTTTTCTTCTCTTTATTCTATAATTTTGGAATTGAAGACCTTATTTTATGTACAATAAATGCAATGAATAATGAATGCTATTATAGACAAACTAATGTTATTTATGTGCATTAACTAGGGTCTTCAAGGCCAAAATGATAGAATAAAGGTGATGAAATGGAGATTCATCACATAGCCAACCAATGGACCTACTTCAACTCCTACTTTGGGGCATACCTTAACCAGTCGGGGTACATGATCTTCTTACTCCCCGACATATGTACACCACACCAGTCGGTTCTTTGGGTATAATAGAATCTAATACAGCATCAACACTGCAGGAGCAGGCACATGCTTCCAGACAAGTTGTCGGAGGTATGATTTAAATACATGAGATTTTCATTTCATGCATTATTCATTTTAAGGGGTTGCACATTCTTTTCTCACACATCAATTGGAGTCCACATTAAGCAAGTCTATGTCGAGTGTATCTACCTCGTACTATATCAAAGGCTCGGTGGGGGGGGGAGAGGGGGTGTTAGTTGTTCATTATCAGGCATGAAGTTGAGGATGTAGCTATACAGGTCGGTGGACAAGAGATGCCCGAGTTTCTACTATTTATATAGTTAGAGGACTTTGGCATCATCTTAGGCAAGGACTAGCTTGGGAATACTATTTTCTATTAACTAGGAGTACCAACCTTTTAGTTCGATGGGCGTACAACCGATACATGGGTTGAGTACATGTCTATTATGAAAGCACAAGAGTACCTCAATCAGGGATGTGTGGGATTATTTGAATACATTGTTGTGACGCCCCTAGGATCCAGGTACTCGGCACACCAAATCCACGCATATACATTCCACATTTGAATACTAACTTACATGTAAGCATGAGAAAATAGCACAAAACCTTTAAATTTAGAACTTGCTTTCCATTCATGACATGTTCACATCCACATTTCCATTACATTTACAATGTCCATCCATGTCCACAAACTATACATGTATGCATAATAAAGATGTCCACACATACATTATACATGCCATGTCTCTCACAATACTACAAGGAAAAACAAAAGAACTTCTAGCAACTGTACCACAAGAAGGAGTCGTGAAGCTGCACAAAAAGGTGACTCCAAGCTGCTCGCTGATGAGGACCTGCGGATCCACACATAGATATGTGATGAATAGCCATTCATCACTCTTTATTCTTTTATTTTAGCTACAAAACACTTGCAAAACATCATGTATATGTGTGTAAAAATAATAATTTATCAAATTGCATGCATCTTGTAAATATGCATATTTAGCATGTTTTTGTGCATAAATAAAAGAATAAAGAAATAAAAAATAGGGAGATATTTAGAATAAATATTGAGCGACCTAATCCCAAGGGAAGGCTCAATAGGGGCCTAACCGCAAAAGAATCAAAGTAGAGGGAGATAGGGTCAATCTCATGTGTGTACATATACCTATGTATATAAATAATATTATTTTCCTCTTAATAAAAATAAAAATGGGTGTTTATTAATTTGTACATATTTGTAAATATAAAACTAAAATAAAAATGAGAAGCTAAAATAAAAATAAAAAGAAATAAAATTCTCTCATCTTTGTACATGGACCATGTATATAGAATCACCCATCTATTTATTTTCTTTTTGTAAATAACTAATTAAAATACAACAAAAATATTTCCATATTCCTCATTTCATGATGTAAAAAAATAAAAAAAAATTAGAAAAATGAAAATAAAATAAAAAGAAATAAAATAAAATCAAAAATCCACCTTGAATATATACCATGTAAATATGTATATAAAAGTATTTATTTAACCTATGTAAATAAATAATAAAAATAAAATAAAAATAACCTTTTATTCCAAATATTATTCTATAAATAAATAAAATATAAAATTGGAATAATTTTAAAAAAATAAAAGCATTAAAAATAAAAATCGAAATTCCGCCACTGATCCGGCGACTCTTGCCGTCGTGCGCCGCCGCAAGGTGCGCTAGAGCCTCTGGCACCGACGACCCTTTGAGGCTACGACCCAGAGCTGCGCGAGCTCATCCCCAGTCGACTCCTTCCATCAGGTAGACCCGATAGCTTCCCTTCCATCGTCCATTTCGATTTTCGCTTCTTAGCTCTGCCAGCTCCACCCTAGTGGTCGGAGCTCCGCCAGCCCATCCTACCCGTACCGATACCCTCGCTGACTCATCGCCACCCTTCCTCCACAATCTGATCATCTCGACTTTGACCACCCGAGCCAGGATCGAGCTGGGCTCCCTCCGCTGCCTTCGCCGGAGCCTTCATCCGCCCACCACGTCGCTTCTATTATCTTTTTGCGAATAACCCCTGCCAGAGCACTCCTCCGAGCGAGCCCTTTCTTTTGCAGGTGAATAAAGAGCACCTACCCCCCTTGGCCGTGCTTTCACCCCTTCGCCGGAGCTCCTCCACGTCGCTCGTCCCTCACCAGACGATACGACCGTTGTTAGCTTCATCGAAGGTGACCACCCGACGTGGATAGTCATCGAGAGCAGGACCGTCCTCTCTGATTGTTCATCGGCCTGCTGGATCATCTCCGGCGAGTCGGAGAACCTCACCTGGGAGGAGTTCTTCCTCATTCATCGCCAGTCGTCGGATCACCGCGCCGCTCCAGATCGCATCTCCACCGTCCGATCACTGCGATGTCAGACCGTCAGATCATGGTCTGATGGGCACGCGCCACCCACGTTCGCCACGCGCCTCCACCGTTGGATCGTCCAGGCGGCTGCACCAGGACCGCACATCAGCAGCCAATCCCGCCTCGACGTCTGGCACCTCACGTGCACCACCATGCGCCTCGGCTGGGTAATTGCACCCATACCCCTGCAGCTTTCCGTTGTTATAGTTTAGTTTAATAAATATATATTAGCTTTTGGACATATTGCACTTAGGACCTTAATGTTTATGTTATTTGCATTTTCGTCCCTGCTTGTGTGAGACACGTGCTTCGTCACGTGGTATTTGGACAAATTGCATTGTATGGGCTTGAAGTTTCTATGTGTTATGGAATGAAATTATCTTTCTGATATTTGCATCCATGCCTCTGTGAATGGTTTTATTCGACATGTGCTGATTTATTTGGGCATTTTGCATTTTGTTCCCTGGGCTTTTAGTACGTGTTGCTATTAAGTCCCTGAAACTATGTTTCCTTACAATTAGGTCCCTCCGTGCCTGGTACACGTGCATCGCGCGTGAATATTTGGCCTTTTTGCACGAGGGACCATGCACCTTCTTTGTTTGTTATTGTTTAACCCTGGAATTATTTTTTCTTACATTTAGGTCCCTGTGCACTGTGAACTTCTATTCTATTTAAATAAAATAGCAAATTCAACCCAAATTACATGAAATATGGATACGTGGCTCCTGCCACTGTGTAAAAATTTCCCTAAATTTTGGGTACATTTTTGAGGTGTTTTTATATTTTTAAAAATTAAAAAACTACTGTTTTTGCTTCTGTCTGAATTAGAAAATCATAAAAAATATAAAAACTATTTTAAAAATTCTAAAAAAATTACGATTTGTTAATTTTGGTGTATTTGTTTTTTTTTGTGATTTTTGTTATTTTTAGATATATAAAAACCTTAAAAATAAAAAACCATTAAAAAATATAAAAATTCTATAAAATTATGGAAAACTCAAAAAATAATAAACTTTTTCTGAATTTTCCTTGTTCTTTCTATTTCTCATAAAAATTACCTCCAGGCTGTGAAAAATCCATTTGATATTTTTCATGGATGTTTGAAGTCTGGCTGGACAGATTACTCTTGTTTTTTATTTTCTTGATTTTTAGAAAATCGTATAAAAATTGGAAAAATCTGAAAAATTCACCAAAAACATTAAAAAACTTAGAAAACATAAAAATATTTTTGTTTGAATTTTTGCAGCATTTTTGAGTGTTTAAATAATTTGTTGAGTGTGCTTGTCTTTTGTCTTTTCTTATTTTTCTTCATTATTAAAAAATCCAAAAAAATAAAAACAATTAAAAATCCACCAAAATACTTATTTTTATTTGTTTTGTTTTTAGACTACTTCGTAGGCCGCGAGGCCAACTCGTGCTCCTCGAGACCGACCCGGGTGCTATACCAGGTTAATCACATAGCTAGTACCGCTATTTTTGATTTTATTGTTTTATCTCTTTATTTTGGTGGTCTGATTTTGTTTTCTTGATTGAGCTCTGAGTCCCGAGAGGTTGAGGTCTCAACAACCATTGACACCTGATTTACCTTAGTCTATCGGGCGACTCATTAGAATGGTGCCGTTGCCGGGGAGCACGGCTTAGTAGTCGCTTTTATTTTCGTTTTATTTTCTTTTATTTTTCGTGGTTTTCCATGACTTTTTCTTCGTCCGCATCTTTTCACGGCATTTTGTTTTCCTTTTATTTTCATTTTTTATTTACTTTTATTTTGTTTTTGGTTGTTTTGAGTGTTTATTTTTATTCTCATTTTTGTGCATATACCCTATTCTAGTTTATTTGCTTTGTTTATCTGGTCTGATCACACCTGTTTGTTTACTTGCGAGGGCCCGAGGATCGAGGCAGCTCTTCTCGAAGAGCCAACGCAACCGCGGTAATCGGAGGCGGCTCCCTTCTGCACAGAGCCGCAGGAGAGCGCGAGGAGACGAGCAGGAGTGCGGGAGTAGCTAGTTTAGTGTAGATTTATTTTCAGCATTATTCTGTTGTAATAATACAGGGACCAGAGACAGGACTTGGACACTTAGACTCTCGGGGTCTGTTTCGCCAAGCACTGGTGTGCTCGGGGGACCCCATCGGATTTTTTGCGGTTTTCTCGTGGTTTTTCTTTCGTTTATTTCCTACCTATTCGGTTTTCACGGTTTTGGCTTTAGCTTAGGATTTTCTTTGATTGCGTCGTAATAATTAGGGTCCACATACCTAATATCTTGCATGTTCCTATATATCGTAATTGGACCAACAATAAAAATTAATAAAAAAGACTATTTGGTCACTTGAGGGGTCCCACGCCGCTAGAGGTCGTATACAGTGCTGGCAGGACCCGTTGTGGCGGGCACCAATCAGCATCCAAGACCGGACACCGACCCCTCCTGTTGACCACTTAGCCATTGGTGCTTTCGTGTAGAACTGCTATGCTTAAGGTCGTTTCCCATGCATCATATAGGTAGTTTCCTTTCAGTCTTTATTTTATGCGCAGATCACTTTGCATGTAGACTACTGGAGTCAGGTACGCATTTCTTACTCTGCATGTATCATTGATTTCTTGCGCATCAACTTTTTCGTCTTCTCCCCCCCATTTTGGACTTAAAATAATCAGGAGAACCGAAAAATTCATTAGGCGTTGTTTGTTTTGAAAAATACTTAAAAACAAAAACTATAAAATTGAGACTGCTAAATATACTTGACCTTAAAAGACACTCCACTTAAAAATTTGTCTTGGGGAGAGCAACCCCCTCATTGTCTGGTTTGCATGTGCAAGAGAGTGACCCGCACCCTAGGATAGAGCCACATCTGAACCTCCTTTAGACTACTGCTTCTGAGCTAATCGTTCTCCAGTGAGGATCGCTCTGGTTTCTGGTAAAGCGGGCCGCGATATCCTTAACAGAGCGAGCCGATCGGGTATCCGATAAACGGTTCACGGCTTGTACTGGCTGGAAAAGATCTAGTTCGGGATCGGGACAATCTCTTGGGGGAATCAGATTCCCAACATATCACGTAACCTCTCTGCTATCTTGACTTGATCACCTAATAAAAACTGACAAGATAATTGACTGAACTCTTATGGTCTTCAGCTCGCGTTGAGTAGGTGAATCAGGGGTTTTGTTTACTCATCATAGTTGTTTCCAGATCCCATCCGCCTGACTCGCCAGATCAAGATGATGGGCAGGAGGTCCCTTAGGCAGCCTTTGGCTGCACCGCTTTTTAGCACTCCGGCCTGTTCATCTAGGTTGATTCGCGAGAGACGAGACCCGCTTTCCGAACCCGAGTTCGTTTCCACCCTGTTCCCCCTCGACCACCCTTCTTTTCTACCTGAGATGCCAGTGCCAGATGAGAGACAACAGTCAGATTTATCGGCGCCTGAGTTTGGGTCTTTTGCCTTTGTAGAGACCATGGCCGGCAGCAGCGACGACTGCACTAGAGGTCCCCGACCAGATCAGACATATGTCATAGACCAGGGTGCGATCAACATCACCCTGATCGCCTCCCTCGAGACGATGCAGCAGCCGCTGAGGGATCAGGGTGCATTTATGATTGAGATGCGGAGAGAGATGGAGCAGATGAGAGCCGACCGCGATCAGCGCGGGCCCGAAGATGGACCGAGGAGACCCGACGATGCAGCAGCCGCAACCGCAGCAGCAACTGCCGCAGCAGCGGCATCACCAAACCAGCCGAATCCGATGCGGGAGTTGCACAACTCCGGATCGACACTAACGCACCGTTGGGTGGTTCTTCCAGCGATCGTGGGGGACTTCAAGTTTCCCCCGAACACACTTCAGCTTCTACCCCGGTTCCATGGGCTCTCCACTGAGGAGCCCCATCAACATCTCCAGGAGTTCTTGATGATATGCAGCATCGTCCACGACCGTCAGGTGGACGAGGACACCATTCGCATGATTGCCTTCCCCTTTTCACTGGCATATAGAGCAGCCACCTGGCTGAAGCACTTGGGGAAGTTCGTGTACACCTGGGAGCAACTCCGCACTGAGTACTTGAACAAGTACTATCCACTCGGGCGGACGAACGCAGCGAGGGTCCTAATCAGCAACTTCTCCATGCTCCCTAACGAGCAGTTTCACGAGGCATGGGAGAGGTTTAGATAGCTTACCGATAGATGCCCGCACCATGACATTACGAAGCCGAACATAGTTCAGAGCTTCTTCTGGGGGTTGACACCAGAGCTGCAGGGCCTAGGGAATGCTTCATGTGGCGGGTCCTACTTCGTCAAGGATGAGGATCAGGTCTGGGCCATCTATGAGGAGATGGCCGAGAACTATACAGTGTTGTCCTAGACCTGACTCTACACTCAGGGACACCCCCAGCCCCAGTCCGTGCAGTACAAGAGGATAACACGGGTCGATGTCGGTCCTTCTACTTTGTCTGCGGCAGCCGCACAGTCTGAGTCCACAGCTACGGACATGGGGATCATCAATGAGAAGCTGGACCAGATCGAGTTGATCGAGAAGAAGCAATGCCAGGGTATCACGCAGATGGATCAGATGGCACAGACGCTGAGTGACCTGAAGACACAGATCATGTGTCTCCAGGAGGCACGGACGGCTTCTCAGTCCCGTCTTCAGTCACGAGGAGATCCGAGTGGCAGTGGCAGCTCGTCCCAGCACTCCAGCTCCAGTCAGCCTAGACAGGTCCACCTTGTACAGGTAGAGCCATACCAGCAGCCGCAGCCTTACTACCAGTCACCACTATCCCTAGACACTCAGATGGTGGTCTACCAGCCGGATCAACCACTGGCAGTACTCTATCCACCCACCTACGAGCAGGAGCCATTGATGGATGTCAACGGGATTTGGTACGACCGACCCCAGCCTGATATCCGACGAGACCATCCCGGATTTTGTTGGTCAGCCGGAGGTGCCAGTTCCTAGCAGCAGCCTCCAGTTCAGGGTGGCCAGTACAGCCATCAGCGAGATCACCAGCAGCACCAGTCCCCAGTACACCAACAACAACAACAGTCATCATACCCACAATAGTATGGTCCTCATCCCTATTAGCAGGGATAGTCTTGGAGGCGAGAGCAGCCTCAGCAGCAGTACCCCTCTCACCCACACCAGACACAGCAGCAACCTCACTACCTGCGAGGCCACCCGTCAGGTTCTCATGGGCCATCCTATGAGAACCCCGCCTTAGACGATCTAGCCGCCTCATGACCGAGCAGCAGGATACCTTCATACGGGAGATGGACGAGTTCCGCCAGGAGATGCGGGAGATCGTGAGAGGGAAGGCCGCCATCCCTGCCCAGATTGAGCCGAACCCGAACAACCTGAAGAGGAAATCTGAGTAGGTAGATTTCACAGAGTATGCCACTCTGAGTGATTCTTTTGGTGATATATCTGCATATATATTTGATACTGACTTTGTCATACGTAGGAGCGGTAGGATGCCAGCAGGCGATGCCTCGTTTAAGCGACACCCCCAGGCCACTTCCAGAGCGCTAGGCGAGGAGGAGCGCGGTACTGATGCCACGAGAGATGATGACGGTGGTGCTGACGCCACCATGGATGCTGATCCCACCGACGGTTTTGATGCCGTCGCTTCACCAGATGGAGGAGGTGGTACTGACGCCACCATTGTTGCCGAGCCAGAGCGCGGTGCTGATGCCGCGAGTCGACCTGCCGAGGGTGGTGTTAATGCCACCATTTCTACTACTGCTAGTCCTGTAGTCTTTTCATCTTTACATGTATCTCAGGACTTATCCAGAAATAAAGGAAAGGGTTTATTTTATTCTGATCCACCTGTGGTGCATGATGTATGTGTGGATTCTGCCGTGCTTGAGCAGCCCAGACCCTCTCCTAGTCCTTCATCTGAGAAGGACCCTGTAGTCCCCTTCCCTAGAGCACTTCATTTGGGTAAGGGACAGTAAAAGGAAAATCAGAAAAAGAATCAGCAGGTAGAGTTCAGCCAGCAGATGATCGATCGATTCCATATCCAGCTGACTCTCTAGGAGGCCTTGGAGCACATCCCTCTACTCCAGAGATCACTCAGAGAAAAGACCACAGTAAGGAGGAAGAGGAGGAACCACCAGTCTGAGATCCATGTGCTTGCCCGGGCCACATGTTTCACGAATCAGAACCGTCTGCCAGCCAACCCGTATGTCAGATGAAATATCCATGAGCAGAGGTTCGACCACACTCTATTAGACAGCGGTTCTTCGATCAACATATTTCTGGCATCCCTTCTCGACCGCTTCGAGTTGGGCACTCTTCGACAGAGCAGGACAGTCCTTCAGTTTGCTGATCGATCTGTCAAGAGGACGAAGGGATTGCTGAGGGACGTTGTCGTCACGATTCAGGGCCTGCAATTCCCCGTGGACTGCGTTGTGTTGGACATGGAGATCCCTGAGTCCGTGACCGATACCCCCATTATTCTAGGTCGCCCGTTCTTGGCCACAGCCAAGGCAGTGACTGACCATGACAGCAGGAAGGTATACTTTCGCGTCGAGGGTGAGAGTGTACAAATAGAGACGGTCGAGGACATCAGAGTCAGAGATTCAGCCTGCTCAGAGCTGACCACAGATTCAGAGCAGATGACAGATGCAGGGCGAGACATCCACCAGGACTGCGATTTTGTGATCACATATGACGAGGCAGTTTGGGCAGATCCAGTCGCACAGGACATCCTCTCACCTTCAGAGTCTGCTGATGCAGAGACGCCAGTAGAGGAGAGCTTGGAGAGCGCATTCCTGGTCCGGGATACTTTTCAGTCAACAGAGCCGGGTCTTGACCGCGAGACCGATTTTTGTGAGTATGATACAGATCCCTCGGAGTCAGATGTTGATTGGGCAGAGTTCGATGATTTTCTACCATGTCTGACTTCCACTGAGCATGCTGTCAGTGAGGAGGTTGATGCCATGCAGATCAGAGATAGTCCAGCAGAGAAACCTTCTCCAGACACCGATTGTGAGCGAGAGTTTCCGTTCTCCCATGCAGATTTGGCAGCATTCACTCAGAGCTTTCAGAGGCCAGATCCGCTAGCACCTACTTGTCCAGAGCTGAAGCCACTTCATGCGTCGCTTAAGTATATGTTCCTTGCGGGTGAGCATGAGATGTACCTAGTCATTATCTCCGTCGATTTGACTGGAGAACAAGAATCCCGTCTGATGGGGGTTCTTGAAAAGAACCGCAAGGCGATAGGATGGAGCGTAGCCGATCTCCAGGGGATAAGTCCGGCCCTGTGCTCCCACCATATCTATCTCGAGGATGAGGCGAAGCCGTCACGTGAGTTCCAGCGGCAGCTGAACCCGAATCTTCGGGAGGTTGTCATGAAGGAGATCTCGAAATGGTAGAGGCCGATCTTATCTATCCCATCTCCGACTCCAAGTGGGTCAGTCTGTTGCATGTGGTTCCCAAGAAGACGGGCATCACTACAGTTGTCTGCAAGTCTGGAGAGGAGATCGCTACCCGGGTACCCACTTCTTGGCGGGTTTGCATGGATTACAGATGACTCAACCAGGCCACCAAGAAGGATCATTTCCCCCTGCCCTTTATTGATCAGATCATTGAGAGACTGGCAGGGAAGAGTCACTACTGCTTCTTGGATGGGTACTCCGGCTATAATCAGGTGGCCATCGCGCCTGAAGACCAGGATAAGACCACCTTCACCTGTCCCTTCGGCACATATGCTTTTAGACGCATGCCATTTGGGCTATGCAACGCCCCTGCGACTTTTCAGAGATGCATGCTGTCTATCTTTTTGGACATGGTGGGGGAGTGCTTGGAGATCTTCATGGATGATTTCTTGGTTTACGGCGACGGATTTGACTCATGTCTTGACTGCCTAGACCGAGTCCTTCAACGATGCATTGAGGTTCACCTTGTGTTGTCTTGAGAGAAGAGTCACTTCATGGTGACTCAGGGGACGGTGCTTGGCCATATCATCTCCAACAGGGGCATGGATGTTGATCCGGCCAAGGTGGATGTCATTAGAAAACTCGCTCCACTGTCCAACCTGCCACAGTTACGGACTTTTCTGGGGCACGTCGATTTCTACTGATCTGCTGACGATTCATTCATGATTTCAGTAGGATTGCCCGACCGTTGACTGATCTGCTGACGAAAGACATTGATTTCCTTGTCGATGACAAGTGTCTTTCGTCGTTTGAGACTCTCAAGAGATGTGTTATAGAGGCTCCTGTTCTCCAGCCGCCTGATTGGTCTCTCCCATTCAAGATCATGACGGATGCCTCCGATTTTGCCGTAGGGGCCATGCTGGGACATAGGAGGGATGGAGTCCCATTTGCTATACGCTAGCCGTACATTGGATGCCACGCAGCGGAACTACACCGTCACTGAGAAGGAGATGCTAGCCGTAGTTTTTGCCCTAGATAAGTTCAGATCTTACATCATCGGATCTAGAGTGACCATATACACTGATCATACCGCCATCAGGTACCTCATGGCAAAGAAGGATGCCAAAGCCAGATTGACCAGATGGATCCTTCTACTCCAGGAGTTTGACATAGAGATTAAGGATAAGTCTGGAGTTAAGAATATGGTGGCGGATCATCTCTCCCAATTAGAGCATCTTGAGGATTCTGAGCAGACTGAGCCTATTTGTGAGACCTTCCCAGATGAGGCGATCCTTGCTATCGCCTCTCTCCCGTGGTATGCCGATATTGTGAACTTTCTTGTTGCTAAGAAAATTCCACAAGATTGGCCTAGGCAGAGACTTGATACCTTCCTCGCGAAGGCCAAGTTCTACCACTAGGAGAATCCCATCCTTTACCATGAAAGAGGGGATAACGTCTGGCGTAGGTGCATTCCTCAGGAGGAGCACCATAGCGTCCTCACTTACTGCCACAAGCTTGAGGCAGGAGGACATCACTTTGGGAGGAGAACGACACAGAAAGTGCTCCAATCCGGCCTATGGTGACCTACCCTCTTCAAGGACTCTAATGAGTTCGTGAAGAGGTGTACTGACTGTCAGAGGATGGGCACTTGTGGACAGCGTGATATGATGCCGATGCAGCCCAATCACTTCTGTGAGGTTTTTGACGCATGGGGCATCGATTTCATGTGTCCATTCCCTAGGAGTCAGGGATTCGAGTACATTCTGTTGGCCGTGAATTAATTTAGTCGTTGGGTTGAGGCCATCCCCGCTCGAACCGCAGATGCCAGGACTGTTTGCTGATTTTTGAGGAAGCATATCATTTCACGGTTCGGGGTACCTCGAGTGTTGATATCTAACGGGGGGTCTCATTTCGTCAACGACAAGGTTAAAGGCCCTTGCTAGCGAGTTCAGCATAGACCATCGAGTTGCCACTCCATACCACCCTCAGACGAATGGTCTTGTTGAAGTGTCGAACAAGGAGATCAAGACTACATTGCAGAAAGTCGTCCGCCCTGATCGAAAGGATTGGTCACAGCTTTTGGACTCGGTCTTGTGGGCATATAGGATGTCTTTCAAGACTCCTTTGGGTACGTCTCCCTTTCGCCTCGTTTATGGCAAGCCGTGCCATTTACCTGTTGAGCTGAGACATAGGTCACTTTGGGCTGTCACTGATATACTTTTGGATCCAGATAGTGTAGGAGATCAGAGGAGGGCAGAGTTAGCAGCCTTGGAGGAGCTTCGTGATACCGCCTTCTCAAACAACCTACAGTACAAGGAGAGAGTGAAGGATTGGCATGATTCTCATATCAGCCACAAGCATTTTGAGCCTGGACAGAGAGTATGGTTGTTTGATGCTAGGCTTCATCTTTTTCCAGGGAAGCTACAGAGCAAATGGAAGGGACCGTATTTAGTGAGAAAGGTACATGATAATGAGAGTATCGATATATCTGAGTTGTCTTATGAGAGTACCTTTCGAGTGAACGGCCAGCGACTCAAGCCATATCTAGATCATGAGCCGCGGGTCGTTGACGTTGCCCCGATTCACTTTGCGTGAGATGTGGTCTCTTGACTAACATCTATTGCATTTCACGCCTGATTATCATTGTTCTTCCGACTTGTATAGATCCAGATGTCCACATCACTCTATTCTTTAGTCACACATCCCCTCTCTCATCTTCTGATTATGCTATACATAGGGTGTACTTTACCCTAAGTATAGGGGGAATGTAGGACTCTCGGGTATTTCTTTTGATTCATTTTTACCCCTGTTTTTGCTGCCTATACTTAGGGATATTTTACCCTAAGTATGGGGGGTAGACCCTGTACATTCTCATTCGGCTTTCCCTTCGTGCACAACCTGCTATACTTAGGATTATTTCATCCTAAGTATAGGGGGAAATGCCGAGATCCTCTTGCATTTCTATTATTTCATTCGTCTTTGTATATAGCCTTCCTTTTCACTTCCCTATACTAAGCACGAGTTATGTCTTCTTCATCGCTCTTGACTCTGAGGACATCGTTCGAGCTAAGTATAGGGGGTGTGTATATATTTCATATATACTTTAGCCATAACTCGTACTTTGTGTGAGTGTGTTAATAAATAAAAATGGCTAAAAACCCAAAAAAATCCATAAAAATTAAAAATTTTTCCTTGTAAATAAACTTTCTTTTATTGCACATACATAGTTATTGTACAAAATTATTTTTGTAAAAATGTTTGTAAAAACTTTTTGTGTAAATAGTGTGTAAATATGTGCATATCAAAATTATGTATATAGAACAAAATTTTTCCAAAATGTTTTGAAAATCAAAAGTTTGCAAAAACCTTGTGTAAATTTGTGTAAATATTTTGCAAAACTTGCATTCATGCATACATCCATGGTTTCAAACATTTTTCAAAAATTTTGCATATGTGTAAATATTGTGTAAATTGCATCTTTGTAAATACTTGTATAGTTTTTCCTGGATTATAGTTGACATTTAAACTAGCCTGGAATTAAATTGGAAAATGGAGCTTGGTTAAGATCTTAATCCACCTAATTATAAGAGGAACCTTATAGGGCTTAGGGTTAAGGCTTTTCAGGTCCATGGTGACGTAATTCTTTGAGTCCACTAGGCTATGATCACATGTCATCTCAATGAGCCTAAGTAGAGCACTTAACAACACACACATGACTCATATAGATAATGGCTTGACTTGGACCCGCACTTTACACCGAGCTCTCTATGGATGAGGTGGTGAGGAGGCAGTATTCCTTGACTTGGGGTAGCATATGAGGGTAGTACTTCTAGGCGGAACCTCTCTTCTTCTTATAGTGAAGGAAGTACGTCTCAACTTGGTCTGGTTGCCATGAGGTCTAACGACGGGAGCTATGGGTTGCAATAATGCTTCAAAAGAGGGATAGTCTACTGGCACAAGAGGAAAAACTCCTTATGTACATATGTTACACATTGTAAATATGTTGTACAGATGCACTTGAAAAAAAATGCAAAAAGAAAATAACTCCAAAAAAGTGGTGGGTCTGATAGAAAATGATAATCCCACCGGAGTATGTATATAGTGCTATAAGCAAAGCTTGAGATTCATGTTCCCTCTTATGTAGCTTGCAGTAGGGAGACTTAGCTACACTAGTTGAGCTCCCAACGATACATGGCTACACTTGCCATGGTCCGTTCTCTTCTTCCCCCTCTTCTTGAGCCGGTTGAACTTGAACTTAGAAGGGAATACCCCGCTCCTCGAGGAAAGAGTGGCCAGATTAGGGTCATAGAGTTACCTTGTTGGGGAGGGTTGTCAAGTTGCTACTTCTGAGGCGGAGAGCTATACATCACATACACTGTACAAGGAAAGATTCATGGTCTTCAGGGTTTGTGTATGTAGACTTGTTCTGATCTGGATTATTGAGGAGTCTTGACCATAGATTAGTGAATCTTAGAGGCTGTTAAGTTTTAAACCTAAGTCTAAATAAGGTTCCGACACATTAATAATCCAAAGATCTGATCGAGCTCCATATTTCAATTTAATGAAGGCAAGTTTAATAATCAACATTGATCCATGCATTTCTCCTCTTTTTCTTTTTCCTTTTCTTTTTCATTTCTTTTTCAAATAAGTGTTTGCTAAGGGACTAGCAAAGTTAAGTATAGGGGGTTGATGAATACCCATTCATCACTCTTTATTCTTTTATTTTAGCTACAAAACCCTTGCAAAACATCATGTATATGTGTGTAAAAATAATAATTTATCAAATTGCATGCATCTTGTAAATATGCATATTTAGCATGTTTTTGTGCATAAATAAATAAAGAAAGAAATAAAAGAAAAAGAGGGAGATATTTAGAATAAATATTGAGCGACCTAATCCCAAGGGAAGGCTCAGTAGGGGCCTGACCGCAAAAGAATCAAAGTAGAGGGAGATAGGGTCAATCTCATGTGTGTACATATACCTATGTATATAAATATTATTAATTTCCTCTTAATAAAAATAAAAATTGGTGTTTATTAATTTGTACATATTTGTAAATATAAAACTAAAATAAAAATGGGAAAATAAAATAAAAATAAAAATAAATAAAATTCTCTCATCTTTGTACATGGACCATGTATATAGAATCACCCATCTATTTATTTTCTTTTTGTAAATAACTAATTGAAATACAACAAAAATATTTCCATATTCCTCATTTCATGATGTAAATAAATAAAAAAAATAGAAAAATGAATAAAATAAAAAGAAATAAAATAAAATCAAAAATCCACCTTGAATATATACAATGTAAATATGTATATAAAAGTATTTATTTAACCTATGTAATCAAATAATAAAAATAAAATAAAAATACCCTTTTATTTCAAATTTTATTCTATAAATAAAATATAAAATTGGAATAATTGTAAAAAATAAAAGCATTAAAAATAAAAATCAAAATTCCTTTAATGTATGTACCTACATATAATAATATATTGTAAATACATAATTTTAATTTCAAAAAAATAAATAAAAATCACTAAAAAATTATTTGAAAATAAATAAACATTTTTCATGTTTTAAGTTTTTCGAAAATAAGTCATTTATTATTTTTTATTGAATTTCTAAAACTTTAATAAGTGGTTGATTCTGATTGGTCCACGAGGGATGTTGACCCCCGGTCAACTCTCCCCCTAGACCATTTTCCCCGCGGATCTCACGTGCGACCCAACTTCTCTTAATTATCCTCGCATGATCCGATCCCCGTTTATCCAAACCCAATGTCCTAATTGATCCCCACTGATCCGAGATCCACGCCCGCCTCCTTGCCTAGGGGTCTGTGCTTCACCAAGCCGGACCCGACCTCTTCTTCTCGGACCTGAGCTACTATATAGTTGAACCTCCGCCGCACATTCTCACTCATCTTTGGCGTTGCTCCTTCGTCCCAGGATCTCCATCTCCTTCCCTAGAGTGACGGCTTCGTGAGGGAGGTGTTGAAGAGAGGAGAGGAAGCCTTCTGCCACTGATCCGGCAACTCTTGTCGTCGTGCGCCGCCGTGAGGAGTGCCAAAGCCTCGGGCACCGACGACCCTTCGAGGCTACGACCCAGAGCTCCGCGAGGTCATACCCAGCCGACTCCTTCCATCAGGTAGACCCGATAGCTTCCCTTCCATCGTCCATTTCGATTTTCGCTTCTTAGCTCCGCCAGCTCCGCCCTAGTGGTCGGAGCTCCGCCAGCCCATCCTACCCCTACCGATACCCTCGCCGACTCATCGCCACCCTTCCTCCATGATCTGATCATCTCGACTTTGGCCACCCGAGCCAGGATCGAGCTGGGCTCCCTCCGCCACCTTCGTCGGAGCCTTCATCCGCCCACCACGTCGCTTCTTTTATCCTTTTTGCGAACAACCCCGCTGGAGCACTCCTCCGAGCGAGCCCTTTCTTTTGCAGGTGAATAAAGAGCACCTACCCCCCTTGACCGCACTTTCACCCCTTTGCCGGAGCTCCTCCAGGTCGCTCGTCCCTCACCGGACAATCCGACCGTTGGTAGCTTCATTGGAGGTGACCACCCGACATGGACAGTCATCGCGAGCAGGACCGTCCTCCCTGATTGTTCATCGGCCTGCTGGATCGTTTCCGGCGAGTCGGAGAACCTCACCTGGGAGGAGTTCTTCCTCATTCATCGCCAGCCGTCGGATCGCCCCGCCGCTCCAGATCGCATCTCCACCGTCCGATCACTGCGATGTCAGACCGTCAGATCATGGTCAGACGGGCATGCGCCACCCAAGTTCGCGACACGCCTCCACAGTTGGATCGTCCAGGCGGCTGCACCAGGATTGCACATCAGCAGCCAATCCCGCCTCGATGCCTGGCACCTCACGTGCACCACCACGCGCCTCAGCTGGGTAATTGCACCCATACCCCTGCAGCTTTCTTTTGTTATAGTTTAGTTTAATAAATAAATATTATCTCTTGGACATATTTCACTTAGGACATTAATGTTTATGTTATTTGCATTTTCGTCCCTGCTTGTGTGAGACACGTGCTTCGTCACGTGGTAATTGGACAAATTGCATTGTATGGGCTTGAAGTTTCTATGTGTTACATAATGAAATTATCTTTCTGATATTTGCATCCATGCCCCTGTGAACGGTTTTATTCGACATGTGCTAATTTATCTGGGCATTTTGCATTTTGTTCCATGGGCTTTTAGCACGTGTTGCTATTAAGTCCCTGAAACTATGTTTCCTTATAGTTAGGTCCCTCCGTGCCTGGTACACGTGCATCGCGCGTGAATATTTGGAATTTTTGCATGAGGGACCCTGCACCTTCTTTGTTTGTTATTGTTTAGCCCCTGGAAATAGTTTTTCTTACAATTAGGTCCCTGTGCACTATGAGCTTTTATTCTATTTAAATAAAATAGCAAATTCAACCCAAATTACATGAAAATTAGATACGTGGCTCCTGCCACTGTGTAAAAATTTCCCTAAATTTTGGCTACATTTTTGAAGTATTTTTATATTTTTAAAAATTTAAAAACTGTTGTTTTCGCTTCTATCTGAATTATAAAATCATAAAAAATATAAAAACTATTTTAAAAATTCTAAAAAACTTACGATTTGTTAATTTTGGTGTGTTTGATTTTCTGTGCAATTTTTGTTATTTTTGGATATATAAAAACCTTAAAATTTTAAAAACTATTAAAAACTTATAAAAATTCTAGAAAACTCAAAAAATAATAAACTCTTTTTCTGAATTTTTCTTGTTGTTTCTATTTCTCATAAAAATTACCTCCAGGCTGTGAAATGATATTTTTCATGGGTCTTTGAGTCTGGCAGGACAGATTACTCCTATTTTTGCATTTCTTGATTTTTAGAAAATCGTATAAAAATTGGAAAAATCTGAAAAATTCACCAAAAAATATTAAAAAACCTAAAAACATAAAAAATATTTTTGTTTGATTTTTTTCAGCATTTTTGAGTGTTTAAATAATTTGTTGAGTGTGCTTGTCTTTTGTCTTTTCTTATTTTTCTTCATTATTAAAAAATCCAAAAAATATAAAAACAATTAAAAATCCACCAAAAATACTTGTTTTTATTTTGTTTTGTTTTTAGACTACTTCGTAGGCCATGAGGCCAACTCGTGCTCCTCGAGACCGACCGTGGGTGCTATACCAGGTTAATCACATAGCTAGGACCGCTATTTTTGATTTTATTATTTTATCTCTTTGTTTTGGTGGTCTGATTTTGTTTTCTTGATTGAGCTCTGAGTCCCTAGAGGTTGAGGTCGCAACGACCATTGACACTTGATTTACCTTAGTCTATCGGGCGGCTCATCAGTACGTTATGAGCAAAGTTGCCCAATACGAATTAAATAAAACTATACAACAACAAGCTGGATATAATTTAAATATGTGCAAAAGAACAACTGTTTAACTGGTCTCACGGGAATTACATCTTTATTATTATCATTGATCTGGATATGGATATGAGTAACCAAGCTTCGTAGATAGTCTGTGGTCTTGATCTGGATGCGACCTCACACTATAACTCTAAGGTAAAAGAAAATACCTTAGGGTTGGGGTGCCTCCGTAGGCATGCGGTGGGGTGCAATGCATCCTAACTAAGTTCCCAACACGTCCACTTAGCTCCATTTCGCAATGATACTCCAGATTAACAATTTAGATTCCAACCCGTGAATCCTCGCGACAACCCAAATCCTCCTAATGCACAGGAGATTCACGTCCCATTCCCAACTTCATTAACCATATTTTTCCGGAACTCCCCTCTTAGCGCTCCCACTCGGAATACTGACCAATGTGGCCTACATTGGCCCGTACACGAGTATTAACTCTAAGTGATAAGCGAAACACTAGCAGACCAACCAGGACTACTTGGCTCGCGCTCGAGCACTAGGCTAAAGCACGCAAGTGCCGAGGCCAACACCGTCAGATTAGCTCCTCGGTGTGCCAAGCAACATGTTCTCCAACCATCGCAGCTACAATAGCAGTTGGGATCGCGGTCATCTAGGCTTCTACCCGGGCCCCCATGGGTGCATGCTCCTCCCTTGGCGGCAACTACTCCACTACCCAGATATCGTAACAATAGTAAGTGTATCATTCTAGAATTTCTATGAGAAACTCCACTGGCTACCCCCAATGAATTCCATCTGGATGAATGACATGTATAAATTGAAGTTTGATCGTCACCATCCCTATCACTTTAGTGCACTCTAGCAACATCTACCCTTGTCAATAATAACTTGGACACGAGAGGCCCACAACTCAATGATCAACCTAGACAAGGCATAAGTGGTACAACTTGACTTCTTGCACCTATAGATATAGGATGGCATACATATGTAACAATATATTTTTTTTGCAGAAGCTTTAGAGAACACATGAACTTTTGAATTCATGAAAATATCTATCTCATGATGAACTGCAACTATTAATGGTTTATCATATATTTGAGAGCACACATTCAGTGAGGATACCAAAAGCATGGGACTGCGTCACACTTGACTTTAAGAGATAACTACCAAGTACTCATATGCTCTACCAATTCCAATGCAAACCAAAGAATTGCAGCAAATAAGTGGAGACTTGGTCCTGGTGATTTCGAATAGATCTTGCTCCAATGACATCTTTCATAACGGATATAAATTAAGGTCTTCCAAGCTATGCGGTAGTTGAACCTTCTTAACATCAACATGAAATTATTTTCATATTTTGGCTATCGGAGGGAATGGTTATTGTTCCAATCCTCGTTGTTGATTAAAGTATCCCCCGATCAAATGTATGTTTGAAGACACCATGAAGTTCGCGAATGGCCATACTATCAACGAACATGTTGCCATTCTCAAAGCATTATTCAACTGTAGAATTTAGGGCACTGGATGGATCGCAATTTACAGCAGCATGACTATTAGCGTCCTCATTTAAATGTTCAGATTTTTAATTCGAATGAAAGTTTTCCAAGAAGTCATCTGTACCTATACTATACTGCAAGATGCATGATCTAGAGAAATAGCATCTAAAAGATATTGTGGAGTCGATATGACATTGTACTCTGTCACAGTAATCGGTAACTCTTTACTAGAATTCATTATCTCATTAGAACCACAAGATTTGTCAGCACTTCTAATGGTCCAATGGCACAATCCATTTGAAGCTCATCCTAATAACTATTCCAATCAATGCCAACTATAATGATATCTACGTCAGTTGGAGCACTCACGGGAATCGAATGATTATGTCAAAGAAGCATCTTCCTTTATGAACATCCCAATATAGTGTCTCACCGAAGGAGAGTTTAACCGAGTTTAATTTCAATTCTCAAGCCCAAGACCATAGTCCCTTAAGTTCAATGGTGCCAATCGTGTTTCCTGATATATCTTTGAGTTCGGTGGTTTTGAAAATCTAAAATAATGGCTATGGAATATGAGGGTGTTCCAACATCAAGGAAACTTCCAACACCATTGACTGCCCATTTATTATCAAATGTCACACAGTTCGATGCTAATGTGGATCTATTTTCATCTATTTCATATTGAGGTCCACTTGGAGACATTACATGCTTGAGAGCCATCACAATTTATTGTGAATCGAGAATGGCTTGGCGAACCATGATAGCAGTGAATGTCTTTGTATGTGCATCTAAGTTAAGGAAAAGTATTATCTTTTTAGTTGTTGAAATTGTTCACAACCAGTTTAGGTTAAGATCACGGTCACTGATCCAAGAAGTAGAAGACCTAGTAGAGGGTGCTTGAAGTCAAACAACCAGAGATAATACCTATTCATGGATATTAATTGGCACGTTTATGGTTAGATTTAATCCAGCAGCACCAATTTCAGGCTGGAGGGGAACAAGGGGAACATCGTACCTCAATGATCTTGTTTCATCGGTCACTCCGCTCGTGGAAGAACACAATCGATGCTCCGATGACGACGCCCAACCGTCCTCGAGGGCTGCCTAGACCTCCTCGACGTGATTACAACTCCGGATTGTTGATCCGCGCGCTCCGGTGAGCTCCATTGAGGCTCCAATGAGGAAGAGGGAGGAGGGAACTGCTGGTAGTCGAAAGAAGGAGGGCATGGGCGGTTTGGACGAGACAGGGAAGAGTTTTATTGGTTTGGACCCGGATTTGGATCCGGGTCCGGATCCGTATATGGCCTGGACCCCCTTTCGTAAAAATGGTCGTAGATCGGGCTCCCAAACTCGGATTTTCGCATTCTTAGACTCGTTAGAAAGCTATCGACGAGCCCTACGCAATGGACTACTCAAATAAATTTTTTGAACACTAGAATAAAAGCAGATTTGCAATTAAGCCCAGATCCAGCTGGATTTTGCTGTTAAGTCCTTGCTCAGATTTGGGGTTTCATAATTGTTGACAGACCCACTTAGGACAAGATTATCGAGGATGTTCATGCATTATGTACATTTCCTAATGTGTTCCCAGATGGTTTACCTGGACTACCCCTAGCGAGAGAGATAGAGTTTGAGATGACACTATTACTGGATACACATCCTATCTCCATCCCTCAATATTGGATGGCACCCGCCGAGCTGAGAGAGCTCAATGTGCAGTTGCAAGAGCTGTTAGAGAAGGGATTCATCTATCACAATACATCATCATGGGGAGCACCGGTTCTTTTTGTCAAGAAGAATGATAGATCCATGAGACTTTGCAATGATTACATGCAACTAAACAAGCGTACGGTCAAGAATCATTATCTTCTCCCATGGATTAATGATCTTTTTGATCAGTTGCAGGGAGAGGTGGTGTTCTTCAGAATTAGTCTATGATCTGGATATCACTAGTTGAGGATCAAATATTTAGAGGTGATGAAGTTCACATTTGCACGAGATATGGTTACTACGAGTTCATGGTGATGCCATTCGAACCCACGAATGCACCTGTCACATTCATGGATTTGATGAACCGAGTCTTCCCTCCATACTTGGGCATGTTTGTGATCGTGTTCATTGATAATGTTATAGTATTCTCCCATGATGAACATGTGCATGAGTCACATCTTCACACAGTGCTAGAGACACTTTGAGAGCATCAGTTATATGCAAAGTTCAGCAAATGCGACCTCTGAGGTGGCATTTCTAGGCCATGTGATTTCAGGGGTAAGGTTAATAGTTGATCCTGCCAAGATAAATACTATTTTATCTTAGGAGCATCCCAAGATGATTACATAGATTCACAGTATCCTTGGCCTAGCCTGTTATTACAGATGATTTCACTACAAAAAAGCGGGATTGGCGTGCACAACTTTGCGTGCACTAGACGAGCACATGTGCACGCTCCTCCATAGGCGAGCACACGAAGAGCACATGTGCTCGCCCATTGGGGTCGTCGGTTTGAATTATGTGGAGCGGCGCGATTTCAAATGTGGGCGAGCACATGTGCTCGCTTTTAATGTGCTCGCCCACTTGAATTTCTTTACGTGGATAACTTTCGTGCTGGGTAAATTATGGGCGAGCACTTGGCGACGGTCGGGCGAGCACTTAAGTATGCTCGCCCAAGCCCGTAAACAGAACCTCGCAGTTCCCTTCTTCCTCATTCTAACGCATTCCTCCCCCAAAATCCTCCCTCCAGCGACCCGCCATCCGTCCGCCCCGACTCCGGCGCCCTCCGTTTTCGTCTTTTGAGTAGATAGACATCTACCATTCAGTATAATCCTTCCTCCTTTCTATTTTTTAATATTTCATTACATATTTGTATTGTTTCTATAGTTTAGGGTTTCAATTTTTTTGATTTTTTTGTTGGATCTAGTGTATTATTTTGATAGTTTAAATACTTTTTTACATGTTTAGGATAATTGCGGCTCACTATAGTGTTGTAATTTCGATTGTGGTTGTCTCAATAACATTTGTAATATTATGCCATGTAGGTGTTCGATAAAATGCCTCAACCAATATTTTGTTTGGCTTTTGTAAATTAAACATGATAAAATATCCATTACAACATCTACACTAGTTAGTATTGTTAATTTTCTTAAAAATATTAGTTAGGAAACTTGTGAATAACATTACTTAGCCAACTTCAATAATGTAGATATTAGATATGATGAACATCATTAATAATAGTTTGAAAATTTCATATCATATTCATATGAGATATGATATACACCAATGTTTATTTTGTGATAATTTGTTATCACATTAAATTCTAGTTAATGTGACCAATTATATCACATTAACTTATAGTTAGGTTAATTAATTATAAGGCAAAAACTTTAACCACTAATTAGAATATAAAACCGCACAAAATCCTTCACACACAGTGCGTCCTTCCACACCGGGTGGTGTGTGGCCCTGCACAATAGGAGGCGTGTGCAACACATTGGAGGATTTAATCACCTCTAACTGTGTTATATTTTTTTGTATTTTTTCACAGCACTATTGGACTCACTTTGGGATGTTTATCCCAAACCAATGGTCGTGGATTTTGATGTTTGCAGGTTTGAATTTTATTTTGCAGGTGCTCCTCAACTGTTAGTGACCCAAGCACTGTATTAGGCACTAAATTAGGATCACACTTATCGCTATCTCCATTGTTAACCAGCCAAATTTACGTAATTGCCTGGCTAATATAAATAAATAAATATTTTAAGATTATTTTATAGTCTCATTTGTAGCACGTACAAATGTATGACGTAAAGTGATCTTAAAGTATTACATTTATATTAGCTTTCCTTAGTTCGGAGATCCCGGACTAAGGGGGTCCGTAAGGATTCAAATTTACTAAAAGGTGATCGGTGTCACAAGGTCTTTATTTCTTACGGAAATTCGGTTCATAACCCCTTCCTCTTCAGTATACCAAATCAATCATAGTTATTATTGAAATAATCACTAATATGATTATTTTGATAATTAATTGTGATTGATTTATGAGGTATACGGGAGAGGTGCAGGGTTATGCCGCCGAATTTTCGTTAGAAATAAAGATGCTTGTAACAACGATCATCTTTTAGTAAGTTTGAATCCTTATGGACGGACTAAAGTGATAACATAATTAATACACTTCTCTTCTCATCTTTTATCTCAATAATGTGATACGTTTAGATATCCTCAATTTCCTAGATTTGACATTATAAATTATTTAATTCATGTTCATCAATATGACAAATAGAGAGTGGATGTACAACCGTGTAGTAGATGGACGTATAGCAGATACCTTTCAAGGAGGTGTTTAGGAATTTATACAATTTGCTTACGCACAAGGTTCCCGTATTGTGGATTCAGATGGAACTATCTTGTGTCCGTGTAAGAAATGTCGTCTAATGAGGAAGAGATCAAAAGATGAAACTCAGTTACATCTTTATAAAATGGGTTTCATGGAAGGATATCAGATTTGGTGGAGGCATGGTGAGAATTTCGAGGACAGTATGAATGATACGGAAGAAGCTGACAATATTAATCCTTTTGCAGACATGGTTATGGACGTTACGGGTCCAGAATTTAATGATACTTTGTTAGATGATGAGGAACTATATGGAGAGTCTGCAGAATTTTACGAGCTGTTGAAAAAAGCTGAAGAGCCATTGTGCTTGGGTTGTAAGACATATTCAAAACTTTCTGCGGTTTCGGATCTTCTATCGATGAAGATGGAGTATAATATGACCAATCGTAATTTTGATGCAATGCTGAGGATTATTAAGAAAATGTTACCAGAAGATGCAGAATTGCGTGATAATTATTACAAAACAAAAAAAGATGATGCGGAAGATGTGTTTAGCGGAAGTTAAAATAGACTCATGCATAAATCACCATATTTTATATTACGGTGAACATCAATATTTACAATGATGTCCTGAATGTAATGAGCCAAGATATCAGACAGCTAGTAAGAGTGGAACAAAAATATCAAGAAAGATTCTACGTTATTTCCCGTTGACTCCGAGATTGAAACGACTATATTATTGTAAAGAAACGGCGAAGTACATGACATGGCACGCGGAACATAAAGTCGATGAGTATATGGAGCATCCATTCGAGTCTGATTGTTGGAAAGAATTGATGTCAGCTTTTCCTACATTTAAGGATGGAAAGAGGAATTGCGTTATAAATTTATGTACAGACGGGTTTAATCCTCATGGAAGAAGTAAAGATTACTCTTGATGGCCAGTAATGACAACGCCATATAATCTACCCCCATGATTATGTAATAAGCGACAGTTTATATTTCTTTCGCTGTTAGTACCAGGACCTACACATCCGGGAAAATACATTGATGTTTATTTACGTCCTCTTATCGATGAGTTGAAAATATTATGGGTTGATGGAGTTGATACATATGATGCTAATAAGAGTCAAACATTTAACATGAAAGTAGCTCTGCTTTGGACGATAAATGACTTCCCAGCATATGGAATGTTATCTGGATGGAGTACGCATGGACGTAAAAGTTGTCCATATTGTATGGAGAGTACTAAATCATTCCAGCTTCAACACGGTCAGAAACCATGTTTTTTTTATTGTCACAGACGGTTTCTTCCATATAATCATCCATATCGAAGACAGAAGCAGTCTTTTAAAAGGAACACAATTGATCTTGCAGATCCTCCACCAATTAGGACAGGCGATATGATATTATCATACTTGGAACAATTAGAGAAATCAGCCTTAGAGAATGGAGATAAAACAAAAACCTTCCAGGTTTTGGTGACAGTCATAATTGTATTAAGAAGAGTATATTTTGGGAGTTACCATATTGGACTAAGTTACTGATACAACACAACTTAGATGTTATGCATATAGAGAAAAATATCTTTGATAACATCCTCTATACTGTTATGAATGTAATCGGTCGATCAAAAGATACAGTAAAGTCTCCTCGTGATTTAAAAATCATATGCAATCGGCCAGAATTGCATATAAAGGAACATGATAGTGGAAGGGTTGAAGTTCCCAAAGCAAAGTATACCTTAGATAGAAATCAAGTTAAGCTTGTCTGTGAATGGACAAGCAAATTGAAGTTTCCAGACGGATATGCATCAAATTTTTCCAATTTGGTCGATTTGAAGAAGTTTACATTTAAGGGAATGAAAAGTCATGACTGCCATGTTTTTATGGAAAGATTACTACCGTTAGTGTTCAGAGGATTGTTACTAAAAAATGTTGTCGATGCTCTTTCAGATGTTAGCAGATTTTTCCAGGTGTTATGCTCGTCACGCGTACACCGCATGGAGATGGATTATTTGCAAAAAAATATTCCTGTGATTATGTGTAAACTGGAGAAGATATTTCCGCCTTCATTTTTTGATTCGATGGAGCATCTGATGATTCATATTCCATGGGAAGTAAAAGTAGGAGGACCGGTAAAATATCGTTGGATGTATCCATTTGAAAGGTAATTAAATATAATATAACCTCATTCCATTCTTTACTATTTCAACTAAATGTTTAACCTACTTTTTTATAGGTTTATGTTCTTTCTTAAAAGAAAGGTCCGAAATAAAAGTAAAGTTGAAGGATCTATAAGTTCACAATATATATGAGGAAATCGCAACATTCTGCGCAAGATATCTTTCAGAAGATGTGGAGACTATCCACAATAGATGCAGAAGGAATGAGACAATTTATTCCGATGAAGAACCTTGTATCAGTATCTTTCGTCCATCCACTTATCTAATAGGAAAAGCAACTGAACGTTTCTTATCGAAACAAGAGAAGGATGCTGCAGAGTTATACGTATTAGACAATTGCGAGGAAATAACACCATATGTTCAGTAAGTATTTGTATTACTTTATGTATATATTCATTTCAAGTAATTCTTGTTTTTCTCTTACCAATTTTAGGGAATTTAGAAAGAAAATTATGGAGGAAAATCCTATGTATTCAGATGACGAAGTTCTGAGCACTTATAGGAATCAATTTCCAGCTTGGTTTAAAGACCGCTCAAAACAGTTGGACGGTGGTGATTTCTATTCTCATATTTTAAAATATTTTGGAGAATGGCCTGTTTATAAGGTCCGATCATACGACTCTTGCTACACTAATGAGTATCATTTTCATACCTTAAATACCGGTAAATATTTGACAACTCAAAATCATGGAGTGATGGTTTGCAGATATTGTTATGAGGAAGATCATATGAATTATTACGGAATTTTAAAGGAGATACTAGAAGTGGAATATAGTATACCAGGCTTGAATAAAGTAGTTCTTTTCTTGTATGATTGGTATGAACCCAATGGAGGTGTAGTACTCGATAAAAGAAATAACATTGTCAACGTGGTGCAAAGAAAATTTATACGCAGATTTGAACCATTCGTCTTAGCATCTCAAGCGGATCAAGTATGTTATCTCCCACAAATTTCAAAGAAGAGAAAGAGCATTGAAACAATAACTGTTGTGAAGATAAATTCTCGAGGTTATATCTCTAATGATTACACTAATCAGGAAGATGACATAGATGAAGCATTCACACCGACAAATGAAAGAATAGACTTAACAGAAGAAGTCCATATTATCGAATCGATTCGATTAACTGATAATGAAGTTTTTTGTGTTGACTTACAAGATGATACTGACTCCAGAAATGATTACTCAGAAAACTCAGAAAACGAAGAAATATCCTTTAATTCCACCGAAATAAATGATGAAGATTAGTTGTAAGTTTTATTACATAATTATAATCGAATTAACTAGAATCTTAAGTAATAAATATGTAATACATCATTATTACAGTCATGGCAGGTTTTGGACGTGGCGGGGTGCATGGATCACATAGATCCAATCGTCCATCTTCCTCAGACACACCTTCGTCCAGTAGGCAGCCCACCCCGGATGATGTTCTTGATTCACAGTCCAACGAGGTCCACCGGGTGATAGCCTACTACGAGTCTCTTGGTTATCCTCCGCCACCCTTTTACGTTGGAGGCTATGGAGAGCCATCTACCTCAGCAGCCCCTACAGGATTCCCAGTCTAGGTCCCCATACCAGCACGGACATCGATGGGTTCTGACTCTCCTTCTTCTAGACGTCCGAGCACATCCGTGCCTTTACCTACTGCAGTTGGACAGACATCGGCGTCCCACCCTTTGTTGGAGGTTACGGCAGATGGGAGGTAAATTTTTTATAGATTTTATCTTTAAGAATTTTATAAATATTCATAAATTGTATCATAATTAAATTTTCTAGCAAATGTAGGGATTTTGTGAATAGCAACAGGGTGGCAAAGGAGATAACCAACATAATAAAGACACACTTGACTTCCATGCAATTTAGATGGTGTCGCATCCCTGTTGCAGAACAGGAGAGACTGTTTGACATATTTCTGGTAAGAAATATTTCTAAGAAGTGATACATATTTTTTTGGTCAAGTTTTTTGTATCTTATAATTTGTTGTAATTTTCAGAGTAGGTTTTGCCTTGGCTCTGGTCTGGGGAAGGAGGCTTATCGTAGAGCCTTCATTCGTTTAGCAGAAAAGAGAATGAGCGATACATTTTTCAAGGCAAGGAGAGACTCGCATGCGAAGACGGGATGCGAGGAGATGAATTTTGAGGAGATGAAAAGGTTCCTGCCAACATGGTGTACGGAGGATAGGTATTATACTTGTGAAATAATTTATAATAAACTTTATAAAATAATCAATAATCATAACATAATCCTTGCAGATGGGCGGATTTCTGTGATGCATTCATTGCGGATGATGAGTTTGGAAGAAGATCTACGGCAGGAAGGACAAACCGCCAGAAACAAAGGATTAAGTCGACAAGTGGCTCTAAAAGCCACAATCAGATTAGAGCGGAGATGGTATTACGATTTAAAATTAATTTTTGGAGATCTACTTTAATATAATGCAATGTTGTTATTACATCTTAAAAAAATTTCAGGCAGCTAGGTTGGAAAGGGAACACTCTTTTTCAGGAGTGGTGGTCGAGATCCCACATGAGTGGAAGAGAAGGAGAGTCGCAATGGTCCACTCCTGAAGCAGGACAATTGTTGGTAAGTCTATCAATTTATTTGTGATTAAATGATATATTATAACTCATTTATATATATTAAACTTTGTATTTCAGGATCGTTATCTGGCACTATCTGCAGAAAAATGGGGTGTCGATCCAACTGGAGAGCAACCACCATTTGTTAAAACGATCTGGAAGCAGGTATATATAGATAAATATTATCTTACTATACTCATTTCTAATATATAATTTTATATTAAACAATGAAAATCTTATAAGGTGTTGGAGGAGTGGGACGTTGTGGCGAACAGGAAGCAGACGCTTGGTAGCCTTCCTCCATATTATGTGGAGGAACATCGTCACTCCTATTCTGCATACTCTCAGCCGTCGTACACGCAACCACATCCGTCCCAATCATTAGTTCCAATGGAGTCGCAGATGGCGATGATGGTGGAACAGGTGACGAAGCTCCGAGAAGAGTTCACGACGTACATGTAAGTATTCTACTTATAGAATGAGTAATAATTTTATATTTATATATCTACAAAATGCAAGTAATAGATATACATCTTCCATATATAATATAGGTCGCAAGGGCATGCATCTCAACCTGAAGAGATTGAATCTGATGACGAAGAGAAGGAGGAGAACGACCCTGAAGTAGAGGCACGCATGTATGCGAGGTTCAAAGAAAAGGAGAAGGAAAAAAAGGAATCAAAGCAGGGTTTAATGTCTAAATTTTTTAGATCAAAGAAGAAGTAAATTTTTGTTGGTTTGGACCTGTATTTTTGTTAAACTTTTAGCACATCTTTTAATTTATATGAACTTTGTTGGCTTTGACTTGTTTGTGATATTTAGATGTTAAATTTGAGTGTTTATTTCTAAATTCATGTATATTGCGTGACTTTCAGTTATTAGTGCTAGTTATCTTAGTTAACGAACTGCTATAATATATATACCCTTAGGGAGCTCTTATAAGTACCTGCAGTGGTTTATTGGCAAGCTATACAGGTTCGACGAGGTATCAAAACCCTGTCGAACCTGTATATTTTTTTCCTGGAAATCAGTTTGGGCGAGCACATGTGCTCACCAGGTGCTCCGTCAATGATTGCAATATTTAATGGAGGCGATCACATCGGCGAGGACATATGTGCCCACCAGAGAGGGGGCGAGCACATAGCGTCCCAATGTGCTCGCCCACCAGCCGGAACGACTCTCATATATATAAGCGAGCACGTCCTGAACGAGCACATGTGCTCGCCCACCTCTCGGGCGTGCACATGGCGGACACTAGGCGTGCACATAACGAGCATTTATGTGCACGCCAATCCCGCCTTTTTTGTAGTGTTTGTTTTTCTCAGTTGGCATTACCCCTCACACGACTGACACGTAAGGATGTGTCATTTATCTAGAGTGAGAAATGTGAGATGAGCTTTCGTATGCTCAAGGACGGTTGACTACTGTTCCCATTCTTACCCTTCTTTCTGGTACCTTGGATTTCACGATTTACACCATTGTTTCGAAGGAAGGATGGGTGTCGTACTTATGCAGCGAGGATAGATAATAGCTTATGCATCTCGATAACTGAAGAGACACAAGTGCACTACCCACTCACAACTTGGAGTTGGCGGTTGTAGACTTCGCACTGAAGTTATGGCACAACTATTTATATGGGGTGACATTCGAGATTTTCATGGATCACAGGAGCCTCAAGTACATCTTTGACCCACGAGAGCTAAACATGAGGCATAGATGATGGTTGGATCTACTGAAGGACTGTGATTGCACTATCTCTTACCATTTTGATAAGAAAAATGTGGAAGTAGATGCCTTGAGTAAGTGTGCATACATGACAGGATTGATGGATAGGTTGCAGACTTGGGATATCCTTAATACACTAAGTGAGTGACATCTTTTTGAGAGCACGTCTGACAAGTGATTGTACCCGCGAAGTACAGTATCTTGTGGGACAGGATCTTCCACGGACGACAGGCAGATCAGAAGTTGTAGACTTACATCATGATTTCCTGAAGGATGAGTTTTATAGTTTCTGAGTGATAGAGTCCATTCCATGGAAGGAAGACCATGTATGTATTCCTGACGATGAGGATCTGAGGAGAGATATCTTGTATGAGGCATAAAGTTCGAGACTCTCCATTCATCCAGGTAGCACCAAGATGTATAGGGACCTCCACTGACATTTTTGGTGGGAGGGAATGAAGAGAGATGTGGACTAGCATGCCAGTTGGTGCCTCACCTGCCAGATGGTGAAGTCAGATAACCAGAGACCACCTGGTTTACTAGAGCCTATTCCCATTCCAGTATGGAAATGGGAGAGCATCTCCATAGATTTTGTCACATCATTACCGCTCATCCCACGTGGGCATGATGCGATATGGGTGATCATTGACCAATTGACCAAATCATTCCATTTTGTTCCGATCAACATGACATGTACTCCAGTTGAGCTAGCTAGATTATACATTCAACATGCCATCTGGTTACACGAGATGCCCGAGGAGGTGGTATCTAATATAGATTCATGGTTTACTTCACATTACTGGGGAGAGTTAATGAGAGTCTTGAGGACAAAGCTCTGTCTTAGTTCAACTTACCATCCATAGACAGACATGCAGTCTGAGAGGACTATTCAAACACTGTAGGATTTGTTGCGGGCTTGTGCTGTTTATTGGAAGGGATCCTATAAGGATCACCTTCCCTTGTTGAGTTCACGTACAACAACAACTATCAAACTAGTATCTACATGATACTTTTTAAGGCCCTGTATTAGAGGAGATGTACCACTCCCTTATGTTGGCAGCAGGTGGGTGACATGCCTAGTATATCCTGCAGATCACTGAGGAGTCATCTAGAGTAGTAGAGACTGCTAAGAAGAGTTGCTGACAACTCAGATCCGTTAGAAGAGCTACGGAGACCAAAGGCATATAGATCTTGAATTTTAGGTATAGTATTTTACATACATGACTTAATCATGATTTATAAACAACTTTATATGCCTAAGTATCCTTCACCATTGCATTTTAAGGATTTTATGTTTTTACGAGTTCCGCTGATGGAGAGTGCAGAGGTTCAGTGCTAGATGCAAGTTGGCCCTGCGATTCATGAGTCCATTTGAGATTTTGGATGAAGTTAGGAAGTTTCTCCCACATCTGGAGGTCATACATGACATGTTTCACATGTCAAACTTGTAGAAGTATGTCCGAGATCCCATGCATATCATCAACTACGAGGACTTGATCGACGATGGAGCCCAACCTATCTTTCCTTGAGGAGTCGGTTCTGATACTAGACCACGTAGTCAAGAGGCCAAGCAGAAAGAGATACCTTTAGTAAAGGTCAAATGACTTAGTCAGGACGTTGAGGAGGTGATGGACGCAAAAATGACCACTCGGATAAAGGTGCTAATCGGTCGTTGTGACCCGAGCAGTCAAATGCGAACAATCAAGAAAAATAGACCACCACGAGAGATAAAATCAATCAAAAATAAGCTAGCGGTCTCGCTATTTATTTAACCTGGTATAGCGACCAGGGTCGAACACAAGGAGCACGGGTTGACCTCTCGGCCAGAAGTAGTCAAAAAGAGAAATAAAATAAAAGAAGCAAATATTTTTGGTGGTTTTTAATTATTTAATATTTTTTTGGATTTTAATGTGTTAAGAAAATAAGAAAAGTAATTAAGCACACACTTCAACAATTTATTAAAAGCACTAAAAATCAACCAAAAATTCAAAAAAAATATTTTTATGTGTTTTATAACTTTTAGTGTTTTTGGTGAATTTTTGAGAATTTTCTGATGTTTATTTAGTTTTCTAAAAATCAAAAAGTGACTAAAATAGTAGGTACTGTCCAGCCGAGCTAAAAGGGCCTAGATAAAATATCTAAAGGCCCCAAATTAGCTGGAAGGTAATTTTCCTGTAAAGAGAATAAAACAAGGAAAATTTAGGCACCTATTTTATTGTTTTTGGATTTTTAATTGATTTACTAGAATTTTTATAAGATTTTAAGTGTTTTTCAATTTTTAGTGGTTTTCAGTAATGAAAAATAGCCAAAATTGGCTAGAAAATCAAACACAACAAAATAGACAGTAGACAATTTTTTGTAATTTTTAGACACTATTTAATATTTTTTTTATGATTTTTAAAGTTAGACAGTGAAGAAAATAGATGTTTTTTTATTTTCTAAAAATATCAAATGAAAACAAAAACGTCCTCAAAAATCCTCTAAAATTTTACACTATGGCAGGAGCCATGTGTCCAATTTTCGTTGTATTTGGAGGTATTTTGCTATTTTATCCAAAAATAAAGAGGGGGCACAGTGCACAGGGACCAAAGTGCAAATACCCAAGAGTCTGGGGGGTCTGGTGCAATTAACCCAGGAAGTCACGCGCGTCGTGCATGTCTGGGGCACTCAGGGACCCAAAAGTGAGAAAAATAAGTTCCGAGGGCCTTTTGGTAACAGGTACCAAAAGCCCAAGGGCTTATCTGCAAATAACCCAATATATAACGCACATGCTCAATTAAAATACGCACAGGGGTATAAATGCAAATAAACAAAAACTTTCATTCAATTGATAACAACCAGAACTACAGGGTAGATGATGTAAAAAGCCCAGAAGAGCATGTGTTGATGCACGTGTCAGACCACACACAGGGGCATATCTGTAAATACATGCAAGCACACGGGTCTCTATGCAAATATCCCAAAACTAAACAACTACGCTAGATATTTACAAGATTAAAAGCGAAATAAAATAACAAAAGGTGGCCTAAGGGTAAATTACCCTTTATTACGCAGACCGCAGGATGGACGCCACGTGTGGGATCGAACGGTGGTGGGCGACTGGGGATCCAACGCTGCGCTCCTTGGGATGATCCAACGGCGGGGGCGTGGCCACGTTTCTGATCAAGCGGTCGAGGACGTCAAGGGCCAAACCCTTCACTGGACCAACGGCTGGGATCGCCTCTCCAAAGATCTGGCGGTGCAGGAGCCTCCTAAGATGGACGGTCTGGATCAGAACTGGAGGGCTGAGGCGATCGGACGGCGACGGAGGATGCTGGATGAACTGTTCGCCGGCGAGATTTGCCGGCCTCGGGCGTGCGCGAGGATCCTCCTAGAAGCACGCTGAGGTCGGAGAAGAAGCGTGGGGTGCTTCCGCATCTGCCGGTAGGCTCCGATGACCCAACCGGGCTCTGGAGAGCTCCGGCGAGGTCGGCGGAGGTACGCCTCCTGGCTCGATGTCGAAGGACCTCAGATGGCCCTTACTATACCTGCAAAACATTCCAGAAGGCTCGCGGGTCGAGGGCAAACTGCCTCGACCCGGTTAGGTGGGGTGGCGGTGAACAATGGGTCGCAGCGGACGAGCTCCAGCGAAGTGGGGACGGTGGAACTCGAATCCCAGCTCCTGTGCGAGTTGGGTTGGGATGGAGGTATGGAGAAGATGCGCGGGAAGGAGGCGATGATGAATGTAGATTCCGATGATCGAACAGAGCTATGGAATGGTCGGAATCGGCGTAATACAGCGGAGCGGCGATTTGGGCGAAATGAAAAATCAAGGCGAAAGAAGGGTTTAAGGGACTACCTGGATGGACGAGGAGACTGGGGAAGAGCTAAGGAAGCTCTGGGTCTTCGCCTCGAGGAGCGTCTCCCTCCGAGGCTCGGGCTCCCGCTGGTGGCGGAGCAACGACGGCGAAGCTCGCCGGATCGATGGAATCCGGTCCCTCTCCTCGCTTCAACAGCACGGGCAGTGAGCTGTCACTCTCATGCACACACCGGAGCTCACAGGGGGTGGAATCGAATACCCAAAGATGAGATTCGAGGTGGCGGAGCTCGAGCTAAATATGGGTGCGGGTCCGGCTAGAAGAGGTTGGGTAGGGCGATCGAGCGCGCGGATCCCGATGTGGATACCCAGACGAGGGTCTCGGATGTAGCATTAAGGAGTCGGACCCGGGGTTTAGGTGGTAGGCGATCGGGTTTAGCGGGGGAAAAATCCGAGAAGATGGGTACCCGCTAAGGACCCGTGTGAAGTGGTCCTGGGGGGGTAGTTGACCGGGCGGTCAACAATCCTCAGGACTAATGAGAAAAGGCCACGTGGCTGGATTTTGAAATTAAAATTAAGGGTAGCAAATGACCGATTTAGTGAAAACTCAAAACATGAAATATTTTTATTTTTTCTATTTTTTTAGTGATTTTTAATTAATTTTTCAAAATAAAAATAAGGTATGTACATAATATGTTATATATAGGTATATATACAATATGTAGGATTTTGATTTTTGATTTTTGATTTTTAATTGTTATTTTTGTACAATTTTATTCCCCTTTTATATTTTATTTATTTTCATTATAAAATAAGGAATAAAAAGAGATTTTTATTTTATTTTAATTATTTATATACATAGTTGAAATAAATACATATATACATTTATATACATGGTATATTTACAATATATTTTTGTGTTTTTAGTTTTGTTATTTTTATTTTGTTTTTGTTTTAATTGTTTTTATTTTATTTATTTACACTATAGGATATTTACAAGAATTTTGGAATTCATTTTATTTATTTATAAGGCTAAATAAATATAAAGGTGGTTCTATGTATAATGTGATCATGTACATGAATGAGATTTTTGGTTTCTTTTTAATTTTTTTTATATTTTTATATTGATTTTATATATACACATATTTACAAGCCTATTTTTGTGAGGAAAATACTTTTATTTTATTTACATAAATATTTACACACTTGAGCCCCTATCTCCCTCTACTTTGGCTTTTATGCGGTCAGGCCCATGCTGAGCCCTCCTTTGGGTTAGGTTGCTCAATATTTATTCTAAATATTTCTCTCTTTTTCTTTTTAATCTTCATTCTTTTATTTTTGCACAAAAACATGCTAATTATAGGTTTTTACACAATGCATGCTTTTGGTAATTATTTGTATTTGCACATATCTACATGCATTTGCAAAGGTTTTTGTAGCTAAAATATAAGAATAAAGAGTGATGAATGAGTATTCATCAGGAGGCAACGTGGGAGCTTGAGGCTGATATGAGGTAAAAGTACCCTCAGCTTTTCACAGGTAACAAATCGAAACCCTAGTTCAACTCATTTGAGATTTTTATGGGTTTCACCCTTTCTGAGATTTTTGAGTTAAGTGGATGAGGCTGGGATCCGAGGGGATCAGGTTCTTATTAGAGTATACACCTAAGTCTCAAGGATGAGACTTCCTTTGATATTTTTATAATGTAAGATCTCTAAGTATAGGAAATCACTAATTCTAGCTTTCAGACCTGGTCAAATGTCCAAATGAAACAATGACCACTCTATCTTGTAGTACTCATTGTGACCTTTCTAACGAGCCCAAGGACATCAAAATCGAAGTCGGTACAAGTAATTCGTCTTATGGTTTCCAACTAAGTCGAGAGTGAGTCAACCCCACTAGAAGAGCATCATAATGTGAGATGGGCGTAGTAGGTGTTCTGGAGAGACTTAGATGGATACATGTGTGCATTTCACCTTATGGTTTCGTTTTGTTTCCATCGATTTTAGAACGAGCGAGCCTCCCCGATCGATTCGATTGATGTAGTTGTGTCTCTTGTACTATATGCCCCATATCTAGAGAGTTACAGTACTACCAACCATTGTAGCTGAAGGGTCAAGCTAACAGATAAGCTTTGAGCTATATTTTTAATGAAAAGCGTTGAAACTCTTCATTCGTGGTATAGAATTTCTCTTTTGGCGAGTTAGTATGGGATAAATAAATAAATAATTAGATTTTGAATAAATAAATCTAATTAAAAATAAAATAATCACATAAAATGCAGTAATATCTGTGAGAGTTTTCGAATATAACTTTAGGCAAACGAATTTTTTTCTTATAATGGTATTCGGTTACAATTATTCAGTTACCACAAGTTTTCCTTAATTTTATCTACAAATTTTTATTGGTATATTTGTTTATGTAATGTACTGAATCATATGCCACATGCTACCTCACTTGGAAATTCAACAAGGGTTGTCGACCGGTTAGAGTGTTTGGTGGTGCGGTCGAGAGACAAGACTGAAGTTGAGACCAATTCCAGTAGTTCGGTTTTTATGGTATTAGCGCTTTCACCTTGCGATGATGTATAAAGAGAACTTTGGATATTTCTATTGCCATCGCTATGAATATTTTCTATTGAATAGAAGTTTTAAAAGTATGTCGCATTTCAATGAACAATATATCATGCAAGTTGTTTGTAATTGTTGTTAATTAATGATGTGAATAGACATTGAAATGAGCTTCCGCGAAGGCGGAACATTATAGTTGCCCCCTCCAGTACGATGAGTACAAATTTATAGCGGGCTATCGACCCATTGAGGAGGAAGAGGAGGTGAAATCACAATCCATGGCTCATTTTCTTCCTAATGTGTAGGCGACGGTGTGAGAAGCTCGGGTCGTCGAAGCTTGGGACAATGAATTATCATAATAGTAGATACCTAGAGAGGTAGTCACAATTAGAGAGGTTGATGACGATGAGAAGTGGAGCAGTGGATCTCACGCGTGATCCTAAGGAAGATGATGGCTCAAAAATCATTTCAAAATGGATGCTACTAAAAAACTATTGCAAATTTTGCTTTTTTTGACATTTAAGATAAAATAGTTAGGAATGTCCGGTGAAAACAAAATTTGTAGATGTGTAGAAGAATACACATACATTAAATTCATATGGTCAGATTTTTCACAAAAACACCGCAAAAACTACATTACAACATGCCATGTTGTAGAATACTCCGCCGCAGAGGACCTGCTCCTGTCGATGAGTGGGATAATCGTGTGGCTTAGGAGGTTGCCACATGTTAACACAATTTCTTTTTTCCTTCTAGATGAATACGATAATATGATCTTTTTTTCAGAGCGTAGTTGGTTTTTCATATCACTTTTAAATCGAGGTCTTTTACTAGCTAGTCTCGGTAAAGCCTTCAAATAGCAATTTTTTTAAACGAGGTCATCGGAATGAGACATAAAGACTCCTTTATTTTATTAAAATTTCAATTTAAATAATAAATTGATATATATATATATATATTTAAATAATAAATAGAAAATAGAGCTAAACTAAATAAAAGAAAAAAACAAAGCAAAATTTATGAAAGTAATACAAAATAAAATATGATGAAAACAATTGTATAAATATTCAGTGAGATCTGGGCATGTAAACAAAACGACGAGTTATTAAATATATAAATAAGGGGCTACATCAATTGCCCATTAATGGTCTTCAAATTCCGAAATGCTCAGATGAGTTGTTATTATACTAACGGCCATTATGGCCTACTGCTGTAATTAAAGACATTTTTTAATGTAAGCTATTTTATTAAATGGGTAGATATTTATTAATATCGATGTTATGAATGAATTGATATCGATGTTAATTTGTTATACTTAGTGTATATTATTGTTTTATGTAAGTTTATATATTTCTATGGCTACGTAGCTTAATATTTGAATGCTTTGTAAAAATATAATTATAACCAGAGATATATATTACACATTGAGGATTGTACATGCATGCTTTGTTATATAGTGATAAGATATATCATATTCTTATGTAGATAATAGAAGTGTATATCCATAACTTAGAAGTGTAATGAGAGACTACAAAAATTAATATATAGATACATATAGTTTATCCCTTATGTATGCGTGGTGTAATTAAAATATTTGTGGTAAAATCTGGAAAAAGGAATATAGTCCAAGCCTTCTCCTAAACTGTAAATGGCATTTATAGTGTCAAGAGTACTGTGTGCGTCTGTCCATAGTATGTATGTGCATGAATATGCATGTATAACCCACACGTGCGTAAACACACACTGACACACACAAATGTAAGCATATGTACAAACATGTGTATGTATGTATCTACATACACACACATATGTATATATATATCTACATATATGTATATATATAGTATATACACGCAAATATAGTATATACACACATACACGTAGAACATAGAGAGAAGAGATGATGATTAAGTCCCTAAACCTTAACCAAGTTGACTTATCCCATGAACATGGTTGGATTACTCAAACCATGAGAAAACTTATAGATTACAGAGAAAATATTGTCAATATAAAAGGAAATAAACTCAAGATGAAAATTGGTTAATTATGCTTGAATATGAAACGGCTACCTCCACTAAAAAATTGAGCTTAGTGACGGTTTTGAAAAAATTTATCATTAAATTAGCCGTTGTTAAATATATAATAACGATATTATTCATTCTGAAATTATTTTTCGTACTCAAAATTTCAAACTTCTATTTTATCGCCTCTAAATTTTGAACTAAAAAAATAGCGACGATTAGTTGATATTTTGAAAAATAGCAACGGATAAGCGTCGCTATATAAACCGTTGCTAATGATACAGCGGCAAATATGATATTCATTGCTAATTTTGAGTACGAAAACTCATTTCGTAACGAATAATATCTCATTATATATTTAACAACGACTAATTTAGTGACGGATTTTTTCAAAACCGTCATTATAGCTCAATTTTATTGTAGTGCGGCATCTGCTTTGTTGGATTATACCTGACTACCCAGCTATATATTAGTGTATTCGATTAATTTTGAATGAAGTTGGAAATTACTTTCATGATGAACACAAAAGTAAGATATGCGTAATTGATGGGTACCATGTCACATTTTTTGAGAAATTTTTTATTGATGTTTCTATTAGGATCATGGAAAAACATCGACTCTAGAGTTATATATTCCATGTAACTCTATTATAAAACTCAACCTCTTCTATAAATATAGCATTCATGTTCTTTCTATATATCCGTGTTTTGTCGCTTGTATATTAGAAGGGATTTTTTCTTTATTCATTGTAAAGAGCCTTTCTTCAACATATGCAAAGTATCTTTATGGGTTGGTTAACTTCGTAGCATATCTATCCAATGTTTGTTGCGGTTACGGGAATTCCATCACAATCCAATTGCCGAGACTCACGAGTCATGATCCTCTTTTGTTCACTACAACAAAGTTGACCTAATTAAGCCTATGAATAATTTAATATCAGTTGTTAGATCTTTCAGAGTTAAAAACCTAACAATGAATATTATATGCTTCTTCATACTTTATAAGTCAACGAAAAGATCACCTTTAACAATAAATATGTTATTCGTTATTAATTACAAGAACGGGAGATAATTTAGCAATAAATAATATTTATCAACATATTCTGAAAATGTAATTGCTTCATTTCTTTCCCTTTATCGTTTCTGGTCTGCAAGGTAATATGTATCTTTATCTTCCTATTAATTGAAAGTTTTTGGCGGTGAGTCCCATCTCGGGATTTCACCCTTTTTCCTCTCAAAAAAAAGATATGATAACGAATATCTAAATTATTCGTTGACTTAGGTCAAACTTTGTTAAAGTGATTGGGGGGTATGGTGTTGCTTGAACTACAAATGATCGAGCTTGGGTTAAATTGTGACAGATTAACATGTACTTGTGCAAAACATATTATCAAATATATACTTGAGATATACAAGCGAACATTAACAGAAAAAAGATATGAAAGCAGGTCAAAAGAGAGAAAAAAGAAGCACAAGCAAGCAAGCAAGCAGAGAGAGAGAAAAGAAAGATACACGCGCAAACCGAAGTGTCATTTAAAAAAAAACTTGCTCGAGATTCCTCGTCGACCTGTTCAATGATATGAGGTTATGTGTTTTCCACGGCCACAGAAACGGGACTCCTTACCTGAATCAGACCATCGGATGAAATCCATATGAGGTAACCCTCAGAGAACCAGGGGAGGTCGACGTTTGGAGGCTCGGTGCTATTCAGCCCAAATGTGACGACGAAGGAAACCTTCTCACCGGCTGCCGCAAAGTCAAGAGTCTCCGGTTGCACATCCATGGTGACCCCATATGGGCGTTTAACACGTGCACTATAAGAAATGGGAGTGCCCACATTTGTCAAGGTTCGTGCGACACTAGCAGTGAAATTTCCTGAGGGCCTGAGATAGGCCTTCATTGATGGATAGTTGAGGTTCGCCTCATCAATCCATGTGTAGCTGGAGCACGATACCGTATACTCAGCGGTGATGGTACGCACCTGGTCATCTGTGTAGCCAAGTCCACAAAGGTAAGGGATGTAATCCTCGACTTGTGTATCATAGACGAGTCCGGGATTGGCTGCCCTTGTTGGGTTGACATGCCCTGAACCCTTCGCGTAGAAAGTAGCATCCGACTTATCGTACATGTCGAGTATGGGCTGTCCACCCAAGTTGGAGACATCGGCTGTTGTCATCATGGCGGATTTGATCATGGCGGGTGACCAGTCGGGGTGCGCGGATTTGAGTAGAGCCGCGATGCCTGCGAGATGCGGGCACGACATAGACGTCCCCGATATCATATTGAAAGGTGGCTCGACGGGGAACGGCCCGACGGTGGACGGCCACGCTGCTAGAACGTTCACGCCGGGCCCTATGATGTCCGGTTTCAATATTCCTGCGTTGACCTTACTCGGACCTCTGGAAGAGAAGGACGCTACTGCCGGATCAAGTCTCCCCCCTATGGCGGTGCCCATGAACTCGATCGTGGCGGTTGGATAGGCCGTGGAGGCGATGTAGTCCAGGACTGTTAAACCGTCGTAGTAGCATAGGTGAGAAGCTGGTAACATGTGAGTCTTGGCACGCGTTTCATACCCAAGAGAGCTTGCGCCTTTCAGTATCATGGCCACGCCACCGGCTTGCTTTACGATCTCACCTTTCTCGATTTGATCGATGAGGCCGTTATTGCATATAACCACCTTACCTTGGACCCCAATGTACTGTAATGTTGTGAGGTTTGCGCAGTAGGAGGCGTTGGGATCTCCTAACCACTGAGGATAGACGAGCGGAAGGAAACCGGGGAGGGGGGTGGATGGTTGGTAGGCCGATTCACCTTCCAAGACGGTTCCATTGCCGAGCTTCACCACGGCTCTAATCCTCCGGTCCATCGTGCTTGCGCCCACCGTCAACACCCACGGCGATATGTTCTCCACGGTGGAAGAATCGGGCCCATCATTACCTGCGGAGATCACCACAAAGACACCGAGTTTCACGGCGGAGAATGCAGCGATCGCCTTGGAATCCTTGTAAAATGGTATGGCAGGGCCACCAATTGATATGGATATCACGTCCACGCCATCCCCGACGGCCATATCTATTGCTGCAGCGGTGTTATCAATCCTGCATCTTCCTTTCCAACACACCTTGTACGCTGCGATGTGAGCATAAGGAGCCATCCCCGCCGCCGTACCCGCGGCATTGCCGAGAACGCTGGCGTTCGCCACGAACTGTCCTGCGGCAGTACTTGTAGTGTGGGAGCCGTGGCCATCGCTATCGAAGGGAGGCCGAGAGGATTCCCTGCCTTCATAAAAGGTCCTCGCACCGATGAGCTTGTTGCTGCATAAGGAGTTGTCGTTGAAATTACACGCGCCATTCCATTTAGACGGCGGAGGCGGCATGCCAAACCCGCTGAATGACGGGTGACTCGGCGTTATTCCTGAGTCCAGGACGGCGATTATGGTGCCTGCACCGTAATTGGCGCTCCCAGCCCAGAATCCAGATGCGTCTGGTTGCAATCCCAGGAAAGCCGGACTGTGGGTGGTGTGGAGGTTGTGGGTCTCCGAGGGCGTAGCATGCAAGAAGCCCTCGAGCTTTTTGATGGACTCTAGCTCGGCTGCGCTCAGCATGGCCGTGAAGCCGCTGAGGACATGATTGAAGGAGTGGAGGAGGCGGGAAGGGTCCGGGAGGAAAGACATGTGCCACTCCCTCCTGGTGCCCTCGTACTCAGGAGGTGGTGGAAGGACATGGACGATATAGATATCGTCACCGTTCTTTTCATTAGTGGCCGCCGGAGTAGAGGCATTGCTGCAAACAAAGAGGAGGAGGAGGAGGAAGAAGAAGAAGAGATGAGCGTGATCCTTGTTGCAAAAAGAAGACATGAGGATCAACGATGGCGTTAGTTGGGATGGATGTTGGCAGTGCAACGCTTATTCTCCATGTATATAAGAAAAACAACCTCAGGTATATACTATAGACGTCAATGGCATATGTCATGAGCAAGGCCGGCAGCCCGTCAGCCATCTTTCTCCGCGGAGGACATTCCCCTGCCGTGTACGGCAGAGCATCCCCACCCCTTTCGTTTGATTCGTTCTTCTTCTTATATCGTGCTGCCCATGAGCCCAAACAATTCCATGTCACGGCGCGCGTCTTATCTATTGGGTTGGGCATTGAAAACCCATTTAGGTCATCTCATGTTTCAACATCAAATCTATCATCCCAAATATTTTCGTTCGAGATTTTCCTATATCTGGTAAAATAGTAATAGCTGAATGCGCGTGGATCGATGTTGTGGTGCTGTAGTGCCCTAGCGCACCACAGCCGCTCGTTCGAGCTTATCGAGCGGCTGTGGTGCGTTACAGCACTACAACACCATAGCAGAGAATCCACTCCAATAGTGAATAGGTGAAACATGTTTTCCTTTTGAAATTTTTACACCCATAACTTTGAGTAATTTCGTAATTACAATCATAACTCTACATCAGGGGCGGAACCCGAAATTTTATCAAGGAGGGACCAACTATACCACTTAAATGTATACTAAAAATAGAAAAAATATTATATTTTGAAATGATATCTTTAAATAAAGCTAATATTTTCAAATGATTTTTTTCAATTTTGGCAAGAATGCGATTTGTGATTAAAATGTATTAGTATGTTAGATTTTCAAATAAATTATTATTTGCGATGGTGATTTTTAATTATATTAAATGTAATTATTTAAAAATAATTCTCTAAATGATCAAGTGAAAATTTTACATAAAAAATCCACGATTAAAAGGAAACAATAAAGTTTATTTTGTTTGTAAAGTATCCTAGAAAAATGAAGAACAAATGAGCTTTAATTTCATTTAATATCAAATTATAGAGGAACTAATTTTTTTAACAAAAATAATTGTTGATGAGAGGATTAAACCCTAATCAACAAGTACTAGAACATCACTTTACCACCATACCGTATAACGAGTTTGTTATCTATATTTACACAAATTTTACTCGTTCAACTTTAAAGGAGGGGCCATGTCAAAATTCTAATACATTATACAAGTGAAATATATGAATTAAGGAGGGGCCATGGCCTCCCTATACTGTATACTGGATCCGCCCCTGCCCTGCATAATCACAAATTACTTGAGAAATCCCGAGTAATGCTTAACTCTTACATGGCATAACCCATTGCTATGTTCTGTTTAGTATACCCGTTATATATGACAGTTTCTGTTGAAAAAGACAAAACTGCCCCTGATGTTGATTCTTATTCATAAAACATGCTATCATCCCCCTCTCTCCCCTATTGAGCACTACCTCCTCCTCCCCTGCAGGCCATGCGTCGACGGCCCTCCCCCTGCCCCGAGCAATCCCTTTGCCATGATCACTGTTGAAACCTCTCCCCTGCTGCCGAGCATATGTCATTCACCTCTTGGATGACATGTGATGGTGGGAAAAATAGATCAGTATATGAAGGGAGCAGGGGCTCTGGATGGTAAAGAACAATCTGCTAAGATGGCGACGGTGATGATTGGTCAGGTGCCTGCACGTAGTATATGTGTTGGACTTGAGGCTGACCTGCACTCAACTGGGGCTGATGTGGCGTTGTGGTTCCTTCTACTCAGCGGGAGTGGTGGTGATCGGGCTCGCAGACTGTACTACATTGATTGTGCTCACAAGCACCTCTAGCTGCTTTGAAATCGGATCCAGCTTGTCCATGTGATGGGTCCTCTGTTCGATCATAGATAACTTCTCGAGGTCCTGTAATCGCTTCTCAATTTTGTCCACTTTAGACATATGGCTCCCTATGATGTTGAGGTTGGAGCTCTTGTCCCTGTCCTGCTCACTGGATGTCGCCATATTAACTGGCTTGTGGTGGATTTGCAGTTGTATATGGTATGCACGGTATGAGGATAGAGCAAATTCTCCTTCGATCATCCATACAAATATCTTCCAGACGACGTCTAACGAGCCACCCGAACGACTAAGGTAGATGAATATCTAAGGTCGTTGTGACCTCAGTCACTCGGGACTCAGAGCTCAATCAACAAAAATGATCAGACCACCAATCAGGGATAAAAACCGATAAAACTCAAAATAGCGGTCTCGCTATGATATTAACCTAGTATAGCACCCAGGGTCGAACTCGAGGAGCACGAGATGGCCTTGTGGCCTACGAAGTAGTCTAAAATAAAGAAAATAAAAACAAATTATTTTTGGTGGAATTTTAATATTTTTATATTTTTTGGATTTTTAATTATGAGGAAAATAGGAAAACAATCAAAACAAGCAACTTGGACCAATTATTTAACTACTCAAAATTAGTCCAAAAAATTCAAAAAAAATGTTTTTAGGTTTTTTTATATTTTTTACTGTTTTTAGTGATTTTTGAGAATTTTCTGATTTTTAAAGAATTTTATAAAAATGAAATAGGGTAAAAACAGAAGAAGGATGTTCATTCAGGCTTGGAGGACCAAAATAAAATATATAATGCCCTATCAAAGCCTGGAGGTATTTTTCTTGAAAACTATAAATAAAAAGGAAAAATTAGAGAAAGAGTTTATTATTTTTGGGATTTTCTATTAATTTTTAGAGTTTTTATAAGTTTTTCAAGGTTTTTCAATTTTTATATTTTGTATGAATCCAAAAATGACCAAAAATGGTCAGAAAATTAAGCACACCAAAACAAACAAAATCTGAATTTTCAAAATTTTTGAAAAAGTTTTTATATTTTTTTTGTGAATTTTAAATATGAACCGGCGAAGAAATGGAGGTTTTTAAATTTTTAAAAATAATAAAAGGGCTCAAAAATTTTCCCAAAAATTAGTGAAAATTCTACACAGTGGCAGGAGCCACATGTCAAATTTTCACTTAATTTGGATGAAATTTGATATTTTATTTAAAACAAACAAAAGCCCACAATGCATAGGGACCCGTTTGTAATAAAAATATCTTCTGAGGGCCTAAAAGTAACAAAAACTGAAGCTCAGGGGTCCTCGTGCAAAAACACCAATATCGCACGCGTCAGGCACGTGTATTGGGCACATGAGGACCTAAATGTAAATAACTTAACTCCCCAGACTTATTAGCAACATGTGCTAAAAGTCCAGGGGCTAAGTTGTAAAATGCCCACGATATTCAACACATGCGGAATTAAATCATTCACATGGGCATAAGTGCAATTATACAAAAAGATATTTCATTCATTAACAACCAGAAACTACAACCCACAGAATGCAAATTCTCCCAAAACTCACGTGATGAAGCACGTGTCTCACATTAACAGGGACGAAAATACAATAAAAATAAACAACCAGGGTCTCTATGCAATTTTACCAAACTAAAATAAACTCTATAAAATATTTACAGGACTGAATAATAAAAACTAAAAGAGAGAGGGCCTAAGGGTAAATTACCCTTTATTAATCGAGGGTCTGGATGCACACCACGTGGTATATCCAACGGCTGCAGGGGGTGGCGCTCCAACGAAGGACCTCGGCTCTGATCTGACGGTGGAGGACTCGCCACGTGGATGATCGGACGTCTCTGGAAGGGGCTCGTCTCTCCTCTGCGACAGACGTTGAAGATGGTGCCACGTGTAGATCGGACGGTGCTGGTAGCGGGGCGCCTCTTCGTATAAATGAACGGTCCAAATCAAATATGGGCCTCCGGGGTTGAACGAACGACGGAGGAGGGTCCTGGAAGAACTCCTCGCCAGCAAACTTCGCCGGAGGAATGCGGGTGCGCTGGACCTCCTCAGGGGCTGCTGATGGGTGGAAAAGGTTCGACAAAGCCTCCCGCGTGTGAAGGACCCCTCCGATGATGCCAAGGAGCTCTGATGAGCCCGGGCGACTACGGCGGAGCTGGGCTCTTGTGCCTAAAGCTGAGGTCCTCAGATGGACCTCCTTGGACCTGTAAAGTAGCACAGAAACACTCCTGGGTCGAGGGCAAAATGCCTCAACCCGGTTAGAGGCAAGGTGGGTGACTGATGCGTCGGGACGAAGGAACTCCGGCGATGCGACGGCGAAGGAGTTCGACTCCCACTTCCGTGGTGAACTGGGTTGAATGAATGGGTGAAGAACGTGCAGGGGAGAAAGGCGGAGGTGATGGTCGTGTTGATTGATGGAATAGGTAGACGGGATGATCGGAGTCGATGGTCGACGGCGAGATATGAAATTGGGCGAAAACAGAAATTAGATAAATCTAGAAAGGATTAGGCTTCTTACTGGATGATCGAAGTCGACTGTGGAAGAGCTTCTGAAGCTCCTGGTCCTTGCCTCGAGGGCCGTCGATGCCTGAGGCTCGAGCGCTGCTCCTGGGAGGCGCACGACGGCGCTAGGCTGCCGGATCAGTGGCCGGGACACTTCCTCCTCACTGCGACACCACCCGCAACAAGCTGTCACTCAGGCGAAGGTAGTGGACGTTCTGGGATGGGAAGGCGGAGCCAAAGATGAATTGGAATGTGCGGCGGAGCTGCGGTTTTATACGAGTGAGGGTCCGGGAAGAAAGGGTTGGGTCCGGCTTGGTGAAGCACGGACCCCTAGGCAATGTGTCGGGCAAGGATCCCGGATGTATGGAGAGTGATTAGGACCCAGGGTCTAGAGAAATGATGATCGGGTCAAGCGGGGATAAATGGGAGAAAACGGGTCCGGCATATGGATCCGCTGAGAAGAGGGTCCGCGGGGGGAGTTGACCGGGGGTCAACATCCCCCGTGGACCAATCAGATTATTCCATTCTGAAATCATTTAGAAATTCATTTAAAAATAGAAAATGACTTATTTTCGAAAAACTCAAAACATAAAAAAATGTTTCTTTTATTTTAAGCCATTTTTAGTGATTTTTATTTATTTTTTTGAAATAAAAATTAGGTATGTACAATATAGTATTATTATATATAGGTATATACAATATGTATTTTATAATTTTTGATTTTTTAATTATTTATTTGTACATTTTATTCAATTTTGTATTTTATTTATTTATAGAATAAAATTTGGAATCATTTGCTATTTTTATTTTATTTTTGTTATATAATTACAAGGGTTAAATAAATACTTATATACACATATATACATGGAATATATACAATGTTTATTTTGATTTTTATTTGATTTCTTTTTACTTTATTTCTATTTTTGTAATTTTATTTTATTTATATACATCATGAAGTATAGAATATGTACACATTTTTATTGGATTTTAATTTATTTATTTATAGGGATAAATAAATAGGGAAAGGGTTTTATGTACATGGTGAATATAGACAATGATGAAGGCATTTTTATTTTCTTTTTTATTTTCTTTTATTTTTTTCATTTTTATTTTAATTTGATATTTACAAATAAATGCACGCCCATTTTTATTTTTATTTAGAGGGAAATATTTTTATTTATATACAGGAATATATGTACGCACATGAGCTTCCTTATCTCTCTCTACTTGGATTTTTATGCGGTCAGGCCATGCTGAGCCCTCCCTTGGGATTAGGTCGCTCAATATTTATTATAAATATCTCCCTCTTTTTCTTTTGTTTCTTTATTCTTTTATTCATGCACAAAAACATGCTAATTCTTTATTTTTATGCAATGCATGCTGAATGCTAATTATTATTATTTACATATATCTACATGTGTTTGGCAAAGGTTTTGTAGCTAAAATAAAAGAATAAAGAGTGATGAATGGGTATTCATCACCCCCTATACTTAACTTTGCTAGTCCCTTAGCAAACACTTATTTGAAAAAGAAGTGAAAAAGAAAAGGAAAAAGAAAAGGAGGAGAAAATGCATGGATTAATGCAGATTATCAAACTTGCCTTCATTAAATTGAATTATGGAGCTCGATCAGATCTTTGGATTATTAATGTGTCGGAACCTTATTTGGACTTAAGTTTAAAACTCAACAGCCTCTAAGATCCACTAATCTATAATCAGGACTCCTCAATAATCCAGATCAGAACAAGTCTACATACACAAACCCTGAAGACTATGAATCTTTCCTTGTAGTGTATAAGTGAGGTAAGCTCTCCACCTCAGAAGTAGCAACTTGACAACCCTCCCCAACAAGGTAACTCTATGACCCTAGTCTGGCCACTCTTTCCTCGAGGAGCGGGGTATTCCCTTATAAGTTCAAGTTCAACCGGCTCAAGAAGAGGGGGGAGAAGAGAATGGACCATGGCCAGTGTAGCCATGTATCCTTGGGAGCTTAACCAGTGCAGCTAAGTCTCCCTGTTGCAAGCTACATAAGATGGAACCATAAGTCTCAAGCTTTCTTATTGGCACTATATACATACTCCGGTGGGATTTCATTTTCTATCAGACCCACCACTTTTTTGGAGTTATTTTCTTTTTGCAATTTTTTTCAAGTGCATCTATACAACATATACAATGTGCAGCATCTGTACATAAGGAGTTTTTCCTCTTGAGCCAGTAGACTATCCCTCTTTTGAAGCATTATTGCAACCCACAACTCCTATCGTTAGACCTCATGGCAACCAGACCAAGTTGAGACGCACTTCCTTCACTAAAAGAAGAAGAGAGGTTCCGCCTAGAAGTACTACCCTCATATGCTACCCCAAGTCAAGGAAGACTGCCTCCTCACCACCTCATCTGTAGAGAGCTCGGTGTAAAGTGTGGGTCCAAGTAAAGCCATTGTCTATATGAGTCATGTGTGTGTTGTTAAGTGCTCTACTTAGACTCATTGAGATGACATGTGATCATAGCCTAGTGGACTCAAAGAATTAAGTCACCATGGACCTGAAAAGCGTTAACCCTAAGCCCTATAAGGTTCCTCTTAGAACTAAGTGGATTAAGATCTTAATCAAGCTCCATTTCCTAATTTAATTCCAGTCTAGTTTAAATGTCAACTATAATCCAGGAAAAACTATATACATATATACACAAGGAAGCTATTTACACAATATTTACAAACATGCAAAATTTTTGAAAAATGTTTTGAAATCATGGATGAATGCATGAATGCAATTTTTGCAAAATATTCACACAAATTTACACAAGATTTTTGAGAACTTTTGATTTTCAAAACATTTTGGAAAAAATTTGTACTATATACATAGTTTTGATATGCACATATTTACACAATCTTTACACAAAAAGTTTTTGAAAACATTTTTACAAAGATAATTTGTACAATAGCTATGTATGTGCAAATAAAAGAATGTTTATTATTTACAGGGAAAATTTTTAATTTTTATGGATTTCGGGTTTTTAGCCATTTTTACACACTCACACAAAGTACGAGTTATGGCTAAAGTATATATGAAATATATACACACCCCCCTATACTTAGCTCGAACGATGTCCTCAGAGTCAAGAGGGATGAAGAAGACATAACTCGTGCTTAGTATAGGGAAGTGAAAAGGAAGGCTATATACAAAGACGAATGATTGAATGGAAAATCAAGAGAACCTCGACTTTTCCCCCTATACTTAGGATCCAATAATCCTAAGTATAGCTGGCTGTACATAAAGGAAAAACCGAGTGAAGAATGTACAGGGTCTACCCCCCCATACTTAGGGTAAAATATCCCTAAGTATAGGCAGCAAAAACAGGGGTAGAAAGAATCAAAAGAATACCCAAGAGTCCTACATCCCCCCTATACTTAGGGTAAAGCACACCCTAAGTATAGCATAATCAAAGGATGAGAAAAGGGATGTGGGACTAAAGAATGGAATGATATGGACAACTGGATCTATACAGGTCGGGAGAACAGTGATAATCAGGCGTGAGATGCAATAGATGTAAGTCAAGAGACCACATCTCACGCAAAGTGAATGGGGGCAACATCAACGACCCGCGGCTCATGATCTAGAAATGGCTTGAGTCGTTGGCCGTTCACTCGAAAGGTACTCTCAGAAGACAACTCAGATATATCGATACTCCCATTGTCGTGTACCTTTCTCACTAGATAAGGTCCCTTCCATTTGCTCTGTAGCTTCCCTGGAAATAGACAAAGCCTAGCATCAAACAGCCATGATCTCTGTCCTAGCTCAAAATGTTTGTGGCTGATATGAGAATCATGCCACTCCTTTACTCTCTCCTTGTACTGTAGGCTGTTTGAGAAGGCGGTATCACGAAGCTCCTCCAAGGCTGCTAACTCTGCCCTCCTCTGGTCTCCTACACTATCTGGATCCAAAAGTATATCTGTGACTGCCTAAAGTGACCTGTGTCTCAACTCAACAGGTAAATGGCACGGCTTGCCATAAATGAGGCGAAAGGGAGATGTGCCCAAAGGTGTCTTGAAAGACGTCCTATATGCCCATAAGACCGAGTCCAAAAGCTGTGATCAATCCTTCCGGTCAGGGCGGACGACTTTTTGCAATATAGTTTTAATCTCCATGTTCGACACCTCGGCTAGACCATTCGTCGGTGGATGGTATGGAGTGGCAAATCGATGGTCTATGCCGAACTCGCTAGCAAGGGCCTTCACCTGGTCGTTGATGAAATGAGACCCCCCGTCAGATATCAACACTCGAGGTACCCCGAACCGTGTAATGATATGCTTCCTCAAAAATCTACAAACAGTCCTAGCATCTGCGGTTCGGGCGGGGATAGCCTCAACCCAACGACTCACATAATCAACGGCCAACAGAATGTACTCGAATCCCTGACTCTTAGGGAATGGACCCATGAAATCGATGCCCCATGCGTCAAAAACCTCACAGAAGTGAATGGGCTGCATCGGCATCATATCACACTGTCCACAAGTGCCCATCCTCTGACAGTCAGTACATCTCTTCACGAACTCATCCGAGTCCTTGAAGAGGGTAGGCCACCATAGGCCGGATTGGAGCACTTTCTGTGCCGTTATCCTCCCAGAGTGATGTCCTCCTGCCTCAAGTTTGTGGCAGTAAGTGAGGATGCTATGGTGCTCCTCCTGAGGAATGCACCTACGCCAGACGCTATCCCCTCCTTCGTGGTAAAGGATGGGATCCTCTCAGTGGTAGGACTTGGCCTTCGCGAGGAAGGTCTCAAGTCTCTGCCTGGGCCAATCTTGTGGAACTTTCTTAGAAACAAGAAAGTTCACAATATCGGCATACCACAGGAGAGAGGCGATAGCAAGGATCGCCTCATCTGGGAAGGTCTCACACATAGGATCAATCTGCTCAAAATCCTCAAGATGCTCTAATCGGGAGAGATGATCCGCCACCACATTCTTGACTCCAGGCTTATACTTAATCTCTATGTCGAACTCCTAGAGTAGAAGGATCCATCTAGTCAATCTAGCCTTGGCATCCTTCTTTCCATGAGGTACCTGATGGCGGTATGATCAGTGTACAAGGTCACTCTAGATCCAATAATGTATGATCTGAACTTATCTAGGGCAAGCACTACGGCTAGCATCTCCTTCTCAGTGACTGTGTAGTTCCGCTGCGCGGAATCCAATGTGCGGCTAGCGTAGTGAATGGCAAATGGAACTCCATCCCTCCTCTGTCCCAGCACGGCCCCCACAGCAAAATCGGAGGCATCTGTCATGATCTCGAATGGGAGAGACCAATCAGGCGGATGGAGAACAGGAGCCTCAACAACACATTGCTAGAGAGTCTCAAACGACGAAAGACACTTGTCATCGATAAGGAACTCGGTGTCTTTCATCAGCAGGTCAGTCAACGGTCGGGCAATCCTACTGAAATCATGAAAGAATCGTCGGTAGAAACCGACGTGCCCCAGAAAAGACTGTAACTGCCGCAAGTTGGACGGCGGTGCGAGTTTTCTAATGGCATCTACCTTGGACAGATCAACCTCCATGCCCCTGTTGGAGATGATGTGGCCAAGCACCATCCCTTGAGTCACCATGAAGTGACTCTTCTCCCAAGATAGCACAAGGTGAACCTCTATACATCGCTGAAGGACTCGGTCTAGGCAGTCAAGACAGGAGTCGAATCCGTCGCCGTAGACCGAGAAATCATCCATGAAGACCTCCAAGCACTCCCCCACCATGTCCGAAAAGTTCGACAACATGCATCTCTGAAAAGTCGCAGGGGCATTGCATAGCCCAAATGGCATGTGTCGGAAGGCGTATGTGTTGAAGGGACAGGTAAAGGTAGTCTTGTCCTGTCGGGAGCGATGGCCACCTGGTTGTAGCCGGAGTACCCATCTAGAAAACAGTAGTGGCTCTTCCCTTCCAGTCTCTCTATGATCTGATCTATAAAGGGCAGGGGGAAATGATCCTTCTTGGTGGCCTGGTTGAGTCGTCTGTAATCTACACAGACTCGCCAAGAAGTTGGTACCCGTGTAGCAATCTCCTCTCCAGACTCGCTGACTACTGTAGTGCTGCCCGTCTTCTTGGGCACCACATGCAAAGGGCTGACCCACTTGGAGTCGGAGATGGGGTAGATAAAATCGGCGCTCCACCATTTCGAAATCTCCTTCATGACAACCTCTCTCAGATTCGGGTTCAGCCGCCGCTGGAACTCACGCGACGGCTTCGCCTCATCCTCGAGATAAATATGGTGGGAGCACAGGGTCGGACTTATCCCCTGGAGATCTGCTACGCTCCATCCAATCGCCTTGCGATTCTTTTCAAGAACCCCCATCATACGGGATTTCTGCTCTCCAGTCAAATCAGCGGAGATAATGACTGGGTACATCTCATGCTCACCCGCAAGGAACCTATACTTCAGCGACGCAGGAAGTGGCTTCAGCTATGGACAACTGGGTGCTGGTGGATCTGGCCTCTGAAAACTCTACGTGAAGGCTGCCAAATCCGAATGGGAGAGCTGAAACTCTCTGTCACACTCTGAATCTGGAGAAGGCTGCCCTGCTGGACTATCTCTGCTCTGCTCGGCATCTACCTCCTCCCTAGCTGCAGGCTTAGTGGAAGTCAGATCTGGTATGTAATCATCAAACTCTTCCCAGTCAAAATCTGACTCCGAGGGATCTGTATCATCCAAGGTGGCCTCAGTACCACCGTCATCACAAAACAAATCAGTCTCGTGGTTGAGAACCGGCTCTCCTGACTAGACGGTATCCTGGACCAGGAATGCGCTCTCCAAGCTCTCCTCTGTTGTCGTCTCTACATCAGCGGACTCTGAAGGTGAGAGGATGGCATGTGCATTTGGGTCTGCCCAAACTACCTCGTCATCTGTGATCATAAAGTCGCAGTCCTGGTGGATATCTGGCCCTGCATCTGTCATCTGCTCTATATCGGAAGTAGTCTTTGAGCATGCTCTGTCTCTGGCTCTGATGTCCTCGACCGTCTCTATTTGTACACTTTCGCCCTCGACGCGAAAGTATACCTTCCCGCTATCATGGTCGGTAACTGCCTTGGCTGTGGCCAAGAACGGGCAACCTAGAATGATGGGGGTATCGGTCACTGACTCAGGGATCTCCATGTCCAACACTACAAAGTCCACGGGGAGTTGCAGGCCCTGAATCGTGACGACAACGTCCCTCAGCAACCCCTTCGGCCTCTTGACAGATCGATCAGCAAACTGAAGGACTGTCCTGCTCTGTCGAAGAGTGCCCAACTCGAAGCGGTCGAGAAGGGCTGCCGGAAGTAGGTTGATCGATGATCCGTTGTCTAATAGAGTACGGTCGAACCTCTGCTCTCTGATGTGGCATCTGACATACGGGACTCCTGAGTCTGGCCTCTTGGTTGGTAGACGGTTCTGGATCGCGAAACATGTAGCTCTGGTCAGCACATGGATCTCGGACTGGTGGTTCCTCCTCTTCCTCCTAACTGTAGTCCTGTCTCTGAGTGAAAGCTGGAGTAGAGGGATGTGCTGCAAAGCCTCCTGAAGAGTCAGCTGAATGTGAAAACAGTCTATCATCTGCTGGCCGAACTCTTCCTGCTGCCTCTTTTTTGGGTTTTCTATTTTCTTCCCCTTCCCCATCTGAAGAGCTCTAGGGAAGGGGATCACAGGGTCCTTCTCAGATGAAGGACTAGGAGAGGGTCTAAGCTGCTCGACAGCAGGATCCACACATACATCAAGCACCATAGGTGGATCAGAAGAAAACAAACCCTTTCCTTTATTGCCAGAAATGTCCCGAGATACATCAACAGAAGGAAAAACTACAGGACTCTCAGAAAAACTGGTGGCATCAGCACCACCCTCGGCTGGTAGACTCGCGGCCTCAGTACCGCACTTTGGCTCGGCAACATGGGTGGCCTCAGTACCACCTCCTTCAACTGGTGAAATGACGGCCTCAGTACCGCTGGTGGGATCAGCATCTGTGGTGGCATCAGTACCACTGTCATCATCTCTAGCGTCCTCAGCACCGCTCTCCTCCTCGTCGGGCGCTCTGGAAGTGGCCTCTGGATGTTGCTCAGACGAGGCGCCGCCTGCTGGCATCCTACCGCTCCTAAGTGTGACAAAATCAGTATCAAACAAATATGCAGACATATCTCCAAATGTATCACTAGGAGTGGCATACTCAGTACAAACTACCTGGTCAGATTTCCTCTTGAGGTTGTTCGGATTGGGCTCTATCTGGGCAGGGATGGCAGCCTTCCCTCTCACGATGTCCCGCATCTCCTGGCAGAACTCATCCATCTCCCGTCAGAATGTAGCCTGTTGATCTGTAAGGAGGCGGGCTATGTCATCCAAGGCGGGGTTCTCATAGGATGGCCCATGAGAACCTGACGGGTAGCCTCTCTGGTAGTGAGGCTGCTGCTGCTGCTGCAGCTGTGGGTGAGAGGGGTATGTCTGTGGATGATGCTGTAGCTAATGAGGTTGATCACGCCTCCAAGAATGTCCCTGCTGATAGGGACGAGGACCATACGACTGTGACTGCTGCTGCTGCTGAGTATATGCTGGGGGCTGCTGCTGCTGGTGATCTCTCTGATGGCTGTACTGGTCACCCTGTCCTGACGGCTGCTGCTGGGGCTGGGCTCCTCTGACCGTCCAACGGAATCCGGGATGGTCTCGTCGGATATCGGGCTGGGGGCGGTCGTACCAAATCCCATTGACATCCATCAACGGCTCTGACTCGTACGGTGGTGGCAGGAGCACTGCCAGAGGCTGATCCGGCTGGTATACCACCATCTGTGTGTCTATGGATGGTGGTGCCTGGTAAGGAAGCTGCGGCTGCTGGTATGGCTCCGCCAGTACAAGGTGAACCTGTCTAGGCTGCTGGTGGCTGGAGCACTGGGACTAGCTGCTGCTGCTACTCGGATCGCCTCGTGCCTGAAGACGGGGCTGGGAAGCCGTCTGTGCCTCATGGAGACACATGAGCTGTGTCTTCAAGTCACTCAGAGTCTGTACCATCTGCTCCATCTGCGTGATGCCCTGGCACTGCTTCTTCTCAATAATCTCCATCTGGTCCAGCTTCTCGCTGATGATCCCCATATCTGCGGCTGAACTCTCGGCCTGTGCTGTTGTCGCTGACGAACTAGAAGGACTGGAGTCGACCTGTGCTATCCTCTGGTACTGCACGGTCTGTGGCTGAGGACGTCCCTGTGTGTAGAGGCGGGTCTGGGACATCACCGTGTAGTTCTCTGCCATCTCCTCATAGATGGCCCAGACCTGGTCCTCATTCTTGGTGAAATAGGACCCGCCACAAGAAGCGTTCACCAAGCCCTGAAGCTCTGGTGTCAGCCTGCAGAAAAAGCTCTGAACTAGGTTCCGCTTGGAAATCTCATGGTGCGGGCATCTGTCAGTCAGCTCACGGAACCTCTCCCATGCCTCATGGAACTGCTCGTTGGGGAGCATGGAGAAGTTGCTGATCAGGGCTCTAGCGGTGTCCGTCCGCCCGAGTGGATAGTACTTGTTCAAGTACTCGGTGCAGAGCTGCTCCTAGGTGTAGACAAACTTCCCCAAGTGCTTCAACCAGGTGGCTGCTCTGTCTGTTAAGGAGAAGGGGAAGGCAATCATCCGTATGGTATCCTCGTCCACCTGTCTGTCGTGGACGCTGCTGCAGATCATCAAGAACTCCTGAAGGTGGAGATGGGGCTCCTCTGTAGCGAGCCCGTGGAACCGGGGGAGAAGCTGCAAAGTGTTCGGGGGGAACTTGAAGTCCCCCACAATGGCTGGAAGCACGACCCAATGGTGCGTCAGTGTCGATCCGGGGTTGTGTAACTCCCGCATCGGTCTCGGCTGGTCCAGTACTACCGCGGCTGTGGCGGCTGCTGCGGCTGCTGCTGCCTCATTGGGTCTCCTCGGCCCGTCTCCGGGCTCGCGCTGGTCGCGAGCGGCTCTCAACTGCTCCATCTCACGCCTCATCTCTATCATGAATGCTCCTTGATCCCTCAACTGCTGTTGAACTGTCTCGAGGGAGGCGATCAGGGTGGAGTTGATCGCACCCTAGTCCATAATGAATGTTTGCTGGGGCTGGGGACTTGTGGTGCGGTCATCACTGCTGCCGGTCATGGTCTCTGCAAAAGCAAAAGACCCAAACTCAGGTACCGATAAATCATCTGACTGTCTCTCATCTGGCACTGGTATCTCGGAACTGAAAGAAGGGGGGTCGAGGGGGAACAGGATGGAGTCAAACTCGGGTTCGGAGAGCGGGTCTCGGCTCTCGCGAACCAATCAAGATGATGGGCAGAAGTGGGGAACAGAGTGGAGTCGAACTCGGGTTCGGAGAGCGGGTCTCGTCTCTCGCGAACCAACCTAGATGAGCGGGCAGAAGTGCTGGAAAGCGGTGTAGCCAGAGGCTGCCTAAGAGACCTTCTGCCCATCATCTTGATCTGGCGAGTTGGGCGGATGAGATATGGTAACAATAATGATCACAAGCAAACCCCTATTCACCTACGCAACGCGAGATGAAGACCGTAAAGGCTCGGTCAATTATCTTGTCAATTTTATTAGGTGATAAGTCAGGATAGCAGAGCGATTAACGTGACCTGTTGGGAATCCAATATTTTTCTCAACCGACTGTCCCGTACAGAAAAGCCGATAATCAGTCGAGAAAAAATCGGATATGGCTCTACCTAGTGTGCGAGTCACTCTCTCGTGCAAGAAAACCAGACAAGGAGGGGGTTGCTCTCCCCAAGACAAATTTTTCGGTGAGTGTCTTTTAGGGTCAATAGAGTTAACCAGTCCCAATTTTATGGTTCAAATTTTTAGGTATTTCTCAATAAAAAGCAAACGCCTAATGAATTTTTCGGTTCTCCTGGTTATTAAGTCCAAAAATTAGGGGGGAGAAGTCGAAAAAGCCGATGCGCGAGAAAATCAATGATGCATGCAGAGTAAGAGATGCGTACCTGACTCCAGCAGTCTACATGCAAAATGATCCACGCAGAATTTAAAGACTGAAATAAAACTACTTAAATGGTGCAAGCGGAAAACCGAGCCCTGAGCAGCAGTTCTACTTGAAAGAACGTCTAGTCGACCACCAGCCTCCAATCCAAGAGTCCGGTCTCGTTCTACCCCTCCTCCTCTCGACAAATCAAGTTCAGGAGCAGCTCTTGGCAGGGTGGGTTGTGGCACGTAGGCTCGAAGGTAGTGGATCGACTATTTTATTAATCTTTTTATTCTTGGTCCAATTATCGCTCTATAGGTACAGGCAGATTTATTAGGGTGTTTGGATCCTATTTATTACGTCACAATCAAGCGAAAATCCTAAGGCTAGGGGCTCAAAACCGCGAGAAACCGAATAGGCAGAAAAATAAACAAAAGCCGCGAAGAAAACCACGTAAAAACCGAAAAAGCTGAGGGGTCCCCCGAGCACACCGGTGCTTGGTGAAACAGACCCCGAGAGTCTCAAAGAGTCCAAGTATCCTGTTGTCCTGTATTATTACAATTATCCAAATAATGCGGGAAATAAAATCTAAGCTACTCTAATCTAAGCTCCCGCACTCGGCTGCCTCCTCGCGCTCTCCTGCGGCTCCGTGCATAAGGGAGCCGCCTCCGATAGCCGCGGTTGCGCCGGCTCCTCGAAAGTCACCGTCTCGGTCCTCGGGCCCTCGCAAAAAAACAAAAGAGTGTCAAAACAGATAAAACAAGGCAAATAAAGCAGATAAAGTAAATAGGGTATATATATGCAAAAATGGAAATAAAAATAAACAAGCAAAACAAACAAAAGAAAAGAAAATAAAATAAAATGAAAATGAAAAAAAAGGAAAATAAAAGAAAAACAAAAGCCATGAAAAGCTGTGGACTAAGAAAAAGCCGCGGAAAGCCGCGAAAAAGAAAACAAAAAAAGAAAATGACTACTAAGTTGTGCTCCCCAGCAACGGCGCCATTTTGACGAGCCGCCCAAACGACCAAGGTAGATGAATATCTAAGGTCGTTGTGACCTCAGTCACTTGGGACTTAGAGCTCAATCAAGAAAAATGATCAGACCACCAATCAGGGATGAAAACCGATAAAATTCAAAATAGCGGTCTTGCTATGATATTAACCTGGTATAGCACCCAGGGTCGAACTCGAGGAGCACGAGATGGCCTTGCAGCCTATGAAGTAGTCTAAAATAAAAAAAATAAAAAACAAATTATTTTTGGTGGAATTTTAATATTTTTATATTTTTGGATTTTTAATTTTGAGGAAAATAGGAAAACAATCAAAATAAGCAACTTGGACCAATTATTTAACTACTCAAAATTAGTCCAAAATATTCAAACAAAAATGTTTTTAGGTTTTTATATTTTTTACTATTTTTAGTGAATTTTTGAGAATTTTCTGATTTTTTATATAGTTTTATAAAAATGAAATAAGGTAAAAACAGAAGAAGGATGTCCAGTCAGGCTTGGAGGACCAAAATAAAATATATAATGGCCCTATCAAAGCTTGAAGGTATTTTTCTTGAACACTATAAACAAAAAGGAAAAATCAGAGAAAGAGTTTATTATTTTTGAGATTTTCTATTATTTATTAGAATTTTTATAAGTTTTTCAAGGTTTTTCAATTTTTATATTTTCTATGAATCCTAAAATGACCAAATATGGTCAGAAAATCAAGCACACAAAAACAAACAAAATCTGAATTTTTTAGAATTTTTGAAAAAGTTTTTATATTTTTTGTGAACTTTAAATATGAACAGGCAGAGAAATGGAGGTTTTTGAATTTTTTAAAAAAAAATAAAAGGGCTCAAAAATTTTCCCAAAAATTAGTGAAAATTCTAAACAGTGGCAGGAGCCACGTGTCAAATTTTCACTTAATTTGGATGAAATTTGATATTTTATTTAAAACAAACAAAAGCCCACAGTGCACAGGGACCCGTTTGTAATAAAAATAACTTCTGAGCGCCTAAAAGTAACAAAAACCGAAGCCCAGGGGGTCCTCGTGCAAAAACACCAATATCGCACGCGCCATGCACGTGTATTGGGCACGGGAGGACCTAAATGTAAATAACTTAACTCCCTAGACTTATTAGCAACAGGTGCTAAAAGTCCAGGGGCTAAGTTGTAAAATGCCCACGATATTCAACACATGCAGAATTAAATAATTCACAGGGGCATAAGTGCAATTATACAAACAGATATTTCATTCATTAACAACCAAAAACTACAACCCACAAAATGCAAATTCTCCAAAAACTCACGTGATGAAGCACGTGTCTCACATTAACAGGGACAAAAATGCAATAAAAATAAACAACCAGGGTCTCTATGCAATTTTACCAAACTAAAATAAACTCTATAAAATATTTACAGGACTGAATAATAAAGACTAAAAGAGAGAGGGCCTAAGGGTAAATTAGCCTTTATTAACCGAGGGTCTGGATGCGCACCACGTGGTATATCCAACGACTGTAGGGGGCGGCGCTCCAACGAAGGGCCTCGGCTCTGATCTGACGGTGGAGGACTCGCCACGTGGATGATCGGACGTCTCTGGAAGGGGCTCGTCTCTCCTCTGCGACAGACGGTGAAGATGGCTCCACGTGTAGATCGGACGGTGCTGGTAGCGGGGTGCCTCTTCGTATAAATGAACGGTCCAGATCAAATCTGGGCCTCCGGGGTCGAACGAACGGCGGAGGAGGGTCCTGGAAGAACTCCTCGTCGGCGAACTTCGCCGGAGGAATGCGGGTGCGCTGGACCTCCTCTGGGGCTGCTGATGGGTGGAAAAGGTTCGCCAAAGCCTCCCGCGTGTGAAGGACCCCTTCGATGACGCCAAGGAGCTCCGATGAGCCCGGGCGACAACGGCAGAGCTAGGCTCCTGTGCCTGAAGCTGAGGTCCTCAGATGGACCTCCTTGGATCTGTAAAGTAGCACAGAAACACTCCTGGGTCGAGGGCAAAATGCCTCGACCCGGTTAGAGGCGAGGTGGGTGACTGATGTGTCAGGGCGAAGGAACTTCGGCGATGCGACGGCGAAGGAGTTCGACTCCCAGTTCAGTGGCGAACTGGGTTGAATGAATGGGTGAAGATCGTGTAGGGGAGAAAGGCGGAGGTGATGGTCGTGTTGATCGATGGAATAGGTGGACGGGATGATCGGAATCGATGGTCGACGGTGTGATTTGAAATTGGGCGAAAATGGAAATTAGAGAAATCTAGAAAGGATTAGGCTTACTGGATGATCAAGGTCGACTGTGGAAGAGCTTCTGAAACTCTTGGTCCTTGCCTCGAGGGTCGTCGAGGCCCGAGGCTTGAGCGCTGCTCTTGGGCGGCGCATGGCGGTGCTAGGCTGCCGGATCAGTGGCCGGGACACTTCCTCCTCACTACGACACCACCCGCAACAAGTTGTCACTCAGGCGAAGGTAGTGGAGGTCCTGGGATGGGAAGGCAGAGCCAAAGATGAATTGGAATGTGCGGCGGAGCTGCGGTTTTATACGAGTGAGGGTCCGCAAGAAAGGGTTGGGTCCGGCTTGGTGAAGCATGGACCCCTAGGCAATGTGTCGGGCGAGGATCCCGGATGTATGGAGAGTGATTATGACCCAGGGTTTAGAGAAATGATGATCGGGTCAAGCGGGGATAAATGGGAGAAAACGGGTCCAGCGCATGGATCCGCTGAGAAGAGGGTCTGCGGGGGGAGTTGACCGGGGGTCAACATCCCCCGTGGACCAATCAGATTATTCCATTCTGAAATCATTTAGAAATTCATTTAAAAATAGAAAATGACTTATTTTTGAAAAACTCAAAACATAAAAAATGTTTCTTTTATTTTAAGCTATTTTTTAGTGATTTTTATTTATTTTTTTGAAATAAAAATTAGGTATGTACAATATAGTATTATTATATATATGTATATACAATATGTATTTTTTTAATTTTTGATTTTTTAATTATTTATTTTTGTACATTTTATTCCAATTTTGTATTTTATTTATTTATAGAATAAAATTTGGAATCATTTGATATTTTTAATTTATTTTTGTTATTTAATTACAAGGGGTAAATAAATACTTGTATACACATATATACATGGTATATATACAATATTTATTTTGATTTTTATTTTATTTATTTTTATTTTATTTCTATTTTTGTAATTTTTATTTTATTTATTTACATCATGAAGTATAGAATATGTACACATTTTTATTGGATTTTAATTTATTTATTATAGGGATAAATAGATAGGGAAAGGGTTCTATGTACATGGTGAATATAGACAATGATGAAGGCATTTTTATTTTCTTTTTAATTTTCTTTTATTTTTCTCATTTTTATTTTAATATAATATTTACAAATAAATACACACCCATTTTTATTTTTATTTAGAGGAAAATATTTTTATTTATATACAGGAATATATGTACACACATGAGCTTCCTTATCTCTCTCTACTTGGATTTTTATGCGGTCAGGCCCATGCTGAGCCCTCCCTTGGGATTAGGTCGCTCAATATTTATTCTAAATATCTCCCTCTTTTTCTTTTGTTTCTTTATTCTTTTATTTATGTACAAAAACATGCTAATTCTTTATTTTTATACAATGCATGTTGAATGCTAATTATTATTATTTACATATATCTACATGTGTTTGGCAAAGGTTTTGTAGCTAAAATAAAAGAATAAAGAGTGATGAATGGGTACTCATCAACATCCTCATCAAAAGTTGAAGTGGGAGCCACCACATGCGGCATCCACTACACTAGCTCTCTAGAGTGAGGCCCCTGAAGAAGTGTTGGACCAGGCTGGTCCGAGGAATGTTGTAGTGGGGGCATTTCTCCTATAAATATCTGAATCTCTCTTAGCCTTCTTGTATTGACTCGTGTGGTCCCTGGGAGAATTTACATATCCATGCTTGCATCTAATTGATACGACCCAATGGATAGTACTTCTGGAGGAATACAGACTTCAGTTCCTCCCAGGTCATCACGACCTTCCCCAAGTGATTGATCCAATAAAGAACCTTATCCTGAAGGCTGAAGAGGAATGTGGTCGTCTTGACTACACCTAATGAGATATTAGGGTAGTGAGTGGTATGGCAGATGTGAGAGAACTATTGAAGATGGATATAAAGCTCTTCATTTGTATTCCCGTGGAAGGAGGGAAGAAGAGCCAGAAACTAAGGCTTCAATTCAAAATATCTATGGACTATAGGGATTTGTATCCACTATATCATCTGGCTAGCATCAGGATTGTAGGTTTCTTAGAGAGTAGGCTTGGGAGCCTCTCTCAATGGCTCGTTAGCACCCCCTCAAGAAGGTATCCATCTTCTTATTCTTCTCCTCCTCCTATGTTCTCTCTCTCTCTCTTATATATATATATATATATATATATATATATATATATCCTCAGGTCATTTAGCCTTTCTTGGAAAGCGTCCTGGGCAAGAGCCTGATCTATTAGCTGTTGTTGGATGGACTAGATGAATGTGATCACATGTGCGTTGACATTGTTCTGATCTGGCTGGCCCTGATCTGGTTGATTCAGTCCCTTCCCTTTCCCTTGAGGAGCCATCTCTTAATCAGACTCAGAGGAAGTGATCCGCACGGGGTCCAATATTGGTTCTGCATAGAAAGATGCATCCCATTTAGATTAAAAATCTTTGATGCCAGGTGGAATGGATGATCTAGAATTAGGGTCAATTCCAAATGTATGTAAATTGAGCATTTTATATGGACTAAAATCGATCTACATCCACAAGGGGTGAATGGTGGGACAAGAGTGATCCTGATTTATTTGAATAAAGGAAGAAGTCGAGGAGTATGGAGATCAGTTCGGATGATCCGAACAGAGTTCTCGGGAATCACCTCAAGTTATTGAAGATGTCAAACCCATAGAATTGATGTGGGTGTCAGCGAAACCCTGACTAAACCATCCATGCAACGACATCTTGGATATAAGCGGACTAGATGAGGAATGGAATATGAAAATGCACAATAGATGAAGAGGGGAATAGTGGAAGGCTCACAATGAGCTGGGCAAGAAGAAATGAAATATATAAAATGAAAAGGGCACAAGTGAAGCCCTGATAGTTTGGCTATTTTTATCCTTTTAATTTTATTGTTGCTTTATAGATAATCTTTGAAAATGCACTTAGAGGATAATCCTATAGGAGAGTGAGTATTTCCAGAAAAGTATCCCGTACTTTCCACTTCCTTTGTAACCTGTAGACCACTTTTTCAAGAGAATCCCTGATAATGGGTCCGGATCTACTACTGAGCCAAAGAATAGAGGATGAAGACAATAGGAAAAACCAATCCAAAAAATGAGGTACTCGAATGCAAGATGATGAGACAGACACACGCGTGAGGACGTGGCCTAAGATTAATACTTCGGACCAGGTCGAATGTTTTACATAAGGTGATAACACCATCGTCGACAAGGTCCTACTCTCCTAAGTACGATAGAAGTGCTAATACTTCATGAATCCAGTCAATAATAGGTCAATATCCATGCTGGGTTTTGGGCTCTAATTCTTATAGATCATGCCTCACCCGGTTAGGATAGTATATGGAAATAATGTGGGCTTCATGAATCCCAAACGGTGAGGTTCGTTACGAATTTTAATTTGGTCAAAGTTCACTAAACAATCTCCCTGTTTTACTTATTTGTTTTCATTTTTGAGTATTTTTTAAATTATTTCGTCTAATGATTTTTTGTACTTCCTTTAAATTCGTAGGTGATACAAAACTAGGAGAGAAGATGAAAAAGTCGTGCAAGTGGATACTAGGGTGTAAATCTCGCCATAGTATTTAATGATGCATGCAAAATTAAGAAGACTTACAATGCTTCCCAACTCTATCCATGCAAGATGCAAGACAGAAATTTTAGATATACACTACATGAGATGCAAGCCGGTGAAATCGCCCTAAACAGGAATTGATATTATCGTGAAGAAGTAGATTAATTTGAGCTAGATCTAAACATAAACTATAGGTACATGCCGATATTGAGTGTTTGGATCAAATTTACTCAGTCAAGCAATTCCTAAAAATATAAGGGCGCAATCACAGAAAACAAAGAAAATAAAGATGGAAAACTCAAAACACGGAAAACAAATAAAAATAAGGGAGGTTAGTGAGAATAAAAGTGAGAATGCAAGAAAAACACAAGAAAAATCGACGAGGCCCCCTGGCGATCAATCACACGGGCAATGGACCTCAAAGTGTGTTATTGTCCAAGTGTACATGTAATAATACAAAGTAATAATAAAAATAATTGTCTCTCTCTCACACACACACAAATAAGAGAAAATGCTCCCCTAATATATGCTCTTCGCACACACACACATACACTCTCTCTCTCTCTCTCTCTCGCTGTCTCCATTGGCTCAAAAGAAGAAGAGACAATCTCCACACAGCTCAAGTGCACCAACCTCCTAAGAAGTTGCCTTTGACATATGGTCCCTCGCAAGAAATTCAACAAAGATAGGGTCACTCAGTGTTTTTGACACTTCATTCTCTTTCTTTTCTTTCTTTATTATTTTATTTTGGTATTAAATACATTAAATTATGTAGTATTTTATATAGTATTTTGGGTAAAATGGGGCTGCCCCCAGGGAGTAGCCAACTTGGCTACTCCCACCCCTATTTTCCCCTCATTTTTTTATTTTTTTGGAAAATAAAAATTTGTATATTCATCATTATATCCCTCTCACATTCTATTAAAATTTGGTCAGAAACAGAGACTCTAAGCCCTCCATCCAGACGTCATTTTTTTAACGGTCGCAGGATTTTTTAAATCGATCATGTTTGGATGGAGGCCGTAGGAGTCTCTGTTTCTGACGAAATTTTAATAGAATGTGAGAGGGATATAATGATGAATATACAAAATTTTTATTTTCCAAAAAAATAAAAAAATGAGGGGAAAATAGGGGTGGGAGTAGCCAAGTTGGCTACTCCCTGGGGGCAGCCCCATTTACCTCTAGTATTTTATATGATTTATTGATTGTTTTTTGTATAATTAATGCTATATATATGCAGTTAGCTAAGGATTAAGGTCAAAATGAAAGAATAAAGGTGATGAAGTGGAGATTCATCAATATATGTTTATATGAAAAATTTCAAATGACGCAGGGGTTCACCATTCTTATGGTGAGCCATCCACTTCATTCATTTATTTGTAATCAAGTGGCTGCCACTAATGTCGAAAAATCCATCATGCTTTTTTGTCACAATCTAAAAATATATTGTTACAATCCAAAGTATCCCCATAAATTTCATTCCATATATTAAAAAATTGTTTCTTATTCATGCAGATAATGGAGAGAGTGATAACAACTAAAGGCGATGGTGTTATGGTGCTTCATTCATAGTGTAAACTTTCTCCTTTGATGGTTGAGTCCAAGATAAATAAATAAATGGATGTTGGATGGATTAATATAAAGGAAAATTAAATAATTACAAAAAATATATTCGGATCTGTTAAAGGCTTAAAACATAATTGTAGGCACACAACTTTTTCCTTAGAATGGTATTCAGTTAATGCAATTTTGCCTTAATTTTAGCCACAACTTTATTTTGGTATAATTGTTTATGTACCCTATTGGGTCATATGGCTCCAGGGTATAAAAAACCGGACCGGACCGGCCGGTCGGACTGGTTGGACCGGGAACCGGCTCCGACCCGGTCGGTTCGGCCGGTTCTTTGAAATTAATTTCAAAAAAAATAAAAAATAAAAAATCGGGTCCGACCAGTGGTCGGACCGGGTTGACCCGGATGGTCGGACCGGGTTGACTCGGATTGACCCAGTTTTGACGGTTTGGTAATTTTCAAAAAATAAAGGTTTAAATAATGAAATAATGGGGCTTTTATCATATATGCCCTTCTTAACTTCTGCGATATAAGGTATGTCCCTCTCTTTTTTGGAATATACATTATGTCAATACTTTCTTATAGTAATTTTCTTGAAACAAGTATAAATAAATGATTACAATATTATACTCATATATAATTCTAGAAAATGCGACTAACTTTGTATAGTTTTACTTGAAAGAGGCAATCATGTTATTCTATTTAAAGATTTGAAATTTCTAACGATTATTTCATTGGTATATAAATATATACTTACATATATGTATCCGGTTTTATTGGTTCAAAAAACCGGTTCAACCGGTCTGACCAGTAAATTAAGCCCGGTCCGGTTTTTTCCGAGTCGATGAGAATGATGACGTCATGCTGACGTCATCACCGGTCCGACCGGTTCGGACCGACAGTTCGACCCGGTTGGACCAAACCGAAGACTGACCGGTTCAATGTCCGGTCCGGTTTTTAAAACCTTGTATGGCTCACATGTTAACTTTCTTGAAAATCCAATAAGGGTTTTCGAGTAGGATATTGAGTTCAGGGTGTCTGACATTGTAAGTGGGAGACAATATATACTAAGATTGAGATCTAGTTCAATAGCTTGTAGTAAGTGCAGCTTTGGAGTCACAAAGTGGCATTCTAAGATGTAGGAGTTTCGATAGATCCTGTGAAGATTGGTGTACTTCTTATTAGACGATTTGTGAAGGGATTTTCACTGATTGCATGCAACATGAAAATGTTATTGTGTATGCATCTTGATAGTTGAAGCCGCATGAGAAAAATTGTCCAACCCCATGGAGCTAACAAAAGTGGTCTTTTCTCTTAAAATATGGAGGTACTACCTGTATGGAGTGTCTTTCAAAATTGTCGTAGATCACTAAGAGACTTAAGCATATTTTTGATCAAAAGGATCTCAACATGAGAAGTAAGGATGGATGGGACTCTTGAAGGATTGTCAAGATACCATCTCATACCCCCCTAACAAGGTGAATGTGATGGTTGAGGCACTCAGTCATAAGACACATTCGAATGAATCCCATCCTCAGCTTCATGTGTGAGATTTTCTTGTAGCTTTCGGTGATTGTCATCTCATCTATAGTCCATAGATATTCATACTTCCCTCCCTTTCTTGGCTTGATCTAGTCGAGTGGATCATCCGAGGATAACATACATATTGAAATCTACATAGGTTCAAGGACAAGGCCCTTGCGATGTCCTTGGTAAATTTTTCATACAGGATGGTGTACTAGGAAAGGGCAGTTCTTTATGTGTTCCAATATCTATGAAAGGACGAAATTATGCATGAGACACACAAGTCATATATGTCGATACATCCTTGTGGCACCAAGATGTACAAGGATTTGAAGAAAAACTTCCTGTGGAAGCAAAAGAGAAGGGATGTGGCTAACTTTGTGTCCAAGTGCATGACATGCCTATATATTAAGTTCGAACCACTTGAACTTTTAAAATGCCTTTTGACTGGAATAGGAGGACACATCTATAGACTTCATGACAAGACTTCCTAAAGACACTAGTGGCCATGATGCTATTTGAGTAGTAGTTGATAGGATCATGAAGTCAACATATTTCCTACTTGTGAATATGGAATGTGCCCATGTACAGTTTTTAGTGATATTTATTAAGCAGAGTCTAATAGTCTACCAAGGAAGATTGTATATTTTTGAGATCTGAAGTTTACCTCCCTTTACTAATAAGAGTTTATGAATTTCTTGGAAGTACAATTTTCCACAATTTAGGTTGTTGGTTTCAGACTAAGGGATAGTTCTAAAGGATGATAATGGCTCTAGATGATCTTCTCTGAGCATGTGATTTATGAACACATGTTCCATCCACCTAATACATGAAAATTGAGTTGAATACCTTAACCGTCACACTCATGCATTCATTAATATTTCATTTTATAGTTACATGTCTTCATATAAGAGTCATGAAATAAAATCCAAAAATAGCAAAAAAATGTACAAATAAAACCCAAAAAGAAATAAGAAAAGGACAAGGTGCATGCATGCATATCTATGCAGACTAGCCAAAGAAAGAAGCTAGAGTGAATAGGTTTCCAAGATAGTTTACCACCGTCACCTAGAGATCAAGGTTGGCCTCTGTAGGCTCAATATAAGAGTATGAAAAATAAGTACAATCATAAAAATATGCATAAAATACACATGAAATGATAATACAAACTTGTACCTGATAGATACAAAAATAAATTCAGCCATATCAACTTGTACACATGTCCAACTGGACTAATTTCTTTTGCATCATTCTCATACAAATATAAAGGAAAGTATATAAATATCACAAATTATCACCTCTGTCAATTGAGAACGAATTACTTTTTCGATATACATATATTTTAGATTTTATATATTGATGACACAAAATCTGATACAACAAGATGGATTAAAAATAATACGATGTGTTGTTGTTCTCAACCACTCGAATCGGTCAACGAGAAAAAATTGTTTTTAACCACTTAATAAAAGATAAATCAATGACAAGCAAATGTAAGCAGTTTCGCTATTCTATTTACCTGGCATAGCAACTAGGGTCGAATACAAGGAGCACGACTGAAAAAATATGTAGTCAAATTTCAAAAAAATAGTGGTTTTTGATTTTTTTAAATTGTTTAATTTCAAATAAGGAACAATATGCACAAAGGATGAAAACACGTACACCATGTTATTTTTGTATTTTTCACTATAGTCAAAAATACTCAGAAAATTCTAGAGAAAATGTTTTTGTATTTTATATGTTTTAAAATATTTTTGGTATTTTTTTCGATTTTTTTGATATTTTTGTGATTTTATAAAAATCAAATAGTGGAAAATATAGAAAATATCACACAACCAAGAGTATTTTGCAACTTAAAAATACTTTAAATACCAAAACTCTTGGAATTTATTTTTAAGCTAAACTACAAATAAATATCTACAAATAGAGATTGGAATTAGATTTTTTGGATTTTTTCTAGAATTTTCAAAAAAATTTAATATTTTTTTATTTTTTTGCAATTTTTTGAAATTTTATAAATGATCTATGCACAAAAATTAGATAGAAATTAAAGAACAATAAAACACACCTACCATAATGTTTTTGAAATTTTTAGGCAAGTTTTCAATTTTTTTTTGAATTTTCTAATTCCGGGCAGACAAAAAGACATTGTTTTTTATTTTTTAAAAACATCAAATAGCAACAAAATGTGATGAAAAATTTAGAAAATAAAAAACACTATTGCAGAAACATACACAATTTTTTTGAGTTTTTTATAATAATAAAAAAACTTATTTCATTCAAAGAGAGCAAGCAAATTATTGTCTGGAAGCACATGGACGTAACTGTAAATAATTAATTTTTGTGCAATGAATATAAAAATATAAACTTGCAGGAAAAAATGTGAAATTTACCCAAATAGTCACATGCCAAGCACGTGATTGGCTCTGAAGTACATGGACTATTTTGCAATTCTGAAAAGTTCCAAGGGATTTACTGCAATTTTTCCATTTTTTAAAAAACCCTCCTAGGGTTCCTTGAGGAGCTTCTTCGTTTCACTTCTCAAAACAGGGGGCAAGGGCAGCTCGTGGGCGGTGGAAACGAGCGCGGGCAGTGGGCCGCGTGGGGTCAGCGTTCTCGCAACGACCGGTGGTGCAGCCTCACCTCGCAGGCAACGAGCGCTATGCTGGGGTGTGCTGTGAACGGTGGAAGGGGGCCGGGCATGGGCCTAGAGGTCGGTCGCGGGTGCGAATGCAGCGCCTTCGCCGCAGGAGTCCGACAGAGGAGGAACGCCCGTGGTGGGGGGTGGGTGCAGGTGAGGAGTCGTCGCGGGCGGTCGGCAGTGGCACTGGCGTGGCGATGGTGCTGCCAGAAGTACACGCGACTGGGGGGTCGTCGGGGCATCACGTTGTGATGGGGATTGCCGTAGAGGGAAGCGGTGAGCGGACGCACACCGCACGCTGGACGACGGCATAGTGGGGCCGCACGGGCAGCGGTGACCTGCTGTATATATATATATATATATATATATATTAAAAGTTGTAGCAGATGTAAATAAAACTTTTTTTTATTTTTTTAGGGAATGTAAACAGAACTGCAAAATATCTTTTTTTAAATTCTTTATTATTATTATTATTCATGTAAAATAAATGTTATAGAGAGAAATAACTATATGTTCTTTAATTTATTTTTATTTATTTATCAACAAAAGAGGATGAGTGAATGAATCAGATTTTATGAAATGGAATATAGATCCGTGTCTCCGATCACCGTGCGTGACCGGAGGTGGAAGATTGCATGAGGTAGAATGTGGAAATGGAGGGATACGAAAATGAGATGGAAATTTCGGTGTCGGATCGAAAGTATGTGATGGAAATTTTTGGGATTTTGAAATCTAAAGATTAATCATGAAACAAGAAGTTAATCTACGATTTATCTAAGAAAAAGAAGGGAAGTAAAATGGATCTCACCTTGGGGTCGGAAATATCGTGATGGCCTCGACGAGGGCCGATGCGCTGTCACCGAACGGCTCGGAGGCTGAGTGCCCTTCTACAGTAAGATAGCTCTCAGAGATCGGGTTCCTATCCACCAAAGATTGATCAACGAATAATGAAGGAGGAGGAGCCCATTAAAAAGAGAAGAAAAATAAAAAAGAAAGGTATATACACTTAAGGAAGGTGTTTATGGGTGGAATTAATAAAATAAATAAATAAAATAATTAATAGATTAATTAAATAGGAATTTCAGATTTTAATAAAATAAATAAATAAATAAATTCACAAAAATTAATTAGCCACCTTACTAGTGGCTATTAAAGGTATGGAATAATATCTAATATACAAGATAAGTTTTAAAATCAAATAATGAATTAAATAATTAAATTTAAATACAAATTTCGTAATTAAATTAAATTAATTAATTAATATTAGATATTTTATTTTTTAGTGATTTTTTTATAAGGAAATTAGTTGTATACAAATATTATATACATATAATACAATATACACATGTACGAATAAGGAAATAATTTTTTATATCTTTTTTATAAATTTACTTATTTATTTTATAAATTTTATTTTTAATGAAAATAATATTTTAATTTATTTACATTATGTAAAAAATAAATATGAATAAATATGTACAATAAATATTGGCGAAACTGCACAAAACACCCCAGAAAACCGACTTTTCAACCGTGACTCCAAGAATTATGAAACCATAACCATTTGAAAGATAATTTAATTTAGAGTATAATGGAAGGTGAATTTGATTCAATTTGAGCTCTTATAGAGCCAGAATTGGTATTTCAATTATCGCTTTGCGGCTTTTTCTGAATATAATTATTTGCAATATGTACATTATTTTATTTTGCAATTATTTTTATTATTTACAAAACATTTTATATGAAACTTTTGTTTATAAAAAAAAATAATTTGAAGTCAATTTATGTATAAATAATATAGTACAAGTTTTATACAAATATATAAAGAAAAATTTACAAATTATTTTTTTTTTGATTTTTGAATTGAAGACCCTATCTCCCCCTACTTTATTCCTGGTCGATCAGGTCAAGTCTTGATCTTTTTTCAGGGTTTGGGTCAGTCTGTATTTATTGGATAAACACATCCTTTATTTTCTCTCCTTTTTCTTTTCTTCTTTATTTTTTTTATTTATGTACAAAAAGGGTTAAAAGTGCATATTTAACAAATACATGAGAAATGATAAATTCATAGAATTAGTGGGTACTTACAAGTGTTAGACTACAGAAATGAAGCTAAAATAAAAGAATAAAGGCGATGAATCGTGGATTCATCATTCCCCTATACTTTACCTTTGCTACTCCCTTAGCAAACACTTATTTGGAAAATAAGTGAAAACAAAAATAAAGAAAAAGGAAAGAAGTTAGAACAATGTTGACTTTTAAACTTATCTTCATAAAAATGTAGTATGGAGCTCTGTCAGACCTTTGGATTATTAGTGTGTCGGAACCTTAATGGGAAATGGATTTAAAACCTAACAGCCTCTAAGTCCCACAAGTCTCCTATTCAGGTCTCCTCAACAGTCAGATCAGAACAAGTCTACATACACAAATTCTTGTGGCTATGAATCTTTCTTGTACGGTGTAAGTGAAATATAGCTCCTCATCTCAAAAGTAGCAAAGAAACAACCTCTCTCTCAATAAGGTAACTCTAGTCCTTCGGTCTAGCAACTCTTTCCTCGAGGAGCGAGGATATTCCCTTCTAAGTTAAAGTACAACAAGCTCAAGAAGAGGGGATGTAGAAGAGAATGGATGGTAACCAGTGTAGTTACCTATCCTTGGATGCATGACCAGTGTAGCCATGTATCCGCTGCAAGCTTACAAACATTTGACTTTGAAGCTCTTATTCTTTTCTTTTGACCAGTGTACTCCAGCGGGCATTTTACTTTTCTATCAGGCATGTGCCCACTTTTGGAGATTTTGCATTTTTTTCTTTTTTTGACAATATATACAAGGTGCAACATGTACATAAGGAGTTTTTCCTCTTGAGCCAGTAGACTATCCCTCTTTTGAAGCATTATTGCAACCCCCAGCATCCTGTCTTTAGACCTCAACATTACCAAATCAGGTTGAGATGCACTTCCCTCCCTAGAGGAGGATGAGAGGTTCCGCCTAGATGTAGTACCCTCGTATGCTACCCCAAGCCAAAATATTCTGGCCCCTCACTTCCTCCTCCATGAAGAGCTACGTGTAGAGTGCTTTATCCATGGTAAGCCACGGTCTGAAAGAATCATGTGTATGTTGTTAAGTATTCTACTTAGACTTATCAAGATGACATGTGAACATAGTCTTATGGACTCAAAGAATTAAGTCACTAGGACCTGAAAAGTATTAACTCCAATTCTTATAAGGTTCCTATGAAATTAAGTGGTTTAAGGTCCAACTACGTTCCATTCTTCAAATTTATTCCAGACTTAGTTTAAATGTCAAAATTATCCTAAAAATGCACATGCTAATGCAAGAGATATATACAATGCAAAGAAAATAAAGCAAAAATCTTTTTGGTGAAACAGTTTTCAAATTTTGAACTTTTTATGGATTTTTGAAAAATGATGCACATGCAAAAAGAGTTTTTTAATGCATTTTTTTGAAATAAAAGATTAGTAATATATACAAGTATATACAATTTATTTTTTTAATAAGGGTTAGGGATGAGGTACACATATTTACACAGGAGTGAGTCAATTATTTACAAGAATCATAGGCAAAGATTTACAACTTGAGTAATTTATACATGTATATACATACAATTGAATTTTTTTGTGATGCATATATTCCTCAAACTTATTTGAAAATAATTTTACAAATAATTTTGAAAACTATAGTCCAAAATAATTTTTCAAATAATTTTACAAATATTTACAAATTTGAAAACAATTTTACAAACATTTTTTCGAACAGTATATATAGATTTTCAAAATAATTTTCAACTATTTTGAAAACATTTGTAAATAGTTTTACAAAATAATTTTATTTCACACAAAGAAAGATTTTTAGAAGGTACAATAATTTTACAAAGGTTGAAAATATTTTTAAAATATTTTTAAATTTATTTTCAAAAGGTTCTTCAAATAGATTTTCAAACTACTTTCAAAATATTTTAACCTGATTTATTAATCAATATATACAAAAAGAATTTTGAGGAAATATATGCATCTTTTATTAGTTAGTTTTTTTCTATAAGTATTTATACAATATTTTAATCATATAAAAAATACGAAAGTATGAGTTATGGATAAAGTATATATACAATATATATGACACCCCCTATACTTAGCTCGAACTATGTCCTCATAGTGAACAAAGAGCTGCGAAGGAAGACATAACTCGTGTTAAGTATTGGGAAATGAAAAGAATGCTATGCTACAACGACAATAAAAGAATATAATCAATAGGAGTCGGTGATCCCCTATACTTAGGATCAAGTAATCCAAAATATAGAAGACTGTACACAAGGGGAAAACCGAGGATTAGACTCTATATAGTCCACCTCGCCTATACTTAGGGTGAAATATCCCTAAGTATAGGCAGCAAAACATAGGTAAAAAGAATAAAAGAATAATCACAAATCTGACACCCCCTATACTCAGGGTAAAGTACACCCTAAGTATAACATAATCATGAGATGGAGATGGGGTGTTAGACAAAAAAATGAAATCGATCTATACAACTATCAACAATGTTGAGGTGCCTCTCAACAAGTGCTAGAGTTTACGCCCCTAGCTGGGCGCAAAGGCTAGGACAACGTTGTATCAAGGTTCAGGATGACATCTGTAATGTGAATACCGTATTGTTGTTTTCGTCTCGGTGGGAGAACAACAACAGACTCAGGATGGTCAAGAGAGACACCCGAATATGCACTCAACTGGGTGTCAGCTACCAGAAAAATAGAAGATGATGTATGATCATACTCCGAAGCATAAAAGAAATCATTGGCTAAAGGTCTGAATGGAGTGGAAGGATGGAGCCGAAGAAATCGAACGTGGAGAAGGAAGGATCTGTCAGGGAATCCTCCACGTCAATCTCGAATAGATAAGGAAGATCAAGATCAGGAGACTCACTAAAAAGGATGATACACGATGCATATAATGTAGACAAATCAATGAAATCATCGAATACCTCAAATATTGGGTCATCCTCACGAGGGTCGTCAAGGAGAGAAACTTGAAACTCATGATCAGAAATATCAGAAGACTCGATCTCGTGATCCGATAGATCGGATGCACTCCCAGAAAGTGAAACCGAGTACACAAGGTCCGTGGCATCCTCCCGAAGATAACCCTCGGGGAGTAATGCCAAATCATCAGGGAACTGGGGGTCTATGCTGCCAAATATCAGGTCCTCCAAAAATATATCGACCTCATCAACTGGGAGGACACATGGCTAAAATACGGGACTACCTAGATCTGTCAAATCAAAAATCGATCCCTCATCAAGCTCTCTATTCTGAGATATTTTCAAATGTATATTGGAATATGAGAAGATCTCCTGAAGAAAAGACACTGAATCAACTAGACATGGACACTGAAATGACTCTAAGGACGGTTGAAACGTGGTATCCCCCTCCATTTCTTGGGATACTAGCAGATCTAGAATCCAAGAATCTTCGATGTGAAAGTGTGGGACTGGCTCAAAATCTGGCTGTAAATCCAACGGGTACTCGATCAATGTCTGGCTCTGGGAACTCGCAGTGGTAGTAAACACATCCATCATATAAAAATTAGTAGCATCCATATCCTCTGATTGGTGTGTGCTGTCAAAATTGGCATGATGTGTCACACACTCATCTGGAGTCATGTCTCCTTCATCTGTTGTCCCGAATAAATCATCATGTGAATATGGGATGTCTGAAAGAGTTCCCAATATGGTCTCAAATAAATCCAGGTCGGGACTGTGCTGTTAACCACCATACGAGGTATTGACTAATGCAATATGATCGACGGTCCTCCCCCTCATGACGATGTGGATAAGGTCAGTCATCGAAAATCCATGATCTGGAAATCGCCTCAAAAGATCACATAACCTCAACCATGAATCTCAATGGCTCCTGGGGGTCAACTGAAAAATCATGAATACAAAACCGCATCAACTCTGCTCTACACTGGGGGTAAAATCTCTGCAAGAACAATGATCGTAAATCTCCCCATGTAGCAATCTTCCTTCCCAATCGTTTGTGCCAACTCTTGGATCTACTCTGAAGTATATATGGAAAGGTCATCAACATCAGGTCCTCAGAAGTGATATCAGAATATGATTGTGATCCACAAAAATCCTCAAACTTTGATATATGAAGATACAACTCCTTGTGCACTTCCCCTGGAAATTTTGGCAGTAGATCAATGAACTCTAAATCCAGAATAAAGGGACTCAATGTAGACTCTGACTGAGCTTCTAAGTGTGATTTCTCGTCTCTTAAGTAATGTCCAATCATCCCAGAATCGTAAGCATCTAAAACTCGCAACCGCTACATATTATTTCCTATGGAATGCACTCTCATCTCAGCAAGGTGATCACTCGTGTCTCATATCTGGTTAATCTGAACTCTTTGGGCATCACTCACATTATGTCCCGAATAAGAAGGTGGGAATGGGGAGGGAGAAGATGGGATGTCGGTCGGAGTTCCGACCTCCCAAGAGAGTGAGCAGGAATGATGGGCATTAAATGAAGAAGCCGCAAAATCCGTCTGAAATGGAGTGTAGTCCATCATGAAGAGAGGAAATGAAGGGAGGGAGGATGAGATAGTAGAAAGAGAGATAGAAGGTGATTTCTAATGATCTAGAGAAGGTCGTAACCGACTCACACCAAAGACATACAAACGCAATGCAAACCCCCAATTCACCAACTCTACGCAATGTAAAGACCGTGAGATTTGGTCTTTTATCTATTCAATTTTAGAGTTTAGTGATCAGACAAAAGTTTTACAAACACTTAGGAGGCTTAATGGGATTTGGGCACTACTCCTTAGTGTGTACGCGAGCAATTAAAAGCGCAAAATATGAGGGGGTTGCTCTCCCAAAACAATAGTATGAATCAATTACAGTTGATTTTAAGAGTCAAGTTCAATTAGCAGTCCCAATTTTTTATTTTTGAATTTTTTAGTTTTTTGGATATTTTCAATTAAACGTTTAACGAGATTTCTGATTTCCTTTCTTTCTTATCCACAAAATAGAGGGGGAAAATGGAAAAACAAATGCACAAAAAAATATAGATGCAAATACTAGAGATAAAGGTGCGTACCTGACTCCAGTGCTATACATGCAATTTGATCCGTACAGAAAAATTAAACTAATCTAAATGAATGCAATGCGAGAACCGTTCTAAACAAAAACTTCTATTATCGTGAAGCACAGATTTATTTGACTAAGTTCAAGCGAGTTCTATATGAACAAATATTCTATTAGGGGCTTTGGACCTAATGCTACCTGGCTCAATCAAATAGAAACATATATCTAGGCGCTCAAGTACAAAAAATCCATGTGAAACAAATTAAAAAAAGAGAAAACAAAATACGAAAAACATCGGTGAGGTCCCCCAAGTGCACCGGCACTTGGCGAAACATACCTCAAAATGTCCAAGTCTACAAGTCCAAAGTCTAATTTATTACAATTATTTACAAAAATTCTCTTAATAAAATAAAAGTCTTCTGATCCTCTTCCTGTGCTGGTCCCTCCAAAGAATCCAACGAATCCATGGCGGTTCCTCGCAGAAAAAGAGAAACAAGAGATGGTCAAAAAACAATTATAATAAATAGAGATAAAAGAAATTGAAAAATGACTACAAAGATGTGCTTCCTGGCAATGGCACCATTCTGATGACACGAAATCCTATATAGTCGAGATAGATTAAAAATAATATGATGAGTCGTTGTTCTCAACCACTCGAATTGGTTAATGACAAAAAATTATTTTTAACCATTTAATAAAAGATAAATCAATGACAAGCAAATGTAAGCAGTTTCACTATTTTATTTACCTAGTATAGAGATCGGGGTTGAACACAAGGAGCACGATTGAAAAACTATGAAGTCAAATTTCAAAAATAATTTTTAGTGGTTTTTGAATTTTATTTTTTTAATTTTCAAATGAAGAACAATATGTACAAAGGATGAAAACACACACCACGCTATTTTTTGTATTTTTGACAATAGTAAAAAATACTCAGAAAATTCTAAAGAAAATATTTTTTGTTTTATATGTTTTAAAATATTTTTGATAATTTTTTCGATTTTGTCTTATATTTTTTTGATTTTATAAAAATTAAACAATGGAAAATAAAGAAAACAGTGCACAACCAAGAGTATTTTGCAACTTAAAAATATTTTAAGTGTCCAAAACTCTTGGAATCTATTTTTAAGCTAAACTACAAATAAATATCTACAGACAGAGACTGAAATCAGATTTTTTTGGATTGTTCTAGAATTTTCTACAATTTTTTAAGATATTTCATTTTTCACAATTTTTTGAAATTTTATAAATGATCTATGCACAAAACAGAAATTAAAGAAAAATAAAACACACCTACCATAATGTTTTTGGAATTTTTAGGCAAGTTTTCGAATTTTTATGAATTTTCTAATTCTAGACAGATAAAAAGACACTATTTTTATTTTTTAAAAACATCAAATAGCAACAAAATGTGATGAAAAATTTAGAAAATGGAAAACACTATAGTAGGAACATACACAATTTTCTGAGAATTTTTAGAATAATAAAAACACTTATTTCGTTCAAAGAGAGCAAGCAATTTATTGTTTGGAAGCACAGGCACGTAACTGTAAATAATTAAAGTTTTTGCATTGAATATAAAAATATAAGCTTGTATGAGAAAACATGAAATTTACACAAATAGTCACGTGTCAAGCACGTGATTGGCTTTGAAGTACAGGGGTTATTTTGCAATTCTGAAAAGTTCAAAGGACTTCACCGTAATTTTTCCAATTTTTTTTATTTTAAAACCCTCCTAGGGTTCCTTGAGGGGCTTCTTCATTTCACTTCTCCAAACAGGGGGCATGGGAGGCTTGTGTTCGGTAGGACGAGCGCGGGAGGTGGGTCGTGCGGGGTCAACGTCGTGGTGGTGGCTGGTGGTGCAGTCTCGCCTCGCAGGCGTCGAGCGCCGCGCTGGGGCGTGGAGTGAATGGTGTAAGGGGGGTCGGGTGTGGGCTTGGAGGTCGATCGCAGGTGAGGACGCAACACCGTCGTCGCAGGAGTCCGGCAGAGGAGGAACGCCTGCGGTGGGGGTGGGTGATCGGCGGGGCACTGGCAGGACGACGGTGCTGCCGGAAGTAGGCGCGGTTGGGGGGTTGTTGGGGTGGCGCCGCGCTGTGATGGGGATGGCCGTAGAGGGAAGCAGTGGGCGGACGCGCACCGCGTGCTGGACGGCGGCGTAGTGGGGTCGCGCGGGTGGCAGTGACCTACTGTGTGTATATATATATTTTAAAAGTGTAGCAGATGTAAATAAAACCTTTTTTATTTTTTCAGGGAATCTAAACAGAACTGCAAAATATCTTTTTTTATTCTTTATTATTTTTATTATTTTTATTATTTTTAAATTTTTCCTACAAAACAAATGTTAGTGAGAGAAATAACTATATGTTTTTTAAATTTATTTTTATTTATTTATCAACAAAAGAGGACGCGTAAATGAATCAGATCTTATGAAATGGAAGATAGATCCATGTCTCCGGTCACCGTGCGTGACCGGAGGTGGAAGATTGCGTGAGGTAGAATGTGAAAATGGAGGGACATGAAAATGAGATGGAAATTACGGTGTCGGATCGAAAATAGGTTGTGGAAATTTTTGGAATTTCGATACCTAAAGATTAATCATGAAGTAAGAATTTAATCTAAGAAAAAGACAGAAAAGAAAATGGATCTCACCTGGGGGTCGGAAATGTCGTGATGGCCTCGACGAGGGCCGAAGTGTTGTCACCAGACGGCTTGGAGGCTGGGCACCCTTCTACAACAAGATAACTCTCAGAGATCGGGCTCCTCTCCACCAAGATTGATCAACGAATAATGAAGGAGGAGGAGCCCATTAAAAAAAGAAGAAAAACAAAAAAGGAAGATATATACACTTAAGGAAGGTGTTTATGGGTGGAATTAATAAAATAATTAAATAAAATAATAAATAAATAAATAAATTATGAATATCAGATTTAAACAAAATAAATAAATAAATAAATTCATAAAAATTAATTAGTCACATTAATGGTGGCTATTAAAGGTATGGAATAATATCTAATATACAAGGTAAGTTTTAAAATCAAATAATGAATTAAATAATTGAATTTAAATACAAATTTCATAATTAAATTTAATTAATTAATTATTATTAGATATTTTATTTTCTTGGTGATTTTTATATAAGGAAATTAGTTATATACAAATATTATGTACATATAATACAATATGCGCATGTACAAATATGGAAAAAAATTATATCATTTTTTTAAATCTATTTATTTATTAATTTATTTTTAATGAAAATAATATTTACAATTATGTACATTATGTAAAAAAAATAAATATGAATAAATATGTACAATAAATAATGGTGAAACTGCACAAAACACCCCAGAAAAATAACTTTTCAACTGTAACTCCAAAAATTATGAAACCACGGCCATTTGAAAGATAATTTAATTTAGAGTATAATGGAAGTGATTTTGATTCAAGTTGAGTTTGTATGGAGCCGAAATTGGTATTTTATCACTTTGTGGCTTTTTTGAGTGTGATTATTTGCAATATTTACATTATTTTATTTTGCAATTATTTTTATTATTTACAACACATTTTTATTTACAATTTTGTTTACAAAAATAATTAATTTGAAGTCAATTTATGTACAAATAAAATAGTACAAGTTTTATACAAATATACGGAGAAAAATTTACAATTTTTTTTATTTTTGAATTCCATACCCTATCTCCTCGTATTTTATTCCTGTTCGATCAAGTCAAGTCTTGACCTTCTCTCGGGGTTTGGGTCTGTCTGTATTTATTGCATAAACACATCCTTTATTTTCTTTCCTTTTTCTTTTCTTCTTTATTCTTTTATTTATGTACAAAAAGTGTTAAAAATGCATATTTAGCAAACGCATGCAAAATGGTAAATTCATGAAATTAGTAGGTATTTACAAGTGTTTGACTACGGAAATAAAGATAAAATAAAAGAATAAAGGCGATGAGTCGTGGATTCAACATATATGAAGCGTATGAACTCTAATTTTATCCTATTCACTTTTAAAGTTCAACATTTAAAATACTTTAGATTTAAAAATACTTAGAAATTGACCATATTTCATATGTGAAAAGTTGATTGATTTTAAGACTATTTATACAAATGTGCTTAGAACTTCTATATTTTGTACATATTACATATTATATTATTTTCACTTGGTTTTAATATTATTACTTTCCATATACATTATATTCTCTACTAAAAATCTAAAATTAACTAAAAATCATAAAATGTAAAAGAATTTTTCCTCAAATACATATATTATCGACATATATTTCACCTTATATATTCTACATTTATTTTATTCATAAAATTGAAATTCAACAAAAATATTAGTGTGTATCTTATAATATATACTATTATAAAATATAATATAATTTTTTTATTGACGAGAACATAAAACTAAAAATATGGAAATAAAAAAGTCAGGTATAATGTTTGTGGACAAATAGCCTTAAAATTTAACTTCTATTCAAAGCAGAATCTTAAAAATTTTTTGAGAAAGTTTCTTTATTTTTTATTTATTGTGTTTTGAGATCATTTTGTATTTCTTTTATATGCTTAATTTTCTTATTTTTTGAAAAATCTAAATATATTGTTTGAAGAAATCTTTACAAAATGATTTCAAATTTTGTAAAATATTTGTAAAAATTATTTGCCAAATTAGTTTGCAAAATAAAGTTTTCAAAATATTTACAAAAATCTTTTCATTTTTTGAGAACAATATACATAACTCAAACAAATAAAAATCCTTACAAACCTTGTATGTACAAACCTGTAAATACCTTGTGTAAATCCTTCATCCGAACTCTTGTAAATAATAAGAATCATTTCTTTTCCCAAAAATTTTGTTTTGAAAAATTCCTAAAATTTTGCAAAATGAAAAATCCCTAAAACATTTGAAAAAACTTTTCAAGAATTGCATATTATCCCAATATCAAACAACAAAAAACAAATAAATTTACCCACCATCTTACTCCAAAGGGTTACCCCTCTACTAGTTTACCCCTGCACCCAGAAATGCCTTTATTGATATGAAATTGTATTTCAAAATTAGTGCTCCATTTTCTTAAAATTTTATGGATTTTTACAGTGTAGATAATTAAATATGAATTTTTGAATAAAATTTACTCGTGGTTTGAGGATCATTTGAAGATTTTTGTAGAATTTCATTTTAATTTATAAAAAATAAGAAATAGTACTTCAATGTTTATGTCTTACTATATTTTAAATTAATTCATTTTATCTCCAAAAATTATGAAAATAATAGAGTAGATGCTCTATTTATTCAATTTAGTACTTAAAAATCAAAGAGAAGTTTTGGTCTTACTTCTCAAAACTATTAAAACATTAACATTATAAGAAAAATCACTAAAAGTTCATATAAACTCAAAAATATAAAACAAAGGTTGTGTTGGAATCCTATTGTGGCCTATTTTAAGGAAAAATGCCCGTTAATTTTATCTCACTTTTAAAGTTAAAAACATATTTTATAAAATACCCTTATTTCCATTTTAAAATATTTTCCAAAATTTATAATGTTTTCCTTCTATTTTTATTTTCCTTTAATTCAAAATCAAATAAAATGTGCAAACTTTAAAAATCACATGAGATATTATCTTTATTTTTTAACCCTTTTTTCTCAATTAAAAAACTATTTTCTTTTTTCTTTTCAATACTATAGAAAACTATTTTTTATTATTTATTATCTTAATTACAAAATAAAAAATATAAAAATTAAAATAATGAAAATTTAAAAATTATATAAAAATAAAATGCTAAAAAGATAAAAACATAGAAACAAGTAAATTCAAGTGAACTAGCGGAACGAGTATGCATCTCTGACTTAGGTGGTTCATCTACCTCCTTGTGTACAACCTCTCCTGTACACTTTTATGGTTGATATTATGTATTAAAATAATCATTTTGATCGACTCATCTTAGAGAGTACTATCACTTGACTTTATTAGCATAACTCTAATTTGCAATATCAACTTGACTCATTATATTTCCTTTTCTCTAAATATAAATCCATTAATTCCCTAGCTATTTGGGAAGGTAACTCCAAGGCTTTAGTTGAGCCTAAATATCACATGGCTAGATTTTCAAGCGGAGGTGGGGTATATATTTTAGAGATTTTTGCACCACAAACATTGAAAACGTTGTAAATTACCTTCTCGGTCTTCCAATCATTGTAGTTATCACCTAACCCTGCAAACTCAATAACTATTACACTACGGGTCCTAAAAGACTATGTGGTTAACTCCTGGAAGGATTGTAGTGTAACAGTTAGCAACTTTGTGGGTTTTAGGTGATAATAATAAATAATATAGGGTCGAGACGATAATTTACAAAGTTTTAAAGGTTTGTGGTGTCAAAAGATCTATATTTTAGTTCTCCTATGAGTTGTCCAAAATTTTTGTAGTACTATTGTTTGACGAAGTGATTCAATTTAATGATTCAAATAATAAGGTCAAGGAGGGGTAAACTGGTAAATTGAATTCATTATCTCTCGGCCAAATTCAAAATATGAATTACAATATTCTGTGGTCGATTAGCATCCATTTCTATCAGAATAGAACATGAATCTGTATCGATTCAAATAAATGGATCAATCACGCTCATCACTATAATTTTATCAAATATTGGGAAAAATGGGTATTTTTTAATAAAGTGGACTTTACATATTCATATGCATGTCAGCCGATATTGACCATGATATTGAGCTATTAATTGAAAAAACATTTGATATATAGTATTTGGCATATCTCTCTTGCTTCCATGCGTTGAAAATTTACAAACTAAATAAAATATACAGTTGATATCTAAAGAACAAAATAAATTCACGATACAATGATCTGAATGTTATAGAAGAGAGAGAGAGAACTACGTGGATAGAGGGATAGTTTGACCTCTAATTAAAATTAATTCTGGGACTAATGAAATAATGAGTGCGCAGCTTAATATTATACAAATGAATATTTTGTAGAGAGTGGCCTATGATGTCTCGTGGCCTATACCTAATTGTACCCTCAACTCAAAGAAAGGCCATGTTGCTTTAACTTGGTTCCTTCTTTTGGTCGCCTAGTGACTTAGGACAAAAAACTATCATCCCATATTAAATGATGTTTGGGGAATTAATCATCAATCACAAGAGCTTTGACGACTCCTTGCTATCCAAAACATCCCGTGAATGAAATCAACTCTCATAGGAGCAACTAACTTCATCGGAAAACAAGCTTTCCTTTGATTATGGACAAGTTGACAAGTCGCATTTAGGATGAGATACATTGATGTATGTTATTTGTTGATGATATTGTGTTGATTGATGCGACTAAAGATGTAGTAAATGGGAAGCTTGAGGGTTGGAGACATGCATTGGAGATTAAAGGATTTTGTATAAGTAGGGCTGAGACTGAATATATGGTGTGCACCTTTGATGGAAACAATGATGAAGGAATCAATGTGAAGATTGGTTATGATAACATTCGGAAGAGAGATTGTTTTAGATATATGTGATCTATTTTGCAACATGATGATGAAATTGATGGAGATGTTACTAATAGAATAAATACATGCTGGATAAAGTGGAGAGGAGCCTCTTTTGTTCTATGTGATAAGAAAATTCCTTTAAAAATCAAAGGAAAGTTTACAAAGCAGCTGTGAGACCTGTTATGCTCTATGGGTCTGAATGTTGGCCTGTGAACCATAGACATGTGCAGAGAATGGCAGTAACAGAAATAAAAATGCTAAGGTGGATGTGTAGACACGTACAAACACAAACACACACACACACACACACACACACACACACACGTAAAGATCGGATTCGGAATGATGCAATCAGAAATAAAATTGGTGCAGCTCCGATCGAGGATAAGATGCGAGAAAACCACTTAAGGTGATTTAGTTATTTGCAAAGAAAGTCAGCTGATGCACTAGTTAGGAGATGCGAGTTTTGAGATGTTGAGGCGGCTAAGAGAGGGCGAGGACGACCCAAGAAGTGTTGGAATGAGACTATATTATGAAGGGATCTTAGATTTTTGGATATAAGTCCGGGATTGACCCGAGATAGATCTGAATGGAGGCATAGAATCCATGTAACCAACCCTACTTAATTATGGGAAAAGACTTTGTTGTTGTTGTTATAAAGACCTCCAAAGGGGGTTGCTTAGTATGTATGTCAATGTATCCACCAAGCCTAACCCTTGACTCCATGACTGACTTTGTATGATGTTTTGCTTGTAGCTGTCAACTGCATGCAACACTATCTTAGTTGTATGTGTCTTTTTCATTCGATCCAACAAACCCAACTTACTAATGAATGAATTGATCTTTTCAAAAAGATCGTCAATCATATTAACAGATGATTAAATCCATCTCTTGATTACCTCAATCTATTGTATCCTTTGGCTATCTAGAAGTTGTAACCCTATCCATGAATGTGATACAATATCACATTTTGACTACAAAGAGAGATACAGTTATTGGGTTTGGGGCATACGTAAACTAGTTGACATCTACCTAAAATTTTCAATCCCACCACTTATGCACTCTCACTTGTGTGAGTATTCTCCGTGGGAATATATTTGGGGTCTTTATTAACAATCTTCTCTGCTTCTATTTACAACATTCTCATTGCAATATGACCAATCATACTCACTAATAATTTCGGTTGTACACTTTGGATAGTCTTTTCCTCCTATCTTAATCCAGTTGCTTCATCTTTTGGTAGCCATTTCCACTCATAAAGGAATGTTCTTTTGCTAAAGATTAACCCACACACACAAAGTTGTTACTGTGGACAACTAAAATTGACAATTTATTGTGCTCAGAGTTTAATTAAACTCGTGACAACCATCTAAAATGCTTATGCATAACTTGCCAAATAGTAATCTCACTACTTATATCCCACTTTCACAATTTGTGAGTATTTTTTGTTAGATGGAATTTATTTAGAGTGTTATATTTCTACACCCCTCATTTGTTGTCTTTCTTTGCCAAAATAATATCAAACAACCATAATATCATGACATAAAATTTATACTAATATTTGTACATGGAATACAATATATTCAAAAGATATTTAAACTGGATGTACATATATTTCATTGAAGGATATGGTTAGATCCTTAAGCGCATCACGGAAGCGTGAAGATCGCATCGTATGCGATCGGGAGCGACTAGTCGCAATAGTTGTTCGATGCAATAGAAATTAATATATTTTATGTGACAAAAGCACATTATCCAAGAACACTTTTCGGATCATTTCGTCTAAACCACAAAGAAGTAATAGGATTACCTCTTGAAGCGTGGTTGCGATCGAGTCTCTAAATGAAGAGACCTCCTGTCTCAAGTCCGATCCGACGGAGGAGACGCTTGCGAGCGTGATGATGAAACACGTGATCCTCGCAATTCATGTTGATGATCCAAGCGGCGAATCTCCTGATCTCGACACACGAGATCCAACGTCTTCTTCACGAGCGAGGCACACCGAAGTAGACAAAGATTCACGAGCAATCGAATCGGCAGCATAACGACGATGCTGCGGCGATGGAGACTCTCTCTAGGGCATCCATGGTGGACAACCATGAGAGAGGAAGAGAGAGGGCATGTAGAGAGAAAGAGAGAGGGAGAGAGCCTTGTGTTTCTCATTAGCATATGAAGAGGAAGGGGTGCCCTTCTATTTATAATATTTTGGGATCCATGGATTTCTGTCGCGACCCCGTTTCCCGAGCCGTCGGATCCTCCCATATCCAGATCTGGTTACTCAGCAATAATTTATTCAGCAATCACAACTAACATTCAGAAATAGACTGCAAATAAAAATACTCAAAAGAAAGTATTTCAACACTTTTCCATTCACAAAATAAAGTTCAGATAATACATTGTCCCACTATAACCATTTACATGTACATCAACTTGAAAGGAAAATATACAAAAGAATACTAACTACCTTAAAGAGTAAAGCTATTGTGGCTGGCTGGATGTCTAGTATGTAAGCTGGATGTATTTTTTAAAGTCCTTGCGATGGCTCACCGATACCTGTTGGGTTTTCCATAAATCATATGATAAAAATTAGCGAATGCTAAGTAACGAAGAAGAGAAAAACAAACAAATTGTGTAATTTTTCAAAACTTGATATCACAAAAATTTTATTCTTTCTCATTAATTTAAGTCCTATTCCTTTCTATTCCACATCAGAGATTAGTCCAGGGGAACCCCACCATTCTTGGACTCCAAAGCTGTGGACACTTCCGGATTGGAGATTGTGTTGATCTTGGTAAGCTTATGCCGCTGCACGTCGCCTCAACCAATCCTCCAATACTACCCTGACAATTTTCTTTTCTTTTATTAAACAAGGTCTCAACCCTCAGCCTGGAAAATCAAATGAGCACACCATCCTCGAGGACTCGGTTGCTTAAAATCTTAGGCTAACATTTAATCAAATAACCTAGCGGCTTTAAATACATATTATCGTGATCCAGCCGCTATTGAACCACCCGTGCCTCCACATGGCACGACCACATCTTCCGTCGTTCTACCCGAAGATATTGTCTCCCAGTACCACGCGTTGCAAAACATTCATTTCGTGCGTACTTATCATAACAGGGCAACCGTGTACCACCTAGGTAGGGAAACACCAATATGAGTTCCTTCCGACAAACCTACAGGTTTCATGCTCGACCTGTAGTTCTACTCCCAATCATCCTTAACGTGATACATGATCCTTTTCAGGATCCAACTCAAACCACATCAATTCCCATAATGTAATTCTTTCGTTAAATCTTCGATTTGCATAATCACTCATACTTAGTATAGACTCACATATATATTATTCAATATGCATATATACTCGTATTGATACCTATTTTAACTCCCAAACCCTAACTTTCAAAGCCACCGTATCGATTTGATGCTTAAACCTTATTTTAGTGGGAATCACCAAGAAACTGTTCAGACCTTTTCAAAAAAAGCCAAAATTAGGGTTCTTTATAGTACAGAACATAAAATCAAGAATTTCAATAATCTCGTTTGAAAACCCAACAGCAAAGGAAGGATTTCGTTACCTAATTGAGCTCTCTCTTGTGTATGCAAGGCTTTATCATTTTTCGTTTTTAGAAAGGATGTTTTAAGGCTCCTAAAAAGATCGAATTTCATTTTCGTATCTAAAATGCTAAAAACGTGTCAAGAACACGAAGAACACGAAGAACGCGAAGAACACAATGAACGTTAAGAACATATTTTCTCTTGAAATTTCAGCAGAGCTTCCCCTTATACGGGGTGATATTTCTAGGAAAATTTCGGCAGAGTTTCCCCTTATATTGGAACATATTTCAAAATAAAAACGAAAAGAGTTTCCTCTATAAAATCAATCATGAGGAAAACAACAACAAAACTGAAAGAATATACTCAAACAACAAGAGATGAAGAATCGGTAGACACCACACATCTTAGGTGAGTGAATGTGTGACGAATCACAGGGTTCACTGACCTGCATAGCCGACCGTACCTAAGTAGGGTATTACACAGATTTCTCCATCAAAATAACTGTAAAAGCATAATTGAAAGAATAGAAACATAAGCGATGGAGAATCGGTAGGCACCACATGTCTTAGATGAGTGAATGTGTGACGAATCACAGGTTTCACTGACGTGCATAGCCGCCCGTACCTAAGTAGGGTGTTACACAGATTTCTCCTCAAACCAAAATAGAAAACGAATCGGAAAGAAAGATGAATTAAGAACAAAGCTTGGAAGAAAAGAGGATGAATTGAAATCCTAGCTTACGAAACAAACTAAGAGAGGATCATACCTTTCTCCTCCTCGTTCTCTCGACAGCGCTTCGTTAGCGCTCCTCCCTCGCCTCCCACTCTTCCTCTCGACCTCTCGACCCTAGCCCTTGGGGTGGTGGTGGTAGTGGAAATCGTAGAGAATGAATGGATAGAGGGGTCTATTTATAGGCTCCAGAAAACCACTAACCATGGTTAGAAAACCATGGTTTAGACCTTAACCATGGTTTAACAGCCCATGGTTTTGGCCCATGATTTTGGCCAAAACCTATCCCAAACTTGGGGCTTAAGTTAGAACATTCTAGATGATTCTAGATTCGCTAATGATGCTTAATTAACACTAATTGTGATTAACTTTCACTAATCATGATTTAGCTTTCGCGATTTACGTTTATTTTTGCTAACTATTGATTAGTGTTGTTAATGATCATTAGTAGTTTTCAATCCATCATTAGTTTCTTTAATCACACTTAATTAGTCTTAATGTCAGTCATTATGGGTTAATGACTTCTTAACCCTCCTTACTTCTCTTTCTTCCGAAAATCATAACAAATCGAAACGAAGTCTGATTCACACGAAATAAATTCCGTTGGTTTTCTCTTGACGAGTCGGATCTTATTATATAAGATCCGAGATATGCCAAGTTCAAGGTTTTACAATTATAACAACTTTAAAGAAAGTCTCATCCTCGAGACTAGAAACGCAGGCATAACAACCTTGAAGAGGATTGAAACCATAACAATCTTAAAGAGAATGAACGTCGTTTCATTTATAAAGAAGATATACAATACATAGTGTTATTACTCAAACAAGTAGGGGTATCTCTCTCTCATTTCCGCCTCAGGTTCCCATGTGGCTTCTTCAAACTCTTGGTTCTGCCATAATATTTTAACTAGAGGTACCTCTTTGTTTCTCAACTTCTTGATATCCCTGTCAAGTATTTGCATAGGTATCTCTTGGTATGTCAAGTCTGATTCAACATGTAAATCATCATAACTTATCTTATGCTTTGGATCCTTAACGTACTTTCTCAGATTTGATACATGAAAAACATTATGTATTGCCGAAAGATGTTGAGGAAGCGTAAGTCTATAGGCAACTTTTCCAATCCGTTGAGTAATTTCAAATGGACCCACGAACCTGGGGGTTAACTTCCCATGAACACCAAACCTTTGAATTCCCTTCATAGGTGATATTTTGAGAAATACAAAGTCACCTACCTCAAACTCAAGGTCTCTTCGCCTAGTATCACTATAGCTTTTCTAGCGACTTTAAGTAGTCAACAGTCTTTTTCGAGCAAGCTCTACAGCTTCCCGTGTCTCCTGAAGTCTATCTGAATCATAAAGGTTCTTTATTCCGACCTCTTGCCAACACAAAGGAGTAGTACACCTTCGTCCATATAGTGCTTCAAATGGTGCCATACCAATACTTATATGGTAATTGTTATTGTCGGTGAATTCTGCAAGAGGCAAATATTTAATCCAAAATCCCTTCCATTCTAAGGCACATGCTCGTAGCATATCCTCTAGTGTCTGAATCGTACATTCTGACTGACCATCTGTTTGTGGATGATATGTTGTACTCAATCATAGTTGTGTACCTAAGGCTTTCATGAAGTTCTCCCAATAGTGTGAGGTGAATCGTGAATCTCGATCAGAAACTACTTCCTTCGGAATACCGTGGAGGCGAATCACATGTGTAATATATAACTCAGCAAGCTAGTATGGAGTGAAAGATAAGCTTATCAGAATAAAATGTGCTACCTTTGTCAGACGATCTATTATAACCCAGATACTATCTTTACTACCAGTCGTCTGAGGTAAGCCGGTAACGAAGTTCATGGAAATGCTTTCCCATTTCCATTCAGGTAGGTGTTGCAATAATCTTGGTGGCTTTTGGTGTGAAGCCTTTACCTGCTGGCAAGTGAAACATGAATTCAAAACTCAGTAACATCTTTCTTCATTCCCGGCCACCAAAAGTATGATTGAAGATCCTTATACATCTTTGTAATTCCTGGATGAATAGATAATCTTGAGCAGTGCGCTTCACGTAAGATGTCTTTCCTTAGTTCAGGTGTGTTTGGTACACAAACTCTATGATGGTTATACAGTAACCCATCTTGTATCTGGAATCCCTCTATCTCATTCTTCTCAAGTTGTTGTCTCAAGTCTTTAAGGACTAGATCATCCTCCTGTCCTTTCTTTATTTTATCCAAGATCTCTGGTTTGTATCGATGAGGAATAGTTATAGTATCGGCACTACTATCAAATGGTTTCCATTCACTTAAAGTTGATAGTAAACCCCAGAAGTGGATAGCACTCACAAACACAAGTGAATAAGTTCATCTGCTAAGGGCATCTGCTACGACGTTCTCCTTACCAGGGAGGTAGGAGATAGTGCAATCATAATCTTTCAACAACTCCAGTGACCGTCTTTGTCTCATATTGAGCTCCTTTTGATCAAATATATATTTCAAGCTTTTATGATCGGTGAAGATTTCAAAAGTAATACCATACAGTTAGTGTCTCCATATCTTTAAAGCGAAAACTACGGCAGCTAATTCAAGGTCATGTGTTGGGTAGTTCTTCTCATGTATCCTGAGCTGTCGTGATGCATACGCAACTACCTTACCATTGCATAAGAACCGCCCCAAATCCTTCTTTAGATGTGTCAGTGTACACTGTAAATCCTTCACTCCCGGAGGGTAGAGTAAGGATGGGTGCAGATGTTAGGCATTCTTTCAGTGTTTGGAAACTTATTTCGCATGCATCTGACCATATTAATGGAACTTCCTTCTGGGTCAACCTAGTCATTGGCAATGCTATTCATGAAAAGTCCTTCACAAATCTTCTATAATATCCAGCTAATCCCAGAAAAGATCGTATTTCTGTGACAGTCTTCGGGCGTTCCCAACTCATCACCGCACTAACCTTTGTAGGATCAACTGATATACCTTCCCTAGAAATAACATGGCCTAAGAAAGATACTTCAGATAGCCAGAAGTCACATCTGCTATATTTAGCATATAGTTTGTTCTTCCTTAGAGTTTCAAGTGCCTTCTTGAGATGATGTCCATGCAGATACTTATCCTTTGAGTAAATAAGCACATCATCAATAAAGACTACTACAAAGTGATCTAAGAACTCCTTAAATACTCTATTCATGAGATCCATGGAGGTTGCTGGGGCATTTGTTAGTCCAAAAGGCATAACTAAGAATTCATAATGCCCGTATCTAGTTTGAAAAGTTGTCTTGGGAATATATGTGTATCTTTAATTTTCAACCGATGGTATCCAGATCTTAAATCAATCTTGGAATACACAGTTGAACCTTGTAACTGATCAAAGAGATCATCTATTCTTGGCAAAGGATACTTGTTCTTTACGGTCTTCTTGTTTAGTTGTCTATAGTCAATGCGTAACCGTATTGACCCATCCTTTTTCCTAACAAATAAGACAGGTGCACCCCATGGTGAAGTACTGGGACGAATGAATCCTTTATCTAACAGTTCTTGCAATTGTACCTTTAGCTCTCGTAACTCAGCTGATGCCATCCTATACGGAGGGATAGAGATAGGTTGAGTATCAGGTATAAGAGAGATTTCAAATTCAATCTCTCGCTCAGGTGGTAATCCAGGTAGTTCCTCTGGAAATACATCAGGAAACTCGCACACTATAGGTATATCTTCCATCATTCTGTCTGACCCTGATGTAGTGGTTACATAAGGTAAATAGCCATGACACCCTTTCTCTAACAACTGTTGTGCCTTCAATGTAGAGATATATTCGATATTATCATTGGATGTCTTTCCAATGAACTGGAACTCTATTGAGTTAGGAAGGTGAAACGTTACTTTCTTCAGAAAATAGTCAAGACATGCATGATGTCTTTCTAGTCAATTCATTCCTAGTATAAGATCAAAATAATTCATTTCGATAAGTAGCAGATAAGCAGGTGAATGATGTCCTGCAATCTATCCCACACCATTGTCTAAGATCTTCTTGAATTATAATTGACCTCCTAGTTCTAACTGAGATATTGGTTTTTTGCTTATATTGGAATCTTATCCTTACAACGGGAATCAAATATTCTTCTTATTTTTCTTTGTTTTGGTGTCCCTACAAAGTTCCTCCTTCACTACTCCTCTAAATGGAGTAGGAGAAACCAAATTCTATGGACCGATGGTATCTAGACTCCTTCTTATGAGGATGAATAGAACCCTCAACTCTATTATCTGCGGGTCTGGATGACTTTGATCTCTCATAGTGGCAGAGTCTTCGCTCTAATGCCTATTACCTTTGACTCATCTCATGGGTCATCACTACCATAGTCGCTAATTGTCTAAACACGTCTTGGTCTGTCATGATCCTGGGATGAGTCAAGGTCAAAGGTCAGATCCTATATGTCTTAGCATGATGTACATAAGGAACAATGACTTGTGAATGATAGTACAATCATTTATTAAGATCAAAGGATCTTAATACAACCTTAGTTTTCTGAATACCGCTCATAGTTGTTAATTACGAAATAAATTACTAGAGTAACCAGGCTCTGATACCAATCTGTTGCAATCCCGTTTCCCGGACCGTCGGATCCTCCCATATCTGGATCTGATTACTCAGCAATAATTTATTCAGCAATCACAACTAACATTCAGAAGTAGACTGTAAATAAAAATACTCAGAAGAAAGTATTTCAACACTTTTCCATTCATAAAATAAAGTTCAGATGATACACTGTCCCACTATAACCATTTACATATACATCAACTTGAAAGGAAAATATACAAAAGATTACTAACTACCTTAAAGAGTAAAGCTACTGTGGTTGGCTGGATGTCTAGTATTAAAGCTGGATGTATTTTTTAAAATCTTTGCGATGGCTCACTGATACCTGTCGGTTTTCCATAAATCATAGGATAAAAATTAGCGAATGCTAAGTAACGAAGAAGAGAAAAGCAAACAAATTGTGTAATTTTTCAAAACTTGATATCACAAAAATTTTATTCCTTCTCATTAATTTAAGTTCTATTCCTTTCTATTCCACATCAAGGATTAGTCTAGAGGAACCCCACCATTCTTGGACTCCGAAGTTGTGGACACTTTGGGATTGGATATTGTGTTGATCTTGGTAAGCTTATACCGCCGCACGTCGCCTCAACCAATCCTCCAATACTACCTGATTTAGCTGAAATTCACGGAGTCTAAAAGTGGTATCTCACACAAGGCGGAGACACCTGTCGCTGTGACGACTCACGATAAATCTCGGGCTAAAGTCAACAATTAACCCACACTAAAGATCAATAAATTAGAAATAATGTGGAGTTAAAATTTATTTTTAACTCTGCACAAATGGTGTATAGTGACAAATATGCAGAGAATTCGAACACAGGGAGCAAACAGGGTACTTCAAATCAAAGTGCTCAAGTGAATGTGTGTGATATGTGTCTACACTAAGCAAGCAATCAAGGGAGATTTTTGTGGGTTTTTAATTTTTAATTTTTTTTAATTTTATTTAATTTTTAATTTTGTATTTTGATTTTTAATTTTCTGATTTTTATAATTTTATATTTTATATTTTTTTTATTTTCTTTTTCAATATTGGAATTTAAAACCAATGTAATAAAAGACAAGATAAAATATTTATAAAAATGTGCAAAAATATCCAAAAATTCAGAAATAAAACATTTTTGGTATTTTTAGGATTTTGTACAGTTTTTGTGATTTTTGGGGATTTTTCAAGGTGTTTTTGGTATTTTTAAATACTGAAATAAGAGAAAACAGTGGAAAATGTGCTGGCTGTGAGTAAAATGAGAATCAAAATTAGCAAACAGCAACCAAAATTTTTCACACTATTTTTCAAATAAAGATAATGAAAAATAGAACAAAAAGGAACTGAGTTTGTATTTTTTGGAGTTTTCTTTGATTTTATATATTTTTTTGAAGTTTTAGAGTGTTTTTAAATTTTTAGTGTTTTTCTTTTGAGATTTTTAATGATTTTTGGACTGATACTAAAAAATGGTAAAATAGACATTAGAGAATTTTTTGGAATTTTTAGAGGTATTTTACTATTTTTTTGGTATTTTCTAAACTAGACAGTGAATAAAAACCAAGTTTTTGATTTTTAATAAATATAAAAATAAAATAAAATCAAAAACTAAAATGTTGGCGTGGAAGAACACATGCACAGGAGCTTAAGTTCAAAATTTGAGAATTTTTGGATCTAAAATGATACCCTAATTAATTCATGCAAGCACGCAAAAAATTAAGGCTAGCAGGGGCATTTACGTAAATAGGCAAAACTATGAGGGCACGCCTGTAATTTTCGCACACTTATTGAACTGAGTAAAACATTTTCTGGACCAAAAAGAAATATCCAAACCCGCAATGACTTTTCTGTAAAATTCCCAGACCCACGTGCGTCGCACGCGAGCCTGGCGAGGGTACAGATGCAATAAGACAACAGTATGAGGGCTAAACTGCAAAATATCCAAATGTTTTATACTGCAGCTAAATGTTTTGAAATTAAGCAGAAATAAACAAAAAGCCCGAGGGTTTTTCTGCAAAATCGCCAAGAAGACACGTGAGGAACCACGTGCACCACTGGCAGGGGCGTAAGTTCAATATTACAAAATACCAAGGGCTACCATGCAAAATATACAAAACTATTAAAAGCAAATGAAAGATTTTGTGCCAATTAAAAATTACAAAATTGCGCGGGGGAAGAACTGCAAAATACCCAGGCGCTTTAATCGCACGGCCGAGAAGATTTGACGTGTGCCACGTGGCGTGCGGACGATGCCCGATGCCCCTTCGATTATAACGGCCAGGATTAGATCCTGGCCCGCGATCTAACGGCTGTGGGGCTCCAAGATCCAAGGGCTCCGATTAGAACTGGGGCACCTCCAAAATCGAACGGCGGGGAGGAAACCTCGACGAACTGGGAAGAACTCGCGGAGGTGCGAGCTTCCCCAGCCCCGATCTCCCCTCCCCGCTGCAAGGCGATGCTCCAAAGGACCCAGCAAGCTTCCTGCAGGTGTCTTCTACACGCCTGGGATGTCAAAAGTGGTCGGTGTCCCCCAGAATGCACCAACGGCGAAGGCGGCTCAAGTGGCCCCCAGGTACATCCGGCGATCCCCAAAAATCTCCCAGGCGCCTTAGAGTCGCGTGTGGACCTGCAAGAAAAGTCGGTAGAATCGCGGGCAAATTGCCGCGACTCTCAGGTGGACGAAATAGCGTGGAGAGGTGGAAAAGTAGGGCTCGCAGGTGGCCGGAGATGCTCCGGCGACCAATCGATTAAGCGAATCGATGGTTAACGAGTGAAATGAAAGGATCTGGATGAAGCTCGGATGAACAGGAATAAGATGAAGCTAAAGATAAGGTGGTTAGATGGCCCTCAAGCTCAGATAGAGCGAGGGAGAAGGGTACCTCGATGGCTTGGCCGGAGGTTGGTCGGAACTCGCCCAAACGTGGCTGGACCACCTCCTTGACGAGGACTCCACGGAGCTGTCACCTCAGAGATTCCTAGCAAGGTCAGGGGTGGGCGTTTGGATGGATTTGCGGTTCGAAATTCAAAATGGGATTCAAAGGTTGGTTTTAAGGGGTTGACGAGAGGGGTCCCTTGATCGAGGTGTAACTGGAGCGACAGAGGTCCAATCCCCAAAGCAAGCCATGGGTGAGTTTGAGGGATGATAGGGGAAGAGAAGTCCAGAAGACACCATCACCAAAGGGTGAAAGGGATGTCCTCAAAAAAAGGGAGAAGTTGGGTCAAAACACATCTCTGACACAACCCAGGTGTTGGGCAGAGAGTTGACCGAGGTCAACTCTCCTAGCCCCCCGGTTGGTCCACGTGGACCAACCAGGAAAAACCTGGAGAAAAAGATTTCTAAAATTATTTTAAAATAGTAAATAGTATTATTTTATTTAGGTTATAAAATAAAAAATGTTTAAAAAATTATAAATTATTTTATTGTGATTTTTAATTAATTTTATGAGATGTATTTTTACAAGTTTGCTTTTTAGCCCCTTTATAGGTATAATACCTATGTATTTAAGTAATTCATTTTTATTTTGTATAGTTGAATTTTATTATTTTTGTTTATTATTTTATAAAATTATAAAATACTTTTATATACACATATATATTTTTATTTTATTTTTCTGATATAATTTGTATAATTAATAAAATATAAATAGGTATTATGTAGGTATAGGTATAGGTAATATACCTATGTACCAAATATGTATGTATTTTATTTTAAGTTTTATTTAGGTTTTTTATTCCAATTTTAATGTACATAAGTATTATAAGTACTATTTACAACATTATAAAAATATAAAATTATAAAAATAATAAATAATAAATTGAATATTTTAATATGTACAAGGTATACAATAGGGGTCCAAAACTCAACTTTCAAACCGTAGCTCTGCCAAATACGAAACCATCGCCATTAAATAGATTATTTTCTTCTCTATACAATTAAAGGTGAGTATGCTGCATTTGGAGTTGTCAGTTGTGAGATACGGGTCTGAGAAGTTGGCATTCTAGATTTTTATTCAGACCATAACTTTTTATCTGTACATTATTTTTCTGTGAAATCAATTTTGTATTTTTCTTTATAAAATTATCTACAACTTTCATGTACAAAGTTTCTTTATTTGATGTATAAAAAGTGGAACCAAAAATAGGTCCCAAAATTAATAAAGAATGAATAAAATGTATAGGTATTTGGACTGTGTTTTTGACCTTATCTCCCCCTACTTTATTCCTTGTCGACCTATTCATCAAGATGCCTAGGTCTTGGGGTTTCGGGTCATAAAATATTTACAATATTTTATTCTTTTTCTTTTCTTTATTTATTCTATAATTTTGGCTTTGATTACAGCATTTTATACACTATGTAGATGCACATGCATGAATGCTAAGATGATGATTTTAAGGATATTTACAGGTATTTGCTAGGGTTTTTGGTGCCAAAATGATAGAATAAAGATGATGAAATGTGGATTCATCATCCCCCTATACTTTACCTTTGCTAGTCCCTAGCAAACACTTATGCAATAAGTGCAAAAAGAAAATGAAAGAAAAGAAAAGGAAGAACTTGGATTTAATTTGATTATCAAACTTGTCTTCGCAAAATCAAAGTTTGGAGCTTAAGTCGGACCTTTGGAATTTTAGTGCGGGCGGAACCTTAGTGAGAACTGAATCTGAAATCCAACAGCCCTTGAGAATCCCAAAACTCTATCCAAGTCTCCTCAATAGCCAGGTCAGAAATACTTCAACTCATACGCAAACTCTTACGACTATGAATCTGACTTGTACAGTGTAAGTGATGGTGGCTCTCCCCAACTAGAATGACAAAGAAACTGACTTCTCCAGGACGACAACCCAATGATTCCCCAATCCAGCAACTCCATCCTCGAGGAGCGGGGTATTCCCTTCTAAGTTCAAGTGGCAACCAACTCAAGAGGAGGGGTGAAGAGAAGAATGGACGGTAGCCAGTGTAGCTACCTATCCCGGGATGCAAGACCAGTGTAGTCAAGTCATCCTGCTGCAGGCTCACATATTTGACTTTGGAACTCAAGCTTGCTTATTGACTTTGTACATACTTGCAGGCTTTTTATTTTTGTACATGCCTGAACTTTTTTTTTGAATACTATATACAGCAGCATTTACATAAGGAGTTTTTCCTCTTGAGCCAGTAGACTATCCCTCTTTTGAAGCTTTATCGCAACCCACAGCCTCCTGTCTTTAGACTTCCTAATCACTGGACGGGTTGGGGTGCACTTCCCTCCCTAGAGGAGGACAAGTGTTTCCACCTGTGTGCGTCTCATACTGGTAAATCAAATCCCCTCACCACTCCAACTGAGTCGAGCCATGTGAAAGGTGCAGGTGTCCAAGTTAGGTCATTATCAACAAGAGTCATGCGTGTGCTCCGAAATACTCTACTTAGGCAGTCAAGAATCCATTGAACTAAGTCCCGTGATCCTCAAAGAATTAAGTCAACTAGACCTGAAGTACCTCAAACCCAGTTCCTATAAGGTTCCTGTTATTAGGTAGATTTTAAGGTCCAATCAAGCTCCAATCTCCGGATTTTTCTTAGACTTGTTCAACTATCAAACTCAATCCGAAAAATGCAAATGCTATGCAATGCAATGCAGAAAATATTTTTGTGATGCAATTTTCAAAGATTTTGAATTTTTTATGGATTTTTTGAAAAGGTGATGATGATGCATATGCATTTTTTTGTATTTTTCAAAAAGATTTTTCAAATGTTTTTGGATTTTAATTTTGCAAATATTTTTGGGGATTTTTTTTGAAAATAAAAAGGTTTTGGCTGAACACTAGGTTAAAATATGTACACGAGAGTGCTTCTTATATATACAACAAGTGGATTTTAAGAATGTACAGGTGACGGGTCGCTAACTACGGTGTTTAATTCGGCTTCGTTGTAGCACGTGTACTTAGCGATTCGGTCAGAACCGAGAGAAGGATCTCCGTGAAGAGTGTCTCGGCTTAATTTATATCCCGGGCAAGTCCGGGGTCGAACACAGGGAGGCAAAGGAACAACTTGGGTTTAATTTGCAAATTTAAGATTTAGATATCCAAATGGTATTTTTTTAGATTTTTTTATGCAAAAAACCAAAGCAAATGCAAATGCGGCGGAATTAATACACTAAGAGAGCATACAACTTAGCCAAATTAATTTGAATAGAAAATAAGTCCAATTTAGCAAAGTTATATTTTTCCTAGAGTCTTAATCCAGAGATGAATGCAAGGTACCTTTTTTTGGAATTTTATGGGTTAAAATGCAACAATGAAAAATGCACACTTTTTAAGGGTCTTTTCGCAATTTCTCACACAAACAGTAAGCAAAAATTATGAAAAAATTACTGGAACTAAAAGATGATGCAAGGAAGCTACAGTAATATTTCTAGAATTTTTTGACAAGTTATGAATTTTTTATGGATTTTTTAGTGAAAACAGAGTGGAAATGAGTAATTAATTCCTATTAAATCCATTATCAAATTAGTCCAAGAGAAAATTATCTCAAAAAGATATTTAGATAAGCAATCCAGGAGAGTTGAAACTTTATAAAAATGATTTATGTGGATTTAATAAAAAATCAAATACTAAATTCACTCTACGAATTATTTTGGGCACAAGACATATCCATTTTTGATGATATTTGGACAGTAAGTTCATCACATATCAAGGCATCTTTCCTAATTTTTGTGGAATTTTTAGAGCAATGGTGTGTGAGATATAATTTTAAGAGCACAGAATGGGTAAACTATGCAAAATTTTCAGTTACACAATGTTCATTAATTACCCAATTGTCATAAAAATACAAGAAAATAATCAGATGGTAGACAATTAGTTGCTCAACACAATACCATTTTTCATTGAATGAAAAGATGAAAAAAAGATGTCCAAATCAACGCATAAACAGAGGGTTCTTTGTGCAAAACAGAAATTAAAAAGACAACTTAAACTTATGTACAGGGACTAAACTGTAATTACAAAAACTTGAAATAAAAGAGTTGCAATATTTACAAATAAAATAAGAAAACAAGTGACCTTCTTCTTCGTTGTTGTTTGCAGGTAGAAATGGAAGAACCCAACAAAGGTGGGGGTCGACGGCACCGAGGAGGGCGGCGGAGGCGCAGCCCGCGGCGCTCGCGCGGCGGCGGCGGCGTGCGGACCTGGAGAGGGGCGGGGGCGGGGGCGTCGGGTCCACGCGGCGGCGCCGCTGAGGAGGCGGCGAGGCGGGGGGCTGGAGGGTTGGCGGTTGTCGGAGACTGCTGGAGGAGTCGGGGCCGCGCACGGCAGCGCGGGGGAGGACGGCGGGCACGCGCGGCGGCGCGCGGGCAGTGGGAGACGGAGACCTCGGCCGGCGGAGGAGGAGAAAGGAAGGGGGGGCGGCGGTACCCGCTGCTTCCCCTCCCCTGTGCGTTTTTTTTTTGTTTTTTTTATTTTTTTATTTTTTTTTGCTGGAACTGGAATACAAAAACTCTTTTTTTTGTAAATTTTTTTTATTTTTTTAAGTTTTCTTTAAACAGAAGATGAAATGAATGTGGAAAAAAATGTGATGATGATGGTGTTTGATAAATATAAACAAATGGAGGATGTGTGGAAGGATGTGTGGTGATATGAAGATGATGTGGAACAAATGTGGGTATAATGACGATAATATGATGGACTAAAAAAATGCAAAGATAAAAATGGTGACAATAAGATGAAATAAAATTACCTAGGATGGACGCGGGCGCCTATGGAGTGCTCTCGTGAGCACGGTCTTTGCTCAAATCATCGGCGTGCGATGAGCTCGAGCAGCGCGCGGTTGCGGCTGCGATGTTGGCCAAAAAGCCAACGGATCACACCGGAGAGAGGGCCATCGTTGCTCGACCGTGGTTGTGTCGCTGTCACCGATTCAACTCAGGGAACTAGGCTCTCCTCACATAAAGATGGATCAAGGGCAAATTGAGGAGGATGGAATGTATATATAGATGATGAAATGAGAAGTTATTATGTGGGTGGAGTTGAATGGGAAGTTGGATTATTAATGGAGTTGAATGGGAGGTTTAAGAAATGGTGGAGTTGAATGGGAAGTTGGTGGTGCAAGAGAGTTGAATGGTGGTTATTGTAGAGAATGTAAAATAATTAAATAAATAAAATGAAATAAAGTAGGCTACTTTAATTACAACAAAATAAAGAAGGAAAAAATAATGGTGAATTTACAAGTGAATACAAAACACCATGTACACATTTTTTTACTTTTCTAATATGTAATTTTTTTTTGTCTTTTTAATAAGAGATATTTACAACGGAAAAATACAATAAAATACTACAATTAAAATACAACACAAGTATGATTTTTTTGTATTTTTAGTAATTAAGAAAGATAAAATAAAAATTAAAGAAAGAATGAATATATACATGGTATACAATGTACATCTAGTCCCAAAACCCAACTTTTGCAAATGAGCTCCGATTTTAATGAAACCACTTCCGTTGGATAGATAATTTTCTAACTTGAACTTTAAAAGTGAGTTTGGTGAATTTGGAGTTCATACGGAGCGGGAATTTAGCTTGGAAGTTGGTCTTTACGGCTTTTTCCCATTGGGATCTAGGAGCATTTATTTGAGATATAATTTATTTTGTATTTTTGTATTTTTATATACATTTTTATGGACATGTTAGAGAAAGAATTAGCCAAAAAGGAGTTGAAATGAAATTATTAAAAATACATGAAGTTTTGGGTTATTTACAGGTATAAAACTCCTTTATTTTTGCGGCTTTTTATGTGTAATTTATTTTGTACAATCTAATATACAATAATTAGTGTGTTTTATTTACAAGAGTTATTTTATTAATTTATTGATTTTATGGACATTTATTTGGGAATTTACTCATGGATTTTGCTAAGATCAAGATATTAAGATGATGAATCGTGGATTCATCACCCCCCTATACTTAAACTTTGCTAGTCCTCGAGCAAATAAAGAATGAATAAATTGGGTTAACCCCTGACTGTGCATGTGAATACAAGACTTGATCTGTTCAAGAACTCTCGGTTTTAGAGATCCTAAAATTCTAAGCTGAACCAAGCTCTAGTCAAAAGGTACCCAATTTCCCTAATCATCAGACTCTCTTTGTATACATATATATATAAGGGATATGACTTTAAGTGTTGACCGCAGTTACAAGAGTAGAGTCACAATGTCACCCGAGGTTCCAGTCCAAGAGACTCTCCTATGGACCCGATTCTCAACACTAGGGAATAAATCATTTCTTGCATCCAATCCACCGTCTCTTTAGTTGTCAGACTTGGAAGTGTAGATGGCAGGCCAGTTGATGGAGGGCATAGGATTGTGTCATTTCTTCTCTCCCTCTCATTGGAACAAGGATCCTCTCAAGTGCCTTATTACGCAACGCAATTTTTTTGGTGTTGATCAGTGCGTCCGTCAAGAGAAGTTGGAGCCGTCTGCACTTGTTTTCCTGGGAGTACACCGGGGTGTGCCTTTTTTGAGTACCTATCGTACCTTCTACACCCAGACTTGTAGCATTTACGATGCAGAGCCCTTTTTTGGTGCAAGCCCGACTCCTGGTCCTAATAGCGGTGGTCCAAGTGGACACTTTGAAATGGTTGGGAGCGCTCGCCTTTGGTGGAAGCTCTTTTGATAATTGACTTTGTGGAATGAGAGCTTTTCTTTGACATTTCATTGCTTTGTAGTATTTGTGGCTAGCTCCACTGCTTTTACCAAGAGTTGGCGCACACTGATCAACATTTTTTTATTTTATCACACCCTGGCACATAGGTAAATATCAAGAGATAGTACAAGAACCATGTTCTCATACTGGCTAAATGTGCTGACACTCAGGTTTCATGAAGCCTTCATTGATTTTATCCCATCCTCGAGCATCATTAAATCAAGTCCAAACTCAAATCCCTCATCCCAGTTCCTCAAGTGAAATTTCAACTCATCTCATCATAACTGCGGTCGTGTATGTGAGGTGCTGATCATATTCTTTAAGGTAGAGACTAAGCATGCAATATAGCACACACATCTTTCAAACTAGGGAAATGTGAATAATTAAGTCAAGGACCCTAATGACTAAGGCTGGTTAACTCAAAATCTCAAGACCTCATAAACCAAGTGTTCTTGAACATCACTAGTCTTGTGTGAAAGTGAATTGTGTCAGGGATTAAACCAACTTATTAGTTAGTTTTTTTTATGAAAGTTTTTTTTTTTTAAGTTTTAGAAAAAGTTTTTTTTTTCAAGAAGTTTTTTTTTTTTTACAAACAAAGGCAAAAAGTTTTCTTTTTTTGTTGGAAAAAGTTTTGCTTTTTTTCAAGAGTTTTTTTTTTAAAAAGATAGGTAAATAAGAAAAGACTTTTTTTTTGAAAAAGTTTTGTTTTTTTTTGTTTTTTTGTTTTTTTGTTTTTTTTAACCCACTCCATAATTATTGTATAATATATACAAAAATACGTGAAAGTACGAGGTATGGGTAAAGTATATATGTAATATATACACGCCCCCCTATACTTAGCTTGTGCTATGTCCTCATGGCACTAGGTGACAAAAAGACATAGCTCGTACTAAGCGTAGGAAAGCTAAAATAATAGAAAGTATAGAAGTCGATCCGCCCCCCCTATACTTAGGCTCTAGACAGCCTAAGTGTAGAAGAAGAGCAAAAATGGGGCGGACGAGGTCAAGAGGAGAAATGATGAGTAAATACACATGGCGGGCATCGGTCCCCCCTATACTTAGGCTTTGGTCAGCCTAAGTATAGGACAAGTGTAAGTGTGAGAACCGACATGATCTCGAGAATATACAAAGAAGGGAGAATATGTACAAGAGTGATGGAATCTTCTAAGATGTTGAATCTTGATGCTGCATCTTCATGAAGAGTAATAAGATGTATCTGCTCTGTGCTCACTCTGTATGAAGTTGATGACCTCGACTTGGACTAACCGCTCTTTGGAATCAACAAAATGCTTCAACAGTTGTCCATTCACCACATGAGATTGTGCACCATCTGTGAGATCAGCTATCTCTACACTTCCATTCTCGTGCACTTTCTTAACCACAAAGGGACCCGTCCATTTAGATTTGAGCTTCCCATGGAACATCTTCAACCTGGCATTGAACAACCATACCCTTTGTCCAGGGACAAAGTCTTTGCACCTAATGTGATGATCATGCCATCTCTTTACTTTGTCCTTATAAATCAAACTGTTGTCATATGCCCTGTTTCGGATTTCCACGAGCTCGTTCAAGTTCAAGTCTCGGCAAAGTTTTCCTAGGTGACAACTCCAATTAATCTTCTTAATTGCCCATTCGGATTTATGAATCAATTCTGCAGGCAAATGGCATGGCTTGCCATAGATCATTCTAAATGGTGAAGTACCCAATGGTGTCTTGTAGGCTGTCCTATAGGCCCACAGAACTTGGTCCAAGAGCTGAGACCAGTTCTTCCTATCGGGACGAACCAATTTCTGCAAAATACTCTTCACCTCTCTGTTCGAAACCTCTGCCATGCCGTTGGACTGTGGGTGGTAAGGACTAGTAACTCTATGATCAAATCCATAGTCCTTAGCTAAAGATCTCATATCTCGATTCACAAAATGGCTACCCCCATCAGATATCAAAACTTTTGGCACCCCGAACCTAGCAATAATATGATCTCTCACAAACTTACAGACAGTCTTGCTGTCTGCGGTTCGGGTTGGGATAGCCTCCACCCACCTAGATAAATAATCAACCGCCAACAAAATGTACTCATGTCCTTGGCTGTTGGGAAAGGGACCCATAAAATCTATGCCCCATGCATCAAAAACATCACAAATAATCATCGGTTGCATGGGCATCTCATCTCTCTGTCCAACTGTCCCTCCCATCCTTTGACAAATTGGGCACGACCGCACAAAATCAATGGCATCTCTAAACAAGGTCGGCCAATACAATCCACATTGAAGTACTTTGTGAGCGGTTCTCTTTCCCGAATGGTGTCCTCCAGCCTCAAGTGAATGACAATATGTGAGGACGCTATGGTATTCCTCCTGAGGAATACACCTTCTCCAAACACAATCCGGTCCTTCGAAGAAAAGGAAAGGATCGTCCCAGTGGTATCTCCTCGAATCCGACTTCAGTCGATCAATGCTGCTCCTAGTCCAACCATGGGGAACCTGCTTGGAGACAAGATAGTTCACCATGTTGGCATACCACGGGAGGGAGTCAATAACACAAATTGACTCATCTGGGAAGGTCTCTCTAATCCGCTCATGATCAGGAGAATCCTTAAGTTCAATCCGAGAAAGGTGATCAGCCACAACATTCTTCACTCCAGGTTTATCTTTTATCTCCAAATCAAATTCCTGGAGGAGTAAAATCCACCTAAGAAGACGCGCCTTCGCGTCCTTCTTTTCCATTAAGTATCGAATGGTTGTATGATCAGTATATATTGTCACCTTAGAGCCCAAAATATATGATCTGAACTTCTCGAGGGCCCATACTACCGCGAGCATTTCCTTTTCAGTCACTGTATAATTTTTCTGTGTAGGATTTAAAACTTTGCTCGCATAGTGAATCGCAAACGGAATCCCCTCTCGCCGTTGTCCTAACACAGCTCCTATAGCGAAATCTGAAGCGTCAGTCATGATCTCAAAGGGGAGAGACCAGTCAGGAGCTTGTAGAATAGGCGAGGTACAAATCTTCCTTTTCAAGAGCTCAAAGGCCTCCAGACACCTGTGATCTACGATGAACTCTATGTCTTTCCCTAAGAGCTCAGTCAGTGGGCGGGCGATCTTTGAAAAATCTTGAATGAATCTCCTATAGAATCCAACATGCCCTAAGAATGACCGCACTGACTTCACGTTGGTAGGTGGATCGAGTTTCTTGATCACCTCCACCTTGGCAGGGTCAACCTCCATTCCCCTTTTGGAGATGACATGCCCCAACACGATACCCTCCGTCACCATAAAGTGACTCTTCTCCCAGGAGAGTACCAGATTCACCTCTCTACACCTCGTGAGGACTCGGTCCAAGTGTGCTAAACATGTATCAAAAGAATCACCATGGACCGAGAAGTCATCCATGAACACTTCCAGGAAATCTCCCACCATCTCGGCAAATATGGCTATCATGCACCGCTGAAATGTGCCTGGGGCATTGCAGAGCCCGAATGGCATGCGCCTGAAAGCATAAGTGCCGAATGGACATGTGAATGTGGTCTTTTCCTGGTCCTCAGGGGCTATGGCCACCTGGTTGTAGCCTGAGTACCCGTCAAGAAAATAGAAGAACTCTTTCCCTGCGAGTCTCTCCAAGATCTGATCAATAAACGGCAAGGGAAAGTGATCTTTCTTGGTCGCAGCATTCAGGTGTCTGTAGTCAACACAGACACGCCACGACGTGGGTACTCGTGTCGCGATCTCTACCCCCTCCTCGTTGGTGACCATCTGAATTCCCGACTTCTTCGGTACAACATGAAGTGGGGCCACCCACTTGGAGTCAGAAATAGGGTATACAAACCCTGCTTTGCACCATTTCTCAATTTCATTCTTCACCACTTCCCGTAGATTGGGGTTAAGTCTCCTCTGAAACTCACGGGAAGGTCTCACGTTATCCTCAATAAAAATGTGGTGCGAGCAGAGAGCGGGATTGATGCCCACGAGATCCGACACTGTCCAGCCTATTGCTTTGCGGTTCCTCTCTAAGACTTCTAACAACCTAGACTCCTGCTCTAAAGTCAAGTCTGAGCTAATGATGACAGGATATCTCCCTTTGGGTCCCGCAAGAAAGGCATACTTAAGTGTAGGAGGTAGTGATTTCAGTTCTGGCAATGTGGTATCATCAAGCAGATCTGGTTGAACTGAATCTGAATCTGGTTCCGTGCTGCATGAAGGTGGGCTAAGCTTAGTACTCGCCACCAAATCAGAAGAATCGGGAGTCGGATCGTCAAAAGTATCAAAACAATCGGCAAAAGCCACGTCTGACTCGTCATCTATGTCCCATGATTGTTCCGAAGAGGATGGAACTGACAGATCTGGATGGATCTCTAAGTCATCATGAGAATAGGTTGATGCATCTCTAGCAAGATCAGACAACACCTGGCAAACTGCATCATGCACTATATCCTCTCCAGACGAAAGAGTCTCGCTCTGTCCTGAAGGAATCTGTCCCCAAATCCCAACAGTGCTAATCATACTGCAATCTGCCTCTGAAGATGAGTACTCTGTACTACTCTCTGAATCAGGTCGCTGACACTTGGTTTGCTTCATCTCTAGGTTCACCTCTCCGCCTGGAGAACGGAACTTCATCATTCCCGTACCATAATCGAAAGCTGCGCCTGCGGTCCTAAGGAAGGGTCGCCCGAGAATGATCTGAGATTCTCTCCAATGATTGGGGGTCTCCATGTCCAAGACTGTGAAGTCCACCTGATAGTTCTGCCCCTCAATCGAGATAACGACGTTCTTCACTTCTCCCTTAGGTCTCTTCATTGAACGATCTGCGAATTGGAGTAAAGCTCTAGATTTGCGAAGTGGTCCCAACTCCAATTTCTGATATAATGCTAAGGGAAGTAAGTTGATCGAAGAACCATTATCTAAGAGTGTGCGTGCAAACGCAATGTCGTCAATACGACTCTCCACATAGTGAGCACCCATGTCTCTCTTTTTCTTTGGCAAAGTCTGATTCTTGAGACAATAGGTTGTGGCTACTGATAAGACATGTGTCTTTATATTTCGGTTATCTTTCTTCCTGCTAACCCTTCTAGGTGTGCATCTCACCTTAAGGTATTTTTGGAAGGCAGGATGGTTAGCCACATATTCATCAAATGGCACTTTAACTATGATGTTTTCTTTACAAAACCGTGCCATGTCGGGGTCATCTTTCTGAATCTTTTTGATGCGCTTTCCTGCCGTAAGAGCACGGGGGAAAGGGATTGAAGCTAGGGAAACAGAGGATGAAGAATCTGAATCATGAACTGAAAGATCATTCTTTGCATTAACGGAAACAGAGTTCTTCATACAAGAATCTTTTTGATGCAACATGGACTCGAAATCAAAACTATCTACTACAGGTTGTGGAATAGAAGCTGGAGTGGTATCCGCCACAACCGGAGATGCAAGGTCCTCCGTAGACTCAGAAGAATATCCATGCTGACGATGCTGCGTACGTGCTCTCCTCCTCCTCTCGGCTCCCTGAGTAGAAATCCTCGAATGATGCTGATGGGGCTCTGAGATATGATGCCTCTCCTCCTCGTCCTCTAAAGACTCCTCAGGTAGAGCTCCAGAGATGCCCCTCCTCGTGTCCCTCGCCCGGTCAGGTACGACCACGGTCCTTCCGCTCCTGAGTGACATGTGGTTAGCCTCGTCACACAAAAGAATCTCATGTTCAGATTTAGGAGATGCTGAATAGTATACCTGACCAAAGTGCTGCTGAGAACTAGAACGATTCAGGCTATTGGGGTTAGCCTGAACTTGGGCTGGGATCGAGGTAGAGGGTGCAGTCTGCTCGTCTCGCCATATGGACAGGCGGTTGACATCCACCCGTAAGTCCTGAACCTCGTTCCTGTAGGAACGTAGCTCGTCGAGTATCTGCTGCTGAATATCCATGGGACTAGACGATGAAGGAAGTGGATAAGATTGAGAAGAAGAACGGGAAGACTGGCCCTGCTGGCCAGTGTACTGCCTCTGCTGCTGCTGCTGGGGTTGCGGGCCCTGCTGGCCCGTCTGGTAATGGCCCTGTCGGCCATACTGCTGGTACTGCTGCCTCTGCTGCTGGGGTGGATGGAATCCAGGGCTCTGTTGTGAAGGAGGTGGTGCGGAGGTGAATGCGGTGTTGTGAAAGGTCGGGGGACGTTGATAAGTCTGTCGGTCTCCCGTACTTCCCTGCCTGGCAGGGTCCTGAGTATACCATATCCCATTCACCTCCCAAACTGGTGGAGGCTCCTCCTGGACTGTCTCTGCTACTGGAGGTGGCTGCTGGAAAGAGTGGGTGTAGGATTGGTCCTGCTCCCACGGCTGGGGTTGCCCTGACACCAACTGCTCCTGAACATGGTGAACTCGGTAAATGGGAGCAGCGGGTGTAGTCATGGCAGGTATCTTTATCTTAGATACCTTCTCAGTCAACTCCTCCATCTGTTTTGGAAGTTTGGAGACACTCCGGTCTAACTCATCAATCCTCCTGTCGATCCTCTCGACTACAGTAAGCTTGTCAGCCAAAAGTCCCATGCTAGGGATCACATCCTGAGAGAGATCGACTACAGCTGGTTTCCCCCCTCCAAGTGAGAGTGAGCTGGGGGATGGTGTATAGGCCCTGCTGGCCATTTGTGAGCGGCTAGTTTCAGCCATCTGCTCGAATACCCTCCAGACGGTATCCGCTCCTCGTGATGTATAGCTGCCTCCACAGGCAGCGCTCACTAAACCCTGCATCTCAGGGTTGAGACCAGTGAAGAAGGATTGGACCAAGATGTTGTCATCTAGTCTATGACAAGGACACTTTTGCAGGATGTCCTTGAATCTTTCCCAAGCATCACAGAAGGCTTCATTGGGTAATTGGGAAAAACTCGTAATTCGCGTCCTCATCATGTTAGTTCTACTCAACGGGTAGAACTTCTTTAGGAATAGGTCCTTGAACTGGGCATAAGTGGTGATGATGATCCCAAGATTCTTTACCCAGTAATCGGCTTTTCCACCCAAGGCAAATGGAAGGGCTTTGAGCCTAATATAATCCTGGCTAACATTGTTATTTTTGAGGTTAGCACAGATGAGCTCAAAGTCCCTTAGGAATGCATATGGCTCCTCAGAAGCATTCCCATCAAAATGTGGCAGCAGGTTCAGAAAGTGCGGCTTCAACTCAAAATCAACCTCGGGTTCGGCCGGACTCAAGTAGTTATGAATTTGATATTGTCCAGGGTTATAAGCCGCATCCATTGGTAGTTGGACCCCAACATTTAACTGTCCCAACTGAGCTCTCAGTAATGCTTGTTGCTGCTCAAATGCAGCCAATCGGGCTAGTATACTTCTCATCGGGTCTTCATGGTTCTCTTCTTCCTCTTCTTTCTTCTTTGGAGGCATTTTACTCGTGTCTTCTATATGGCCTGAATCAGCAATGTGTTCTTTATTAGAAGAGGATTTATGAATCACGATATTCTCACCAAGGCGATGGTCTTCCTCGGTGAGGTGGGAAGAGAGAAATGGAATGGTTTGAGGGTAACCATCCCGAGGGTGAGTGATCCTGGGCTCAAGAGGGTCATGAGTCCAGGTTGGTCCAAGTTGCGCTTGGACCTTTGAAGACGTACTTTTTGAAGGGTTCAACGAGAGATTCGCAAAGTCCGAATAAATATCCCCCCAATCAGTCATCTTCGATGTCAAAAGAACCGATTAGATCACGATAATCAATGAGGCACTAGTTTTACGGTGCACGTAAATGTGCGGAGTGAACTCACACAATACAAACGCAATTCAAACCCCCAATTTCACCAACTCAACACATGAAGGCCGTAAGAGTTCGGCCGATTTATCTGGTCAATTTTAGTTGGCGATAATACAATCTTGGAAAGATTAACGAGCTGTTAGGTGCCCGTATTTTCCTACAGACTGACCCGGTTCTTACGACTAGTTTGACCTACTTTCAGCCAGTATAGGAGTAAGTACGGACCGTAAAAATACGGCTACCCGTTCCTTGAGGACTAATGCGTCCTCTAAACCTCCCACTCTGCTAAGGAAGTCCGGACCGTTTACCGGCTACCCGTAAATCCTCACTGAAAAGTAGCTAATCGCCTAAAAAGAAAGAACCAGTAGTAAGTAAGAAATCCAGACTTGGCTCTATCCTAGGGTCGTCTCTCTCTCGCTTGCAATTTAAACAAACAATGAGGGCTTTCTGCACCCGAGAACAATGGTTCTTTTTATTCCAATTAATTAGATCGACCTGCTCAATTCAGTCCCAATTTTAGAGTTAGGTTATCACTTAAAATTTATGTGAACACACAAGCACGTCTACCATTCAGTCCCAATTTCCTTTAACCTTAAGTTGTAAAACAAGATGGGAATCGGAAATCAGAATGCAAACGAGAAACTATGATGCATGCTCAGAAGAAGGTATACTTACAGTGAATCCCAACACTCTTCATGCATTATGCAAAACTGAATTTGTAAATATTACACTAAATGCATGCAGATCGAGAAAACCGCACCTAAACAATATACTATTAGCGGGGAAGAATTGATTGAATTTGAGCTAAGTAGTACGTGTCTATGTGCGTCTCATTATGAATCTTATAAGATAAGTGAATCTTTTAAGATATGTGTGGCCTAAATTACGATGGGCACAAACAAGTTTGAATCTAAACTACCGTGTGCCTAATCCTTAATTTCGCCACTCAAGTCAAGCCCCACCCTCGTCGGAGAGTGAAACAGGCTCGACACACCACAATAATGTCTAAGTTTTTTACATGCGCGAGCTCTCAAACAAGAGCCGCTATAAATGAGCAAGCTACCTAAATAATTACAACAATTATTACAAAATTCTCTCAAAAATAAATTGCTTTTCCTCGCTCTTCAGCAGTCGGCGCGCGTCGCGTCCGTCGACCCCCGAGCCACTTGTATTTATTCCATTTTTTTTGCAATTATTTCTCTTTATATTTTTGTATATATCTTGTTGTTTATCTCTCTAACATAAATCAAAGGCTCTCTCTCCGGTGTGATCCGTTGGTTTTTTTGGCCAACATCGCAGTCGCAACCGCGCGCTGCTCGAGCTCATCGCACGCCGGCGATTCGAGCGAAGACCGTGCTCTCACGAGCACTCCATAGGCACCCGCGTTCATCTTAGGTAATTTTATTTTCATCTTGTTGTCATGATTTTATCTTTGCAATTTTTTTAGTCCATCATATCACCACACATAATCTTTCATTTGTTCTACTTCATTACATTACCACTACGTTTTTTTTTCCACATTTGATTCACTCCCTGTTTAAAGAAAATTAAAAAAAAAGTAAAACAAAAATTAAAACAAAAAAAGGCTTCTTTTGTTACAAAAAAAAATTAAAAAAAAAATAAAAAAAAAAGCAACAGCAACAGCGGTGGGGAGAACCCACCGCCGCCCGCCACTCTCCAGCGGCGTACCGCCGCCCGAACCGCCAGGCCACAGCCGCAGGCGGCCTTCCAGCGGCACCACCGCCCGCTCCCTACACCGCCGCCGCGGCCGCGCGCGGGTAACCTCCAGCGCCGCTGCGGAGCTCAGCCCCGCGCACGCGACCCCGCGCCACCTCCTCCACCGTAGCGCGCCACCGCGCCACCGAAGCCTCCCACCACCGCGCGACCGCGCGGCTGAGCCGCCCCTCCTCCGCCTCAACCCAGCGGCGGCCGCCGCCCTCCGCCGTCGACTCCCTTCTTTTTGGGTTCGGCCCCAGTACGCCTGAAGAAGAAGGTCCTTTTTCTCATTTTTTTTATGTAAAAATTACATTGTAAATATTTCATGTTTCTTTAATTACCGTTTAGTCCCTGTACTTTTATTGTGTTGTTTAAGTCATTTATATCTTGCACAGAGACCCCTATGTTTGTATGTTGATTTGGACATCATTATTGTATCTTTTTCTTCAATGAAAAATACCATTGTACTGAGCAACTAATTCTCTACATTGTGGGTATTTATTTATATTTTTGTGACTCGTGGGTAATTAATTATAATTGTTTAACTGAAATTTTACATAGTTTACCCATTCTGTGCCATTAAATTAATATCTCACAAACGGTTGCTTTAAAAATTCCACAAAAAATATATATGATGCCTTGATATGTGATGTAATTACAGTCCAAATTTCATTTAAATTGGAGTTGTCTTGTGCTTGTAATAATTTGTAGAGTGAATTTAGTATTTGATTTTTTATTAAATCCACATAAATCATTTTTATAAAGTTTCAACTCTCCTGGATTGCTTATCTAAATATCTTTTTGAGATAATTTTCTCTTGGACTAATTTGATAACGTGGATTTAATAGGAATTAATTACTCATTTCCACTCTGTTTTCACTAAAAAATCCATAAAAAATTCATAACTTGTCAAAAAATTCTAAAAATATTACTGTAGCTTCCTTGCATCATCTTTTAGTTCCAGTAATTTTTTCATAATTTTTGCTTACTGTTTGTGTGAGAAATTGCGAAAAGACCCTTAAAAAGTGTGCATTTTTCATTGTTGCATTTTAACCCATAAAATTCCAAAAAAAGGTACCTTGCATTCATCTCTGGATTAAGACTCTAGGAAAAATATAACTTTGCTAAATTGGACTTATTTTCTATTCAAATTAATTTGGCTAAGTTGTATGCTCTCTTAGTGTATTAATTCCGCCGCATTTGCATTTGCTTTGGTTTTTTGCATAAAAAAATCTAAAAAAATACCATTTGGATATCTAAATCTTAAATTTGCAAATTAAACCCAAGTTGTTCCTTTGCCTCCCTGTGTTCGACCCCGGACTTGCCCGGGATATAAATTAAGCCGAGACACTCTTCACGTAGATCCTTCTCTCGGTTCTGACCGAATCGCTAAGTACACGTGCTACAACGAAGCCGAATTAAACACCGTAGTTAGCGACCCGTCAGATGGCGCCGTTGCCGGGGACTGCTGGAGGAGTCGGGGCCGCGCACGGCGGCGCGGGGGAGGACGGCGGGCGCGCGCGGCGGCGCGCGGGCAGCGGGAGACGGAGACCTCGGCCGGCGGAGGAGGAGAAAGGAAGGGGGGGCGGCGGTACCCGCTGCTTCCCCTCCCCTGTGCGTTTTTTTTTGTTTTTTTTTATTTTTTTATTTTTTTTGCTGGAACTGGAATACAAAAACTCTTTTTTTTTGTAAATTTTTTTTTATTTTTTTAAGTTTTCTTTTAACAGAAGATGAAATGAATGTGGAAAAAAAATGTGATGATGATGGTGTTTGATAAATATAAACAAATGGAGGATGTGTGGAAGGATGTGTGGTGATATGAAGATGATGTGGAACAAATGTGGGTATAATGACGATAATATGATGGACTAAAAAAATGCAAAGATAAAAATGGTGACAATAAGATGAAATAAAATTACCTAGGATGGACGCGGGCGCCTATGGAGTGCTCTCGTGAGCACGGTCTTTGCTCAAATCGTCGGCGTGCGATGAGCTCGAGCAGCGCGCGGTTGCGGCTGCGATGTTGGCCAAAAAGCCAACGGATCACACCGGAGAGAGGGCCGTCGTTGCTCGACCGTGGTTGTGTCGCTGTCACCGATTCAACTCAGGGAACTAGGCTCTCCTCACATAAAGATGGATCAAGGGCAAATTGAGGAGGATGGAATGTATATATAGATGATGAAATGAGAAGTTATTATGTGGGTGGAGTTGAATGGGAAGTTGGATTATTAATGGAGTTGAATGGGAGGTTTAAGAAATGGTGGAGTTGAATGGGAAGTTGGTGGTGCAAGAGAGTTGAATGGTGGTTATTGTAGAGAATGTAAAATAATTAAATAAATAAAATGAAATAAAGTAGGCTACTTTAATTACAACAAAATAAAGAAGGAAAAAATAATGGTGAATTTACAAGTGAATACAAAACACCATGTACACATTTTTTTACTTTTCTAATATGTAATTTTTTTTTGTCTTTTTAATAAGAGATATTTACAACGGAAAAATACAATAAAATACTACAATTAAAATACAACACAAGTATGATTTTTTTGTATTTTTAGTAATTAAGAAAGATAAAATAAAAATTAAAGAAAGAATGAATATATACATGGTATACAATGTACATCTAGGTCCCAAAACCCAACTTTTGCAAATGAGCTCCGATTTTAATGAAACCACTTCCGTTGGATAGATAATTTTCTAACTTGAACTTTAAAAGTGAGTTTGGTGAATTTGGAGTTCATACGGAGCGGGAATTTAGCTTGGAAGTTGGTCTTTACGGCTTTTTCCCATTGGGATCTAGGAGCATTTATTTGAGATATAATTTATTTTGTATTTTTGTATTTTTATATACATTTTTATGGACATGTTAGAGAAAGAATTAGCCAAAAAGGAGTTGAAATGAAATTATTAAAAATACATGAAGTTTTGGGTTATTTACAGGTATAAAACTCCTTTATTTTTGCGGCTTTTTATGTGTAATTTATTTTGTACAATCTAATATACAATAATTAGTGTGTTTTATTTACAAGAGTTATTTTATTAATTTATTGATTTTATGGACATTTATTTGGGAATTTACTCATGGATTTTGCTAAGATCAAGATATTAAGATGATGAATCGTGGATTCATCAACAGGGTAAGTGGTCAATTTTATACATATATACATAGTGGATTCTGGTGAGATGTATGTATTCCTCAAACTTATTTGACACAAGCTTTTCACACAATTTTTGAAAACTATAGTCCAAAATAATTTTTACAAACATTTTTACAAACATGTACACACATTTGAAAATCATTTTGCAAAGGCTTTCAAAACAGTATATATAGGTTTTTCAAAACATTTTTGCAACCATTTTTCAAACCATTTGCAAATCATTTTTCAAAAATTTTGTTTCACACAAAGAAAAGAAATTTTTACAAACCACACATTTTTACACAGGTTGAAAACATGTAACAAAATATTTTCAAAATAGTTTTCAATAAATGTTCACAAAGATTTTCAAACTATTTTTCAAACATCTTGCAAAAAACATTTTCACCTGATTTATTAATCAGTAAATACAAAAAGAATTTAAGGAATAACCACATCTTTTTATTAAGGATTTTAAAGAATTTTAATGAATTTTTAGCCATATTATTAGGAAAATACGAAAGTACGAGTTATGGCTAAAGTATATACGTAGAATATACGACCCCCCTATACTTAGCTTGAGCTATGTCCTCATAGATCGGAGAGAAAAGAGAAGACATAACTTGTACTAAGTATAGACAAGTCTAAAGAATAAAGGAAGAAATGAATGAATGAACGAATGAGAAGTTGACCGTCCCCCCTATACTTAGGATCAAATAATCCTAAATATAGCAGACTGTACACAACGCAGGGAGGGTCAAGGGTGGGAATAAACAGATCATACTCAGATTGTCTCCCCCTATACTTAGGGTAAAATATCCCTAAGTATAGACAAGAAGAGGAGACAATGGAGAAGATCGACATGAAAATGAAAGAAACTCAGGGTGCCAACCCCCCTATACTTAGGACAAAGTACGTCCTAAGTACGGAAAACTATCTACAAGGGCGGCACCTTTTTGATAGATACAGAAGATAGAAATGGAAAAGAAGAAAAGAAGAAAAGAAGAAAATAAATCAACAGACGAAAGAATGATATGAACAGATGGATCTGTACAGCGGAAGATGGAATTGATCAACATGTATGAGGTGAAGATGATGAGAGTCAAAGGACACATCTCATACCAGAAGAATGGGGGCAACGTCAATGGTCGGCGCATCATGATCTAGATATAGCTTCAGGCGTTGACCATTGACGCGGAAGGTAGAGGAAGATGACGGTTCGGATATATCGATGCTGCCATTGTCATGTACCTTCCTGACCACATATGGACCTTTCTACTTGCTCTGCAACTTCCCTGGGAATAATTTCAGCCTGGAATCAAACAACCATACTCACTGATCTGGCTCAAACTGTTTGTGGCTGATATGCGAATCATGCCATGTCTTCACTTTCTCCTTGTACTGTAGGCTGTTGGAAAAGGCTGTATCTCTCAATTCTTCTAGGACTGCCAATTCAGCTCTTCTCTGGTCTCCTATACTCTCGGGATCTAAAACCAATTCAGTGACTGCCCAAAAAGATTTGTGCTTGATCTCCACTGGCAAATTACACGGCTTGCCATAGACGAGACGAAAGGGAGATGTCCCCAATGGATTCTTGAAAGAAGTCCGATAAGCCCACAAGACCGAGTCCAAAAGCTGTGACCAATCCTTTCGGTCTGGGCGGACAACTTTCTGCAAGATAGTCTTTATCTCCTGATTCGATACTTCAGCAAGACCATTAGTCTGAGGGTGATATGGAGTGGCAACCCGATGGTCAATGCCGAACTCGTCTACAAGGGCCCTGACTTTGTCATTGATGAAGTGAGACCCCCCGTCTGAAATCAAGACTCTAGGTACCCCGAACCGTGAAATGATATTCTTCCTCAAAAAATTGCAAACGGTTTTAGCATCTGCGGCTCGGGCGGGGATGGCCTCAACCCATCGACTGACATAATCCACAGCGAGCAAAATATGCTCGAATCCCTGACTCTTAGGAAATGGGCCCATGAAATCAATCCCCCATGCATCAAAAACCTCACAAAAGTTAATGGGTTGCATGGGCATCATGTCTCTCTGTCCGCAGGTTCCCATTTTCTGACAGTCAGTACATCTCTTCACAAACTCATCAGAATCCTTGAAGAGAGTAGGCCACCATAGGCCGGATTGAAGCACCTTCTGTGCTGTCCTTTTTTCCAGAATGATGTCCTCCTGCCTCAAGCTTGTGGCAGTATGTGAGGACGCTATGATTCTCTTCTTGAGGAATGCACCTCCTCCAGATACTGTCCCCTCCTTCATGATAAAGGACGGGATCCTCCCAATGGTAAAACTTGGCCTTCGCCAGGAAGGTCTCGAGTTTCTGCCTGGGCCAACCTTGTGGAACCGTCTTGGCAACAAGATAGTTCACAATGTCAGCATACCACGGGAGCGAGGTGACAGCCAAGATCGCCTCATCTGGAAATGTCTCTGTGATAGGTGCGCTGGGCTCAGATTCCTCAAGATTCTCCAATCTGGAGAGATGATCCGCCACCACATTCTTGACTCCAGGTTTATCCTTAATCTCAATGTCAAATTCCTGGAGTAGAAGGATCCATCTGGTGAGACGTGCTTTGGCATCCTTCTTGGCCATTAAGTACCGGATGGCGGTATGATCAGTGTAGATGGTTACTCTAGATCCGAGAATGTAAGATCGATACTTATCAAGAGCAAAGACTACGACCAGCATCTCTTTCTCAGTCACAGTGTAATTCCGTTGCGCGGCATCCAAAGTCCGGCTGGCGTAGTGAATGGCAAAAGGTAAACCATCCCTCCTCTGTCCAAGCACAGCCCCAACGGCAAAATCTGAAGCATCCGTCATGATCTCGAATGGGAGAGACCAATCGGGTGGCTGAAGGACAGGAGCTGAAACAACCATATTCTTGAGAGTCTCAAAAGATTCAAGACACTTATCATTGACAATAAACTCGGTGTCTTTGGTGAGCAAGTCAGTAAGCGGTCGGGCAATTCGACTGAAGTCCTGAATAAACCGTCGGTAGAAACCGACATGCCCCAGAAAAGACCGTAACTGACGCAAATTGGACGGCGGATTGAGTTTTCTGATGATGTCCACCTTGGCCGGATCGACCTCCATACCCCTGTTGGAGATGATATGACCAAGGACCGTCCCTTGAGTCACCATAAAGTGGCTCTTCTCCCATGATAAAACAAGGTTAACCTGAATGCAGCGCTGAAGCACACGGTCTAGGCAGTCAAGACAAGCATCAAACCCGTTGCCATAGACCGAAAAGTCATCCATGAAGACCTCTAAACAGTTACCCACCATGTCCGAGAATATGGACAACATGCACCTTTGGAATGTCGCTGGAGCGTTACATAGACCAAAGGGCATCCGTCTGAAAGCATAAGTCCCAAATGGACAGGTGAATGTCGTTTTCTCCTGGTCTTCGGGCGCAATGGCCACTTGATTGTATCCAGAGTACCCATTAAGAAAGCAGTAATGACTCTTCCCGACTAACCGCTCAATAATCTGATCAATGAAGGGTAGCGGGAAGTGATCCTTCTTGGTGGCCTCATTCAATTGTCTGTAGTCCACACAGACCCTCCAAGAAGTTGGTACTCTGGTCGCGATCTCCTCTCCAGACTCATTGACAACTGTAGTGATACCCGTCTTCTTGGGTACCACATGGAATGGACTAACCCATTTGAAGTCGGAGATGGGATAGATGAAATTGGCGCTCCACCACTTTGAAATTTCTTTCATGACTACGTCTCAAAGATTCGGGTTCAGCCGTCGTTGGAACTCACGCGACGGCCTAGCGTTATCCTCAAGATAAATGTGGTGGGAGCAAAGATTCGGGCTCAGCCCTTGGAGATCAGCTATACTCCATCCAATTGCCTTGCGGTTTCTTTCAAGAACCTCCATCAGCCGAGATTCTTGCTCATAGTCAAACCTGCTGAGATGATGACTGGGTGCATTTCTGGCTCACCCGCAAGGAATCTGTACTTCAACGACTGCAGCAGAGGTTTCCATTCTGGACAGCTGGGAGGTGGCAGATCTGGCTTCTGATATGTCTGTGTAAATGCTACCAGGTATGCATGAGAGAACTCTCGCTTTGCATGGATCTCTGACGAAGGGCGACCTGCTGAATCATCGATAAACTGCACTGGCTCGCACTCTGTCATGGTTGTCGGCTCAGAAGGAATCAGACAAGGCAAATAATCATCAAAATCGTCCCATTCAATGTCTGAATCCGAGGTATCAGAAGAAGATGAGCATGAATGAAAATCATCTGCACCACTCATCACAACATTGTCAGCTTCATGTGTATCCTCCTCCAGGGATGTGCTCTCCCGGCTCTCGACTGCCATGAGCGTGAGATATAGTGAATCTGTAGGCAAGGCGAGAGTCGGTGCTACCGGCTCTATCCAGTTGGATTCATCATCAGTCATCTCAAAATCACAAACCTGGTGGATGTCTAGCTCTTCCTCTGTCATCTGCGTTGCTTCACTGGACTGCTCTGAGCACTCTAACTCTCTAGCTCTAGTTTCCTCGATCGTCTCTATTTGTATGGTTCCGCCCTCTATGCGAAAGCATACCTTCCCGCTATCATGGTCGGTCACTGCCTTGGCTGTGGCCAAGAATGGACGTCCGAGAATGATGGGGGCATCAGTTACCGACTCAGGGATCTCCATGTCCAACACAACGAAGTCCACGGGGAATTTCAGGCCCTGAATGGTAACGACCATGTCTTTCAATAATCCCTTCGGCCTCTTAGTCGACCTGTCAGCAAACTGAAGGACTGTCCTGCTCCTAAGAAGAGGACCAAACTCGAATCGGTCGAGTAAGGCTACCGGAAGAAGGTTAATTGAAGAGCCGCTGTCTAATAGAGTACGATCAAACTGTTGCTCCTGAATCTCGCATCTGACATAGGGAGCTCCTGCGTCTGGTCGCTTGGCTGGCAGCTTGATCTGGATGGTGCAGCAAGTGGAATGAGTGAGCACATGGATCTGATCTCTGTGATTCCTCCTCTTTCTGCGGATGGTGGTTTTCTCCTTCAGGTTCTTCTTGAAGAGGGGGATGTGCTCAAGTGCCTCTTGTAGAGTCAGCTGAATATGGAATCTGTCTATCATCTGATTGCTGAACTCTACATGCTGGTCTTTTTTTGGATTTTCTTTTTTATTCCCCTTCGCCTGGCGGAGTGCCTCGGGGAAGGGTATGGTAGGGGCCTCCTCATATGGAGGACTAGGAATAGGTCTCTGTACCTGTGAAGAAGGAGAACCCATACAATAATCATCATTCACCACATATGGATCCGTAATTTGAACAGAAACCTTTCCTTTATTCATATTTTTGTTTTTCTTTTTGTTCCCACAATCCATAGGTACAAAATGTGGCAACATCACAGTTGGGGGCTCAACAAAAGTAGAAGTGGTGGCCTCAGTACCACCACCGGCACCTGACTCTGCGGCATCAGCACCGCGCTCTGGGTCTGCATCCAAAATGGTGGCATCAGCACCACCGTCTGCATCTGGTCTCCTGACGGCATCAGCACCATCGTCTGGATCTCCGTCGTTGGTGGCATCAGCACCACCACCTTCAACATCATCATGAGCGGCATCAGCACCGCTCCTCTGCTCCTCTGGCGCTCCTGATCCTGCATCTGGTTGTCGCTCAGAAGAGGCACCGCCGGGTGGCATCCTACCGCTCCTAGTAGTAACAAAATCAGCATCATAATAGGAATAAGACATGTCACTCAAATAATCACTAGGAGAGGTATCCTCTGTGAACTTTACCTGCTCAGATTTTCTTTTTAGATTATTAGGGTTAGGTTCGATCTGAGCGGGTATGGCGGCCTTGCCTTTGATGATATCCCGCATCTCTTGCCGGAATTCATCCATTTCTTGCCTGAAAGATGCTCGCTGTTCAGATAGCAAGCGGGCAAGATCATCAAGGGCTGGGTTCTCAAAGGCAGGACCCTGAGAACCGGATGGTTGTCCTTGATGGAAATGGGGCTGCTGTTGCTGTTGTGGCTGATACTGGGGGGGAGGCTGGGGATAAGACTGCTGAGGCGGCTGGCGTTGCCTCCATGACTGTCCCTGATAGGTGGGACGAGGACCACTGTGATATTGCTGCGACTGGGCATATTGGAGATGCTGGTGTTGCTGTTGTGGTTGGCTGTTCTGAGGTCCTTGGGCAGGATTCTGCTGCTGGGAGGAGGAGCCACAGTTGCCCCCAACGGAATCCGGGGTGATCACGACGAATCCCGGGCTGAGGGTACCGGTCGTACCAAATCCCATTGACTTCCATCAACGGGTCCTGCTCGAAGGAGGGTGGAGGAAGAACGGCCAGGGGCTGCTCCGGCTGATAGACCACCATCTGCGTGTCCGAAGATGGTGGTTGAGATGGATAGTACTGCAGCAAGGGAACCGGCTCTGCGTGAATGTGATTCACCTGGCGGTATGAGGTAGATGCCTGGTTGGAATTGCTGCTACTCGGATCAGCACGTGATCTGGGAGGCTGCTGGGACTGAGTTTGTGCCTCCTGGACACACAAGATCTGCATCTTCAGATCACTCATGGACTTGGCAATCTGGTCCATCTGGGACATGCCTTGCATCTGCTTCTTCTCGAGGATCTCGAGGCGGTCCAGCTTCTCACTAATGATGCCCATGTCGGCTGCGGCTGATTCAGCTTGGGCTGCAGCAGCTGACACTATATTGGGACCGGCATCGATGCGGGCGATCCTCTGAAATGATCCCGCGCCTTGCGGGTGCTTCTGCTGAGTGTAGACTCGGGCTTGGGCCATCACTGTGGAATTTTCTGCCATGCCTTCGTAGATGGCCCAGACGTCGTCTTCTCCCTTGGAGAAATAAGACCCACCGCAAGAGGCGTTCACTTGCCCCTGCAGCTCCGGTGTCAGCCCACAGAAGAAACTCTGTACGAGATTGGGCTTGGAAATATCATGATGTGGACACCGGTCGATGAGCTCTCTGAATCGATCCCAGGCTTCATGGAATTGTTCGTTTGGGATCATGGCGAAGTTACTGATCATGGCTCGAGCTGCGTTGGTCCGGCCGAGAGGGTAGTACTTCTTCAGGTACGCGGTCCGGAGATCTGCCCATGTGTCGATGAACTGCCCTAGATGTTTGAGCCAATATGCGGCTCTGTCAACTAAAGAGAACGGGAAGGCAATCATCTTGATGGTATCCTCGGTCATCAACCGATCATGGATAGTGCTGTAAATCATCTCGAATTCATGAAGGTGGAGGTGCAGCTCTTCGGTCTGCAACCCATGGAACTTGGGTAGAAGCTGGATCGTGTGGGGCCGAAGCTCGAAATCTCCGTGGATTGGCGGGAGTCTGATCCAACGGTGAGTGAGGGATGCAGCTGGGTTGTGCAGTTCCCTCATGATAGTCTGTGGCGGTCGCTTAGCGTCTGGATCACCTCCTCGTGCATCGGGTCCTCCTCCTCCTCCTCCACCGCCACCGCCCCCAGGTCGGTTCTCTCTCATCTGCGCTATCTCTCTCATCAGATCACCCATGAATGTTCCCTGGTCACGGATCTGTCTCTGCATGGTCTCCAGGTACGCTAACAAGGAGTTGTTGATGGCCACCTGATCAATTATGAATGGAGGGTAATCATGGTCATCTGGGTGCTCGCCTCTGTCTGCCATCGCTGGATTTTCTGAAAAAGCAAAAGAGGCCATCTCAGGTGCTGTCGAATGAGCCGAACTCAGTGATGCACTGAATTCTGAAACAATTGGACTGAGAGAAGGAGAATGGGAAGGGAGGTCAAGGGGGAACATGGTGGATGTGAACTCAGGCTCGGAGAGCGGACTCTCCGAGGTATTCCTAGATGAATGAGGAGGAGTGCTGGATAGCGGTGCCGACAAGGTCGGCCTAAGAGATCTCCGTCCCATCATCTTGATTATTTGGGAAGAGCAGGGAAAATGCAAGAGAAGAAGAAGATGATATGAGATGCAACAAAATTGTGCACAATTGTGCTGTATTTTTGATCTTGACTTAAACAAATCTAGCAATCAAACACAAAGCAGTGGTAAGTTCACCAACTCAACACGTGAAGCCGTGAAGGTTCGGCTTTTTATCTTGTTAGTTTTAGCTTGTTTTCAGGAATTTATATTGTCACGAGTCCTTAGAGCGCTACGCCTAAAGGAGAGAGAGTACTGCCGGGAAAGTGTCCCCGTACTTGTCCTCCTCCTGTGTAACCTGTAACTTGCGCTTTTTGAGGTCCTTGTAACCCTTCCTGGATCCCTACTCAGCCAAAGAAATAGAGGGAGGAAGCCGATAGGCGAAACCGATACTTCGGACCTCGCTCGCAACGGAATCACCCGTGAGCGTACAAGGTCCTACTCGGACGCAGCCGGTGAGACAGACACACCCGTGAAGGCGTGGCCTAAGCTCGGTACTTCGGACAAGGTCGGTGCTCACACAATAGTGAGTCACCAATGGCGACCAAGCCCTACTCGACTACGTACGATAGTAGCGCCAATACTTCGGAAATCCAGGCGATACACAAGGCAGCCACAAGTTGGGTTTTTGGCTCTAATCCTTACGAAGCGCTCACCTCACTTGGAAGGAGACCTTCCCATGCAACCTGAATACAAGTGAGGGTGTTACTCTCCCCAAGCAATGAATCCAATTACCGATTTTATTTTTGGTCAAGTTTTCTTAGTAGTCCCTTTTTTAATTTTTTTTGGTGTTATCACTTCTTAATTTTGAGTAGATTCAAACAAGCGCCTAACGATTTTTGTATTTTTCCTTTAGCCTACTTTGTCCAAAAATAGAGGGAGAATAGAGTCGGAAAAGCCGTGCAAGTCGACACCAAGGTGGAAATCTCACCTTTGTGCCTAGATGATGGATGCAAAGTAAGAAGACTTACAGCGAATCCCAGCTCTCTCCATGCGGGATGCAAAGTAGAATTTATAAACCTAAACTACATGGCGATATGCAAAGCAGAAATCGTCCTAGAATAGGCAACTGCTAGCGTGAAGAACCACAAGCTAACCACTAATCCTCAATCCGAGTGTCCGGTCTAGGCTCACCCCTCCTCTGCTCAACACATTTGAGTTAGGAGAAAGCGCTTGTTCGGGAATGAGCTCGCGGCGCATGGATTGAAAACTAATGATTAACTATTTAATTAGTCTAAGTCCAACAACGAACTATAGGAGCATGCAAAGATAATTAGTGTGTTTGGACCTATTCTAATCGAATCAAGCAGGACCTACAATCTAGGGGCTCAATCCACAAAAGAAAGGGAAAAGGAAAACAAAACCGGAAAATGACAAGCGAGAAAACAAGTCAAAAACCGCGGTGAGCCCCCGGGTGAACAAACACCCGGAAATTAGGCCCAATAGTGTCTCAAGAGTCCAAGTGTCCAGGTACCTGTATTATTACATTAAATAGTCTCTCTCTCACAATAAATTACAAGAAATAAGGTCAATGAAATAAATGGCTCGGGAATTGTCTTCAAAAATCCTCTAAGTCTGCCTTGGTGCGAAGCGTCACCGCCTCAAGTGGGTGTACGGGCACTCCTAGAAAAGAGAGCCTCCCTCGATCTGCGTACCTCGCACAAAGTCAAACACGAAGGTGATTAGACAATTCAAACAATAATTATAAAAAATGAGCCAAAATAAAATAAGCAGAAATAAAAGCCGCAAAGGTAGACAAATGATCACAACACAAATCAAAAACTCGAACTACGCGCTGTTGCTCCCCGGCAACAGCGCCATTTGATTTAGCCGAAATTCACGGAGTCTAAAAGTGGTATCTCACACAAGGCGGAGACACCTGTCGCTGTGACGACTCACGATAAATCTCGGGCTAAAGTCAACAATTAACCCACACTAAAGATCAATAAATTAGAAATAATGTGGAGTTAAAATTTATTTTTAACTCTGCACAAATGGTGTATAGTGACAAGTATGCAGAGAGTTCGAACACAGGGAGCAAACAGGGTAATTCAAATCAAAGTGCTCAAGTGAATGTGTGTGATATGTGTCTACACTAAGCAAGCAATCAAGGGAGATTTTTGTGGGTTTTTAATTTTTAATATTTTTTAATTTTATTTAATTTTTAATTTTGTATTTTGATTTTTAATTTTCTGATTTTTATAATTTTATATTTTATATTTTTTTTATTTTCTTTTTCAATATTGGAATTTAAAACCAATGTAATAAAAGACAAGATAAAATATTTATAAAAATGTGCAAAAATATCCAAAAATTCAGAAATAAAACATTTTTGGTATTTTTAGGATTTTGTATAGTTTTTGTGATTTTTGGGGATTTTTCAAGGTGTTTTTGGTATTTTTAAATACTGAAATAAGAGAAAACAGTGGAAAATGTGCTGGCTGTGAGTAAAATGAGAATCAAAATTGGCAAACAGCAACCAAAATTTTTCACACTATTTTTCAAAAAAAGATAATTAAAAATTGAACAAACAGTACTGAGTTTGTATTTTTTGGAGTTTTTTTTATTTTATATATTTTTTTGAAGTTTTAGAGTGTTTTTAAATTTTTAGTGTTTTTCTTTTGAGATTTTTAATGATTTTTGGACTGACACTAAAAAATGGTAAAATAGACACTAGAGAATTTTTTTGGAATTTTTAGAGGTATTTTACTATTTTTTTGGTATTTTCTAAACTAGATAGTGAACAAAAAACAAGTTTTTTATTTTTAATAAATATAAAAATAAAATAAAATCAAAAAATAAAATGTTGGCGTGGAAGAACACATGCACAGGAGCTTAAGTTCAAAATTTGAGAATTTTTGGATCTAAAATGATACCCTAATTAATTCATGCAAGCACGCAAAAAATTAAGGCTGGCAGGGGCATTTACGTAAATAGGCAAAACTATGAGGGCACGCCTGCAATTTTCGAACACTTATTGAACTGAGTAAAACATTTTCTGGACCAAAAAGAAATATCCAAACCCGCAATGACTTTTCTGTAAAATTCCCAGACCCATGTGCGTCGCACGCGAGCCTGGCGAGCGTACAGATGCAATAAGACAACAGTACGAGGGCTAAACTGCAAAATATCCAAATGTTTTATACTGCAACTAAATGTTTTGGAATTAAGCAGAAATAAACAAAAAGCCCGGGGGTTTTTCCGCAAAATCTCCACGAAGACACGTGAGGAACCACGTGCACCACTGGCAGGGGCGTAAGTTCAATATTACAAAATACCAAGGGCTACCATGCAAAATATACAAAACTATTAAAAGCAGATGAAAGATTTTGTGCCAATTAAAAATTACAAAATTGCGCGGGGGAAGAACTGCAAAATACCCAGGCGCTTTAATCGCACGGCCGAGAAGATTTGACGTGTGCCACGTGGCGTGCGGACGATGCCCGATGCCCCTTCGATTATAACGGCCAGGATTAGATCCTGGCCCGCGATCTAACGGCTGTGGGGCTCCAAGATCCAAGGGCTCCGATTAGAACTGGGGCACCTCCAAAATCGAACGGCGGCGAGGAAACCTCGACGAACTGGGAAGAACTCGCGGAGGTGCGAGCTTCCCCAGCCCCGATCTCCCCTCCCCGCTGCAAGGCGACGCTCCAAAGGGCCCAGCAAGCTTCCTGCAGGTGTCTTCTACGTGCCGGGGGTGTCAAAAGTGGTCGGTGTCCCCCAGAACGCACCGGCGGTGAAGGCGGCTCAAGTGGCCCCCAGGTACATCTGGCGATCCCCAAAAATCTCCCAGGCGCCTTAGAGTCGCGTGTGGACCTGCAAGAAAAGTCAGTAGAATCGCGGGCAAATTGCCGCGACTCTCAGGTGGACGAAATAGCGTGGAGAGGTGGAAAAGTAGGGCTCGCAAGTGGCCGGAGATGCTCCGGCGACCAATCGATTAAGCGAATCGATGGTTAACGAGTGAAATGAAAGGATCTGGATGAAGCTCGGATGAACAGGAATAAGATGAAGCTAAAGATAAGATGGTTAGATGGCCCTCAAGCTCAGATAGAGCGAGAGAGAAGGGTACCTCGACGACTTGGCCGGAGGTTGGTCGGAACTCGCCCAAACGTGGCTGGACCACCTCCTTGACGAGGACTCCACGGAGTTGTCACCTCAGAGATTCCTAACAAGGTCAGGGGTGGGCGTTTGGATGGATTTGCGGTTCGAAATTCAAAATGGGATTCAAAGGTTGGTTTTAAGGGGTTGACGAGAGGGGTCCCTTGATCGAGGTGTAACTGGAGCGACAGAGGTCCAATCCCCAAAGCAAGCCATGGGCGAGTTTGAGGGATGATAGGGGAAGTGAAGTCCAGAAGACACCATCACCAAAGGGTGAAAGGGATGTCCTCGAAAAAAGGGAGAAGTTTGGTCAAAACACATCTCTGACACAACCCAGGTGTTGGGCAGAGAGTTGACCGAGGTCAACTCTCCTAGCCCCCTGGTTGGTCCACGTGGACCAGCCAGGAAAAACCTGGAGAAAAAGATTTCTAAAATCATTTTAAAATAGTAAATAGTATTATTTTATTTAGGTTATAAAATAAAAAATGTTTAAAAAAATATAAATTATTTTCTTGTGATTTTTAATTAATTTATGAGATGTATTTTTACAAGTTTGCTTTTTAGCCCCTTTATAGGTATAATACCTATGTATTTAAGTAATTCATTTTTATTTTGTATATTTGAATTTTATTATTTTTGTTTATTATTTTATAAAATTATAAAATACTTTTATATACACATATATATATATTTTTATTTTATTTTTCTGATATAACTTGTATAATTAATAAAATATAAATAGGTATTATGTAGGTATGGGTATAGGTAATATACCTATGTACCAAATATGTATGTATTTTATTTTAAGTTTTATTTAGGTTTTTTATTCCAATTTTAATGTACATAAGTATTATAAGTAATATTTACAACATTATAAAAATATAAATTATAAAAATAATAAATAATAAATTGAATATTTTAATATGTACAAGGTATACAATAGGGGTCCAAAACTCAACTTTCAAACTGTAGCTCCGCCAAATGCGAAACCACCTCCATTAAATAGATTATTTTCTTCTATATACAATTAAAGGTGAGTATGCTGCATTTGGAGTTGTCAGTTGTGAGATACGGGTCTGGGAAGTTGGCATTCTGGATTTTTATTCAGACCATAACGTTTTATCTGTACATTATTTTTCTGTGAAATCAATTTTGTATTTTTCTTTATAAAATTATCTACAACTTTCATGTACAAAGTTTCTTTCTTTGATGTATAAAAAGTGGAACCAAAAATAGGTCCCAAAATGAATAAAGAATGAATAAAATGTATAGGTATTTGGACTGTGTTTTTGACCTTATCTCCCCCTACTTTATTCCTTGTCGACCTATTCATCAAGATGCCTAGGTCTCGGGGTTTCGGGTCATAAAATATTTACAATATTTTATTCTTTTTCTTTTCTTTATTTATTCTATAATTTTGGCTTTGATTACAGCATTTTATACACTATGTAGATGCACATGCATGAATGCTAAGATGATGATTTTAAGGATATTTACAGGTATTTGCTAGGGTTTTTGGTGCCAAAATGATAGAATAAAGATGATGAAATGTGGATTCATCACTACCCTGACAATTTCCTTTTCTTTTATTAAAAAAAGGTCTCAACCCTAAGCTTGGAAAATCAAATGAGCACACCGTCCTCGAGGACTCGGTTGCTTAAAACCTCAGGCTAACATTTAATCAAAGAACCTAGCAGCTTTAAATACATATTATCGTGACCCAGCCGCTATAAAACCACCCGTGCCTGCACATAGCATGACCACATCTTCCGTAGTTCAACCCGAAGATATTGTCTCCCGGTACCACGCGTTGTAAAACATTCATTTTGTGCGCACTTATCATAACAGGCCAACAGTATACCACCTAGGTAGGAAAACGCCAATACGGATTCCTTCCGACAAACCTACAGGTTTCATGCCCGACCTGTAGTTCTACTCCCAGTCGTTTTTAACGTGACACATGATCCTTTTCAGGATTCAACTTAAACTACATCAATTCTCATGATGTAATTCTTTCGTTAAATTTTCGATTTGCATAATCAGCCATACTTAGTATAGACTCACATATATATTATTCAATATGCATATATACTCGTATTTATGCCTATTTTAACTCCCAAATCCTAACTTTCAAAGCCACCGTATCAATTTGATGCTTAAACCTTATTTTAGTGGGAATCACCAAGAAACTGTTCAGACCTTATCAAAAATAGCCAAAATTAGGGTTCTTTATAGCACAGAATATAAAATCAAGAATTTCATTAATCTCGTTTGAAAACCCAACAACAAAAGGAAGAATTTCGTTACATAATCGACCTCTCTCTCGTGTATGCAAGGCTTTATCGTTTTTCATTTTTAGAAAAGATGTTTTAAAACTTCTGAAAAGATCGAATTTCATTTTCATATCAAAAATGCTAAAACGTGTCAAGAACACAAATAACGAACGAAGAACACGAAGAACGCCAAGAACATATTTTCTCTTGAAATTTCAGTAGAGCTTCCCCTTATACGGGTTGATATTTCTAGGAAAATTTCGGCAGAGTTTCCCCTTGTCTCGGGACATATTTTTCGGAAAATTTCGGTAGAGTTTCCCCTTATATCGTGACATATTTCAAAATAAAAACGAAAAGAGTTTCCTCTATAAAATAAATCGTGAGGAAAACAACAACAAAACTAAAAGAATATACTCAAACAACAAGAGATGAAGAATCGGTAGACACCACACATCTTAGGTGAGTGAATGTGTGACGAATCACAGGGTTCACTAACGTGCATAGCCGCCCGCACCTAAGTAGGGTATTACACAGATTTCTCCATCAAAATAACTGTAAAAGCATAAGTGAAAGAATAGAAACATAAGCGATGGAGAATCGGTAGACATCACGCGTCTTAGATGAGTGAATGTGTGACGAATCACAGGGTTCACTGACGTGCATAGCCTCCCACCCTAAGTAGGGTGTTATATAGATTTCTCCTCGAACCAAAACAGAAAACGAATCGGAAAGAAAGATGAATCAAGAACAAAGCTTGGAAGAAAAGAAGATGAATTGAAATCCTAACTTACGAAACAAACTAAGAGAGGATCATACCTTTCTCCTCCTCGTTCTCCCGGCAGCGCTTCGCTAGCGCTCCTCCCTCGCCTCCCACTCCTCCTCCCGACCTCTCGACCCTAGCCCTTTGGGTGGTGGTGGTAGTGGAAATCGTAGAGAATGAATGGGTAGGGGGGTCTATTTATAGGCTCCAGAAAATCACTAAACATGGTTAGAAAACCATGATTTAGACCTTAACCATGGTTTAGCAGCCCATGGTTTTGGCCCATGGTTTTGGCCAAAACCTATCCCAAACTTGGGGCTTAAGTTAGAACATTATAGATGATTCTAAATCCGCTAATGACGCTTAATTAACACTAATCGTGATTAACTTTCACTAATCACGATTTAACTTTCGCGGTTTATGCTTATCTTTTGCTAACTATTGATTAATGTTGTTAATGATCATTAGCAGTTTTCAATCCAATATTAGTTTCTTTAATCACACTTAATTAGTCTTAATGTCAGTCATTATGGGTTAACGACTTCTTAACCCTCCTTACTTCTCTTTCTTCCGAAAATCATAACAAATCGAAACGAAGTCCGATTCACACGAAATAAATTCCGTTGGTTTTCTCTTTACGACCCGGATCTTATTATATAGGATTCGAGATATGCCAAGTTTAAGGCTTTGCAATTTCAATCTATAGGTAACACAATCTAATGTCTCTCATTGATTTGTATTTCTTTTAATGGCTAAGATTTGTGTTGGAAAAAAACCAACAACAATTAATTTAATTTAGATTAAATCTATATTGATAAATCAATATAAATCAATCCCAAATTAAATCAATCGAGCATGGAGATTATTGGATTGATATTTCATCACACCAAGTTAATTGGTGAGACAGCTACATATTTCCATATAGGAGATGGTAGCCATCCACCATATCTCATTGTGGATGAAATCTCATGAAATCTCATGAAATTGCATCAATCCTTGGAAATCTCCATTATATTACAACAACTCTTGTTGTAAATTATTCTGCAAAAATAATTCACAATTATTTTCAAAATATTATAATCTTGATATTGGAAATTTGTGAATCACATTAACAACCCAAAATAAAATGTAAATTACATTTTTAATTTAATGACCAATGTGAATTCAATTCACATCAACATTTAATTAACAAATGTAAATTACAAATTGCTCTCTCTTATATATTATAAATCACATTTATAATATATATGATTAATATGGATAGTGCTATCCACATTATTCATATCCATGATAATTAAATTACATTTAATTATTTTGGATCTCTATTCTCATGTGCCCAAATAATGTGATTCATATTCATATTATTTATATCTTTGATAATTAAATCACATTTAATTATCTAAGATAACTCTCTTTATAATATGAATCAAATTCATATTATTCATGATAATTATATCACATTTAATTATCCATTTTCCCAATGCTTGGATACTTATATCAATGAAGAAATTATCCTGAACCCTTTCAAGTATAATGCGCTTTCTCCACAGATACTTGGAGATAAGGATAGGACGATTGTATTGTTCCACGTATAGTAACTTGGATATTGGCATCACATCTCAACTCCAGATCTTGCATACCTCCCATAGATGCTTGATTAAATGAAGACCGCATGTCTAATCTTCTCATTGCATCTGAATCACATTCAGATCAATGTCCAACGTTTGGACTAAGATTAGATCACTTCTCTATTGAGAGGAGTCACTAAAATCCAGACCCGTTTCATCACTCCATAGGAATGGAAGCGTCATGGTTATACAATCGTTTTATGACCACATCACCCTCAGGTATTTCTAATACATGTACAACTTGCATACTGGAAGATCCAGATTAAACCTGAAGTATAAGATCAATTTTACATTGTCTACTTCAGGGTGCTATCCTTAAGTTTCTCATATGACTATTTGGAGTTGGTATTAATAATATACTTTCCAAAGGCATATATCATATCCAGGTGTTGATCATATACTTTCCAAAAGTATATATCAAACTTACAAATTCAGTCAAGCTTCCAAAGTGAGATGACCGTGCGCAGAATTCGATCTTCCCAATATCTCATGCCTTCCGGTTCAGTAATGAACATGTATGATCCCTTTGAGAGATCGTATTACTCATATGCCCTTGTATGCACACCAATGTGCCGGTGTATAGACCTTGATTAGGTCATCAACCTATTGGTCTGCCAAATGTACATACTTAGACATATAGCAATACATCTGTCTTTGGTTAGAGGATGCGTGCATATATCGTGACAGCATACGACATAGGACCTTGGTTATCACGATCTCATTAAGTCAACTCTTTGACCTAACTAATCTGACACCTCCGAATCTCTATTCCTATGCAGAGGACCTGCTTCAAGAGGTCGGTCAGATATCATCCAAGTGAGAAAGGATTGTCATCTCCTACTCAGGCTGGAGATCCTCTCTTAATAATCATTTGATGGCACTTGATGAGTCCTCAATCTAACTCTTTAGATATTCATCCAAGCACCAGCCTCTATGATTCAATAATTGAATCAACAATTGTATGATCATCAAGATGGCCATGGTGCATAATCCTAATTGTACTAAGGGACCTATTATGCAAATTACTTATTCTTCATTTCAGATCAGGGAATGATATTCGCAATAACATTTATTGCATAATGGCTCATCGTGGGCTCGCATATCCAACAATCTCCCACTAGCCCAAAGAACCATTAATGGGTTAATCTTTAAACCCTCATTCATGTGACAATTATAAGCTATTTAGAAAAATAGCTAGGTAAACTTACCAGTCACTCTGTTCCCAAGAGACTATGCCAAGTCCTTTAACTATACTTGCATATCTCCTAGTGACGGTGTTCGCATCCAATGCGAATGTTGCATCTTATGCAACCAATACTCAATCATGTCAGTCATAGTGTCCTTAACACTACACCTCAATAATTATTATAACCAGTATGTAATTTCTATTATCCTTATCAGAATACCCTTATTCCTGGAGATCTTTATCTCCTAAGGTATTCGTAGTTAAAACCTTTTAGATCTCCATCTATAAAGTCTTAATTTTCTGAAGATAAGACTTAGATATCACTATCTCTAAAGTCTTGTCATCTTTGAAGATATTGTTATTACTGCAATCAAGTGTTCTATCTCCATAGTAGGATTAGTAACATTTTACTACTTCCACTACATGGCAGACATCTGTCTTTTGTACACATCTAGCATACACTTAACTTCTCGTAACGGATGCATAAGGGCAACCAGTTTTTAGTATTCACTTCCTCAGCTCTTTGAGGTGCTATCCCGTTAGATAGGTCAGTACCAAATCTTAAGGGAAAGAAGCATTTCTTGTAATTTTCCAGAAAATGGAATATGTGCAAGGTGTACCACTAATGCAACGGTCCCAATACCCTCTTTCTTTGCTTCTGAACAACTTCAGAATTAAGATCTAAGAGTTATCATTGAGATCATATCTCAAGATATGGAACCACCAGTTATAAAACACTTATTATTATCCTTATATCATTCAAATGATTAGGATATTATCTACATTTAGCACGATGAACACAATGACACTCCCACTAAGCTTTACATGGTTCATCAAGATTCTATCTGAAATCATAACATTTATAATTTCATCAAATCTTATGCTCCAACTACAAGAAGCTTATTTGAGTCAATCTATGGAATTCCTTAGCTTGCACACCTTGCTTTCCTCATCCATGAAGCCATGGGGCTGCTTCATGTGAATGTCCTCATAGAGATATTCATGGAGAAATGCAATATTGACTTTCATCTTAAAAATGTCAAAGTCAAGTTGTGTAGCTATAGTTAGCAATATTCTGATGGGTTCAAGCATGGTCACTAGAAAGCAAGTCTCATCGCAAGCGATGTCTTCTTTCTGTGTGTATCTTGAGGATACGAACCATACTTTGAAGGTCCCTACCTTCTCATCAGGTTCCCTCTTTCTCGTGAAGATCCATTTATTCCTTTCTGGGTCTTACCCATATAGGTGGATCCTCGAGGGTCCATATACAACATTTGTATGTGAAGTCTATTTTAGACTTTATTGCTAACATCCATCTTTCCATGCTATGATTTTCAGAAGCTTCATCACATGAAGTCATATCATTGTCAGATTCAACTGATACATGGAATCCATCTTCAAACTTATTTGAAGAGGTATTAGAGTTTCATCTTTAGTTGTCCTTTTAGTTTCCAATTTTAGGAGCCTCATTTCCTTTACTTCATTTTCATCTTGATTCTCAAGAGTCTCATCATCTAAGAATCACATTCTCAGATATGAAATCTTTTAAGAGTCTCAAGGTCATAAAGTAGGTATCCAATACCATCCTTTATTTTCCTAATGAAGTAGCACTCTCTAGTGCTAGATTCCAGTTTACCAACATGGAACCTTATAAGGATATATATTGTAGTCTCTACTACATATATACCTTGGAAACTAAGAGGTAGTTATGCTAAGAATCATCATTGATCAAATCATGTCACACATGATCAAATTGTATCTCCCTACAACTCTATTGAGTTTAGGTTTATTAGGAGGAGTGAGATAGAAATGACATTCATATCTCTATAAGGTATTCCATGCATTCATCTAATAGGTACTGACTACCTATATTAGATCAAATTCATTTAATCTTCCTTCAAACATTGGTTCTAAACCAAAATTGTGAAATCTTTGAACATTTCAAAGGTTTCGAAGTGAAGAGAAGAAATCTCATATCACAAATAATCATCAATAGATATCACATATCCATAATGTTTATTCTGATATTGATGATTCACATACATCAATATGTATGAGATCTTGAATACCTTGACATCTTACACCATTCCAAGGAAGGATGTATTGGACATCTTTTGAATACAATATTCACAAGTATGTAAGATTTGAACTTTTAGACAATCTAAAGTTTCATCTCTGTTTATTGATCATATCAACAGACAAATGTCCAAGGCTTGATGTCAGATCATTGTCAAATGATCTTCATTCTCCTATTGATATTTTAAGGTTTAATTTCAGTATTAGAAGTGCTAATGAATCATTCAATATTTTTTAATTTAGTGGAGTCCACTAGATCTTAGATTACTATCTGAAATATATCCATCATAACTCTCTATGATAGGTTTATTCCAGAATTCTATGAGTGTATTTTACTATCCAGGTCACAAAGACATTATCTAAGACTAAGGGCTCCCACTGAAAATATGTCATCTATTAATCTAGTGGAAATTATTGCAACAACTGCATTAATTCCAACATGGATAACCATTAAACCTTAAGATCAAATTTCTAATATTCTAATACATATGCAACTAATTGCAAGTGTCATTAGAAGATTGAGATACAATTATTAGACTTTATCTTATCAAATAAGTAAGTCAATTTCAATGATTATATGTAGATTATTCTGATGTACTATCCGATTCCTTCTCTAAAGATTCTAGATAGATTTGATAGTTATACTATCAACACATCAACTTATTGCAGTATTGACATTCATCCAACTCTTTGTTTGTCATATGGAAGTCACAGAAGTACAGTCAACTCTTTGACTTTCCTTCTTACTTGGGTCCAACCCATGCTTCCACTACGCTCTCTTCATCTATAAACAACCATTGCTTAAGATAAAGGGTCTTTTATGCTGAAAGCAAAAGATTTCAATATAATAGTATTTCAATATTTATACATGCTTCATTCAATTCATACAATATGAATATTATGAAGCTTCAGAATGACTTGAGTATAGATAGTAGAATGATGACACTCATCATATCTACATACATCCTAACTCTTAAAGACTTTTGGCTCAGGCGGATATTCAAACAATTTGAATACATCATCTCGTATAGATCCACCATTCTGCATGATGCAGAGAACCATGTCATTCATGATTAAATGTCGAGAGCACATATGTATGCCATAACATCTTCTTAGATTTTATAAGGATTATTTGACAATTACGATCATCATCGACATGTCACTTCCAAAGTACATTCGATGAGAGATCAAGACTATAGAGACATACAAACCCAAGGGTTGAGGAAGACTTGCACATTGCAACCATATACGTTATGTGTCCAACTACAAGTACAATATCTTGATCATGGATCCAATCTATGATAATTTACTGGTTATTATTGAGTATAACATTGAGTGGGTTTAATGAAGTATTATCTGAAATAAGAAATTTGCATAAGTGCATATATTTATATATATATATACATAATTTACTTTGATTTATGAGTTTTTATATCAAAGTTGTCTTGCCTTGTCAACAATGAAAGTTCATTCCCTTAATCACTTTCAATGTAAGTGATATACTTACCACTACATCTCAAGCAAGATATGGGATCTCCTTCCTTATCTTTATTACATCCCAATAATATGAGAACCTATAACTCCGATAAAAAGAAGTGGGAACACATTCCGCCTTGCAAGTCCAACTTGCATCTCCTAATTTGATCTTTAACACCCGGGCCCACCACCCCTAAGATGATGTTGACCCATAATTAATTGAACCAACCGTCAACAGGAATAGTATTCGCTATGCACAATCCAATATCGCCTCAATAATATGAGGAGTCGATATTGGGTCACTATGCATACGACCTTGCTCTTTCAAGAAGCAAAGACCTTGATCCAGATGCGCTTGCATAAAGGAGCTGTTACTTCGGACAGGCGTCTCCTACATCGTATCCCTGGTGACGGAACCCTCCGCCTTGACGGGTGAACATGGATGTCACTTATATGATCCTTCATATCATATTCAAATTCTAATTAATCATCATGAATTATATTCATTATGATTAATTCTTCCAAGGGAAATAACATCTCTATTCATAATAGAGTGTTTTAATTTTAATCGGATTCCAATTAATCTAATCATATTAAAGTAATGATCCAATTAATATCCAATAAATAATTTTTATTGTTACTTGAATTATGGTATTATCTCAAATATATATTATTCTGAATTTTAATAATTAGAAAAATATATCGTGATCTCTCCAGTATTATCAAGCCCGTTGCCATGGTCAGTACCGACGGGAGTGGGACAGACCGCACACGGTGCAACCTGTTACTCCAACGCTCCTCGACTAGACACCATATCCACTTCGGGAAAAGATAATGCCAAATTGATCATTGTGTAGTTGAGGTTTTTCAACCGAAGTTATACCATATATAATAATAATCAAAACATTTTTTTATTAACATTATAATGAAATTTGCTAAACAAATCCCAAATCATATTCAAGTAACATATTTGTTGGAAAGTGGATTGTGTAACCAATTGTGATCTAGATCATATCTAATCAATTATTGGTTAAGGTGATGTAATTTAGGGAAATAATTATCATCAACTATTTCACAAATATTTATCTATAATTATTCCAGGAAATTAAACCATTTAGTTTCACTAATTAATTAAATGACAATCACAAGGTTCTTGATAGGAAAATAATTTCCAACAGTGACCCTCACTTACTAAAATTAGCATATCTCAATCAATTTAAATTCAAATTAAGCAAAGTAAGTTTTCAAAGTTTGCTAATTTGATTTACAACATAACCTAAGTGATATACACACATTTTTAGACGTTTCAAATCCACAATTAACTCCTTAATTACATTGAGATTCGCAGTCCCCGAAACAGTGGATACATGTTCACTAATTTGATCATAACTTGAGCAAACAGATTCGAAATCATGCAAACTCAGATCCTACGATTTCCTTATTTAATGGGGAATAAAATCTAAGTTTTGTTTTCGTGTTTAAACAATTTAAACATGGCCGAAAATAATCACAAAATTGAGATGCGAAAATGAAATGCGATAAAACTTACGCAACCCAAACGAACCAAAGTCGCCTTAGGTTTATAGACCGCATCCAAAACCTTCAACCTGGCTCTGATACCACTTGAAGGATATGGTTAGATCATTAAGTACATCACTGAAGCGTGAGGATTGCATCTTATGCGACCGGGAGCGACTAGTCGCACTAGTTGCTCGATGCATCGGAAATTAAAATTTTTCATGTGACAAAACCACATGATTCAAGAACACTTATTAGATCGTTTCGTCTAAATCACAAACAAGTAATAGGATTAACTCTTGAAGCGTGGTTGTGATCGAGTCTCTAAACGAAGAAACCTCCTGTCTCAAGTCTGATCCGACGAAGGAGACACTTGCGAGCGTGTTGATTAAACGCGTGATCCTCGCAATCCATGTTGATGATTCAAGCGACGAATCTCCTGATCTCGACACACGAGATCCAACGTCTTCTTCACGAGCGAGGAGCACTGAAGTAGACGGGGATTCACGAGCAATCGAATTGACAGCATAACGACGATGATGCGGCTATGGAGACTCTCTCTAAGGCATCCATGGTGGACGGCCATGGGAGAGGAAGAGAGAGGTCGTGTAGAGAGAAAGAGAGAGGGAGAGAGCCTTGTGTTTTTCATTAGCATATGAAGAGCAAGGGATGCCCTTCTATTTATAATATTTTGGGATCCATGGATCTCAATCCATGGTAACACAAATCCAATGGTTCTCATTGATTTGTGTTTCTATTAATGGCTAAGATTCGTGTTGGAAAAAACCAACAACAATTAATTTAATTTATATTAAATCTATATTGAAAAATCAATTTGAATCAATCCCAAATTAAATCAATCGAGCGTGGAGATTATTGGATTGAGATTTCATCACACCAAGTTAATTGATGGGACGACTACATATTTCCATATAGGAGATGGTAGCCGTCCACCATATCTCATTGTGGATGAAATCTCATGCAACCTCATGAGATTGCATCAATCCTTGGAAATCTCCATGATATTACAACAACTCTTGTTGTAAATTATTATACAAAAATAATTCACAATTATTTTGAGAATATTGCAATCTTGCCATTGGAAATTTGTGAATCACATTCACAACCCAAAATAAAATATAAATTACATTTTTAATTTAATGACCAATGTGAATCCAATTCATATCAACATTTAATTAACAAATGTAAATTACAAATTGCTCTCTCTTATATATTATAAATCATATTTATAATATATATGATTAATATGGATAGTGCTATCCATATTAATAATATCCATGATAATTAAATCACATTTAATCATTTTGGATCTCTATTCTCATGTGCTTAAATAATGTGAATCATATTCATATTATTTACATCTTTGATAATTAAATCACATTTAATTATCTAAGATAACTCTCTTCATAATATGAATTAAATTCATATTATTTATGATAATTATATCACATTTAATTATCCATTTTCTCAATACTTGGATACTTATATCAACAATGAAATTATGTTGAACCCTTTCAAGGATAATGCACTTTATCCGTGGATACTTGGAGATAAGGACATGACGATTGTATTATTCCACGTATAGTATCTTGGATATTGAGATCACATCTCAAATCCAGATCTTGCGAACCTCCCATAGATGCTTGATTAAATCAAGACCGCATATCTAATCTTCTCATTGCATCTGAATCACATGCAGATCAATGTCCAATATTTGGACTAAGATCAGATCACTTCTCTATTGAGATGCGTCACTAAAATCCAAACCCGTTTCATCACTCCCTGGGAATGGAAGCGTCATGGTTATACAATCCTTTTATGACAACATCACTCTCATGTATTCCTAATAGCTGTGCATCCTGCATAGTAGAAGACCCAGACTAAACATGAAGTATAAGATCAATTTTACACTGTCTACTTCAAGGTTCTATCATTAAGTTTCTGATATGACTATTGGGAGCTGGTATTGATCATATACTTTCCAAAAGTATATATCATACCCAGGTGTTGATCATATACTTTCCAAAAGTATATATCAAACCTATAAATTCAGTCAAGCTTCCAAAGCGAGACGACCGTGCACGGAATCTGATCTTCCCAATATCTAATATGTGATCTCATGTCTTCTGGTTCAGTAATGAACATGTATGATCCCTTTGAGAGATCGTATTACTCATGTGCCCTCGTATGCACACCAGCGCGCCGGTGTATAGACCTTGATTAGGTTATCAAACTCACTACAAGAAAGCTTAGAACATGTGACGGTCATTATCCATTGCCATTAATAGATTGACCGTCCCCTCTGATCAGAGGGGACGGTCAAAAAACCATCTCCATAGCCTGCGTCCCATTTGCTATAAGCGACGGTAGTTGACACCGTCCTCTATAATCATACATAGGGGACGGTCGTGACCGTCCCATAAAGTCAATTAGAGGGGATGGTCAAAATCGTCCTTTAAAGTTTGTTAGAGGGGACGGTCATGACCATCCCTCTTAGGTAGAGCAACGGGGACGGTCGGCTTTGTAAACGTCCCCAAAAGTTTGAGTAGCGAAGATGATTATGACCGTCTCTTACGATAACAAAGGGGACGGTCGTGATGATCGTCTCCTTTGGTACTCTACTAACAAAAAAATTCATTACCTCTGATTTGCTCTTCAATTTACCCTGCAAAGAGTGACACTAAACATTGAGTACCTGTTACAATAATTGTATCTTCATCACAAATAATATGATCAACAGAGAAAATAACATTCATATCTAGATGAAATGTTTGAAATGATGAATACGTTACAAGAATCAAATAAAAGTTGGGAAGCATAAACTACTCAACCAAAGTAACCTACTTTGCAAAGTAATTGTTCAAAATAATTATACAATATATTACACTATATCCACCAACTAAATAAACTATCTATATATCCTAATCATCATCCTCATCTGCATTGTCATCGTCATTGCCATCGTAGTCATCATCATCTACTTGTGTTGGCTGGCTAGTCGACGTTACACCTTGATGTACCTGCATGAATGCATTAAAATTATCATTTGCTATCGCAAATCCTGAATCTCCATATTCATGCTAGACACTTGACTCTCTAATTCCCTCTCCCTTTGTGTCTTCTGAGAGGAAGATGACGAGCCGCTCACTACTCCATACCATTTCCGTAAGGTGGCACCACAACCACTACAACAGACTCGACCTTGATGCTCCGGACAAGTCGCCTGAAGGAAGGCCACATCAGGAGTAAGAGACGGTTGACTCGTTCCACTACTGTCTAGAGAGCCAGTGGTCGTGAGTCTGATCATCTCCTCCTGAAAATTTATCTAAGTAAGTTCAAAATTCATTTAAATTGTAAAAAAGATGCAAAATTATTTCGAATAGCTTACTTGAATTGGACCATGGGCAGGATCTACCTAATGAACTTCCCCGCCCACATCACAACTCTTAGACTTCTCAAAGACTTCCATCCGGCTGGGCACACGATTGTTCTCCACTACCTACTGTGAAAAGATACTAAAACTTACGATACCATTTTAATATACATTAATGGATGAAATTTAAACATAATTCATACAGTAGATTACTTACAAAGGTATCCTTCAGTTGATTTGTATTCCTTCTTCCCATTTTATGGGTAGACTTGAAATCTTTCCTCCGATTTTGAGCATTACACCTTAAGATGCCCTATACAAAGGTAATAATTTCAATAATGGAATCCGAAATAATTGATAATACACACATATGTATCATATCGTACGTTCTTCTCCCATCCAAATATATACCAACGCCCTCCAATGTTCAGCGGGTACATTTGGAGGACAATTTGCAAAAGTGTCTCCAATGGAAGCTCCAGATCAAAGTACTGAATTTTTTTTAAGAAAATTACTTACATACATAAATGATTAAAAATCAAGTTATTTTACTAACTCGGGCCTTCAGATGACCTCGATATTTATGCAGCAATTCCACGCCATGTCCTAAAATTAGAGCATCCATGGCCGGATCACGATCCCATGAAAAACTAGGCTGTAAAGAAAAGGAAGAAAAAAAATTAAGTTAAGTTTATAGACTGAACAATAATTTTGCTTTGATATTAGTTTTAGATACCTCCAAATCATGAAGAATGACATCTTTTATTGATTGCTCCACTAAACACCAATATGCAATGTGGATAGGAACCCTGGCTCTGCACACCTGCCCCAAGTAACTCTAAAACACAGCCGAGTTCTCCCCCACTGCATCACCTCCAACTATCCACACTCTAAGGCCCCGTTCGATTGGGGGGTTACCCCCCACTTTGGGTGGGTAACCCCCCAAAACCCCCACTTTTAACCCACTAGTGGGGCTCACTCCCTTCCCATCAAAAAAATATATATTATACCATCATATCATCTAAAAATCATAAAATATTCAACTTCTACTCACTATTCCAAACTTCAATACAATCACATCACAACAACCACCCACTTTTTCAAATTTCAATACAATCATATCATAATAACTACCAACTTTTTTAAATTCCGATACAATCACATGACACAAATCCTCTCAACTCTTAACCCACCAACCAAACACACAAACACAAAATCGAGTTATCTACCCCTGGATAACCCACGAACCAAACGCACCCTAATTGTCTCACCGGGACGCAACCGGTCCAACACTCGACACTGTGATGGGCCTCTACGTCTGGCTGAGCCACTGGATCCATCCGGATCGGAGGTCCCACTCCCTGCACGTTGTGCAGGCGGTGCATTCCGAATGCGTCTAGGACGTGGAGGCATATATGCATATATAATGAAACATTTAAATGATATAACAAGAACTGTATATTTCACATATTAAATCAAATAATTGGAAAAAAATTAATGGTGAACTTACAATTTAAACATCCGCATCTACAAAATCAAATGGATGTTTTTGTATCTCGGCTTGATATGCGTCGTTTATATTTAACAACTCATCATTATTGACATCAAAAAAATCTCTTAGTACAATCCTCACGGGTATGATCCACCCATCACTTAAGTTGTCTGAAATGTAGAATACTTGTTCTACCTGACTGGAAAGTGTAAAAAGCTCATTTGTTTGTAATTTCCCAAATAATTTCCCCTCGCGATCGACATTGAACCAATTGCACATAAAAAGAACACATCGACATTCATGAGTGAAGCTAATCTCTATTATGTCAACTATTTTCCCATAGTAGCCATCTAAACCTAAAGGTAAATCTGTTTTTACCATAACACCAGACATTTGCATTAATTTCATCTCGTCAGCGGACTTTTTTCTAAATCTGTAGCCATTCACAATATAACCCTTGTATGAAATAACTTATGAATATGGTATACGTCCAAGAATATGGTATACCAAGTTGAACTAAATCGCATCTCGCCCTTAAATTATCTTTTAATTGACCCGAAAGATCTAACATCTCCAAAATATTTTCCAAAACATTCTTCTCAATATGCATGATATACAGATTATGACAAATGTGTAAATGTTTCTAGTATGGTATCTCTCTGAAAAAATACTTTGTTTCTTCCATCCACCGACTATACTCTTCTTCGAAATCCATCCTAAACAACTGCTTTGTACAAGTAATTGTTGTTCCTAAATAATGTTGTCATTCACATGAGCTAAGTCAAGTCGGTGTCCAAATGGTAAACCGTCAAATTTCTTAATATTATCTGCCCTTTGCCATCTATGCTTCGGTGGTAGGAATCGACGATGACCCAAATAGTAGTGCTTCATACTTTCAGTAAGCCAAGTTGAGTGTGTATTTTCAAGACAGACAGGACACGCTAGTTTTCCCTTGGTATTCCAACCGGATAAATTTGCATACGCTGGGAAATCATTTATAGTTCACAACAGTTCAGCATGCAATGTAAATATTTCTTTCCTACATGCATCATATGTAGGTATCTCTGTGGTCCATAATAGTTTTAGTTCATCCATTATCGGTTAAATGTACACATCAATTGCATTACCAGGACCTTTAGGACCAGGAATAAGGAGTGCCATCATCATAAATGAAGAACTCATTGACATCCATGGTGGTAGATTGTAGACCATCAAAATCACGGGCTAAATGCTGTAACTCAAACTGATATTACCAAACGGATTAAAACCATCTGAAGCTAATCCCAACCGAATATTTCTCTCATCTTGAGAGGAATGAGGGTATATTGATCAAATTTTATCCATTCTTCTGCATCAGATGGATGTCTCATAATTCCATTAGTATCTCGTTTATTTGAACGAGAATGCCACATCATCCACTTTGCGATTTTTTCTGACATAAAGAGACGTTTCAGTCTTGGAATAAGTGAGAAGTAACGTAATATCTTCACCGACTTCTTCTTCCTCTTTAAATTACTTTTTCTACCTGGAAGCTTCACAGTAGGGACAAATTACTAAATGTGAATTTTCACCTCATAAAAGTACACAGTCATTAACACAAGCATCAATTTTCTTGTATTTCAGACCTAGTGATCTGAATTGTTGCTTCACCTCTTTCCAATCCTTTGGATAATTCTCAGTATTATTCAACAACTTCCGGATTAAGGTCAGTACATCTGTCATCATTGTAGCGGTTGATCCATTCCTTACTTTCATCTTAAACAACTCTAATAAAATCTGTAAGCGTGTCATGCCGACCCCAGGAGCCAACATGTCTTCTGCATCTGGCAAACTGCTCTCAAACCTATCATCTAAACCTTTGTCTTATTTTCAGGTCGTCTTAAGTCATCCATTAATTCAAATAAATCGTGATTAATATTATTCAAAGATTGTGTAGTAGCTCCCACACCTACATCCATATCCTCTTCCATTCGCAAATGATCTATAACCTCTCCATGTTCAGTCCAAATGGAGTAATGCAACCAAAATCCGTTGAGTGTGAGGTGGTTGTAAACTTCCTCTCTAACATTACATGTAATATTCTTACACCTCACACATGGACAATAAATCTTAAAACTACCAAATTTCTTATTAATACTTTTTAATTGAAATGCCCAGTTCAAGAACGTAATCACTCCTCTCTTATATCGTTGAAAATCATCGTATTTCTTATCTATCCATGTTTTATCCATTTCGCTGCACAATTTAGAATAATAATCACCATGATGTTTTAGTTATATGGGGACAAGTTAAATGTGGGGCAAATGTTTTTATATGAAGACAAGATATATGGAAAAAGTTATATGGAACAACAAGTTAAATAGATATGTTATATGAATAAGTTAAACATAATAAGGTTGGGTAAAATGGAAAAAATGGAGAGAAATAAACATGGCATACATTTTTCTTATCTTCATCTTATAGATAGGAGGAAAAACTACCATACAGATTTCATTGAGCAATATGGAGAATTATAAATACAAAGGATTGTTAATAATCACCATAAACGTAGATGGAGGAGGCCGACAAGCTAGAGAGGCAAAGGGGTGGCGCAGGGGGCGAGGGTGGTGGGGAGGAAGATAAAATACGAAATGGTAAAGTGCGCGGGTCGAAGGGTTATTTTTCGATCTGACCATCGGGGACGGTCAAAACAACCATCCCCGATGGTTACGTCTAGTAAATACGACCATCGGGGACGGTCAACAACGACTAGCGGGGATGGTCGTTGTGGACCGTCCCCTTTGGTAGGCATAGGGGATGGTCAATAATGACTGTCCCCTTTGGCACCCTATGGTCAATTATTCATCCAAACACCAGCCTCTATGATTCAATAATTGAATCAATAGCTGCATGATCATCAAGATGGTCATGGTACATAACCCTAATTGTACTAAGGGACCTGTTATGCAAATTAGTTATTCTTCATTTCAGATCAGGGAATAATATTCACAATAGCATTTATTGCATAATGGCTCGTCCTGGGCTCGCATATCCAACATTCATATCATGGATCTATGTAATAGTCTTGAGTTTTGCTATGGCACCAATAGTTGCTCCATCGTCATCATCGCAATCTTGAAAAATTAGCATGTTGGTGTGCTGCTAGAGATCCCATCAATTATAGAAACAACACATTAGTTTCCGATAAAACTCTTTTGAAACTCATTTTCCAACTTCCTTTGCCTCTCGTCATTTGCCACCTTCCTCTCCTCATCTACCATCCTCCTCTCCTCTCCTCATCCTTCAATCCTCACCTCCATCTTTTAGTTGAGCATGGAGATCCCATATACTATGTAACGGAGATACATCCACATTTAATGCATAAATCGTTAATTTTCACCTCTTCCATAAGTATGTTATTAGATAACCTATTTTGTGAAAGAATATAAATAAAAAAAATTATTCCATCATGTAGTGTGTGGCACTACAATACTTTTCTCAGTACCACAAAATCTACCAATCCATTATTTCAGAACGAATTGTGAGAAAGAGTTAGATCATTTCAATAACACAATCTTCTTATGGTATAGTTAGATGAGGGACTAATGAAAGAATTCTTTCACAAGGACATGAAAGTAGTGACTCTTAAGTCCTAAAATGATATTCCTCGCATCACTCATGTAACATAAGAATTTTAATGAGTGGCTGTCACAAGTTGTTGTACACTAATGATTCCAATCTCAAAAGGATGCGCGTCAAAGACTACTACTATGATATTTAAGAGACCAGAAAAGGAGGGAATATATTGGAATAACATTGTCTAATAAATATTTAGACATCTATGGTCACGGTAAGGTAAAGCATGGGAAATTCGTTGACGGGGTTGTATATGTTATAGAATATAAAAAGACCCGAGCATTGTTGTAATTCTATTACTCTTCTCACACTTGCGTAACAGAGCATTTCTTCGCACCCTCCCATTGTTGAGCGGGACTACCTCTACCTCCCTCTTTATACTACCTTGAGATCAAGGTCATTACATGAGCTGAATGAAAATAAATTTATTGTCGGAATCTTGAACTACCCAATGTATGGTAATACATGACCAAGACGGACATCCAATGCATCCCCTCAATCGTGATGTTCAACTAATGGAAAGGTTTACACTCCGTACACTTGGCCACGCATCATGTAAATGTACCATTTGATATTACTTATGGAAGCATAATTAGATGCTCCAATCAAGTTCTAAGGAACCTTTTCATGACAGCCTAGGATTTGTTCTTGTCAAATTTAAAAGTCGGTCGCGATCTAACCTATATGGAGGTGAATTGTAACTTCCTAGATAGAACTTAATGAATTTATTATGACTTAAACATCTGAAACATACTCAAAAATCAAATTAAACCTGACTTGGTAGGATGAAATGACCATAATATCATATTTATTGTAGTTACATCATTGTAATGTGACATGTAACTGGACAAGAGAAGCATTTGATAGCGTGATGTAAATTTATAATAAGGTGGAAGATGTTGTTGGTATGATGCTAAATTATGGCAGGGTGGGAGAAGCTTTTAGAAGGGTAAGTAATTGTATACAGTTTTGGGCACACTTCACCATTTGGTTATGATTTAAATAATCAAACCCATGTTTAAGTGTTGGTTGCCCACATGTGTATCTCTATATGATCTGTTGAGTTGAACTTAGTTTCAAGTGGCTAGATGAGCACATCTCTCTATATGATGTACTCACTACTCATCCTCCCATGTAATTATCTTTGTGGAGAGTACGCTAATCTTATGTGGTGGAGATTTGGGGTTGTGTGCCCATGATTTTTCTCTCTCCGCAAGGGGCACACAAATCTTAATTTACCTCACAAGATATTATAACACTCTTCACAGATAATTGACAATGAGGAGGAAAATACAATATAGAATGAGGCGTGAGTAAACATTCCCTCGTTTAAAGATCCATTGGCCCACTTAAAAATAAACATAACTCAACAATTATAGCAATAAAATATAAAATTTATTCTTTCTCTTTAATGCAAAAATTTGAATCTATATATGTAAGAGAATTTCATATCTCATGTTTGTTGAGATACTATTTATCATTTATTTCTTTTATGTATTTTCTAGTCTTTCCATTCTCTTTATATAATTTGCCCAATAGGTCTCTCCTCTATATAAGAAAATCCTAGGGCTTCATAAATAAGTAATTGATTATTTTCTCCCAACATGGTATCAGAACAACGGCCCTAGACTAGTGTTCTAGTAACCCACATGTGCCCTATTACCCAACCACTGGCCTCCTGATGAGTCTCTAATAATGAAAATTAAAAAAATATATAATATAAAAATAAACAAAAACAAAAATATTATGAACTATTCCTGCATCATTACACCCCCTTGATCATTTGGTCCTCTTATTAATTTTTGTTTTCACCATGAGGACATGGTTTCTGATAAACATGGGGGTGTCTGCATATTTCTAAAAATTCCATAATTTCCAAAATTACATATTTATCTTGGAAAATGCTTTCTAAAAAACATTTTCATACACAAAAAATCAAATGAAAATTTACAAAATTCTTTCAAATATTTTTCCAAAAACATCGTAAAACCTTTTCAAAAACAACCAAAAATATGTCCTTCCTCTCCATTTTTATCCTATTTTTGAGAAATCAGCTCTTCATTGCATAGATCATAGACTGAAGCTGAGTTGACCCTAATCCACTTAATTACATCAGAATTTCATTAGGCATGAGTTTTTAAGCTTTCTTCAGGTCCATATGGACTTTATTCTCTCAGTTCCACTAACTCCACTGGTGAATGAACTTCTGTATCTAACTAGATCACCTGAGCAACTAGTAACACTCTTAAACTCTTCATTTGATATTAAGCAACTGCACATTCTGCTTATCTTGATTGAGTTTATTTTACGAGATACAGCTACAATCTAGTTGAGGTGAGGAGTTGTCCTCTTGGTTGTGCCAATGTCTGAACCTTGTATATAGTCAGTGAAGGAACCTGACTCAGGAGCACCGTGATCTCTCTAGTCTAAGTATGTCAGCAAATAAGCCAATATCGTACCTCCAAAGTCAATATTAAGCTGATACTATCTTTGATGCCAAACCCAAAGCAAAAACCACCAATCATGCAAAGATGTGCGAAGCAAAAGCAATGAAAGACCACCAAATAACCCTTCTCCATCAACAAGTTGTGGTAGCAGCTCAATGATGCTACCTAATTTCTTAAAAGAGGCCCAGGATTATGCTCTACAAAGGAAAAGAATGAGAGCAACGGACCAAAGCTGTCTACGGAAAATCCTGAAAATTAAGTTACATTCTCCAATGAATTATGACTTATTTTTTATACTGGCATACTTGGGTAAAAAGAGAATATGCCTGAATTCAGGTGAGGACTGAGGCTATATGTGTAGGGAATCATTCAGTACCTTGATAGATTGTGTTGTTAGCTCGTTCTCTTGACTCACGAAAGCTAAAACATCACTAACACTATTTATATACATTCAAGGTCAAAGAGAATACTTGTTTCTTAGAGATGAGTTGACTTGATCGACCTTCTGAAATCATGTCTGATTTTGTTAGAACTGAGAGGCTGTTGAAACTACAAAACTTAAGTCAAGTTGACAATTCGAACAAATCATTAATCCATGGGTCAACTCTATTGAAGTTTGTGTATTTGTGTGGTTAGGATCTGAAAATTCGAGACTTTGTAGGTATGTCTGCTGCAAACCCTCAACCGATCTATCTTGACTATTTCCCTTGACCTTCATTATTATTTATCTTATTCTTGCTCGAGACTAGCAAGATTTAAGTATGGGGGTGTGATGATTACATTATATACAGTTATAACATGCTTAAATTATGTGGAGTACAACCTTAATATTTGATTTATAAACTCCAAATTCACATAATCTACATCCAATTTATTCCATGCACCCAACAAAGAGCCACTTTAATACATCTAGAGGACCGCTAATCAAAGTATAAATCAAAAATTCATACTTATATATCTGGATAAAATATTTCAATGATCTCTATTTATATAAATATATCTATGAACTACATCCAGCACTGAGATTGATAATTATCTGTGTTCATCATTAAAATATAACTTAAATATAGACTTTATTAAAATTATATTGATACAAGAGAGATGGAGAGAAAAACATTTAAAAATCAACACATTGATTTTGCATTACAATTTCCATTGACATTTTATCTTGGAAAGAAAATGGGAGGTTGATTCTTGCAAATTCACTAAAAGCATTTCCCATGTGCAATGAAGACCCTTCTTAACTTCTCTCTCCTTCCCATGCTAGAGCCCCCACGTTGGTATCCTTTCCCATAGATATGTTTCCCATGCATGTAATTAATATTTTTTGTCTTTATTTGCATGAGATGAATGCTCTCTCTATTTTGTAGATGGAAAGCATGCATGTAGCAAAGATATAAAAAGAGGACATGCTCCTTCACGCAAGGGGGACTTGGATTGCCCAACGCACTCTCTTTCCCTCAACATTCTCTCTCCCAACATTTTCCAATTGCGTACGTGAAGGTCCCTCCCCTTGTGCGTCTTGCGCACCATCTCCTCCACGCAGGCCATTCTTCCCCGATGCAAGCTTTCCGCCCGTTCTTCCTCTCATACGCAGCTAGCAGTGGCCGCCCCTCCTCCTCGACATCTTCCTAGCATGGCCACCAACTCCAGCCACCTCCTCCGACTCCATACTAGTGTATGCTATCAGCCTACGCATCTCCCCGCATACTCCCGTCTCCGCCATCATCATCATCTTCACTTCGGAATCAAATAGAGAAGCATTTCTTTCCCATCTTATTTGTCGCTCGTATTTTTACTACCTTAGTTAATTTGTTTAAGTTAAATTTGAAAGAACAACTTTTATTGTGTAAGCTATTCTCAACTTTATTTTTCTTGAAAAAATTCGCAATGCAAGTTTTATATATCATTATTCTCTCTTGAAAGCTTCCAAGTAAATCTCATCTTCCCATATTAAATTACGATTCAACCCCCACTTCCTTACTTAGTTGCACTCATACCATCATTTGCTTACTCTAAGTTCTAGTAAGTATTTTCACCGTAGATCGCATTCTGTTATAAATTTTCTTTCATCACAATAGATTTAAAATTCAAATCAAGTTTTAAAGAAGAACAAAAAGAGCTAGTTTGCTTAGTCCTTGCGGATACGAACCTCTACTTGTCGTATGAATTTTGTATTATCTTCATTGTGCTTGTAGTTGTAATATTATTTGTTTGATTGCGGTTTTTCGTGGAACAACAACGACTTGATAAAACTAACTTTTTAAACTGCGTAAAATCGCAACAACAATGGGCGATGACCTTCTGCAGGTCCATAAAAGCATGCTTCGACTATCCCCCCAAACCTTCTACAGGTCCAAATCCTCAGTGGTTGCAGTTTCAAAGGTGGCTCCATTCTAGAGCATGGTCTCCGGCAAACATCCATTTTCTCCTTGATTTGAATATCGCCCAAGCTCTGCCATCCTTTAGGAGCTTCATCGTCCTATTATGGAGCCCCCCCATGCTGTAGATGAAGCGGTGGAGCAAGGAGGATATATGGTGGGATCACTGGAGCACCACCATAGTCGTCATGTGAGGGCGGAGGAAGAGGATATCATGTAGTAGATGTGCCATCCAATCTACTTGATTGGATGACCCACATCGCTTTTCAGCCTCCGCCTCGTTCCAACTGGCTCGGTGGGGCCGATCCGCCTTCTGAATCATCGGGATCCACCACATGTCCCGAACCTACAATAAACCCATGCCTCGGTCTGAGCCTAGCGCATGCCAAGCGCGTGTGGGCTGGGTAAATTGCATCGAGACCCTACATCTTCTCCATAAATTGCACATAAGTCCTTCCCAGGAACATGTGTATCATGTGCCGTGCTTTAGAAAATTGCAATGGGCCATCCGGGAAATTACAAAAGGCCCCTCCCATGACCAAATTACGAATTTTCTTATATTCATTTTCCATGTTTTCTTACATTTATTCTCTTGGACCATTATCTTTATATCTTCAACATATGGACTCCTTTTTTCACGATTTCAGTTTCGTTGCAATGATTATTTGATGCTCTATCTTTATAACAGAGTTGATTCACTGATTTGACATCTTTAAAACCACTAAATAAATTTATTAGTTAGGATGTCATTTATCTTATATTAAAATGCCACATGCTTCGCATAGGTTAAAATTATACTCTAATTGCCAATGAAATTGAACCTTAATTTTTTGTTCAATTTTCTAAATTATTCTCGAGTGTATTTGCACATGTAAATAAATGTTGCATTGCATAACATATTGTGGCATCTATACTTGAATAAAAACCAAATAAAAAATTTCATATGATTCATTCACCACATGCATTGCATCATTTCATGCAATTATTCTATGCATTGTCTGTTTTGTGCATCTGTCTGCCTTTTGACCTAAGACGAGAAATAATAGTTTATTTAAACGTTTATTTCTTATTGATCATCGAAGAGTCTAGTGTCCCTGTCTTCGACCTTGGTATGCTTAACAAGTTTAAATACTCCACATATTCAAAAGTGTGGTGTTCTGTTAATCCATTTTCACCTTCTATGCTACGATAATTCGATACTACTAAATAGGTGAAAATTCAGTTTATCACCTCCACACCGACCAAGCTCCGTCGGTGGGACTGCCCAACACCTAGGAGCAGCCTCGCACCTCTGTTGTAGTGCCACAGCAACCCCAACACTATTGCAGCACCTACGCACCATAGCACGACCCTTGTACCTCCGTACACCTCCACGACTCCTCTTAACATCGTATACAATCCCCTAGACCGATACATCTCCTCTTCGATGCCAAACTGCTGTCTAAAATGATTTGATTTTGACCGAAAAATGTGATTTGATACCTGTAAATCATGTTTTCCAACCCCATCGTGGATCGAGGATTGATGAGGATGGTTGTATGAGTCTACATGTACAATTGATACTCTATATGATCGTGTAGACTCACTCGAATCGATCTTTCTCCTCAGCCGAGTTCCGTTTTGACCTTCTTTCTCACCATGTTAGAGAACAAGGGTGATATTTTTCTCTTTGTTCGGTTTCTTCAAGGGTTCGGATCCCATCATGAAGATGGATGGGACCAACTATGAGTTTCGATCCATGATATTTTATAACACTTATGCAATAGAGTAACAAGGAGCACATTCTGACAAATCTTGAGCTGACAAATAAGATTAGGGACAATGCTTTGTAGAAATAAGATGACACATACATGCATGTTTGGCGCTTTGGGACACTCACCACAGAGATCACCAACAATATTGCAAACCATCTCATCATCAAGGTGATTTGGGATGTTTTGGTAGCCACGCACGCCCATGTGAAGAATGATGCCAATATTCTTTAGCTAAAGTTGATATATACATGGCCAAGAAGAATGGTCATCCTCTGCATACATTCTACTTTTTGCTTCGCAACATGTTTGAGAAACGTCACATCTTTATGCCTATTACTGCTTCTACATAGTAGCAAATGGCATACATGACCACCACGATGGTTGGAGTTTTCTTGGAAACCCTGGACCTGGAGTATGAGGCTGCACACGCACAACTTCTTACATGCATGATCATACCTCCCATGGATAGGCCTACAACTACCTCAACAAAGCTTCTTAACCCACCCGTACCATACAGACATCCTCAACGATGGTTGCATAGTACGGTAGGGTTCTACATAGTTCAAAGGCCATGGTCCCCCTAGTAGAGGTGGTGGACGTCAATATGGTACTTGCACCTACTCTCACCATCCAAGACACTTCGAGGACACATGCTATCAGAAGCATGGATACCCCACATCTTCTCGTGTATTAGAGTATGATAAAGTGGATCATGGACTTTTGTGCTTCTCACCATCTGTGTGGAGACAGATCCTAGTTTTGTTCTTACAGATCCATACCCCCTAGAAGATGGGTCGTCATTGCAAACATGGTTTACCTACCTATCATAGAACAAGGGGAGGTGCATTTGACGCCATCTACGCACCTGTAGAATATTTTATATGCTCCTCACTTTCAGATGACTTGCTTTTTATTGGTCAGATCATGAAGGATCTACATTATCATGCCATTTTGACCCATCTTCTCTTGTGTTTCAAAACATGCTCACGGGCAGGGTGATTGGATGAGACCGTGAGTAGCTTTGGTTCTATAGACTGATCCAACCTCCTCATGTTGATGCCTCTAATATTTCTACTGGACCAGTTTCATCGTACTTGTGGCATCTTCATTTTAACCACCTTTCTCTGCAGAAGCTGTGTTATATCCTCCAACAGATTTCTGTGCAATCTTCCTTCTAGTGTGAGGCTTGCCAGCTTGGAAAACATCACCACTCTTGTTTTCCTGATCGTCAGAGTCATAGCAGTAATCAATTTTTTGATCTTATTCACTTTGATATTTGGGGTCCTAGTTGTATTCCTAACTGCCGGGGACATTGCTTTATCTTTTTGTTGTAGATGATTATTCTAGACATTCTTGTGTCTTTCTGTTAAAATACAAGTCTGAAGCTGGATTATCATTAAATCTTTTATAAATGAAATAAAGAACATTTTCTCTACTACTGGCAAGTTTGTATGCTCTGACAATGCCATAGAGTTCTACATGTTACAACTATCTGAGTTCTTCAGGTCTCTTGGCGTCATACATCAGGCCTTATGTTCCTATACATCTCAATAGAACGGTGTTGCTAAATGTAAACATCATCATTTACTTGATGTGACTTAGACTCTTTTGATCTAGAGTCGATCTCCTTACTCTTTCTGGGGGGATGTGATTCTCATTGCTTGCTACTTGGTGAACTGCATGCCATCTTCTATTTTAGGAGAAAAGATTCCTTTCTCGATTGCATTTCCCGAGAAGGATGCATACTTCCTTACACCTCGAGTTTTTGGATGTGATGCATTTGTTCACAATTTGACGTACGGTCGTGACAAGATCTTCCCTGGAGCTGTCAAGTGTATCTTTATTGGCTACTCCCATACCTAGAAGAGGAACCGTTGTTTTGATCCGCTATAGAAATACTTTGTTGTTTTTGATGTCACCTTCTTTTGAGTCAGTTATGTATTTATCTCCTACAGGTGGTAGGTTGACTCCATTTGAATCATTTCAAGAGGTACACATGAATCCTCCTCCTATTGACTGCACCACCTTTGTTACCTACACCACCACCTCTAGTACCTACACTTTCTCCTGTGGCTACTGTTGGACCACCGCCCAATACCTTGGCCAGTTCTTGCCTCTTGTCTTTGTTTGCATACCTCACACAATTCCCCTTGCTCATGGGCCTTCCCCGTCATCCAGCATGCCTCAAGTATGTAATGGGCATATTGTTTCTACTGATGGCACTAGTGATTTGTCTATGCAGTAGAAATCTTTACAGCATAAGCAAGTCCCTTATCAGGAGGGTAGTTTACAAGTTCAGGAAAAGGCAGATGTCTAGATGTGTCTATTTCGTAATGGAAGCATAGACATACTTGTGCTACATATCCACTTGCATCCCATGCTTCATTGGCTTGACTCTTAGAGGACTTCAGGAGATTTCTCATGGGGTTATTGGTCATGGATATACCATAGACATATCATAAGGTCATACAAGACAATCAGTGGTGTCTTTCCATGGACGAGGAGATGGTCGTGCTATAATCATGTGACACATGGAGAATTGTTGCAGCTCCTAAAGGAGCATCTGTTGTTGGATGAAAGTGGGTGTTTACGGTGAAGTACTGAGAAGATGATAGCATGGATCACTACAAGACAAGACTTGTAGCTCATGGGTTCACCCAAACATATCGAGTAAAAATTTGGGATATTTTCTCTCTTGTGGCTCGACATTCGACACTGCATATTCTCCTTTCTATTGCAGTAACACGAGAATGGCCCATATATCAGCTTGAAGTGAAGAATACCTTTCTCTATGGTGACCTATAACAGCCATTTGGATTCACTGCTGAGGAGGAGTGTCAAAAGGTTTTTAGGCTTCATAAGGCGATCTATGGCCTTAAGAAGAGTCTAAGAGCATGGTTCTAGAAGCTCTTGGATCTGATAGAGCAATAAGGGTTTATGAAATCAACTATTGATCATTCACTATTTGTTCAGAGGACTCAGAGAGGTATTGTTGCCATACTTTATTTATGTTGATGGCATCATTATCACATGGGATGATGAGTAGGAATCTAGGCTGCTAAGGATTTCCTATGTTAGTAGTTTGTGACTATGGACCTTGGCAGCCTACGTTACTTCCATGGACTGGAGTTTTCCAGGAACCAACGAGGTCTTGTGATGACCTAGAGGAAGTATATTATAGAGCTTCTCTTTGAGACAAGCATGGCAGATTCTATGCGTGCCACTACTCTCATGGACCCGAGCATGAAGCTGTATGATGATGACATTGAGGAGGTAAACACGAGGATGTACATGGAGCTCATTGGGAAGCTTCCAATCCATATGATACTGAGGTATCTAAAGACCTCACATGACACTGATCTTCTATTTAGCAGAGGTACCCCTTGCCATTACAACTTGTGTAGATGCGGATTATGTAGGGTGTACTAAGGACAGTAAGTCTACCTCTTATTTTGTAATATTCATACAGAGTTCCTTTGTGTCATGGAAGAGAAAGAAGTAGACGGTGGCCGCCAGATCCAATGTAAACGTAGAGTATAAGGCCATGACACATGCTAGTACAAAGATGATAATGGTCAGATCTGTTCCAACCGACCAAACAGTTGAGGTGCCTCTTCCCATGCACCTCCAATGCGACAACCATACTGCTCTCTTCATTGCCAACAACCCAACATTCCATGAGAGGACCAAGCATATCGAGTAGACGGTAGTGAATTGAGATATGATTCAGAAGGGCTTCATCTCCTCCACTCTTGTTAGTTTAGGAGATCAGACAATAGACATGCTCACCAAAGCCCTAACCGGAGGGCCTTTCCATAGATGTTGTTCCAAGATGAGCATGATTAATATCTATGTTCCAAAGGGAGAGTGTATAGATAATATATATTTTGTTTCTTTTATGTATTCTCTATTCTTTCCATTCTCTTTATGTAGTTTGCCCACCAGGTCTCTCCTCTATATAAAAGAATCTTAAGACCTCGTGAATAAGCAAGTGGTTGTTTTCTCTCAAAAATGTTGTTGTAAAGTTTTATTTTTGGGTCAAGTTTTCTTAAATTATGAAGGAAGGTTTTGAAGTCAGATCTGCTCAGCCATTAATCTTGTAAATTGAACATTTCAAATTATAGATTGAAGATATTATCGAAACAAGTACTAAAGGCATGATACGTAGAAATACACAAGAGAAGCCTCCAATCTCATGCATGAGATTCAGGGGATGTTAACTCTTTTTTGCCAATGTAATTTGTTGTCACGTTAGGTAAGCTTGCGTATTAGATCGAGCTCTACATCATAGAATGTTACAACTCATGGGCGGTTGTGCTGCATTGTCTCGATACAAAAATATATTATGATTTAAAAATATGGTTTGCATAAGAAAATAACGACCTGCATGTAAAAAATAAGTCCTTGTATACGGATTTCGAAAATAAAAATTGCTATTATAAACACATCACTTCTAAACTAAGACCGAGTCTTTTTTGTGTTTCCGTAGAATTGTAAGCTTCTAACCAAATCTAGCCACATCAGATAAGACTTAGACAAGTTATCATATTACCCATTGACCTACCCATACTAAGGTCAAAATTCAGACTATGCTAATTATTGCAAGTTAGTGTATTGTTGGGAATCTACACAGATTAGTTTAAGGCAAGTACTATATCTGTGAACCAGATATTTGATCTAGTGGTAGAGCAGTGGCTCCCACAGTGGACAGATCAAGGTTCGAGTCCCACTGCCCTCACTTTCTACCGGAAAAAAATGATACTAAGAAGGGTGGGTTTAGGGTATGTTGATCTAAAAAAAAGTACTATATCTACGATGAAGACATGACATGTGGTGTCATTTTCAATGCTAATGAATCCTCAATGGCTTATTGTTTCAAACTCCTAAATTGGAAGAGGACAACGATGTGCGATGACCCAATCGAGTCTCTGAAGGTCCCATTAACTTTCTTGCATAGCTATGAACTCATATAATATAATTTTGAATCGTCACTATCATAATATTTACAGTAGAAATTTGAAACATCCATACAATATATTAACTAATATAAGAATAGGAGTTATAAAGCTTACAAGAAGAACTTGGTAGACACTTGTGGTTGTGGTTGTTATATTGTGTATTGTGCTTCTTTTTGTTGCATATTGTATGTGTTCAGATAAGGAGCCCCTTAGGAGGTATTTATAGACCCTCAAAATAGGTGAAGATATTGAAAATTAGAGCTCTAGAAAATACTTTAATCCTCGTTCATTAATAGATATTTTTAGTAGAGAAGTTGGGAATTATATTCATCTAGTTAGATGAAGATGGATAAATATCTAAATATATTATCCACTCTCGTCATTCTGGAATCTCCTCTTTAAGTAGATATTTTTCTGGTGACTATACATACGAGGGTGGAAGATTCCATGCTCACACACACAAGGAAATCTTTATAGTTAGAAATTTACCTATATTTTCAACACCCATTCTTAATTTGTAATTAGCATAAACCGCCTAAAATGTTAGAACTATTCTATTTGAAGTGCATTATAAACAAATCTTCGAGTTGATCTTCTATACCGACAAACTCCAACTTCATCTTGCTATTTTTCACTGGCTCTTATGCATAGTGATGATGAATTTCAATATGCTTTATTTGTCTATTAAAGATGAATTATTTGTAATAATAACGACCGACATGTTGTTACATAATATAATTATTAGAAGAACATTCTTTTCTTTAAATTATTGAGAAAACTTCTCAGCCCTACAATTCACAAGATGTAATTATATTAGAATATATTCAGCTTTTACAAAAGAACAGATATAGTATTTGCTTCTTAGAACTCTATATGATATAAATTCAGATCTTATACAAAATAAATAACCAAATGAGTTTTTCTTATTATCTATAGATCTAGTTCAATCGTATTTGAATAATCTTTGAGAATTATCTTCTTTGTTATATATTTAATTCTCAAAATTCCTATGATCTTTGAACATCGATAGAATCTTTTTGCAGATACATAAAAGAGTTTCCTATAAATCTTGGTATAATACTAGTAATCGCACCACAACCCATATCAACTTACTTTATTTAACACATTAGTTGAAAATCTCACGATGCCACTAATTATTTAATTTAATCAACAAAAATAGATTATCCTAAAATTTGATTATTCTTACTCAAATGGATCATTTATGACATGTCCGATGCTAAATTATTGAAATAAAATAAATTCTTTCTTTCTTTTGGTGATAGAGAATTAATAGGATTTGTACCTTAAAATTCCGAAATGTAAGAACATATACTTATCACTGGAGCATTAAATGGACATAATACACAAAGTTTGTTGAAAACAATTGTCATGCATATAAACAATGAAGTAAATGGATTTTAGTCTTCAAAAATCTTAAAAAATGACAAATCTATGAAAATAATTGATAAAAGTAATAATAAGTAGTGTCGGAAGTTGCTCAGAAAGAGAAATCTGTATTTTATTTAAAACTAAAATATCTAAGATGCCATGTTGTGATTTTGATTTTAATTAGATCATTCTGATACTAATCAAATCTCATGTAGTACTCGCAATCATTCCAAGCATTAATATATAGATATGAGACGTGGGGAGATGAGGGAGAAATATGTAAGATTCTAAAGTGAATTTTTTTTGCTACATCTAAAGTTGTAGCCTCATATTTCAATTTGGTATCCTAATCCCTAGTCATTATTAAGGATGCAAATGCTGATGAAGTCTCTATTGTCTCTTTTTTTAAGTAAATTGAGCAAGAAGAAAGAATATATTGGAAAAAAAACAAAATTGCTTGATGCTTTACCATGCATTATAAGTGTTTTTAAATCCATTTTTTTAGAATTTCCAGAAATTCTAGAATTATGAATTGATAACTTTTTTGTGATTTAAGTTTGAAAGTCATCTTGATCAAATACAACTTACATCTTGTATAGTATAATTTGATGGCTAATATTTATGATTAACAATAGGCTAATATTTATGCATATATATATATATATATATTCTTTTTGAATATAATATGAACTTCTATTTGCATTGTAAGGATCAAATCCTTATGATTTGATTTCAAAATCTAATTTTGAAGTTCAAAATTTTTATAATGGATGTGATAAATGTGGTTTATAGATCACAATACAAATATAAGGAATAGTAGACTGTGAAGTACTTACTATCCGTCGTTACGACTATATGTGTTTTGATTACTATCACAATTAAATTATAAGAAGTAGTAGACTACGGAGTACTTACTATCTGTCCTTATGACTATGTGTGTTTTGATTACCATCGATCAGTATATGTCTCTTTGTTTTTTTTCAAACATACTCGAAGTCTAAACTCAATTAATTTTTTGCAGTAACCAGAAACTTATTTTGAAAATCATTTTGGTCATATATATATAATTTTGATGCTGTTATTAATATTGTACATCTCATGCATTCATTCCATATAATTTTGTAAGAACAATTATTTTTAATGTAAAGCCTTCGCAATATTTGATTTCAAAAATATATTTCGAAACTTTTGGAAATATAAGTGGATTGAAATAATATCTTTAATACAATTTAAATTTTAGATGGATAAATTATTTCTTTGTAAAGATGCTTATGGAAAGAACTCCAAGGTATATATTAAAATAAGATTTTTAGATATGACCAATGCTTGTAGTTACAATAGATTAAAACATTTATTTATGTGAATTAAACAGAAACTTTATCTACATTTTAAAGATGAAATCATGATGGAAAAAGATGGACAGGGAGAGAAGATAAGTATGTGAATGGGAGAAAGATTGTGGAAAGAAAGCTATATGCTAAATATAGAAATAGGGGTGTACAAAGAGTGTAACGAGAGGAAGGGAGAGAGAGCCCTTGAGAAGAGAGAGACGGAATGGGGCTGGATAGAGGGGAGGAAACCACGTCTACGAGAGAAAGAGGAGAACCCATCTTTAGCAAATAGATACTTGTGTGTAAGAAATTTTGACATCAAGATGTTGCCTTACTTGAATTATTTATAGATGATTGTATTTTTATGTGGTTTGAAGCACACCCTCGATAGGGAGAGATGTGATTCCATGCTAATAAGAAGAACATTTGGTGTTTAACATAATGTACTTTTAATAATTTACACTAATCAGGACATGAGAATTAATGTCTAAGATTATCCCAAATTAAGTTTGAATTCTATCCAATCATTTTTTAATCAAGTTTATCTTATAGATGTTGTATTGGAATAATTCATTTAAGTTTCCAATCGTTATGACAAATTTTTAAGTGAATACTCTTACATCGATATTTTTATAAATACACTCCTTTAAGAAATCATATTTACTTCACCTTTTCGTTTTTTGGAACAATCTAGAGGGATTCTTTTTTGTTCCCCATACTTTTTTTTGGAATATTCAAATATTTTTCAACCCTTCTCTAGTAATAAGTCAATCGCCCAAGAAGGAGAAACAAAATATATTGACCTGTGCGCCTTCTCTTATATACACTGAAAAAAAGGAGAGATGCTATTCGAAGTTAACTTTATTTTCACCTTGTTTTTGCATAGAACATGAGAAAAAAGAGCTAGAAAATATATTTTTAAGTAACAATTTTTTTATATCTCCAAGATACTTAGATTTTTCAAACAAAAAAAACCTAAACATTTTGCATCTATGTAAAAAAGTTGGATGCTATATCGGTCATTCTCTCTTCTAGAGAATAAATGTTAACAAGTGCATACGGTTGACGATGTTTCCTTGTAAGGAAGAGTGATCGGTGCCCCTTCATATAAAAAAACTTTTATTTAACTTTAATCCTCAAACTCAAGTGAAATGTCACTCGACTCTACTTATCGACAAATTGGGACACACATAAAAACTAAAAAAACGTATAACTACATCTTAAATATACAAGATGTGTATTAGAATAAACATATTTTAGACTACCTTAAATGTGTATATCCAATTGAAGAACGTTAAATATCGACTTTAGGAAACTATCTAACTATATATAATGCCAGTGGAAACATCACTGTTCATGACACTATTTATGTAGCATTGAATGTATCACAATGATGTCCTCGATCTATTTTTTAAATGCCATCCGTGCCCTGCGTATTGCAAATGTGCCTCAGTCAGTGAATGATGGTAATATCTGTAGAAAAACATAATGCGGAAGCATATCAGAGAATAAAGATAAAGAAAACATTAGGGGACATCGGGATTTAACGTGGAACCCTACTCCAGAAGGAGCGGGATGAAACCACGGGAGAAGCCCCTGAATTGGGCATTTCTTCTATTGAAGTTCTCAATGAGTACAGGGGGTGTGGGGCTCCTTATATAGCCCCACGGACAGACCCAACAGTAACCACTCCCCCATGTGGTACTAAACACATGGGTGGGCTCTTTTCTTTTCTAACACTCCCCCTCAAGTTGGTAGCTGGGACAACTGCAACTTGCAACAATAAAGAAAAATATACATCATTACATCTTCACTTGAAATCACCACAATAAACGTATATATCCGCAACTGGTTGACAAACCCGCTTGCTGACGGGTATATCAGGTCACCGGAACGTATCTCTGTCGTGCCTGGAAGGTCACCGGACTGTCTCTGTCATGCCTGCATGGTCACCGGATCTCTGTCTCAGCCGTGCCTGCGGGTCACCGGACTTTGTCTCTGTCGGCCCTTGAAGAAAAACAAATCCAGTGCGGAGTCGATGTCGAGGATTGAGACACCACGACGAAGATCGATGCACAGTGAAGATGGCTTGATATTCTGTGAAATCCGGAGTGTTTGGTTTATCAGTCAATGATGTAGGATGCATATGGCTTTTACTCCCCCTTTCTCCCAAACTTGTGAGAATAATGAAAATAAAGACAAGTTGGGAGAAGCAAACATGAATCACATTTTTTTATGCGTACGACTTTTTTTTGTACGCGATTTTTTTTACCTTTCTCCTCTCTTTTTTCAGCCTCCTTTCTATCCCCCCCCCTTTTTTTGAAAAATTGTGGCTATCAATTTTTTTTGCTTTTCTATTTTTTTAACTTGCGTACGGCCTTTTTTTGTATGCGCCCTTTTTTTTGAAACAACATACGGCATAATTTTAGGCCCAAACACTTCTCTCTCAAAATTTCTTTCTCATCTCTCTCTCTTTTTCTTTTAACAACTCACGGCCCACTTGAGCCCTCTAACAAATCACCCGAATTTTTTAGTGACCAGTCATGCAAGGCAGGTCCCTTCTCCCCCTTTTCTTTTCCTTTTTTTTATTTTCTCTGCCCCCTCCTTTTTTTAAACAAAGAACCACATTAGGGTTCCCTTGGGAACCCCATCTCACGTTAAAGGCCACCGCCCCTGAAGGGGCTCGATGGGTGCGTCACTAGGCGCCTGGGCATGCCGCCGAGAGGAGATGGGCGCCGCTTCTGGAGGAGGTGTGCGCCTACGCGTTGGAGAAAGAGGAGCGGGACCGAGAAGGGGGGGTGCGCGAGAGGCTTCCGATGGTGGCTTCTCCAGGAACTTTGGGAGCCCGCGCCGCCGCCTGGAGAGCTTCCTTCTGGAGGCGCCGTCTGGAGGCGTCATTGATGCGCACCGGAGGTTGATGCCGTTCATGGGCGCCTGCGCGGAGATCGCGTGCCGCCTGGGAAGGAGGGAGCGCGTGGAGGTCCTCTCACGCCACCGAGACTTTGCGGCTTCGAGAAGATGCGGAAGGATGTCTGCTGCCGCTGAATGTAGTATTTCCATTCTAAAGATGCCGCCGTTGAGATTTGGAACAATATCTGTCTGCCACCTTTTTTTATTGCTTGTTGTTGCCTGGAAGGAGCAGCGGGGATGGCTCTGCTCTGATCTCGCGCTGCTTTTAACGAGTGCCTGGAGCCTGACAATGAAATGACGGAGGCACGAGGTGTTCTGGATCTTTGAAGATTTAGGGTTTCAATGAGAAATCCTAGAGAACAAAACCTCGAAATTGGAGAACTATAGAACTGGATAATTTCTAGGACTTTATCTCAACCCTAGAACATGAACTTGATAATCAAATCTCAGAAAAATAAAGCACAATGAAAAACCTTGAGAATCGACCCGCTCTGATACCATGTAGAAAAACATAATGCGGAAGCGTATCAGAGAATAAAGATAAAGAAAACATTAGGGGACATCGGGATTTAACGTGGAACCCTACTCCAGAAGGAGCGGGATGAAACCACGGGAGAAGCCCCTGAATTGGGCATTTCTTCTATTGAAGTTCTCAATGAGTACAGAGGGTGTGGGGCTCCTTATATAGCCCCACGGACAGACCCAACAGTGACCACTCCCCCATGTGGTACTAAACACATGGGTGGGCTCTTTTCTTTTCCAACAATATCGATGCATCCATAGTACCACCGAGCCATATGATTATCTAATGGTTACACCAAGGAAGCACTCGATTGTCCACTGGATATAAAAGACATCAGAACAAATAGAAAGGAGAAGAGGAGAACACAAGAATGGTGCACCGTGCACCTATTCCTAGGGGCAGTACATCATGTGCAACATCCGTCGTATCCCATGGGCATATTCGGATAAACTCTGCATGGTGATATTTGATTGTAGTAAACTTTGGAGGTACTCGAACCGAGCATATCATCAATCATATCACCATGGATATATCATCATACCTTCGGATAAACTCTGCAGCTACCCGAACCTTGGGCATACTCGATTGCAGTACACGGTGGCAGTACATCCATCATATCCGAAGCTTTGTAGGTAGCTGAACCTAGTGTGCATCGACTGCTTCTCCTCCAGAGGGCATCCACGATGTGCATTTAGGAGGGGCAGCTCCTCATCACTCATCCTCCTCAGGCGATCATCGGGAGCCCATCTCGTATGTGCGTCTTGGACCATCCAAAGGCATCGACTGTTTCTCCTCCATTGGCCATCTCGGTTGTGCATTTGGGAGCATCAGCAACTCATCCTTGTTACTCCTCTAGAGGATATCTTTGGTCTGCGCCTAGGAGCATCGGCAACTCCTGCTCCAGCGGCTATCTTCAGCTGAGGTATCTGATGTTTATATATTGATTGGAACATATGCATGTGTTGGAACAGAACATATGCATAATCTACTTCTATCTAATTTTTTTCCACTTCTTCCAATTGTTGCTTTCTTGGAAACATATAGATTTGAGAACGTCATGGCACATAATGAATACTTGCAGGACTCAGAACAATTGACTCAGAACAATTCCACTTTAGGTAAGAGGTTCATATTTGTCTCACGTAATTTATGTTACATTGTAAAGCCTTGAACTGGGCATATCTCGGATCCTATATAATAAGATCCGGCTCGTAAAGAGGAAACCGGCAGAATTTGTTTCGTGTGAATCGGACTTCGCTTCGATTTGTTATGAATTTCGGAAGAAAGAGAAGGAAGGCTAAGATGTCATCAATCCATAATGACTGTCATCAAGACTAATTAAACATGATTAAATAAACTAATGACGATTGAAAGCCGCTAATGATCATTAGTAAACACTAATCAATAGTTAACAAAAGATAAGCGTAAGCCGCGAAAGTTAAATCGCGATTAGTGAAAGTTAATCACGATTAGTGTTAATTAAGCGTCATTAGCGAATCTAGAATCCTCTAGAATGTTCTAACTTAAGCTCCAACTTTGGGATAAGTTTTGACTAAAACCATGGGCCAAAACCATGGGCCGCTAAACCATGGTTAAGGTCTAAACCATGGTTTTCTAACCATGGTTAGTGGTTTTCTGGGGCCTATAAATAGACCCCCCTACCCATTCATTCTCTACAACTTACACTACCACCACCACCCCAAGGGCTAGGGTCGAGAGGTTGGGAGGAGGAGTGGGAGACGAGGGAGGAGCGCTAGCGAAGCGCTGCCGGGAGAACGAGGAGAAGAAAGGTATGATCCTCTCTTAGTTGCTTCGTAAGCTAGACTTTCAATTCATACTCTTGTTCTTCCAAGTTTTGTTTTTGATTCATATTTCTTTCCGATTCGTTTTCCTGTTGTGGTTCGAGGAGAAATCTGTGTAACACCCTACTTAGGTGCGGGCGGCTATGCACGTCAGTGACCCTGTGATTCGTCACACGTTCACTCATCTAAGACGCGTGGTGTCTACCGATTCTCCATCGTTTATGTTTCTATTCTTCGTATTATGCTTTTATAGTTATTTTGATGGAGAAATCTGTGTAATACCCTACTTAGGTGCGGGCGGCTGTGCACGTCAGTGACCTTGTGATTCATCACACGTTCACTCACCTAAGATGTGTGTGTCTACCGGTTCTTCATCTCTTGTTGTTGAGTATATTCTTTCAGTTTCGTTGTTATGTTCCTCTCGATTGATTTTATAGATGAAACTCTTTTCGTTTTTATTTTGAAATATGTCCCGATATAAGGGGAAACTCTGCCGAAATTTTCCGAGAAATATGTCCCGATATAAGGGGAAACTCTGCCGAAATTTTCCGAGAAATATATCCCAATATAAGGGGAAACTCTGCCGAAATTCTAAGAGAAAATATGTTCTTGACGTTCTTCGTGTTCTTCGCGTTCTTCGCGTTCTTCGTTCGTTCTTCGCGTTCTTAACATGTTCTTAGCGTTTCGATACGAAAAATGAAATTCGATCTTTTCAGGAGCCTTGAATTAGCCTTTCTAAAAACGAAACTCGGTAAAGCCTTGCATACACGAGAAAGAGATTGATTAGGTAACGAAATCCTTCCTTTTGCTGTTGGGTTTTTATACGAAATTATTGAAATTCTTGATTTAGTGTTCTTTGCTACGAAGAACCCTAATTTTGGCTATTTTTGAGAAAGTCTGAAGAATTACTTTGTGATTCCCACTAAAATAAGATTTACACATCAAATTGATGCGTTGGCTCTGAAAGTTAGGGTTTGGGAGTTAAAATAGGCATAAATAGGAGTATACATATGGTTATGAATAATATATATGTGAGTCGATATTAAGTATTGCGGTTTATGCGAATCAAAGACTTAACAAAAGAATTACATCATGTGAATTGGTGTGATTTGAGTTGGATCCTGAAAAGGATCTTGTGTCACGATAAGGATGACTGGGAGTAGTACTACAGGTCGGGCATGCAACCTGTAGGTTGTCGGAAGGAACCCGTATTGGCATTTCCCTACCTAGGTGGTACACGGTTGCCCTGTTATGATAAGTGCGCACAAATTGAATGTTTTGCAACGCGTGGTACCGGGAGCCAATATATTCGGGTTGGAACGACGGAAGATGTGGTCGTGCCATGTGAAGGCACGAGTGGTTCAATAGCGGCTGGGTCACGATAACATGTATTTAAAGCCGCTAGGTTATATGATTAAATGTTAGCCTGAGGTTTTAAGCAACCGAGTCCTCGAGGACGGTGTGCTCTTTTGTTTTTCCAGGCTGAGGGTTGAGACCCTGTTTAATAAAAGAAAAGGAAATTGTCAGGGTAGTATTGGAGGATTGGTTGAGGCGACGTGCGGCAGCATAAGCTTACCAAGATCAACACAATCTCCAATCCCGAAGCGTCCACAGCTTCGGAGTCCAAGAATGATGGGGTTCCCCTGGACTAATCCCTGATGTGGAATAGAAAGGAATAGGACTTAAGTTAATGAAAAGGAATGAAATTTTTTGTGATATCAAGTTTTGAAAAAGTACACAATTTATTTACTTTTCCCTTCTTCGTTACTTAGCATTCGCTAATTTTTATCCTATGATTTATGGAAAACCCAATAGGTATCGGTGAGCAATCGCAAGGACTTTAAAATTCATCCGGCTTACATACTAGACATCCAGCCAGCCACAGTAGCTTTACTCTTTAAGGTAGTTAGTAAAATTTTGTGTATTTTCCTTTCAAGCTGATGTACATGTAAATGGTTATAGTGGGACAGTGTATTATCTGAATTATATTTTGTGAATGGAAAAGTGTTGAAATACTTTCTTCCGAGTATTTTTATTTGCAGTATATTTCTGAATGTTAGTTGTGATTGCTGAATAAATTATTGCTGAGTAACCAGATCCGGATATGGAAGGATCCGACGTCCCGGGAAACGGGGTCGTGACAGATTGGTATAAGAGCACGGTTACTCCAGTAATTTATTTAGTAATTAATAACTATGAGCGGTATTCAGAAACTAAGGTTGTATTAAGATCCTTTGATCTTAATAAATGACTGCAGTACCATTCACAAGTCATTGTCTCTTATGTACATCATGCTAAGACATATAGGATCTGACCTTTGACCTTAACTCATCCCAGGATCATGGCAGGCCAAGACGTGTCTAGACAATTAGCGGCTATAATGACAATGCTTCAAGACATGGGTCAAATGTAGTAGGCATTAGAGCAAAGACTCAATGCCACAATAAGAGATCAAAGTCTTCCAGACTCGTAGATGCTAGAGTAGAGGGTTCTATTCACCCTTATAAGAATAAGTCTAGATACCATCGGTCTATAGACTTTGTTTGCTCCTACTCCATTTGGAAGAGCATAGAGGAGCTGCTTCGTAGAAAAAAAAAGAGAGAGAAGGAGAAGGAGAAGAATATATTATTCCTATTGTGACGTAAGATTCCAATACAAGCAGAAAACCATTATCTCAGTAAGGAACTAGGAGGTCAATTATAATTCAAGGACACCTTAGACAGCTGTGTGGGACAAATTGCAGGACATTCGCCACCTGCTTATCTACTACTTATTGAATTGAATTACTTTGATCTTATACTAGGAATGGATTGGTTAGAAAGGCATCATGCATGTCTTGACTGTTTCCAGAAGATAGTAACATTCCACCTTCCTAACTCGATAGAGTTCCAGTTCATTGGAAAGACATCTAATGATAATATCAAATATATCTCTACATTGAAGGCACAACAGTTGTTAGAGCAAGGGTGCCAAGGTTATTTAGCTTATGTATCCACTACATCAGGGTCAGAAAGAATGATAGAAGATGTGCCTATAGTGTGCGAGTTTACTGATGTATTTCCAGAGGAACTACCTGGATTACCACCTGAGCGAGAGATTGAATTTGAAATCTCTCTCATACCTGATACTCAGCCTATCTCTATCCCTCCGTATAGGATGGCACCAGCTGAGTTACGAGAGTTAAAGGTACAATTGCAAGAACTGTTAGATAAAGGATTCATTCGTCCTAGTACTTCATCATGGGGTGCACCTGTCTTATTTGTTAGGAAAAAGGATGGCTCGATGCGGTTGTGCATTGACTATAGACAAATAAACAAGAGGACAATAAAGAACAAGTATCCTCTGCCAAGAATAGATGATCTCTTTGATCAGTTACAAGGTTCAACTGTGTATTCTAAGATTGATTTAAGATCTGGATACCATCAGTTGAAAATTAAAGACACAGATATTCCCAAGACAGCTTTTCGAACTAGATACGGGCATTATGAATTCTTAGTTATGCCTTTTGGACTAACAAATGCCCCAGCAGCCTTCATGGATCTCATGAATAGAGTATTCAAGGAGTTCTTAGATCACTTTGTAGTAGTCTTTATTGATGATGTGCTTATTTACTCAAAGGATAAGTATCTGCATGAACATCATCTCAGGAAGGCACTTGAAACTCTAAGGAAAAACAAACTGTATGCTAAATATAGCAAATGTGACTTCTGGCTATCTGAAGTATCTTTCTTAGGCCATGTTATTTCTAGGGAAGGTATATCAGTTGATCCTACAAAGGTTAGTGCGGTGATGAGTTGGGAACGCCCGAAGACTGTCACAGAAATACGATCTTTTCTGGGTTTAGCTGGATACTATAGAAGATTCGTGAAGGACTTTTCACGGATAGCATTGCCAATGACTAGACTAACTCAAAAGGAGGTCCCATTCTTATGGTCTGATACATGTGAAGCTAGTTTTCAGACACTGAAAGAATGCCTAACATCTGCACCAATCCTTACTCTACCCTCCGGGAGTGAAGGGTTTACAGTGTACACTGACGCATCAAAAGAAGGACTTGGGGCGGTTCTTATGCAACATGGTAAGGTAGTTGCGTATGCATCACGACAGCTCAGGACACATGAGAAGAACTACCCAACACATGACCTTGAATTAGCTGCCGTAGTGTTCGCTTTAAAGATTTGGAGACACTACATGTATGGTATTACTTTTGAAATATTCACCGATCATAAAAGCTTGAAATATCTATTTGATCAGAAGGAACTCAATATGAGACAGAGACGGTGGCTAGAGTTGCTGAAAGACTATGATTGCACTATCTCCTACCACCCTGGTAAGGGGAACGTCGTAGCAGATGCCCTTAGCAGAAGAACTTATTCACCCGGGTTAGTGAGTGCTGTCCACTTCTGGGGTTTACTATCAAAGTTAAGTGAATGGAAACCATTTGATAGTAGTGCTGATACTATAACTATTCCTCATCGATACAAACCAGAAATATAGGATAAAATAAAGAAAGGACAGGAGGATGATCCAGTCCTTAGAGACTTGAAACAACAACTTGAGAATAATGAGATAGAGGGATTCCAGATACAAGATAGGTTACTATATAACCATCACAGAGTTTGTGTACCAAACACACCGGAACTAAGGAAAGACGTCTTACGAGAAGCTCATTATTCTAGATTATCTATTCATCCAGGAATTACGAAGATGTATAAGGATCTTCATTCATACTTTTGGTGGCCAGGAATGAAGAAAGATGTTGCTGAGTTTGTGAATTCATGTTTCACTTACCAGCAGGTAGAGGCTTCACACCAAAAGCCACCGGGATTATTGCAACCCCTCCCTATACCTGAATGGAAATGGGAAAGCATTTCCATGGATTTCGTTACTGGCTTACCTCAGACGACTGGTAGTAAAGATAGTATCTGGGTTATAATAGATCGTCTGACAAAGGTAGCACACTTCATTCCGATAAGCTAATCTTTCACTCCAGACCAGCTGGCTGAGTTATATATTACACATGTGATTCGCCTCCATGGTATCCCGAAGGAAGTAGTTTCTGATCGAGATTCACGATTCACCTCACACTATTGGGAGAACTTCATGAAAGCCCTAGGTACACAACTATGCTTGAGTACAACATATCATCCACAAACAGATGGTCAGTCAGAACGTACGATTCAAACACTAGAGGATATGTTACGAGCATGTGCCTTAGAATGGAAGGGATCGTGGATTAAACATTTGCCTCTTACAGAATTCACCTACAATAATAGTTACCATACAAGTATTGGCATGGCACCATTTGAAGCACTATATGGACGAAAGTGTACTACTCCTTTGTGTTGGCAAGAGGTCGGAATAAAGAACCTTTATGATTCAGATAGACTTCAGGAGACACGGAAAGCTGTAGAACTTGCTAGAAAAAGACTATTAACTGCTCAGAGTCGCCAGAAAAGTTATAGTGATACCCGGATAAGAGACCTTGAATTTGAGGTAGGCGACTTTGTATTTCTCAAAGTATCACCTATGAAGGGTGTTCAGAGGTTTGGCTTGCGTGGGAAGTTAGCACCCAGGTTCGTGGGTCCCTTTGAAATTATTCAACGGATTGGAAAAGTTGCCTATAGACTTGCACTTCCTCCACATCTTTCGGCAATACATGATGTATTTCATGTATCAAATCTGAGAAAGTACGTTAGGGATCCAGAGCATAAGATAAGTTATGATGATTTACATGTTGAGCCAGACTTGACATACCAAGAGATACCTGTGCAAATACTTGAAAGGGATATCAAGAAGTTGAGAAACAAAGAGGTGCCTCTAGTTAAAATATTATGGCGGAACCAAGAGTTTGAAGAAGCCACATGGGAACCTGAGGCAGAAATGAGAGAGAAATACCCGTACTTGTTTGAATGATAAAATTATGTATTATGTATATGCTCATTTTAAATGACATGACGTTCATGCTCTTTAAGGTTGTTATGGTTTCAATCCTCTTTAAGGTTGTTATGCCTGCATTTCTAGTCTCGAGGACGAGACTTCCTTTAAGGTTGTTATAATTGTAAAGCCTTGAACTGGGCATATCTCGGATCCTATATAATAAGATCCGGCTCGTAAAGAGGAAACCGGCAGAATTTGTTTCGTGTGAATCGGACTTCGCTTCGATTTGTTATGAATTTCGGAAGAAAGAGAAGGAAGGCTAAGATGTCATTAATCCATAATGACTGTCATTAAGACCAATTAAACATGATTAAAGAAACTAATGACGATTGAAAGCCGCTAATGATCATTAGTAAACACTAATCAATAGTTAACAAAAGATAAGCGTAAGCCGCGAAAGTTAAATCGCGATTAGTGAAAGTTAATCACGATTAGTGTTAATTAAGCGTCATTAGCGAATCTAGAATCCTCTAGAATGTTCTAACTTAAGCTCCAAGTTTGGGATAAGTTTTGGCTAAAACCATGGGCCAAAACCATGGGTCGCTAAAGCATGGTTAAGGTCTAAACCATGGTTTTCTAACCATGGTTAGTGGTTTTCTGGGGCCTATAAATAGACCCCCCTACCCATTCATTCTCTACAACTTACACTACACCACCACCCCAAGGGCTAGGGTCGAGAGGTTGGGAGGAGGAGTGGGAGACGAGGGAGGAGCGCTAGCGAAGCGCTGCCGGGAGAACGAGGAGAAGAAAGGTATGATCCTCTCTTAGTTGCTTCGTAAGCTAGACTTTCAATTCATACTCTTGTTCTTCCAAGTTTTGTTTTTGATTCATATTTCTTTCCGATTCGTTTTCCTGTTGTGGTTCGAGGAGAAATCTGTGTAACACCCTACTTAGGTGCGGGCGGCTATGCACGTCAGTGACCCTGTGATTCGTCACACGTTCACTCATCTAAGACGCGTGGTGTCTACCGATTCTCCATCGTTTATGTTTCTATTCTTCGTATTATACTTTTATAGTTATTTTGATGGAGAAATCTGTGTAATACCCTACTTAGGTACGGGCGGCTGTGCACGTCAGTGACCCTGTGATTCGTCACACGTTCACTCACCTAAGATGTGTGGTGTCTACCGGTTCTTCATCTCTTGTTGTTGAGTATATTCTTTCAGTTTCGTTGTTATTTTCCTCTCGATTGATTTTATAGATGAAACTCTTTTCGTTTTTATTTTGAAATATGTCCCGATATAAGGGGAAACTCTGCCGAAATTTTCCGAGAAATATGTCCCGATATAAGGGGAAACTCTGCCGAAATTTTCCGAGAAATATATCCCAATATAAGGGGAAACTCTGCCGAAATTCTAAGAGAAAATATGTTCTTGACGTTCTTCGTGTTCTTCGCGTTCTTCGTTCGTTCTTCGCGTTCTTAACATGTTCTTAGCGTTTCGATACGAAAAATGAAATTCGATCTTTTCAGGAGCCTTAAATTAGCCTTTCTAAAAACGAAACTCGGTAAAGCCTTGCATACACGAGAAAGAGCTTGATTAGGTAACGAAATCCTTCCTTTTGCTGTTTGATTTTCATACGAAATTATTGAAATTCTTGATTTAGTGTTCTTTGCTACGAAGAACCCTAATTTTGTCTATTTTTGAGAAAGTCTGAAGAATTGCTTTGTGATTCCCACTAAAATAAGATTTACACATCAAATTGATGCGTTGGCTCTGAAAGTTAGGGTTTGGGAGTTAAAATAGGCATAAATAGGAGTATACATATGGTTATGAATAATATATATGTGAGTCGATATTAAGTATTGCGGTTTATGCGAATCAAAGACTTAACAAAAGAATTACATCATGTGAATTGGTGTGATTTGAGTTGGATCCTGAAAAGGATCTTGTGTCACGATAAGGATGACTGGGAGTAGTACTACAGGTCGGGCATGCAACCTGTAGGTTGTCGGAAGGAACCCGTATTGGCATTTCCCTACCTAGGTGGTACACGGTTGCCCTGTTATGATAAGTGCGCACAAATTGAATGTTTTGCAACGTGTGGTATCGGGAGCCAATATATTCGGGTTGGAACGACGGAAGATGTGGTCGTGCCATGTGGAGGCACGGGTGGTTCAATAGCGGCTGGGTCACGATAACATATATTTAAAGCCGCTAGGTTATATGATTAAATGTTAGCCTGAGGTTTTAAGCAACCGAGTCCTCGAGGACGGTGTGCTCTTTTGTTTTTCCAGGCTGAGGGTTGAGACCCTGTTTAATAAAAGAAAAGAAAATTGTCAGGGTAGTATTGGAGGATTGGTTGAGGCGACGTGCGGCAGCATAAGCTTACCAAGATCAACACAATCTCCAATCCCGAAGCGTCCACAGCTTCGGAGTCCAAGAATGGTGGGGTTCCCCTGGACTAATCCCTGATGTGGAATAGAAAGGAATAGGACTTAAGTTAATGAAAAGGAATGAAATTTTTTGTGATATCAAGTTTTGAAAAAGTACACAATTTATTTACTTTTCTCTTCTTCGTTACTTAGCATTCACTAATTTTTATCCTATGATTTATGGAAAACCCAACAGGTATCGGTGAGCAATCGCAAGGAATTTAAAATTCATCCGGCTTACATACTAGACATCCAGCCAGCCACAGTAGCTTTACTCTTTAAGGTAGTTAGTAAAATTTTGTGTATTTTCCTTTCAAGCTGATGTACATGTAAATGGTTATAGTGAGACAGTGTATCATCTGAATTATATTTTGTGAATGGAAAAGTGTTGAAATACTTTCTTCCGAGTATTTTTATTTGCAGTATATTTCTGAATGTTAGTTGTGATTGCTGAATAAATTATTGCTGAGTAACCAGATCCGGATATGGGAGGATCCGACGTCCCGGGAAACGGGGTCGTGACATACATTCCTTTGGTTGCTTCATTTCTACCAAATATTTCTATCTAAGTTCTTTAGATATCCCTTTAACGTGCACAACTATTTCTGTGAAACATATATGCCTAATACATGTATCGGTATACCTTTAACATGCACAACTATTTCTGTGAAACATATATGCCCAACTTTGTATCTAAGTTGTTCAGGTATCCCTTAACATGTTGAATCTGTGAAACATATATGCCCAATACTTGTATTCATTTCCATTTAACATGCACAACTACTTCTGTGAAACGTATATGCCCAACTTCGTATCTAAGTTGATCAGGTATCCCTTTTAACATGCACAACTTTGTATCTAAGTTGTTCAAGTATCCCTTTAACATGTTATTCTATAAAGTTAGTACCATCGTACAAATTACATTCCGATGTTATCTTCCGGATTTTATGCCACTTTTTAACTGTATATCGATCACATCCGATTCCAATATATAAGGTTGTGTATTAGCGTGTTATTTAGAAGGAAAAGTCAAAATCTTATCCGTTTGTTGATTTTTCTGTAGCTGCAAACATGATTTTCTAATCATCATTGCACAGTTCAACCCTTGTGATTAAAATGGTGATGATTTGCAAAGAATTTCATTTGTAGTGTTGCTTACTTCATTCTTTTTTCCCTACTAAGAAATCGTCCGACAAAAAGAATGCGGAACTATCTTGCTACAAGTTTGATTACAACATTTGCTCTCATTATCTGTCCACTTTATTTTGCATCTTATCTACTTGATTGCATGAGTGTGCGTGCGTGCACGCACATGTGTGTAATGTGTGTGTGTATATGTATGTATGTATTCCATGTATGTAAGCCATATGGTCTAATATGCCACACCTCCTTTGTTTATTAGCGAGGGGATCACGTAGATGCGACATATTTTGTACTCTGTATACATTTGAAGGTTCATTCCCCTTCCTGACTATTATCCGTTCCTACGCAAATATGCACTTGTATACTTAGATTTCAAAATTTACCGCACATAATTAATCTTTATTTTCTCAGATCATGGCACAAGCTCCAGCAACGAGCAAACACCATCTTCTACTCCTAGAGAAAGTATGAAAGCTGTTTAATTTTATTTTACTTTCACATGCATGAAAAAATATGAGTTTTTTTTTCATTTATAGGAAGATACCTTGATCTTTGGAATTTTGGACTTCCAGATTCGTGTTGTAGTAAATGCGGTGCGAAGTTTGGTTCGAGGAAAGAGTTTTGAGATCAAGGACTAGGCAACCCAAATTTAGACTATGTTGTTCGGATGGAAGAATTAGGTTTCCACTCTTGAGAAATGTCCCTCTATTTCTTGACTTACTTTTGTCTAGCTACCATCCATATTCTGCACATTTTAGAAAGCTTATCTGTCAATATAATAATTGCTTTATTTTCACCTCAGTTGGAACCTCCGTAGACTCCTCTATTAATAATGCCCAAGGTCCTTATTGCTATAGAATTCATGGTCAAATGTACCATAGAATTGGATCGTTATTGCATGAAGATGGAACCTATCCCAGCTTTGCTCAAATTTATATTTTCGATGGTCAGGATGAGATAGAAAATAGATGTCGAGCATTTTGGCATGGATCAGCTGAAGCTTCTGCTAATAAGGATTTGATGATACCATTGCAAAATATGTTCGAACAATATAATCCCTATGTTACTATCTTTAGGAAGGTTAGGGATTGGAATGAAGGAAATAATGAATGTGAAGTGCGTTTGAAGATAATTAATTCAAGAAGTTCACATCATGATCAATTGGCTCACCCAACATCTTCTGAGATTGCAATGTTGTTAATTGGTGATGATGTCACAGCTGGGGACAATCGAGATATAATTGTCTGCAAACAAGGTACTGGATTTTAAAGAATTAGTAAAACACATCCATCATACATGTCTCTACAATACCCTTTATTATTTCCATATGGAGAGGATAGTTGGCGACTAGGACTTCGTTGTTCGAATACTGATGGACATAGTGAAAATAATAATGCAGCATTATCCATGATAAATTTCTATTCCTTCTGACTTCAGAATCGAGTTGCAGAAAGAGGAAGTTCTTTGTTGAGAGGGGGTAGGTTATTACAACAATTTATTGTTGATGCATACACATGCATCGGGCAAGGAAGATTACGATGGTTACGACAAAATCAAGATAAATTGAGGCTTGAAAGTTTTGGAAAGACAAGCAATATATTTGTCCTCCACATGCCACCATTTGCACCATCAACATAAATTCCATTGGTTCTTTCAAAGAGGTGGCAAGCGTGCATTCTTACATATTTCGATTGTAATCTCCTCAACGACCTTCCAACCATTTACGCTTCACTTATATTTGCTTACTTAGCATTAAATTGTTATCTTTTCTTCTTAAACTATGTCATCCCTATAAATGAATATATAATCTAATTTCCTATTACTTTCATTACAGCTACTCCGTACATCAACGCCATGGATTCAGGACATGAGACTCATGTTTCGATATTATGCTTCAAGATCCAAATTTTGGGCTTGCTTTTTGCTATATCATGGGATGATATATTTTAGTAAATTCATAAGATGTCTGCTGATGTTTTTGCCAATTCATCCCTGCCTATCTATATATGTGTTTGTGAAATTCCACATTTAATTGTTTACTGAACACACTACTTAATGTGTGATCCTTCATTGCTTTTCTTATCTAATGCATTCTCATGAAAAATTTCTTAACAACAGGATCAAATTTATTGTTGTATGGCAACATTTTCCGTACAACGCACGGGTACCTACTAGTACATCTAAAACAAATCCATAGCTACATCATTTTGAAATGAATAGAATTGATAAGTTGAAATAATTTAAACATTCAACACTATTACAATTTCCTTCAAGGTATGTAACTTAAATAAGATAGAGTTTAGAGGGATAAAAGGGAAAAGAGAAAAATAAAGACGAGGGCGGGACAGGAGGCGGGACAGGAGGCGGACAAAGAGAACCATAGAACGGACCGTTGCCTCCATTTTCCCCGTCTCTCCTCTCCTCTCCTCTCGTCTCCATTGCGCTCCGGTCTTCGTCTCAAAAATCCCAACATATCTCCATCTCCCAAGAGGCGAAGACCTGATCTGCACATTCCCATTCTTCTCCCTGATCTCGATCCCAATCCAGGTAATCGCTTCTCTCCAATTCTCCATCTCGAATTTCCAGTGTGCGCGATCCGCCATTTTACGATCCTATTCCAGATCGTGTGATCACGTTTATGTTTTCTAAATTGCTAGGGTTTGAGCAAACACACACTAAAAAGAGGAGGGAGAGGTTTGCTGCGGAATCTGATCTCTGATTCAGGATGTTCGCCTGCTGCTCCGCGGGTGCCGATGACACGGATTTAGAATCATTCTATCCGATCAGACCTGAGTACAAAGACGAGGTCCCCGTCACGCGATTCAAGTCCAGGGTCAGTATTTTTTTCCCTTTTTCGGGAGTTTCTTTTTTGACGGAATCCGGTTACTGCCATTATATCTTAATAAACACATTCCGATTGAAGAAGTAGTCGTCGTCGATCGACTAGAAGGAATTGGATATGATCTTTCTTTTGCGAACTCTCTATCTCTTGATGCTCTAAACTCATTATGCAGAGCTATTATATAGATTATTTGGCATGGCGATTACATTTGCATTTAGCCCATGTTCCCCATGAATAGCGCTATCAAACTAAGTGATTACATCAACTTCAATCACTCGATATTCCCTGTTATTATGGCTAAATTGTGGAGTCGTCATTGCCCAATATTAGACAATGATGTGATATGCTGCGCATCCAAATCCATGACCTTCACATTCCACATTGTTGAAGGCTTGGAGCCACGGTATGAAATGATTGCTCGATATTAAACAACATTGCAATAGTTCGTAATCCAACTTTCCTCGGCCGTGCTATGGATTGCTTTTAGGAACGCTTTTTTTAGGTCAAAAAAGGGGGAAACACACTAAGGTATCCATCTCAAATATACTAAGAACAATAGTGAAGGGAATACTTACAGAAGCCGAAATTCAAGTAGAATCTTAGCATAAAAAGATATGTTTCCTAAGTAGAAGTCATCACCAGCAAAGATTGTGCCATTGTTAGCTAACCAAAGGGACCACAATATGGCAATCTGCCGTAGGAGCTCATCACGTGTCCTACTCCTTTCAACATTCAAGGATTCCCAAAAAGCTTGAAGACTCTATGTATTTGTTGAGATATTAGTTATTTTTATTATCGTTGTCTTATTTTCTATTTCTTTCTTCTTCTTTTTGTAATTTGCCCCATAGGTTTCTCTCCTATATGAGAGAACCCTAGGGCTTCTCATAAAGTAATGAATTCTTTTCCCTCTACATGGTTTCAGAGCGACGGTCTTAGACCGGAGTTCTCGTACCCCACAAAACTCTAAAACCTACCTGTCGCCCTATCCTCTAGTCCGCAGCCCTAGGCCTCCAGGCCGTTGCCCGACCAGCCCAGGCCGCAGCCCTAGGCCTCTAGGCTGCGACTCCTGTCGTGCTAGGCCACACAGGAGTCACCGAGTCGGTTTCGGGAGCCCCTCGACTCAAAAGGAGAATCAATATCATATAGAGACTTGTATAAAGCGTACGTGGGTTTTTCCCACAAGACGTCTGATAGGAGAATGGTATGCAATGCGCATGATTTGACCTCAACAGAAAACAGTTGAGTAACGACAGTAAGGCCCTCGCTTGGGCCGGCTAGGCCTCAACGACCGTCATCTAGGCATCACAAGCCGTCGTCGGCCTTCCCCCTTCCCGTGGTCTTCCTTGCCCCTCTGCAACTAGTTGTACGGTCTGAACCGGTCTGATTTTGATCGGAAAATGTGATTTCTGAAATTACGTTTTCCGGCCCTAGCAAGCAACGACGATTGATGGGGTTGGTTGTATGAGTCAACATGTACAACCAATCCTCTATATGATCGTGTAGACTAGTTTTATCAGTCTACTCCTCAGTTGAGTTCCGTTATTTGGTCATTCTACCATCATGTTAGAGAACAAGGGTGATATTTTCTCATCTGGAGCCTTCAAGGGCCTGACTCCCATCGCTAAGATGGATGGAACCAACTATGAGTTGTGGTCCATGCAGTTTCTCACCCTAATGCAGTGCAACAACAAGGAGCACATCCTGACAGATCTAGAGCCAACGGATAAAATTGGGGAAAATGCTTCTTAGAAGGAAGATGACGTATATGCACGCGTTTGTTTATACAGGACACTCACCAAAGAGATAGCCAATGATATTTTGAACCAACCCACCGCCAAGGCGATGTGGGACACTTTGGCTTCCACCTATGCTCAAACGAAGAATGATGCCAAGATTCTCCAGTTACAGTTTGACATCTACAAGGCCAAGCAGAATGGTCGTCCTCTGCATGTGTACTACAATTCACTCTGTGGCATGTATGAGAAGCTACATAGCTATATGGCTATTATGACATCTCTTGAGCAACAGAAGGCATATAAGAACTCCACAATGACTGGAGTTTTCATGGCCTGCCTTGATACAGAGTATGACGCAACACGTACTTAGCTTCTTACTGGAGCTACCATACCTCACATGGAGGAGGCCTATAGCCGACTCAGCCGGATTATCATGTCTCCTATGGCCACTCCTCAGCCCTCGTCAGCTATGACCATTTCTCGTAGTCGAGGAGTGACGACTCAGTCTAGAGGACGCACTCCTCATGGCAGAGGCGGTAGACGTCCATGTGGTCCTTGCACCTTTTGTCGTCGATCGGGGCATGCGGAGGATACATGCTATCAGAAGCATGGATATCCCGTTTCTGGCCGCGTAGCTGAACATATTGAGCCTTCAGATACTCTTGTTTACCAGGCAGATCCTCGCCTGGATGATATCGTCTCTTGCATTCGAGAGATTATGACCCCTGCTGCTGGAACCCCCACTACAGATACAATAACCACAGACAGAGCCTCTTCGAGCTCCTCAGGTATCGCTTATGCATTTACTGACAGTCATGGTGCAGATATGACAGTGGATTATGGACTCTGGTGCTTCTCATCATCTTTGTGGAGACAGAGCACAACTGAAGTCTTACAGGACCATACCACATGGTAGATGGGTTGTCATTGCCAATGACAACTACTTACCAATTACAGGACAAGAGGAGGTGCATCTGACACCATCTATGCGTCTTCAGAATGTTCTATATGCTACTGACTTTTAGATGAATTTACTTTCCATTAGTCAGATTACTAAGGATCCGCATTGTCGTGCCATCTTTGACCCATCTTCTCTTGTATTTTAGGACATACTCACGGGCAGGGTGATTGGAAGTGGCCTTGAGCAGCAGGGACTCTACAGACTGGTCCAACCTTCTCATGTTGGCGTTTCCACTATACCTACTGGACCAGTCTCTCTATATCCGTGTCACCTTCATTTTGGCCACCTTCCTCTGCAAAAGCTATGCCATGTTCTCCCTCAGATTTCCACAAGATCCTCCTTTCAGTATGAGGCATGTCAGCTTGGGAAGCATCATCGTTCATCCTTTCCATCCTATCAGAGTCGGAGCAGTTCTCAGTTGTTTGAGCTCCTTCATTTAGATATCTGGGGTCCGAGTCGTGTTCCTGATCATCAGGGACATCATTTTTATCTTGTTGCCGTTGATGACTTTTCTAGACTTTCCGGAGTCTTTCTTTTGAAGAATAAGTCTGAGACTGGATCCATGATCAAATATTTTATTAATGAAGTAAGAAATATTTTTCTGCTAATGTCAAATATCTTCGCACTGATAATGCCTTAGAATTATGAACCTTACAGCTTTCTGAGTTTTTTAGATCTTTTGGCATTGTTCACCAGACCTCATGTGTCTATACTTCTCAGCAGAACGGTGTTGCCGAGCGCAAACATCGTCACTTACTTGATGTGACCAGAACCTTATTGATACAGAGTCATGCTTCTCACTCTTACTGGGGTGATGTTGTCCCTACTGCATGCTATTTGGTGAACCGCATGCCCTCGTCTGTGTTGGGAGAGAAGATTCATTTCTCGATTGCGTTTCCCGAGAAGGATCTTTTCTCCCTTACACCTTGTGTGTTTGGATCTGTTGCTTTTGTTCATTATGTCTCTCCAGGTCGGGACAAGCTCTCTCCTAGAGCTACCCAGAAGGGGTATCGTTGCTTTGATCCGCTAAAGCGAAAGTACGTTGTCAGTGCTGACATTACTTTCTTTGAGTCTGTTATGTATTTTTTTCCTACAGGTGACATACTAGCCCCATCTTACTTTGACGATGAGATCTACATGCCTCCACCTCCTACCGTCGTTCCTCCGCCTCCCTCTACTGCTGATCTACCACCACCTCCTCAACCACCACCACTACCACCACCTGCTCCTGTGGCTCCACCTCCTACTTTGACTCAGTTTTTGCCACGTTTTTTCCTCGTAGGCCTCGCTCGGTTCCCCATGCTCACAGGTTTTGCCCATCATTCATCATGCCTTAGGTATGCACTAAGCACATTGTTTCTACTGATGACACTACTGAGTTGTCTTTGCAGCATGATTCCATACAGGATGAGCATGTGCCCTCTCAAGAGGGGAACTCACAGGTCACAAACTTGGTAGATGATTTTGGTGTACTGATTGCTTTGTGAAAGCAGAAACGACAGTGTGCTACTTATCCTCTTGCAGCCCAAGGTTTCCTTGAGCAGGCTGTCAGAAGATTTCAAGAGGTTTACCTTGGCACTATCTGCTGTGGAGATACCACGAACATATCAAGAGGCTCTAAAGGACAGTCAGTGGAGGTTAGCCATGGAGGAGGAGATGGCTGCATTACAATCACATGGCACGTGGAGTCTTGTTTCTGCTCCAGTCGATGCATTTGTTGTGGGATGCAAATGGGTGTTCGCTGTGAAACACCGTGCAGATGTGGATCGCTATAAGGCGAGACTTGTAGCACATGGGTTTACCCAGATATTTGGGGTGGACTATCATGATACCTTCTCTCTAGTGGCCAGACATTCTACTCTACGTGCTCTACTTTCTGTTGTTGTGATATGCGATTGGCCCCTGTATCAGCTTAATGTGAAGAATGCCTTCCTCTATGGTGATCTACAGGAGGAGATCTACATGCAACAACCACCTGGATTTGCCGTTGAGGAGGAGTGTCAGAAGGTTTACAGGCTACACGAGGCTATCTATGGCCTTAAGTAGAGTCCAAGAGCATGGTTCTAGAAGCTCTCGGACTTGATAGAGCAGCAAGGGTTTGTGAGATCGACAACCGATCACTCCTTGTTTGTGCAGATGACCCAGAGAGGTACTATTGTCATTCTTGTTTACGTTGATGATATTATTGTTACAGGAGATGACGAGCATGGCATTCAGAGTGCTAAGGACTTTCTAGGTCAGCAGTTTGTGACCAAGGACCTTGGACACGTACGTTACTTCCTTGGACTGGAGTTTGCCAGGAACCAACGGGGTCTTGTGATGACCCAGAGGAAGTACGTTACAGATATTCTTTCAGAGACAGGCATGGCGGATTGCAGACCTACCACTACTCCTATTGACCCGAGCATGAAGCTCTATGATGATGATACTGAGGAGGTCGACAAGAGGAGGTACAAAGAGCTTGTTGGCAAGCTAGTATATGTGACTATTACCAGGCCCGACATATCCTTTGCCGTGAGCAAAGTGAGTCAGTTTATAGAGCAGCCTAGACATACGCATATGGATGCAATCTATATGATTCTGAGATACTTGAAGACTTCACCTGGTACGGGACTTCTTTTCAGCAGAGGCACATCTCTCTCAGTTACAGCATGTGCAGATGCAGATTATGCTGGGTGTCCAAAGGATAGAAAGTCTACATTAGGCTTTGCTGGTTTTATAGGGAATTCTCTTGTTTCAGGGAAGAGTAAGAAGCAAACTGTGGTTGCCAGATCAAGTGCTGAGTCGGAATACAGGGTCATGACGTAGGCTAGCACAAAGATGATGTGTGTTAGATCTGTACTTACTGACCTGACTATAGAGGAGCCTCTTCCCATGTAACTCAAATGTGATAATCAGGCTGATCTTTTCATTGCCAACAACCCAACCTTTCATGAGAGGACGAAGCACATAGAGGTAGACTGTCACTACACTCGTGACATGATACAGAAGGGTCTTATCGCAACTACGCATGTCAGCTCTGGAGACCAGACAACAGATGTACTTACAAAGGCCCTAACCAGAGGACCTTATCAGAGATGTTGTTCCAAGCCGAGTCTGATCGATATCTACACTCCAACTTGAGGGGGAGTGTTGAGATATTAGTTATTTTTATTATCGTTGTCTTATTTTCTATTTCTTTCTTCTTCTTTTTGTAATTTGCCCCATAGGTTTCTCTCCTATATTAGAGAACCCTAGGGCCTCTCATAAAGTAATGAATTCTTTTCCCTCTATAGTATTCAACCAAGATAGACTAAGATCTTGCCAAATGGTGGAAATTCTATGGCAATGGAAAAGAGGTTTTCAATGGATTCCCTCTCAGTGTTGTAGAGAGGACAAAGGTCCATAACACCTGTAAGCAATCTGGAGCAACGATCCTAAGTTAGAATATGCCTCCTTTGTAGTAGCCAAAGGAAGACACAGATTCTGCTTTGTAAATTCAACTCCCAGATAAATTTCATGAACAAGGATTGCATTAAAATACCTTGGCGGTGTATCAACGGACTTGTATGCATGTCTTACCGAAAAATCTCCATCTCTCCACTTCTAATGGTCTCTATCTCCGGACGAGCCTCGAGTATGGCTCAAAGAGTCTAAAAGTAGCATAAGTTCCTCCAGGCATTGGTTTGAGAAACCTGAATGGAAGGTGGGCATCCAAGCTCTACCATCCCGACAACCCCTCAACCTCGCATTTTGTGCTGAGGAAAGAGCGTATAGATGTGGAAATCTAGAGGCCATAGTCCCAGATTTCATCCAGTTGTCAGTCCAAAAAGCAAAAGACGCTCCATCTTCCAAACACGGTCGGAAGAGCTCACTAAGCTGTGCCATCACCGAGCGAATACCTTTCCAGAAAGGCATACTTATTGTGTACCAAAACCTCTTGTACTTCTATGCCATATAATTTCCTGATTAATCAGCAACAAAGATCATCATTATCACCCCAAATTTTAGCAACTCACTTTTGGAGTAATGCCTTGTTCATAGATTCCGTACGTGAAATGCCCTACCCTCCGTGTGGTTTAGGTAAGGCAACTATTTCTCAGTCGATCAAATGGATTCTCTTCTGGCCGTGTCCAGAATTGAACCAAAAAATATCTTCATATTTATCTCTAAATGTCATCGAACTCCACTTAGCAACAAGTGAGACGACATGAAAAAGATCGGGATAGCAGAAAGCACTGCCTTCAGTACCTCTTGAAAGCAAAACTCCCTTCCAACTTGCAAGTTTTACGGTTTACCTCCATCTTCTCGATTATTGGCAACTAATCACAAGTTTTTAGTCTGCCACAAATGAGTGGAAGTCCGATATACTTGATAGGAAGTATACCACATTCTATGCCCAGCTCCAGACTACAAGCATTTACTTCTTTATCTGAGAGTCCAAAAGGAATTTCCGTGGACTTGCTATGGTTAAGAATAAGGCCAAGGAGCCCTCCCGAAATCTCCAGAGTCTGTTCCACGCCCTCCCTCCTGTCCTCGAGAAAGAAAATTGTCATCTGCATATTAAAGTAAAGGGGCAGAAATATCCTCCAAAGAGTAGCTGTTTGTGATCTCCTGAGAAGTTACCTGATGTACCATGCAAGCAAGGACTTCCGCTTGCTGCAATGACAAAAAGCAAAGGGGCATGAAGGCAGCCCAACGTACTCCCCTTGAGGCTGAAAGAAACCCCCTTCTAGACGGCCATTCATAATTATCAATAAGATGCAGATGTAACACATCTTTTCATCTATGAAATCCAAATATCAAGAAAACCTCGACGTGTTAAAGCAAACCACATGAAGCGCCAATCCAAAGTATCATAGGCATTTGAAAAGTCGACCTTCCATAGATTTCCTCTTTTGCAGCTTCTTTTCCAATCTACAAGTATCTCCATTGCAATGACCAAACTGTCACCAATCTGTCTACCAGGGATGAAAGCTGTTTGAAGTGGCAAGTAATATGATCTAACACAATGTTCAACCTATTCGTCAAGACCTTAGTGATAATTGTTAGAAAATAAACATGCGGAAGCGTAACATGGAAAAGATAAATAACAAGAAAGAACAAGCGGGATTTTACGTGGAACCTTACTCCGTGAGGAGCGGGATGAAACCACGGGAGAAGCCCTCTAAAGGGGCGTGTTATGCATTGCACTTTCTCAATGGATACAGGAGGTCTGGGGCTCCTTATATAGCCTCTCCAGAGCCTCCAAGTCCCACCACTGGACGATGTAGGACTAAACACTGGATGGGGTAAATGGATCTCCTCCAGGATCCATTTACCCTGTTACAACTTAATGGGCGCACAACCAAATACTCTAACACTCCCCCTCAAGCTGGAGCATGCAATGCTCAGCTTGGACAAATATAACGAAACTCAACTCAACGCTACAAGACACTACGAACAATATCAACCCAACGCACACATTGCTGCAGTCGAGGACGTTGCTTCTCATGCCGTGCAGGTGAGGAGGACGAACGGGCTGGAGTGTGAGTCAACTGAAGACTCGGAATTTGACCGTCGAGTCTGAACTTGCGCCTGAAGTCTCCTCGTCGGAGAACTGGGTCTCTTCCATCTGGCTCAGAGAATGGTGCACTACTCTGGTGTACCTATGATACCACGTGAAAACCCTTGCCCTCAAGGGAATGGTCCTCTGCTCTGGAGTCCCTATGGCTCACATGAAAACTCTGGCCTGACAACAAGAAGAATGATGGGGACTGCAAAACAAAAGATGGCAACTTATGCTCATCTGCAAATGACCGCACACTTGTGCGTGTCTGAAACTGGACTCGGAACATTCTGACGTCGAGTCTGAACAACTGGAATCTGTAGAGTCTAATCATCTGACTTGGTCTGTAATCTGGAGTCTGGAAAATCGGGATCTAACTCGGACCTGTGACTCTACACAACACTCCTCCTTTCTCCCATACTTGTCGGAAAATTAACATAGACAAAGTTGGGAGAAGACAATATAACGGGGAAAACAAACAAACTTGTGCTTTTCATTTTTTTTAAGCCCTCATCTTTTTTTTTGAAACCATTTTCCCCCTTTTTTTTTAAAAAGCCGTTTCATTTTTTTTATCGGCTCTTGCATCATCATTTTTTTGAAATCTTTTTTTTAATTGCGTGCGGTTTTTTTTAATGCACACGCCTCTTTCTCTCTTTTTTTTCTCAAAAAATACTTGCGTACGTTTTTTCTACGCATCTCTCTTTTTTTTTCGGACTTTCTCCCCTTTTTCAAAGCCGTTTATCTCTTTTTTTTACGGCCTTTTGCAACTCACTTTTCTTTTCTCATCTTTTTTTTCCCTTTTTTTGTTTTTTTAACAATACACGGCCCAACAGGCCCAATAAAGAGATAGAACATTTTTTTTAAGCCGCGGGTAGGGTTACTGGAAAACCCCCCCTCTCCTTTTCTTTCTATCGCCCGCCGCCCCCCATGGGGTCTTTCTGATTTTGCCGCCGCCGCCGCCGCGACTGGGAGAAAGGTCGTGGACGCGTACGTTGCGGTTGGGCGACTGGAGGAGTCGCGAGGCTGAAGTTGGTCGCGCCAGAGGCTTCGCACCGCCAACAGGGAGGAGAGATCTGGGGTTGTGCGTGAATCGATGCGTGCCTGGAGGACTTCTTCACGCGATATGAACTGGAGAACGGAATCGCTTGGAAGATCTGTTGCGCGCTGGAGTCGAGGGGCGAAGCTGATGCCTGGGCGCCTCCTTTGCTGGAGGTCGGTTGGCGGTGCCGCCAGTAGCAGATCGTGAGCACCGCCTTGGGGTGCGCCGCACGCCTTCCCAGGACTGGGATTCAAGGGAAGAACATAAGAACAGAACATGATTTTTTTTCGAGATTAGGGTTTCAACAGAAAACCCTAAAAACTATGACTTAAACTTTACAACTATACTCTTCAAATAATATATCTTTAAGAACAACACAAACGAATCTCGAACAAAGATCAAAAAGAAAAACATGAAATCCTCGAGAATCGACCCGCTCTGATACTATGTTAGAAAATAAGCGTAACATGGAAAAGATAAATAACAAGAAAGAACAAGCGGAATTTTACGTGGAACCCTACTCCGTGAGGAGCGGGATGAAACCACGGGAGAAGCCCTCTAAAGGGGCGTGTTATGCATTGCTCTTTCTCAATGGATACAGGAGGTCTGGGGCTCCTTATATAGCCGCTCCAGAGCCTCCAAGTCCCAACACTGGACGATGTGGGACTAAACACTGGATGGGGTAAATGGATCTCCTCCAGGATCCATTTACCCTGTTACAACTTAATGGGCGCACAACCAAATACTCTAACAATAATAAAGTAGATGACATTCATAAGTTTAATCGGGCGGAAATCTTCAGCTCGTTCTGAGGACCCCTTCTTTGGTATATGGCAAATCAATGCTTTGTTTACTCTTTCGAATCCTGCATTTCTCACTGTGAACTCCTACAAGACCACCACCTCTCCACCGACCAGAGGCTAAAACTCTTTGAAAAAGAATACATGGAAATCGTCTGGACCGGGCACCCCATCGGCGTTTGGGTTCCTAATCGCGATCTTTACCTCTTCTGAGGTAAAACTCTATATCAATGACTGGAGACTTGCGACGCCCCTAGTCCATTCCATCTCCAGGATCGACCATCTACACGACAAGAGAAATCTCTGAAATGCTCTACCAACACTAGGCCCATGTCGTGATCTCCCTCCACTCTTCTATTGTTGACTACCTCCGATCTTATTGAGTTTTGATGGCATCTTTCACTAATAATCCAGTAAAAGTAGTTGGTGTTTGCGTCTCCTTTAATCTATGGCTTGCTCTTTGTCTCCACTCCGCCACTTTCTTTCTATCATCAAGTTGGATCGCCTTCTGAGCAACTGCTCACTCACTAAGATTTTCCGTGTTCATATCCCTGGCATCCTCAACCCCATCTCATTTGCTCACGATGGCCTTAACAGCCACCCTAACTGTCCTCTCCCGGGTTTTCGTGAAAAGACAAAGCCTGGACCGCAGAGAGGCAATCTTCTGTGGAAGACGTGCCATTGTTGAGCCAGTGTAAAAAGTGGACGGCCAGTGCTTTTAGACCAACTCTTTGAAGTTATCCTCTAATAACCAAGCCTTCTAAAATATGAAGAAAGAACAGGGCAATCTCGTCTCCTCCATTTCCCACACCAGAGGCGTGTGGTCCAACTGAAATATTGGCCTAGAAGTAGCAACTATAGGAAACATCTCCATCAAATTAGAGGATGCAAGAAAGAGATCTAGTCTGGAGCGGGGCCCAGAATTATGCCACGTGTACTTCGTATCTGTAATGTCAAAGACCTCCAATTCCAGCTTATCAATCAGCTCTGTGAAATCCAAGGATCCCGGATCCTGCCCCCTAGCACGAGGACGATGATCGAAGGGTGACATTAAAATCATCCCACCAGCTAGGCCATCCGTGGTGAAAACATTCGAGCTTCATGTAGACCTCACCACAGTTCAGACTGCTGTATAGAAGCCATGGGTCCATAAGCATAAGAAATGAAAAGGTAGGCCTTAGAGGAGACAATCTGTAGAAGCACCGACATGACATGCTTTCCCTTGAGTTCAGAGATAAAAGGGAATGCGGTGCTCTTCCAAGCGACGGCCACGCCCCCCGCACTTCCATTTGCCTCCAAAGCTTTGAACTTAGAGAGATTTCTCGCACCTAAGTATTTCCAAATCACATCTGTGCAAATTGATAGTTTTGTTTCATGTAGCATTACAATATCACAAGCCCAGACATTCAACAAAGAGTCAATTGCTCCCCTCTTCTCCGGGTCACCCAGACCCCTTACATTCCAAGATAGAATCTTCATTTAGTAACTAGTTTTGAGCCCTGAGCGGGTGCCACCATCGTCAATTGTGCCATCCGTAATCTACTGTCATTAACTTCTTGGTTTCCAGCACTCGAGATACCATGTGCTTTTTTACTATTTCTGTATCGCTTCAAATTCTACCTACCCCCTTGTTCAGTGGTCGAGGAGGTAGAGAAAGAAGATTCCTCCAAACTTTGGCCCACAGAGTGCTTCTTTTGAGAGTTCGTTTCAAATATAGCCGAACCCATGATTTCAAGAGCCATCTAATTCCGCAAGGGAGCGAGAGTGGCCTCCAGAGGGAGTAACGACGGGGCCTCGGGAGTACCCTCTAGGTGCACAGGGTCTTCTTCCTCCTACAAACTCATTCGAGTTACCTCGCTCAGACTCGGTGGGAAGACCACTAGAAGGAGGGCTCTCATCTCTGAAGCCTCGGAGAATGTAATCGTGGGCAGAGGAGGTGCTATTAGGAACATCTTCCATTAAAAAATCTCTCTTTGAGTAGATGGACATCTATATATGTTCTATAGGTTCTTTTAAGCTATTATTTCACAACTCTATACAAGCTGTAGAGATTGTAGAGATAGTTGATCGTCTTTTATGTTATTTATTATTTCAGTTTCTTTATGTACCTCTCATGTAATTTACCCAAGGGCTCTCTCCCTATATAAGAGACCCGAGGGCTCTATGGAATGAATCATCTTAGTACTCTTTTACACTAACATGGTATCAGAGCCCTAACCCTAATCTAGGGTTTCTCTCCACCGCCGCCCCCAGGTTTCCCCCCCTCCTCCCCGCCGACCAAGTGTACTTGAATCCTTAAAGTCTTGGTAGACAACCTCTTCTTGGTCTATCAATAGTCGTTCTTCTCCGGCATTATGTCCGAACAAAAGCTCGATATGCCCGCCATAGGTGCGTTCAAAGGTTCAGCACCGATCGTCAAAATGGACGGGACAAACTACGAACTGTGGGCGATGTAGTTCCTCAGTCTCATGAAGTCGTGTGGTAAGAAGCATATTCTTACCGAGGATGAACCGCCGGAGAAGACAGGAGTCTATGCCTCATGGGAGGCTGATGATGCGTACGCCAAGGTTTGGCTCTCAGGTACGCTCACGACAGAGATAGCGAATGATGTTCTTCACCAGCCCACCGCCAAGGCGATGTGGGATATTTTGGCCATGACGTACTCTCAGGTCCGCAACGAGACGAAGATGCTCCAGTTGCAGCATGATATATTTACCACGAAGCAGAATGGGAGGCCTCTTCATTCGCTATACACGTCGCTTCGTGGTATGTTCGAGAAGCTCTATAGCACCATTCCGCTCACAGCCATGCCGGAACAACAGAAGACGTTCCGCAATGCCACTATGGTTGGCGTTTTACTTGCTGCCCTAGACCCGGAGTACGAGGCCGCACGGGCACAGATCCTAGCAGATGCCACTATCCCGTCGATGGAAGAGGTATACAGGAGGCTCAGTCGTGTACCTGTTCCATCTACTACAGCGACTGCACCTCCGTCTGCAATGCAGTTTCCAGGGGACGTGGTGGTTCGTCCTCGTTTCGTGGCAGAGGAAGTGGTGGACGTGGACGCGGAGGTCGCATACGTTCCACGTGTTCATTCTGCCGCCGTACTGGTCATTCGGAGGATACTTGCTATTCCAAGCACGGCTTCCCTCCTTCTGCACGTGTCGCGGATCATGTTCAGGGTCCTTCAGCTACTGCTACAGACCACAGGTTCGAAGAGTTGGTGGCACGACTTCGTGATATCATGCCACAATCGTTGCCGGAGGGTACTGAAGTTTCTGATGTTGCAGCCTCGGCGTCAGCTAGTACATCCGCCTCTGCCAGTGCCTCAGGTAGTCCTTCAGTCTCACCTCATTGTCGTGATCTCACAGGATGGATTGTCGACTCTGGAGCTACCCATCATCTATGCCGTGAGAAAGATATTCTGCAGTCCTACAGAGCTGTACAGCCTGGTCGCTCTGTACTCATAGCTGATGGCACTCATTCTCCTATCATCGGTCAGGGGGAGACGGCATTGCTACCCTCTATGCACTTACAGAATGTCCTACATGCTCCAGAATTCTCTATGAATCTCTTATCTATTAGTCAGATTACACGTGATTTGCACTGTCGTGCCATTTTTGATCCATCGTCTGTTATCTTTCAGGACATACTGACGGGCAGGGTGATTGGCTGTGGTTCTGAGCACAATGGCCTCTATCGTCTAGTCCGTAACTCCTACGCTGGCGTCTCACTGCATTCCCAAGGCGCCGTATCTCCGTACACCTGGCATCTTCGGTTCGGTCATCTGCCCCTGCAGAAAATGCGTCACCTACTGCCTCAGATCTCTCCGAGTTCCTCCTTTCGTTGTGAAGCATGTCAGTTAGGGAAGCACCATCGATCTAGCTTCCCAGGTCGTCAGAGTCGGAGCAGTCGCTCCTCGTTTGAATTACTTCATGTAGACATTTGGGGTCCAAGTCGTGTCCCAGATCATCAGGGGCACATGTTCTATTTAGTAGTGGTTGATGATTTCTCTAGAGTGTCCTGGACGTTTCTTCTTAAAAATAAATCTGAAGCAGGAAGTGTTATCCAAAATCTTATTAATGAAATCCAGAATGTTTTCTCTTCTACTGTTAAGTATGTGCGAACTGATAACGCATTGGAGTTCTGCACTCGCTCTCTTGCTACCTTTCTTTCTTCAAAAGGCATTGTTCATCAAACCACATGTGCTTACACCTCACAACAAAATGGGGTTGCGGAACGAAAGCATCGACATTTTCTTGATATTGCTCGCACATTACTCATTCAAAGTTGTGCTCCATTATCTTTTTGGGGAGATGCTATACTTACAGCATGTTATCTAGTCAACCGAATGCCTACAACTGTTCTTGGGGAAAAGTCCCCAATCTCTGTTCTTTTTCCAGACAGAGATTTGTTTGCACTTACACCTCGGGTCTTCGGCACTGTTGCGTTTGTCCACCGCTTATCTCTAGGACTTGATAAGCTTTCTCCTAGGGCTATCAAGTGTGTTTTTGTGGGTTACTCCAGGACACAGAAAGGATACCGTTGCTATGATCCTGTCCATGACAAGTACTATGTGAGTGCAGATGTTACTTTTTTCGAACCTGTCATGTATTTCTCACCTGCGGGTGACAGATTGGCCTCCTCCACTTCTCCAGATTCCAATGTCTTTGTTCCACCACCGCCAAGCCTGGGTCAATCCTCTACTCCACCACCACCACCACCACCACCACCTCCTCCTCCAGTTGTCCCTTTCACTAAGTTCTATACGAGGCGGACAGGCCCTGCTCAAGCTACAAGTCAACCATCCAACACGCCTCAGGTTTGTTCTGAAATTAACACCAACGATGGCTTAGATAATGCACCTGTGCAGGAACCTTTACTACAGGAGGAGGAGCAACCGGTCAGCACAGTCTTGGATGATTTGGACCGGCCCATTGCTCATAGGAAGCAGCGCAGACAGTGTGCCACATATCCCCTTGCCTCTCAAGTCTCCTTTCATCGACTCACTGGGGATTTCCAGAAGTTTGCAGCTGCTGTATCGTCAGTTGAGATTCCACGGACCTATCAGGATGCCATGAAGATTGACTGCTGGCGTCTTGCAATGGAAGAGGAAATGCGTGCTTTGCAATCTAGGGGAACTTGGTCTCTTGTCCCCATTCCTCCAGGTGCCTCAGTAGTAAGTTGCAAGTGGGTTTTTACAGTAAAATATCATGCGGATGGCCGTCTAGACAGATACAAGGCCAGGCTCGTTGCACGGGGATTTACCCAGACATATGGTGTAGATTATTTGGATACCTTCTCACCGGTGGCGAGACACTCTACCCTTCGCATCCTTCTATCGGTTGCAGTGGTACGTGGCTGGACCATATTCCAGCTTGATGTTAAGAATGCTTTCTTGTATGGTGATCTACAGGAGGAAGTCTACATGCAGCAGCCACCCGGGTTTGCTGCTGAGGGGGAGACTCAGAAGGTGTGCAGACTTCATAAGGCTATCTATGGCCTTAAACAGAGTCCTCGAGCATGGTTCCAGAAGCTCTCCCAGCTTATTGAATGACAGGGGTTCAGAAGATCAAATGCGGACCACTCACTGTTCGTCCGGAAGACCCCTAGAGGTACCATTGTTGTTATGGTATATGTTGATGACATATTGGTTACTGGAGATGATGCACAGGGGGTTGAGATAACCAAGTCTATGTTGGACAGCCAGTTCATTACAAAGGATCTAGGCACAATACGATATTTTCTGGGGATAGAATTTGCAAGAAATGCACAAGGAATGGTGATGACTCAAAGAAAATATGTCACAGATTTGCTAGTTGAAACATGAATGACTGGATGCAGACCTTCAAGTACACCTATGGACCCGAGTATGAAGCTGTACGATGATGATACTGAGGAGGTGGACAAGAGAAGGTACAAAGAAATGGTGGGTAAGCTCTTATACATCACTATAACTCGACCGGATATTGCTCTTGCAGTAAACCGGGTGAGTCAATTCATGGAGCAGCCGAGGCAAGTACATATGGATGCCTTGTACATGATATTGAGATATCTGAAGTCTTCCCTAGGCACAGGGTTGCTATTTCAAGAAAGGTACAGATCTGTCTATTTCAGCCTGTGCAGATGCAGATTATGCAGGATGTCCAAGGGATCGTAAGTCTACTTCTGGATTTGCTATCTTCATAGGAAGCTCTTTAGTCTCTTGGAAAAGCAAGAAGCAGACTGTTGTGGCGAGATCCAGTGCCGAATCCGAGTACAGAGCCATGGCACAGGCAAGCACAGAAATGATGTGGGTTAAAGCAGTCTTAGAAGATCTGAATGTTGATGTTCCCTTGCCTATGAACCTTCAATGTGATAATCAGGCAGCATTATTTATTGCCAACAATCCAGCCTTCCATGAGAGAACCAAACACATAGAGGTGGATTGTCATTACACTAGGGACATAATTCAGAAGGGCTTCATCTCCACGTCTCACGTTAGTTCAGAGGACCAGACAACGGACATATTCACTAAGCCATTGCTCAGAGGACCTTTCCAGAGATGTTCTTCCAAGCTGAGCATGATAGATATCTATGCTCCATCTTGAGGGGGAGTGTAGAGATTGTAGAGATAGTTGATCGTCTTTTATGTTATTTATTATTTCAGTTTCTTTATGTACCTCTCATGTAATTTACCCAAGGGCTCTCTCCCTATATAAGAGACCCGAGGGCTCTATGGAATGAATCATCTTAGTACTCTTTTACACTAACACAAGCATTATAGCATATTGGATGTGATCACATTAAGTTAGTAATTAACCAATCACATGGAACATAACAATCCCGTCATTTTTTCATGTTAGGAATATATTCTTGGTAGCAACCCTTTACTGAGAGGATCTATGATCATTTCCTCAATTCAAATATTGATATTCCACAGTAAAAGATTCTTTGTCCCTTTGTTAACATCTTAGTACAATTCTACATGCTTGTGTGGGTAGTAGGTACTGCTTGTTATTGGAAAAAGAGCAACTTCAATATAAGTATTTAATGTCTACTAATAGATTCCACGATCCCTAGCGGTGATATGAAATTCTTTAAGCAAGTGGTATATGATGATGTCTCATTCAAAGCAATAAATTCGTCCTCCATAATATGTGCCTTGATAACATCAAGAAATTATTTGATATTCTACATTTAAATATTCTTCTTACACCAAATGAGAAACTTAAACACTTGATTGACATATGGCCAACCTTTTTGGTGATAGAAACACATATCATTAATTTTTTTTATTATCTTATGTTACATGCACGGAAATGGTTGAATATGGCTATCGTATATTTACAATATGCCATCCTTTTTTCTTAATATAGGCATTTAAAACATACAAGAAATGCTGAGATGGGGGGAAGCAATATAGTCACTGCAATTTGTGAAATCATACTGAGATCATATCTAAATGTTGAAACTAAATTAGAATAAGATAGAACAATCCTCGCTTCCATAATAGCTCAGAAACTACACCATAAAAGTAATTTCTTCCCAAATATTCACCGTCGATCAATGCACACATGCCTGAAGATGGAAATGAGAAAGATCTTATTTTGAACTCTCAATCTCTTGATGCTCTACCTCCCATTATGTAGTGCTATTTATAAAATATTTGGTATTGCAATTACCTTTCTATTTAACGCATGTTCCCCCATGCTTTGGCTATTAAAATGATGGTTTTATCTAACTCCAAACCATATGGCTTCCCGATTTTTTGGGCCACATTAAGAAGTCACAATTGCTCAATATTAGACAATAATGTGCTAAAACATCCACTTCTGAGCCCTTCATATTTCTCGTTATTAGGGCCAAATCATGAAGCTATAGTTCTCTAATATTGACCAATACAATAACCAATAATTGTTTGGTTGGACACGTTGTTGGTCGGGTGTTTTATTATTGCTAAATTTGCAAATGTGATTTAAATCCAACCTTATGTTTTGGTTGCTAGTTGTTAGTGAAATTGTTACTTAAATTTAGTTATTTAGTTTTTTAGACCAAAAAGGGGGGAAACACTCTATAATGTATGCCCCGGTTTTATATATATAAAAAAGATGATGATATGCATGGTTACCGTACAAGAGCCACGAATCAAGGAGAGCACTTGCATGAAAAATTACATTCTTGAAATAAAACCGATTAAATTTAGTTATTTAGTTATTGCAAAAGTATTTTGTTAAACATTGCTGGAAGATGAGTCATGAAGACAAGAGACATGATGGTGAGGGTTGCGGAGGGGAGAGTCTCATCGAAGATGATGACTCCTAAACTCGTGTGAGACAATGGTGTGAGCAAAGGGAGAGAAAGTCAAAGATGGATTCATCTTTTTATAGCAACAAAGGGGCGAGTAAGGAGGCAGGGATGCACCTTTTTGCTGTGGGGAACTGGGTTACATGGCATAGTAGTGCAGGGGTGCCTTCGTGTGCTTTCCAAGGCCTTTTCTACTGGTTGTTGACAGAGAGGGATTTATTACGTACTATTTATCCTCCTCGAGTAAAAAAGGTAGCACATGGCTACCAATCTTGTTTTTGTGGATCATGTGATCGTCTCCTACCAAGGTTCGTGCGAGTCGCTGAGGGGCCTTATAGACACTCTTGACTTGTTGTACTCTTGATCGTGATTGCGCCTCAAGGAGTAGGGTTCTAGTAAGGGAACCCTTAGGCTTCGTGAAGTGCTTCCCATTGCCGTTGTCTAAAGAAGAGGGTTGGAGGACCTTGGTAGCATGGCGCATGACAGAAGGTGCACGACGCCATATGAAGGAGTTGGCCTAGAATTGCAAGATCCTTCAAGAAGAAATAGGGTTCCAAAAAAACTCAGGAAAAGAACTTAGAACAGATCTTGGACATAAAAAAACACAACTCTTCACGAATCAACCACGAACAGAGCATGTTTTGATAATCGAATACAAATATCAAACATAAAATCCTCGAGAATCGAACCCACTCTGATACCATGTTAGAAAATAGAATGCGGAAGCTTGATCGAAGATAAAGAAATAAAATATTAAGAACATGGGATTTAGCGTGGATCCCTACTGCCTAAGGAGCGAGATGAAACAACGGGAGAACACCTCAAAAGGCTGATTTATGCATTGCAATTTCTCATCTGATGTAGGAGGTCTGAGGCTTTTTATATAGACTCCTCATACCCTCCAAATCCCACACCTGGTAGATGTGGAACTAAACTCTGGATGTGGTAAATGGATCTTGGAAGGACCCATTTAGCCATCTTACATGATAAATGACACATACTCTAACACTCCCCCTCAAGCTGGAGCATGCAATGCTCAGCTTGGATAAACAAAAAGAAATATCAAACTCACAATACAAGACACTACAGACAATATCAACTTAACACGCACAACTGTCGGCTGCTGTCGAGGACGTTGCTTCTCATGCCGTATAAGTGAGGAGGACCAATGGGATGGAGTGTGAGTCAAACTGAGTGTGCTCTGTACTACGCCTGTCAGATACACTGAAACTGAAAATGAGTCTCCACTTGGAGAACTCTGGCCTACCACATGTAGAAGATTGGATCATGTGGACAACTGCTCCATCTCTAAAAGGGACGAACCGAAATGCCGTAGAGACATCCTCGTCGGAGTCCACGATCGCTGGAGAATGGAGTCTAGAAAGTATCCTTGTTAGAGAACTGGGTCTCTCCTATACCGACTCAGAGAATGGGATCTCTACTCTGGAGTCCCTATGAAATCACATGAAAACCCTAGCTCACATGGCATATTGAATGAGATCTCTACTCTAGAGTCCCTATGGAATACATGAAAACTCTGGGCCGACTAGAAACGATGGGGACCACGCAAGTGATGGTACACATGTGCACATCGAACTGCAGACTCGGAAAACATCTGATCGTCGAGTCTGAAACCTGAATAACCGTAGAGTCTGAAAATCTGGCTGGTTTGGACTAGAGAATCTGAATATGGAATCCGATCCGTAACTCTACACAATACTCCCCCTTTCTCCCATACTTGTCGGAACACTATGGCGTCGACCAAGTAGAATCACATAAGCTGATATTTCAAAATTTCTTCCACCTTTTCTCTCCTTTTTTTTAAAAAATCTGTAATCACGACCCACTTGGGTCTATTCCTATTCTCGCATCCTTTTTAGGGTTCTCGATGGAACCCTCTCCCAGAAAAATATCGCATGCGTCGCCAAGGACGATCTGGAGCCTATGCTTGGAGGACTGGAGGCACTCGAGGGATGACGAGATCGAGAAGGTGGATCCGACGTAGACGTCAGCGAGCCCCATGGCCTTCCTGGGCAGGGCAGATCTGGAGATGTGTGTGCAGGGCTGCCGCCTACAAGGGTTGGAGAGAAGGCTGTCGCTCGAGCTCCTCCTGGAGGATGAGGAGCATCGTGGAGTTGCCGCTTGGCTCGCCTACTGATAAAGGCTCGCCTGCGGAACTAGAGGTATTGCTGCCTGCTAGGGGGAGTTGCGATCCACCTGGGATCTGCTGCGCACGGTGCCGCCTAGAGTGCCACCTGCGTTGTGGCTAAGGGGGACTTGGAGGAGTGCCACCTAGGGATCACAGAGGAGGAGGCGTACGCAGTGTTCCATCCTCGGAGCTGCGCCGTCTGTAGCATGATGTAGGAACCTCTGCCTGGTGTCGGTGGACGGCGGCAAGATCACGCGCACAACGTGGGAGCCCTCTCCCGGAGATGATCTTAAGGAGTAGGGTTCCAGTATGGGAACCCGTAGGCTTCGCGAGGTACTTCCCATTGTCGTTTTTTGAAGAAGAGGGCTGGAGGACCTTGGTAGCATGGCACATAACAGAGGGTGCACGACGTCATATGAAGGAGTTGGCCTGGAATCGTGAGATCCTTCAAGAAGAACCAGGGTTCCAAAAAAACCTCAGGAAAAGAACTTCGAACAGATCTTGGACATAAAAAGACACAACAACTCTTCAGGAATCAACCAAGAACAAAACATGTTTTGATAATCGAACCTCGAACAAATATCAAACATAAAATCCTCGAGAATCGAACTCACTATGATACCATGTTAGAAAATAGAATGCAAATGCTTGATCAGAGATAAAGAAATAAAATATTAAGAACATAGGATTTAAGGTAGAACCCTACTGCCTAAGGAGCGAGATGAAACTACAGGAGAACACCTCAAAGGGTTGATTTATGCATTGCATTTTCTCATCTATTACAGGAGGTCTGGGGCTTCTTCTATAGCCTCCTCAGACCCTCCAAGTCCCACCACTGGTAGATGTGGGACTAAACTCTGGATGTGGTAAATGGATCTTGGAAGGATCCATTTACCCATCTTACATGATAAATGACGCATACTCTAATACTCCCCCTTAACCTGAAGCATGCAATGCTCAGCTTGGATAAATCGAAAGAAATCTCAAACTCACAATACAAGGCACTATAGACAATATCAACTCAATACGCACAACTACCGGCTGTTGTTGAGGATGTTGCTTCTCATGCCGTGCAGGTGAGGACAAACGGGCTGTAGTGTGAGCCAAACTGAGTGTGCTCTGTACTGCATCTGTCAGAGCCACTGAAACCGAAAATGAGTCTCCACCTGGAGAACTCTGGCCCGCCACATGTAGAAGACTGGATCGTGTGAATAACTGCTCCATCTCTAAAAGGACCGAACTAAAATGCCGTGGAGACGTCCTCGTCGGAGTCCACGATTGCTGGAGAATGGATTCTGAAAAGTCTTCTCATCGGAGAACTAGGTCTCTCCCATACTGGCTCAGAGAATGGGATCTCTACTCTGGAGTCCCTATGAAATCACATGGAAACCCTAGCCCACATGGCATAGGGAATGATATCTCTACTCTGGAGTTCCTATAGAACACATGAAAACTCTGAGCTGACCAGAAATGGTGGGGCCCACACAAATGATGGCACACATGTGCACATCGAACTACAAACTCGGAAAACATTTGATCGCCGAGTCTGAAACCTGAACAACTGTAGAGTCTGAAAATATGGTTGGTCTGTACTGGAGAATATGAATATGGAATCCGACATGTGACTCTATACAATACACATACATTACTTCTCTCCTTTGTTGGGAAGCTCCTGATTGGATAGATCAAATCTTCTTTGATTGTGGCTTTGCTGGGTCAGCTTGGATGGAATATTGTTGGTTGCTTTCTCTTCCCTCTCACTTTCTATTTGGTTTGTTGCCATGGATTAAAGCCATGCTGGCAGCTTTCGGGCATGTTGGTAAAATGATTCGAATGACCCTCGCGGTTGCCTTATGGTGGATCTGGCGACAACATAATCCCGTTGGATTGGTGGTAGCCAAAGTGCACCTCAAGGGTTATTTTCTGGCATTATACAAGATGTCACTGTTGAGAAGAGAAAGGAATGAGATATTTATTCCATAGAGTTAGGGTCTCTTATATAGAGAGAAAACCATAGAGAGTACAAGGGTTATGGAACCCGAAGGGTCACAGAGGGTTACAGAACTCGAAGGGTCACAGAGGGTTACGGAACCTTAAGGTGGCATTTGGTTGATGGGTTATCCAGGGGTGGATAACCCGGTTTTGTGTTCGTTTGTTTGGTTGGTGGGTTAAGGATTGGGAGAGTTTGTGTAATGTGATTGTATTGGAATTTGAAAAAGTTGGTAGTTATTATGATATGATTGTATTGAAATTTGAAAAAGTGGGTGGTTGTTGTGATGTGATTGTATTGAAGTTTGGAATAGTGAGTAGAAGTTGAGTATTTTATGATTTTTAGATGATATGATTGTATAATATATAAATTTTTTGATGGGAAGGGAGTGGGCCCCACTAGCGGGTTAAAAGTGGGGGGTTTTGGGGGGTTACCCACCCAAAGTGGGGGGTAACCCCCCAACCGAACGTGGCCTAAGGGTCACGGGGGGTTACGGAACCAGAAGAGTTATAAACACAAATGTAAATACAATAACTCTAACACTCCCCCTCAAACTGGAGCTGAGAAAGTTGTAACTTGTAACAAAAAGAAAAAGTATACACCACATCTTCACACGATGCTTCATAAGAACGTATGCCCACTGCTGGTAGAAGACCTCGCTCGAGGACGGGCCTGTGGCTTTCAGGTCACCGGAACGTACCTCTGCCATGCCTGTAGAGTCACTATGATATCAGGTCACCGGAACGTATCTCTGTCGTGCCTGTAGGTCACCGGAACATATCTCTGTCGTGCCTGGAGAAGAATCATTGTAGAAGAAGTCCAACACGGAGTAGTAGTCGGGTCTTAAAAGAAGAAGTATACATCCTGATGAAGAAGTCGATGCTCGTGAAGAACGATGATCTGAGTAGCAGTCTGGAGTGTCAGTCTGTTAGTCGTGGTAGGGCAGCAAATGTCCTGAAGAATTATCTCTGACTCCCCCTTTCTCCCATACTTAATAGAATAAAGAGTATGGAACATCAAGTTGGGAGAAACAAAAAGTTGGGAGAAACAAGTCGTGGTGAAACATGGGTTGTTAGAGAGGGTGGGGCTCCAGGCGATGCCGACTATGCAATAGGTGCGGCTGGAGTTGCTAGAGCCTTAGGCGACGCTTTAGGTATCGTTGGAGGTGGTAGCTAGTGCTGTTGGGTACTCAGATTGCCTTGCGCGAGACCATCGAATGCGCGAATGATGCAGGAGGTCCAGCCCTCTCTCCTTGTCGGCGGAGAGAGGATTGATGGTGGCGACGGATTTAGGATATTAGGCTTCGATCTATGACCGTCACTCAGATACCATGTTGAAAATAGAAACGAATGAGATGTTTATTCCATAGAGTTAGGGTCTCTTATATAGAGAGAAAATCCTAGACAGTACAAGGGTTATGGAACCCGAAGGGTCACAGAGGGTTACAGAACTCGAAGGGTCACAGAGGGTTACGGAACCCTAAGGGTCACGAGGGGTTACGGAACCCGAAGAGTTACAAACACAAATGTAAATATAATAACTCTAACACTCCCCCTCAAGCTGGAGCTGAGAAAGTTGCAACTTGTAACAAAAAGAAAAAGTATACACCACATCTTTACACGATGCTTCATAAGAACGTATGCCCGCTACTGGTAGAAGACCTCGCTCGAGGACGAACCTGTGGCTTTCAGGTCACCGGAACGTATCTCTGCCATGCCTGTAGAGTCACTGCGATATCAAGTCATCGGAACGTATCCCTGTCGTGCCTTCAGGTCACCGGAACATATCTCTGTCGTGCCTGAAAAAGAATCGTTGTAGAAGAAGTCCAACACTGAGTAGTAGTCGGGCATAAAAGAAGTATACGTCCTGACGAAGAAGTCGATGCTCGGTGAAGATTGATGATCTGAGTAGTAGTATGGAGTGTCGGTCTGTTAGTCGTTGTAGGGCAGTAGACGTCCTGAAGAATTATCTCTGACTCCCCCTTTCTCCCATACTTGATAGAATAAAGAGTGTGGAACATCAAGTTGGAAGAAACAAAAAGTTGGGAGAAACAAGTCGTGGTGAAACATGGGTTGTTAGAGAGGGTGGGGCTCCAGGCGATGCCGACTATGCAGTAGGTGCGGCTGGAGTTGCTAGAGCCTTGGGCGACGCTTTAGGTATCGTTGGAGGTGGTAGCTGGTGCAGTTGGGGACTCAGATTGCCTTGCGCGAGACCATCTAATCCACGAATGACGCAGGAGGTCCAGCCCTCTCTCCTTGTCGGTGGAGAGAGGACTGATGGTGGCGGTGGACTTAGGATATTAGGCTTCGATCTATGACCGTCGCTCAGATACCATGTTGAGAAGAGAAATGAATGAGATGTTTATTCCATAGAGCTAGGGTCTCTTATATATATAGAGAAAACCCTAGAGAGTACAAGGGTTATGGAACCCGAAGGGTCACAGGGGGTTATGGAACTCGAAGGGTCACAGAGGGTTACGGAACCCGAAGGGTCACAAGAGGTTACGGAACCCGAAGATTTACAAACACAAATGTAAATATAATAACTCTAACAGTTACAATACTCTCAGTTTAATATATATGTTGTGTGACCACATTGTAAAAAAATAGCGAAGCCTTTTCCTACTATAAGTAGGGTCATCTACATGGATTCTTACTCAAATCCATGTTGAAAGATTCAACTACTTTTTATGCTGGTTGTCTGTGTGGAAACATTGTACTCTCTGATTTTTCGAAAGCATTGTTACTTAAATTTTTTAATGCCTAGGCAGGCTTTTGTCCATTTTGATTTTATAGTGAGTTGTTTACAAAATAAAAAAAGATTGAGGAACTCTTGTAGAGGGCCCAAGCAAAGGGCTTGACCATTGGAGGTGGGGTGGAGAATTTTATACGAAGAAAACTTACAAATTGTTATTGTCTCGCATCATGGTGATAGATTTAATATTGGCCAAAGATTACAGAATATTTTGGAAAATGTGAATGCCTTTAGAAGTGAAGATCTTTATGTAATAGTTATTGTAGAGATATATTTCATGTTTTTGTATCTTTTATCTATTTTCTTTTCTCTTTGTCTACCTTATGTAATTTTCCCATAGGCCTCTCCCTATATAAGATAGCCCAGAGCTCAAGGAATAATTCTCTCTTTATTTTCCCAACATGGTATCAGAGCGGCGGTCCTAGATCAGAGCTCCTGTACCGAACCCTAACCCTAACCCCCACTCTCAAGCCTCCCGTCGCCCAAGGGTCCCGCCGCCTCAACCCCGTCGCCCAGGTCCCACCGCCCAGGTCTTGCCGCCCAGGCCCCGCCGCCCAGGGCCCCGTCTCCTCCGCTGCCCAGGGCCCTACCGCCCTGGGCACTGCCCCGCTGCCCTGACTTGCGGCTGCCATCTCGCACCCCGCCTTGCCCGTCGCCTCAGCCGTACAACCCTTGTGGCCCCGTTGCCGTTTCCTTCCTCGAGGGGCTTCCTCCCTTATCTCTATGTTGATGAGTTTGGTTGTGTAATTCTATACATGCAATCAAACCTCTTCATGTCACTGTAGACCAAAGTTTATCTCGTCTACAATCCTAGTCGTCTCCAGTCATCATGTCAGAAAGCAAGGTAGAGATCCCCACCACAGGTGCTTTCAGAGGTCCTGCACCTATTGTGAAGATGGATGGGTCGAACTACGAATTATGAGCCATGCAGTTCATGAGCCTAATGAAGTCGATGGGTAAGAAATATATTCTTACCGAGGACGAGCCAACGGAGAAGACATGGTTGCATGCCTCATGGGAGGCTGATGGCGCATATGCTTATGTCTGATTGTCTGGTACCTTGATTACATGCATTGCAAACGATGTCTTGCATCAACCCACTGCCAAAGCCATGTGGGACATTCTTGCTACCACGTATTCACAAGCCAAGAATGAGACAAAAATCCTACAGCTTCAGCTTGACATCTTCACGATAAGGCAGAATGGTCGACCCCTGCATGCTCACTACACTGCATTGCGGGGAATGTTTGAGAAGCTTCATAGCTTCATGCCCTTCACAGCTACTCCAGAGCAGTTGAAGACATACCGATATGCCACGATGGTGGGAGTTTTTCTAGCTTCTCTAGACTCACAGTATTAGGCTGCTTCTTCTCAGATTATGGCAGATGCTACCATTCCTCCCATGGAGGAGGCCTTTCGGAGATTGAGCCGAATCAATATCTCAAGCCTTGCTCTAGTGCCAAATTCTTCTGCTATGGCAACCTCTCATGGAAGAGGTAACCCATCTCATTTTCGTGGACGGAGACCACGTGGTAGAGGTGGTCGTGGACCACCGTGTACTTACTGTCATCGGATTGGTCATACTGAAGATACATGCTAGTCCAAGCATGGTTTCCCAGCATCTGCCCGCGTAGCAGAGCAGATTCAGCATCACTGGCGCTCCACCTACATCAGATCAACGATGTGATGAACTTGTGTCTCGACTGCGAGATATCATGCCCCCAACTAATACTCCACATGTTTCAGAGAGCAGTTCGGACGTTGCTGCTACTGCAGGAGCTAGTTCCTCAGGCAATGCTCATACTTCTACTTTTTACCAGGGTTCAGGTACCTCATAATGGATTATAGATTTAGGTGCCGCACATCATTTGTGTGAAGACAGATATCAGCTTATATCCTACAAGCAGGTTTCTCTAGGAAGGACAATGGTCATAGCAGACAGGACTCATTCTCCCATCACAAGACAGGGGGAGATTACCCTGATGCCTTCTATGCAGTTGCAGAATGTGTTGCGTGCCCCTAATTTCTCAAGGAATTTGCTGTGAATTAATCAGATTACTAAGGAGTTACATTGTCGAGTAATATTTGACCCATCATCTCTTGTGTTTCAGGACATTCTCACGGACGAAGTGATTGGATGTGGCCGTGAGCAAGACGGGCTGTATCGATTGGTCCAAACACCTTATGCTGGAGCATCATCTCATTCTAATGGACTTGTCTCTCCTTATCTATGGCATCTGCGCTTTGGTCATCTTTTATTTCAGAAACTGCATCAAATCCTTCCTCAAATCTCACCTCGCTCGTAGTTCAATTGTGAAGCATGTCAGTTAGGGAAGCATCATCGATCCGTCTTCCCTAGTCGTCAGAGTCGAAGCAGTAACTCTCCTTTTGAGTTTTTCCATGTAGACATTTGATGTCCAAGTCGTGTACCCGATCATCAGGGACACATGTTTATTTAGTTGCTGTGGATGATTTTAGTCGTTTGCCTTGGGTTTTCTTGTTGAAGAATAAATCAGAAGCGGTCAATACTATTATGAATTTTATTAAAGAAGTGCAGAATATTTTTTCCACCCTATCAAAATTGTGCGAACTGATAATGCTCTTGAATTCTGTAACCATATACTATCTCAATTCTTTTCATCTCACGACATTCTGCATCAAACATCTTGTGCTTACATGTCCCAAAAGAACGGTGTCGCAGAAAGAAAGCACCGTCTCCTTCTTGATGTCACTTGTATGCTCCTTGTCCAGAGTTGTGCTCCGCAATCATTTTGAGGCGATGCGGTTCTCACAACATGTTACCTCATTAACCTCATGCCCTCATCGATGTTGGGGGAGAAGATACCTTTCTCCCATATTTTCCCTGATAAGGAGTTTTTCTCCCTTACCCCCCGTGTTTTTGGGTCTGTTGCGTTCGTCCACCAGTTGTCTCCAGGGATTGACAAGTTCTCCCGTAGGGCTGTCAAATGCGTTTTTGTCGGGTATTCCAAGGCTCAAAAAGGTTATCGTTGCTATGATCCGTTACGTCCGAGGTATTATGTCAGTGCAGATGTCACGTTTTTTGAGTCGGTCATGTTCTTCTCTCCTGTAGGCGACATGTTGGCACCATCAAATTCAGATGATGAGATCTATATTCCTCCACCCATCTATCCACCATCACCTCCACCACCACAACCTCCACCACCATAACCTCCACCAGCATTACCTCCTCCCATTGTTTTGGTTTCTCCTTTACCACATCACTACAATCGGCAGCCAACCCCTGCTCATGATCATGGCCAATCATCAAGCATGCCCCACGTTTCCTCTGACAACATTACTTTTAATGTTGGGTCTAATTGTGTTTCTCAGCAGGGGCTATTTCAGGAAGGAGATGATAAGGAAAGTGGTACAGATGATGCAGAAATTGATTTACCTATTGCTCTGAGGAAGCAGAAGCGTTCATGTGCCTCATATCCGATTGCTTCTCATGTCACCTTTGAGCGTCTGACGGGTGACTTCAGGAGTTTGCAGTTGCTTTGTCCGCTGTGGATATACCATGGACATACCAGGAGGCATTGACTGATAGTAGATGGCGTCTGGCTATGAAGGAAGAGATAGCGGCTCTTCAGTCGAGAGGTACTTGGAGCCTTATTCCAACTCCTTCTGGGGCATCAATAGTAAGTTGCAAGTGGGTATTTACAGTGAAGCAAAATACAGATGGTAGCATTGATAGGTACAAGGCTCGACTGGTTGCCCGGGGGTTTACTTAGACATACGGGTGGATTATCTTGACACATTTTCTCCTGTTGCTCGTCATTCTACCTTACGGATTCTTTTATCTGTTGCCGTGATTCGAGATTGGCCCCTGTTTCAATTGGATGTCAAGAATGCTTTCTTGTATGATGATCTTCAGGATTAAGTCTACATGCAACAACCGTCAGGGTTTGCTGTTGAGTGGAAGTGTTCACAAGTGTGTAGACTTCATAAGGCAATCTATGGCCTTAAGTAGAGCCCGAGAGCTTGGTTTCAGAAGCTCTCAGATTTGGTTGAGAAGCAATGGTTCAAACGGTCGAATGCAGATCATTCTCTCTTCGTACAGAGGACTTCCAGAGGTACGACTGTTATTATGGTGTATCTTGTGATATACTTATACAGGAGATGATATGCATGGAATAAAAAGAGCAAAAGAATTTCTAGGCCGTGAATTTGTTTCCAAGGATCTAGGAGCGCTTAGATACTTTCTGGGATTGGAGTTCGCCAGAAATCAATAAGGGCTAGTGATGACTAGAGAAAATATGTCACTGACCTGCTAAGTGACACGGGTATGCTTGGATGTTGGCCTGCTTCTACACCCATGGATCCGAGCATTAAGCTGTATGATGATGATACTGATGAGGTTGACAGGAGAATATACAAGAAATGGTGGGAAAGCTTCTTTATGTTACCATTGGTCCATTACCAAACATGATATTTCATTTGCAGTCCGTAGAGTGAGCCAGTTCATGGAACAATGTTGTGAGGTACATATGGATCATATACAAATGATACTAAGGTATCTTAAATCATCTCCAGGTGCCGGGCTGTTGTTTAAAAAGGGGGCACTATTACTATCTCAGCATGCGTAGATGCAGACTACGCAGGGTGCCCAAATGACATGAAGTCTACATCAGGATTCGTTATATTTGTCATAGAGTCACTTGTCTCATGGAAGAGTAAGAGACAAATCGTGGTTGCTAGATCCAATGTTGAATCTGAGTATAGAGCTATGACCCAAGCATGTACAGAAGTGATGTGGGTCCGAGCAGTCCTGACAGATCTATATATAGATGTTCCTCTTCCCATGTCGCTGAAATGCAACAATTAGGTTGCATTATTCATTGCTAATAATCCCGCATTTCACGAGAGGACAAAGCACATCGAGGTTGATTGCCATTATATATGCGATATGATCCAGAAAGGCTTCATTTCTACATCCCATGTCAGCTCAGGAGACCAGACGGCAGACATTTTCAGCAAAGCCTTACTTAGAGGGGGGGGTCCTTCCAGAAGTGCTTATCCAAGCTGAGCATGATAGATATTATGCTCCATCTTGAGGGGGAGCCATGGAAGGCCGTATCGATATCGATATCGTTTCGATATTGTATCGATACGATATTTCGACGATATATCGACGATATATCGACGAAATATCGCCCATATCAATGAGCTTTTGTGAAGAAAATGTCTGGAAATCGGGATATATCGCCATATCGGTGCCCATATCGGTCCCATGTCGATATCGATATATCTGCGATATATCGCCGATATATCGCGATATTTCCTTCCATAGGGGAGCGTAGAGATATATTTCATGTTTTTGTATCTTTTATCTATTTTCTTTTCTCTTTGTCTACCTTATGTAATTTGCCCATAGGTCTCTCCCTATATAAGAGAGCCTAGGGCTCAAGGAATAATTATCTCTCTTTAGTTTCCCAGCATTTATGTAGAAAGACGTTAGTGTTGAGGTCCTTGAGGGCATGTCCCAATCTCAATAGTCAATTGCCCGGTCTGTATTTGCGTGTTGGGTGGGGATAGAAATCATGCATCTGTTCAGTTATAGAGGTATTGCAGAGGTCTGGAAGAAGGTTATGATGAGATGGTTGGACACTTCAAGCTATGAGCAATTCTCTAAGAGTTTTGGTACCTCAATGTACCGGTCTATATCTAAATGGACCATAGTTTTTGCTCAGTCAAGGAGAGAGACACTACAAGGAGAATGTATTGGTGCATGTGCTTTGTTTGTTCAAGTCCTGAATGTCACACTTTAATTATTAACGTTTATCGAAATGGAGTGTTTGTGTGATTACTTGACAAGGGTGACCAACTCTTTTTATCTTTTATAAATGTTGCTTTTAAATTGTGTGGCTGAAACGCTTTAGCGTACACACATTGTAATGGTCAAACTACCAAATTGCGGCCAAGCTGCTCAAACAAAACAACTTTAAGGGGATTTTACATAAACGCCTCATGTAAATATTGGAAATTTCATGAATGATATCGTATTCTATCTATTTACATAAATTATCCTACAAAGTTGTGTGGACCCAATACGATGCTCTATCAAAAAGTTAGATATTTGTAATGGAAGTTAATATCATTATCCTGACAGATATATCATGTATCAATGGTCATTAGCGGAAAACACTTCACCAACATATTTATGAGTTGGGAGGTTATCTTGACATTTTATAGATAATGGTTTTTTTTTCTATTCTTTTTCATGTTTTTTGCACTTTATCCCTTTCTCGGACTTTAAGAGTGTTGTTAACCCAAAAAAATCATGTCTAACTGATGTATCTACAAGAAATTGACAAAAAGAGCGTGTACATAAATAAGTAAATGTTTGTAGAGGTATTTATGTAATTACATGAGAAATATGACTTTGTGAATATGTAATTTTATAGGATATGCATGTTAAAATATCTTCGTTTGATTATATTTCCTGACGATAGTATAACGGTGGCCTGGAGGAAGTTTTTCCAAGTAGGGTAACCCTACAAGATGTGGAAAATCTCATTCCATTTTAACTTGAATAAATGGAGAAATATTACATCTTCCAAATGAGAATGTAAAAAAATCATCCAAAGAAGGTCGTTTCTTTCTTTCTGTATTTAGGAATATATATACATATATATATATATAGAGAGAGAGAGAGAGAGAGGAATATATATAGGGTTGATCCAGTGAGAGCCAAAAACTGTGAGAGCATGAGAGCAGTGATTCTAGACTACTAGATTCTGTCATCTCTCTCCTGATTGATTGAAGGAGGAGAGAGATGAATGGAATCTAGTGGTCCAGATTCACTACTCTCACGCTCTCACAGTTTTTGGCTCTTACAGGATCAACCCTCATATATAAATAAGAGGGCTGATCCTGTGAGAGCAAAAAACTGTGAGAGCATGAGAGCAGCGATATTAATGGTCCAGACTCGATGCTCTCATGCTCTCACATGCTCTCACAGTTTTTGGCTCTCACAGGATCAACCCTCTATATATATCACTGAAGACAAACATTTTAATTTCCTTGTTTTAACTAATATAATGGCTGCACGGATCCATAATCCTGATGTATTCTAGATTATTGAAATATTTGGTGCTATTTAGTTGAAACATCTACTTTTCTCAGCCGGGCAAGACATTGAGTGCTAGAAGATGGCATTCTTCATTCTCTGAGGATGGTCGATTGGATATAGCTAAAGTGCTTGCCAGAATCCAGAGTGGGGTAAGACATTCTTCTAAGAAGCAGACTTTCTGTCATGAATGTGCCACTTCTTTGTAGTGATTTTGAGCGCAATAAAATTTGGTTATGTTATTCATGTAATGAAGATCTGTTCATTCTTGTTTGCTGTTATAAGTTCTCCTAACTGCATATGGGTAAGAAGCCGTGATTCAGTAGTGCATCTTCAAATTAAGATTTCTAATGTTACTGTGCATGATCTTTATCAGAGTAAATATATCAAATTTCAGTTCAGCTGTGCATCGAAATTCTTTATGTCAATACTTGTATGTATTGTATTTATGTGGCATGCTCAATCACAAGAAAATGAAGACCTTGTTTACGTTTACATGGACTTCCTTCTTCCTGTTTGGACTCAGCCAATTTATTCTTGATAATTTTCCTAACACAATGTTGATAATAATTTACCAATATAATTTCTCCATATATAGTTATAAGTATTTTCTTCTATAGAATTGCAAGTAATGTTCAAGACTATTGTAAAAAGATTATACCGTGAACCATGAGAATTTGTAGTAGTTTGTTAGTGTGAAATCTTGGTGTTGACGCATATTGAATAACTGTACCTCTTTGTTATTTTATTTTTCCTGTTATTCTCTTTATGTAATTTACCCATAGGCTACTCTCCTATATAAGAGAGCCTAGGGCTTATGGAATAGATCATCTCATTCCCTTTTCTCAACATGGTATCAGAGCGACGGTCCTAGACCGGAGTTCTCGAAACCCTAACCCTAACCCACCCCACCCGCCGGCCCTCTTCTTCTCTCTCTCTCTCGATCGGCGCGCCTCCAACGCCGCCGCCTCTGCCGTGCACGCCTGTGTGCATCACCTGTGCATCTCCTGCGCGCTCTGCAGCCCCTGCGCGCTGTGCGCAGCCCCTGCGCAGCCCTTGCACAGCCCCTGCACTGCCCTTGCGCAGCCCCTGCGCAGCCCTTGCGCATCCCTTGCGCAGCCCTTGCGCGCTGTGCGCATCCCCTGCGCAGCCCCTGCGCGCTGAGCATCCACTACGTGCGCGCATCTCCTGTGCGGCCTGTGCGCAACTCCTGCGTGCGTGTAGGTCTTAGCACAAACATCTTCATGGGGATAGTTGCTTGAAGTCTACACATGCAACTACCCCCATCTATGGTATTGTAGACAAAACATATCGTTTGTCAATCGTTCCAGTCTTTATTTTTCAATATGTCAGAGAGCAAGGCAGATATCCCATCTATTGGCGCATTCCGTGGTCCAGCGCCTATTGTCAAGATGGACGGTACCAACTATGAACTGTGGGCAATGCAGTTCATGAGCTTGATGAAGTCTACGGGTAAGAAGCATATTCTTACCGAATCAGAGCCTGCTGAGAAGACTGGAATCTATGCCTCCTGGGAGGCTGATGACGCATACGCCAAAGTCTGGCTATCTGGCACGTTGGCAATTGAGATTGCCAATGATATCCTCCATCAACCCACAGCGAAGGATATGTGGGACATTCTGGAGGCCACATATTCCCAGGAGAAGAACGAGACAAAGATTCTGCAACTCCAGCATGATATCTTCACCATCAAGCAGAATGGTAGCCCTCTACATTCTCTCTATACATCACTGAGAGGGATGTTTGAGAAGCTATATAGCTTCATGCCCTTGACAGCTACGCCAGAGCAGCAGAAGACATACATGAATGCTACTATGGTGGGTGTGTTTCTCGCTGCACTTGATCCAGAGTATGAGGCAGCACGTTCTTAGATTTTGGCGGACTCGACTATTCCTCCCATGGAGGAAGCTTTTCACAGATTGAGTAGGATCACAGTGCCTTCAGCAGCTGCGAGTCAGAATTCCTCAGCTATGGCGGCTAACAGAGGCCGCGGTTTTCATCACCAGGGCCGTGGACGTACTCCTCGTGGAAGGGGTGGCCGCACTAGGCCAACATGCACATATTGTCACCGAGTCGGACATAATGAAGACACATGCTATTCGAAGCATGGATTCCCTGCATCTGCACGAGCCGCTGAGCAGATAGAGCCCCCATCTGCTGCTACCCTGGATCAACGATTTGATGATCTAGTTGCTCGCCTCAGGGGCATCATACCACCATCTGGTCCAGCACCGACTACAGAGTGTCATACTGATGCTGCTGCCTCTGCCTCTGCATCTACTAGTACTTCAGGTAGTACACTTGCACTCCACAGTAGTAGATCTGATACACTGCCATGGATCATGGACTCGGGCGCTACACATCATCTATGTGGCGACCAGAGTCTACTTACAGGATACACTCAGATCCCTCCAGGATGGACAATAGTGATTGCTAATGGCACGCATTCCCCTATCACTGGTCAGGGGGAGATTAGATTGACACCTTGTATGCAGCTTAAGAATGTCCTACATGCACCACATTTTTCTATGAATCTGTTGTCAATTAGTCAGATTACGAAGGATCTCCATTGTCGAGCTATTTTTGATCCATCTTCTTTGATTTTTCAGGACATCCGTACGGGCAACGTGATTGGTCATGGCTATGAGTAAGGAGGCCTTTACCGTCTGAACCAGACCCCATTTGCTGGAACCACATCCTCTCCTGCTGGACAAGTATCTCCTCTCCTGTGGCATCTGCGTTTTGGTCATTTACCGCTTCAGAAGTTGTGTCGAGTTCTACCCTATAGTCTCTCTCACACACCTATCCAGTGCGAGGCATGTCAGTTGGGAAAGCATCACAGGTCGTCCTTTCCCAGTCGTCCAGGTTGGAGTAGTAACTCCAAATTTGAGTTATTTCATATAGATGTCTGGGGTCCGAGTCGTGTTCCCGATCATCAGGGACACAGGTTTTACATTGTATTTGTGGATGATTTCTCGAGAGTGTCATGGGTGTTTCTTATGAAAAATAAATCTGAAGCAGGAAATATTATTATCCATTTTCTAAATGAAATCAGAATGTTTTCTCCACATCTGTCAAACTTGTGAGAAGTGATAATGCTTTAGAGTTATGCACCCACACTTTGGCCAATTACTACTCCTCAAAAGGGATTATTCACCAAACCTCTTGTGCTCATACATCTCAACAGAATGGGATTGCTGAGAGAAAACACCGTCACCTTCTTGATGTCACAAGGTCTCTTCTTATACACAGTCATGCTCCCTACTCCTACTGGGGTGATGCAGTTCTTACTGCATGTTACCTAATCAACCGTATGCCCTCGTCTGTCTTGAATGAACAGATTCCTTTTTCACTCATTTACCCAGACAAGGATTTGTTCACTCTTACTCCTCGTGTGTTTGGGTCAGTCGCATTTGTCCATCAGTTGTCGCCTGGTACTGACAAGCTCTCTCCTAGAGCTGTCAAGTGTGTCTTTGTGGGGTACTCTAGAACTCAAAAGGGGTACAAGTGTTTTGATCCAGTGCGTCGGCGGTATATGATCAATGCAGATGTTACATTTTTTGAATTTGTCATGTATTTTTCAGCATCTGTAGACATGCAGCTACCACCTATATCTCCTGATGCCATATTAATGACACCACCGCCACCACTTCAAACAACACCAGCGCCACCACCATCGCCACCACCACCACCACCACCGCTACCACCAGCGCCACCGCTAGTCTCTCCACTACCATTCCATTACACCCGCAGGCCTCCTCCAGCTCATGGTTCTGACCCGTCAACTAGCTCGCCTATGGTATGTAATGAAAATATTAATGTTGATGGATCTAACGACATTTTACAGCAGGATGTAGTGCAAGAGCATGGTGAGAATACATATGATTTGGATGTTCCAATTGCTCTACGCAAGCCGAAGAGAAGCTGTGCCAAATATCCATTATTAGCAGCTGTGTCTTTTGAGAGGCTATCTGGAGACTTCAGGACGTTTGCATTGGCACTTTCAGCTACAGACATTCCTCGGGATCATCATGATGCTTTGCAGGATGCTAGATGGCGGCTAGCAATGGAAGAAGAAATGGCGGCACTTCAATCCAGAGGAACCTGGACCTTGGTTCCAATACCTCCAGATGTCAGCTCGGTGAGTTGCAAATGTGTGTTTACAGTGAAGCACAATGCAGATGGTTCCATTGACAGGTACAAGGCACACCTTGTTGCACGTGGCTTCACACAGACATACGGGGTAGATTACCTTGACACATTCTCCCCTGTGGCGTGTCATTCCACTCTACGGATCCTGTTATCAGTTGCAGTTGCTAGAGACTGGCCGCTTTATCAACTGGACGTGAAGAATGCATTTCTATATGGCGACTTGCAGGAGGAAGTCTATATGCAACAACCACTTGGGTTTGCTGTTGAGGGGGAGTGTTCCAAGGTATGCAGATTACATAAGGCCATCTATGGCCTTAAGCAGAGCCCCAGAGCATGGTTTCAGAAGCTTTCAGATCTCTTTGAGAAACAAGGATATAAACGCTCCAATGCTGATCATTCCTTGTTTGTACAGAAGATGGCCAGAGGTATCATTGTAATCATGGTTTATGTTGATGATATCTTGATTACAGGTGATGATGACCAAGGCATTAAGCAGGCAAAGGAAAGGCTGGGGACCGAGTTTGTCACCAAGGATTTGGGAGTCCTTAGATATTTTCTGGGGCTGGAGTTTGCTAGAAATCCATATGGATTAGTCATGTCACAGAGGAAGTATGTTACAGATCTACTGAGTGAGACAAGTATGCTAGGGTGTCGACCTGCTACGACACCAATGGATCCTAGCATGAAGCTGTATGATGATGACACAGAAGAGGTGGATAAGAGAAGGTACAGAGAACTGGTAGGCAAACTACTGTATGTCACGATCACTAGACCTGATATATCATTTGCAGTGAGTCGTGTGAGCCAGTTCATGGAGCAACCACGTCAGGCCCATATGGATGCAATACACATGATTCTGAGATATTTAAAATCATCTCCAGGTGCAGGCTTGCTATTTAAGAAAGGAAAGGAGATCTCTATCACGGCATGTGCGGATGCAGACTATGCAGGATGCCCCAAGGACAGGAAGTCCACATCAGGATTTGCAGTCTATGTTGGAGATGCTCTAGTTTCGTGGAAGAGCAAAAAACAGACAGTGGTAGCTAGATCCAGTGCTGAATCCGAATACAGGGCTATGGCCCAGGCTAGCACAGAAATGATGTGGGTGAAATCCTTACTTGCAGATCTATGTCTTGATATACCTCTTCCTATGATGTTGGAATGTGACAATCAGGCCGCCTTGTTCATTGCAAATAACCCAGCCTTTCACGAGAGGACCAAGCACATTGAGGTCGACTGTCACTACATACATGACATGATTCAGAAGGGGTTCATTGCTACATCTCACGTCACATCAGAGAATCAGACTGCTGATATTTTCACCAAGGCATTACTTCGAGGCCCATTCCAGAAGTGTGCGTCCAAGCTGAGCATGATTGATATCTATGCTCCATCTTGAGGGGGAGTGTTGACGCATATTGAATAACTGTACCTCTTTGTTATTTTATTTTTCTTGTTATTCTCTTTATGTAATTTACCCATAGGCTACTCTCCTATATAAGAGAGCCTAGGGCTTATGGAATAGATCATCTCATTCCCTTTTCTCAACACTTGGCATTACCATGGCAGAACATGTGGATTACATGCCCATGCTTTATTCTTGAAGGGTATTGCTGAAAAATACTTTTTTTCATCTAAAGAAAGATTCACATATAATTCTATTGATATTAGCATCACACTTTAGCAGTATCTATCAATGACCGGGAAGTTAGTGCTGAGGAACTGGAGGCTGCACATGCTCAAGTGAAAACGTTATTGTTAATACAATGTTATTTGTTTTGGAGTGCCATCATACAATTCCTGCCTTGCATCCGAACTTGCCAGTTATTTAATGATCAATTGTATGCATATTTCAAATAAGTTTAAATGGTACTAGTCACTGAAAAGGTTATCAAACATCGATGTACTTTCCAAAAGATCATAAAAGTTTGATGGTGGGTGAACTCCACGTTTAGCTTGTCCTTGCCTTTTTTCTCTATATATAAGAGCATCAACACTTCTAACATAAATATTGACATTATGGGCAACACTATATCATCAGTCAAGATAATATATAGTTCCTTTAACATAAATTCATTTTGAGAACCTGCTCTTATAGTAGGTTAACTTCCATACTACCCATCGGATTCTATTATTGGTTACATCTAAGGTCAAAAGTGCTTAGCGAATTTGCTTCTCTATTCAACGCCTACGGACAGAGTTGTATGCTTTCACATAAAAATGATGTGGAGCTTGATCTGATTTGTTAACTTGTAGCAACTAGAAAAGATGATGCAATTATCAATGAGGAGATGGTGTGCTTCTCTACACGTGGAGACGTCCAAAAACGAATTTAACGTTTGTATGAAATTTCTGTAGCATGCAAGTTATTTCATGAAATCAGTTACGAGGTAAATTGTATACTGTGAATCAGCTGAATTTATCATAAATGTTTTTTTAAACAAAATGATTGATCAAATTTATGTTTTTATTTTAATTTAGCGTTACTTTCGAAAAGGACAAACTCCTGGTTCTATAAATTCTTGCTGTTTCTGCTTGATGCTTTTTTTCTTCTTTTCAAAGAACATTTAATTGAGGTTGGGATCATATCATATGCATGAAAAGCAATTCAAGTTTAGACAGGTTCAGATCCATTAGTCAAGTTATATGCATCTTTGGTCCTTTCTTAACATTCTCTCGGTATCAGGGTGTTCATCCGTCAATCAAAGGAGTGGTATGGGAGTTCCTGCTTGGTTGCTATGATCCAAACAGTACTTTTGATGAGAGGAGTCAGCTAAGGCAAGAAAGAAGGTGCTTTCATATCTGACTCTCCCTATAGTGTAAAGAAAATATCTTCAATATGTACGTGCACAATTTGGCCCTTCCCTATAAGTGTGCGAACTCTGTGTATAGTGCCTATTCTTTTTTCGATAGTGGTTTGATATTCTTTATGGATGATAATGATGTTTTTGCTTATATATATATATATCTCCATTACATTATTGAATATTGCAGGGACCAATACGGAGCTTGGAAAGCTGCATGCCAGGTGATGGAGGCAACAATTGGAAGTGGAAAATTAATCTCTACACCTATAATATCTGAAGATGGCCGACCTATCCAAGACGAGGACACTCTTTTAGATGATAATAAAGATTTCTCTGAAGAACTCAGTAGACATACACACGATGATGTTGCAGAAACAGACAAGAAGGTCCTCCAGTGGAAGCTTACATTGCATCAGATTGGTAATTTTTTTCTCATTTGCAACTTGACATTTCGTCTTTAATATGTTGCAATAAATTAGGGAGAAACTGTGATAACGTTGTAAGTATAGGATGTTTTTCATTTTTTACCGCCACTTTTAGCTGTCCCTCTTGTTCATTGGAAGAGTGTAAACCCATGGTGAGTCTGTTCCTCTCATTTTAATTTCTAGGTTTTGAAACCCACCACTAATTTACACTATCCTTCAATGCCTACGTCTTTGCCTACTGCAGACATTTGTGATATACCTTCAACTACTTATAACGGTGACAATATTACAGTTTCAATCTCTCCATGTGCGGGATATTAGTGATATTGTAGTTTCAGAATCTCCATGTGCAGAGATTACTTCAGAGGTGTGTGAGATTAGTCGCTCCTATTGACACCTATCCTAGTTTGACGACAGCGTGGTTTGTCCTCAATATTATCATTTAAGTAAGCAACTGATTTTTGGAATACATTCTAGTTTTCCACCTTTGCAAACTAGTTAGTAGTAGGATAAACTACACTTAGTCAACTATTATCGGAATTATATTCCATCATTAAAATGTAACAAGTAGGGTCGAACTCATTCTTTTCTGAGTATGTAATGTCTTTTAAATATAGGACTGTTCAAATATAAAATATAGAATGTGGAATCAAAGAACAAGAACAAAACAGTGATTTATGCGGAATCCTTTCTAAAGGAGTTAATGCCACAACATGCCTTCTTGGACAATACACCTTCTTTAATTTACAGAAAATGAAAAAGGGAAAAACTTAAATGGGCCCAAGGCCCACGACGGTATCGTGCCTCTTTGCTTCTTCTACTTCATGAAATCGGGTTTTACACATAAACCCATCTCTCGGATGGAAGGCATCCCTTTTATTCTTAAGATTGGATCATGAGTTGATCATCACGCTACTAACAATGATTATTAGCTCCATCACCTTGTGTTGTTAGACATCATAGCGTTTGATGCATTGCAGGCTCATGGTGTCGCCTTGATTAGACACCTCCATCGCTTTGAACAAGCGCCACATCAAGCATTGGAATTTGTTATGCAAGTGTCTTTACTGTGCTCTTCCCATTGAACACAAGGGTTGTCTACTACCTTCTTTTGACATGCCATATTGGCCTCATAAGGTCAAATATAATCTCCTCTTTACAATCTTGACATTGTCGTTGAAAAAAAGACTCGAATCATTGTAAATGTTTAGCCTTGTAATACCCTTTGGTCATAAATGGTGGAGTTTTTGGGTACAAACTATATGGTACAGGACCATTTTTCTTCAAAAAAAGATCATAATAACTACGAATTTCAACATCTCTAGATCGAAACTCCGTAGATCGACTTTTTCTGATATCACATGGAAATATGTAATATATAATGCATAATCAAAGAATCCTACTCAAGAGAAGTCGTGTTATGGATATTGCATTATGTTCTTATTAAGTACAAGGAATGTAGGGTTCTATATATAGCCCTACCAACATAGTCAAGTTCCATCTCTAACCAATATGGGGCTAAACATGGATGTCATACGTTAGTCTCAATTTTTCAATTAACTCAACAAGCACTAAGCAAAAAAGCCACACTAATTATCAATACATATAGATTTATACCATCAGTAAAAGATATCACAATTCTGTGCACTTTAGTAGCACATCATCATGCTTGCGTGGGGGCAACAATCACATAACAGAGGGAACAAGTGCAACATCGAGCTAATGGAAGCATGCTAGTCAAGGCAGCAAAAATCAACCGTTAGTTGGTTCGATTAATCAGGTCAGTGGGATGGTCAACTGAATACACAATATGCATTAGTCAGTAAGTGGTTGATTAGTCGTCTAACTTTCTTTGACACTCATCTTTGTAAACGGATAGTAGCCATGAAGGACATTGGGATTTTACGTGGAATGCTACTCCATAAGGAGCATGATGAAACCACAGGATAAGGCCTCTCAAAGACCGAATAATATGTTATTTCTCTCTCAGTGAATACATGTGGTGTGGGGATTCTTATATAGACCCACCAATATGTGACCAAGACCCACAAATATTAAACAATGTGGCACTAAACTTGTGGATGTGGTAATTAGATCCTATAAGGATCTAATGTCTCATATATGGACACATACTTTGACACCCCCTCAAGCTGGAGCATGCAATACTCAGCTTGGATGAATAGAAAGAAAGCGCTCATTTAATTATAAAATACAAGACACTATAGACAATATCAACTAACGCATACTATGTTGGTTGCCCGCTAAGGATGTTGCTTCTCATGCCATGTTGGTGAGGAGGAATTGATGGTTGGAGTGGAACGAGTTTTCTCGTTAGAGAATGTGTGCTTTATACTGCGTCTGTCAGAGTCATTAGAAGGTTCAGAATTGAACCGAGTCTCCTCGTTGGAGAACTTATGCTATGCATATTGTCAGAGTCGAAAATGCTCTATTGTGTTATTCCATAGAGCCCTAGGTCTCTTATATAGAGAGAAAACCCTTGGGTAAATTACATAGACATACAAGAGGTAAATAAGAAATACGCAACGGTAACATAACGTAAAACTCTACACTCCCCCTCAAGATGGAGCATAGATATCAATCATGCTCAGCTTGGAAGAGCATCTCTGGAAAGGTCCTCTGAGCAATGGCTTGGTAAATATATCAACAGTCTGATCCTCTGAATTGACGTGTGAAGTGGAAATCAAGCCCTTCTGGATCATGTCTCTAGTGTAGTGACAATCCACCTCGATGTGCTTTGTTCTTTCATGAAAAGCTGGATTATTGGCAATAAACAATGCTGCATGATTGTCACATTGAAGCTGCATGGGTAAAGAGACATTTACATTCGAATCTTCCAAGACTGCTCGAACCCACATCATTTCTGTGCTTGCTTGTGCCATGGCTCTATATTCGGATTCAACACTATATCTCGCCACAACAATTTGTTTCTTGCTTTTCCAAGAAACCAAAGAGCGTCCTATAAAGATAGCAAATCCTGAAGTAGACTTACGATCCTTTGGGCACCCTGCATAGTCTGCGTCTGCACAAGCGGAAATGAACAGATCTGTGTCCTTTCTAAATAACAAACCCGTGCCTGGAGAAGACTTTAGGTATCTCAATATCATATACAGGGCTTCCATATGGACTTGCCTAGGCTGCTCCATAAATTGACTCACCCGGTTTACTGCAAAAGCAATATCCGGTCGAGTTATGGTGATGTATAGAAGCTTACCCACCATCTCTCTGTATCTTCTTTTGTCCACCTCTTCGGTATCATTGTTGTATAGTCTCATACTTGGGTCCATAGGAGTGCTCGACGGTCTACATCCAACCATTCCTGTTTCAACTAGCAAGTCTGTGACATATTTTCTTTGGGTCATTACCATTCCTTGTGCATTTCTCGCAAACTCTATCCCCAGAAAATATCGTATTGTACCTAGATCATTCGTAATAAACTGACTTCCCAAAAGAGATTTAGTCATCTCGATTCCCTAAGCATCATCTCCTGTAACCAGAATATCATCAACATATACCATGACGACCACTGTACCTCTGGGAGTCTTCTGGATAAACAAGGAATGGTCCGCATTTGATCTTTTGAACCCCTGTCGTTCAATCAGCTGGGAAAGCTTCTGGAACCATGCCCGTGGACTTTGTTTAAGGCCATAGATTGCCTTATGAAGTCTACACACCATGTGAGTCTCCCCCTCAGCAGTAAAACCCGGTGGCTGCTGCATGTAGACTTCCTCTTGTAGATCACCATACAAGAATGCATTCCTGACATCAAGTTGGAAAATGGGCCAATCACGTACCATGCCAACAGATAGGAGAATGCGAAGCATTGAGTGTCGAGCCACTGGTGAAAATGTATTCAAATAGTCGACCCCATAGGTTTGGGTGAAGCCCCGTGCAACAAGTCTGGCCTTGTACCGGTCTAGACGTCCATCTGCATGATATTTAACTGTGAACACCCACTTGCTACTAACCACAGAAGCACCAAGAGGAATAGGAACTAGGGACCAAGTCCCTCGAGACTGTAAGGCACACATCTCCTCCTCCATAGCTAAACGCCAGCTATCAATCTTCATGGCTTCTTGATAAGTCCGTGGGATCTCAACCGTCGAGACTGCTGCTGCAAACCTCTAGAAATCACCAGTATGACGATGAAAACGACACCTGAGACGCAAGAGGATAGGACGCACATTGCCTCTTCTGCTTCCTATGAGCAATAGAACGATCAAGATCATTATCCACTGTACTGACCGGATCCTCCGCCTGTAGCAAAGATTCCTGCACTGGTACATTATCTAACCCATCATTAGTGATAACATCGGAGCATACCTGAGGCGTGCTGGATGGTTGACGTGTAGCTTGAGCAGGCCCTGACCGCCTTGTGTAGAACTTAGGAAATGGGGGAATGGGATGATATGGAGGCGGTGGTGGTGGTGGTGTAGACTCAGATTGACCTAGACTTGGTGGTAGAGGATCATAGACATTATCATCCGGAGATGTGGAGGAAACCAACCTGTCACCTGTAAGGGAGAAGTACATAACTGGCTCAAAAAATGTAACGTCAGCACTAACATAGTACTTGTCGTTAATAGGGTCATAGCAGCGATATCCTTTTTGTGTCCGAGAGTAAGCCACAAATACACACTTAACACCTCTAGGAGAGAGCTTGTCAAGTCCTGGAGACAAGCGGTGAACAAAGGCGACTGTTCCAAAGACACGAGGGGTAAGTGAAAACAAGTCCTTATCAGGAAAGAGAACAGAGATTGGAGCTTTTTCCCTAAGAACGGAAGAAGGCATACGATTAACCAGATAACATGCTGTAAGTATAGCATCTCCCGAAAAAGCTAATGGTGCACAACTTTGAATAAGTAATGTGCGAGCAATATCAAGAAAGTGCAGATGTTTCCTCTCCGCGACACCATTTTGTTGGGATGTGTACGCACAGGTAGTTTGGTGAATAATGCCCTTAGAGGAAAGAAACTGAGCAAGAGAACGAGTGCAAAATTCCAATGCATTATCCGTACGCATATATTTAACAGTAGACGAAAAAACATTCTGCACTTCATTGATAAGGTTTTTGATAACACTTCGTGCTTCAGATTTATTCTTAAGAAGAAAGGTCCAAGAGATACGAGAGAAATCGTCAACCACAACAAGATAAAACCTGTGTCCCTGATGATACGGGACACGACTAGGACCCCAAATATCTATATGAAATAACTCAAACGGGGAGCGACTGCTCCGACTCTGACGACCAGGGAAGCTAGAACGATGATGCTTCCCTAACTGACAAGCTTCACAACGAAATGAAGAACTCGGAGAGATCTGTGGCAGGAGGTGACGCATCTTCTGGAGCGGAAGGGTGACCAAAGCGAAGATGCCATGTATACGGAGAAACGGATCCCTGAGAGTGAAGTGAGACACCAACATAGGAATTCCGTACTAGACGATAGAGGCCGTTAAGCTCAGAACCACATCCAATCACCCTTCCCATTAGTATGTCTTGAAAAATGACAGAAGATGGGTCAAATATAGCACGACAGTGCAAATCTTTTGTAATCTGACTAATTGATAATAAATTCGTGGAGAACTCAGTTCATGTAAAACATTCTGTAAGTGCATGGAGGGTGATACGGAAGTCTCCCCCTGACCCACAATAGGGGAATGAGTGCCATCAGCTATGAGCACGGAACGACCAGACTGAATATCCCTGTAGGACTGTAGTATATTTCTGTCATGGCAGAGATGATGGGTGGCTCCAGAGTCGATAATCCAACATGATAGATCGTGGTTATGACGAAAGGCAGAAGTACTACCTGAGGTACTAGCTGACGCAGAAGCCACAACATCAGATGTATCGGCAGCCTCTGACGATGACTGTGGCATAATGTCACGAAGCCGTGCCACAAGCTCCTCGAACCTGCGATCTGGAGTAGATGTTGACGAAGCCTGAACATGATCAGCTACACGTGCCGAAGGAGGAAATCCATGCTTGGAATAGCATGTATCCTCGGAATGACCAGTGCGACGACAGAATGAGCACGTTGAACGCATACGACCTCCTCGGCCACGTGCGCTACCTCTACAGCCACGAAATGAAGACGAACTACCTCATCCTCTGGAAACCGCCATTGCAGAAGGTGGAGTAGCTGCACTGGAGGGAACAGAGATACGACTGAGCCTCCTGTAGACTTCCTCCATCGGAGGAATAGTGGCGTCGGCGAGGATATGAGAGCGGGCCGCCTCGTACTCCGGATCAAGGGCAGCAAGTAATACGCCTACCATAGTGGCATTGCGAAACGTCTTCTGCTGCTTTGGGGTGGCTGTAAGTGGGATGGTGCTATATAATTTCTCGAACATCCCTCGTAGGGACGTGTACAGAGAGTGAAGAGGCCGTTCATTTTGCTTCATGGTAAAAATATCATGCTGCAACTGCAGCATCTTAGTCTCATTCCGCACTTGAGAATATGTAGTAGCCAGAATATCCCACATCGCCTTGGTAGTGGGTTGATGGAGGACGTCATTGGCAATCTCCATCGTGAGCGTCCCTGACAGCCAGATCTTGGCATACGCATCATCAGCCTCCCATGAGGCATATATCCCCGTCTTCTCTGCCGGCTCATCTTCGGTAAGGATGTGCTTCTTACCACATGACTTCATAAGATCAGGAACTGCATAGTCCAGAGTTCGTAGTTCGTCCTGTCCATTTTGACTATTGGCGCCGAACCTTTAAAGGCACCTATGGAGGGCATATCAACCTTTTGATCTGACATGTTGCCGGAGAAGAAGACGTTGGGATGATAGACAAAGGAGCATCTCTCTACAAAGACTGGAGTGGATTCAAGTTCATATGTAGACTTTATGCACTTGAACCCATAGATGAAGAAGTGCCGACCGACTAGGAAGAGGAGCTCGAGGGAGGGCTACTTCAGCCCCGGCGGGAGAGGGAGGTCTCGGCGGCGGTGGGAGATGGCCGCGGCTGGAGAAGATGGCGGCGGCGGGGGTAGCTGTGGGCGGCGGGGGCTGGAGAAGAGGGCGGCGGCGGGTTGAAGAGAGGAGGTGGGCAGCGACCGAACGGCGGGGGGGGGGGGTGGAAAGAAAACCCTAGATTAGGGCTTTGGCTCTGATACCATGTCGGAGTCAAAAATGCTCTATTGTGTTATTCCATAGAGCCCTAGGGTCTCTTATATAGAGAGAAAACCCTTGGGTAAATTACATAGACATACAAGAGGTAAATAAGAAATACGCAACGGTACATCATAACATAGCGTAAACCTCTACACATATGTCATAGTCACTGAAACTAGAGCGAGTCTTCTTGTTAGAGAACTCTGAGAAACTGGATCTCTCCTACACTGGCTTAGAGAATGGGTTCTCTACTCTAGAGTTCCTATGGATCTCTCTGTATTGAGTGTCTACCATAGGTCTCTGTCATATGTGGTCCGCATGAGAACCCTAAGCCAAATAAAGAGTATGGGGACCTCTGACATAATACTCTTCCTTTCACCCATACTTGGCGAAATATAAGATGCTCGTTCAAGTTGGGAGAAGAAAATGAAGAGGGAAAATAAAAAATAAACAATACTTCTTCATCTTTTTTAATAGTCGATCCTCTTTTTCGACTTTTCTCTCCTCTTTTTTTTTTAATTTTTTCGTGTCATTTTTTGTATCCTTTTGCGAGTTTCCACATGCCAATCTAATCGTGGTCCAGAAAGAGCTGCTATTCTTCATCCTGAGCCATTGAATTCCGCTCCCTCCTAGAATCCTCTGCAGATTCTTTCTCGGTCCACTTTTCAGTATAAGTTTTTTTTAAAATAAAACATGGGTGAAGCCCTATTGGGGCTCACCTCAACGATTCATTGATTAAAATAAAAAGTTATAGAAGATGGGAGGGGGGAGATTTCAAACGAAAAGAGCATCAAAAGCACATCCCAGAGAGCACGAACTTCTCGGCCTCCCGATTCAAAACCTTAAATCGGTCCCCTTGCTATTCTTCTGAAGTGGTTAATGATGTTTTCGATGTAGAATCGCTGACCCTTGAAGATGGAATCATTTTACGCGCACCAGATCACCCTTAAAAGTAGGTATGCCTGAGAAAAATCATCCTGGGAATTGCCACCCACCATCCTAATAGAGTCCCAAAAAGCCGACGAGGAGTCAACATTGTGCCATTGAATCCCGGCCTCGCCCCAAACTTCACGAGAAGTATGGCATTTGAAGAATAGGTGCTCTAAGTCCTCATCTTCCTCATTGCATCTAGAGCAAATGCAATCTTCCGTATGAAGGAAACTGTCTCTTCTTTCTTAGACATAATGCGACCATGCCTTACTAGCCGCAGAAAAAACTTGATCTTCTGTTGTATCCTTGATTTCCAAATAAGAGTGAAATCCCGCTCCTGCTCCATCCGCCCTTCCTCTTCTCCCCGTTCAAGAAAATTATATGCCTTTTTTACGGCGAATCCCCCAGAATACCATATAAAATGGTCTTTACTCCCTTCCAGTCCATCGATCTTCTGAAGATGCTTACTTAGCTCCAAGTAATCTTGTAGCCGTTGCTCCGAGAAATGCACCGTGAAACATGGGTTTCAAACCCTGTCTGAAAAGGCATATGCAATTATACAGGCTCTATCCGCAGATAGCAGGAATAACCTCGGAAAACGAACTTTTAAGGGTTCTAAATTCTCCCATTCATCAGACCAGAATTTGAATATTTTTCCCTTACCTACCCCCGGTTGCAGCGCCTCTATTAGATTCGACAAAGTGTCTCTCAGACCCAACAACAACGATGAAGGATACTTGATATGAGGTAGTTGCAATGACCCACCAATGGAATATAGCTTCCTTAATAATCTAGAAGTGAGGTCCTCATTGGGTCCCTAAAGCCTAATGATCCACTTAGAGATCAAAGCTTCATTCATGCTCTTGATTCTAAGCACACCAAGACCTCCATTTTTCTTCCTCCTTGTTACCATTTCCCATCCAACGTGGTGTATCCTTCTTCCTGTTTACCGTCGGACCCCAAAAATCTTCTCATTATCCTTTCCAGCTGATCACAAATCCCTTTTGGTAGTTTTCTAGATGAGCAGAAAAATAGCAGCAACGTCGCAAGCATGTGTTTTAGAAGTATCGTCTTACCTCCTTTGGAAATAATTCTAGCCTTCCACCCTGCCAATTTCTTTTCTACCTTCTCAAACATCGCGCGCCAGTCAGACTTCCGAAGCCGACCCATCACCAGCGGCAGGCCGAGATAAGAAATTGGTAGCTCCCCTCGTATACATCCCAAAGCGTTTCCCAATATCATAACCTCTTCTTGGACAATACTGAAAGGAACAAATAAGGATTTATCCCTATTAATCCGAAGCCCTGAAATGTCGCCAAAGAATTCTAAAATCTTTGCAGCTCGTCTGGCTTGCTCCACATCGTCTTTTAGAAATATAATTGTATCATCCGCGTATTGCAACATTGGAATAGAGATATCCTCCTTTTGGAAACCAGAGCAGAGCCCTTCCTCTTGAGCCAACTTCATCATGACAGTTAGAGCATCGGCTGCAATGACGAATAAAAGAGGGACCGAAGGGCAGCCCTGTTTAATGCCACGCTGTGGTTGAAAAGAACCACCCTCCGGACGCCCGTTCACCAAAATAGCAAAGGAAGCTGTTGTGATGCATCTCTTCATCCAAGAGATCCACAAATTCGAAAAACCTCTTCTTTCAAGTGAATCTCAAAGGAAACGCCAGTCAAGACAATCATACGCCATCAAGAAATCGACCTTCCACAAATTCCCCTGCATCGGCTTCGCTGCCATTCATGAATGATTTTAGATGCCGTAACCCATCCGTCCCCCATAAGCCTTCGAGGAATGAAAGCCGTTTGCTCCGGGGAAATAATGTGGTCAAGGACCCCTCGCAACCTATTAGCTAGAATTTTCATAATGATTAGGTAGATGCTATTCGATAGAGCAATTGGCCGGATATCTTCGATCCGTGTTGGGTTATCCTTCTTCGGCAACAGGAAAATGAGGCTCCTATTCATTCTTTCAAATCCATGGTTGTCGTTTTTAAATTCCTGTAGAACATCCAAAACATCCTCCTTAATGACCTCCCAAGATTCTCTATAGAATACTATAGAGAATTCGTCTGGTCCCGGGGAGGCATCGGCATTCAAGGAAAAAACCGCCTGCTTGGTATCCTGCTCTGAGAATTTCGCCTCTAGCGCTTGCGCCTGCAATGCCGATATGCACCGAACGTCTTTCCCTGTCCATCTCCATCCCCTTCTAATGGACCTTCTGTTGTTAGCAACAAACCAATTTCTTATCGCTCTTCCCAATTCTTTTTCTCCACTAAATTCTTCCCCTCCGATATTGAGTTGATGAATGATGTTGCGCCTTCTTCTGTTGCTCGCCATTGCATGAAAATATTTTGTATTTTCATCCCCCTCCCTAAGCCACCTCTATTTGGATCGTTGTTTCCATTCCGCCTCCTGCTTCACATCCCCGATTTTGATGACGTTAAGATGTATATTCTTTTGTTCCAATTCTTCCGTTGATAACTCACGAGAGTCTTTCACTCTGTCAAGCCGAACCACCTCATCCTACGCAAGGTTCTGCGTCGCCTTTCTTGCCCTCCGGTTTTGATGGTCATAGAAACACATATGTCTACGAACAGAGGAAAGCTTGGTTTCAAAATGCTAAGCCGTCGATCCCATAGGATTTAAACCGCCCCAAAAAGAGGTGACCATATCCTTGAAGCCAGCCTCCAACAACCAAGAGCGTTCAAATCTGAAGCAAGAGCGAATGGCCTCATTCTCACTGGAGGACCACACAATTGGCGTGTGATCAGAGTAAGCGCGAGGAGATGACCATGCACGGTTGAGCGGGAATCTGTCGATAACCTCAGTTGATATCAGAAATCTATTAAGGCACAATCTAGCTCTGGTATTCCTCCAAGTGTATTTGCATCCATCATCATCGATAATGTCAAGGCCCATTTCCTCGATAAATTGCATCAACAACTAGGATCTGCTATCAATACCGCCCCTCCTAGGCCGATCGCAAGAGAGAAGAGTGGTGTTGAAATCGCTACCAATGATCCAAAGTGCGTCAGGGGAGGAGTCGTGGATCTCACGCAGTTCCGCGATGAATTCATCCATTCCAGCTCTGTTGCAAGGTCCATAAATATTTGTGACCATCAACACCAAACCATCTGATCTCCTCCTCAGCCCTACAAAAATGCAGCGTCGGCTGCACTCCCAGTAATTAAAAAAAAATCAGATTTCCATCCCAACGCCAACCCACCAGAAGCTCCATCCGGATGGGAGAAATGAAAATTAGTGTGTTCCCCTCCCTAAATCATCCCAAATATATGCATGTTCTCCGATAATCTTGGTTTCCTGGATTAAAATGATCTCCGCTCTTGATTCCCCGTAAAGTTTCCGCATCGCTCCCCTCTTCTCCGAACTCCCCAAACCGTGAATATTCCATGTAAGGATCTTCATAAGCTACGGGTTAGAACACGTGTGGGGATCACCCCAATACAGCTAGCCAATGAGCCATCCACTTCCAAAAGAGAATCATTCTTTTACCTCACTTGATGCCCCACATCCCAACTCTCCCCCGCCCCTGTTATCGGGGTGCCCTTTCCGATCACGTTCTTCGTCATAAATCATCCTTGAGACAGTCATACGAATTCGTCTGCGCTGCTCCCTTGTCGCTAGTCTCGAATATTGCTGCCCAAAATGCCACCCCCGCCTGATGGTTTCTGGACGGTCTTCGCCGTGACAACAGTTATTCCACATCAGCCCTTGCTTGAATGAAATGTGCTCATTATCCCCTTGTACGATTCCTGAATCAACTTCCATCCGCTCTTCCTTCTGCTCCTCGAGAGTGATCATTGCATTACTACCACAACTCGCTGAAGAGATCGGCCATCATGATGCACTTGGCCCCTTCAGCCCGGAAGAAATATCTCCAGAGCCGCCCGACTCCACTTCTGAGAGAAGTTTTGTTTGGGCCTAATCCATTGGACCAAAGGATTTTTCCGAGCCACGAGCTTGGTTGCCAGAGGATCCGGAGGAAAGGCCCGTATGAGAAAGGCAACCACCTCCGAAGAACCAAAAGGCCCCCGGATCCGAGAAAACACCTCCAACACCTACGGATCCGCGAGAGTGCGAAATGGAGCCCACTCCCCACGTTTCCTGATCCGAGAAATTATTCGGGTTAATTTTATCAAAGATCATCATTGGAGTCTGAGCATCCAGAATTTCAGCCGACACACCGAAAATGCCTCCGCCTTTAGACCTCGACGATTCATCTTCCTTGACGCTCCTACGATCCGACGGTCCTGCTTTCGTCCTCGTCTCCACTTTACCCGAGATCTCCCCCTTCGTCACCGATACCGGGAATGATGGTTTTCCCACCGTGAGAATGAGCTCTGCCTGTATCTTCGTCTGATAAGCCGCAACCTCTACTTGCACGTTCGGTCAAGGCTTTAAATGTCGGTTTCGGTCACCATTTCGGTACCGACCAAAACAGAATTTCGATGGAATTTCGGTGGAATTTCGATCGAAATTTCGGTCATTTCGATCATTTTTTGTACTAGGACCCCCATATTTCGGTCATTTCGGTCATTTCGGTCGAATTTCGATTTCGACTGGACATCGATATTCGACAGAAATTCGACCGAATTTCGCTGAAATTTGAGGCCATGCGTTCGGTGCCTCTACTTTCTCTAAACCATCTGAAATGATGGTGATGACTTTTCCAATCCTTGTAATCAAATTCTCCACAGAAAATATGTTGCGCGCCCTTAGAGGCAAGCCCTTCAATGTTAAAATCTTGTAATGCATTGAATGAGTGGTACCGTCCCGAAGCGTGGGCCTCCGCCACACCATCTCCCTCACGTTACCTCTGGCATTTTGCGAAAGTAAAAGAGTTAATTCCTTTGCCGAAAGACCACACGCATATACGAGGGGGGTTCCAATTGCACCACATCCCCACTAAAAGAAGCCCCCACTTTCTGCGCAATATCAGCCATCGCCCATTGCAGGCAGTTCTCCAAGGCAGGGCAAACGCCTACAAGAACTCTATCCAAATCCCTCATCGCATGCTGATGCAACTCACCATGCTCTGTAACCTTTGACTCTTCTTAACATAGCGAGGAAAACGTGCATCCCTTCGTAGCAGGACAAAACCGCTTGCGATGGCCGAAGCCACCACAACGGAAGCATCTGGTTGTGTTTCCGCATTCGACCGCCCGGTGGCCTCGATCACTGCATCATTTGAAACACCTCGGAGGGAGAGATCCTCTAGGTTCGTGTCCAGGCTTTTGCCGTTCACCTACAGGTTTCCAAACACGAGAAGGAAATTCTCTTTGCTCCCCTACACGAAAGTTTCTCCGCCTTGGCCCTCCGCTCGTAACTGAAAAAAATATCTCCGCCCGAAGAAATCATTACCAGGTCGATTCCGAGGATTAGTTTGTGCTCCCGCCGATGTTCTCGCCTCGGAAGCTGGTCGCCACGACGCCCCCGCTCCCCACGATGCTCCCGCTTCCATCGGTTGTATTCTTATCTTCAGTATAAGGCTTGTCAGCTTGGGAAGTATCATTGTACCAATTTTCCTAGTTGTTAGAACCGTAGTAGTAGTTCTTTATTTGAGTTGTTACATTTTGATATTTAAGGTCTCAGTCGTGTTCTTGATCACATGGGCCACATGTTCTATCTCATTGCTAATGATGATTTTTCTAGGCTTTTTGAGTTTTTCTACTGAAAAGCAAGTCTAAGGCTGGTTCTGTTATGCAAGTTTTATTATTGAAATAAAGAGTATTTTCTGCTATATTAAGTATGTTAGCTTTGAATATTGCCTTGGAGTTTTGTAGTATTCAACTCTATCAACTCTTCAGGCCCCTTGGCATCCTATATCAGACCTCTTATGCCTACTTTTCTCAGCAAAACGATGTTGCAGAATGCAAACGACATCATCTTCTTGATATTACGAGGATGCTTCTTATATATAGTCATGCTCCCCACTTTTATTTTTTGAGAGAAAAGATGGTGGCATCCTAAGTTAGGACCCACCACACGATTTATATTAACTTAAAATGAAAAAAACTTACATTGACCAAGCTAAACCATGGTTTTAAAAGGCGGTGCCTCGAGGCACAAAGGTGTACGCCTCGAGGCGAGGCGGGACCAAAACGCCCCGAGGCGCACGCCTCAGGTACATCACAAGAGGCGTACGCCTCAGCCTCGCCTGAGGCGCTCGAGGCGAGGCTGGGGCGTAAGCCTCAAAATCGTATTTTTTTAAATTTCGGCTTTTTTTTGTAAAACCGAAGGGTGGGCGGGGAGGGGGCGTTGAAAGAGAATTGATCGCTTGAAATAAGTGAAGCTCCATGATTTTGTATACATCATATTCCATTTATCATATACCTACACATACTATTTCTATTGCACACAGAATTGAGTTTGAATTGTAATAAATATTTTATATTAGTTGCAAGTTTTCAACTTGATGTTGTTATTTGGTTATATAAGTTGTGATTCGTGAATGTTAGATTAATTATCGTATATATGAAGAAGAAAGTTTGAAAATAAACACGTGAAGTAAAATAATTATTTCATTTTATTGTGAATAGCAAAATAAAAATAACATTGTTAGTAAAAAATTTCGCCCCACACCCCCGCAGGGGGGAGCGCACCTGCTCCCCCCTAGACCCCCCCACAGGCTCGCTGACCGGGCAGCGAGACCCCTGTCTTGTTGGAGTATCATATGGCAGGAGGGGATGCATACGGTTCTCCAACAACGTCCAACAAGACAAATGGTTGGGATTCAAGGTATGTTGGTATTTTTTACTTCGAACACTAAAAACTATGGTTTTTATTGTACTTTAGTATTAAGTATAGACTTTAATTCGATACTCATATAGAATTATTGAAGTTGGAGTTGGAACTTGATATTCCATATATTAGTAGCTTAGTATTACTTTTTTTGAACTACAATGCCTTCATCGCGTATGTATTGTATCTTTTACTAGTGTTAAACTATTCTTAAATGTGTTTTTGGGAAAAGTTAATATTATCATGTACTTTTTTCAATGTATTTTGCTCTAATTTTATTTTTTTTCCAAAAATTGAAGGCTTACGCCTCGCCTCAATTTTAGGAAAAACGCCTCGGACCGCCTCGCGCTTTTTTAAACCTTGAGCTAAACAAAGGGCCTTACAGTTACATTTTAGGAGACACCATCACTCTTACTAGGGTGATGTTCTTACGGCATGGTATCTTTCAACCGTATGCCATCTATGTTAAGAGAAAAGTTTTGTTTTTCAATTATGTTTCCAGATAAGGAGTTTTTCTCTCTAACACCTTATGTCTTCGACTTTGTGACTTTGTTCATCACCTAACTCTTGATTGTATCAATCTATCCCCAGAGCTGTCACATACGTCTTTGTTGGCTACTCTCGGATCCAGAAAGGACACCTGTGCTTTGATCTTGTCGAGACATGTTGCTGCTTATGGGAGATGTCGTGTGCAGGTGCGGACTTGAGCAAGAGGACCTAGACCATCTCTTTTTTCGATGCAGTTCCTCTTCTTTGGCATAGGAGGGTGCTGCTATCTCTTGGATACAGACTGTGGATGCCACTGTTTTCTAGAGCTTCGTGCGAGTGGTGGGCGGTGATTCTCAGGAGGGTGTATGTGCAACTTTTGCAATTCTATGGTCTTTGTGGTATGCCAGAAATGAGTCCATCTTCCACAACCAGACGTTTCATGTAGATAATGTACTCAATCACTACATGGCTCTTTTAGCCCATTGGAACTCCGTGTAACTTGTTTATTTTTTAGTAATACGACTCTACGGTGGGTCCCATCTCAGGATTTCACCCTCGTTTTATATCGAAAAAGAGCATTTGACCTCTTGTTGATCTTTCAGACTTCCCTGACAGTCACTGTCCCATGCAATCGATGTTTTTTGAAGTATCAATTTTCAAATCTAAGTTGTGTGGCATCACAGTTGTCAACAACATAAGAAGTCAACAACTAGGTTGGGAGAAGCACTATGTCAACAACATCATTGTTAGATGAGATGACTTAAATGGGATCAATGAGGCTAAGGAGTTCCCTGGACAATAGTTTGCGAACTACAACACTTTCTTTGGATTGAGTTTGCTAGGAATAAGAGAGGTTTTGTGATGATATGTAGGAAGTACGGTATAGATCTCTTTCTAGCGACATGGATGGCAGATTGCAAACTTGCCACCAATCCTATGCCATCATGAAGCTCTCTAATGATAATATAGATGAGGTGGACGAGATGAGATATAGGGAGCTTGTTGGGAAGCTTCTCTACGTGATATTACCAGGTCGAATATCTCCTTTGTAGTGAGCAAAGTCAATCAGTTTATAGAGCAGCCACGGCATACATGAATACATTCTACATGATCTCAAGGTATCTGAAGTCCTCTTCAGGTTTTAAGTTGTTGTTTAATAGATTGATATCTCTTGCCATCACTGCCCATGTAGTTGTTGACTATGCAGGATGTCATAAAGACAGGAAGTCTACCTATGGTTTTTGTAGTCTTCATGGGGAATTCACTACTTTCATTGAAAAGTAAGAAGCAAACTGTGGTTGCTTGTTTGAGCATTGACTCCTAGTATATAACTATTGTACAACTGCACAAGGGAGTACTAAGATGATGTGAGTCAAATCAATTTTGACTGATCTAGCTATTGACACACCTCTTCTCATGCAGTTGCTATGTGACAACCGAGCTACATTATTCATTGCCATCAATTCATCTTTTTATGGGAGGTCCAAATACATCGAGGTGGATTGCCATTACACACGAGACATGATACGAAAGGACTTCTTTTCTACTTCCTACATTAGCTTAGCAGAACAAACAACATATATTTTCACCAAGACCCTAGCAAGGGGGATGTTCCAGAAGTGTTGTTCCAAGCTGAGTATGATTAACATCTATGCTCCATCTCGAGGGGGAGGGTTGAAAGTTATTAGCATTTATGTATTTCTTATTTCTTTCTTGTATAATTTGCTTCTAAGATTTCTCATCTCTATATAAGAGAACCTTATGACCTCTTGAATAAACGACTTATTCATTCTCTTCCACAATATCCTAAGGATCATTATGATCCACATGAAGGATGCACGATGGTTGGTTCGAAATCAGTGTTCATGATAAAGCATAATCTAGATGGAACATTTTCAAAACACAAGTTACAACTTGTCTTCAAAAGACACCCAGACCTAGAGGGTTCTTTGATACATTCCTCTTGGTGGCTTGACTTTCGATTCTTCGGATCCTTCTTGCTGTTAATGTCCACAGGCATGTGTCTTTACATCAACTGAATGTGAATAATGTGTTCCTCTTAGAATCCTGGAATATATTTTCAGAAAAGCTCAGAAGTATTAGAGAGAAAAGGTATCCTTTTCATCAGAGAAAAGAGGCACATAATAGAATCTTTCTCTGTCAAAGTTAATGAAGATTTGAGCCACCTTAGCAGGGACTCGCTGGGGAAGTTATCTGGGGCATATTTGCGAGGCTGCCAGTCACTTCAGGCTCAAACATTCTAGAAACTTCATTTTTGCTATCTTCTATTTCAGCTTTCAGAAGACTGGCTTTGTGTCACCTTAGCAGAACTTGACTTGTTTCCGTATCTGTGGTAGTACCACGTCATTCACAAACAGCTGTTGATCGTTTTACCCCCTCTTGTTATTGCCAAATGTTAATAAATATTATTGGAGTAGTGCCAGATGGGAGGGAGGTGCTGGGAATGCTGTGGTCGTTGGAGAGCTGGTAGAGGGAGGTAGGGAAGGCACATTTTGGAAATTTGATGGTAAGTGGGAGCCTTGGAAAACAAGAAAGCTTGTTGTCCTGCATCACAGATTCGTATTGAGGAGACAACAATTGCACAAATACAGTGTAAGGCTACGTAAGGAGGGCCTAGCAGTGTTACAATCCTTCTCTAGAACTGTACAGTTGAAGGCGTTCTTTGATATTAATTGGATGCAAAAAGGTTTAATTTTTATGATTATGTAATTTTATAAATAGGAAGTTTGTAAGTGTATAGGCTGATTATACAAAGTCTTTTGTAATGAAGCAAATTTGAAGGGGCATACAAGTTAGCTCTACAACGATGATTGATATCTGTAAATAAAATTTTTTACTATGTTGATTTTGAAATATAACACGGAAAAGTCCTACCGTTGGATTTTGAAATGTAATTTAGTTTTAAAATGTTCGCTTCATGTTTCTTTGTTGTTTGTTTGTTTGTTTGAATTTTTGGTTTTTCTCATTGATCCGGAATCCTAACATGTAATGACAGAATATCAAGAAAATATGCATGGATACCTTCAACAACAACAACAAAGCCTTCTCCCACATTAAATTGGGTTGCTACATGGATTCATTGCTCCTTTCCAAAAAAAACATGAATTCTTTGCCTCCGTTCAGATTTATCTAATATGTATGGATGCCTTACAATGATAATTTGAATTATCAACTTTATTCTAAAAGTATTTTGTATTTTTCCTTCTAACAAAAAGTTACATACTTATATGTATAAATCAAAGTGCAACTTAATTAAAATTTCACTCAGTACTGCCACACCTACTTATGAAAATTTGGAAGCCATCATTTGGGGAAAAATACATTTCCAATTAGGCACTTATTGATGAATCTCGATTCATCATTCTTTATTCTAGCAGTTTGGCCTTAAAAAACCCAGCAAATGCATGTAATTCGCATCAATTTGTCCATAATAGCATCTATTATTTATTGTATTTATTGTATATAAAATAAGGTTTTTAATGCCAAAATTATAGAATAAAGAGAAGAAAAGAAAAGGAATAAAATATTGAAAATATTTTATGACCCTAACCCCGAGACCAAGGCCAGAATGGAATTGGTCGACAAAGAATAAAGTAGGGGGAGATAAGGGCCAAGAATACAATAAATATTTCATTTATTCATTCTTGATTTATGCATTTTTGACACCTATTTTGTATCTAATTATTTATTCATCAAATAGAAATATTTTGTACATGAAAGTTGTAGATAATAATGTGAATAAAAATACAAAATTGAGTTTGTACAAAAATAATACACAGTGTACATTTTATACACAAAATAAAAAGCCAGAATCTCAACTTCACAGACCCATATCTTGCAAATAAAAATCAAAATCCACCAAAATCACTTTTAATCGTATATAACTTTTCAAGAACTATTTAATAAAATTGGTTTCATAATTTTTGGAGTTCATCTGTGAAAGTTAGGTTTCTGGCCCTCATTGTACAATCCACCCGATTGAAATATTCCATTTGTTCTTCTTTCATTATTTCTATAAATTTATATTTTTAGAATTCTGTAAATAATATACAAAATGCATGTAAATATTGAAATTAGAATAAAACCAAAAAGAATTTGTAAAATAAAATAAGTCTATGTAATACATAGGCAAAATACCTATGTCATATATGTATATAAATAAAAGGGGGAATACATTCTTTAATTATTTTATTCTTTCACATTTTTATAATATTGTAAATATTATATATAATTTATTAAAATACAAATTCAAAATAAAAACCAATAAAATACATTAAATAAAATGTATATAAAATATAGGTAAAATACCTACAAGTATACCTATATATATACCTATTTATTTAAATATATAAATAAACTCATAAAAATTAAATAAAAATATATTTATACTTATAAAAATAATTTATAAATTTGTAAAATAAGAAAATAAATAATAAAATAGAAATATACAAAATAAATTATACAAAAATACATGTAAATGCACTTATAAATAAACCATTAAAAGAAACCCATAATAAAATTTATCAAAAAAATAAATAAAATTCATAAATAAATACTACATTATTTAATTAACATTTTTTATTTTATAAATAAAATTTAATTAAATCATTTATTAGGTTAAAATAATCAATCAACATCGCGCTGACGTGGCCCAATAGGGTCCCTGCGATTGTTGACCGCCTGGTCAACTCGACGCCCAGGCGGCTGATTTGACGCGGCTGGTCTTTTCTGCCCGTCCTCTCCCTTTATTCCCACGCGTCTTGTCCATCGTCTGCCATCGCCGTCTTCTGACGAATTGCTCCCCGATCAATGTACATTCACGCCCATGCATTTGTGTCCTTGTACATAGCCGCGATTCTTCGCTACGGCCCGGTCAAATAAAGATGCCATCCTATTCGTAAATAAGAAACCTCCGCCTTTGCCGCAATTTTGGTCAGCCTCTATCCAATCCCTTCCTCGCATTCGGTCCCGGCGGTGTTCCTTGTGACAGAAGGAGCTCGTCGGCGCTTTGAATCGGTCGGAGAAGTGGAGGTTGCACTCAAGGCCGCCGCTCCGGCGAGGCCTCTGCTCCTTGGTGTTTCACCAGGTATGAGCTGCATTTTTTTAATTATTTTAGTAGCTTTTAATGTTAGCTTTTTAATCATGTCGTTAGATTAATCATTAGCCCTTAGATGTAGCATAGAATGGCCGATTCGTAGTTCGTCGGAGCTCCGCTCCGGCGAACTGTTCATTGTGATCCACCTGTGTTCCGACCACCCTCTCGCCTCCATTTTCCTACCCCTTCATTTCCCTTCGCCCCAGTCACCCTCACGCACCCAGATCGTCCTCGGATCTGGAGATCAGATCTCCTTCCTCCACCCATCGTCGGAGATCTTCGCCCGAAGTCCCCCCTTTATCCATTTTCCGTTCTAACGGGACGAGGTAGTTTGCCCTCGTCCCTTGTTTCATCCTACGCAGGTTCAAGGTGCATTGAGGCACCTGGAGGCGCTTTGCAACGCACGCCGGAGGTACCTGGAGCGCCACCTCGACATCGACCTGGTGGCAGCGCTCCAGTGGTCCCCTGGCCGATCTGAAGCCTCTGGCAGATAGAGTGGAGCACCTGCGACGTGCCGGGACACTTGGGAGCAGCAAAGAGCGTCAGGGAGGAGAGATCTCGCTGGGAGAAACTCACCAGCGGCGAGTTCTTCCCCTGTTTGTCCTCGTACCCTCCCTGTCGTCCGATCGTGGTCCCAACCCAGATCAGAAGCCAGCCGTTGGATGGAGATCTTCCTCGACCATCAGATCGGCCTGGCTGATCTAATCTCAGCCCTTCATCGGCGAAGCGGTATCGACCGCTAGATGGACGACGCGTGTCAAGTGGATCGAATCCAACCGTCCGTCCGCGTGCCTTTTAGTGGTAAATTGCAAACATAGCCCCCGCCTTTTTTGTATTTAGATTTTAAGTCTGTAAATTAAATATTTAGTGTAAATAAAAATGTAAATTTTGTAAAAAGGGCCCATGCATTTCTTGAAATTACAAAATGGTCCTTCCACGCCTCACGTGCAGTCCCACGTGAGGCGTGTGAATTTTGCAATGTAACCCTGGCGCCTTTATGTAATTGTAAAATAGTTCTAAAATTTTAAATAAATGTTTATTCTGTAGGTATTTTTGCACAGAGCCCCCTGTCTTTTATTTTATTTGCAAAAATGCCCCTGCCAGGCTTTATATTTTTTATGTCTTTTATGTATTTATTAAAAAATACCTATATTGCTCCTAAAAATCCACAAAAATTAGGTTAGATGCTTCATGTAGTGTGCTTTCACGCTCACATTTTTAACATGCATTTTTTGCATTTTACCTAATTTTTAAAATTCAAATATAAAAAATATATAAAATATAAAACAAAATAAAAATTAGAAAAAACAAAATGAAAAAAAATATAAAATAAAAAACCCACAAAAACAATAACGAATTGGACATGATCCAAGAATTGAATAATTGTGCGTTCATTTCCACCACACAATCATTCGCCTCCCAGTGTTCGACCTCTACTCATGCTTACACCTATACACATTTGCATGTAGAGTTATAATAAATTTTAACTCCACATTTTCTATTTTAATTGCATATATTTCATTGTGGGTTAATTGTTGATTGATCGGGATTCTGTCTGAGGTCACCTCAGCGACTGTCGATCTGCCTTGTGGAAAGACACGACCTCGGCTCAATCCTCTTCATCAAATGGCACCGTTGTCGGGGAGGAAACGGATTTTTGTATGGTTGTTCAGTCATTTATTTAATTCTTTGTTCATGTCCAGCATTCATTTATTTATTTCTTTCTTAATTGATATTGTGGTGAATGTTCTGACCCCTTTCTTTATTTGTCTTTGATGCGAGGGACCGCCAAGCAAAGGAGGAATTTCTAGGAAGTCCTATGCACCCGAGCGAGGCGGAGCCGGCTTTCAGACCTAGCCGGTAGAAGAGAGCATTAAAGACAGAGGGAGAAGGAATTTTGAAGACAGTCTATATTTTTATGCATTTTATTTTATTTTATTATGTATATTTATGTGAGAGAGCGACTTAGAAACTTGTAATAATTCAGGAATCTCACAGGTACACTCCGACTTCCTTAGGTCCATTGCCCGAGTGATTGTTCCCTTGGGGGCTTAGACGGTTTTGACGCTTTTTCTTTTTATTTTATTTTTATTTATTTTGTGTGAATGAGCCCTAGCCCAGGAATTGTTGGCCGATAGATTAAGGTCCAAAGCCCCTAATATATTTGCATGTACCTATAGATGCGCTTCTGGACTTAGTCAAAGTTCTAAACAGTCGACCTCATCATCTTCGAGCCTCCGTGTCGCAGCTCTCCCTGCCAAGCGCTTCTCCTGAACTCGATGTGTCGAGAGGAGGAGGGGTGAGCCTAGACCGGACTCCTGGATTGAAGATCGGTGAGCGACTTGTGGTGCTTCACGATAATGGCAGTTACTATCCTAGGGCGATTTCTTCGGCTTGCATTTGCATATAGCATAGGTTTCAAATTCTGTCTTGCATCCCACATGGAGAGAGCTGGAGGCACTGTAAGTCTTCTTACTTAGCATGCATCATTGATTTCTGACTTGCATGGTTTTTCCGACCTTCTCCCTCTGTTTTTGCCAACCTAGGACGCTTAATGGAAATTGAAACCTCGATAGGCACGTGCATTGAAAATACCAAAAAAAAAGTGATAACCTAAATAAAATCGGGACTGCTAACTGTATGGGACCTAAAATAAAATCTAATGGACTTCCTTGTCTTGGGGAGAGCAACCCCCTCATTGTATGTGTTTTAATTGCTCACGTACACACTAAGGAGTAGAACCCAAATCCCATCAAGCCTCCTAAGTGTTTGTACAATTTTTGTGGTTCTCACCTAACTCTAAAACCGAAAAGATAAATGACCGTCACCTGACGGTCTTCACTGTGTTGAGTAGGTGAATTGGGGGTTTGCCTTGTGTATTGATTGTCACTTGGAGTTCGTTGCGTTTTCATTCATTATTAGAGTAGTCGGTCCTCTCCGTGTGAGTCATGCATTTTTCATCTTTGAGTCTCTCTACCTCTCTTATACATATATCTCTTCATTTTGCATCAAGTCATGATATTGGCGCTTGAGCTCAATCATTCTTCGCCAAGTCCTTCATTTCCCTCTTCTTCACCATCTTCCTCGTATCCACCGTACCATCCCCATCTTCTCTGGTTCGAGGAGAGCATGCTCTTCGGACCACCATTTTGACGGTGTTCTCGCCTTGTGTGGAACACCCAATTTTGTCTGTCCCGATTTTCTCGCCCGCCCTCCTCGTTCCCTCTGTGTTACTCTTCTACCACCCGTGATATTGGCACGTAAGCTCAATCAGCCTCTCCACTCCATTGTGTTACCTTCTTATCCACCTTCCTCGTGTCCCCCGTATCACCTCTTCCTTTGCCCGGGAATGATGTGCACATCGATAAGGCCCGCATCGAGGATTCATGACTACCTTGATTATTTGTATAAGACGAGCCAATGATGTTGAGGTTGCTGAGATTGATTTGGTGGATTTGTCTTTGATATGTGCATATGAGCTTACTAAGGATTTTTGAAGATGCATGATGATTAGGTGTGATTCTTTATCGAGGATTTAGTTCTCGCACACCGGATTGAGGATGTGATATGATGCGATGATTTGGTGATGATTTCATGTGTATTGATTGATCTATCTATCTCGAGATTACACTCATCTTGATTTTGAGGATTGACTGAGTATTCTGATTTGTACTTCCTGATAAAGGTGTGCGGATCCTGCATGATCTCTCATCTTGATGGTTGAACCATCCTTGATCTCCTGACTCTTTGATCCAACCTGGCACTTAGAGGAGTCCTGATGATATGTTGTGCCATCTCAGCCAGATTTGATTGACCTGAGGGATATTTTGTGAATTACCTGATTATTTGCTCCCTCGCATGATCTTATGCCCTCCGAATGATTGAATGATTGATTGCTTTTGAGGACCTGAGATTTTATGCCAGCATTCCCATGACCTACATTGATCTAGTTCGCATTCCTCCTCGAGGACTATCTGCGGGAGAATGCGACAATTTCTAGGACTACGGTTTCATCCACTGCTTGGGTCTTCATTTTGATGGGACTCGAAACCGAGTCAGATGATATGCTTGATTGGCCTCCCCCGGTGATTGTGTACCCGACCTGACAGTACACGAGGCCAATGTACTAGACTCATCTGAGTCCGCTCTCCTTGACGGTCCTCGCAAGGTAGAGCTTCACTTTTCTGATTATTCCATGCCTAGTTCATAGCGCTCTCCGAGGGTTATCTGCGAGAGGCTATGACACATTATAGCTCTCGTGGTCTCTTCTGCTGGTAGATGATCTGTCGTCTACCGAGGCCACATTTTCTGTGGATCCGTCTGATGGATCCGGCTCCTCTGAGCCCTCCTCTCTCCTTGACGACCCTCGCAAGGATAGGAGATACTCTGATTATTCACTGTGTAGCTCACATACCTTCCCGAGGACTATCTGAGGAAGGATGTGACACTTTCTTTACGATCGGCCTCACTCACTTCTGGTGCCCCTCTCTGTTGGGGCACGTGGCCGCTTCGTCTGATAGGGGCAGTCGGTCTCCCTTTCTGATTATGCGGCCGATCTGTTGGGGCATGAGACTGACTTGCTCAGGCTCTTTCAAGTCTCCTCACCTTGGCAGTCCTCACAAGAATGAGCTCTTTTCTGATTATTCCTTGTCTAGCTCGTAGCTTCCCGAGGGTTATCTGCGGAAGACTACGACATATTTCCGATCTGATTGGTCTCTTCTGCTAGTAGGCAATCTGTCGTCTACGGAGGCCTTTCTGATTGACTCCTTTGAGCCTGCTCACCTTGACGACCCTCGCAAGGCATAGACACATTCTTACTATTCACTGTTTAGTTTGCATTGCTCCTCGAGGACTATCTACGGGAGAATGCGGCACTCTCCGTACACTCGGTCTCCTCCCTGGTTGTGTCTCCGATTTGCGGAGCACGGAACCGAGTCGTTTGATATATATGATTTTGGTTCCATCCTGAGTTGCCTATCCGATCTGCGGATCAGGGGACCCATCTGTTTAGTCAGATTTGTGACTCCTTTGAGTCTGCTCGCCTTAACGGTCCTCGCAAGGTCGGGCTTCTGATATCTGTTATTTCCATGCCTAGCTGGCAGTACGTTCCCCGAGGGTTATCTGCGGGACGCTGCCACACTTTCTTGATTTGTTGGTCTCTTCTGCTGGTGGCTGATCTGTCGCCTACCGAGACCATTTCTATGATCCGTCTGATGGATCAGGCTCCTTTGAGCCTGCTCACCTTGACGACCCTCGTAAGGGTGAGCTTCTGTTCTGATTATTCATTGATTAGCATGTATTACTCTCCGAGGGTTATCTGCGGGAGAGTACATCATTTTCTAGGTACTCGGCTTCATTTCTGGTGTCTCCCATTTGGTGGAGCATGAAGCCGGGTCTTCTGACTAGTGTACTCCATTTCCTCCCTGGTTGTGTCTCCTCTCTGTTGGAACACGGAGCCGAGTCTTCTGATTATTCTCTGACTCTGCTCACCTTGAGGACCCTCGCAGGAGTGAGCCTCATATTGTGTTGATCAGTGTATTCTTGTGACTCTCAGACTATATCACCACCGTACATCACACAGTCTCATATGCTTCACTTTAGACCTCTCTGAGACCATGATTGACTAGGAGGGGTCTGTACTGCTCTCTGTTCCCTCCAAGTCTTACGATATCGGCTCCGCTCACTCATTCACTCCTTATGAGCCGATCATCAGCTTTACGCTACCGGTCCCTGCTTTACTTTCCGATCTGTTTGTCCCCGGTAGCTGACACCCACTTGATTGCAGATTCGGGTGTATACTCACCTTCTAACTACGTCCTCGTTCTCACAGGGAGACGACGACGCGAGCACGATAGTCTCATACCAGCTACCGTCCTGTACTTCACCAGTTTCTTCACCAGTTGTATATATGTGTATTGTCTATTCCTTCTTTCTCCCGCATGTTATGTGTACCCCAGATCTGTCGCCACATCTTTGTGTCTACACTTAGGACGTACCTTGTCCTAAGTATAGGGGGGCACACACCGCGTTGTTCTTTCCTTGTTCTGTTTCGTCACTCCTGTTGTTGCCTATACTTAGGGATATCTCACCCTAAGTATAGGGGGAGTGATGCGTATATTCTCCATGATCTTTTCATCTATCTGTATATATCTATCTTTTCTTCTTTTCTTCTTTTCCTTTTCATATTTCTTTATCTAAATAAAAGGTGTCGCCCCATTGTATCAGTTTCCTGTACCTAGGACGTACTTTGTCCTAAGTACAGGGGGGTGCACCCCTGATTTGTTCATTCATTGATCTGTTTATTCCCACCCTTGACCCTCCCTGCTTTGTGTACAGTCTGTTATACTGAGGATTACTTGATCCTAAGTATAGGAGGGACAGTAAACTTCTCATTCGTTCATTTCTTATTCGTATATTCTTTAGACTTGTCTATAGTCAGTACGCGTTATGTCTTCTCTTTCTTTTCGATCTATGAGGACATAGCTCAAGCTAAGTATAGGGGGTCGTATATACTATGTATATACTTTAGCCATAACTCGTACTTTCGTATTCTCTTAATAATATTGCTAATAATTCTTTAAAATTGATAAAAAGATGTTGTCATTTCTCAAATTCTTTTTGTATATACTGATTAATAAATCAGGTGAAAATATTTTTTGCAAAATGTTTGAAAAAATAATTTGAAAATCTTTTGAAAACTATTTTGAAAACGTTTTGTTACATGTTTTCAACCTTTGTAAAAACATTTTGATTTGTAAAGTTTATTTTCTTTGTATGAAATAAAATGTTTGAAAAAATTTTTTGCAAACGGTTTGAAAAATGGTTGCAAAAATATGTGAAAATCTATATATTCTGTTTGGAAAACCTTTGCAAAATGATTTTCAAATGTGTGTACATGTTTGTAAAGTGCTTGTAAAAATTATTTTGGACTATAGTTTTTCAAATTGTTTGTAAAATTATTTTCAAATATGTTTGAGGAATGGATACATCGAATTAATTATAAATATAATCAAAATAAATAACACAAAATCCTTTAATAATTGTAAATACACACCTATAAATAAAAATATATATAAATAAAAACTAAACTGTAAATTCCTAATTCTTGTAAAATAAAGCGGCATGCCCGTGTAAATAGCTGTATACATATTTATACTTTCGGTGCCAAAATTATTTTATTTGCAAAAATTCTTTGTGTGTAGATTCTTTGTTCCAAATTCTTTGAAAAAATGCATTATTCTTTGCATATTTGTAAATAGCATTTGCATAGCAGTCGTATATTTTTTGAGCTTGATGATTGAACTAGTCCAATAAAGTCGAAGATTGGAGCTTGGTTGGACCTTACTCCACCTAACTTCACTGGAACCTTATGGGAACTAGGTTTAAGGTACTTCAAGTCTATTCAGACTTAATTCTTTGAGAAATCAGGGCTGGGTTCAAGTCTCCTCAACTGACTAACTATAACTTTTCGAGACACACGCATGACTCTTGTCGGTCGTGACCTAACTTGGACACTTGCACCTTTCACTTGGCTCAACTCAGTTGGAGTGGTGAGGGGGTTGGATTTGCCAGTCTGAGATGCACACGGGTGGAAACATTCGTCCTCGTCTAGGGAGGGAAGTACACCCCAACCTGGTCCAGTAGCCATGAGGTCTAACGACAGGAGAGTGTGGGTTGAGATAGTGCTTCAAAAGATGGATAGTCTTCTGGCTCAAGAGGAAAACTCCTTATGTAAATGCTGCTGTAAATAGTATGTTGAAAAAAAATCTCCAAAAAAGTGGTCAGGCTTGAAAATAAAATAAAAATGCCTACCGGAGAATGTAAATATGTTGTATAGAAAATAAGCAAGCTTGAGCATCAAAGTTATACCATGTGAGCCTGCAGCTGGATGACTTGACTACACTGGTCTTGCATCCCAGGATAGGTAGCTACACTGGTTATCGTCCATTCTTTTCTCTACCTCCTCCTCTTGAGTTGGATGCCACTTGAACTTAGAAGGGAATACCCTGCTCCTCGACGGAAGAGCTGTTGGATTGGGGAATCTTTGGGTTGTCATTCTGGAGAAGTCAGTTCCTTTGTCATTTCAGTTGGGGAGAGCCACGATCACTTACACTGTACAAGTCAGCTTCATAGTCATAAGGGTTTGCGTATGATGTAGGCTAGTTCTGACCTGGCTATTGAGGTGATTTGAACCAAGTTCTGTGACTCTTGAAGGCTGTTGTGTTTTAAATTTGGTTCCCTACTAAGTTCCACACACATTTTCACACCAAGGTCTAACCTGAGCTCCAAACTTTGATTTTGTACAGATGAGTTTAATAATCATGATCAATTCAACTTATTCTTTAACTTCTTTATTTTTTTGCTTTTTCTTTCCTTCTTATTCTTTGTTCTTTTTGTACTTATTGCATAAGTATTTGCTAGGGACTAGCAAAGGTAAGTATAGGGGGATGATGAATCTCGATTCATCATTCTTTATTCTATCAGTTTGGCCTTAAAAACCTCAGCAAATGCATGTAATTCGCATCAATTTGTCCATAATAGCATCTATTATTTATTGTATTTATTGTATATAAAATAAGGTTTTCAATGCAAAAATTATAGGATAATGAGAAGAAAAGAAAAAAGAGTAAAATATAGAAAATATTTTATGACCCTAACCCCGAGACCAAGGCCAGAATGGAATTGGTCGACAAAGAATAAAGTAGGGGGAGATAAGGGCCAAGAATACAATAAATATTTCATTTATTCATTATTGATTTATGCATTTTTTACACCTATTTTGTATCTAATTATTTATTCATCAAATAGAAATATTTTGTACATGAAAGTTGTAGATAATAATGTGAATAAAAATACAAAATTAAGTTTGTACAAAAATAATACACAGTGTACATTTTATACACAAAATAAAAAGCCAGAATCTCAACTTCACAGACCCATATCTTGCAAATAAAAACTCAAAATCCACCAAAATCACCTTTAATCGTATATAACTTTTCAAGAACTATTTAATAAAATTGGTTTCATAACTTTTGGAGTTCATCTTTGAAAGTTAGGTTTCTGGCCCTCATTGTACAGTCTACCCGATTAAAATATTCCATTTGTTCTTCATTCATTATTTCTATAAATTTATATTTTTAAAATTCTGTAAATAATATACAAAATGCATGCACATATTGAAATTAGAATAAAACCAAAAAGAATTTGTAAAATAAAATAAGTCTATGTAATACATAGGCAAAATACCTATGTCATGTATGTATATAAATAAAAGGGGGAATACATTCTTTAATTATTTTATTCTTTCAAATTTTTATAATATTGTAAATATTATATATAATTTATTAAAAATACAAATCCAAAATAAAAACCAATAAAATACATTAAATAAAATGTATATAAAATATAGGTAAAATACCTATAAGTATACCTATATATATACCTATTTATTTAAATATATAAATAAATTCATAAAAATTAAATAAAAATATATTTATACTTATAAAAATAATTTATAAATTTATAAAATAAGAAAATAAATAATAAAATAGAAATATACAAAATAAATTATACAAAAATACATGTAAATACACTTATAAATAAACCATTAAAAGAAACCCATAATAAAATTTATCAAAAAAATAAATAAAATTCATAAATAAATACTACATTATTTAATTAACATTTTTTATTTTATAAGTAAAATTTAATTAAATCATTTATTAGGTTAAAATAATCAGTCAACATCGCGCTGACGTGGCCCAATATGGTCTGCGATTATTGACCGCCTGGTCAACTCGACCCCAGGCGGCTAATTTGACGCGGTTGGTCTTTTCCGCCCGTCTTCTCCCTTTATTCCCGCGTGTCTCGTCCATCGTCTGCCATCGCCGTCTTCTGACGAATTGCTCCCCGATCAATGTACATTCACGCCCATGCATTTGTCTCCTTGTACATAGCCGCGATTCTTCGCTACGACCCAGTCAAATAAGGGTGCCATCCTGTTCATAAATAAGAAACCTCCGCCTTTGCCACAATTTTGGTCAGCCTCTATCCAATCCCTTCCTCGCATTCGGTCCCGGCGGTGTTCTTTGTGACAGAAGGAGCTCGCCGGCGCTTTGAATCGGTCGGAGAAGTGGAGGTTGCACCCAAGGCCGCTGCTCCGGCGAGGCCTCTGCTCCTTGGTGTTTCACCAGGTATGAGCTGCGTTTTTTTTGTTAAATTATTTTAGTAGCTTTTAATGTTAGCTTTTTAATCATGTCGTTAGATTTATCATTAGCCCTTAGATGTAGCGTAGAATGGCCGATTTGTAGTTCACCGGAGCTCCGCTCCGACGAACTGTTCATTGTGATCCACCTGTGTTCCGACCACCCTCTCGCCTCCATTTTCCTACCCCTCATTTCCCTTCGCCCCAGTCACCCTCACGCACCCAGATCGTCCTCGGATCTGGAGATCAGATCTCCTTCCTCCACCCATCGCCGGAGATCTTCACCCGAAGCCCCCCCTTCATCCATTTTTCGTTCTAACGGGACGAGGCAGTTTGCCCTCGTCCCTTGTTTCATCCTACGCATGTTCGAGGTGCATTGAGGCACCTGGAGTCCCTTTGCGACGCATGCTGGAGGTACCTGGAGCACCACCTCGACAACGACCTGGTGGCGGTGCTCCAGTGGTCTCCTGGCCGATCTGAAGCCTCTGGCAGATAGAGTGGAGCACCTGCGACGTGTCGGGACCCTTGGGAGCAACAAAGAGCATCGAGGAGGAGAGATCTCGCCGGGAGAAATTCGCCAGCGGCGAGTTCTTCCCCTGTTCGTCCTCGTACCCTCCCTGCCGTCCGATCGTGGTCCCAGCCCAGATCAGAAGCCAGCCGTTGGATGGAGATCTTCCTCGACCGTCAGATCATCCCGGCTGATCTAATCTCAGCCCTTCATCGGCGAAGCGGTATCGACTGCTGGATGGACGACGCGTGTCAAGTGGATCGAATCCAACCGTCCGTCCGCGCGCCTTTTGGGGGTAAATTGCAAACCTAGCCCCACCTTTTTTGTATTTAGATTTTAATTCTGTAAATTAAATATTTAGTGTAAATAAAAATGTAAATTTTATAAAAGGGCACCTGTATTTCTTGAAATTACAAAATGGTCCTTCCGCGCCTCACGCGCAGTCCTACGTGAGGCGCGTGAATTTTGCAATGTAACCCTGGTGCCTTTATGTAATTGTAAAATAGTTCTAAAATTTTAAATAAATGTTTATTCTGTAGGTATTTTTGCACAGAGCCCCTATCTTTTATTTTATTTGCAAAAATGCCCCTGCCAGGCTTTATATTTTTTATGTCTTTTATGTATTCATTAAAAATACCTATATTGCTCCTAAAAATCCACAAAAATTAGGTTAGATGTTTCATGTAGTGTGTTTTCACGCCCACATTTTTAACATGCATTTTTTTTGCATTTTACCTAATTTTTAAAATTCAAATGGAGCCTAAATATTCACTGTTTAAATTATAAAATACCAAAAAAATATAAAAACATTTCGAAAAATTACAAAAATATTATATATGGTATATTTATATCTATATTGAGTCCAGAAAATAAAAGACCCTAAAAATAAGAAAAAGAAAAATATAAAAATCAGAAAGCTCCAAAATCCAACAAAAAAAGATAAAAACCCTAGAAAAATACCAAAAATACATTTTTCTCTTTTATAATTATCTATATATTATTAATTATGTATTAAAATTAATTTGGGTAATTTTGGGAATTATTTTATATTTTTAAAACCCAAATTATATTCGGCCTAGTTAATTAGTCCCATATTGGGGACCTTTTTGGAATTAAAAATATATAAAAATTAGGAAAATTTCAAAAAATAACAAAAAAATTAGAAAAATATAAAAAGCTAAAAAATATTATATCTATATATTTTAAGTATTGATAGATATATACATACCTATATATTATATATCTCTCTTTCTTTTCTTATATATATCTCTCTTTATATATATATATATATCTATATTATATAAATAATTAAAAAAATATAATAAAAAATATATAAAATATAAAACAAAATAAAAATTAGAAAAAACAAAATTAAAAAAAAAATATAAAATTAAAAACCCACAATAACAATAACGAATTGGACATGATCCAAGAATTGAATAATTGTGCGTTCATTTCCACCACACAACCATTCGTCTCCCAGTGTTCGACCTCTACTCATGCTTACACCTATACACATTTGCATGTAGAGTTATAATAAATTTTAACTCCACATTTTTTATTTTAATTGCGTATATTTCATTGTGGGTTAATTGTTGATTGATCGGGATTCTGTCTGAGGTCACCTCAGTGACTGTCGATCCGCCTTGTGGAAAGACACGACCTCGGCTCAATCCTCTTCATCACTTATGTAGCCTTTCCTCTTAAATGCTGTTTAGAAGCTGATCATATATTATTTACATACTTCAGCTCGAGGGATTATAGTTGGTGCCTCTATTTGATATTATGGATTTATTTATTTCTTTTGAGTTTAGCTCATGTTTGTCTAAGGGCTTAATTACTGGTGAGGAATGACATGATTTTGGCATGGCATGGCATAACAATGCAATACCATTTTTCTTTTGGGTGTGTGCATGTAGGGGCTCATTTTTGTACTTGCATCTTTGAGGTTTCCATTGTGTGAATGAATCTGGATGACTATGACCTTATAAACTTGTCCTTTTCCTTCTAAAAGGAGCTCACAGTTTATCTAATATTTAATAAAAACTCACAATTTGCCTCTCCTTTATATGAAACAACACTGTCATTTGTAATTTTTCTTTGCACTTATATAAACTGCTTGGAAATAGGGTTGGATGTCCTTCGCACCGATCGTACATTAGTTTGCTATGAGAGTGAAAGTAATCGAGCAAGACTATGGGATATCCTTTCCGTTTACTCATGGATTGATGGCGATATTGGTTACTGCCAAGGTTAGTTCTAATGTTCAGAATAGAAAACTTCTTGTATTAATTGGATATAGGGCATTAATAACATATTGGAATGAACAGGAATGAGTGATCTTTGCTCTCCAATTTCAATTCTTCTTGAGAATGAGGCAGATGCATTCTGGTGCTTTGAGCATCTCATGAGAAGAGTGGTAAATTACTCCGCCATTCAGTTTTTCGAAAAAAATCTGCCCTTTAGAACTGGTTCATCTGCTTTGTTTTCAATACCATTTTTTGTGTTTTTCTTTGCTCGAGTTTAAATGATCTATGCCTTTGTAGACTTAATTTTTACTGACTATACTCATTGTTAACTTTTTATCCTGGTTTCAACTTGTTTCAACAATGCATCAACTCACTCTGGTGCCTAATTATATTAATTTATTTCACTATATTCCAGCACGAGCATCCGTGTGATGATCGAATGTAATACCATATACCGTACAATGTCTGCTTTATTGCTTTTTTCCTCCATACAAAGTCAAAAGAAAATGTCCCCACCAGACAAAGTTGAAGCTGATGTCATTATTTACTAATAAGCTGTAGTAAAATGGAAAAGGTGCTTTGACGAGCTTTCCTTAGGTTGTATAAATGTTATACTTATTGTTGAGATATTAGTTATCTTTTTATAGTGTTTTTTTATAGTGTTTATGTAATTTCTATTTTCTTTGTCATCTTCATGTAATTTGCCCAACAGGTTTCTCTCCTATATAAGAGAACCCTAGAACCTCATCAATAATGCAATTTATTCTTTCATCTCCACATGGTATTAGAGCGATGGTCCTAGATCGGAGTTCTGACCTAATTTCTCCTGCTACCGCCAGCCTAACTCGACACCCATGAGCGCTACCCATCGTGTGTGTCGTCATTGCTTGCCGCCAGCCACCAGACGTTGTTCCAGCCCTGCGCTTCCTCCTGCGACGGTGGTAGGGCACCACCAGCCCCAAGGGCCGCCTCCAGGCCCTTACGCCGCCTCCAGGAAGCATCTCTAGCCTGCTAGGGTCGCCTCCAGGCCTCCAGGGGTCCCCTCTCGCCACTGAGGAGTCCTCACAACCTTCTACAGCTACCGTCAGAACCATCTAGGGCCCCCTAGGCCCTCCTGTGCGCTGATCAGATGACTTTTTTGAACCAAAAAGGATATGAGTTTGACCGGAAAATGTGATTTCAAATCTATAAATCACGTTTTTCGGTCCTAGCGCGCACCAAGGATTGACGAGGATGGTTGTATGAGTGTACACATACAACCAATCCTCCATATGATTGTATAGACTCACTCAGATTGTTATACTTCCCAGTCGAGTTCTGTTTTTGTCCGTTCTTCTATCATATTAGAGAACAAGGGTGATATCTTTTCTTCATCCGGTGCCGTCAAGGACCTGTCTCCTATCATAAAGATGGATGGGACCGACTATGAGTTGTGGTCCATGCAGTTTCTCACTTTCATGCAGTGCAACAATAAAGAGCACATTCTGACGAAGTCGGAGTCGACGGATAATATTGGGGACAATTCTTCATGGAAGCAAGACGACACATATGGACATATTTGGCTCTCCGGGACCCTCACCACAGAGTAGCCAATGATATTGTGAACCTACCCACCACCAAGGCAATGTGGGATATTCGTGCATCTACTTATGCCCAAGCGAAGAATGAGGCCAAGATTGTTCAACTTCGTTTGACAATTAAAGGGCCAAGCAGAATGGTTGTTCGTTGCACACATTCTACTCCTCGCTTCGTGACATGTTCGAGAAGCTTCACAACTTTATTCCTATTACGATATCCACTGAGCAACATATGGTATACATGAACTCCACGATGGTTGGAGTCTTTTTGGTTACGCTCGACCTGAAATATGATGCAGCAAATGCACAACTCCTTTCCAGGGCGACCATACCTCCCATAAAGGAGGCCTATAGTCATCTCAACAGTTTCTTATTCTTGCTACCGCCACTTCACAACCCTCTACATCGATGCCGCTTCTCGCAGCAGAGGAGGTTCTACCAAGTTCAGAAGGTGTAGTCCCCTTAGCAGAGGCAGTGGACGCCAGCGTGGTCCTTGCACCTACTGTCGTCGTCTAGGACACTCAAAGGACACATGTTATATGAAGCATGTATACCCCATATATGCTCGTGTGGCAGAAAAGATCGAACCTTCAGGGACTCCAGCTTCCCAGGCAGATCCATGGTTGGATGACATTGTCTCTTGTATACGAGAGATTCACAGGTACTACAGTCGTAGCCAGAGCCTCTTCGAGCTCCTCAGGTATCGTTTATGTTTTTACTAGTAGTAGCGGTGGATATATGACAAAGTGGATCATGGACCCTGGTGCATCCCACCATCTATGTGGAGACAAAGCACAGTTCATGTCCTACAAGACTATACCTCATGATAGATGGGTTTTATTGCTAATGGGGTCCACTTACCCATTACAAGATAGGGGGAGGTGTATCTGACGCCATCTGATGCAAATAAGAAATTTGCGATGGTGAAAAATAAATTTGTTTGTGGAATTTTCGGTGGAGAAGAAAATGGAGGGGTTGAGAGGAGAAAGCTCGTCGGAGAACGAGGGATTTTAGAGAACAGAATTGTGGAGATCGCATGGGGAAGAAGAAAGACAAGAGAGAGATAAAATCTCAATTTTAATATTCAACTTCAACTGTCTTTTACAAGGCCTCAAATGTCGGATTTCGGTTTCGTTTCGGTAAGTCCAGAAAAGGAATTTCGGTGGAATTTCGGTGGAATTTCGGTGAAATGACCGGAAATTGGGAAAACGACTTGAAAACTCATTTTTTTTAAAATTTAAGATTTGTAATGTTGTTTAATCAATAAAAGAGGCATAAATACAAGTTTTTTTGCTTATAATAAGATGTTATAATGTTCAGCACATTAAAATAATGATTTCGGTCATCATATCAATGACCGTCCAGAGTGAAATTTCATATTTCAGTACACGGTTAAATTTTGGCATTCAATTTTTCTATCAATTCTCAAAAGAATAATAATACTTTTATTTAAAAATAAAACAAGACACACACACAAACACGAATATTTTAACATGTATGCCAAAATAAATGCATAGTAGAGCTTGTGATCGTAAAATATATGTTATACGAGACTTGGAATTTGAAAACTTGGCTCTCCAAGACTTAAGTTAGGTTGTGAATTGTGACTTGTGACGTTGTGAGATGGAATGAGAACATATACATTATATTTATTGGGATTAAATAGGACCCTTAATGGCCTTATTTATTACAATGGTGGTTGGAATAGTGGCTTATATTGCAATGGTGGTTGAAATAGTGACCTATAAATTTCATTTAGTGACCAAATAGTACCTATGAATATCAATAAGTGGCCTAGGCATGACATATGGTGACCTAGAACAATTTCAGTCGAAATGGACCGAAATGGACCGAAATGAACCGAAATTCCACCGAAATTCCACCGAAATCCGAGAAATCTGTGAACAATTTCCACCGAAATGGACCGAAATGACCGAAATGACCGAAATTCGGCCGAAATTTCGGCCGAAATCCTGGAAACAGATATTATACATGGTTTCGATGTCGGTATCGCCACGAAACCGAATTTCGACCGAATTTCGGTCGAAATTCGCCGAAATTTAAGGCCATGGTCTTTTACAATAGACTACCAACCCCTTTATATAGGAGGGGTGGAATTACAAAAATAGAAAGTGAATTAAATTCAAATTTAAATTAACTCTAATTGATTTGAATCAAGATTCAAATTTACTTATCCTAATTTGACTCTAATTTTAAATTCAAAATTCAAATTTAAAATCGACTAACTAATTTGAGATCACACACAACCTCGTTTATTTAAATAAAAATTACGACTCGAATAAACATCAATAAAATTAGACTATAATTAACGGATAAAAATCAAGCTCTATTTATTAATTCCGTGCTGCATCAATTGTCCTTCGCTCGAAAAATTTATCTCCCGACGAATTGCTTGATTTGCATGCTTGAAGATTGATAAATTTAATTCAACGTTCTCGGTCATCCTATGGAAGAACTGGTATGGAGCAAACGACGGAATCCATGCGTGCGCAGTGCGAAGGTTGGAGCTAGTAGATTCATGACGGAATAATATGTGTGGCGCGAATGCGGGCGCCTACTCGGATTTTGTTCCCTTGACGCGGTGCTTAAAAATTTGATGAGGCATCTCCATATCAAGTGGCTTAGCTTTTGGAGATCCCATAGCAAAGCAATGGCACAAATTTAATCGAGGAGGAGATGTGGCCAATGGATTAAGTCATAGGGACTTTAAATAGGTGAAACCCATGGTTCTAATCCTAATTGGGTAAGGAAGCCTCCCAGATTTCTTTCTTTCAGCACTCCCCTTAAAATATTTCTGCAGCATGGGGTGGGTTGCAATTTTCATATCCCTTCACTTAAAAACTCATAAGTTAAATTTTCCACTTGGCATGTTGGGTAAAATAGCATTGGAGGAGGGGTCCCTTTGAAATATCCCCAAAATATCTCTTTACTCCTATTGTCAATGGATACGATGGAGTAAAGACCCTCAATTTTTAGGGTTCGTCTCTTCTGGCGGCGGCCACATGATGGGAGCACGGGGTAGCGGCGCGTGATCGATGTTGGCAGGCAACACATGAATCGGCGGCGGCAAACTACGACCATCCACTGGTTGTGGTGGTGCTAGGCGGGGCGACGGGATTTGGGCAGAGGCCTTGGCGGTGGTGCAGGAGGTACGGAGGTTACAAGAGACGGTGATGGCAGCATTAAGGTGGGGGGTTTCTCCGAGGATGTGCGGGTGGTGATGGGATGGGGCGATGGAGTGAGAGGCGGGGAGGTCGGGGTAGGCGGCAACGGGGCTGGGGGTGCGGGCGTGGTAGGAGGGGGTATGGGTGCGGCGAGTGGAGGTGGTGGTGGGGCAGGGGGGGTCAGGGGTGTGAGGGCTTCGGGGAAAGGGGCCAACCACGATGGGGTTTGGGGGGTGGGAGGGGTTTGCGGTGATGGTGGGGCTGTGGCTGGGGCCGCAGGTGTCGCAGAAGGGGGTACGGGTGCAGCGGGTGGGGGTGGTGGCGCGGGGGTTGCGCCGGAAGGTGGCGGAGGTGGTGGTGGGGCAGGGGGGTCCGCGGAAGGGCAGCAGGTAGGCTATAGATCAAATTCGGTGGCATTTGTAAGTCAGAATATACCTGGACAACAAGCAAATCACCGTTGATGTTGTTTTCTCTTGACACGGTCCGGACAGCGAGCAGGTCGTCGTTGTCGTTGTTTTTTCCATCCAAAACGATCTGAACAGCGCACAGATCATCGTCGACGGGAAGATTTTGTTCATCGTCAACTTGTACCATAAAGATATCAACGTTGTACCATGAATCTATCCATTGTTGAACTTTGATGCTTGTCCGGAGGCGATTCTTGAATTTTTGTTGACGCGAACGTGCATGCGAACCATGAGATAGCCGGCTTTGATCGAGCTTCATCTTCCAATATGCGACAGGACTGTCGAATCGTGAGAACGATTCGATTTCCATGCTCTGATACCAATTGATGCAAATAAGAGATTTACGACGGTGAAAAATAAATTTTATTGTGGAATTTTCGGTGGGGAAGAAAATAGAGGGGTTGAGAGGAGAAAGCTCGTCGGAGAACGAGGGATTTTGGAGAAGAGAATTGCGGAGATCGCGTGGGGAAGAAGAAAGATGAGAGAGAGAGAGATAAAATCTCAATTTTAATATTCAACTTCAACTGTCTTTTACAATAGACTACCAACCCCTTTATATTAGGAGGGGTAGAATTACAAAAATAGAAAGTGAATCAAATTCAAATTTAAATTAACTCTAATTGATTTGATTCAAGATTCAAATCTACCTTGTCCTAATTTGACTCTAATTTTAAATTTAAAATTCAAATTTAAAAATCGATTAACTAATTTGAGATCACACACGACCTCGTTTATTTAAATAAAAATTACAATGACTCGAATAAACGTAAATAAAATTAGACTCTAATTAACGGATAAAAATCAAGCCCTATTTATTAATTCTGTGCTGCATCACCATCCATGCGCCTTCAACATGTTTTATACGCCCCTTATTTTCAGATGAACTTGCTTTCCATTAGTCATATTACTAGGATCTACATTGCCGTGTCATTTTTGACCCTTCGTCTCTTGTGTTCCAGGACATACTCACATGCAGGGTGATTGGATGTGGTCGTGAGAAGCATGGGTTCTATAGACTGATCCGGCCTCTTCATATTGGTACCTTCACTATTCCTACTTAACTAATCTCATCGTACCTGTGACACTTTTATTTTGGCCACCTTCCTCTGCAGAAGCTGTGTCATGACCTCCCACAGATCTCCACACGATCTTCCTTTCAGTGCGAGTCTTGCTAGTTTAGGAAGCACTACCCTTCCTCCTTTCCATCTCATTAGAGTCGGAGCAGTTCTCAGTTGTTTGAGCTCATTGATTTCCATCTCATCAGAGTCGGAACAGTCCATCAGAGTCGGAGCAGTTCTCAGTTTGGGAAGCACTACCCTTCCTCCTTTCCATCTCATCAGAGTTGGATTACCAGGGACATCGTTTTTATTTGGTCGTTGTAGGCGTTTTTTCTAGTCTTTCTTGAGTTTTCCTTTTGAAGAATAAGCATGAGGCTGGGTCTGTTATCAAGTCATTCATTTATGAGATAAAGAATATTTTTTCTGTCAATGTCAAATATCTGCATTCTGATAATGCCTTAGAGTTTTGCACCCTACATCTTTCTGAGTTTGTCAAGTCTCTTGGCATTGTATACCAGATCTCGTATGCCCATACACCTCACAGAACGATGTTGACGAGCAAAAGCACCGTCACTTACTCGATGTGAACATAACCCTGTTGATTCGATTCAGAGTCGTGCTCCCCATGCTTACGGGGGTGTTGCGATTCCACTGCTGGCTACTTAGTGAACCGCATGCCTTCCTCTATTTTGGGAGAAAATTTCCTCTTTCTCGATTGTGTTTCCGGAGAATGATTAATTCTCCCTCACACCTCGTGTGTTTGGATCTGTAGCCTTTGTTCATGATTTTTCTCATGATCATGACAAGCTCTCCACCAGAGCTGTCTAGTGTGTTTTTGTTGGGTACTCTCGTACCAAAAAGGGGTACCGTTGCTTTAATTCGCTTGGATGGAAATACTTTGTCAGTATTGATGTTACGTTTTTTGAGTTTCTCATGTATTTCTCTCCTACAGACAGACTAGCCCCATCAGATTCTGATGACGAGATTTACATGCCTCCATCTCCACAGTCCTACCACCACCTACACCTACTCCTGCTCAGCCACCGTCCAGTACACCACCACCACCACCATCTCATGGACCTACTCCTGCTCCTCCACCTACTCCTGTGGCTGCCCCTGGACCACCACCTACATTGACTCGGTTTCTGCCACGTGTGTTTACTTGCAGGTCTCGCTCTGTTCCACATGCTCACATGTCTTCCCCATCATCCCGCATACCTCAAGTATGTAATGAGCACATTATTTCTAATGATGGCACTACTGAGTTGTCTGTACAGCAGGAGTCACTATAGGATGAGCAGATACCCTCTTAAGAGGGAAAGTTACGGGTTCATGACATGAAATATGATTTTGATGTGCCGATTGCTCTGCAAAAGCAGAGACATACATGTACTACATATCCTCTTGCACCCCATGTTTCCTTGAGCAGACTTTCTGAGGATTTCACAAGATTTACCTTGGCACTATCAACCGTGGAGATATCACGGACATATCAGGAAGATATTCTGGATAGTCAGTGGCGTCTAGCCATGGAGGAGGAGATGGTCGCGCTACAGTCGCGTGGTACTTGAAGTCTTGTTTCATCTCTAGTTGGCGCATTCGTTGGATGCAAGTGGGTGTTCACTGTGAAGAACCGTACAGATCGCAGTGTGGATCGCTACAAGGTGAGACTTATGGCACATGGGTTCACCCGGACATATGGGGTGGACTATTAGGATACTTTTTCTCTAGTTGCCATACATTCTACTAGTGTATCCTTTGTCTGTTATTGTCACACGAGATTGACCCCTCTATTAGCTTGATGTGAATAATGCTTTTCTATATGGTGATCTATAGGAGGAGGTCTGCATGCAACAACCACCTGGGTTCGCTGCTAAGGGGGAGTGTTAGAAGGTTTGCAGGCTACACAAGGTTATTTGTGGCCTTAAGAAGAGTCCAAGAGCATGGTTCCAGAAGCTCTTGGACTTAATATAGCAACACTAGTTTGTGCAATCGACTACCGATCACGCTCTGTTTGTGCATTGGACTCAGAGAGCTACAGTTGTCGTTCTTGTCTATGTTGACGATGTAATTGTTATAGGGGATGACGAGCATGTCATTCAGGTTGCCAAGGATTTTCTAGGTTCGCAGTTTGTGACCAAGGACCTTGATAGTTTACGCTACTTCATTGGATTGAAGTTTGCCAGGTACCAGCGAGGTCTTGTGATGACCCAGAGGAAGTACATTACAGATCATCTTTCTGAGACAGACATGTCAGATTGTAGACCTGCCACTGCTCCTATGGAACCGAGCATGAAGATCTATGATGATGATACTGAGGAGGTCGACAAGAGGATGTACATGGAGCTTGTTGGAAAGCTCTTATATGTGACCATTACCAACCCAGATATATCCTTTGTCGTGAGCAAAGTGAGTCAGTTTATAAAGCAACCTAGACATGCACATATGGATGCAGTCCATATGATTCTGAGGTATATGAAGGCATCACCTGGCACTGGACTTTTATTTAGCAGAGGTACATCCCTTTCACTTACAGCATGTGTAGATGCAGATTATGCTGGGTGTCCAAGGAAATGAAGTCTACTTCAGGCTACACAATGTTCATAGGTAATTCCCTGGTGTCTTGGAAGAGCAAGAAGCATATCATGGTTGCCAGATCTAGTGTTGAGTCAGAATATAGGGCTATGGACAGGCTAGCACAGAGATGATGTGGATCAGATCTGTACTTACTGACCGGACTATCGAGGTGCCTCTTCCCATGTGCCTTCAATGCGACAATCAAGTTGCTCTTTTCATTGCGAACAACCCTGCCTTCCATGATAGGACGAAGCACACAGATGTGGATTGTCACTACACTTTGACATGATACAGAAGGGTCTCATCGCCACTACTCATGGCAGCTCTTACCAGAGATGCTGCTCCAAACAGCCTTGATTGATATCTATACTCCTGCTTGGGGGGAGTATTTAGATATTAGTTATCATTTATAGTGTTTATGTAATTTTTATTTTCTTTGTCTTCTTCATGTAATTTTTCCAAAATGTTTCTCTCTCATATATAAGAGAACCCTAGGGCCTCATCAATAACGCATTTTACTCTTTCATCTCCACACTTATGGTTATGGGGTATTCAAGAAAGCTGTAAGTATCTTGAATGGTTACATGTCATAAAATATGATCCGATCAAAGTTTTGTGAAGCGGTAAGATTGACAGAAAATGAGAGTAGGTCGATCACACATAAATGTACATCTTTCCAATGTTAGAACTTCCGTTGAAGCTTCATTTGGCCCACCAGCCACAAAACTACTGCTCTGTCTTGCTATGGTGTGAGATGCATCATGATCATGGCCAGTAAGAACCTTGTGCTTGTGTTCTAAAGAAGAATCAAGGGAACCATGAGCCCATAATTTTCACGTTTACAAAACTTAATATCCTGGCATTCTGTGCAGGTTGTTTTTCACATTAATGCTGTCTCACGTTTTGGGTTATTGATTTCATGTTTGCTGTGTAATATTATACAGTGGAATTATTTGTCATCAGCGTACAATAGCTAGATAAGTATAGGTTCACTATTAGGCTGGAGAACATACTGAGTGAAAAGACGTCAAGCTTGAATCTGCTGCTAATTGGTTCAAAAAAATCGAGGAAATAGTTCTTAATAATTGCACGCACTTCATATGGTAGGCTCTCTTAGCTCTTCACAGTTCTGTCCAGCCCTTGATAGTAATTGCTGTCTTGATTGATGCAACAGCAGTGCGGACTTGAGGCATATATTATAGGGTGGAGAATCATACCAGGGATTATTCTACTTGTAAATGGCTTTCCATTGAAATTATGTCTAAAGAATTAATGTTTAGAATGAGCAGGAGCTGTGTCCATTATGTTGTCTGCTTCATATAGCACGAAACTGGATCATTCCTTTTTATACATGACAGCCAATGAGAAAACACGCAGGGAAGATATTTAATGTTTTCTCTCTTGTGAGGTGGGCATTTTACAGTAGTACAATGTTTCTCTGGCATTTTGACAGCAGCATGCTATATTTTTACTCAGCTAGGCACAACAAAATACACATTGCAGCATTTATCGTAAAGGATAAGTTGTGCAATATGCTCATCATTTCTATGGAGTTAGAAATTTGTTTACCTGAGATTCCCATCTTAGAGATTAAAAATAAGATTGTCCTCGCACTGATTCTCTACAAAAATTACAGAGAGAGAATTTTAAATGCTCCGTTGGAACCATTGGTGTCCGATCACAGCTGGGCGTGCTATCATCCATAATGAATGCCATTGATCCAAAGCTTCACCAACACTTGGGTATGAAATTCTAGCATTACATATCACTTTGGTTCAAATAACAGGGGGATAATTTTTATTTTCTCTTCAACGCAATTTTTTCCGTCATTGACATTTCTTAAATGTGGCCTTTTAAATATAAAATCGATTAATGTTTATCAGAAGCTTTTGGTTCATGGATTGTGGTACTGGTACCTCAAATGCAGACGCACACTTGTGTCATTTACTTCTATAACTTTATCAATTTTGACCTTTAAAGTGAAGTATTCCTAACAAAAATTGTGATGTCTACTAATGTTTTGGTTATCTAATACAAGTTATTTTCTCTGTACCTTTTGACTTGGATCTAATTTTTCAACGTTTGACAACAATGCTGGTTATTTGAAACTGCATCTTTCTAATAATTCTGAGTCAAACTTTCCATTGCAGAAGAACTAGACGGAGGAGAATACTTATTTGCATTCCGCATGTTGATGGTTTTGTTCCGCAGAGAATTTTCATTCGTGGACACGATGTACCTCTGGGAGGTAAGGTGTTTATCTCACTGCTAAGGGAAGGTTGTACCAGTTGGTAGGCCTTCTGCTGTCTAATTTTACGATAAAATCCATCTCATAAATTTTTTCTATCCCTATTTGTGCATTAATTACATTTATGCTGTGCTTTCCATTAAGAAATTAGCACCCACTTTTTGAAATTCCAGTTGATATGGGCAATGGAGTACAGCCCAAATCTCTTTTCTTCTTATAAACCGAGCTCCTCCCGCAAAAGTACGGAATCTGGTGGAACAGGTGGAGCTGGTGGAGCTGTCGATGAGAAGCTTCTAAAGCAATGTGGCAAGTTTGAGAAGAAAAATAAGCGGGCAGGAGTGAAGGACCAACAAGGCACCCTATCTATCTATGTCGTTGCCAGCGTTCTAGAGGCCAGGAACCAACGGCTGCTGACCGAAGCAAAGGGCCTGGATGATGTCGTAAAGGTCGTTTAAGCTTCTACTTCTGCCTTTCTTTTTCTGAAGAAAAGTTCCAGTTACCCACAAGGCATACTGATTGGCGCAGATCCTGAATGACATAACTGGGAACATGGACGCGAAGAAAGCATGCACTGACGCATTGAAAATTCACCAGAGATATCTGGAAAAGGCATGCAGTTTTTCATTCCTATATATACAAATTTTATATCAAATCACTGATGTTCATTTTTATCTGCAGGTGAAGAAAGATTGAACCTGCAAATATGTGCAATATAAGCAGCCCGGGTGACTCGTCCTAAGGATGCTCTAGGCTTGTTGTGTGTACATAGAGATTGTATATCGTTGTTGGTTTTCATCATCCATCTGCTTGGTGAGAAATCTGGCTCTTCTTCCTCTTATGTAAATGCGAGCACAAGTGTACATTACGGGAGCTTTGTAATGTTGAACAGGGAAAACAAAGGAGTTTGGGATGTTGTCTTTGCTTATTAAATAATTTGTAAAGCTTAAAATGTATAGTTACTTGTGAATTTTCTTTTCAACTAATGAATTGAAGATGGCCAGAATTGCATCAATATGAGATTATATCATTATAGCAGGAAAAATGTCTGCATTTTCCCATGCGTGAAGCAGAAATCAAAGCACGTTCGAAATGTCCCATACACTCACGATACTCGTTTGTTGATTGAGTTGGTTTACATGATGATAGTTCCGTAATTAAAATCTTCGATAAAACCATCGAAAATAAGGATTCTTCGAGCTCACTAGAAATCGATTGGAACTTATAAAAGCATTTTAATTCTCATCAATTCGTTTCAGGAAAAAAAACATTCTTGTCAATGTCAAATGTTGACACAATCAATTCGCACCATGTCTAGGTCTGACTCTTGAAATCACTTCATCCTTTTAGCCTTCATCTGATTTTTCTAGTTGTACTTCAATCAAAAAAATTTTATTCGATAGCGATGTTAACCCAAGTGTCTAACTTTTCTTGTACTTGCTCGAGCTATAGTAGGTGGAGATGTAGTCCTCCCATTACACACCTTTTATGGTACTGATGATAAAATAAACTAATAACTGTATTAATATGTGGTCAACTCTGCTTGCAAGGGCTAAATCTTATAGCTATACCCATAGTCATGTAGAATGGATATCGTTCTTACCCCTTGAGCTTTGATCTTCCTAAGAATTTTGGCAGCATGTACTTTATCCAAATTTTGACTTGTAACTCGATCCTTCCCTTTTATTGAATCCAATGATGACACGCCCTTCAAACCTGATTATAGAGACCTAAACTTATCACATCCTGGTCTTCAACTAATTTCTTAATCTACTCATTTTTAGATGTCCTATGTAACATTAAGGGTTTAGATCCTTGGACCGTTACCTGGTATTTCGTTGAGTTCAAACTCAAATGGAACTGTTGACAACCATCCAAAATATTTAAGCTCGAGTTGTCAAGTAGTAGCTCCACACTTTTTCAACATATTGGCAAACTTTGTGAGTTTTAAAGGTGAGATTATGCTTGGGGTGTTACAACCTCCTCCACTTATATTCACAATATCATCATTGTGATACGATTCGTCACTTATTTCTAACGATAGTGGCGACTGCATGCTCCAAACTTAAGATCCCTTGGATAGCCCTTTCCATTATTAGATGGAGTCCCCTGTGATACCATTTATAACATCCCAGACTTATATCACAGACCATTATCAAGGAAACTAAATCTAAGAACTTGTTGGGATTAGTCCCAATTAGATTCGTTGACAACCACCCGAATTGCTTAAGCTCAAGTTGTCAAATATCAATCCCTCGCTCTTATAACTCACTCCCATACTTTGAGTTTTAGATGTGAGACTATGTTTGGAACGATGTATGCACCTTTTAACCTAACCTTGAGGATATGATAATGACTACTTTTGGTCAAGACCATGAGGCAAGCCTTACTACAACTAGCCTTTCCCCTATATTCACAATTACTAGTAATTCTACCCTTTTCTAAACTGCAATTATGATTATTTGTTTCCATCGTATCTATATAATAGTATGATTTTTAATATTAGAATTTTCTCCATTGGTGAATATTGACTTGGTTTGTTAGGGGGAAGACCGCACCTTGGAGTGTCTCTTCCCACACCCCCCATTCATCTCATAAGACTAGGGATGAAAATGGTTGGATACGGATACAAATATATCTATAATCATATCCTTATATATTTTAAAATACGAATATGCATGCATATACAAAAATTGACGAATGTAAAAAATGTGTTACCATATCCTTAAAAATGAATACGAATGTAAAACGAATATGAACTCGGATACGAATAATAATTAGGTTAGTTGCCGCCCATTTCCAATGCAAACGGACGCTAACTTTGGGACATAATGGAAATTAAATTAAAAATAAAGGGTGAAAATGTCATTTTTTTCTCCTCTTCTTCCTTCCCCGTCCTCTTCCTCCCCTTCTCTTCCTCCTCCCTAGCCTCCTGCTCCTCCACCGTCTCCTCCCCCGCCCCGAGCTCATCCCCCTGCCTTCGTGTCGCCTTCTCTGCCCCGAGCTTCTCCTCTTCGTCCACTGCCGCCCTTACGCCTCCCCCTGCCCCTGCCTCCCTCCTGCCACACTCGCGTCGCTGATGAGCGCAAAATCCCGAGCGAACGAGGTAAAGGTATCTAGATAGGTCGTTGCGACCTTGATCACTCAGATGCACTTGATCAAGAAAAATCGAACCACTAATAGAAATAAAATCAATCAAACAAGGCAAGTGGTCCTGCTAAATGTTTAACCTGGTATAGCACCCAGGGTCGAACTCGAGGAGCACGGGTTGGCCAAAGGCCTACGAAGTAGTGAAAATGAAATAAAATAAAGACAAAATATTTTTAGTGATTTTTAATGATTTTTATATTTTTTTTGATTTTTAATATGTGGAGAAAATAAAAGAAAACAAAGACAAACACACTTTAGCAATTTATTTAATGCCTCAAAAACCAAGCAAAAATTCAAACAAAAATGTTTTTATGTTTTTAATGTTTTTTAGTGTTTTTGGTTAATTTTTAATAATTTTCTTATGTATATTTTATTTTCTAAAAATCAAACAGTAGCAGAAATGTAAGGTACTGTCCAGCCAGGCCCAAAAGCCCTAGATAAAATATCTAAGGACTCAAAAGGGCCTGGAGGTATTTTTCCTGTAAACAAGGTAAATGAAGGAAAATTTGAGTACCAAAATTATTGTTTTTGGATTTTTAGGTGATTTAATAGAATTTTTATGGGTTTTTAGGTGTTTTTTAAGTTTTTATGGTTTTTAATCAGTGAAAAATAGCCAAAATTGGCTAGAAAATAAAGGAACACAAAATAAACAGTACCTAATTTTTATAGAATTTTTGAGGGGGTTTTATATTTTTTTGGGGTTTTTAAAACTAGACAATGGCTAAAAAGATGGTTTTTGAATTTTTAAAAATAACAAATAAACTCAAAAATGTCCTCAAAAATTCTCAAAAATCCTACAACATGGCAGGAGCCATGTGTCAAATTTTCATCGAATTTGGAGGTGATTTGATATTTTATTCAAAAATCACAAGAGGGCACTGTGCACAAGGACTGAAGTGCAAATACCCTAAGTTCTGGGGGTCCAGGTGCAAAATACCCAGCAACGCACGCGCGCGGCGCGTGCCTGGGGCACTCAGGGACCTCTTTGTAATAAAAGTAAGGTCCGGGGACTATTTGGTAACACGTACCAAAAGTCCGGGGACCTCAGATGCAAATTACCCTAAAATAAGCGCACATGCGCAATTAAAACATTCACAGGGGCATAGGTGCAAATACTCAAAAGTTTTCATTCATTTCTAAACATCCAGAACTACAGGGAATATATTGCAAATAACCCAAACATACACGTGACGAAGCACGTGGCTCCACACAAACAGGGGTATAAGTACAAATATCTAAAGTATGAGGTCCATTATGCAAAATACCCTAAACTAAACAACTTGCTAAAATATTTACAGGACTAAAGCTAAATAAAAACAAGAGCTGGGCCTAAGGGTAATTTACCCTTTATTAAGCGGGCCGTCGGATGCGCTCCACGTGGCTGATCTGACGGGTACGGCTGGTGGGCGCTCCAGATGGCGTCTCCTCAGATCGGATGCTCGAGACAACTCCGCAGATGGACGGCTCCGATCACACCTGGAGCGAGGAGGCACGATCAACAGTCCGGGAGGATCCAGGAAGAACTGGTCGCCGGCGACTTTCGCCGGCCTCGTGCGAGCGCGGTGGTCCTCGTCTGCCGCTCCTGGAGATCGGAGAAGCTCCGCAATGAAGCTCCGCGGCGGATGGTAGACTCCGATGACCCAGCCGAGCCCTGGAGGGCTCCGGCGAGGTCGGCGGAGGAGAAGCTCCTGTCTGAATGTCGGGAGGCCTCAGATAGCCTCCTCTGGTCCTGCAAAAAGGCTCAGAAGCTTCGCGGGTCGAGGGCAAAATGCCTCGACCCGGTTAGGCGTCGTGGAGGTGGTCTGTGCGTCGGTGCGGACGAACCCCGGCGAAGCGACGGCGAGGGGATTCGAATCCCAGCTCCTGTGCGAGTTGGGTTGAACGGAGGGGCGGAGAAGGTGCGCGGAGGGAAGGCGGAGATGGATGGGGATTCCGATGATCGAATGGGTGCGCGAGGTGGTCGGAATCGACGAAGAATGGGGACGGAGCGATTTGGGGCAAAATGGAAATTAGACTAAATAGAGGAGCGAAGGGTCTACCTGGGTGGTCGAGGAGACTATGCTGGAGCTGGGGGAGCTCCTGGTCGTGGCCTCAAGGGTCGTCTCGGCCCGAGGCTCGAGCTCCTGCTCTGGGCGGAGCACAGCGGTGCTGACTCGCCGGATCAGTGGTATCCGGCCCCTCTCCTTGCTGCGACGGCACCTAGAGCGAGCTGTCACTCACGCTCGGGCACTGGAGCTCACTGGGGGTGGAACGGATTAGCCAAAGATGCCAATTGAAGGTGGCGGAGCTCGAGATATATATGGGTGCAGACCCGACTAAGGCTGGTCGGGTAGGGCAGCATGGAGCGCAGACCCCGATGCAATCCCCCGGGCGTTGGTCTCGGATGCAAGAAGAAGAATTAGGACCCGGGGTTTGCGCAAATGGCGAGCGGATCGAGCGCGGAAAAAGAGGAGAAAACGGGTCGGGCGCGAGATCCGCTGGAGAAGACGGTCCGCGGAGGGAGTTGACCGGAGGTCAACATCTCCGTGGGCCAATGAGGTGCTGCCACGTATTTTATTTTTGTTTATTTATTTTAGGCTAGATAACGGCGGAATTAGCAAAAACTTAAAACACAAAATATTTTTATTTTATTTTTTTTCTATTTTTTTGGTGATTTTTAATTAATTTTTGGAAATAAAAATGAGGTATTTACATTATGTAGCTATATATAGGTATATGTACATTATGTAGGTTTTTGATTTTTGATTTTTAATTATTATTTGTGTATAATTTTATTCCTATTTTATATTTTATTTATTTATAGAATAAAATGAGGAATAAAAGGGTATTTTTATTTGGTTTTTATTATTTATATACATAGGTGAAATAAATAGATATATACATCTATATACATGGTAAAAGGGCATTTTTGAACTTTTTGATTTTCAAATTTTTATTTTGTTTTTAATATTTTCTAAATATATACAAATATGTACAAGCATATTTTTGGGTAAGGAAAATATAATTTTATTTATTTATATAGATATTTACACTAGAGCCCCTATCTCCCTCTACTTTGGTTTTTGTGCGGTCAGGCCCAAGCTGAGCCCTCCCTTGGGTTAGGTTGCTCAATATTTATTCTAAATATTTCCCTCTTTTTCTTTTTCATCTTTATTCTTTTATTTTTGCACAAAAACATGTTAATTATAGGTTTTTACAAAATGCATGCTTTTGCTAATTATTCTTATTTACACATATCTACATGCATTTGCATAAGGTTTTTGTAGCTAAAATATAAGAATAAAGAGTGATGAATGGGTATTCATCAGTCGCCCCCTGCCCCTGCCTTCGGGTCCTCCCTCCGCTCTGAGCTCCTCCTCCCACCCCGAGCTTCCTCCCACCCTCGTTTTCTTCCCTCGCCCCTAGATCCTCCCTCTGCCTTGAGCACCTCCCCTCACCCCATACCTCGAGCTTCTCCACCCCTGCCGCACACATGTCCTCCTCCCATGTACCTCCAACCCTCCTCCCCAGTCCGCCCCTCCTCCCCAGCCTGCCGCCCGCTCCAGCCCTGAGCTCCGCCCCCTCCTCCCCAGTTGGATCCCCGCATCTCTTTCCGCACCGTCCTCCCTAACCCAACCACTTCCAACCATTGCTCGTCCTACTCTACCCCTCCTCCACCGCCTCCTCCCCAGCTTGTCCCCTCCAACCCCTCCATCGACCACCACCTCCTCCCAATCCCACCCCTCATGCCCAATCTGCTTAGCTTCTCCCCTTTGTTGCAGTTGTCAAGAACCTGGAAAGGAAGGAGATGAAGTAGGAGGCGTTCGATCTCGTCGTCGAGAATCTGGAGACTCGTCGTCGATATGCTGATGTTGATGGTGAAGACTGAAGGAGAAGGGCATGGATGAGGAGTTGCTCGGAGGAGGAAGGGTTAGAAGGTGTGGAGAAGGAAGGAATGGGTTGAAACATGGACCATTCAACATCTGTTTATTTAAGATAAATTTTTGATTAATTGATTCATGAAAGTTCATCGAAAAATGCAATAAAATTCACCATTTGTTTCCACAATGAGTGATATATCCATGAAGATGCAAAAAATTTAATGATTTTATGGATGCATGAAGGTATAATTAAGAGGGAGAAATTATGAAGAGAAAGGAAGAAGAACAATGGAGGAGGAAAAAGATGAAGAAAAAGTCTGGACAATTATACCCCTCTTAACTGCACCATTGTTTGAAAAAACTATGGTTAAGTCAACTCATTGACGGTTAAACTAAAGGAGGGGCACAAGCGATAGAACAACAAGAAGTCAAGGGCACAACTGATATTCCCAAAAAGGGAGGGTCATAAGTGATATTGGAATATCTCAGAAGGGCACAACTGATAAGAACCCAACTATTTAATAGATTAACTAAAAGGATTTTTATCAGTTGTGCCCCTCCGAGATATTGCAATATCAGTTATACCCCTCCCTTTTTGGGAATATCAGTTGTGCCCCCGACTTCTTGTCGTTCTATCACTTGTGCCCCCTGGGTTAGTTCCCGTCCATTCACAGTGTAAATGGACGTTAACTTTGAGGACATAAGCGGAATTAATTAAAAAAGGGGGGTTGAATGGTCTTTCCTCACCCTCTCTCTCCTCCTCCCCCTCCCCTGACATCTGCCTCCCCCTCTCTCTCCGCCGCCCCAAGCCTCCTCCCCCTCCGCCACCCCCGACCTCCTTCTCCTCTACGCCTCTCCGCCCGCAGCCTCCTCCTCCGCCCACAGCCGATGTCCTTACTCCCCGTGCCGACATCCATCAGCCGCTTCTCACAGGTCGCCCCCCTGCCCTTGTCGCCCCCTGACCCGAGCTTCTCTTAGGTCGGCCTCCCCTGTCCCTACCGCCCCTGCACCGAGCTTCACCCGAGCTTCTCCTAGGCCCCCTGCCTCCTCCTCCCGCCTCCCCCCCACCCCCGGCCCCAGGTTGGCCACCCTGCCCTGAGCTTCTACCCCCGCCGCCCCCACAACTCCCCCTCCCCCCGCCCTCAGGTCGCCCCTACCCCCGCCGCCCCCGCGCCTCTCCGACGACCCGGGAAACGAGGTCGTGACAGATTGGTATCAGAGCACGGTTACTCTAGTATTTATTTAGTAATTAATAACTATGAGCGGTATTCAGAAACTAAGGTTGTATTAAGATCCTTTGATCTTAATAAATGACTGCAGTACCATTCACAAGTCATTGTCCCTTATGTACATCATGCTAAGACATATAGGATCTGATCTTTGACCTTGACTCATCCCAGGATCATGACAGACCAAGACATGTCTAGACAATTAGCGGCTATGATGGCAATGCTCCAAGACATGGGGCAAAGGCAACAAGCATTGGAGGAGAGGCTCAATGCACAGGCTGAGAGACCCGAGGCATCTAAGCCTGCGGATGCTAGGATTGAAGGTTCTGTCCATCTTTCTGAGGAAGAATCTAGTTACCATCCTTCAACTGAGTCTGCTCCTACCCCGGTTGAAGGAGCAATGGAGAAGGCCCTTCTTAGACACCAAACATTACTAGATAATTACCGAAAGGGAAAAATTCCTCGATTCAAAGGTGTAGAGACACCTGCTGAGGCTGAATTATGGCTTGATGACGTCAGTAGGATGCTGAGAATAATACACGCACCAGCAGATACTTGGGTGCACTTTGCTGATTACTCCTTAGCAGACTATGCAAGACGATGGTGGAGAGCAATTTCCAAGAAGTTAGCAGACCCTGTTCCATGGGATATCTTCGAAGAGAGGTTCCGAGCTCACTTTTGTCCCTGTCATTGGGAAGAATTAAAGAGGAGGGAGTTGGCTTCTCTGAATCAGGGTTCTAAGACTGTACGAGATTATCATATCCACTTTACTGAGCTACTACGGTACTCACCAGCTCTAGAAGCTTCACCACAAGAGTGTCTTACCAAATTTGTTAGCGGTCTTCAGGGAGATCTACAAGAAAAGCTTGCTGGTTTTAGAGCCACAACCGTAGATGAAGCAATGGACATCGCCTCTCGTATTGAGATGGAGAGGGATGAAAATCGCCAAAGAAGAAGTTTCCACTTTAATGGTGGACCGTCCAAAAGCAAGGCACATTATAATCGTAGAGATCGTCGCTAGCATCCAGCCGGTTCCAATATAAGCTCACCACAGACCTTGGGTCAGGAATTATCAGGAAGAAGGGGTTTCTCTAGACCTCCACTATATCCTCGCGACTCAGCAGCAGGAGCTAGCACCTCTGTGGCTGGATCTTCAGCTCAAACAGGAGCACGTTTGTGTTTTTACTGTCATCAGGAAGGCCACATCAAGAAAGATTGTCCGAAGTTGAGAGGTTCAGGATTTAAATCAACCCCAATTAATAGTATAGCATCCACCTCGAGCAATGGAGCAACACATGGAGGAAGACATGGTAGAGGTCGAGGCTCACAAGGAGCGTCTCCTACACAACAACCACCACAAAGTGTTGCGGGTTCTAGCTTGCCTATTCCTAATGGCCAGCTCAATGCAATTACTGAAGAACAAGCCTACAACTCAGGCACAGTCGTACGAGGTATCGTTACTATTCATGGCTTTTCAGTACATGCCTTATTTGATTCTGGTGCTTCACATTCATTTATTGCTCGACGGTTAGTACCCACTTTGGGTAAGATACCAGTAGAAGTACAACGGTCCTATCTGATCAAGGGACCAGGAGGACAAGTATTTATAATCCGAGAAATCCTGGATAATTGTATAATACTGATAGCAGGACATCAGTTACCTGTTTCACTACTACTAATCGAAATGGAGGACTTTGATCTTATACTAGGAATGGATTGGCTAGAAAAGGCATCATGCATGTCTTGACTGTTTCCAGAAGACAGTAACATTCCACCTTCCTAACTCGATAGAGTTCCAGTTCATTGGAAAGACATCCAATGATAATATCAAATATATCTCTACATTGAAGGCACAACAGTTGTTAGAGCAAGGGTGCCAAGGTTATTTAGCTTATGTATCCACTACATCAGGGTCAGAAAGAATGATAGAAGATGTGCCTATAGTCTGCGAGTTTACTGATGTATTTCCAAAGGAACTACCTGGATTACCACCTGAGCGAGAGATTGAATTTGAAATCTCTCTCATACCTGATACTCAGCATATCTCTATCCCTCCGTATAGGATGGCACCAGCTGAGTTACGAGAGTTAAAGGTACAATTGCAAGAACTGTTAGATAAAGGATTCATTCGTCCTAGTACTTCACCATGGGGTGCACCTGTCTTACTTGTTAGGAAAAAGGATGGCTCGATGCGGTTGTGCATTGACTATAGACAACTAAACAAGAGGACAATAAAGAACAAGTATCCTCTGCCAAGAATAGATGATCTCTTTGATCAGTTACAAGGTTCAACTGTGTATTCCAAGATTGATTTAAGATCTGGATACCATCAGTTGAAAATTAAAGACACAGATATTCCCAAAACAGCTTTTCGAACTAGATACGGGCATTATGAATTCTTAGTTATGCCTTTTGGACTAACAAATGCCCCAGCAGCCTTCATGGATCTCATGAATAGAGTATTCAAGGAGTTCTTAGATCATTTTGTAGTAGTCTTTATTGATGATGTGCTTATTTACTCAAAGGATAAGTATCTGCATGAACATCATCTCAGGAAGGCACTTGAAACTCTAAGGAAGAACAAACTGTATGCTAAATATAGCAAATGTGACTTCTGACTATCTGAAGTATCTTTCTTAGGCCATGTTATTTCTGGGGAAGGTATATCAGTTGATCCTACAAAGGTTAGTGCGGTGATGTGTTGGGAACGCCCGAAGACTGTCACAGAAATACGATCTTTTCTGGGTTTAGCTGGATATTATAGAAGATTTGTGAAGGACTTTTCACGGATAGCATTGCCAATGACTAGACTAACTCAAAAGGAGGTCCCATTCTTATGGTCTGATACATGTGAAGCTAGTTTTCAGACACTGAAAGAATGCCTAACATCTGCACCAATCCTTACTCTACCCTACGGGAGTGAAGGGTTTACAGTGTACACTGACGCATCAAAAGAAGGACTTGGGGCGGTTCTTATACAACATGGTAAGGTAGTTGCGTATGCATCACGACAGCTCAGGACACATGAGAAGAACTACCCAACACATGACCTTGAATTAGCTGCCGTAGTGTTCGCTTTAAAGATTTGGAGACACTACCTGTATGGTATTACTTTTGAAATATTCACCGATCATAAAAGCTTGAAATATCTATTTGATCAGAAGGAACTCAATATGAGACAGAGACGGTGGCTAGAGTTGCTGAAAGACTATGATTGCACTATCTCCTACCACCCTGGTAAGGGGAACGTCGTAGCAGATGTCCTTAGCAGAAGAACTTATTCACCCGGGTTAGTGAGTGCTGTCCACTTCTGGGGTTTACTATCAACGTTAAGTGAATGGAAACCATTTGATAGTAGTGCTAATACTATAACTATTCCTCATCGATACAAACCAGAAATATGGGATAAAATAAAGAAAGGACAGGAGGATGATCCAGTCCTCAAAGACTTAAAACAACAACTTGAGAAGAATGAGATAGAGGGATTCCAGATACAAGATGATTTACTGTATAATCATCACAGAGTTTGTGTACCAAACACACCTGAACTAAGGAAAGACATCTTACGAGAAGCTCATTGTTCTAGATTATCTATTCATCCAGGAATTACGAAGATGTATAAGGATCTTCATTCATACTTTTGGTGGCCGGGAATGAAGAAAGATGTTGCTGAGTTTGAGAATTCATGTTTCACTTGCCAGCAGGTAAAGGCTTCACACCAAAAGCCACCAGGATTATTGCAACCCCTCCCTATACCTGAATGGAAATGGGAAAGCATTTCCATGGATTTCGTTACTGGCTTACCTCAGACGACTGGTAGTAAAGACAGTATCTGGGTTATAATAGATCGTCTGACAAAGGTAGCACACTTCATTCCGATAAGCTTATCTTTCACTCCAGACCAGCTGGCTGAGTTATATATTACACATGTGATTCGCCTCCATGGTATCCCGAAGGAAGTAGTTTCTGATCGAGATTCACGATTCACCTCACACTATTGGGAGAACTTCATGAAAGCTTTAGGTACACAACTATGCTTGAGTACAGCATATCATCCACAAACAGATGGGCAGTCAGAACGTACGATTCAAACACTAGAGGATATGCTACGAGCATGTGCCTTAGAATGGAAGGGATCGTGGATTAAACATTTGCCTCTTGTAGAATTCACCTACAATAATAGTTACCATACAAGTATTGGCATGGCACCATTTGAAGCACTATATGGACGAAAGTGTACTACTCCTTTGTGTTGGCAAGAGGCCGGAATAAAGAACCTTTATGATTCAGATAGACTTCAGGAGACACGGGAAGCTGTAGAACTTGCTAGAAAAAGACTATTAACTGCTCAGAGTCGCCAGAAAAGTTATAGTGATACCCGGAGAAGAGACCTTGAATTTGAGGTAGGCGACTTTGTATTTCTCAAAGTATCTCCTATGAAGGGTGTTCAGAGGTTTGGCTTGCGTGGGAAGTTAGCACCCAGGTTCGTGGGTCCCTTTGAAATTATTCAACGGATTGGAAAAGTTGCCTATAGACTTGCACTTCCTCCACATCTTTCGGCAATACATGATGTATTTCATGTATCAAATCTGAGAAAGTACGTTAGGGATCCAGAACATAAGATAAGTTATGATGATTTACATGTTGAGCCAGACTTGACATACCAAGAGATACCTGTGCAAATACTTAGAAGGGATATCAAGAAGTTGAGAAACAAAGAGGTGCCTCTAGTTAAAATATTATGGCGGAACCAAGAGTTTGAATAAGCCACATGGGAACCTGAGGCAGAAATGAGAGAGAAATACCCTTACTTGTTTGAATGATAAAATTATGTATTATGTATATGTTCATTTTAAATGACATGACGTTCATTCTCTTTAAGGTTGTTATGTTTTCAATCCTCTTTAAGGTTGTTATGCCTGCATTTCTAGTCTCGAGGACGAGACTTCCTTTAAGGTTGTTATAATTGTAAAGCCTTGAATTGGGCATATCTCGGATCCTATATAATTAGATCCGGCTCGTAAAGAGGAAACCGACAGAATTTGTTTCGTGTGAATCGGACTTCGTTTCGATTTGTTATGAATTTCGGAAGAAAGAGAAGGAAGGCTAAGATGTCATTAATCCATAATGACTGTCATCAAGACTAATTAAACATGATTAAAGAAACTAATGACAATTGAAAGCCGCTAATGATCATTAGTAAACACTAATCAATAGTTAACAAAAGATATGCGTAAGCCGCGAAAGTTAAATCGCGATTAGTGAAAGTTAATCACGATTAGTGTTAATTAAGCGTCATTAGCGAATCTAGAATCCTCTAGAACGTTCTAACTTAAGCTCCAAGTTTGGGATAAGTTTTGGCTAAAACCATGGGCCAAAACCATGGGCCGTTAAAACCATGGTTAAGGTCTAAACCATGGTTTTCTAACCATGGTTAGTGGTTTTCTGGGGCCTATAAATAGACCCCCCTACCCATTCATTCTCTACAACTTACACTACCACCACCACCCCAAGGGCTAGGGTCGAGAGGTTGGGAGGAGGAGTGGGAGGCGAGGGAAGAGCGCTAGCGAAGCGCTGCCGGGAGAACGAGGAGAAGAAAGGTATGATCCTCTCTTAGTTGCTTCGTAAGCTAGGCTTTCAATTCATACTCTTGTTCTTCCAAGTTTTGTTTTTGATTCATATTTCTTTCCGATTCGTTTTCCTGTTGTGGTTCGAGGAGAAATCTGTGTAACACCCTACTTAGGTGCGGGCGGCTATGCACGTCAGTGACCCTGTGTTTCGTCACACGTTCACTCATCTAAGACGCGTGGTGTCTACCGATTCTCCATCGTTTATGTTTCTATTCTTCGTATTATGCTTTTATAGTTATTTTGATGGAGAAATCTATGTAATACCCTACTTAGGTGCGGGCGGCTGTGCACGTCAGTGACCCTGTGATTCGTCACACGTTCACTCACCTAAGATGTGTGGTGTCTACCGGTTCTTCATCTCTTGTTGTTGAGTATATTCTTTCAGTTTCGTTGTTATTTTCCTCTCGATTGATTTTATAGATGAAACTCTTTTCATTTTTATTTTGAAATATGTCCCGATATAAGAGGAAACTCTGCCGAAATTTTCCGAGAAATATGTCCCGATATAAGGGGAAACTCTACCGAAATTTTCCGAGAAATATATCCCAATATAAGGGGAAACTCTGCCGAAATTCTAAGAGAAAATATGTTCTTGACGTTCTTCGTGTTCTTCACGTTCTTCACGTTCTTCGTTCGTTCTTCGCGTTCTTAACATGTTCTTAGCGTTTTGATACGAAAAATGAAATTCGATCTTTTCAGGAGCCTTAAATTAGCCTTTCTAAAAAAACGAAACTCGGTAAAGCCTTGCATACACGAGAGAGAGCTCGATTAGGTAACGAAATCCTTCCTTTTGCTGTTGGGTTTTCATACGAAATTATTGAAATTCTTGATTTTGTATTCTTTGCTACGAGGAACCCTAATTTTGGTTATTTTTGAAAAAGTCTGAAGAATTGCTTTGTGATTCCCACTAAAATAAGATTTACGCATCAAATTGATGCGTTGGCTCTGAAAGTTAGGGTTTGGGAGTTAAAATAGGCATAAATAGGAGTATATATATGGTTATGAATAATATATATGTGAGTCGATACTAAGTATTGCGGTTTAGGCAAATCAAAGACGTAACAAAAGAATTACATCATATGAATTGGTGTGATTTGAGTTGGATCCCAAAAAGGATCTTGTGTCACGATAAGGATGACTGGGAGTAGTACTACAGGTCGGGCATGCAACCTGTAGGTTGTCGGAAGGAACCCGTATTGGCATTTCCCTACCTAGGTGGTACACGGTTGCCCTGTTATGATAAGTGCGCACAAATTGAATGTTTTGCAACGCGTGGTACCAGGAGCCAATATATTCGGGTTGGAACGACGGAAGATGTGGTCGTGCCATGTGTTGGCACGGGTGGTTCAATAGCGGCTGGGTCACGATAACATGTATTTAAAGCCGCTAGGTTATATGATTAAATGTTAGCCTGAGGTTTTTAAGCAACCGAGTCCTCGAGGACGGTGTGCTCTTTTGTTTTTCCAGGCTGAGGGTTGAGACCCTGTTTAATAAAAGAAAAGGAAATTGTCAGGGTAGTATTGGAGGATTGGTTAAGGCGACGTGCGGCAGCATAAGCTTACCAAGATCAACACAATCTCTAATCCCGAAGCGTCCACAGCTTCGGAGTCCAAGAATGGTGGGGTTCTCCTGGACTAATCCCTGATGTGGAATAGAAAGGAATAGGACTTAAGTTAATGAAAAGGAATGAAATTTTTGTGATATCAAGTTTTGAAAAAATACACAATTTATTTACTTTTCTCTTCTTCGTTACTTAGCATTCGCTAATTTTTATCCTATGATTTATGGAAAACCCAATAGGTATCGGTGAGCAATCGCAAGGACTTTAAAATTCATCCGGCTTACATACTAGACATCCAGCCAGCCACAGTAGCTTTACTCTTTAAGGTAGTTAGTAATATTTTGTGTATTTTCCTTTCAAGCTGATGTACATGTAAATGGTTATAGTGGGACAGTGTATCATCTGAACTATATTTTGTGAATGGAAAAGTGTTGAAATACTTTCTTCCGAGTATTTTTATTTGCAGTATATTTCTGAATGTTAGTTGTGATTGCTGAATAAATTATTGCTGAGTAACCAGATCCGGATATGGGAGGATCCGACGACCCGGGAAACAGGGTCGTGACAGCCTCCCCCTCCCGCTGGGCCTCCCCCTGCCCTGCCTCCTCCCTCTGCCCCCAGGTCGCCCCCTGCCCCTGCCGCCCCCACACCTCCCCCTTCCCTGCCTCCTCCCCCCGCCCAAGGTCGCCCCCTAGAGATGAATGGGATGAAGGAGATGCTGATGGTGAACGATGGAGGAGAAGGAGATGGAGGAGGTGGTGGTCAGAGGAGATGGACGATGGTGGTGGTGAAGACGAGTATTTCCAATATTACCCCTCCTACCCAAACCATGGTTTGAAAAAACCATGGTTAAGTTCAACTCATTAACGACAAAAGTAACAGAGGAGCACAAGTGATAGAATGACAAGAAGTCGAGGGCACAACTGATATTCCCAAAAAGGGAGGGGTATAACTGATATTGCAATATCTCAGAGGGGCGCAACTGATAAAATTGCTAACTAAAATATACATGTTTAGGAATCATGATGGTTTACATATAAAATAGATATAACAAATGTAATAATTTCATATCAACAATGGTGAAAGCAATCATAAAATGTTGTTATGCATAGTTATAAATAAACTTATTACTGTACTTATGTACAAAAATGAATATATGAATACGAATGCGAATATTAGCGAATGTCAAAGTGATATCCATATCCACATCCATTTAAAACGACTATGATTACGAATGTCAAAATATGTATGAAATGAATACGACAGCCGATCAGATACGAATATATTCACATTCATTTTCATCCCTACATAAGACACCACCCATCCACACTTCTAATCTCCCTTAAGATCGTCTTTTTGAGGAAATAACCTAAGCATTGAAGATAACTTTTGAGATTAGAATGAAGTCGATCATGTAGGGAGGGTTGATTATGTGGGTTGATCTTTATGACCATTAGGTAGAGGAAGATACATCATTCAGCTTGTTCGAGGAATTCATTATTGCGATCTACCACATCACTTCCCAAGTACCACACTATTCGATCAATAAATCTGACTATGATTCGTATTACCGAAAATCATCCCTTTATGGAGCCCCACCACACCTGTCCACCCTTCATGGTTGTGTTTCCAATACCATGCTCACTTGATGTTTGCTCCATCTTATCGATCAATAATATCTTCATAATACTGGAAATGTATCTCATCCATATTCATCAATCCATAATGGTGCTCCTCTCAATTTTCGTGGTTCCAAGAACGAGATGCCAATTGTACGTGGTTCATCCAACATGGACGTTGTGCATACTCGAGGTAAAGTGTACCAATAACCTGCGCGCCCAACATGGGGTGAGCAATCCAGTACGTTATGAGAGGCACCACCTATTTATTCTCCTTTTTATTTAGTTTTCACTCAGCCCTAAACCTTAAACCCTCAATTTCATGGTATTCACAATGTATTTACACCTCAACAATGCAAACTTATATCCTCTTGAGATTAAGTCACATGTAAGCATAGTGGAATCCCAGACATGAACCATTATTTCTCTTAATTTGTTACATTCTTTCCATTCAGTTCACTTTTCTTGCGATGTTTGACTCGCACATCTATCGACATCATTACTTTTGAGGACTAACATCGTAAAAAGGAAAAATAATAAAAATCTTTATCTCTTTCCTTTTCCCTTCCCTGCCACCTTGATTATACTCATTTGCCTATACATACATGTTTTTGTATTTTAAGTGCTTTATATTAAAATACCTTATTTTTTGTTTTACATCTTAAAAAGCAAATGTTCTCTTAAAACCCATCTTTTCTTTAAAGTTTTTTGTATTCAAACCACGATTGGATTTTCAAGCTAACTCACTATTTTTAAACCTTGTAACCTCTTTTGTTTTCTTGTGCACTTAGCTCAACATGAGGACATGGTGCATCTTTAGTGTTGGAGGAAGAGTAATGAGGAATTCTTATGTCTTCATAACTTGTGTATAATTTTGTCTTTTTATATCAAAAAGTTTGTAAAAAAATTAAAAAACGATTTTTTTTCAAAAACTATATACATTCTTTTGTAAAAACCGAAAATATTTTCTTTTTTTAGTTAGTCATTCTTCCTATAAAATTTCTTTGTAAGAAGCAATCTTATATATTCCTTGTACATATCCGTCTTTGGCTTTTTGCTCAAGCAACTAATGTAATCATACATCTACTAACCATGTTTCTTGGACTGTGCTTTGCTCCTCTATAGGATTTTTTCGACAGAAAACACACAATTCAAAAGTCCGCAATAGAAGTATGTAATCAGGTGTGTGTGTGTGTGGAGTGTATTTTCTTCTTGGTGGTAATCCAAAGTCAAATGCAAGGAGATGGTGAAGCAAATAGAAAAATTAGACTAGGGTCTCAATTAGGTATACTCAAGTCTAGTGTATGTATGCGTTTTAATTTTTGGTTTTTAAATGTTTTGTTATATTATATATTCTTTTCACATATTTAATTTTTTTTAATTTTTTAATAATTAGTTTTTAACAATAAATAAAACAAAAGGAAATTAATTTAATTATTATATGTAGAAATGAGAAAGAAGGGTTTTTTTAAAAATAATGTGATAAAATATAGTATAAGTATATTGTATTTGACAAGGAATCCAAATCACTATTTTATTTTTAGATTTTTGGGAATTATATGAAAATTTTAAGATCTTTGGGGGGTTTTGAACGTTTTTGTATTCTTAGGTTATATATATGCAATAATTATTAGAACTAAAAAATGGATGATTGTGTGAAGGAAACCTAACCTTTTTTTGAATTTTTGGCAATAGTATTAATTAATTAAAAATGAAAGATAAATAGACTATGCATTGGAGTTTTTCAATTTGCAGACCACTTCTGAAAATTCTCAATAAATCATCAATGATAGAGCAATTCAAGGCATAGCAAAGGGTTTTTTAATGAAATAATTCTGGACTAATCTCACAATTGAATCACACATATTTTTACAATGCATGAAAGAAAATATTTTTAGTAATATCTCTGCCAAAGTTTGCAATAATTAGTCCCAGAATATATCCAAAACTTAGCGTAAAATATAATGCCTATGATTTTGGTATTGAATTTACAATCCAAAAGGCTCCTTTTATAAAAAAAGGATCACGACTAATTTGATTTAGCTATAGAATTTTTCATTAATATTTCCATAGAAAGAGTAATGAGTAAGCTTTAATTTTTTAAAAAAACTTTTTAAAATATGAAATGGTTCGCAATATATTTAAGGGATATTTACATCCATAACCTTGAGTAGTTTCATAATTATCCCACGAACCATCGATAATCACGAATTACATCCAGAACCCTGAATAATGCTCAACCTTTACATGACATAACCCTATGTCAATTTCCGTCTTAATTCTCCATTAACTCTGACGAAAAAAGTCATATGTTGACCATTTTGTCCTTCGAAACACATGATATTTATACATGATGTCGCTCTGTTAAACAAGATGATGCCCCCTCTCCTAGGCAAGCCTCAGGACCTTCCGCTCGTCCCCAACAAGCTGCCCCCTCCGCCAGGGGCGGAGCCAGAAATTTCTAATAGGAGGGGCCGATGTTCGGTCAATCAAATATACATATATATATACACACACATGCATACATACATACATACATACATATATGCATACATACATACACACACATACATACATATATATACATACACATAATTAAAAAGCTATTGCAACCTCGCTCGACAAGTAATAGATATACCTATATACTTTTACAATAACATTCCTCTGTCATCGTCCATATACTCTTCTCTTCCCTTGACAAAATGAAAGCTAAATTTGAACCTACATATAACAGAACTCGTGCTTACATTACATCGTTCACAAATGTTGCAGATTATTTAAGATATGCAAACAATATTACTATTATATGACTTATTTTATTATTAATGTCAACATACACAAAATTGAAACTATTGCATATCCTATAGATTATTATTTCATATATAATCTCATATATGCTAGTGCAACTACAATTATTTTCTTAAATTGTAATAAAGGTATATATAGATAGCAGACCATAGGAATTTATAAATTTCGATATCATACTTACCATGATCAATTCAACATAAATCAAATTAAATACCATCATTAATCCTAATACAACAACATTCAAAAGTCAAATTTTGTATCGAACAAATTTAAGAAATTTTAGCACATTTTTTTAAATTACCATCTAGCATCGTGCGGATGAAGGAACCCCACGGTCGGAAGAACTTGATTCGAAAGATTGTTGCGGGGTTTCGCGCAATGGTGAAAATAGTTCATTCATGAAAATAGTTGGTTTATGTGCATGTTGTTGACACGAGTTTGCAAGACAATAATGAGATTCAACTTTTAATATTAGCATTATGTGGACAACAATTGTGTGTTGTACGTTAAAGGAGAATGAAATCCGAAAATAGACTATCATCAGATAATGAGAGAATTGAAGGGACCATTGCTTAATTAATTTGCATCCCACACTTTTTGAATTTGAAGGGAATTTTACAAGAAAGGACCATTGGGGGGACCACAATATATGTAGTTTCTAATTTGGGAGGGGGGGGGGGCACGGCCCCTGCCCGCCCCTTTCCCTCCGCCCATGCCCTCCGCCGCATGCGAGCTCCAACCCTCTCCCTTCCCTCGTGTCTGCCCCCCGCATGTGAGCTCCACGCCCTCCTGCTCGGCACCAGCAAGCTGCAACTCCCCGCCCCCTCCCCGTAGTTCCTCCTTGAAGTCCCCTCAGGCGAGGAGCCTCCTCCCTGAGTCCCGCCCACCGTCGAGGAGCCTATCCTCCTCGAAGTGCCACTCCCCCCAGCTCCTCCTCCTCCCCCTGTTCGTAGTCAGCCCCTGCCAAGGCTAGCCACCGTTCAAAGATCGAAGCCCTCTCCCCCAAGGAAGCTCCAACCATCGTCGATCTTCCCCTCCGATGGATGCTTGACCTACCCCCCTCTTCCAGACCTGCCTGGAAGCCCCACCTCTTCTAGACCAGGTCGAGTGTCGCCCCTTCCCCCACCGCCCACCTCCTCTAGCCCAGGTCGAGCCCCCTCCCCTAGAAGTCAACCTCCTCCTCTTTTTTTGGATTAATCTCAGTCGTTAGATCACTGATTGGTTAGATTAACTCAGCCATCTGGTTGAGTTAATGGACTAAACTAACAGAAGGCTATGCGTGTAAAACGGAGCGGTTATTCGAGGTTCTGGATGTAATTCATGATTATCGACAGTTCTTGGGGTAATTACGAAATTACTCAGGCTTATGAGTGTAAATATCCCTATATTTAAATATTCTAGTCAAGGACATATTTTTGATTTTTCAAATAATAAAAAAGACACAAAATGCCACATAGGGACTTATCTTTAATTTTTGAAATCCAGCGGGATGTTAGCAATTTTCCCCAAACGGGGCCTTAGCGCGCAGTTGCAGGAACTAGGTGTGATTCTTTAAAGTTTTAGGGCACAGTTTAAAGTTTTAGGGCACAGATGCAAAGGTACCAATCGTGTGCATTCATGCACGTGATCCAGTTTTCGATTGGGCGATGTAGACAGGGCTTTATCACGATCTGATAGTACCTGTAGCTCCACGTGTATTTGGTTTGGGCAACTGATGCAGCTCGATCAAATGGTAAAGAGATGTTAAACTTGGCGCAATATAAAGCGTTAGATGGAAGATCGGAGTTACCTGATCCTACGTTTCCGATTTAAGATCTTTTCAACTGTTCTGATGCGCGAATAAGCTTGATCTGACGATGACTGTAGCTCGCCCTTTCTTGCCTTTGTCTTCAGCACCACAAGTGGAGCTCCGGCGAGGCGTTTTGATAGTGGCTTGCTCGTCCTCCTATGGGTTGCTTCTCCTCCTATAGTTTCTTCCAGGTGAAGAGGCTCCGAGGACCTGCAAAGAAGATGAAGCTCTGAGGTCAGGTTGCACTGATGGGGGTAAATAGGTCAACAAAAGGAAGAGAAGCATGTGATCTGTGTGCGTGCGAAGGAGGTTTGAGCATGCTCCTCTGAACACCTTCGCTCCAATGTTGGAAGTGATGGAACACGACCCGGTATCATCTCCGCTCTGATATCAGTTGATGGGAACGAAGAACTGGATACGGATGCGAATGTGCAATCGACTACCGCCACGGAAGTACATAAAAAAACAATATATATAACAGTGATCGGTCACATCTCGTGACCACCGAAGAAAAAATATCACTATAAATTATAACGGATACAACTCTTTTATTCCCTCGCTCTCTCTCATCTCTTTCTTCTCTCTCTCTCTCTCTCCCTCTCCCCTTTTTTGTAGGAATTACATTGTTCTTGTGGTGGTGTGGAGACAATGCCTCCCATCTCCTCTATATATAGCTCAATTACAATCCCATATATAGTCATATTTCTTTTAAGACTATAAGAGAATAATAACTCAACTGCTATTAGGATTAGAAGTCACACCTTATATGATTCATATCCTAACATGACTCTAATCTTAATAAAAAGGTCATGCAGAGATAGAAAAGAGAAGCGGAAGAAGACAGAGGTGAAGATAGAGATGGGTCGATGGGTTGATTAGATTATAGAAAATGGAGTAGAAGAATAAGGAAACCACAGAAAGAATAAAGAGGTGTAGAAGAGAAAGGAAGTGAGGCGATGTTGCTTAGTTCGAAGGAGCTACGATAGATTAAAAAATAAGGAGGAGTAAAGGAAAAGAAAAAGATGCAAAAGGAGAAGAAAAGAAGAATAATGAAAGTGGGAAAAAAGGAATAAATGGAGAAGAAGATACTTTAGATAGCCGCCCAAAATTTTAAGCTTGATGGAGCTCGATCGTCGCCTCACGAGGCCGATGATTGGGCTTCGAAGCTCAGAAACACCGCACAAACGCTATGAGAAGGTGGCAAATGCAACCTTGGATAGCGCCAAGTTCTAGATGTCATCATCTCATCATCACCCGGATGGTATCACGTTCTGCTGTGTCATTGGAGCGAGGAGCTGGAGCTTCACTCTTTGCAAGGGGTAGATGATGTGTAACTATCGTCGGGGATGGGATTGCAACCTGCCATTAGTTAGGCCACAGTTGATAATTAAGCAAGGAATGGAGGTGGTGTTCATGGGTCATCGTTGATCGGTAGCCGATCATGGGTGTGAAGTGGCGGTGGTAGCAGATGTTAAGCAAATATGGGATGAAGTGGTTGAACATTGATTGAAACATGTATCAAGGAGAAGTGGTCGATCCTGCATCATGGTTGTAGCATGGAGATGGAGTTGATCGGGGTGGTCAACTCTTGTTGTAAGGTAAAAGCGAGGTGGCCCAATAGGGCGTGCGAACAGTAGTGTTTGGATCTAGTCAGCACCAGTTGACCAAGGTCAAGAGCAGTAAAGTGAGGTGGCAACACATGAAGGCACAACCCAATGAGGAATAACCACATGGCGGGTTGACTTGGAGATTGTGTGCATGACAACACTAGAAAATTATAAAATACAAAAATAAAGGAAAATAAAAAAAATAAAAGATGAGTACAAATCAAATTGATTTAAATGAAAAGTATAGACCTCAATGAGATATACAATATTCATGAAGACATTGAAACCAGAAAAGTTAATGCAAATATATGTGAAATTTTTTTAAAGTTTTTTATAGATATAAAATGTTTGACTTTTGCACTTTTATATTTTTTCTCTATAATTCATTTAATAATATTTACATAATTATATTTTTAGAAAATAGTACTATACTATTTACACATTAATCTAATTTGTTGGCTTTTTAATAAATAAATAAAGAAATAGATAGAAAATAGGTAAAAGTGGTATGTACAAGAGAATTGAACTATTTACACATGATTCTGTTTGGTCTTTTTTGATGCAAGATTGCACAGCTGGAAAAATTTACAATGTGCCCCAAAAATCCAAGTTTCACCCACATATATAAACTAGGATTCCTTTAGAATTAGTTTTATTATGTAGATAGTAGAGTGTTATATAATCCTGCATGAGGTAGAAAATTAGCTTTTAAGTTCATATTTTTCTCAAATTACAATTTAAATTTATTTACAATTTGTACAAGTTAATAATATTTTAGGATTTTTATGTGTAAAGAGTTCATGTCACACTAATTGTAATTAACATTAATTCACTTTAAGTTAGTGAAGATTGCATAATATATTCATGTGCAACTACGGAGTAGCTAACTTGTCTACTCCCACCTTTTAAAAAACATGGTATTTTTTGAAAACACTTGGTAGGATTTAAATCACCTAATATCATCACATTCCCATTCAAATTTTGACTTAATCTAATACTTCTATCACATCCACCAAGCTTATCAAAATTTTATGCTCTCAAATTGCTGAAATTTATCCCTTCCAAATGGACATGTTAGGTGTTTGTTTTTTCATGAAATTTAAATGATGAAATTGTGATAACATACGATCTAAATTTATCCATGAGTTTTTTAAAAAAAATAAAAAAAGAGATGGGAGTAGCCAGTTAGCTACTCCATAGTAGCACATGCATTTTCCTCGTATATATAAGTGAGAGTTTTGTTTTTTTCTAGTATTTTCTTGATTTTTTACATTCAGTCCATTATAAATGGTCAAGTGTTTTGTATTATTTTATTTTTTATATGATTTTTTGAGGAAACACGGGGATGAATAGTATTTACGTGAAATGATGACCAGTTTAGTTAAATTAGCTCAAAGAATAAAGCCAAAATAAGTAGAACCACAATGAACAAAGTTTATAATATTTTCATCCACTTTTGGGATACATTATGTGCATGAGCTTAGTAAACCCAGATTTTATAAACACTCATTATAAGAACTACTTCTTTTATAGTCCAAACTGTTGACAAAGCACACAACTTATTACAATTTATTTTCTACACAAGCAAAAATGTTTTTGCACAGATTACATTATGAGGTACGCAACCACAACCTAATTTATCTTTTACATGTGAAAAAAGGCTTTCAAAAAAAATAATAGTTTGTACTGGTGTATCAGAGGTGAAATACACTATAAAAGTGGTACATTGTATCGTTTGTACTAGTGTACACAAAGGTGTACCACAACACGATCAATTATAAAGTAGGCGTGCTAAAATGAGCAAGTTAAATAGTTGAACATTCAAAAGTGTAAAGATGTACATGGGGATGATCCCGTGCAACAATAAGTAGGTGAACGTATGAAGATATGTGCTAGTGCAACACGGTGTATTAGCTAATGAAGGTTTTGTACCGATGTAACAGTAAAAAATTTTACGCATTAACTATTTTGAAGTGTATATCAGTGTACATGGCTTATGTATCATTATAACAATTAGAAAAAGCATGTTTGTGTAAGTTGTTTAACATTGATTTGTTAGCACACCACTAAATCTAATATTACTACAAACAGACTCAATAAGCAAAAGACGAGACCAGGGACGGAGCCAGAACAATTTTGAGGAGGGGGTACAAGCTAAAAAAAATTATTTATCAATTTCAATACTATCATGATAACTTTATAACGATGACAATAAGAAGGGTAGATTATTTCATCTACATTTTTTCGTATAAATATTAGTAATTATTTCAAACTTTTTTTAGAAATCTGAACAAGGGTGTCTAGATTTTTTAATGATATTTTGTATCTTTTTTTCTTCATAAATTACTTGTGTTCTAGTATTTTTGATTTTTTTAAATCTAATCTTATGTATTGACTTCTCATAACATAAACTATGCTTATTCCAGCATGTATTAAATTTAAATATATTATACACAATCTAATACATTTTATTATGAAAAATTTGGAATATTAATTTAATGTATATGCATAAAATTGCATGAATTTAATACATCTAGATATATATAATTGACCAATCTAGTTATAACAATAAAAGTAATGATAAACTCTATAAAATTGAACAACAAATTATTAATTTTAAAATTTGTTAATAAAACTAGAGATCTAGTTAATATCTCCCTGCATGGTAATCGGATTTGACATTACAACATAATGGGTCTAGAGTGATATTTTTCTTAAAATATATCATCCATTATTTATATATAATGGTGATATTATCTATTGCCGAATTATATTTTTATACTTCAAATCAATGATGAATGTCATATCCGTTGTTATATCATTAGCACCGGTGCTATAACAACACTTAGTTATTGTTATTATTCTAAATTTTTCCTAACCATCACTATTATATGGATCATTGCTAATGATATAGCAATAAATATGGCATTTTTCGTTACTTTCAATAATAATTTTTTTTGAAAGAATTATATTGTCATTGTATATATAACAACATATACTATAGTTGTAATTTTTAGGAAAAATATCACATAAACGCATTCTATTGTAGTGTGACAAATAGTTGATTTATTTTGTATGGTTCTTTACATTTATTATAATAGCAATAAGATAATCTTCATATAATATCTATTCAATTTTATTTTATAAGAAACTACTAGTAAAAGTTAATCCAAGATAAAATATGATGTGATTTGGTGATAACTTAATGTTAAAAGATAAGTTATTTGAGTAATTAATCCAAGAGAAGGCATGCGTGGTAGTTTTTAACTCCAGGAATCCCAGAGTATTGAGCACATATATACATGGAAGACTATGAGATTTTTTAAACCCCAAAGTGCACACATGAGATGTATTGTATGCTCTCCAAAAATTTAAAGGGGCATGTGCCCCTCCATGCCCCCCTTGGATCCGTCCTTGGACAAGACAACACGCTTGATGGTGCTTTGTCATTGGATAAGGGTACCAGTAGATTTTGATCATATATTTTAATCCTGAGATATATATCTTTCTTTTTCCAATATAGTTCAAGGCTAAGAGATACTTTGTAGTAGCATGCATTATAATTTATCAGTTGAATAAAATAACTGTTTGTTTAATAAGTTTTTGATATAACTTCATATTAAGAAACAACTTGATGACTTCAAGGTTAGGAAGTAATTGAGTTATCTTTTGTTCATTAATCAAAATAATTTAAAAGACTTTTTGAGAGAAGATGTTGAAACGTCCCCTCTTTTTGGATAATGATAAAACCATACAAAAACTTTAATAGAAAAGAGCAATAAATGTGCACATCATAAATACAAACATTTATTTCTCCCTCGAGCATGTAGTTTCTACTCAAATGTTATAACTAATGGAAAAACTAAAAGCTAAAAACTTTCCCCTACAATATGCACTTCTGCAGTATCTACAAGGGGAACCATTGAACTTGGACAAATTCTTCCATCGGGCCAAATAGAATCGCTGCACGCCGTGATCGTGCATTGGTTAATGAAGCATGGCGGATTACCCTCCCCCAAATCAAAATGAGGTACTCTCCCTCCTCGGACCACCTCATCATGACTATCCCCTTCTGTGTGTATCCCTCGAGGTGCAAGCAATTTCGATACTTTGATTATTGGGTTGATCTTGACGGCTATGATGATATGATTTCCAAAGCCTAGGCGGCAGTGGCTCGTGGAAGCCCCCTAACACGGTTCCAATCTAAACTCAGATGCATTAAAAAGGAGCTTAAAGAGTGAGCAATCTTGTTGGGGGATGTGAGGAAGGATCAGAAAGATCTGAAGGGGGAATTGGACGTGGAGAATGATGCTCTGGCGATGGATCCGCTTGACCCTACACTCACCCAACTGGAGAGGGATGCAAAAAGCTACTCTGAGAAGCTTGAAGAAGATGCCGAATCAATGTGGAGGCAGAAAAGTTGGGTGGACTGGCTAAGGCTCGGAGACAGAAACACAAAATTTTTCCACCTCACGGCTTGTTCCGGACAAGGAACTCCATAGCTTTGCTATTGGATGAGGTAGGTAAACTCATAGACGAGCAAAGGGAAGTGGCAGATGAAGCGGTTAAATACTTTGAAGGCCTTCTCTTCTCGCCGCAGTAGAGTGATGATAGGGAGATACCCCCCAACCACAACATATCTTGGGAACACGACCAAATGGTGGATGCCCAGATCCTTTTATGAGAAGGAAATCTGAGATGCACTAAAGAGTATACCTTTAACTAAAGCCCCAGGGTCGGATGGACTCAATGCAGGGTTCTTCAAAAGACATTGGTCCCTAATCAAAGATGATTTGGTGCTTGCAATGAAATACCTTCATGAAGGTGGGTCTATTTCAAGAGACGTTAACCACACATTCCTCACCCTTGTTCCCAAGGTCCTGACGCCTTCTGGGTTGGGTGATTTTAGACTTATCTCCTACTGTAATGTTACATATAAAATATTCACAAAGATACTAGCCGCTAGGCTGGCACTAGTACTCCTACAGTTGGTGGCTCCCAATTAGATGACCTTCATCAAGGGGCAGGCCATGGGAGACTGCATTCGGCTGGCGCAGGAGGTTGTATATGGTTTCGACCGAAAGTCATATGTCTCCAAAGCATGCATCAAGATTGATTTCTCCAAGGCATTTGATTCCTTTAAGCATACATTCATATTGGACATCCTAGAGCTCAAAGGATTTGATGAGAAGTGGATTGAATGGATCAAGAGCTGTATCTCCACTCCTATGTTCTCGGTGCTAGTCAACGATTCCCCAAGTGGTTTTTTCGCTCCAACGAGGGGGCTCTACCAGGGTGACCCCTTAAGCCCCCTTTTATTTGTCATTACAATGGATTCACTCTCCTTATTGGTGGAGAAAGCGGTGTCACAAGGAAGAATCCTACCCATCTGCATGGGAAGAGCCAAGGCACCCTCGCACCTTATTTTTGTGGATGATCTGCTTTTCTTCTGATAAAAATCAAACAATTCGCTCAAAGAGATTAGACGCATCATGGCTAAGTTTGGTGAAATGTCCGGTCTCAGGATGAACCCCTAAAAGAGCAAGCTAATACTTCCAAAGCACGCAACTGCTGACTTTAAGCTTTGCCTAGAGGTGGGGCTTCTATGTCAACCATTTCCCGTGAAATACCTCATAATCCCTCTAACGCATGCGAGGGGAAGGGCGACTGCCACATAGTTGCTCACTAATCGGGTTAGGACATTGCTTGGTGGCTGGAAAGAAAGGTCCTTAACCCTTGCTGGCTGGTTGCAACTATTGAGTTTTGTAGTATCGGGGGTTTGCCTTTCTGGGCTTCAAGAATTCTCCTTCCCCGCAGGACGATCAAAAAAGTAGAAGTACTTTGCACAGACTTCCTATGGGGGTACAGTGTCCATCACGTTCGGTGGGAAGTGTTATACTTGCCCAAGAAAGAAGGAGGTTTGAGACTTCGCTCGCTAAGCTCCATACGTGAGGCAATGATCATTGATTGGAGCTGGAAAGTCCTAAATACGAAAAATGCAATATGGACAAACTTCATGCATGAAATATATTTAAGAGGACGCAAAATTTTTGATTGTCCAAGGGAGAATGGGGACTCCCTGGTTTGGAAAACAGTCCTTGATGCTAGATCAAAGTTAGCTTCGGCTACGACCACAATGGGGAATGGGGTAAAATGGTCTGTCTCCCAACACGCGTTCTCTTTCAGGGAGGCGTGGGAAGTGGTCAGGAAACGGGCTGACATTGTTCCATGGGCTCCCATCCTTTGGAACAGTTTTTTGGTACCAAAGCACACATGCATCTTGTACCGTGCTGTTCTGGATCGGCTGCTAACTCTTGATAGGCTCTCGAAGCGTGTCATCACGACTAACCCGGGTTGCTACATATGCGGCTATCTTCAGGAGTCATAGGATCACAACTTTTTAATTGCCCCTACTCAACAGATGCATGGAATGAGGTTTCGAGAGCACTGGATCAGCAAACCATCAATTCTGTTGAACTGAACACCTTACTGATGTGGTGCTCAAACTTTGGAAGCTACGCTGCGAAGATTACATCCATACTGGCCCTCACCATTTCCACCTGGAGTATCTGGGTGGAGAGAAATGCAAGATGGACATCATCGAAGACCAAAACTGCAAGCAAAACAACAAGATACATCACTGATCTGTTTGCAGCAGCGAGATTTTGATACTACTTACAGTGAGCTACTTTGCTAATATGTTGAAACTCTTTTGTGAAAATGGCTTGTGAAATATAAGCCTGCGTGTAACTAATAGTCTTGGTTGGTTTTAATTCATACACAAAGAATTACCAAAAAATACAAGGGGTAGAGAGTTAAAGCATGCCCATTTTTTCTTATATCTTCTCACAAAGTAGAAAAAGACAACAAAGGAGAGTCGGTCCTTCCACATGTAACACAAGTAGAAATAGTTTTCACAAATTTTCAAAATCTCCATATAATGAACGCATAATGCAATAAAACTTCACCAGTTCTTCCCCCTTTTTTCATAAGCAAAAAATAACACAAAAAAATTCAGTAAATATAAATAAAGAAAAAAAAGCAAAGAATCATTAACTAATGCATTCAAGCAAATGAATAATCTGATAAAAAGTAGACAAAAAATACATGTCTATCTCTTACAAAACTTGTGCTTAGAGATAAAAAGAACACTAATGAAATAAAAAACTAAACCCTAGTACAAGAATTATCTTCATAGTCATGGGTTGGTTGGGTTGAAATAAAAAAACAAGGGTCATGAGGATGGTTTCTCTTGGATGATCCTCCTTGATCACCACGAAGATTGAAATAGGGCATGAAATGTTGTTGTGTCTCTTAAATAGAGTAGAGACATTATGTAACTTGTTCTTCAAAACTTCTCCTTAAAATTCTATCTTCCTCAAAACTTTAATACATCTCATATTGGCGATGCAGAATAAATGACATTCCATAGTATATGCCATGACTCAACTGACCTTGTGTGTGTAGTTAAGGGAGGGGTTCAATGCTTAGGTTATTTGATGTAGAATTATAAAGTCTGAGGATTATAAGAGCCGGAAGGAACCTCAGATCGTTTAGGTTAAGTACGAGGTGATTCTTTATCGGGGCTTTGAGCGATGAGGTTCTTATCCACCTTTAGGAAACCTAACTTTACGAAAAGATGAATTTCTCAAAAAAGTGTACTTGAAAGATATTCTGGTTAAAAAAAGTGAGATTAACACAATGCATGATGCACATATGTGTCACAATCACATGAAAAAGGTAAATAAGCCTAACGAGATTTCATGACATTAAAATGAAATTTGCCAATTGAATTTGGTTCTTCTCATAACATCAAAAGAAGAATATCCATGTTAATGAGAAATCCGTCCATAAATACCTTCACATGCAAACAAATTCCAATCAATAATGCGGTAAATCATCTTGACGGGATTCTTGAAATACTTATTGTAACCATAAGCACTTCGAGAAGGTTTAAGCAATTCAAGGTGAATGCTAACATCAAGATTGAGGTATTGTTCCTTAAACTTAGGAAGAATAGGCCCAGATTGATCATCAGCTTGTAGATTTGCAGTAAGGAAATAGTCGAAAGTAAACTCTTGATGATTAACAATGGTCACCAATCCATCACGGTCCTGAGTTTCTTATTCTCACATCCTACGCATTCCCACCAAAATCCTCAAGCGACTGGCATGTTTCTTATTCTTCTTACTATCCGTCTCCATTTCCCGACCCATGTTCTTCTCCTTTGAAAATTTAGGTGTCGTTCGGCTAATGGGTTAAACCACCCTCGGGGTGGTATAACTCCCCTACCACATATTTTCTCCCTTCATGTGGGCCCCACTTTATTCCTTTTTTAAAAAATTAAATAAATAAATTTTACATCATCAATCCTATCAAAAAAATAATAAATTATACCATCATATCATATAAAAAATATAAACTACTCCACTTCTACTCACTTTTTCAAACTCCAATAAATCACATCACAATAACTACTCAATTTTTCAAACTCCAATACAATCATATCACAATAAACCCACTTCTAACCCACTCCCAGTTTAACCCTCTATCCAAACACCAAAACCCAAAAATAGGTTACCTGCAACCAGTTTAACCCACCTAAACCCACTATCAAACACACCCTTAGGCCCTGTTCGTTTGGAGGTTAAGGAGGAATAGAATAAGGGGAATAAGCCCCCAACACGGTTCCCCGTGGTACGACTATTCCCCATTATTTCATCTTATTTCACTCTTATTCCTATCTTTATCCCACCTTACCTACCATTATTTCACCTTATTCTTCTTATTCTTATCCTCCAGCCGAACGGAGAATAGACCCTTATTCCCCATCCTTATTCCTGCTTATTCTCCTACCGAACGGGCCCTAAGTGTTATTCGCAAAGTTTAAAGGGGCATGATTGTGAAAATCCCTTATTATATAAGATAGACAATAATAAAAAGGTTTAAACAAACATCCTTTTTCTTGGTCGTATGATGGTTGGCTGCCACTAGAAACAAGCTGACATTTCCATGTCTCTGACCACATTATTCAATTCCATGCAACACAGAGGTGCTCATTTCTCCCTTTGACCTTTTGGTCACCACAGGGTGGGACAATCCTCCCATAAAGACCATACCTCTCGTGAAGCAGCAGAAAGGTAGGCTTGCTATAAAGATCACCTCTCATAAGAACACGATCGTCCTCCTATCTGCTATCATTGGGATTTTGCTCAGCAAAAGAAGGCTGTAAAGCACATCACACGCTTTGTGAATCTAAGCTTTGTCAAGAATCATTCAAATGTACAGCCATTGAAGGCATTCAAAATCTTGCCAAGCTGCCCTACAGAAACAATCCAAAACAGACCAAAAACAGAGATAGCAGCATAAGCTACACTGCGGTCCTTGTAATCAACAACACGCCACAGCAACTGGCCAACAGATTCCTTTGCATTTGAACAATTAATATGGAAATTTGGTGAATCTATGAAGAGGAAATCACTAAAGAAAGAATTGAAAGCCAATTTACACAACCAAACGCATTCAAAACTCGATAATCGTGCTTTGAGTTCTCTTAAGCATCTAGAAGCCCCCACTATCCGATCTTTGTCGTCATTTCTCACCATCCTAAGGCGTGTCCTTGCCGTCCAACAAAGGCACAGCTTCCTTCACCTGCTACAACAATGCAGTCCAAGATAATATCAGGAAGGGATCTTCTCGAAGTACCTGTCTCCAGGTTTCTTATAAAAGTGGATAGAATTATTGGGTGATGGAAAGACCTTGACAGGTAAACGGCCGTCTCCGGATGCCTTCTTCCCTTCTTGGACACTGAAATATGAGTATAGCCCCATCCCAAAAACCGCAATGAAAATTCCAACGATGTTCTTGGCAGTAAAAGGATCATGGAGAAGGGTGTAACCAAAGGTTAGGATAAGACATGTCTTCAGGTGGCCAAGCACCTGATATGTTACGGGAGAGGTCTTCCCTATCACAAGGAATGTGCTGAAGTTCACAGAGACAGAGATCAAACAAGACAGGATGATGAATACCTGCAAGGACCACAAAATAGATGCACTGTTGTATTCTCCCTCTTTAACAACTGATCTCGCAAATGGGAAATACGAAATGCAGCATTAAAGTTGCGTGGCAATGGCAATATATACAATACCTACCACAATGACAGTGTTGTAGTTGTAAGTGAAGACGTTGCGGTTGGAAAGGCACTTGTCAACAAAAGGGCCAGTGACAAATAGCACGGCAGCTTGGAACGGGCAAGACTGATAGAGGAGCTGAGTGGAGGAAACACTGTGCTGCTTCTGGATTGTGTTTGTCATCTAATGAAGTTCAAGAGGCAGTCAAAGAGAAACACTCTATATGAGCATTACAGTAAAAACAACTTTGTTCTCTTTAAAACTCCAAACAGAAGAGGAAAAAGGATACAATTTGGCCAACACAGGTTGTGAAGACAGCCAAAACAGCGAGAACCGAGCCGAGGAGATTGAGCTTGAGATCTGTCACGGAAGCGATGCCGACTCCAACAAGCAATACCAGGAGGGATGTCTTCACCTTCTCGCTGCATTTCACAGAAACATTCAGCGCCTTCTTTGTTAACTTCCATTAAAAAACAGCTAGTACAAATAGGAACCTGAAAAGGAAAGCAAACCAGATTTGCAGGTAATGAAAAACATACTCCAAGTGCCAACCTGAATCGTTTCTTCAGAAAAGCCGTCTCTAAGAACACGGTGAACGGAATGATCGCTAGCTTCGCCATCTGCAGAAAGGTCATGGTTGTTCCACAAATACACCATTTGGTAAAATTTCACTGGATTTCTAACATCTCATTGCTAAAGAAAAAGGATCTGGTGCAATTCACCTGGTAAAAGCCTATGGAGTTGAAGCCAAGAGTGAGGTTCAGTAGACCGATCGATGTTCCGTTAAGAAGTCCAAAAAAGACAACGGTCCTCATATCAACCAACTTCGACTCAAACAAGCGACAACCCTTTGCCAAATGGAGAGTGCAGAATGTGACGATGAGATGCCAACTAGTCAAAGTAGTTGCTATAGCCGGATCATGAAAGACAGAACAAAAAAGAACAAATAGTAAACGACTATGAAGATATACAACTACCAACTCAAGAAAATTCTTCACCACATGAAATTCCGTGCAATGCTAGATATAAACAAGTCCATAAAGTTTCTACAGTCGGTTTTTTCTTCCCAATCACACAGAGCTTTAGAACTAGATCTATACCCATCCCAACTCAAGTACACGTTAAAGACGAAGGCCTCTGGTTCAAGTAGAGATAGTGACGTTTTACAGATTAAGGGGAACAAGATTATGACAATGAATTCGATACAATCGGGTCTCGTTTCATTTATTGCAATACAATTTCAGTGTACATGAGTTAAATCCGCGGATCTTAGGTTTTGAGATGGTCATCTCTACTGTGTTCTGATACCCATCATCGACAAGAAAACCCTCTATCAAGATCTATAAAAAATATACACACGCTAAAAACGGAAAAAATTAACAGGATAAAATGGGATAAAACCCTAAAATAATCCACACACATTCAGTTCCCCCTCACATTTTGATTGGGCATCAAAAAGTTCCAAAAACAGCACAACCACCAACAAGATCAAAGTGCCGGATAGCACCAAGATCGCATTTTGCGCCCGAAACCCAGCAAGAAATCACAATCCGCGAGGTGAGCCGAATTGGTACACTCCAAAAACCCGGTCGATTAAGGGTAAATTCGAGATCTAGTTTAGCAGAAGAAAAAAAGGGAGAGGGAAACGAACCGAAGGGGAAGTCGAGGGTGCTGATGAGGGCTTTGTTGCAGATGACAATGGCCACCGACGAGGCCACGGAGAGTGCCAGTGCTCCGATCACGCCCCCTTGCTGCGATCCACCTCCGTTCGCCTCTGTCATCTCTCTCTCTCTCTGTGTTTCTTTGGATTCTTCTTCTTCTTCTTCTCTCTATATCCACCAATATCTCTCACAATGTTGGCGGGTGTTCTGGAGAACAACGAAATGGCGTTTTCCTGAAGGAGAGAGACGGCTTAAATATCTGATACGCAACGGAGGAGGACGAGGAGAAGGAGACGAGAGAGATAGACGGCAAGTGATGAAGCACAGGCGATGTCTTTATTTTTGGGTAATTTGCATTGCGGCCCGTGTAGATCTGGTGCTAGCTGTCATTGTGTAAAGGAAAGAGTGCTATTTGCAATGTGGTAAGTTGGTATCACATTCTTTATGTTGGCTGTTCAGAAAATGGGATTTCTGCTGTCTCTTTTGAAAGCACTCCCAACCCCACGCGCGAGACCGTGTAGTCTCATGTTTTGGTGGGTTGCAGCATGTGACTTCTGAGGCGAGTTAATGCTGGGCACTGGCTCCATCCCATCGGATGCAAACAGAAAGCTTCTTCTCGAAGCCAACGCCCGACGCTTTGTCCCCCAAAGTCCGCCCATGCCTCTCCCTTTCCTCCAGCACCGCGCATCTATCGGCAGCTTTTTCAGGCATTTCTTCACCGTCGAGAAGACTACTCGAAGTCCTCTGCAGACAAATCCGTGATGTAGCCATCCACTATTGCAGCTGTCACAGGGTCAAAATCCCGCTACCGATTTCGACCGATCCTGTGCGGCGTTAGCTAACCCGTAGCTAACCAGCCTTCCCGAGTAGAACGGTCACGGACGCGCTCCAACTCTTCTCGATACTCCTGCTTGCTAGCGTGCCGACGCTTCCAACACAAACACGAGCACGAACTCCGGATCGCTCAAGAACACTCTCAAGAACACGCTCAAGAACGCTCAAGAACACGACCACACGATCACACAAGCACGGGCACAAAGCTCTTCTCTTATTAGAAGGGGAACTCTCTCTCTCTGGAGTGGGTGACACTCTACACTTGTGTTGTGTTGTGTTGTGTCGGCACGCTAGCAAGCAGGAGTATCGAGAAGAGTTGGAGCGCGTCCGTGACCGTTCTACTCGGGAAGGCTGGTTAGCTACGGGTTAGCTAACGCCGCACAGGATCGGTGGAAATCGGTAGCGGGATTTTGACCCTGTGACAATTGGTATCAGAGCTTGGTTGGTGCCAAGAAAAGCGGGTAAAGCTACGAGCGGCTGTTGGTGCAGACGATCGCGGGAACAAGGTTACTTGTTGGAGCAAGTATATCTTCAATCAGCGGAGTGAAGATGGTGGGCGTTACCGATCGCGTAGCAGCATTGGAGCAGGCGATGGCAGAAGTGGAGTCCACCATTGGGACTCATGCCCACCGCATCGACGCCTTGGAGGATCGCTATTCAGAAGGATCGGATGTTGGGGACGAGACCCAACGCTCAGCGGAGCAGATCAAGTCCTTGGAGGACAAACTGGAGGCGTTCAACACGATGATGGAGGATCTACGCAGCGAGATCTCCCTCATCAAGAAGGCATTGGCGAACAGCGGAGGCTCCACGGAGGTGCAGCGACGCAAGGTACCGGAACCCAAACCCTTCACAGGTACGCGGAGTGCCAAGGATTTGGAGAACTTCCTATGGGACATGGAAGTTTACTTCAAGGCGACCAAGACGAGGGAAGCCGAGAAGGTCGGCTTGGCATCAATGTACATGTCGAGCGACGCCAAGCTATGGTGGAGGAGCCGTGCAGCAGATGAGGCAAGACCGAAGATATCCAGGTGGGATGATCTAGTCACGGAACTGAAGGCGCAGTTCCTGCCGAAGAACACTGCGTGGGTTGTACGGGAGGCTCTTCGACGCCTGAAGCAGACAGGCACTGTTCGTGAGTACGTGAAGCAGTTTACATCCTTGCTGCTAGACATCAAGGGCATGTCAGAGGAGGACAAGCTGTTCAACTTCACGATCGGGTTGCAAAGCTGGGCGCAAGCCGAACTGCGAAGGCAGGGGGTGAAGGACCTGAATTCAGCGATCGTGGTGGCAGATGCGTTGGTCGATTATGGGGCGGCCCAACCAGGCTACAACGCTGAAGAGAGGGAGTTCACCGGCAAGCAGAAGGCACGGTCGAAGGACAAGGGCAAAGGTGTTGCCCACGATCTACCAGCGGAGGAACGGGAGTACTCCAAGAAGAAGGAGCAACCCAAGAGCAAGGGATGCTTCATATGCGACGGACCACATCGGGCGCGGGAGTGCCCAAAGAAGGAGATGCTCAACGCTCTTCGTACGGACGAGGAGGATGAAGAAGGTGAGGTACGCTTGGGAGCAATCGGTGCTATGCGCAAGGTACGCCTCACGACACTTCGAGCTAGAGCTTCGAATTCGGTGGAGCGAGGGAACTCCACAACAAAGAGCTTTGGAGATGCTAAAGCTCGATCGAGGACGCACAGGAGTGCGCAGGTGCGTGCGGAGCACCAACGTGTGTGCTGCAGACACACAACCGAAGCCGCGGATAGGAGAAAATCCGTGCACGAGAAGGCGATGCAGAGCTCAGGAGGGCGATGCAGCATGGACAAGAGGCTACACGTCCATGGAGGTGGAGTGGTGACGAACCACACTACCAACGATCTTGCAGGAGGCAAGATATCGAAGATGCTCGGAGCGCAGGAGGTGCTCACTTCCCAGAACACGGGTACGTCTACAGGGAACGGAGGAGATCGTGAATGAGCAAGCGTGGAGATGAGTACTCCACATGTGGAGCTGGAGCAACCACACACCAGCAATGGAGCTGCTGTATCCAGGAGGGATACATCGAGAACAGGAGCTGACGAGGAAGCTCCATTTCTCACGACGAAGACCAGGTCATGGAGGGACGTGGTTCGTGAGAAGACTAGGTGCGGGAAGGGAGGCGGTGCACGCTTGCACCACCCTTCCAATTGAGCAGCATCAGGAGGTGCATAGCGGATGGAGGATCGTGACGGGACGCCAGCTGAAGTGGGAATGCTCGGTTGAGGACAACCGATTCTTCAGGTGGGGGAGGCTTGTCACACCCCCAAATTCCGTGATCGAGAATGATCGAGCAGACCCGGTAGCGGATGCTCGAGAATGATCGATGGAGCTAGGACTTCAGGAGGAGTCCAAAATGCATGGATATCAGGGAGGTTATCCATGAGAGTCTGGAGGCTCTACCGTACGTGATGGAGAAGCGTACAGGACACTAGATCGGTAGCAGAGTGTCGTAGTGCTAATAGCAGTGCGAGCAGCGAGTACAGACAGCAGTGCAAGACATGACGGTGGATGCACACAGCGGTACGTACGCGAGCGCAGAAGGGCGGTACGTAGTGAAGCAGTACGCATCGAGGAGCAATGCGGTACGGTCACATAGGCGTACGCACGAAGGCGCACGGTATCGGTATTGATGCGTGGTGATCCAAGGAGGCATGGAGCGTTGCAGGTGCTGAGTACGAGCATTGTCGAGCATGCTCGGTAGTACGCGTACGAGAGTGGTCTGGAGGCCACGATAGCGAAGTTCTGGAGGACTTCCCCTTAGCATGCAGAACGCTAAGGAAGGGTTTACCGCACGAGGGTCTGGAGGCCGCGGGTTCCCTTATGGCACAAGACCAAGTGTTCGGTGGCACTTGGTGAAATATGGCAAAGCTGCATCAGCAGGGCGTTGGAGCGCATGCGTGCTGGTGACTAGGCAGTTGACTGGGCGTCGACCGTGCGGGAAGACGAAAGGACAACAAGGGAGTCGAAGAGACGAGCAGACGAAGAGTTGCTGAGGAACGCGAAGGGTTGCCAAAGAACTCGAAGGGTCTCTTGTGTCTTTATGTGTCATTATTGTAAATGTAATAATGAGTGTCCCTTGGGTTGCCTTGAGTCTTGTATAAAAGGAGAGGTGGTGGCTCATTTGTAGACACCCACTCCAGAGAGAGAGTTCCCCTTCTAATAAGAGAAGAGCTTTGTGCCCGTGCTTGTGTGATCGTGTGGTCGTGTTCTTGAGCGTTCTTGAGCGTGTTCTTGAGAGTGTTCTTGAGCGATCAGGAGTTCGTGCTCGTGTTTGTGTTGGAAGCGTCGGCACGCTAGCAAGCAGGAGTATCGAGAAGAGTTGGAGCGCGTCCGTGACCGTTCTACTCGGGAAGGCTGGTTAGCTACGGGTTAGCTAACGCCGCACAGGATCGGTCGAAATCGGTAGCGGGATTTTGACCCTGTGACAGCAGCCTCCCTTGCAAGTCTCCACGCTTCCATCCCATCGGCACTCAATGGAGGAAGGTCCGTCCTCATGTGAGTCTACTGCTCCCTCGGTATCCCCTCTTCCACTGAGGGGTGGGAGGAGGAGAGCACCCAAGTTATGGACGATCTGTGGCCCTATAAATTGGGGACAATACTGATTTCGGCCTTGGCAGCGGCTGGCGTGTCACCGGCGGTGGAGTTGGTAGAGCCAGTGGTTCGGGCGATCACGAGAATAGTAGGCAGGTATGCCGTGCAAACCCATCTTCGTTGCCATGTTCTTGTTATGGAAGGGCTTCTCCATTTCACCGGCTGTTCATGTCACCGGCTTTCATATGTCTTCACCTCCGCATTAGTATAACATGTAAGCCCGTGTGTTTTATTTGGTTGTGTATTCTTTAGCACTAAACTATAACATGTTGCTTTCTCTGGGAAGGAACAACTGTTCGAAGCCAATGGTTTGTGTACCAATTTAGCAGTGTGTGAACAAGAGCTTCTCGTATGCCCATTAAATTTCTTAACTCCTATTTAGGATTGATGATGGAACATAAGTATACAGCATTCCTATTATTCCTGATATATTTTTCTAATGGTTGAATGTGTTCTTCTATGATATATTTGTTCTTATGATATATTTGTCCAATTCTTCCTATTCTTCCTATTCTTACTGATATATTTGCCCTATTTAGGATTCACATTCTTCTGTGAGTGTTCTTCTGTGATTTGAACATAAGTACACATCCCTATTTAGGATTGATGAAGGAACATAAGTACACAGCATTCCTATTCTTCCTGATATATTTGTTCTTATGGTTGAACATAAGTACAAAGCCCGAGTGTCTAGTTGTTAAATATATTACCGAGTGGAGCTGCCTGTACATAGTTAAATCCCACGTTGATTTCTTCGTTATTTGAGAATGGCTTACTTATACACAGATAGTGGAATCCAGTACCCATGTATTCGAGGATTAGTTCATGGAATCCAGTACCCACGTATTCGTTACAAACACAGTTATTTCACTTTTGTTTTTACTTGTGATGGTCCATACAAATACCTTCACTCGGTCATCCGTGCACATTTCAAGTAACAATGTGTTATGTTTTTGTTTATCTTCCTTCTCTGTTTTAAATGGACATGTACCCCAACACCGACGTTAAACAAAAGAGAGGTTCTTCTCGTGTGGTGTTGGACGAGGTAGATAATATCCAATTTCATCCTTCATATACCCTGACTGAAATCCAGGTTACTATTTTGTAATGGTGGGAATATTCGTCATGTTTAAGTTATTGCAGCACTAGCATAACTGATAATGAATTAGTTATCTGCCATGTTACAGAAATTGTGCTAATTCATCGTAGTGTACTACAGAGTGGTCTGTTTTTTATGAGCTCGTCATCCATACAACAGGTGGGGTGTTCATCTCTCCCATCTCCATAACCACGTATTGTGTGAATTTCGTTTCAATGTATTGTATGTAATATGCTTCATTTCGAAGGTGCGTTCATGTGTGAACTACCGTCTTGATTTTTGCTTGAAAGCTTGATTTTTATATTGTAAGATAGTCTATGACTCGAGTGGTTTTGGATAAAATTAAGCGCGATGGCGGGGAGATTCCCACAAGGGGAAAGAGTTGCATCGGAAGCAACACAATGCCCGGGGAATGTCGCTACCGAGAATGCACACTGGAACCCAGGTTTAGATCGGATATTCATTGATGCGATGCTGGAACATGAAACCTCCTGGGCATGAAGCACATTCACAGTGCCTGGATGGCAGATGATTATGACAAGATTCAATCATGTGGCCTGTCTCCACTATACGAAGGCTCAGCTGTTGTATAGGTGGAAAAATCTCAAGAAAGACTACGCAGCGTACATATATCTGCGCAACAAGTCAGGATGGGGCTGGGATGGGATTTACAACAGACCGATTCCTCCTTCTGAATTGGCTTGGTTTGAGGTAACCAACAAGTCCATATTCTCCGAGTTTGCATTTTATTTTAGTGGCAAATAATATAAATTGCATTTTTCTCAGCTGCCTGATAGGTATCGCAAGTACTGCAACAAGCCTTTCTTGTACTTTGGAGACATTCAACGCTTCCTAAGTAAAGACATTGCAACAGACGTGCACGCAATCTCGTCTAGACTGCCAAGGGATACTCCTGGGTTTGGCGCGTCGACCTCCTTTTCCCCTCCAAGCCAGAGAGAGTTAAACTTCGACAAGAACCTCGACGAATGTATGCAAGAACCTGGGGATGAGTTCGAAGCTAGCGAGGATGTGACCCCAACTCCGTCCCGAAAGAGAAACTCGACCAGTGGACGCGCCATGAGCAAGAAAACAAAGAGCAGACCGTCGCGGACTGGAGGTGGGCAGGAGGTGCTTAACGACTTCCTTTCTTCATTATCTGCGAAGTTGAATGCGAGCAAGAACGGTCCAGAAGATGTAGCTCTTGCCGCTTGCACGGAAATAGGTCTCATGCGGCCAGATCTTGCTGTCGATGAAATAGACAAAATTGCTGAGAGGTTGGCAACACCAGTGGGAAGGAATGCGTTCATGATCGTCCGCTCTGACCCAGAGAAGTTGAAGTCGTGGATTGACAGGATTCATTCACGTTGAAGATCTAAATTAACTGCATTTCCATTTAAATTGTCTAAGAACTTTTTTTCCAATTTGACATTTAGCAGTACTCGTAGGAACTCCTACAACATTATCGCTTCGTTAGTCGTGGTTTAGAACTTTGAGTAATTAACTTTCTATTACAGGTGAGTAGTTGGACTAACCATCTCTAATGCAGGTCATAGAGAATTAATGCGAAGTGCTTCATATATCGGTCCATATTGACACTTCATGGACAGGGATGAGTAATAACCCCTAACAGGGTTATTAGCAATTGCCTTTGCATGTAAATTGCAAATAATGCGAGATGCTGTATACATGGATTGCTTTATAGATTGACATTGCAGGTGAATTGCTTTATACAGGGGTTGCAAACAATTGCCTTTGCAACTGAATTGCAAACAATTGCCTTCGCATGTGAATTGCAAAAATGTGAATTGCAAATAATGTGAAATGCTTTCTACAACGATTGGAATAGATTCTTGAAAAAAAGCCATTGTAAAGTGCACGTGCCATCTACTTATATTGGACTCCATTTGCTTCTTTTGCGGCTCATTTCATTTTGCAGGTCTAATGCTTCATTTGCAGGGTTAATTAAAAAATCCCTTTCTTGTGGACATCTTTTTTGCCGTGTGATGCTCTCCTTCTATTGCCTATGCTTGGCCATTGATTCCTATTAGTACTTTCGTAGGCATGTCAACTCGGTCGTACAATCCCTTCACGGATGTTGGCATCACAATCCTAGCTGCGTGCGTGGGGATAGTTGGAGCTATCGCGATAGAGGAGTGGGAAGCAAACGGAAGACAAATCCCCCGTCCTTTGCATACGATGCCGCTCACCGGGGGACAGTGGATAAGGGAGATGCTAGATGGTCATGATGATCGTGCGTATCAAAATTTCCGCATGAAGCCAAATATGCTCAGACGATTTGCTCGTGTCCTTACGGACCATGGATTAGCACCGACTAGACACATGGATGTCGAGGAGCAGGTCTGCATCTTCTTGTATGCATTCGCTAACGCACACTCAAACAGAGTAATACAGGAGGCCTTCCAACATAGCGCTGAGACGATATCGCGGCATATAAGAAATGTTCTTTCCAAGGCACTAACCTTGGAAGGACAATATATAAGACTGGCACCCCCTGTGACGCCTGATATAATCACATCGAATCCACGATACTGCCCATACTTTAAAGTAAATACCTACATGCTTTGCTTCTATATTCGCGCTCGATGTAGGTAACTTACATGACCTTGTTTCCACAGGACGTTATAGGTGCCATTGATGGGACGTACATTCCAGCTTAGGTCGATCCCCAGGAACAAGGAGCATATCGATGCAGGAAGTTATTTACGGCGCAGAATGTTATGGCCGATGTTGACTTCAACCTTTGTTTTACTTATGTCGTCACGGGGTGGGAGGGCTCTTGTGCAGATATGACGGTGCTGCGAAATGCTGTAGAGACCGGTTCCTTTGTCGTCCCAGAAGGATGCAAGTATTTGGTTGATTGCGGTTATGCAAACACGGACACATTCCTAGCTCCATACAGAGGTTCCCTTTATCATCTTCTTGCATGGAGGGCTCGCGGGTGTTTGTACAAAAACCACAAGGACCTCTACAACCATCGCCATGCATGTCCCCGCAATATTGTGGAGCGTACGTTTGGTGTTTGGAAGAAAAGATTCCGTTGCCTTCGTGATATGCCTGCATATCCTTTCAACATACAAAGAGATGTCGTTAGGGCTACGTGCATTATACACAACTTCATACAGCTGAATGGGGGAGACTCGGCATCCGATGATGACGAGGAGGAGGTATTGCCTCAGGAGCCCGTTGAGGAGCATCATCGTGTTATAGGCATACTGCGTGACGACATTAGGCATGGACAGTTGTTGCGCGATAGATTGCTATCGCAATGTGGAACAATTGAAGATCGACACAATCATAGTGCAGTTGCTCGTGTATTTGTTTGTACTGAGGATGTCTACTAAATTATCGTTGTCTACTTGAATGTCTTCGATAACTATCTTCGCATTCCAATCAGCTATATGTGTTCAATATTTCCTTAATTTAGTATATGCCTCTCAATTACATCTTCGTCTCTAATTATAGGTGCAAACAGATGGACCCGACAACGGATAAATGCAGATGTGGCTATCCGACGATTCTCAGATACGAGGAGGGATCGCAACATCCATGTCGACGCCTATTCTACATATGTTCCACTGGTCGATGCGACACACGGATTAAGTACACGCGTACTACTCGGACTTTGCAGAAAGTAGCGGATGAATTTTTCTTCATGGCGGACCGTCTTTGGGAACAAGAAAAATTAAACAGGGAACTTTCTTCTACGGTGGACGCTTGCAGGAAGGAACTGGAGGAAAAAGAACTAGAACTGAGTTTCATGTACTCTGAGTTGGATGAGGAAAGTGGACGCACCTCTTCGATGAAGGAAACGATTGACACACTCCGACATCAGTTGCACGATGCAGGAATTTCCACCGTTGACGACGACTTAGTCGACAAACACGTCGTTGAATGATAGAGTTTGTAATGCGCGGCAAAGAAAGCCTGACCAACAAAATGTAACCGTATCCTATGCAAGGAAACCCCCCTGCTAAATAATTGAGCTCGTCAATTTGAAGCTTTTCCCACTATCGTAATACAATATTTTCTAGGTTAAAATTTGCAAATATGCCTCTACATGTGACTAAAATCACACTCACACATATTCAAGAATTTTTTTTATTTGCAATCATATACAATCATAACTCAATCATAAAGCACCCCACTCCAATCCATCAATACATCACATCCTGTCACATCCAACTCTAACCCAACTCTCTTCTTATCCAAACACCTACTATTACAACTGGGCTATCCACCCTACCAACCAACCCTGACAGGGTTGCCCCAACCCAACCCATACCCCTAACCAAACGGACCCTAAGGGTTGGTTTGGTTGTAGGGTTGGGCAGGGTTGGGTTGGGTACTATTCAAAGGGGTACTCCCTCCTCACAGTTTACTATTCACCCAGCTCTGTGAATAGTACCATACCCTACCCAACCCTGCAACCAAATGAACCCTAAGGCATGAAAACAGTTAGTATGACAAGCATACAAATATCTCCATATTATTACCCTTTTCTACGAAATTTTAAAAAATATGTACATTGAAGAATTCCTCAAAGCAGGGATAGAGTTACAAAATAGATATTCACATATTATATATGAATATTCCAAAAATCTATATTGATTCATCCTACAATTGTTAGACACTCCTAATTAAATTAGTACTCAAAATATTTGATGTTAAATAAAAACCTTGTATAATAAAGTATGCAAGAAAGTTATATATTTTATTTGTTTATTTATTATATCTAATTTCATTAAAAAAATCACGTTATATCCATATACACATTAGTGTTGAGCATGCGTCGGATTCGTCTTGGCCCAACCCAAAATCATAAGGCTAACGGGTCAGGTTTAGGATCATTTTATTTTTTAAAATTGTAGGCTCAAGATCAAACCCGACCATAATATTATGGGCCAGGTTCGGTCCGGACCAACCTATTTTAAAGTGTTGCCAACCCTTGTCAAGCTTGCAGCTTCTTGAGAGACTAGTTTAATTAGATATAGTTATTGGTTACGAATTAATAGTAACATGGACATGTTTTCCTTATGCTTTCCTATAAAAAGTTTTCCTTCTCTTAATCTTGTAAAATTTCAGTCATAAGTTGCATGATGTCTGCAAATAAATCTCAACTCAGTAGGAAAAATTGCATATTTAAGCTGGGTTCTATCAAAACTAAACCCAGCCTGAAAAATAATTTGGACTTAATTTAAGGTCCAAAGCCCGTCCAATAGATAACGGGTTCGAGTTTGAATCAGACTCAAGGATCAGGCTTCGAGTCGGGTCAGGACAGCCTGGCTCAATGCTCAATCCTAACACACATACACATGAAAGATGAATAACAACATTTATTTCATAAAACTATATAAAATAGAACATTAACATTCATATTCGACAAATGCCGAATTTGTGTATCTAGTTTCCACAATCGTCAAGCTTAAATACGAATATATGTATACCTTTTTTAGAATGAATATGAATACATATATAGTGACAATCGTTTACACCACAAGACGTATAGTTAATTAAAAATCGAATCATTCCATTTTCTTAAACCTTTCTAGCCAAAGAGAAGCTACATTAAAAGTGATCATACTCCTTAGACTCTCGTATTTCCGTTATTATTATATATAACTTTCATGTTTCTTACCTTGATATTTAGTATTTTTTAGGGTTTTTATCACTTGTGCCCCTCCGAGATATCGTAATATCAGTTATGCCCTATCTTTTTGGTAATATCAGTTGTGCCCCTCACTTCTTGTCGTTTTATCAGTTGTGCCCCTTGGGTTAGTTGCCGTCCATCACAGTGCAAACGGACGTTAACTTTAAGGACATAAGCGGAATTAATTTTAAAAAAGGGTTCAGTGGTCATTCCTCCACCACCTCATCTTCTTCCTCTTCCTCCCTTCTCTTCCTCCTCCACAGCTCCTCCCTCCTCCTCTTCGAGCTCACTGCTCCGCCCATGCACCTCCCCACCCTCCGTCATCGTCATCCTCCTCCTCCCGCACCTCCCCTCCGCCCCCCGCATCTCCCCTCCACCCAGCTCGCCCGCACCACCCCCAGCACCTCCCTCCGCCCAGCTCGCCCTCCTCTGCCTTGACCTCCCTGCTCCACCCCAGCACCTCCCCACCTCCGTCATCGTCATCCTCCTCCTCCCACACTTCCCCTCCCCCTGCCCCGCACCTCCCCTCCGCCCCCACAGCACCTCCCCTCCTCCCAGCTCGCCCGCACCGCCCCCAGCACCTCCCTCCGCCCCCACACCTCCCCTCCGCTCCAGCTCACCCTCCTTCGCCTCGAGCTCCCTGCTCCGCCCCCCGCACCTCCCCCCTCCTCCCCCTGCACCTCCCCTCTACCCACCCCCCATCCGCGCCCAGGTCGCCCCCTCCCCCTGCCCCACACCGCGCCGCCCCCTGCTCCCCCTCTCCCTCCTGCCCCGCACCGCCCCCTCCCCCTGCCCCGCGCGCACCGCCCCCTGCTCCCCCTCCCCCTGCCCCGCACCGCCCCCTCCCCCTGCTCCACACAGCACCGCCCCATGCTCCCCCTAGATAACGTCGTGAAGCCGACCTCCTCCCACGACCACACACCTCCCCCAACCCCCGCCGCCCGCACTCCAGCCCGCACCTCCTCTGCAGCCTCGCCCTCCTCCCCAACCCTCCTCCTCATGACAATAAAGAGATGACAATGGAAAATGAAATATATTGAAAATAAAATAATTACAATAAAGAGATGATAATGGAAAATGAAACATAATTTTGAAATGCTAATCCTTAACTTGCATTATTTTTTATATTTCATTAATACGATATATATCAAACGTAACTTCAATGTATTAATTACAATATGCATGCATATTATTTATTAATATTTTCTTAATATGATAATATTTATTTCGATTATATTTTTGTTTTTTTCTTAAAATGAAATAAACTTTAAAGTTTATCTATGTTTATATAATATAATAAAAATGAAACTCAATAGATGCATGTCACTCTTTTTAAAAGATTGTAAAAAAATAATATAACTTATATATTTATAGACTATTATGTCAATATATTTATATATTTGATTAAAACTTTTAAATATATTTTCTTTAAAATTAATGGATTAAATTATTATTTAAATTTATAATTTTATTTAAATCATTAGGATAAAAATACTCCATTTTTTCTTGCTATATTTATATATTCAATATTAGTTTTATCTAAGTTATTATTTGTACAATAATTAATTGTTATATGATTGTCAAAATATACTTTAGCAATCCAAAGACATAAAGTATATAAAAAATGTGAAAAGAATTCAAATCCATTCGATTGATGGATATAATTAAAATGAAATCTAATATTTCTCTCTCTAATTTTAAAAGGTGAGAAAAATTAAGTTATGTATGTATTATATTTTTTAAAAAATAGTATTTACTATTATAAAAATTTAAGTTATTTTTTAAATAAATTATTAACAACTACTGAAATAAGTAAAATTCTATCACTATCATATTCATAAATTATTATTTTTATTATTTAGTTATTGCATAAGCATCATTTTGAAATTATTTATAAATTTTATGTTTATTACTTTATTATGAGATTTATATCTACAAAATTAAGTTTGTTTTAAATTAATTTTTAATTATTATTGTATTTAAAGATTTTAACACCACATATAAGTATAAAATTAATTTAATATTATAATTATATATGGAATTTTACCCATATCCAATAGACATATAAAATATATAAAAAATAATGTGAAAAGATTTCAAATCTAATATTTATGAAATCTAATATTTATATGTCACCCTAATTTCAAAAGATGAGAAAAAAATAATTTATGTATGTGTTACATTTTAAAAAATATTATTTACTGTTATAAAGTTTTAGGTTATTTTAAAAAAAATATTAATAAGATATTGATATAAGTAAAATTCTATGATTATCATATTCATAAGTTATTTCTTATTTTTATTATTTATTGGATTATTTGTATTATATTTTTTATTTTTATTATTTATTGGATTATTTATATTGCATAAACATTAATTTGAAATTATTTTGAATTTTTATTGTTTATTACTTTATTATAAGATTTATATCTACAAAATTAAGTTTGTTTTAAACTAATTTTTAATTATTATTATATTTCATGAATTTAATACCACATATAGATATAAAATATTTTATTACACTAATTATATATGGAATTATACCCATATTATTTGGTGAAGCTGAATTTGAATTAATTACTAAATTTAGAGAAAAAATATACATTTGAAATAATAGGAGAGAGAAATGGAATAAAGTATGTAAAATGGAGAGATAGAAAGTAAAGTTTGAGGGAAGGAGAGAGAGGGGCGAGAATGGAGAGAGAGGGGAGAGGGACCACATGATTTGAGGGAGAGAGAGGGGTGGGCATCTTATCCGATGGGAAAGAAATGAGAAAGAGACACATGTTATTGGCAGGTAGTGGGGAGTGTTGTTGGCAGGTAGTGGGGAGGGAAATCCCATTTCAGGAAGAGAGAGAGTGCGAGAGGGGAAGAGGGACGCGGAGAGCAAGAGTTGGGAATAGGATGTGCCACGTGTCACCTTATCCCTGAAAAACCCACTAATATTAACTATATAGAATATATAATATAGAATGTTTGTGCCCTCTACTTTGCTCGTGTAGATGTTACTGTCTAAAATTGTTTAATATTTTGCCTATTTATTAATTTTTGAAAAAGAACATCTCAATTTACCGTATCCATGACTTGCTAGTCCATGGTGCTGCTGCATATATCATAGTATGTCTTATTTTCTCAAGGAATTGAAAGGGAGGGTATTAATTTCATCTACCAAAAGATCTAACATCTTAGCTTCTGTGTTTTTCATACGTAGGTACCAAATTAATGAGATGTTGTACTTGAAGCAGTAAACGATTGAAAGAGGGACTTTCCAAATTTCTCCCTTTTGTGCATTTTGAGTTGGAAAAGTATTCGCCTCTAAATGATATAGAACATGGACTAAGAGAAAAATAAACAAATAAAATATTAGGAAAGGTTGTGCACTTTCAAGGGAGGACATCAATGAAATTCTAACCATTTTTCATTTCTTAGATGGTGTCATCTCAAAGATTGTCACACATCTAATATTGACAGAGTGTGAAATTGTGGGAATTACTATTTGATAACTTGTATTTAAACATTTTAGACGGTTCTTAATAGATGTGATCAAGCTCGAGCTCAACAAGGTTGTAAAGGCAAGTATTTTCTTGATAACTTTCTTGGTCTAGACCAGAGCCGTTACAATTTTTCCTTATCCTAACACATTCATGACATGCTTTGCACTTGTCATATCTTAAGGTGACATTCGTATGAGAGATAACTCTGCGATAAAGAAACTTTATCTCAGAATAAGTAATTTCAAAATAAGCAGTCGTGATATGGTCATTTTAGCCATTATATTCTACTATACAATGTTTATTCTTTTCTTTTCCTTCAAACCAATCGAACAAAAAATAAGGTTGCGTTTCACTTTTTTTCCATATTTTACTCGATAAAATGCATATTTATTGTAACTGATGAGTTCTTCAAGTACATCATAAAGATGACCAAATATATTTTCCTTGTTAGAATATTGGATAATCAATTTAATTTATATTACTTCATAAAGAAATATCCGTACACTCATTCGACTCAAGAATCACGCCATGAACGATAATCCTAATGAACGTTCCCACAATCCAAATTTTGTTGTAATGAAATGATCAAGTTACATATAAACTAAGTGTTCGCTTCCTCCTCTCCAACTAAATCCAAAAGCAAAGGTGAAAAATAGAGAATCAAATTAGCATCACTAATTAAGACATCCTCCATCCAAATTATCTTTTTTTAATAATTAAATTAAAGGCATGAGAGCATAAACCCTAACCAAAGATATATGGACACGAGGAATCGAGGTCCCTTTTCTTAACCCCAACGGTGCACAACAATCTAAATTATCGTCTCCCACGTTTCTATATGTATTCGATTAGATGACAATCGTGCAGTTGTCTTCCTCGATTTCAGCGAAAGATATTCGTGTCCAATTTGGAATTTGATTCACTACCATACCTTATTTTAAAATTCACAAACGGGTTGTTTTTTTACGTTGAATTATATTATCGTTCACTTGCATTTCATCTGCACACGACAGATTTACCTAACGATTCTGCAATATTATAAACTCTCGCGCTTTATTTCTTAATGAATTGTCCGCGTTATTTTAAATATATGTTAGAAGCTACTAACAATAAGGGATCTAAGTGGAGCACAAGATTTTCACAAACAACTACGTGTTTCAAATCAAGCTGAATTGATGAATGAAATCAAGACCATGTTCATTTGAAGAATAAGCACTGGAATAAGGGGTCAATTCCCCTCTCGATGCAGTTTTCAAGAGTACAGTTATTCTCACCCACATCTCATTATTTGACCATATTCCATCAATATTTCTATCTTCATTCCACCTTACCTACCTTTATTCCACCTTATTCTCCTTATTCCTGTCTTTCTAGCTGAATAAAGAATATGGCCTTATTCTCTTTATTCATCATTCTTATTCTTGCTTATTCCTGAACCGTACGCCCCTTAAGGCCTTGTTTGTTTGGAGAATAAACACAGAAATAAGATGTCAATTCCTTGTCTGGCATGGCTTTCAAGAGTACAACTGTTCCCATCAACATCCCATATTTCACCTTATTCCACCATTATTCATATCTTTATTCCATCTTACATACTTTATTCCATCTTATTCTCCTTATTCTTATCTTTTTAGCTGAACAGAGAATAAACTCTTATTCTCCTTATTTCTTATCTTTATTCATACTTATTCCTGAATCGAACGCCCCTGAAAGTAATATGACAAAAATCAGGAACAAAAAACAAATTTCCGTTTGGAAAATTATAATAGATAAGTTGCGTGTGTGCATGCTTATGGGAACTTTAGAAACAAGTCATTCCGCTATGCAAGAAACTTGACCTAACATAATGAATAATTTCAATATTAATTTGCACATCTTCCGATGTTAAATATATAACAGTGAATAGTATTCGTTGCGAAATCATCTTTTGCTCTTGTAATTAACATGAAAGGTATATTCGTTGTTAAAGATTCATATCACAACGATTTTTCTATGGACATATTCTTTCAGATTTATATTAATCGTTTAACATCGATTAGAAGAAAAAGTCAACGAATAACCATTGTTATATGAGCCATTGTCAAGAATATAACAAATAATACAATTATTCAGTGCGGATTTAAAGAATTAAACAACATATATTTAACTACAGAAAATATGGACACATAATTTTTATTCATTGTCTTAGGTCAGTTTTGTTGTTGAGGCTATAGTTTGTCGCATACATGGGATTTTTTTGAAAACGATTAGAATTCATTTTTTTCAAAAAAGACATGGGAATGCTAACATTATCAGATAGCATGGACCACCACAAGGCCTGCAAAAGTTCGGTATTTAGTACAACTAGGGAAATACTTCCATTAGACCATGCAAAAAGGATAATGTTTTTGGACAACAACAACGAAAAGAACCTCGCAAGCTAAGGCTTAAAAATAGCTAGATGGATTGAGAAACCTTCATGGATGGAGGGGGGATCACCTTACTTTTTTAAAGGATAATATTCTTGCATTCTTGGTTAAATTTCCTCTTGGATTATGCTCCATCTGAGTCACAGTAGATAAGTTCACACATGATCCATTTCAATTCATATACAAACTTAGTGATGCAGAGGAAGTCATGTCACTTTCCTTCTTGATGATTAATTTATATTGGTTGATTTTTGTGAATCTTGAGTCATCAATGGGTTTAGGGTCTGGAATGAACATTCTATCTGGACACATAAAAAAGTGAATGATTTAATGTTTAAATGATTGGCCATATATGTATTTAGAATAAAGAGATTATATAATGGAATATACTTCAGTGAATTCTGCAAGGAGGAGGGTGTTGCAGAGCACCACATTATCAGAGATATGACACACCATAACGAAGTTGCAGAACGGGTGAACATGATGCTTCTAGAGAAAGCAAGGTGCATGCTCTCAAATGATGGCCTAGACAGAGCATTCTGGGTTGAAGCCGTGAAATATAACCTTTTACTTGTTGATGGAGTTACCCATCTGCTATCTCCTGCAAGACATCCATGGAGGTATGGTATGCTAATCATGTTGATTGTTCTATTTTACGTATATTTGATTGTATTGCATATTATCACGTTAGCAATGGGAAATTGAAACCAAGGGCAAAGGAAGGAGTGTTTACAGACTATGGTGCATGAATAAAGGGGTATGGAATCTGATCTCCTTTTGAGCATAGAATAATTCTTAGCCTGGATGGTATTACTTTTGATGAGAATTCTATACTTCACTCTAGGAGTGAATCTGTTGATGTAGGGACATGTGATGATATACACGAACTAGTGGAGTTTGAACTGACACCAAGTAGTGATCAGAAGTTGATCACACCACTTCTTATTAGGTTGATGTTGCGCAACCTAAAGCTGAGTAACCAGAGGAGACACAACCTAGTGTTGCTATTGATAGGCCCCTATAAAGAGATACATCATTCTCAGAGAGATGGCTTTGAAGACATGATTGCATTTGCACTATAAGTTGTTGAGGAGGTTGAGTCTCTAGAGCCCTCCACTTATAAGGAGGCTATAACAAGGTCAGAATATGGGCAACGAATTTCTATTATCGATGAAAAGATGGAGTCTCTTCATAAGAATCAAACATAGAAGCTTGTCAAGTTGCCATATGAGAGAAAAGTTATGGGCAGCAAACGAATCTTCAAGGAAAAGATATTATTTCAAGCAGTAAAGGCATCGGTTACAAGGCATGTCTAATTGTGAACGGATACACTCATTAGGAAGGTGTGGATTACAACGAGATATTCTCTCTCATGTAGTAAGACATACATCCATTAAGGTGTTACTAGCTCTTATAGGACATTGAAACTTGGAGATGGAGCAGTTTGATGCGATGAAAACTTTCTTGCATGGTGAATAAGAGGACATCCTAATGAGTTAGCTAGAAGGATTTACATCTCAAGGCAAGGAAGATCATGTGTGTAAATTGAAGAAGCCATTTTATGGGCTTCAATAGTCTCCTAAGTAGCGGTACAAAAGATTTGGTAGCTTCATGATTGATCTTGAGTTTAACAGGAGCTCATATGATTATTGTGTTTACCACTACAAAGTGAAGGATGAGCCCTTTATCTAACTATTATTGTATGTTGATGACATGTTGATTACTACCAAGAAGAAGAGTACCACAATTGATCTGAATAAGTTCCTTAGTTCATAGTTTGACATGATGGTGCATTAAAGAAGATTTAGCGGTGGAGATCATTAAGGATCATGCAGAACAAAAACTTTGGGAACTACATTGAGAAATTTCTAATAAGATTTGTGATGTCTATACCCAAGACCCTAGGCACCCAGTCCACTGCAAAATATTCATGTTTATGTTTATTTTGCACATCAGTCATATGCAGAAAAGGAAAACATATCACGAGTTCCCTATGCCACGAGTCTTATGGATGCCACAGTATGCACAAGGCATGATATCACTTATGCTATGAGTGTTTTTAGAAGATTCATGGAGAATCCGGGGAAGTATATTTTCATGGAGAATCCATCAACCCTGGGAAGTGGATTTTCATAGAGAATCCGAATTGTTAGAAGATTCATGGAGGGTTGATGGATTTCCATTTTTAGACTCCGCTATATATGTTGATGGAAGTAGATTAGTGACTAGCTACATATTTACTTTAGAGAAATCTATCATTTGCTGGAAGGTTGCTTCAGAGCCATAAATTACTTTGTTTACCAAAGAGGTAAAGTACATGGCTTTGATGAAGGGTGGCATTTGGGTGAAAGCCTTTGTTGGAGATCTCGATCTACAACAAGATCAGACTATCGTTTATTGATATAATCTCGGTGCAATATGCCTAGCCACATATCAAGTGCATCATGAGAGGACCTAGCACGTAGATGTCAGATATCACTTCATTTGTTTTAAGAAGATGCTTAAGGTGAAGAAGTTGGTACATCAAATAATTCAATTGATATGTTCACAATGGTAGTTCTTAAGAGCAAGCTCAAATATTCTTTGGACTTGCTCAATGTCGATAGTTAGCAATAGCTCCGAGGAGGAGCTGATGGTGGTGAAGCTTGACAAAGCTTCTAAAAGGATTCAATTTAAGGTGGAGATTATTGATCTGTCTTGAATCTTAACCATCTTTTTTACTGGACTCAGTTGAAGAACCATCGTATGAACACCCTTGTCACACCATCTCTAGTAGACAAGGGTTTCTCTGTATTGGGAGTAGTATATGAACTCGCTAGGGTTATCACTCTTTATATCCTATGTATTTTCATTTTTCTCCGTAAATAGTGAAAATCGATTGTTGCTGCCTGACCTTGTAAATCTGTGTGTTTGAATGCTAGCTTGATTGATCGTGTTTGTGCGTGTTTGCTTCCACTACTCGCAATAACCAATATACCTATATACGTTGAATCCTACCTTATTTGTTGAACTTGATACATTGTTGAAACATATTTTGTGGCCCCTTTGTATCATTGCTCGATGAAATATACCATCTCAAAATATTGAAATAATATTTAATTTTTAGGTCAGTTATGTATTAGGATTTGTGAATTCGCCATAGGAGGATCTATTTGGATGGAGGTTGTATATAAACCCCATAAAGTTAGGACTTCATTCTTTATCTTTATACATTCATTTTACCACCATCGAATAGTGATCCACTGCCATCATGGAGTAGTAGCCCGATAAAGGTGATACCACTCATCTATATTATTGTGATTACCGTGCTTGCTTATTTATTTGTTTGACTTGTGCATGTCTTTTGGTACATGAAGTTAAAATCAAGAAGACAACATATAACGGAGGAAACAATACCTTTGCACATCTTGATAGATTATGATGAATTGAGAGAAGAGATGGAGGAAGTTTGTAATTTGTTCTATATACTACTTTATAGGGTTTTTTTTTCTAATCGAACATTGGTCTATAAATGCACAAAAATAATTTAATTTCTTGATTTACTGAGTTTAAGTGCTATTAGACGAAGATAAGTATTTCAGATTCCTTCCCCAAAAGACAATACTCATTAATCCCTGGTTAGATATTAAGGGTGACAAATTGTGGATCGATCATCCTCTTCTGAGAGCTTTCAAGACTAATTTTTTAAAGATCAAGTTTAATTCATCATTCAAAACCAAGCAAGCATACTTTACTTTAATTGGTACATGCCCTAAAATACCAAACTGCACAGGCGCGGCAGAAAAGAGATCATCAGTGTAGTTCATACACAAAAACATGTTGTAGTATAGTTATTCACCGACAAAAACACCATATTTGTTCCCTTACACATTGTAGAGACTGGCTTGCTCCACTTCATGGACGCTTGTTTGATGTTAAACGCCTCCCTGTTGATGCCGACTTAAGCGGGATGGACAACTACAAGGAAAACGAGTTGTTGCCATAGAATGTGGCTACAGAAACTTGTGGTCACGATAATTGTGTGGTCATTAGTTACTCCTAGTTATAATTCTGTGGCCAAAGTCTGTTGAATTTCCTTGTATTTCAAAACCTTTTTAAACAAATATTATTTTTCCCAAAAATTTGTTTTAAGTCTATGCAATTTCCAATTTGCGTACAAGTACCTAACCCAATAATGATCTCAAAAATGAGACTCACTAAATCCAGTTGAACAAGTACCTTCCCTCTTTTGTATCCAAGTTCATGTAGTCGTTTTTGGTATTAAATGGGTCTCCTCGGTAATATTGGGTGCATCCAACGAGACCAAGGGAACTCGTTATCACTTAATGTCTTGATGGGAGATGAACGACTCTCTTTTGACTCTTTGTTGACAGGCAGTCCGTCTATATAAAGGTATTCTCCACATCCATCTACTCTCCACCACTTGTGCGCTCAATGTGAATTCGCGTCGGCGGATTTTGTGCTTTGTTTTTATACGATGACGAGGGCCAACGGACGTTCGACGCTGCTCTCTTGCTAGCACCGAGAGACAGCATACAGTTGGGAGGTGTTTGAATCTGGGAGCCAGGCCACCATAAAGCTCGTGCATAGGAGCGGCGGAATATGTCTTCACGACAACGTCTTTCGACGTGTCTCTATTTTTCAGGCTGGATCTTTCAAACTAATATTTTTTGTTCTTATTTTGATCATATTTGCTTGTCAATCTGAAAATAAATTCTCCTCACAAATAGTGCTAGAAAACTATAGTATTTTTCCAATATTGTGAAGACAGATCTGCAAGTTTCTATCTACTGTTTGATTCCGTCTTCGATAATTAGATTTCCGATAAAATGGATCCTAGAGCAATGACGACTTCGGAAGACATTGCTTCCGAAAAATTTGTAGGATTACATTTCAGTAGATGGCAACAAAAGATGAGGTTTTGGCTAACCTCTCTAGGTTTAGTCTCTGCTATAACTCCTCCTGAGGAACCCAGAATTTCTATCACTCATGTAGATCATGTTAACTCCGCCCTTTTCTCAATAGGTGCTACCTACAGTAATACACTTTCTTCTCCTATCTCGTCTCATCCAAAAATATCTAAAGAAATAGATTACCTTTGTCATGGTAGGATTCTTTTTGGTTTATCCGACGAGCTTTATGACATATACCATATGCACCCCACTGCTATCGAACTTTGGAAAGCGTTAGATGATAAGTTTGGTATGCAATATGTGGGATTAGAACGATATGCCTTTATCGAATGGCTTGACTATAAGATGGTAGAAAATAAGCCTGTCTTCGCACAAGTTCTTGAATATCAAAATCTTGTCTCTAAGTCTATCGCTAGCGGCTATAAGCTCGAGGAAAATGTACAAGTAGCAGCTCTATCGAGAAACTCCCTTCTTCTTGGAAAGATTTTGCTAAATCTCTCCGTCATAGACAAGAAAAGATGAATGTGTCTTCTCTTGTAAAGTCTCTTCAAACTGAAGATCATCGTAAAGCAAAAGACTCTAAGTTCAACCCTCCTGTCAATCTCATAGAACATGTAAACTCCAAAAAGAAACCCCATAAATTCTACCCCAAATTCAAACAACCTTTCAAGAAAGGCAAGCAATCTGATCAGAATAATAACACTGATTTTAAGGGCCAGCGCATCTGCTTTGTGTGTGACAAACCTGGTCACCTTGCAAATGTATGCAAGAACCGCAAGGGATAAAAGAAACAACCTCCTAAGAATATTGAAGTCAACACCATTTCTGTGGGGGTCTGCAATCCTGACAGGCCGATAGCAGTCGTGTCATCTCCTGGGGTGATGATGTCTCCGTGAAACACATCGTAGGCTGCAGACACGTGGATTTGAAGCTCACATCAGGAAAAGTATTGAAGCTACATGATGTTTTACATGTTCCTAGATTTAAGAAGAACCTCATTAGTGAAGTCTTAGTTATGTCTTCTGGTTACTCCTTATTGAGTCAAGGAAATAAAGTTGTAATCTCTCATTTTGGATCTTTTATAAGTGTAGGCTACACTTGTAATGGCCTTATCAAGCTTAGTATTGAATCATGTAATGGTTCTTCACATATTAATGAGAATTGCATTAGAACTCTTTCTACTATCATGTCATCTGATCTTTGGCATGCACGCTTAGGACATGTGAACAAAAATACAATGAAGCATATGGTTCACATGGACTTAATTCCCAAAACTGACATAACGAATAATGAAAGATGTCAAATTTGTGTGCAAGCTAAATTACCAAAAACCCCTTTAGATCAATAGAAAGAAACTCTACACTACTTGAACTAGTCCATACTGATGTATGTGACCTAAACCATGTTCTAACTCGTGATAACATGCGCTACTTTGTGACTTTTATAAATGACTTCTCGAAGTACTGTTGTGTTTATTTGCTAAGATCTAAAGATAAGTAGGAAAGTTTAAAGTCTACAAAACCCAAGTAGAAAACCAAACTGATAAAAACATAAAAAGGATTAGATACGATAGAGGGGGTGAATATACTTCAAAAGAATTAAACCAGTTCTGTGAGAAACATGACCTTATACATGAAACCACTGCCCCTTATAACCCTCAGTCTAGTGGTTTGGCTGAAAGGAAGAACAAAACACTTATCGATATGGTCAATGCCAGGTTAACTGAATCTGGTCTTAACCAAGGATTGTGGGGGGAGGCCATTTTAACCGCAAACTATGTGCTCAATCACGTCCCCTTCAAACACATAGATAAAACTCCTTATGAATTTTGGTTTAACAGAAAACTGATTCTAAAATACCTTAAAGTATGGGGATGTTTGGCCAAAGTTAAGATTCCTGAAAATAAGAAGAGGAAGTTAGGTCCTAAGACCGTGAACTCTGTTTTCATAAGATATGTAGAAAATAGTAATGCCAATAGATTTCTAGTTATAAAATCTGACATCCAGGAAATTAGAATAAATTCAATACTAGAGATTAGACCCATAGATGCAGTATACTATGAAAATATATTCCCTCTCAAATCTTCTCTCCCTAGACAAGTAGGTGAAGGAACTACAAATTCTGAAAATCTTGAATCCCCTCAAGATACCCCACAAATCATTGAAAGAAGCAGAACCCATAAACCAAGAAGTGGTTGAGCCCCCTAATGACCTAGGTCGAGGTAAAAGGACTAGAGTATCTAAGCACTTTGGTCCCGACTTTTATACTCTCTTAGTAGAAGAAGATCACAAAACCTATGATGAAGCTATGATATCCATAGATCATAGTTTCTGGAGGGAAGCAATTTATAATGAAATAGAATCTATAATGAACAATCACACTTGGATTTTATCTGACCTTCCCTCAGGGTACAAGACTATTGGATGTAAGTGGGTTTTCAGAAAGAAGTTGCGGGCAGATGGTTCCATAGATAAGTTTAAAGCTAGGCTAGTGGCCAAAGGATACAAACACAAAGAAGGTGTTGATTATTTTGACACATATGCCCCTGTAACTAAAATCACCTCTATCCGTGTTCTTGTCGCCTTAGATGCGATTCATAATCTTGAAATCCATCAAATGGATGTCAAAACTGCTTTCCTAAATGGTGACATTGAGGAAGATTATATGGATCAACTAGAGGGGTTCGTAGTCCCTGGACAAGAACACAAGGTTTGTATATTAGTAAAATCTCTATATGGTCTGAAACAAGCACCCAAGAAGTGGAACGATAAATTTGATAAAACAATTTTATCTGTTGTCTTCACTGCTAATGAATCCGATAGATGCATTTATTCTAAGACTTTTGAAAATGGCTTTTTAATCATGTGCTTGTATGTTGATGACATCTTAATCTTTGGATCAAATTCACCTATCATCTCTGAGACTAAATCCTTTCTTGATAAAAATTTTGATATGAAAGATTTAGGAATAGTCGATGTTATACTTGGCATAAAATTAAGTAGATCTACTTCTGGCTACACTCTAAACCAGTCTCACTATGTAGAAAAGGTTTTGCATAGGTTCGATATGTACCATTGTGTGCCTATCAGTACTCCATATGATTCTTCCTTACATCTTAAGGCACACACTGGTAATCCTGTGGATCAGCCTAGATATGCTCAAGTTATAGGAAGCTTAATGTATCTAGACAACTTCTCTAGACCTGACATAGCATATGCCACCAGTAGGTTGAGTAGGTACAGTAGTAGTCCTAATGTTGATCATTGGAATGCCTTGGTTAGAGTCTTTAGATACCTTAAGTGTACTATGGAATACAGTCTCCAATACACTGGTTTTCCAGCCATATTGGAAGGCTACACGAATGCAAATTGGATTGTAGACTCTGATGTAATCAAGTCAACTAGTGGTTATGTGTTTCGTCGAGATGGTGATGCAGTTTCTTGGAAATCCTCCAAACAAACTGTTAGAGCAAGATCCACAATGGAGGCTGAATTTATAACCTTAGAATTAGCTTGTTGTCAGGCAGATTGGCTAAGAAATCTCTTAATAGATCTGCCCATTATTTCAAAACCGTTTCCTCCTATCTCTATTCATTGTGATAGTAGATCTGCCATAGATAAAGCTAAATAATGTAAAGGTGACCCGGGAAAATGCTTTATGAGATTGAGGTATGAAGAGGTGAGAGACTTCATTACCCAAGGTGTAATATCTCTACAATTCGTAAAATCTGCAGAGAATATTATTGATCCTCTCACAAAGGATCTAGCTAGAAAGCTAATAGTTAGTGCTTCAAGGGGGGTGGGTCTTTTATCCATTAATTGAACACCATAGTTGTAACCCTACCAATCCAAAACTGGAGATCCCATGAGGAATGGTTCAATGGGACAACTAAGCTGTGTTAATGTTCGATGGAAGCACAAACTTAGGAGTTTTACTCCTGACTTATCCATATGGCGTGTAGTGCTTCAATGTTGTCTTGGTAGAGGAAGAGTTTTGCTCTGAATGGAGTCAAGACATATATGGCAAGATGTAGGACCGGACAATACATCCTTGGAGATTCCTACTATGTGAGTGTAACCTCAGGCCGCTGTTTATGTGAGTTGGGTATTCTTTCTAGAGCACTCATGAAACAGATTCTTGCGAAGGCCGTAATGCGCACACCGATATGAACGTCCTCGTGCCCTCATCTATGTTTGCTTGATTTATAAAAATTCGAATAAGAGAGTCTGGTTCAAGACGTAGTTCACCATGCCTCTCCGGATGAAGATGAATCATTGTTAGGCAAGGTTCAAAGCCACAAGCTACCTATGCTGAACGACATAGTTCGCTCGTATTTTATTTTGTCTTAATTCATATCTTCTTCTTCTTTTTTCTTTATTAATAATACTTAAAATTTTATTTTCTTATTATTTAAAAGGTTTATGAAATATGTGGGGGAATGTTGGATTTCCTTGTATTTCAAAACCTTTTTAAACAAATATTATTTTTCCCAAAGGTTTACTTTAAGTCTATGCAATTTCCAATTTGCGCACAAGTATCTAACCCAATAGTGATTTCGAAAATGAGACTCATTAAAAGTTGAACAAGTACCTAACCCAATAATGATCTCGAAAATGAGACTCATTAAATCCAGTTGAACAAGTACCTTCCCTCTTTTATATCCATGTTCATGTAGTCCTTTTTGATATTAAACGGGTCTCCTTGGTAATGTTGGGTGCATCCAACGAGACCATTGGAACTCGTTATCACTTAATGTCTTGATGGGATATGAACGGCTCTCTTTTGGCTCTTTGTTGACAGGTAGTCCGTCTATATAAAGAACTATACTCTAAGCCTTTCAAAAACACAACAGAAGCATTCTGTTCTCCACATCCATCTACTCTACACCACTTTGTGCGCTCATTGTGAATTCGCATAGGTGGATTTTGTGCTTTGTTTTTCTACGACGATGAGGGCCAATGGACGTTCGACGCTGCTCTCTTGCTAGCACTGGGAGACAACATCCAGTTGCAGGGGCGGAACTAGTATACATTATGGGGGGGCACGGCCCCCCATGATTATTATACGTCACTTATATAATGTATTAAGTTTTTAATACGATCCCTCCTTAGTTATATTATAATCAATGTTGTTAGAGAAATGTTGTTGAATTATTAAATGGTCAAGTGGTAGCGTAGCAAAGCTATTATTTCAGAGACCAGGGTTCAAATCTTATCTCCATCTATTTTACATTCTTTTATATGGTTTATCCAATCACTTTCAAAGTATTAAAATAATGATATAAAATTGTATTCTGAGTCATGGGCAGAACTAGTATATAGGGTGGAGCATGGGCCTCGACCCGGCCCAACCAGGGAAATCCCGGCCCGGGCCCATTAAATTTTCTCGGGCCTTGGGCCGGGTCGTGGCCGGGATATTTCATCAAGGTGAGGGCCCGAGCCCGGCCCATGACCCGTTGGGTCGGGCCCGGGTTTGAATATATAAGGACATGTTATTCCATGCAAAACATATGACTATTTTTTTGGTCTGGATAGTACATCGTCCTTCGTAAGGAAACTTCATTTCAGTGGAAACCAATTGAGGGCTTAAATACTAAAAAAAATGTAATCACATATAGTGTTTAAACTCGGGTATTTACTACTAAAAAATGTAGTCACTGACAGGTAGGCATGACTTGGATGTAGACGTCTTGGATTGTCGTGAACCCATATACGAGCCGAGGTTTCATAGAAAACTGCCTGTGTGTGGTTTGGAATTGTGTTTTTGAAAGATCAACCGATGTTAAGATGAATATGGTCAAAGGATTTTCCCATTGTGGTGAGCAACTAATATGCTGATTTTGTAGTGCATACATGATATTGGAATTAGACTTGGATATTTCTATGTGATAATCCCGATGAAACTTAAAAATATGCTCATCGAGTATCTTTAGATCTTTTTCGGAACATGCATTTTTATGACTTCGGAAGTCTGTTCATCGTCAAAAAATTATAATGTAATTTGCAAGATCTCTCATCTCAGTCTACTATCTGACTTTAGTTTCTAATTCGTATTGATTGCACATTCAACATGGTTAAACACATGCATTTTTATTATCCGGGATGTAGTTAACACATGCATTTTTATTATCCGGGATGTAGTTTGCTGCTAGACAGTAACTGCTACTAAAAAAGAGAGATGGGAACATAATCTATCAAGGTCGCAAATTAATCGAGGGTGCAAATCCCATACAAAAACCTTCACATGAATATATGGCGGGTCGGGTTGGGTTTAAGTGGGTTATCTCGGGTTCAGTCTAGGCCCGACCCGATTTTGAAATTTTAAGAAAATTAAGACCCGGGCCTGGCCCACAAGTATAGCGGGTTCGGGTTGGGTCCGGGTTTTTACGGGTCGGGTCAGGGTCGGGTCAGGGCCGGCCTGGCCCAATACTCCACCCTACTAGTATATATTTTAACCCCCTCCCCCATGATTATTATACGTCACTTATACAATGTATTAAGTTTTTAATATGGCCTCTTCTTAATTGTATAATATCCAATGTTGTTAGAGAAATGTTGTAGTATTGTTAAATGGTTAAGTGGTAGACTGGTAAGGCTATTATTTTGTAGACCAAGGTTCGAATTTTATCTCCATCAATTTTACTTTCTTTTATATGATTTATCCAATCACTCTCAAAGTATTAAAATAATTTGATAAAAAAATTGTATTCAAGTTTATTTATCTCTCCCATTTTTTTATTACTCTTTATAAATAAAATAAAGTATATTGTTTCCTTTTAGCCATGAACTTTTCTGTTTTAAAGTTTCGCTTGATTATTTAGCCTTTTTAGGATGGATTTAGAGAGACTTAACTTAGTATATTTATTCAATTTTAAAAATATCCACCGAAAATACCAATCTATTTGAAATTCTAACTATTAATAATAGATTTAAATTCTATGTTTACCAAGATTGAAAGAGGTTCATTTTAAAAATATTAATTTTATTTAAAAATATCGTTCAAATATACATAGACTTTTCTATTTTTGAGCATACATAGTAGTTGCATACTCGGCCCCTCCTTGATGAAATTCCTGGTTCCGCCCCTGTCCAGTTGGGAGGTGATTGAATCTGGGAGCCAAGCCGCCATCAAGCTCGTGCATAGGAGCGGCGGAATCTGTCTTCACGACAGCGTCTTTCGACGTGCCTCCATTTTCCAGGCTGAATCTTTCAAACTAATATTTCTTTGTTCTTATTTTGATCGTATTTGCTTGCCAATCTGAAAATAAATTATCCTCATAAACAGTGCTAGAAAGCTATAGTATTTTTCCAACAAAGTCTTCATACGGAAATTGTATTCATGGAAACTTCTGTGGTTACTTGTAATGACCACAACATATTCATGGTTATAGAACTCTCGCGACGAGACTTGTGGCTACGATTATATGACATGAAGTGTTGTGGCCAGAGACCAATTATGTAGCAACAAGCCTCACATCCGTGGACATAATTATGTGGCTACAACTTATTTTCCTTGTAGTGGTAATTTGGCAATGCTCGAAAAGGTAGATATAGCTTTTCGTATCTAATTTGCAAATTAAGGTGACATCTATTTACCAATGAGTTTTTCGTTTTGAATAAGAGATCCCGAGTTATCAATTTTTCATGTTCCAGCATCCAGACGAAGTAAGTGACCCTTGGTTCGAATAGTTTTGACCAAAGTTTGGGATGAATCTTAGAGACCACCCCCAAATTCATAATATGGTGTAGATTTCATGGTTCATCTTTTTCTATTTGAATTCATGCTTGTTGGAATGCAACACGTGTCTATCTGCACATCTCTAGCTGTTGTGTATAGATTTTCTAGGAGTTGTTTTAGTTTATTTGAGGTTGTGAAGTATCTTAGCAGTAAGCTTTGCACTCTTTGAACCGTTTGCTTACCCCTCCAATGACTTGAGACCATAAACCATCGAGACTCCTCCTTTTTCTTTTATAAAAGACCAAATGAATTGGAATTTTGATTTTAATAGAGGAGCTCCATTCAAAGAATCCAACCATAAGGAGGATTGTCTTATTAATTTTACCAATTTTGATACTGCATGCCTCATTTTGTCGAATCAATTTCCAACCGCTTTCCATACTGGAGAACCTCCCCTTTTGATAGATTTTGCGAAATGAATATGACCTCTTTTCAAATAGCAAGCCCTTATCAAATTTGTAACCCATGGTTTTTTGTTTTCCATGATGTGTATCGCCGACTTTGAGAGTAGGGCATGGTTGAAAGCTTTAAACTCTAAGATGCACCATCCATAGCTATCTTTAGATCTTGTAACTTTGTCCTAAGCTACCTTCGCCATCTCATTTCTTTGTGTGTTTCCGCACCAAAGAAACTTCCTTCTAATCTTATCTATTTTTTTCTGAATACCCATAGGAATTTTTAAGCAAAACATCATGTACATTGTGATTGGTGTAAGTGAAGAGTTGAGAAGGCATATCCTTGTTGGAAGAGAGAGAAATTTTGCTTTCCACCCTTGTAGTTTAGATGCAAAAGTGTATATTAGAGGAATCCACTCTTTGGCTGAGGGGTTTTAAAGTCATCACGGGAAAGCCTAGATATGATATAGGGAAGTTTCCTATTTTCCATCATAACGCTTCCTTAGTTTTGGCGACGTCTGATGTCTTAAGATTTAAGGTGTAGAACTCTGATTTATTGTGGTTTATCTGAAGCCCTGATAGTTTGGAGAATATCTTGAGTGTAGCCATAATTTTCCTCAAACATTCATCCTCATATTCCATGAATATGATGAGATCATCCGTGAATTGCACATTTGTGATATCAGCTTCAATACCTTCCATCCTGAAACCTTTTACATGGAATCTAAAATGGACATAGCATGTATGAGGAGAAGGGGACATATAGGGGATCCCCTTGTCTAACCCCTCTCTCTAGTCTAAGGAATCCCACCGATGATCCATTCAGCTTGAAAGCCACCCTTGTTGTATGTAGGAGAGCCTTTCCAATTGACGAATGGCTCGAGCATTCTCGACGCCCGAAGATTTTTTTATGATAAGAGGCCATCTTAAAGTATCGAAAGTCTTTCTTTGTATCGATCTTTAGAACAATAGATCTTTTCTTTCTATGCTACCAATCATCAATAATCCAAGATGCCACCAAGAAGGCATCAGTTGCTGAACGACCCCCAAGGAATGCACATTGTAAAGGTGGTATCATCTTGTGTAAGCTTGATGCCCAGCAATTTGCTAGGATTTTTGATACGACCTAATTGATAGATTGATTAGACTTATGGGTCTCTAGCTATCTATGTTGGATGAGTCTCCTTTTTTTTTGGTAAACGAGAGCTACTATTGTGTTATTTAAGTGTCTTAAGCTTCGAAGATCCGTGTCCTTATTTCTCAAAGAGTTGATCATGTCCATCAAATCACACTGTTCAGTTATCATTCTATTAGGGCATGGTGCCTTATTTCCTTCTTCCAAAGATCTAATCGTGTTTTCCACCTCTTCCACTGTGAATTCCTCAATAAGGAAGGTGGGTTTAACGTGGGAATGTCAACATCGCGATCGTTTAATTCGTGGTCTCTATAAGGTTTTCATAAGTTATAATTACGCCCATATTTTGGATGTCCGAGTATAAATCGCCTCCTCCGTTTCTCAGTGCAGCAATGTGGCTTTTGTTAGCTCCCATGACTGTTGACCCTATGGCAATGGAAAGTTAGGTAAAATTTCATCTGATAATCCCACTTCAAATAGGCCATGAACGTGTCCAGATCTATTCTTTTTTCCATCGTCGGCCAACCGGGTTTTCTCCTTCTCCTTCTTGCCTTTGAGATATTGCTTTGTGGCATATTTTGGAGTGGGGCACAAATCACTTGCTGCATGTTGCTGTCTACGCTTCGCGATTTGGTGTGCACCAGTGGAGTTCGTAAAGAAGCACATTCCTCTCTAACACGAGATGTTGGAGAGATTCCACCTCTTTTAGTTATCTTCGATCACGGCTCTCCATGAATGATCTAGGCAATCTTTACATCAATTTAAAAGTCAATGTACTGTATGTAATGTACTTTGCTTAGGTCCTCGGTCCGTTATCGAGAAAAACTGACCCTGACAACTTGTTGGGTTCGGACACAAATGAATCCGATGACAACCACCCAAAATGCTTAAGTCCAAGTTGTCAAGTAGTATTCTCCAGCACTTATAACCCACTCTCACACTTTGTGAGTTTTAGATGTGGGACTATCTTTGGGGTATGAATATTACAACCTCCCCCACTTATATTCGCAACGTTCTCATTTTGACATGGCATATCACTTATTTCCAGTGACAGTGGCGGCTGCACGCTCCCGGCGTCCCTTCGGGTAGCCCTTTCCACTATAAGAGGGAACCCGCTCTGATACCATTTGTAACGTCCCGTGCTTAGGTCCCTAGTCCGTTATCGAGGATAACTGACCTGGACAATTTGTTGGGTTCGGACCCAAATGGATCCGTTGACAACCACCCAAAATGCCTAAGCCCAAGTTGTCAAGTAGTAATCCCCAACACTTATAACCCGCTCTGACAAATTTGCTTTTATATTATTATCTAAAATGCTTAAACCCAAAACACGCTTTATATTATTATTTATCCATTAAAATTGATTTGGAAAATTTTGAACATTATTTGTTAGTTTTAATTTTCAAATTAATTATGCCTATTTTATTAATCCCCTATTTGGGATATTTTCAATTTAAAAAATCCTTAAAAATCAAAAAAATAGTAAAAATTATTACAAACTCAAAAACAATTTTTTTAATTTATTTATTTTTATTAGTATTTTTTATATATTACCCTATATTGTATATACATCCTTATATATCTTACATATCTTTTATAAAAAGAAAGAGAAATTAAAAATCAAAAATCAAAAATAAAAATAAAAAATAAGAAAATGTATACAATCAAAAATCAAAAATCAAAAATAAAAATATAAAATCAAAATCCACAAAAAAATAGACAAGAAGAATACACATTTTTGTGCATTAATCTGCCCCATTCTCCCGTTTGCTCCATGGGTTCGTGAAGGATACGAGAAATCATTAAGCGCATCACGGAAGCATGATGATCGCATCCAATGCGATCGAAGCGACTAGTCGCACTAGTTGCTCTGTGCAGTGGAATTCAAAATTTTTCTACGATGAAACCACATGATCCAAGAAAGTTTCTCGGATCGTTTCATCTAACCATATAGGATTACCTCTCGGAGCGTGGTTACGATCGAGCCTCTAAGCGAAGAGACCTCTGTCTCAAGTCCGATCTGTCGGAGGAGACGCTTGCAAGCATGGGGACGAGTCGGGTGCTTCTTGCAATCCAAGTCATTGATCCAAGCGATGATCTCCTGATCTCGTCTCACGAGATCGAACGCCTTCTTCACGAGCGCCACACACCAAAGAAGACGGAGATCCACGAGTCGTCGAAGCGGGTACGACGATGAAGATGATCTTCTCTTTTACAAGAGTGGACGGCCACTCAAAGAGAGAAGACTATGCGTGAGAATGAGAGGAAGAGAGAGAGAGAGAGACTTTGTCAAGTCGGTATTTTTTTATCGAAGAGCAAGGCATGCCTCTTCTTATATAGGGTTTTAGGAGTCCATGGATCTCAATCCATGGACAACACACAATCAACGGATGAGATTGATTTGTGTTCCTTTCAACGGCTAGGATGTTGTTGGTAAAACACAACAACAAGTGATTTAATTTAACTTAACTAATATTGATAACCTAATTAATTTCAAAATAAATCTCATTTGACTAGAGATAGGATAATGAGAAGACCATGATCCATCCCTAAATTAGAGGGGACAGCTACTCCTCTCCACATGGAGAGTTGTAGTCATCCTCTCTTGTAGAGAGGACTTGGTCAATCTCCTAAAATATCATGATATCTCATTATCTCATGATATCTTCTATAACTCTTGTCGAAAATAATTTTCACAAAAATAATTCCAAATTATTTTGTGGAAAATATTAACCAAGCCATTGAAACAAGGTGAATCTCATTCACAACCCAAAACTAAATGTAATTATATTTTTAATTAATTATTCAAAGTGAATTCAATTCACATTAACAATTAATCAACAAATATAAATCATATAAATCTCTCTCTAATATATATTACAAATCGTATTTATAATATACATGGATAATTGGATAGTGCTATCCACAGTATCCATATCCACATTAAATAAATCAGATATAATTACATTGGATATTCATTCTTATGCATTCAGATAATGTGAATCAAATTCACATCATTCATGATAATTAAATCACATTTAATTATCCATTTCTCAATGCTCAGATATAATTCTATCTTGGAATTGTTCTTGAACTCTTTCAAGAATAATACGCTTTCTCCGTAGATACTTGGAGATAAGGACAGAGCGATTGTATTGTTCCACGTATAGTGACTTGGATATTGAGATCACACCTCAAATCCAAATCTCATGTACATCTCAAAGATGCTTGATTTAATCAAGACCACAAATCTAATCTTCTCATTGCATCTGAATCCTATTCAGATCAATGTCCAACACTTGGACCAAGATCAGATTGCTTCTCTACTGAGAGGAGTCACTAAAATCCAGACATGTTCCATCACTCCCTCGGAACGGAAGTGTCATGGTTATACAATCGATTATTGATCACATCACTCTCAGGTATTCCTAATTCATGTATATCATGCATACTAGAAGACATGTGATCAACCCGAAGATATAGATCATATTTACACTGTCATCTTTAGGGTTTCATCAACAAGTTTCTCAATCTTGGTCGTTGGGATTTGGTATTGATCATATGCTTTCCAAAAGCATATACCATACCTTCAAATTTGTGTCATTCTTCTAAAGCACAACGGTCATGCATGGAATTTGATCAGTCCCAATACCTCATGAGTGAGCTCATATCTTCCGGTTCAGAAGTGAACATGTATGATCCCTTTAAGAGATCGTATTACTCATATGCCCTTATATGCACACCAGCTCGCCAGTGTATAGATCTTGGTTAGGTCATCAACCTATTGGTCTGCCAAATATACATACTCAGACATATAGTAATGCATCTGTCTCCGGCTAGAGATTGTGTGCCTATATTGTGACAGTATTCGACATAGGACTTTAGTTATCTCGATCTCATTAAGCCAACCCTTTAACTTAACTAATATGACACCTCCGAATCTCTATAGGTTGGTCAGATATCGGTCTATATGAGAAAGGATTGTCATCTCCTACTCAGGCTTGAGAACATCTCTTAACAATCATTTGACGTTGTTTGATGAGTCCTCAATCTAATTCCTTAGATATCCATCCAAACACCAGCCTCTTTGATTCAATTACTGAATCAACAACTATACTATTATTAATATGGCCATAGTACATAACCCTAATTGTACAGAGGGACATTATATGCAAATTAGTTATTCTTCATTTTAGATCAGGGAATGATATTTGCAATAACATTTATTGCCTAATAGCTTGCCGTGGGCTTGCATGTCCAACAGTTCGACCTATACAATACTTGCACCTACACATATTTTGTAGAGTTATAATAAATTTTAACTCTACAAAATTTGCTTTTCACTGATTTATACATACTGTGGATTAATTGTTGATTTTCTAGGGGTTTGTGTGAGGTCGCTTTGATTACTATGTTCCCACCTTGTATGGAGCACAAGACCTCTGCAAATCCCTAGTCATGAAAGCCACTTCATAAATAAAGAGATTAAGAAAATAAAGAAGGGGTACAACATCGATCACTAGGTCACATATCCTTATCATCCGTAGTCAAATAGCTTGGCAGAATTGTCCAACAGAGAAATTGAGACGATATTGCAGAAACTGATGAGTACTCTGGGCATATAGAATGGCTTACAAGTCTCTTTAGGCATGTCACCCTATCATTTTATTTATGGGAAGCCATACAACCTATCCATTGAGTTAATTCACAAGTCACTTTGGGCAGTAAATATTTGCAACCTCGACTCACAAAAAAGTGGTCAGTAGAGAAAACTGGATCTGAACGAACTCTTGAAATTCAAAGATAAAGTGTATGACAATAACTTGATGTACAAAGAGAAGGTCAAATGCTGGCATGACAAGCATATCAGAAGAAAGACATTCGAACTTGGGCAGAAAGTGTGGCTGTTTGACATGAAATTGAAGATTTCTCCAGGAAAATTAAAGTGCAAATGGACATGATCATAGAGAGTCAGGACTGTGTGTGACAACAGAAGCGTATAGATATCATAATTGTTAGTTAATGCACAACTCTTCATAGTTAATGGTTAGTTGCTAAAGCCATACTTAGAGCATCATACATTTCTGGTCGTTGTCAACTCTGTACAAGTGATTTTTGATGATGATATCACCGTTGCAACAATTTCAATGGAGCCGGGTAATGCTCCCATAACTATCTTTGATTAGATTTTGTTCTTCTCTTCTTTTCAATGCCATTCTTCTATATCTTTCTTTCGTGTTGCATTGACCCCATTCATCTGTGCTATACTTAGGATATGTTTTATCCTTAGTATAGGGGGTAAGCGTCCTCGGATAATTCATTATTCTTTTTCTCACTCGTTCCCCAATTTTTGACATTCTGTCTATACTTAGGGATATTTTACCCTACATTTAGGGGGACAAGCGGAGCACATTGATTTCATACATTATGTTCCTCGATCATCCCTATTTTGTATATAGCCTGTTATACTTAGGATTAATTGATCTAAGTATAGGGGGATGACCGACTTCTCATTCTTTATTTTTAGTCGTTGTAGTATAGACTTTCCTATACTTAGCACGAGTTGTGTATTCCTTTTTTCCTCCCTGACTTATGAGGGCATAACTCAAGCTAAGTATAGAGGGGTCATATAGACGATGTATACACTTTAGCCATAACTCATACTTATGTATATTTGAATAATGTGGCTAATATACTATATGGATAGAAGTATACAAGTTATCAATTGTAAAGAAAACACATAAATACATATATTTTTTTTTCAAAAATTCTTTATAAATATGATTAATAGACCAGTTAAAATTTATTTTGCAAAATGATTTAAAAAATAGTTGGAAATGTCTTGAAATTTCTTTTGAAACATGTTTGAAAAAACTTTTGTGAAACATTTTCAAACTTTTGTAAAAATCTTTTTCAAATACTTGCAAATATTTTTTTTCATTTATTTGAATAATTTTTTTGAAAATCCAGTTTGCAAAGGATTTAGAAAACGGTTGTAAAAATATTTTGAAAACCTATATATACTATTTGAAAAATCTTTGCAAAATGATTTTCAAATTTTGTAAATGTTTGCAAAATTTAGTTATAAAGATTATTTAAAAAATAAAGTTTTCAAAATTTTTTGTACAAATATTTTTAAATTATTTTTGAGAACCTTGTAAATAATTATGAGGAATAATGACCCGAACACAATGATGTATATGCAGAATCATTGTATAGAGATTTGTAAATAACAACTGACTTAATTTCTGTAAATACCTAGTCTAGATTCTACAGCCAACTCTTGTAAATAAAAGATGCTCTCCCATGCAAATATTTGCATGTAATTCTTTTATTAACCTTTATTAAAAATTCCTAAAATTTTAAAAAACCTATAAAACTTGCAAAATATTTTCAAAATTTGCTTAAAAATTTGCAAAACATTTTCAAAAACTCCATAAAATTTCCAAAATCAGGAAATTACTTAAAAATATTTTTCTTGCATTGTATAGCATTTGCATTTTTCAGAATGATCAAGACAATTGAACAAGTCTTAGATAATGTCTGAAGATTGGAGCTTGGTCTAGACCTTAATATACTTAATTTTAGAGGAACCCATTGAGGACTAGATTTGGGATACTTTTGGTCACCCTGACTTAATGCTTTAGGTTCCAAAAAACTATGTTCATGAGTCGATTCAATGTATCTAACTAGAACCCTTCATATCATTTGTATGACTCTTGAAATAGTGGCTTGATTAGAAACCTCACACTTAACACTTAGCTCAACCCAGGTGGATTGTTGAAAAATCTTGGAGTCTAAGTCGGGACGATGCAACACCGCTTTGTCAATGGGTGGCTGAGGAACAATTATTGGGATTTCTGAAACCGGTACTCCAACCAACTTCTTCTAGTAACCATGATATTGAATGATTGGAGACTAGATTGAAACAATGTTCGGATGAGGAATGATTTGCTAGCACAGCTTTTTCCAAGACCACAAACATGGGTGGACCAAAAGAATCTATATTCGTTGGGGCATAAACAAGAATGCAGAGCAATGCAATGTCAAAGAAAAATTAAAAGAAGAATCCTATACCGAAAATTCCACAAAATTTGAGCTTCCAGAAAAAGCCTGTTTATTGGTGAAGACTCGGTTACATAGACCGAGCTTCACTGGGGGGTGAAGACTACACTAGTCCATTGCCACTTCTTTTCCTATTTCTTCTAGCTTCTTCCCCCTTTCTATTGTGATACCGAAATCACCTGACCTTAAAAGGAAATATATGTCTCTACGAGGATGAATTACTAGAGGAGAATACTCTTTTATAGTTAGTGATTTATTTGGGAAGAGCTGAAAAAAAATCGCACACATGGTTCTGTCATTTCAAGGTTGTGAAAGTATGAGACCTAGAGGATGGTTCTGACCTAACTACTAAATAATAGGACTATGGAACGTAAGGGTTGTTGTGTCATACTTCCTAACGTTAATGTGGTTCCAAACAAATCAAGAATCCGAAGGTCTTAATTGAGCTCCACACTTTGACTTTATCAAGACAAAGTTAAAGTCAAAAATTATTTCAAGTTCTTTATTTTTATTTTCTTTATTTTTCTTTTTCTGCACTTATTTCATAAGTGTTTTCTAGGGATTAGCAAAGGTAAGTATAGGGAGTGATGAATCTCCATTTCGTCACCTTTATTCTTTCATTTTGGCTTAAATCCCTAGCTAAATGCATGTATATACCATTAATTTATGAAAATAAGCACTCAATAATCCACAAACAATAATGTTTAAAAGACTGTACAAAATACTATATTTGTTGCCAAAATAAAAGAATAAAGAAAAGGAAAGAAAAGAATGAAGTGTCAAAGACACTGAGTGGCCCTAGCCCCTGAGACCCAATCATCATGACGACTTGGTAATAAAGGAATAAAGTAGGGGGAGATAGGGCATCCAATTGTACAAATAATACAACTCAAAAATCCTAATTTCATAGGCCAATAATAACATTTTGAGACCTATTTCAGTTTATTCTTTTTACATCTCAAATCAACAAACTTTGAACATCAATATTGTACATAAAAATACAATTAAAAATTCAAATTTATTTCACTAAAAAATAATGCACAGTGTGCTTGGGACACACAAAATAAAAAATCACAAAGAAAACTTTGCAGACATGTATCTTCTCCACACAAGCTCAAAATTCATCAAACTCACTTTTATTGTTCATAAAATAAAATTAACTATTTAATGAAGATAGTTTCATTCAATTTGGAGTTAAGATTCAAAAGTTAGATTTTAGGCCCTCATTGTGCAATATACATGTATATAATATTCAATATATTTATTCTTTCTCACTTTTTATATTCTTGTAAATTTATAAATACTATTTAAATATATGTACATAATAAAGTTAAAATAAAATCATAAAAAATACATTAAAATAAACAAGCTACTTTAATACATAGATGAAGTGTACTTATATATATACACATATATATTATACATACATAATTAGTTAAGTACATAAATAAACTCATAAAATATCATAAAAATTATAAAAATATGTACTTGAATAAATTATAAATATATAAATTACATGTATAATTTAATAAAATATATAATATAAAATAAAAGATGTAAAATACAAGTATATTTACCTATATACATACACGTAAATAGTGACACCTAATACATCAAATTTAACAAATAAATAAAAATCATAATTAAATACTACAAAAATTGCAAGTATTTTTATTATTTTGACCAAAAATTAAATAAATCATTTTCTATTTTAAAACGTTTAGTAAGGTATTTTCCCTTTCCTTTTCCTGATTGGTCTACGTCGACCAACCAGGAGGCGCAGAACATTGAACCCTCTGTCAATTTCCGACCCCCGCCTCCCATTTTGTCAGAACCTTGTGACACCCCCTCTTCTCCTAATTCTTTACACCATCTCCATGCACCTCATCCCTCGAGACCATTACCAAACTCTATCCCTATTGTTCCTCACCCACGCCCATGGTCCAGTCTCCACCTGCCACCACCGAGTCTCTTGTCATCTCTTCCTCTTTTTGGTCAGAATCCACCCCTGTAAAATCCCCCTTTGGCCCTCTTTTTGTTCTTGATCCCTCTACTTCCTCTGTAACCCTGATTTCTTGCTTGCTTGAGATAGTTGGTGATATCAGCGAACTCGTTGAGGCTTCGACATGGATAATGGGGAGGTTAGGCGGTGGTCCAGCTCGCTTGAAGCACCTTCAGGCAGAGCACTTACTGCTCCGAGCTTCCAAGCTTGTTGAGATACTAGGTACTGTAAATTAACTCGCATTTATTTTTCTTAAATTCACTTAGTCGTTAATTTGATCAATCAGCTTCTATTTTAGAGTAATTTCAACATAAAAAAATCACCGGAGCAATAGGCTCCGGCAACAAATTCACTGTGATTCTATGTTGTTCCGACCCCCTTCCACCTTCATCTTTCTCCCTAATCATATCTATGTTAATCCCATATGTTTTCTCCTTGATATTACAAGGATAAAGAGGGAGCCAGAACTCACTCCGCTGCCTTCGCCGGAGCTCCCTCGGCTCACCTCCTTGTTGCAAATCTAGCTTCAACCTTGGGTCAAGCTCCTCCAGCTCGAGCCCATGAGTGTTTTGGTGTAGGTTCATGATAAAGACAAGCACATGGAGCACTAGATTAATGCTAGAACAGGAGCCCCCAGCTGCTCTGAGCTCCAGGGCTACTCCAACGAGCCCCGAACACGATCAAGAATACCTGCAGAAGCACAATGCTCCCAGGAACCTGTGGAGCTTCTAGGTCGTGAAGGAGGAGGCAGGGCGGAGGAGAATGTGAAGATCAAAGCTAGTCAGGCGTTTGTTCTTGAGGTGTTCTTCCAGAACCCTCAGGAACCATTGGATCAAGAAGCTGCTCGGATCTTATCTGGGGCATTCAACCATTTGACAAATCAATGTGCCTCCCTTTCGTTCATCTTGCCATGCGGTGTGCATACAACTGTTGAATGAAGCGCTTTTAAAGGGGTAATTTATTAAGTAGCATCATTTTTTTGTAATTTAATAAGTAGTATTACAAAATTTATTTATGTTATATATTCTGTGTAAAATTTGCACTTGGACCCCACTTCTTTTGTAAACTATAACTAGGTCCAGTGTCATGTCAGCTTACGGGCACCCCTCGTGAGTTGATAATTTGTAGCAGAATCCCTCCAGTTTATTTTATTACTTTTAGTATTAAAAATTGTAATATAAATTCAAAACTTTTGGGTATTTTGCATGTAACTCTCTATCTTTTATTTTTATTACATTTATACCCTCGCTAGGCCTGGTAAATTATTTTGTGCATTTTTTGGATTAAATAGGCCATGTCCTTCAAAAATTATAAAAAAATTACTTGATTTGCTTTGAATGTTGCTTATCTATGCCATAATATTATTTACCATTTCCTTGCATTTTCTATTTATAAAAAAACAATTTAGAGCTATTTTTCATGTTTTATAAATAAAAATACAAAATATTTAGAAATACACTTATAAAAATTCCAAAAAATTAGAAATTATATATTACTATATAATATATCTACAGACCAAAAATCACAAAAAATATCAATAGAAAGCCTTAAAATTTTAAAAACGTCTTAACCCTAAGAAATCAAAAAATATTTTCAGAAATACAAAAAAAATTTCCTTTCTATATTTTTATATATACACATTAATACATATTAAAAATAGATTTGAGTAATTTTGGACTTATTTTATTTTTTATTTCTAAAAACAATTCGGCCTATTTAATTACTCCCAATTTGGAGTATTTTGGACTTTAAAAATACCTAAAAAATAGCAAAAATAATTAAAAAAATCACAAATATAGAGACTAATATAAAAACAAAAAATTTAATTTTTTATTTTTGGATATTTTTATCTATAATTCTAAATATAAAAGCCTATATATCCATATATAATTATATACTTACTAATGTAAATACTATTATTATAAATACTTATAAATATTTTTAAAACCTTAAAAAAATAAAAAGGTGTATATATTTACTAATTTTTTATATAGTTTATGTATTTATATCATATAGTTATTATATTCTACATATTGATATATATACTTATATATAATTATTACACATTTAGAAGAAAAAGGAAATAAAAAATTGGAAAATATAGAAAGAAAATAAAAATTATAAAATTTAAAATAAAAATATAAAATCATTAAAATCCCACAAAAATTAAAAATAAAAAATACACAAAAAATAATTGTTGTTTATTCTTTGTAAACAACAATCGTTTGCCTATCCATGTAGCTCTCAGTGGTTCGATACCCAGAATACTTATACACTATACACATTTTGTCTAGGTTATAATAATTTTTAGCTCATTCCATATTCCATTGCTTTATCTCTCATATGTGGACTAATTGTTGATTGAATCACCTGTTGTGTTTGGTCATCTCAGTGGCTGCTAAATGTGTGATTAGTAGACTGTCCAAGAGCGTGTCATCATATATTCGTAAAAATATAAAAATATAAAATCTAAAACTCTAGGAATAAAATATTATAAAATAATTAATTCAAAATTTTCAACATAAGCATAAATTTCCAAAATTACCCTCTACAAATATGTAGATTTTAAAAAAAAACAACAACAATTTTTATTTTTGATTTTAGATTATTTACATTTTAAGGCATTTCCAATATTTTTTGTAATTTTGGATTTTAAGAGGAAGCCATGTATCAGCCTTCATTTCGTCTCTGTCATCTTGGTTTCACTCATTAGGGTGCTTTGCACGAGGTCGAGGTCGACGTTTGACCTCAATTTTTCTTGCCCCTTCACCTGAAATCTTAGCCCAACCGACAGCTGTTGATAACTAGAATTGATTGCCACTCGAAATAGAACGAACCATCAATATTTGACCATGTATATAACCATGCACTTAACCTCGCCAGAACGTTAAGCCCGATCACCCTCTTGCGAGCTTCTCTTAAGTGCATGAGGTCGAGGCCACAACCTGGAGCTTGGAGGTGCAGAGAGACACGGTGGACCTAGATCGAGGTCTTGAGCTTCCAACCAAGGTCTAACTCCTCCTAATTTGGTGGTAGAGCTTTGATTGAGGAGAGTATAGAATCGGGTGAGTTTAGCGCTCCAACCACATGTCATCACAAACAACAAGGAATTTCGGACGATCTTAAAAATCCATCATGTCGAAACCAAGGAGAATGGTCGGTTGTATTACAACTTTTATTCCTCCATCATCCCTTTGGTTCATTATCTCTCGGCTGGGCCCCATTAATTTCTAATTTCTTTGTCATCATGTGCACATTTCTTCGGCCATCACAATCAATGACCTATCTCCGGAAGGGTCGTCTGTTGTAGCGGGAATTGCAGCAGTCTGCAGTAACCATTGAGCCGTTTGATCTTGATTTAACGGTTTACACGATTTTGCATTTTTTGTGGATCTGTACCACGCAAAATCGTACGAACCGATCGATCAAGATCAACCGACTACAGTAGAGGATCCTTGTTGCCTATGTCCGTCCATGTAAAGCATCAAAATTACAGAATCGACTATCAAAGTTACGTGAAAAAAAACATGGTTAAAAAGCCCCTTGGAACCCGCAATCTGACGAAAATAACGAACAAGTGCAAACAGAAAAACAAACCCACCATGCTCATGCTTACGAGGGACAAGAAGGTAGAAAATACATAGTGATCGCACGCAGAAGCACCAACAACTCCATGCTCATGCAAACACCATGGCGGCACTTTAAGTTGAAGACGAATAATTTGTCCAGTTTCCCCCGCTATAGTAGTCCAGAAATACGTTCTAATTCTCGGAATTCGGTGGTGCTGGCTGGGGAGGAGGATCCTGGGAAGACGAATGACCACCTCGAGCTCGCTGAGCTCGTGACCGGTTGACCATGTCAAACATAGCTGTAGTTTGATAGTCCTCCGCAAGTTGAGGGCCGACGGAACCACACATTTCATCCATTCCTGCAAAATGTATAATAGGGGATTGATGTCGTGTTGGTGCAGCACCCCCATATACTGAAGTGGAGGTCCGTGTTGCCCGTGCCGATGCTCGCTGCTGGAAGTTTGACATATTACAAGACTTCATATAGGCTCTCCCAGTTTCCATGTACATGCTCCTACTGCTAAGCCTCGTCTGCATCTCCCCCATCTGCATATCCAGAGACACCTGCATTGCATCCCGCAGTGGTCCGTTCGACGCTAACCCTCCACGGAAATTGCCGAGTATCGAGATGGCCTCGCGGAGGTTACCCCCGTCTGCAGCTGCTTGCGCACTAGCGACTATTGCAACCGCCTCGAATCGCTTCTTATGGCGTTCCACCTCTGGCGACACCAGGCGTTCCTCCGGCTTCACCTCTTCGGGGCGGGGTACCGAAACTGCCTTGTCATTCGAATGGATAGTGTTCATGGACACGGGCTCTTTGTACGTACAACTCACATTGAGTAGTGCCGATTCGACCCCTGCATTGAGGTTGATCGAGACCAGGAAGTCCCGCTCTTCGGAGGCATACAAGTTGCCGAATTGGATCAAGCCTCTCTTTCCAGCGTCTGCTACTTGATTTCTGTAGCTGCCAGAGCTTATGGAGTTGATATGGATTTCTGGGTGTAAGCACTTGACCTCAACCTGGACATCCTGAGCAACCACGGTGAGGAGCCCTCCTATGCACTGTGCGAACGCGTCTTGGATCATCTCTGGTGCTTCCACGAATGAAAATGTTCCACCAGAAGCCTCTGCGATCGAATGCATCAACGCAGCATCGTGATCGGTGCCGAAACCGAAGGCATGCACCGGGATGCGACGGCCAACTTCCCCGCCGACAATGGATGATGGTAAGAGAGACATGTAGCTGTTGGGTCGCGAAGGGTTGGCCATAGCACGGGACAGTTGAACGTTGTCTTGTCCGTCGGAGAGGAATATGATGCTGCAGACCGGGTTCCTATGCTGCCTATCCTCGAGTACCTTTGCGCCCATAGTGAGACCTGCGGCAATGTCTGTGCAATCTTCTTCTACAAGTGAGTTGACTGCTTGATACGCGTGGAGTTGACCGGACTCCGTCATGCGAACGAGGCGGAGGATGCGCCGCGCATTGCTGGAGAACGTGATGATGGATAGACGATCCTGCGATGACAGGTTTTGGATGACAAAGTTCATGGCCTGCTTAAGGAGGGAAAGCTTACTGCCTGCCATGCTGCCACTGATGTCAAGCACTGCGACTATGTCCACAGCGGCACGGGCTGACTCCGATACGGGTAACGATGGCGCCTTTAGATGGATCAAGACGGAGAAATCTTCGAAAGATGCAGAATTCTTGACCGCCGGGAATTCCAGAAATGTCTTGATGTCCACTTTTTCATCGCAGGGAACTGTGTTTGCTCCCTGGGATTGTTGCTCGACGGGCTCGTCGTCGGAGTAATGGTGCTGACTCTGTGAGGAGGATTCAAAGGGAAGCTGCCTCCAGGTAGCCAGACACAACGGGCAGGTGCGGTTCCCATGCTGCACGTTGGATACAATGCACTCGAAGTGGAAGGTGTGCGAGCACTCCGCTGTAAAAAGAGCTCGTCCACCCTTGGCATCCATCGAATCCAAGCAAATGGCGCAGACGTCATTCTGTTGCGAGCAGAGCCTCGCAAAGAAAGAGTCGTGTTAGTGATACACATAATTCCAATTCAGTCATTTGTTTCCTCAATTGATAGTTCTGTATTTTTTAGCGCCATGAAAAATCTTGTTTTCTGACACATAAGGGAGATATGGTTGAGCAGAGTATACAAGATCTGGTTAAAGATTACCGCATGTACCCGGATCTGATGGCGTTTGTTCTTATTGCACAGTTGTCGGTATAAAATTTAGTTGTTACTTTTGTAAGATCCCTGCGAATCCTTCTCTTCTTGGTTTTTTTTCCCAAAAACTAATAAAAGTTATTCTTTTGTTTTTCTGTCAGTACGTGAATCCTTTCAGAACTGTATAACTTGATGCGAAAATGATCATCTACGTGAGAGCGATCAAACTCTATGGTCCAAAGAATGAAAAGAATGTCTTACAGTAACATTGTTTCAAAGTAACGTAAATCGAAACCATCAGAATAATTCGAACATGTTGGATTTATCTAAATAACATTTATTAAGAAGTAACTTAATATTGTGATGCAAGAGAGTGAGTGAATTAGGTATTATCGTACCATTCGATCATCGGTTTTCTGTTTATATCATTAGGCATAAAACGTGCTTCTGCGTGATAGAATTATGTAGATAATATGTTGAAAACAGGGAGGAACGAACCTCATTCTGGTTGATGCGGCTCATCTTAGAGGTGAGAGTTGCTGTTCCGTCTGGAAGTAGAACCTGTTGAAGAAGAATAAGAAGAAGAAGAAGGGAAAAGACCGATGAGGAGAAAATAGGGTCGGCAAAGGCATATATATAGTACAGCAAAGAGGGTTATTTTTCTGATGACTTTGACATCTGGCATTTCCATTGCAATTTCCAGATTGCTTAAGCTTGTCTCCAACCAATAACGTTGTTGTTGACTTTGGAACGAAATTACTTGGAAAACACTTCATGTATTACAAATGCCTAGCATCCTCCGTTCGATTAATTCATTAGTAAGGAGATATAAATGGAATATTATCGAAACCACGACTTGGGGACGTACATGGCCCCCACGACTCCTCCGTCTTAACATTTTAGATCTTAGAATTCCCTAAAATGTTTCTACTAAATTTTATGAAAAAGAGTCATGGACTCCCGGTCCTGCCTAATCGAAGCATGCGAAATACCATATTATCAATTTTTGTAATGATGCCGCTCTCTCAAGCTTTGAAACTATACTTAGTTAGAAGTCCTACTCACATTACTTATTGTAGGCCTTGATTGTTTTCGATAAAAAAAACAAATTCATTCCACCAAAATAAAAGTTCACAAACAGTACAAGCCCTGGCAACAGGATGATGTTGATCTAGAAATTGCCGATAAACGCCTCTCAATATAAAAAAAACAAATTCATTCCACCAAAATATCATGCAGTCCCTCCTCGGTTCTATTCGCCATTCCCTCTGCAGACAAATACACGACGACAGGCGAAAGGAAAGCCTCTCAATATGATAAGGAAAATGTCTCTCCCTCCCGACCCGACCCCCCAAACCCTAGTGCCGCCGCCTTCGCTCTGGAGCCCCCTGCAGAATCCTTCCTCGCCCCCCCACCTTCTGCCTCCCCTCCAAACCCCTCTCCTCTCTGCGGCGCAGGTGCTGACCTCTCCCAAGGACTCCCCATTCCGCCCACTCGCCCTCGACCTGTATCCCAGACGCCTGATGCCTCACCTCACCCGCCTCCGATGCGCCACCCCAGACCCCCTCCCCACCCTCGAGTGGCCCTCCCACCTCCTCTTCTCTCCCTCCCCCTCCCCACCCTCGAGTGGCCCTCCCTCATCCTCCTGCGCTCTCGCGCCCATGGAGGGATGCCTGCGGGGGCTCCCTTCCGCAACTCCCGCCCTCGAGGCGCATGGATTTCGTTCCGCCGGTAACCCTCGATGGCGATCCGGTCGCCTTTGCAACTGAAGAGGACGTCCTCGCTCTGGACAAACTGTGGTCAAACACGCTCGTCTTTTTCATCCTGGGCAAGAACCCCTTCCGTAAGCTTCTCCTCTCTTTCATCGAGAAGGTTTGGAAGCCTGAGGGAGGCTTCACTCTTCACCCTCGACCCAATGGCTTCTTCTACCTCAGGCTAGGTTCTCCCGAGGTCTGTCAGCGGATCCTTGACGGAGGCCCCTGGCTATTCCAGGGGCGTTTTGTTGTCATCAGGAAATGGGAAGCTGGTACCTGTTTTGAGAGAGACCTGCTATCCGAAATCCCATTGTGGGTGAAGTTCCACGGCCTTAGTTTATGCCACTCCTCGGTGGCCATCCTAAACAAGCTAGCGACTCTTATTAGGGCACTCCACTGTTCATGGACGCGGCGACGGCTGCCGGTCAGCGCGACGGCTACGCGCGTTGCTGTATTTCTATTCACGCCAGTAAGCCTATCCCCAGGGAGATCCCCCTGGTTTTCTTTAACGGCCACCGGCAAATGATTCAAGTAGAGCTTGAGTGGAGTCCTCCGCGTTGCGACCGCTGTGTAAATTTTGACCACAGCTCCTCAAGATGTCCCTTTGTGGCGCATCGTCCAGCCGTTACTGATCGGGCTACTCCTGGTCCCGCAAATACCAACCATCCTCCTCACTCGCAGGGGGGGCAGCAAGTCGTCGATGGTCGGCCGTCTGCCCTGCCGCGCCACCAGTTCTCCGACCGCGGCCCTCTTGATTCCCTGCTGGGAAGTCGTGCGCCTGATACAGTCTCCAGTTCTCCTGCCCCTGGTGTTCTCCTCGCTGGGGGGATTAATGTCTCTTCCCCTGTTCAGCTTATGGGAGGGGCATCGGATGGACTCCTGGGCATTCTTCACGGCGACGAGGCGCCTCTGGACCTGCAACCGCCTGCCCTCGACCCTCCTGCTGGTTTGGACCCTTCCGTCTCTCGACCTATGGTGTTTTCTGCTGGTTTGGAGACTCGTGTTCTCTTGCCTGATCAGGCTTCGGATCTCCTCACCGATCAGGCCTCGGAGCTGCCTCCTGTTGCGCTCGATAATCCTCCCCTGTCCCGCGGCCATAAGAGAGCTGCGGGGAAGCTGTTCACTGCTTTCCCTTTTGGCACTAGAGCACTTATGCACAGGCACCCACCCATCCAGCCCAGGAGGCCCCCCTCTAGGCATGGAGAGGCGCTTGACCTCAACCTTCCCGACAATGCTGATTACTCTTCCAACCTTGCCCTTGCGGATGCCCCTGTCAACGCACCTGGTTCGATTGCCGAGGCCAACCCCTCCTGGACTGTGGCCTCCCACAGGAAGAAAAAGGCCACGAGTGGCCCTTCTAAACAATCTGGCCGAGGTGGCTGCACCCTCGCCTCTTAATGTCGTTAGCAGTCCTTAATGTGCGCGGGTTGAATAGACCACGCAAGCAAAGAACGCTTCTAAAGACGCTAACGTCCAAGACGAGTAAAATTAATGCTGACTTCATTGGTTTGCTTGAAACGAAGATTCGGCCAGCCAACCGTGCAAAATTCGCCGCGGCGGTTCCTATGGGCTGGAATCTTATCCACAATGATACGGAACTCGGTCGCATTTTTGTCCTATGGAAGGACTCCGTCTGGTCCTGTTCGCCATTAAGGATCACTTCACAGGCAATCACCATCGAGTGCTGTAACAAAGGCGGCCTTAGTTTGATTGTCTCTGTCGTGTATGGTGACAACTGCTCGGCTGCAAGAAGAAGCCTTTGGGAGGACCTTAGCAACCTAAACCTCCCTGAAAGTACCCTGTGGATTATCCTAGGGGATTTCAATGTGGTAAGGTTCTCTCATGAAAAGAGGGGTGGATTGCCCCCCGGTCGTGGTGCCATGGCGGATTTCAACTCCTGGATTGACAATTGTAACTTGGTGGAGCTTTAATCGGTGGGAAACCACTGGTCTTGGACCAACTCTTCGGTTGGCCCCTCCAGAATCGCCGCCCGGCTTGATAGGGCTTTGGTTAATGACTCTTGGCTTGCCCTCCTCCCGCATTCGAAGTTGGTCTACACGCATGCCTCGGCCTCTGACCACCTGCTCCTTTCTATCCGCATCGCATACGCCCCTCATCCTCGTCCGCCTTTCCGTTGCTTCGACTACTGGGCCAGTCGGCCCGGTTACTTGGATGTGGTCTCCTCTGCCTGGTCATCTAATGTCGTCGGGAATCCCCTCTTCTGCCTGGTCCAGAAGCTCAAGGCTGTTAAGCGGGCCCTTCGTGCCTGGGCCCGTAGAGAGGCAAACGTCTTCCTTGAAGTCAAGGCTGTCGAGGATGCCCTCAAGTGCATTAATGAGGTCCTAAGCATTGACCCTCTTGACGCGCACTTCGCTCAGCTGGAGATGGATGCTAAGGCATCCCTGGAGAAGCTGGACGCCGACCTTGAGTCGGCCTGGCGCCAGAAGAGTCGGGTTGATTGGCTCCTCCTGGGGGATAGAAACACGAAGTTCTTTCACTTGGCTTCCAAGGCTCGCTATGCGAGAAATTCCGTTTCTACATTGATTGACCAGAATGGCTGCATCGTTGACAAGCAAACGGAAATTGCTTCTGCGGCAACTTCTTTCTTCGAAGGCCTGCTGGCCCCTGGTCTCCCTAGGCCTTCCAGGCCTGACCCCCCTCCTCATCGCATGATACTCTCTCATGAGGCTCGCCGTTGGTTAGCGAGGCCGTTCATTGAGGATGAATTATCCTCTGCCCTCCGTGACATTGACTCCAGGAAAGCCCCGGGTCCTGATGGCTTTAATGCCGGTTTCTTTAAGAGACATTGGGCCCTTGTCAAGAATGATGTGCTCGCTGCCATGGTCTTCCTTTCTCAAGGGGGCCCAATGGTTCGGGAAGCCAATCACGCTTTCATCACCCTCGTCCCTAAGGGGGGCTCCGCCTCTGGCCTGGGTGACTTTAGGCCCATCGCCTGCTGCAACGTGATCTACAAGCTCTTCGCCAAGGTTCTTGCTTCTCGGCTTGCCCTGGTCCTGCCGCACCTCATCTCGCACAATCAATCAGCCTTCATCAAGGGGCGAGCCATCGGTGATTGTTCTCGTTTGGCTCAGGAGCTGGTCACTTCGTTCGATGGCAAGGCTTGCTCCCACCGGGCGTGTTTAAAGGCTGATCTCTCTAAAGCCTTTGACACCATTGAGCATTCCTTTATCCTGAGATCTCTTGAACTCTTCGGCTTCGACGAGACCTGGATCGCTTGGATTGCCAATTGTATATCTACGGTCTCTTACTCCATTCTTATCAATGGCTCCTCTGTCGGTTTTTTTAAGGGAACGCGGGGCCTTAGACAAGGGGATCCCCTAAGCCCCTTATTGTTCGTTATTGGCATGGAGGCCTTGTCCTCCTTGATGGAGGACGCGTTGGTCAATGGTAGGATCAGGCCGTGGGGCAGGGGCAGGGGTGTGGCTCCTACACACCTAATTTTTGCTGACGACCTACTATTCTTCTCCAAGGCTTCCTCTTCCGCTATCCTTGACGTGAAGAGGGTCTTGGATGACTTCCGTGATATCTCTGGCTTGACCTTGAACCCCCACAAGAGTAAGCTCTTTCGGCCCAAGGGAGCCCCCCCAGACTTTGCAACCACCCTGCGGCTTGGGATCTTGCGCTGCGCTCTCCCCTCAACTTACCTCGGTCTGCCGCTTGTTTCTTCGGTCGGGAGAGGCTCCCATGCCCAGGCCTTGGAAGATCGTATTAGGGCTGCTCTCAGTGGGTGGAAGGCGGCATCCCTATCCTTGGCGGGCCGTCTGCAATTGCTTAAGACCGTTATTGCCGGAATCAACCTCTACTGGGCTGGTGGCTGCTTCATTCCTTGTGCTACGGTTGCTAGGGTCGACAAGATGTGTGCCAACTTCCTTTGGGGCTTCGGCCTTCACCATGTTAGTTGGCATACAGCTTGTCTGCCTAAGGAGGAGGGCGGGTTGGGCCTTCGCTCCTTGGCCATGGTTCGTGATGCAATGAGAGTGGCTTGGGGTGGTCCATCCTCACCTCTAAGCACTCGCTGTGGGCCTCTTTTTTGCGCAAAAAATATCTCCATACTCTTAACTTCTGGGAGGTCTCCCCTAAGAGTGGAGACTCTCTCCTCTGGAAGTCCATTCTACGCTGTAGAAGCTCCTACCAGGGCTGCGTTTCCTCCTCTAACGGCCTCTATTCCTGGACTCGCACTCCTAAAGGTTTCTCTTTCTCCCAGGCTATCGACGTTGTCAGGCACCGGGGGCCGCTGGTTCCTTGGGCTGCGGTGGTGTGGCGCAAGGGGCTTGTCCCTAAGCATGCTTGCACCCTTTATCGTGCGATCATTAACCGGCTCCCCACCATGGATCGGCTGGAGCGGATCGGTATTACTTCATCGGTTCGATGCTACCTTTGTGATTCTTCTGTTGAGACTCGGGACCACCTCTTCTTCTGCTGTGCCTTCTCGGGGGATATCTGGTCCCTAGTAATTGATGAGCTGGGTCTTTTGAGGCCCCCAGCGTCATCGCTGCCCTCTATTGTTGCCTGGATTGCCTCTATTCAGACCTGCAGCCAATCGCGGTTGTGGTGCGTCGCAATCTCCACTTGCGTCTGGCATATTTGGAAGGAGAGAAACCTCCGATGGACTACATCGCGCTCCTCTTCCCCCTCCTTGGTGGCGGCCTCCATCGTGGCTGATGTCAACACAACATTTTTTTGGAATATGCATTGAACAACATCAATCCTAGGGGTTATAACTCCTTGTCGCACCAAAATTGTTGTTTTGTAACGGTGCTGTTTTTTGGTTACTCTGTACGCGCCTCCCTGAGGCCCATTTTTTATAAATCCAATTGTTGTGAATGAAATACAGATGACACATTTACCCATAAAAAAAAGAAATTGCCGATAAACAGAAGGAGATGACAACCAGAAAATCCGAGATATAGAAAAGAAACAGTTTCAATGTACTTTTTCTGCCATTTTGAAAGGGCTTCAGGAGGACGAAGGCGATGAGGTGAAGAGGAACACAACCATCAGAAGGAGTTTGGCCAAAGATTTCCTACCAGATCAGCATAGCTTAAGTTCCTTGATAGGTGATTATGCTTCATGTCTGTCCATCTAATTAATCGCCCAATCTTGGTTTTGTCGGACTTTGAAAGAGGTTACTGGACATAAAATGAAATTGAAAACTAAAAGAAAGGAGGGTTAACTTGAATGCTAGAGAAAAATGAGTGTTTCCTTGTGTTTAGCGACAAAGTCCTTGGTACTTTTAAATGAGTGTTTTATGTTTACCTTACGGCGCTTATTGACAACGCAACCTGAAAATAAACCATCAAATTGATGTTGTCCTTGAATTCGTCTGATGGATTATCAATTAGATGTCAATCATCTTGGATAGTGTCAGAGTCCATATTATTTTATTTTATTGAGTTGTAAATTGTCCTTTTATGTAATTTCCCTTTTATGAATGTTCTAAGATTTCGGCCTATATAAGAACCCCTCTTGAATAAATCATCTTATTATATTTTTATTCTCATCTTTCTCCACATGATATCAGAGAAGTGATCCTAGATTTGTGTTCTGAACTAGATCCTGCAGCCACCACCAACCCCCTTTTCTCCCTTCCTCTACAAAGGCCTTGTCTGGTCCAGCAAATAGGGCCACGCGTAAGGTCCTTAATTTGGGCCACATGTAGCTACTATGAGTTTAAGGGATCAGAGCACCACTTGAGGTGAATAGTGGTTCAAGACAATTTTTTGAAAAAATAATGCAGAATAATCAGTAAGCACAGATAAAATATTCAGGAGAAAGATGTTTGACACTCGTTTACAAAGCTTATGCTTCACAATCTTGGATCAACCACCAAGATCAGCACTACAAATCATACATTGTAACACAAGCAGAACAATATGCACACTTTCATTTTTCGTCATGCTCCCTTGTCGATCTCACGATTAATAACTTCTTTGTATGCTTAGTATCAGACGCCTAAAGTCCTGCAGAAAGATGTTAACTGGAAATATGATATATGATAGTGATAATATCCGAAAAAAGAATTATCTTTACAAATATCACAAAGTTAAATTCTCCAATTAATAAAAGATGATATCTTGAGATCAACAGTGTAATTGCACAAATAATCTTCAAAGAATAGCACAACCAATTATATTACATATATCATAGACAGATAATTAATATCAAATAATATAATAAATATCACTACGCTGAGATGAGGCGGCCAAAAAACTCTTACTGAAGTAGAACTTGAAGACTGGCTAACAGATCAAATACTTGTAATCTGAACAACTTGCTTCACAGCTTTTTCAACCAAGAATATTCTTCTCAAAATATTGAACTAGTCAAAGAATAGGAGTTTGGATATAAGGAGAATCACTCAGAAAGAGTTTCTTCTTTTCTAATAAAAATAAGAGTGATTGCTCGATCGGTATGTGTTGCAGCAATGAGTATGGGGTATTTTATAGGAGCTCAAGAAAAGTGGTTATTGGAATACAAATATGTTATGAAATCAAATGAGATTTCATGATATGATCGATCAGGGTAACAAGTGTGATCGATCAACTAAAAATAATCAATCAGCTAAATAATTATGATCGATCAGTTGATGACTATTTCAATGATATTCAAAATATGATCGGAAATTTCAAATGGTATGATCCATAGGTAGTTATCAATCAGTGTGAAATCGATAAGTTCATTTTAAAAATTCGAAGTTTGTTGAAGTTACAACTTTTGCAAACTTAATGCAGAAGAACTATTATAAGTCTTTTGAACAAAGAAACAACAAGTCTGAGCATCTACATATGCTTTAAATCCACACTTGCAGTTATGCAATCATAGAAAATATGCAATAGGCTATGATATAATTTTGTGTATGTGTGTGATCTTTAAAATCTCATAGGACAAAAAATTGACAAATGTTGCATGTGCCTCCAACGAGGCCTACTGTAGCTCTAGCACTGTTGCCAAAGACATTAGCACCCACAATACCGCCGTTTAGGATTGTTGAGCCCCCAACGCTACCACCAAAGCTTCTTGTCCCTTCTGTGTTGCCGCTTGACACCTCCAACTATAATACCAAAGGCCTCCAATGACACCGTGATGCATCATGTGCCTCGACCAACGCCTCCAGTGAGGCATCGTGGCCCCTATGTGCCACCCAACACCATCTATGGCGTCAGCTACGGGTGTCCAGCGTACATGTGACATTGTGTGCCTACATGCAACGTAGATTTTAGTGCCAAAGACATAGCTTTTTTGGTTGGAGGGTTGGACATGGTTGGCTTGGCCCAACCCGGGTTACCCCTCCAACCAAACAGGGTTCTCCTCCTCACAGTTTACTATTCACAGGGGTACCCCTGTCCAACCCAACCCTGTCCAACCCTGCAACCAAACAGGCCCTTAAGAAGCCTGAAGAGGGTGAAATGATGACTAGGTCACCTACATGCCTGACTAAGACTATTAAATATTCTTCTAGGTCACTTCTTCTTGATCACGATAACATCTCTTCCTATTGAGACCAAGCCCGTGTACCCTACTTCATCTGTGATGGTACATGGCATATCTATCAAACTTAAGGGCATGTAAAACTATGTGCTCCAGTCTCATTCGTTCAAGATGTTCATTGATGGTAAATGAAAGAATCATATTTTTGACAAAAGAAAGAATCATATTCTGATGAAAGATCTATTGAAGGAGACACCCAAGGATTATGAGACATGGTAAGTTGACAATTTCCAAGTCATCATTTGGATGACCAACAGCATCAAGCGGAGCACTGATGTGAATCTCCTCTATAAAGATTTTGTAAAAGAGATGTGGGAAATTTTGGAACAAACTTATTCTTAAAGACAAGCAAGTCTCGTCTCGCATATATATATATATATATATATATATATATATATATATATATATATATGTAGATCTGGTCTACAACTCAGGGAGATTTGGTTATGGTTGAGTACTTGAGGCATCTAATCAGTCTATTTAAGGAGTTTATGAGCTTTTATCCAGCCTGTTATAATAAACAGGTTGGATGACAATTTGAGTGGTAGGTTTATCTATTCCTTTATGGACTACACCCACGATACCAAGTTGTTAAGGAGAAGTTTCTAACGGCTAATAGCCTACCACTGATTTAGACCATCTTTGGTTGTCTTGAGGAACTAGATACATATGTTGGATGTACTTCAACTCTACCTCCTGTAGAGAATTCTTCTCACTTTACATCGTTTGGGAACAGAGGATGACAGAGTTTCTGTGGAGGTCGAGGTCGTGTCTTTGGTCGTGGTCATGGATGTGACTCAGGACATGGAAGAGATTTAGGTCGTAGTCGTGACCATGAGCTTTCTTCTCCTCGGTATCCACCATTTATTCATCATGGTTGCTGGAACCACCCGCCAGAACGATGCTGGGCAAAGTTTGGCATACAACCAAATGCCAATAGTACATATGAGACAACCTCTTGTGAGCCATCTTATGATACAACAAAGGACTTGTCTGATCAGCATTCTAGTAGAACACCAGCACTGTTTAGTGCTTTAGAATACTCCCGCATGAGGCAGCTTCTACAAAACTCCAACCTTTCATCGGTGAAAGTATTACCACTACAAATATTGCTAGTTTGGCTACAACTTCATATATAGTAGGCAATTCAACATCTGCTTCTGGCCATGCTTAGATTATGGAGATAGGGCTTCTACACATTTGACATGAGAAGTTAGTCTCCTTACCATCTCTCAACCTTCTTCCTCTGTGAAGATTGTTTGTGTTGCTAACAAGGCCCATTCGCCTGTGATAACTGTCAAAACCGTGGAGTTTTCCTCCAAGCTCCGACTGGATGGAGTTCATTGTTCCATGATTTTCCTCTTAGCTTGTTATCTGTTAAGAAGTGTAATGAGCTTAAATGACCCTACTATCTTCATATTCTCTCTGACTTTAGTTTTGTTTGCATTGCGTCTATCTTCAGCAATCCATTGCTTTGGCACTTTCACCTTAGACATCCTTCTTCCAAGGCTATCTCCATGACATTCTTTGAACTTTCTACATTGAAGCCTTTTGAGAGGCGTGTCATGGAGCATCTTTTCCTACACATGCCGAGCCCTGCCGTGTTGTCCCTTTTTCTCTTGTCCATCGTGATATATGGAGACCTTGTCCAGTCTAAACTCTGAGTGGACATAAATATTTTGTTGTTTTTTTTGATGATTATAGTCGATTCTCTTGGGTCTATCTGACAAAAGAACGTTCATGGATCAATAAAATTGTGATGAATTTCTTTCGGTACATCAAAACATTATTCTCTACTTGTGCTCAAAATTTTCATTCACCAAACTTCATGTTCGTGTACCTCCCAACAAAATGGGATATCAAAATGGAAACTTAGACGTCTTTTTGGCATTGCTCGTTCCCTTCTCACTTAAATAAAGGTTCTGAAGACATACTAAGGTGATGATATTCTTATATCCGTCCCTCTTATCAACAGGGTCCCATCTTCGGTCCTAAAGGGGGCCATTCCTTTCGCGTTACTCTACCCTAATGAGTCTCCCTTAACTTAACCTCTGAGATTCTTTTGGCTATATTACGTTTGTCCACAATTTTCATGTCGTTGATAAATTGTCACCTCAGGCAGTCAATTATGTTTTTATTGGCTATTCACACAGTGTAAAGACCCTTCTGGACACCGATGCTATATTCTGTAGATTTTACTTTCTTTGAATAGACTAGCTTCTTTACCTAGTCTGTCTCAGATATCTCCTTGGATCTATCTATGATGAATCCACGATTGATCACCTTTATTCTTTTATTTTAACCTCTTTTCCTTAGTCAAATACATGTAAATACCCATTAATTTCATAAAATTACCATTTGCATTCATTTGTCAATTATGCATTTTTAACACTTTTTGTACATAAATAAAAGAATAAAGAAGAAAAGAAAAAGAAAAGGAGGTATTTATGCAATAAATACAGACTGACCCAAATCCTGAGAGAAGGTCAAGACTTGACCTGATCGACCAGGAATAAAGTAGGGGGAGATAAGGTTGTCTGTCAGAAAATCTCAAAAATATCTTGTACATATTTTTCATGTATATTTGTATAAAACTTACATTATTTTATTTGTACATAATTTGACCTCAAACTAATTACTTTTGTAAATAAAAGTAGTAAATAAAACTGTGTTTTAAATAATAAAAATATTTGTAAATTAAAATATTGTATATATTGCAAATAATTACACCCAGAAAAAGCTGTAATGTGATAATTAAAACAACAATTCCAGCTCCATACGAGCTCAAATTGAACCAAACTCATTCCATCATACTATAAATTAAATTATCTTTCAAATGGTTGTGTTTTGTATTTTTTGGAGTTACGGTTAAAAAGTCGGTTTTCTGGGGTGTATTGTGCAGTTCACCCATATATTTATTGTATATAATTATTAATATTTATTTTTACATAATGTATATATTATAAATATTGTTTTCATTAAAAATAAAATAAAAAATTAAAATAAAAAAATCTTTTATAAAAATATTTCCTTATCTGTACATATGTATATTGTATTATATGTGTATAATATATGTATATAATTAACTTCCTTTTATAAAATCCACCAAAAAATTAATTATCTAACATTAATTAATTTATTTTATTTAATTACGAATTTTATATTTAATTTATTTAATTTATTAGATTTATGTGAATTAAGTGACTTGATAACTTACCATTTATTTTAGATTTGATTTCATTCCTTTAATGGCCACCATTAAGGTGGCAAATTAAATTTTGGTAATTATTTAATTTATACATTTTAATTAAATCTGAATTTCATTTTTATTTAATTAATTAATTAATTTAATTATTTTATTTATTTAAATTACCACTAATTACTTTCCATTTTTGTAAATATCTCCATTTTTGACCTTCGTCTTCTTTTTAATGGGCTCCTCCTCCCTCATTTCTTCTTTGATCGATCTTTGGCGGAGAGGAGCCTGATTTCCGAGAAGTTTCTTGTTGAAGAGGGTCCTAGCCTCCGATCCAGTCGGTGACAGCGACTTGAGCTTCGTCGAGGCCATCATGGCGTGTCCGAACCCCAAGGTTAGATCCACTTTTACTTCTCATTATTTTTCGTAGGTAAATCGTAGGTTTAGTGTTTGCGTAGAGGTAACAATTAGTTTTTAGATTAAAAAAAATTCAATTTCACACTTTTTAGCTTGACACCGATTTTTCACCTCACTTCTCGATCTCCACGCGTTCTATTTCTACCTCACACAATCTCTCACCTCCGGTCACGCATGGTGACCGGAGACACGGATCTATCCAACATCTCGCAAGATCCAAAGCCATTCACACATCTAATTATTGTGCATAAATAAAGAAAAAAAACATAAGATTGTTTTCCTGTTCATCTCACCTTTGTTTTTGCAGGATACAATAAAAAAAATAAATAAAATTTTTTGTTATTTCTAACATTTGTTTTGCAGGTTAAAAAAATAAAAAAATTTGTCTTTGTTTCTAACATGTTGTTTTGCAGGAAAATATAAAAAAAGACTATAAAAATTTTAATTTACTGTTACATTTCTATTCAAATAAAAAAATTCTTTTTTTATTCTGCAGTTTACATAAAAAAATAATAAAAAAAAATTGCTTCTGCAAGCGGCGGCCATCACCCCCGCCGCTAGCACCTCGCTCCACGCGACCGTGCGGCCTCCCTCCTCCAGGCCGTCTCGCCCTCCGCGGCCCCAGCCGCGCCGGTGGCCTCCCTCCAACTAGCCTGCGCCCCCACGCGCAGCCTGCAGCACGACCCGACCTCCAAGCGGAGCAATCGCACGCCTCCACCGCCCCGCACCGACCTCTGCGGCCCGCGTGGCCGACCTCCGCCTCCGCTTCAGCGGGCAGCGGCGCCGCACCGCCCCGTTCCGTCAGCCCCGCGCAGCAGCGCCGGCGTGCGCTCCTCCTCCTTTGTTGACAGCAGCTGCATCTCCGCGGCGCCGCTCCGGCCCCATCCACCTCATGTCGCCCGCGCCTCCATCAACGCCAGCCCGCGCGCGGATCTGCCCTCCGCGTGGGCGGTGGCGGCACCCCTTGATTCCCATTTGGGTTTGAGAAACTGAAACGAAGAAGAAGCCCTAGGCGGGCCAATCAAAAAAGGAAACATTGCACACATACCCTCTGAAGTTCTGACAATTGCAAGAAGCCTCTTGTTCCAAATCAAGATCATGTGCTGGGCATGTGCCACTGGGTAACTTGCACGTTTTTCCCTTTCATTTTATCTCTGTTGTTTATTTAGTGCAAAAACTTTGAATAATTGCAATTTGGCCCCGCATTTTCAGACTCAAACTTGCTTGCCTTCTGTGATCAAATAAATGTTTTTATTCATCAAAAATTTTGTAAAAAATCATGCATGCTCCTGTTGTAGTGTACTTCATTGTATAAATTTTTCATAGCATTTTGACTTTATTTAATATATTTAAAAAATAAAAAACAGTGGTATTTTGTCTGCCCAGAATTGCGAAATTCATATAAATTTGAAATATTGCTTAAAAACTCCAAAAAAAATAGTGTAGATGTATTTTGACTTGTTTTAATTTCTATCCAATTTTTGTGTATTTTCCATTTATAAAACTCCAAAAAATTGTAAAATACGAAAAATATTATAAAAATTATAGAAAATTGTAGAAAAATCTAAAAATAGTGATTTTGGTCTCTTTTTGTAGATATTGCTTTGTACTTTGTCTTAAAAATAACTTCAGGAAATTTGGACATTCAAAGTATTTTTAAATTGAAAAATACTCCTGCCTGTGAATAGTTTCTTTATTTTCCATTGTTTTCTTTTTAGAAAATTACACAAACATTAGAAAATTACGAAAACATTACCAAAAATATTTTAACATATATAAAACCCAAAAACATTTTCTTTGGTCTTTTCTGTATATTTTTGGCCATTTCGAAAAATACAAAAAAAATTGCGTGTGCTTTTTATCACTTGTGAATATTGTTCGTCTTTTAAAAATTAAAAAAAAATAAAAAATTCAAAAACCACCAAAATTAACTCTGAAATTTGACTGCTTAGTTTTTAAATCGTGCTCCTTGTGTTCGACCCTGGTCGCTATACCAGGTAAAAAGAATAGCGAATAGACCACTTGCATTGTTTTCTTGATTTATCTCTTCTCTTAAGTGGTTTTAAAACATATTTTTCTTGATGATTGAATCCTGCGGTTGAGAACGACGACAATTTTTGATATTATTTTATCCTCTCTCGACCGTGACGTTTTCCGTGTCATCAGAATGTATGCGTCATTTTTCAAAAATCCATAAAAATTTCAAAATTTTGAAAATTGTTTCACAAAAAGATTTTGTTTTCTTTTCCTTGCATGTACATATTTTCTTGCATTTGCATGAGCATTTTTCAGGATGATTTTGACATTTAGACTAAGTCTGGAATAAATTTGAAGAATGGAGCTTAGTTGGACCTTAATCCATTTAATTTCAGAGGAACCTTATAAGATTTGGATTTAAGACTTTTCAGGCCCTAGTGACTTAATTCTTTGAGTCCATAAGACTATGTTCACATGTCATCTTGATGAGTCTAAGTAGAACATTTAACAACACACACATGATTCTTTCAGACCGTGGCTTACCTTGGACACTGCACTTTACACGTAGCTCTTCATGGATGAAGTAGTGAGGGAGCATAATCTTTTGGCTTGGGGTAGCATACGAAGGTAGTACATCTAGGCGGAACCTCTCGTCCTACTCTAGGGAAGGAAGTGCGTCTCAACCAAGTCTGGTGATGTTGAGGTCTAAAGACAGGAGCTGTGAGGTTGCAATAATGCTTCAAAAGAGGGATAGTCTACTGGCTCAAGAGGAAAAACTCCTTATGTACATGCTGCATCTTGTATATATTTCAAAAAAAAAGAAAAAAAAGAAAAAAAAATGCAAAATCTCCAAAAGTGGACAGGCCTGAAAGAAAAATAAAATGCCTGTCAGAGTGTATATACAGGTGAAAAAAAAAGAATAAGAGCTTCAAAGTCATATATTTGTGAGCTTGCAGCGGGTGACATGGCTACACTGGTCATGCATCCAAGGATAGGTAACTACACTGGTTACCGTCCATTCTTTTCTCCATCCCCTCTTCTTGAGCTGGTTGCACTTGAACTTAGAAGGGAATATCCCCGCTCCTCGAGGAAAGAGTTGCCAGACCGGATTATTTGAGTTACCTTGTTGAGAGAGGCTGAATCTTTGCTACTTTTGAGATGAGGAGCTATATTTCACTTACACGTACAAGTAAGAATTCATAGTCATAAAAATTTGTGTATGTAGACTTGTTCTGATCTGACTGTTGAGGAGACCTGAATAGGAGTCTTATGGAACTTAGAGGCTATTAGGTTTTAATTTCATTTCCCATTAAGGTTCCGACACACCAATAATCTAAAGGTCCGACAGAGCTCCAGACTACATTTTTATGAAGATAAGTTTGAAAGTCAACATTGTTCTAACTTCTTTCCTTTTTCTTTTCTTTATTTTTATTTTCACTTATTTTCCAAATAAGTGTTTGCTAAGGGACTAGCAAAGGTAAAGTATAGGGGAATGATGAATCCACGATTCATCGCCTTTATTCTTTTATTTTAATCTCTTTTCCTTAGTCAAATACCTGTAAATACCCATTAATTTCATAAAATTACCATTTTGCATTCATTTGTTAATTATGCACTTTTAACACTTTTTGTACATAAATAAAAGAATAAAGAAGAAAATAAAAAGAAAAGGAGGTATTTATGCAATAAATACAGACTGACCCAAACCTCGAGAGAAGGTCAAGACTTGACCTGATCGACCAGGAATAAAGTAGGGGGATATAAGGTTGTCTGTCAGAAAATCTCAAAAATATCTTGTACATATTTTTCATGTATATTTGTATAAAACTTACATTATTTTATTTGTACATAATTTGACCTCAAACTAATTACTTTTGTAAATAAAAGTTGTAAATAAAACTGTGTTTTAAATAATAAAAATATTTGTAAATTAAAATATTGTATGTATTGCAAATAATTACACCCAGAAAAAGCCGTAATGCGATAATTAAAACAACAATTCCAGCTCCATACGAGCTCAAATTGAACCAAACTCACTTCCATCATACTATAAATTAAATTATCTTTCAAATGGTTGTGGTTTTGTATTTTTTGGAGTTACGGTTAAAAAGACGGTTTTCTGGGTGTATTGTGCAGTTCACCCATATATTTGTTGTATATAATTATTAATATTTATTTTTACATAATGTATATATTATAAATATTGTTTTCATTAAAAATAAAATAAAAAAATTAAAATAAAAAAATCTTTTATAAAAATATTTCCTTATCTGTACATATGTATATTGTATTATATGTGTATAATATATGTATATAATTAACTTCCTTTTATAAAATCCACCAAAAAATTAATTATCTATCATAAATTAATTTATTTTATTTAATTACAAATTTTATATTTAATTTATTTAATTTATTAGATTATGTGAATTAAGTGACTTGATAACTTACCATTTATTTTAGATTTGATTTCATTCCTTTAATGGCCACCATTAAGGTGGCAAATTCAATTTTGGTAATTATTTAATTTATACATTTTAGTAAAATCTGAATTTCGTTTTTATTTATTTAATTAATTAATTTAATTATTTTATTTATTTAAATTACCACTAATTTCTTTCCATTTTTGTAAATATCTCCATTTTTGACCTTCGTCTTCTTTTTAATGGGCTCCTCCTCCCTCATTTCTTCTTTGACCGATCTTTGGCGGAGAGGAGCCCGATTTCCGAGAGGTTTCTTGTTGAAGAGGGTCCTAGCCTCCGATCCAGTCGGTGACAACGACTTGAGCTTCGTCGAGGCCATCATGGCGTGTCCGAACCCCAAGGTTAGATCCACTTTTACTTCTCGTTATTTTTCGTAGGTAAATTGTAGGTTTAGTGTTTGCGTAGAGGTAGCAATTAGTTTTTAGATTAAAAAATTCAATTTCACACTTTTTAGCTTGACATCAATTTTTCACCTCACTTCTCGATCTCCACGCGTTCTATTTCTACCTCACACAATCTCTCACCTCCGGTCACGCACGGTGACCGGAGACACGGATCTATCCAACATCTCGCAAGATCCAAAGCCATTCACACATCTAATTATTGTGCATAAATAAAGAAAAAAACATAAGATTGTTTTCATGTTCATCTCACCTTTGTTTTTGCAGGATACAATAAAAAAAAAATAAAATTTTTTGTTATTTCTAACATTTGTTTTGCAGGTTAAACAAATAAAAAAATTTGTCTTTGTTTCTAACATGCTGTTTTGCAGGAAAATATAAAAAAAAGACAATAAAAATTTTAATTTACTGTTACATTTCTATTCAAATAAAAAAATTCTTTTTTTATTCTGCAGATTACATAAAAAAATAATCAAAAAAATAAAAAATTTGCTTCTGCAAGCGGCGGCCATCATCCCCGCCGCTAGCACCTCGCTCCACGCAACCGCGCGGCCTCCCTCCTCCAGGCCGTCTTGCCCTCTGCGGCCCTAGCCGTGCTGGTGGCCTCCCTCCAACCAGCCTGCGCCCCCACACGCGACCTGCAGCACGACCCAACCTCCAAGCGGAGCAACCGCGTGCCTCCGCCGCCCCGTACCGACCTCTGCGGCCCGCGTGGCCGACCTCTTCCTCCGCTCCAGCAGGCGGCGGCGCCGCACCACCCCATTCCGTCAACCCCGTGCAGCAGCGCCGGCGCGCGCTCCTCCTCCTTTGTTGACAGCAGCTGCATCTCCGTGGCGCCGCTCCGGCCCCATCCACCTCCTGTCGCCCGCGCCTCCATCAACGCCAGCCCGCGCGTGGATCTGCCCTCCGCGTGGGCGGCAGCGGCACCCCTTGATTCCCATTTGGGTTTGAGAAACTGAAACGCAGAAGAAGCCCTAGGCGGGTCAATCAAAAAAGGAAACATTGCACACATACCCCGTGAAGTTCTGACAATTGCAAGAAGCCTCTTGTTCCAAATCAAGATCATGTGCTGGGCATGTGCCACTGGGTAACTTGCCTGATTTTCCCTTTCATTTTATCTCTGTTGTTTATTTAGTGCAAAAACTTTGAATAATTGCAATTTGGCCCCGCATTTTCAGACTCAAACTTGCTTGCCTTCTGTGATCAAATAAATGTTTTTATTCATCCAAAAATTTTGTAAAAGTTCGTGCATGCTTCTGCTGTAGTGTACTTCATTGTATAAATTTTTCATAGCATTTTGACTTTATTTAATATATTTAAAAAATAAAAAATAGTGGTATTTTGTCTGCCCAGAATTGCGAAATTCATATAAATTCGAAATATTGCTTAAAAACACCAAAACAAATTAGTGTAGATGTATTTTGACTTGTTTTAATTTCTGTCCATTTTTTGTGTATTTTACATTTATAAAACTCTAAAAAAATGCAAAAGACGAAAAATCTTATAAAAATTGTAGAAAAACCAAAAATAGTGATTTTGGTCTCTTTTTGTAGATATTTCTTTGTACATTGTCATAAAAATAACTTCAGGAATTTTGGACATTCAAAGGATTTTTAAATTGAAAAATACTCCTGCCTGTGAATAGTTTCTTTATTTTCCATTGTTTTATTTTTAGAAAATTACAAAAGCATTAGAAAATTACGAAAAAATTACCAAAAATATTTTAATATATATAAAACCCAAAAACATTTTCTTTGGTCTTTTCTGTATATTTTTGGAGATTTTGAAAAATACAAAAAAAATGTGTGTGCTTTTTATCACTTGTGAATATTGTTCGTCTTTTAAAAATTAAAAAAAAAATTCAAAAACCACTAAAAAATTAACTCTGAAATTTGACTGCTTAGTTTTTAAATCGTGCTCCTTGTGTTCGACCCTGGTCGCTATACCAGGTAAAAAGAATAGCGAATAGACCGCTTACATTGTTTTCTTGATTTATCTCTTCTCTTAAGTGGTTTTAAAACATATTTTTCTTGATGACTGAATCCCGCGGTTGAGAACAACGACAATTTTTGATATTATTTTATCCTCTCTCGACCGCGACGGTTTCCGTGTCATCAGAATGTATGCGTCATTTTTCAAAAATCCATAAAAAATTCAAAATTTTGAAAATTGTTTCATAAAAAGATTTTGTTTTCTTTTCCTTGCATGTACATATTTTCTTGCATTTGCATGAGCCTTTTTCAGGATGATTTTGACATTTAGACTAAGTCTGGAATAAATTTGAAGAATGGAGCTTAGTTGGACCTTAATCCATTTAATTTCAGAGGAACCTTATAAGATTTGGAGTTAAGACTTTTCAGGTCCTAGTGACTTAATTCTTTGAGTCCATAAGACTATGTTCACATGTCATCTTTGTTGAGTCTAAGTAGAATATTTAACAACACATACATGATTCTTTCAGACCGTGGCTTACCTTGGACACTGCACTTTACACGTAGCTCTTCATGGATGAGGTAGTGAGGGAGCATAATCTTTTAGCTTGGGGTAGCATATGAAGGTAGTACATCTAGGCGGAACCTCTCGTCCTACTCTAGGGAGGGAAGTGCGTCTCAACCAAGTCTGGTGATGCTGAGGTCTAAAGACAGGAGCTGTGAGATTGCAATAATGTTTCAAAAGAGGTATAGTCTACTGGCTCAAGAGGAAAAACTCCTTATGTACATGCCGCATCTTGTATATATTTCAAAAAAAAGAAAAAAAATGAAAAAAATGCAAAATCTCCAAAAGTGGACAGGCCTGAAAGAAAAATAAAATGCCTGTCGGACTGTATATACAAGTGAAAAAAAATAAGAGCTTCAAAGTCATATATTTGTGAGCTTACAGCGGGTGACATGGCTACACTGGTCATGCATCCAAGGATAGGTAACTACACTGGTTACCGTCCATTCTCTTCTCCATCCCCTCTTCTTGAGCTGGTTGTACTTGAACTTAGAAGGGAATATCCCCGCTCCTCGAGGAAAGAGTTGCCAGACCGGATTATTTGAGTTACCTTGTTGAGAGAGGCTGAATCTTTGCTACTTTTGAGATGAGGAGCTATATTTCACTTACACGTACAAGTAAGAATTCATAGTCATAAGAATTTGTGTATGTAGACTTGTTCTGATCTGACTGTTGAGGAGACCTGAATAGGAGTCTTATGGAACTTAGAGGCTGTTAGGTTTTAATTTCATTTCCCATTAAGGTTCCGACACACCAATAATCCAAAGGTCCGACAGAGCTCCAGACTACATTTTTATGAAGATAAGTTTAAAAGTCAACATTGTTCTAACTTCTTTCATTTTTCTTTTCTTTATTTTTATTTTCACTTATTTTCCAAATAAGTGTTTGCTAAGGGACTAGCAAAGGTAAAGTATAGGGGAATGATGAATCCACGATTCATCGCCTTTATTCTTTTATTTTAACCTCTTTTCCTTAGTCAAATACCTGTAAATACCCATTAATTTCATAAAATTAACATTTTGCATTCATCTGTTAATTATGCATTTTTAACACTTTTTGTACATAAATAAAAGAATAAAGAAGAAAAGAAAAAGAAAAGGAGGTATTTATGCAATAAATACAGACTGACCCAAACCCCGAGAGAAGGTCAAGACTTGACCTGATCGACCAGGAATAAAGTAGGGGGAGATAAGGTTGTCTGTCAGAAAATCTCAAAAATATCTTGTACATATTTTTCATGTATATTTGTATAAAATTTACATTATTTTATTTGTACATAATTTGACCTCAAACTAATTACTTTTGTAAATAAAAGTTGTAAATAAAACTGTGTTTTAAATAATAAAAATATTTGTAAATTAAAATATTGTATATATTGCAAATAATTACACCTAGAAAAAGCCGTAATGCAATAATTAAAACAACAATTCCGGCTCCATACGAGCTCAAATTGAACCAAACTCATGGCTGTGGTTTTGTATTTTTTGGAGTTACGGTTAAAAAGTCAGTTTTCTGGGTGTATTGTGCAGTTCACCCATATATTTGTTGTATATAATTATTAATATTTATTTTTACATAATATATATTATAAATATTGTTTTCATTAAAAATAAAATAAAAAAAATTAAAATAAAAAAATCTTTTATAAAAACATTTCCTTGTCTGTACATATGTATATTGTATTATATGTGTATAATATATGTATATAATTAACTTCCTTTTATAAAATCCACCAAAAAATTAATTATCTAACATTAATTAATTTATTTTATTTAATTACGAATTTTATATTTAATTTATTTAATTTATTAGATTTATGTGAATTAAGTGACTTGATAACTTACCATTTATTTTAGATTTGATTTCATTCCTTTAATGGCCACCATTAATGTGGTAAATTCAATTTTGGTAATTATTTAATTTATACATTTTAATTAAATCCGAATTTTGTTTTTATTTATTTGATTAATTAATTTAATTATTTTATTTATTGAAATTACCACTAATTACTTTCCATTTTTGTAAATATCTCCATTTTTGACCTTCGTCTTCTTTTTAATGGGCTCCTCATCCCTCATTTCTTCTTTGATCGATCTTTGGCGGAGAGGAGCCCGATTTCCGAGAGGTTTCTTGTTGAAGAGGGTCCTAGCCTCCGATCCAGTCAGTGACAACGACTTGAGCTTCGTCGAGGCCATCATGGCGTGTCCGAACCCCAAGGTTAAATCCACTTTTACTTCTCGTTATTTTTCGTAGGTAAATCATAGGTTTAGTGTTTGCGTAGAGGTAGCAATTAGTTTTTAGATTAAAAAAATTCAATTTCACACTTTTTAGCTTGACACCGATTTTTCACCTCACTTCTCGATCTCCACGCGTTCTATTTCTACCTCACACAATCTCTCACCTCCGGTCACGCACGGTGACCGGAGACACGGATCTATCCAACATCTCGCAAGATCCAAAGCCATTCACACATCTAATTATTGTGCATAAATAAAGAAAAAAATATAAGATTGTTTTCATGTTCATCTCACCTTTGTTTTTGCAGGATACAATAAAAAAAATAAATAAAATTTTTTGTTATTTCTAACATTTGTTTTGCAGGTTAAAAAAATAAAAAAATTTGTCTTTGTATCTAACATGTTGTTTTGCAGGAAAATATAAAAAAAAGACAATAAAAATTTTAATTTACTGTTACATTTCTATTCAAATAAAAAAATTCTTTTTTTATTCTGCAGTTTACATAAAAAAATAATCAAAAAAATAAAAAATTTGCTTCTGCAAGCGGCGGCCATCACCCCCGCCGCTAGCACCTCGCTCCACGCGACCGCGCGGCCTCCCTCCTCCAGGCCGTCTCGCCCTCTACGGCCCCAGCCGCGCCGGTGGCCTCCCTCCAACCAGCCTGCGCCCCCACGCGCGGCCTGCAGCACGACCCGACCTCCAAGCGGAGCAACCGCGCGCCTCCGCCGCCCCGCACCGACCTCTGCGGCCCGCATGGCCGACTCCGCCTCCGCTCCAGCGGGCGGCGGCGCCGCACCGCCCCGTTCCTTCTGCCCCGCGCAGCAGCACCGGCGCGCGCTCCTCCTCCTCCTTTGTTGACAGCAGCTGCATCTCCGCAGCGCCGCTCTGGCCCCATCCACCTCCTGTCGCCCGCGCCTCCATCAACGCCAGCCCGCGCGTGGATCTGCCCTCCGCGTGGGCGGCGGCAGCACCCCTTGATTCCCATTTGGGTTTGAGAAACTAAAACGAAGAAGAAGCCCTAGGCGGGTCAATCAAAAAAGGAAACATTGCACACATACCCTCTGAAGTTCTGACAATTGCAAGAAGCCTCTTGTTCCAAATCAAGATCATGTGCTGGGCATGTGCCACTGGGTAACTTGCACGATTTTCCCTTTCATTTTATCTCTGTTGTTTATTTAGTACAAAAACTTGGAATAATTGCAATTTGGCCCCGCATTTTCAGACTCAAACTTGCTTGCCTTCTGTGATCAAATAAATGTTTTTATTCATCCAAAAATTTTGTAAAAATTCGTGTATGCTCCTGCTGTAGTGTACTTCATTGTATAAATTTTTCATAGCATTTTGACTTTATTTAATTATTTAAAAAATAAAAAACAGTGGTATTTTGTCTGCCCAGAATTGCAAAATTCATATAAATTCGAAGTATTGCTTAAAAACTCCAAAAACATTAGTGTAGATGTATTTGGACTTGTTTTAATTTCTATCCAATTTTTGTATATTTTCCATTTATAAAACTCCAATAAATTGCAAAATACGAAAAATCTTATAAAAAATGTAGAAAATTGTAGAAAAATCCAAAAATAGTGATTTTGGTCTCTTTTTGTAGATATTGCTTTGTACTTTGTCTTCAAAATAACTTCAGGAATTTTGGACATTCAAAGGATTTTTAAATTGAAAAATACTTCTGCCTGTGAATATTTTCTTTATTTTCCATTATTTTATTTTTAGAAAATTATAAAAACATTAGAAAATTACAAAAAAATTACCAAAAATATTTTAACATATATAAAACCCAAAAACATTTTCTTTGGACTTTTATGTATATTTTTGGCCATTTTGAAAAATACAAAAAGATTGCGTGTGCTTTTTATCACTTGTGAATATTGTTCGTCTTTTAAAAATTAAAAAAATAAAAAATTCAAAAACCACTAAAAAATTAACTCTGAAATTTGACTGCTTAGTTTTTAAATCGTGTTCCTTGTGTTCGACCCTAGTCGCTATACCACGTAAAAAGAATAGCGAATAGACCACTTACATTGTTTTCTTGATTTATCTCTTCTCTTAAGTGGTTTTAAAACATATTTTTCTTGATGACCGAATCCCGCGGTTGAGAACGACGACAATTTTTGATATTATTTTATCCTCTCTCGACCACGACGGTTTCCGTGTCATCAATCTACGCCACCTATTTTTTACTAGTGCAAGCTTACATTTGCGTGTGCTCATGTGATTTTACATTTCCTTTTTTGCAGGATGATGTTCTATTTTCAAGTGCTTCCACTACTATTGCCTCGGATGTGCCTCATGAGCTTCCAATAGCTCTCCCCAAGACTAAAAGGCAATGTACTTTCCACTCTATGTGTCATTTCATTTATATTGATGGTTTATCATGCTTTGATAAGAGATATGCAAATACTCTCATGACCATTTCTGTTCACAGAGATCATCATAGTGCTTTACAAGATCATGGCCGATGACAATCAATGAATGAAGAAATGGATAATCTTACATCTAGTGGAATGTTGAACCACATACAGTGTCCCATGGAGATTAGACGTATGGCTTGCTGATGGATCTTCCTCAACAAACAATCTTCTGATTGGTCCTTTACGACATATTTTATATACATATTTTTTAAAAAATTAACCCATATTTACAGTTTTCTATCGAATTTTAAAAATCCAAACTATTAACCAATCTTTTATAGCCATATTATTAAAAATGCAATAAAGTATGAGTTATTTCTAAAGTATATATAGAATATATATACATGACACCCCCTATACTTAGAACAAATTTTGTCCTCATAGTGACCAAGAAGTGATAAAGGAAGACATAACTCGGGCTAAGGATAAGATAGTGAAAAGAATACTATACTACAATGGCTAAAAGAATAACGAATAATGAACAGAAGTCAATCATCCCCTCTATACTTAGGATCAACTAATCCTAAGTATGAGAGACTTAAAAATGAAGATGATCGAGGTAAAAAGAATGTACACAATTAACGAATCATCTTGTCCCTCCCATACCCAGTGTAAAATATCCCTAAGTATAGAGAAGAATATCATCAGTTGAGGGACAAGCAAGAGAGCAGACGATACACAAAATTAAAAATAATCAATGACGTAAATGAACGATATTACCTCCTATACTTAGGGTAAAGAACACCCTAAGTATAAGCAACAACAAGGGTAATAAAATAGAACAAATATGAACAACGCAATGTCTGCACCCTCCTACAGTTAGGATAAAGTACATCCTAAGTATAGCAAAAAATCCTAAGCGAGACCTAGGGTGTAAAACAACAACGAAAAACTAATGAATAAAATAGAAAATACGTATGTAGAAGGTGAAAAGAATGAATAAATCAAAAGAGAGTGACTCATAAGGAATACTTTTTCAAACAATGTTGAGTTATGGAATCAAGGAAGTGCACATCTACATCAGGGTCATCCTCAGATGTATCCATGTCTAAATATGAAAAACCCTGATTTGAGTCATAGATGCAAAACAACTTAGCGTTATTCTGAATGAGAGTCGAACTGACTTCGGAAAGAACAACAAGCTCCTCGGAATCGGAAATGAACAACTCAAAAACATTAGACTCACAAGAAGAGGACTCGGAATCTTCATCCAATTCTCCATTATAGGCTTTGTATTCGTTCACTATTGACTCTAAGGTGGGCCGAAATGAGAGATCTAAAATCAAATTTTAATTAATCTCATGTACTCTTCTTTACCCCAAGATTGTGTCAAGTGGTCCATATGGAAATTAAGCAATAAGACTTACCTCTGAGTTAGGATAAACAACGGAGGTACTCGCTATAGTGGGGGTGCGGGGAATCGACGATGCACATGAAAATCACCTCTTTAATTGTCGATAATTGTAGTGTAGGCGACGAAATTTAGTCGATCAAAAACCATAATCTTTGAATATTGTGGAATATTTTTTTAAATTGGTAAGTGTACCAAGGTCAAACACAAGGAACAGACTATTTCTAATTGCATGGTTTTAAATTAATTTTAATAATTAATTAATCATAATCTTAATTTCTGTGTTGGGAAAATACAATACAATGAAATGAGATGCAATGCGAAGGAAATAACAAGAGAAAATAATTAAGCTCAGGATCTATGATTGTACACGATTTAAATCTTCAAACAATATGATCAATAAATCCTCAAAAAATTATCACAGATCGAAAGAAATTCAAGTTGTAATTTATCCAATTAAATTCAAGCTACAAGGAGATGAATAATCCTGTCAGGATTCCCTGTAATTCGCTCCTCAAAATCAATCTTTAATCAGATAAATTGTTAGGGAGATTCCTCGATTTATCCCCTATAATGATAAAGAAAAATCCACAATAATCATGAGACATTATTCAAATTAAACATCCTCAATTGTGTCCCTGCAAAAAGATCATTAATTTCCTCTATTTCATGTAGCACAAATATGTCAATTTTTAGCCTCCATAAATCAAATGATCCCTGATTAATAATTAATAATGAATGTCTTCAGATCAGTTCACAAGGTATGTAACATGATAGAGCAAGGAATAAGCTTCAAAACGACATATCATGCGTCAAAATCAGAGTTCATATGAAGAAGATATGCTCAAATGAAGTTCAGGGGACTAATATGCAATAAAAATAAGAGTTTTCCTTTCAAAATTGTCCCTAGAGGGACATATCTGTAAAAATAAAAGTTTCCCTTATTTATCCGGGTTTCGTCTTGACTTATTCTTTCTTTTCTTCCATTTTGTTTAGCACCTCATGTCTCGCTTAGGATTTTCGTTATACTTAGGATGTACTCTATCCTAAGTATAGGGGGTGCGAGACTCGGGTTGTTCATATTCTTTGCGTCGATTGCCTCTTGTTTGTTGGCTATATTTGGGATCTCCGACCCAAATTATAGGGGAGGCAATCTATGTATATTCTTATGCTTGTCCCCCGCCTGTGGATATTCTTTTCTATACTTAGGGCTACTTTACCCTAAATATAGGGGGGGGGGCAAGTCAATTCGTTGATTGCTATGTAAATTCTCATCCTTGGTTCTCCCCATTTGTACAGTCTTCTATACTTAGGATTATTTTATCCTAAGTGTAGGGGGGATCACCGACTTCTATTCTTTTCATTTCGTATTCTATGAGTCGTTATAGTATAGGATTCTTTTCACTTTTCTATACTTGGCATGAGTTATGTCTTCCTTTGACGCTCTCTGATCACTATGAGGACATAGTTCGAGCTAAGTATAGGGGGTGTCGTATATATTGTATATATACTTTACAATAACTCGTACTTTCATATTTTTATATAATATGGCTAAAATATTATACATGTAAAATTCAGTAAAATCAATTAATAAAAAGATGTAGATATTTCTTCAAATTCCTTTTTGTATATACTGATTTATAAGTCAGGTTAAAATGTTTTGAAAAATATTTTGAAAGTGGTTTGAATATCTATTTGAAGAATCTATTGAAAACTTTTTGAAAAATATTTTGAGAAATTTCAATCTTTATAAAATTATTTGGCTTGTAAAAATTTTCTTTTCTTTGTGTAAAATAAAATTATTTTGTAAAACTATTTGTAAATGTTTTGAAAATAGTTGAAAAATTATTTTCAAAAATCTATATAACCTATTTGAACAATGTTTGCAAAATAGTTTTCAAATGTTTGTATATTTTTGTAAAAATTATTTGAAAAAAAATATTCTGGACTATAGTTTTCAAAAGTATTTGTAAAATTATTTTCAAAAAAGTTTGAGGGATATATGCATCACCCATAAAATCCTTTACCAACTGTATGTATATACTTGTATAAATTACTAACACTGAAGTTGTAAATCCTTTCACTTAATTCTTATAAATAATTGACTCACTCCCATGTAAATATGTGTATCTTATTAAAAAATCCCTAAAAAGTAAAAAACCAAAAGACTATAAAAACTTGCACACGTACTTTACACATGTCTTAACACGGATAAGGTCGTGAGAAAGCAGTTGACCTTGTCTTGGGGTAGCATACGAGGGTAGTATTGCTAGCTGGAACCTCTCGTCTTCCTTTAGGGAGGGATGTGCACCTCAACCTGGTCTAGCGGTGCTGAGGTTTAAAGACAGGATGCTGTGGGGTTACAATAATGCTTCAAAAGAGGAATAATCTGTTAGCTCAAGAGGAAAACTCCTTATGTACATGCTGCACCTTGTATATATTTTTTTAAAAAAAGAAAAAAAATGCAGAATCTTCAAAAGTGAACAGGCCTAATTGAAAAGTAAATTGCTTGCCGGAGTGTATATACAAATATAAAAAAAGAATAAGAGCTTCAAAGTCAAATTTTTGTAAACTTGCTGCTGGATGACTTGACTACACTGGGCATGCATCCAAGGATAGGTAGCTACACTCGTTACCTTACATTCTTTTCTCCATCTCCTCTTCTTGAGCTGGTTGTACTTGAACTTAGAAGGAAATATCCCCGCTCCTCGAGGAAAGAGTTGCTAGATCGGGGGACTAGAGTTACCTTGTTGAGGGAGGTTGTTTCTTTGTTCTGAAGTGGGGAGCCAAAATACACATACACCATACAAGTACAGGTTCATAGTCACTAGAGTTTGTGTATGTAGACTTGTTTTGACCTGACCGATTAAGGCGATCTAACAATAGAATAGTGGAACTTGAGGGCAGTTGAGTTTTAAATATGTTTCACAATAAGGTTCCGCCAAACTAATAATCCAAAGGTTTGACCAAGCTCTATACTCCAATTTTATGAAGATAAAGTTTAAAAATCAACATTGGTCTAAATTCTGCCATTTTTCTTTTCTTTATTTTTGATTTCACTTATTTTTCAAATAAGTGTTTGCTAAGGGACTAGCAAAGGTAAAGTATAGGAGAATGATGAATCCACGATTCATCACATTTATTATTTATTTTAGCTTTATTTCCTTGGTCAAATACTTGTAAATACCCACTAATTTCATGAAATTATTATTTAGCGTGCATTTATCAAATATGCATTTTTAACACTTTTTATATTCAAATAAAGGAATAAAGAAGAAAAGAAAAAAAGAAAAGAAAAGGAAAAGAAAAGAAAAAAATGAAAAAAAAATAAAGGATGTATTTATGAAATAAATGCAGACTGACTCGAACCTTAAGAGAAGGTCAAGACTTGACTTGATCGATCAGGAATAAAGTAGGGGGAGATATGATCTTTAATCCAAAAGTCCAAATTTAATTTGTAAATATTTTTTCATTTTATTTTTGAATTTATTCTTTGTATATTTTTTATAAAACTTACATGATTTTATTTATTTATAAATTGACCTCGAATTAAATATTTTTCTTAACGAAAGTTTTAAATAAAAATATTTTCTAAATAATAAAAATAATTACAAAGTAAAACCATGCATAGAGTAAAAGTATCAATACCTTGAAAAAGCTGTAAAGTAACAATTAAAAGACCAATCGTGGCTCCATACGAACTCAAATTGAATCAAGCTCACTTCCATTGTACTCTAAATTAAATTATCTTTAAAATGGATGTGGTTTCTTAATTTTTGGAGTTACGGTTGAAAAGTCGATTTTTTGGGGTGGTTTTTGCAATTTGACCAGTTATTTATTGTATTTATTTTTTATTTTTTTACATATTATATTTTTAATAATTATAAATATTGTTCACAGTAATTTAAAGTACTTAATTTATTAAAAAATGTATATAAATTTTTTTCTTTATTTGTACGTGTATAAGTACATCATGTATAAATGATATGTATAAAATTAACATCCTATATAAAAAACCATCAAAAATTAATATATAATATTAATTAATAAATTAATATAATTACAAAATTTTGATTTATTTATTTATTTGATTTGATTTGAAAACCTACCATGTATATAAGATTTGATTGTATATCTTAAAAAACTACAATTAAGGTGGCTAATTAATTTTTGCAAACTAATTATTTTTATTATTTTATTTAATTACGAAATTTGTTTTAAATTAACTAATTTATTTATTTTACTTATTTAAACTACCACTAAACACCTTCCTTTCTTGTACATATATTTCTTTTTTAATTTCTTCTCTTTTTTATTGAGCTCCTCTCCTTCATTTTTCTCTTGATCTATCTTTGGTGGAGAAGGAGCCTCATTCTCGAAAATTCCGTCGGTGGATAGAGGAGCCTGATCCCAAAGTCGTCCGTTGACACTGGATCGGTTGTCATCGAGGCCATCACGACGCCCGCCTCCCTCAGGTTAGATCCAATTTTTTCCGCTTATTACTTCTAGAGTGATCGTAGTATAGTTTTTATTTTCATACTCGTTGTAGATCTAGATCCACATTTTTAATCATTCAACATCATCGATTCATTCCAATCCAATTTCCAATTTTCACTCATCTCTCTAACCTCTCCATTCTACGTTCTACCGTCCACGATCTCTCATCTCCGATCACGTACGGTGGCCGGAGACCCGGTTCCGATCCCTCACCTCCACTGGAACCTCGCCCACTAATTCCTCTGTGATTTTTGAGGATCGAGCTACGTGCTCGAGTAAGTTTCTCAAGTTATTTATTGCAAAATAAAAAAAACAAAAAAAAATAATATTTCACTATCTCTAACATCTTTGTTGTAGGAATAAATAAAATAATATATATATATTTGTTTTGTTGGTTTACAATAAAGAATACAAAAAAGATTTCTTTCTAAAGTTTTTCTTGCAAGTTTAAAATAATAATAAAAAACTCTTTCTACTATTAAAAAACAAATCTGTTCACTATTTTTTAAAAAAACAAAATCCAAAAAAAATAAAAAAGAAAGCAACGCTCGTGCCCCCGCAGCGACCGATCTCAGCCGCAGGAGCTCCTTCCAACGAGACCGATGCTGCCCAGCTTGGAGCCCGCTACCACCCACCTAAGTCGCACCATCACCACTACCTTCCAGATCGAGGCACCGACTGACGTCCACCGTCGATGCTGGGGGGCATGTGTCGCCTCCACATATGCAAGACTATCGTCTCCATCTCGAAGCACGCGCCCCCACGCGTGACTGCCTCCACACGCTCATCCCTTCCTGCGCCTGATGCACCACCGCCCACTCCTAGCTCCACTGCTAAGAGAGCTCCTCCGCATCGAGCACCATGCCACTGGCGTCCATTACTGCCTACACCTTCGCATGATGCACCATCGAGCCACCAGCTAGTCAAACTCCTCCGTCGGCCATGCAAGGGAGCATGCTGCCCTGCGTCGAAGAAAGAACTGCATCGTTGCCGCTGGAGGGAGCTGCGTCCTCCATCGAACCGTCGCCCGTGCTTGGGCGAGAAGAAGAGGGAGGGGCGGCGGCAACCCTTTCTTCTAGCGAGGTCACGCAAGAAAGAACGAAAGACCTAATTTTAAAAGAATAATTTGGGGGGGATTTTAATAAAGCCCTCGGTGTCCCAGAATTTGCAAATCAACCCCCACAAGTCATGTGTTGTGCATGCTTGAGTTGGGCAAATTGCACAACTTTTCCCATATTTATTTTTTATTTTTATTTTAAAACATTACCATTTGCACATAAGTCAGGTGCTTCCAGACTTTAATTACATCATTTTTCTTATTGAATTAAATATTTTTTAGCAATCAATAAAGTCTGAAAAAATCTTGTTAATTGTCTGCTTGTGAGTTCTTCATTGTATATAATTTCTGTGGTATTTTGACTTTATTTGCTATTTATAAAAAATCAAAAACAACTTCACTTTCTTTTCTCGATATTTGAAAAATAATTAAAAATCAAATATTGTCTGAAAAATTCGAAAAAATAGAGTAGATTTATTTTTCAGTCTATTGATGTCCAGCCCTTTTACACATTGATTATTTGTAAAACTCCTAAAAATTGATAAATACCTAAAACTTTAAAAAGTTGTAGGAAAATATTTAAAAATAAAAAAAATGTATTTTTGTTCTATGTTTGTATATATTTTCTTCTAGTTTCCTGGAAAATAAATTTAGTTTTTGTATTTATATTCTATTTTGAAATTACTAAATACTCATGTCTAGTGTAATTTGCATTTTTTGATTTTTAGAAAATCAATGAAAATTTGAAAATATATGAAAATCACCAAATATAGTAAAAAAGATTTAAAATCCAAAAATACTTTCTTTGAAATTTTTTTACTATTTTTATATATTAGAAAAAATCCAAAAAATACACTTTCTATACTTTTGTGTATAAATTTGATTTTTAAATTTCATCTTTTTAAAAATAAAAAATATATATTTGCAAAAAAATGAAAATTTGATAACATAAAAAAATTACAAATTTATAAAAAAAATAAGAAAACCACAAAAACAAAACACAAAAATATAAAAGGAAAAATGAAAAAAAAATCATTTTTGAATTTTTCACTGCCAAGTTTTTCACGTGCTCCTTGTGTTGGGAGCTATACTAGGTTAAAACCATAACTAGACCACCTTAGACTTTATTGTACATCATTTTATGGTTGATTGTAAAAATTTTTCTGGATTGAATCTCCCAGTTGACTAAGGGAACAACGACACCTTAATTTGACAGCTTAACCTAGTCGACCAGATTTTTGGCTCATCACATTTCCACCATTCGAGCTTCCTCCCTTAGCCATGGAGGTAAAGCGAAGACCTGAGGATCGAATCGACCCTCAAGCACGTGTTACATACTTCACCAAAATGATTTTTCAAATTCCTGTTAAGTAGATGTACATATCTTTAATGTCTTTCTTCATTTTTTATTATTCTTCGAATCGAACTAAACTTCGATCTGTGATGAGTGTGGTCTTCACCATGAATCTTTGATCCACGTAGAAGACTTTGACCTCCTTATCTATTGTTCTATCACAACCATTTCACTTCGATTCATGCTCTTCTCCGAACTGAAGAAAGACCCACCAGGTCTTCATTTTCCTCATTCACCCTAGACATGTTTACATTATGCACACATTTATTTGTCTATTGGAAACTAATGACTACAGGTTCAAGAATTTTTCAACGACTGGAACCCGAATGCCCCCTCCCATCTGGAGCTTCATCCTCGACTAGTTTATACCTTCACCTATATCCAAATGCTCAAGGATCTTCTGCCACATCATACCATCCTCGTTAGCCTTCTGGGAGCCTTTATCGATCTTGCGAGACCTTCCAAAAGCATAGCGGAGCTATCGGGCTCTCGTTGGAGCCCTGCCTCATCACCGTCGCAAAAGGCGAAGAAGATGATCCATGGCGTAGATGCCATTTGATCGCGCCTAATTGGGCGCAATCTAATGGCCTATAGGAGGCCATGTTGACCTTTCAGAGCCTGCTAACTTGGTTAACCCCAAACTACCAGCCAAAGCACCGTATGCCTCCACGTGGCCCAAGCCACATTCAGTCAGCTGAGCTTAGGATTGCACATGCCTTACACGTGCGGGCTTGGGCAAATTGCAAGTTTGCCCTACCAATTATCCTTAATTGCAAAAATACCCCAACACAAGGGGTACTCAATTAATTTCACTACCGGTTTTTCTTAATTGAATTTTAGTCCTTCAAAGGAACTATTTGTAATGTTTGTGTATTATTTCTTCTTATGTGTATATTATGATTATGCCCTTGCACTCTATGTTGAATAACTTGAGCATCTTCTATCCTATTGATGTGATTTCAGTTTCATTGGAAAGCTAATTAAATTCTCTTTCACATGGTTTAAGTAATATTCTGAATTGATGCATGTTAGTTGATGAATTAGTTAGAATAAATTTAGATGCATGTTTTTATATTCAATAAAACTTGGCTTATAATTAAATGTTCAATTGGGTTCAAATTTTTATCTAATGTCTATCTCAAGTTACTTTACTATTTTAGGGCATATTAATGTGTATATTTGCATGTGTTGATGTTTTACCATTTTGTTCATCACATCATTACTTTCTAACATGCATTTATATGTTTCATCATCGCATTTCATCTCATTCATGCCTGAATTTGTGATGTGCATTTCATCTTGCATTACTTTCTTGCATTGTTTTTTTAGTTTTGACCTAGATGAACTATCGAACACTTAACCTAGATATTTAAACACCTAAATAATCATATTTTGACTTGTGTCCTTATGTTCGACCCTAGACTTCCCAGGTTAAGAATTAAAGCTGAATCCTCTTCGTAGAGATTATTCGTTCGGTTCTGTATGACATGCTAAGTGTCCGTGCTACAACGGATCCATATTAATACATGCATTTAGCAAATCATCAATACTTACACATATATGTATAACTAAATCCTAATTTTTTATATGTTTTACTTCTCAACCTTGCATGTCAAGAATTTCATTTGACTTTGCTCACTTTTAAAATTTTTAAAAATAATAATACTAATTATACAATAATTTAAAATTAAGATTGATTTATATGTGAAAAATGACGTTATATACCTATTGTATATACATTCAACCTAATTTTAATTTAAAGAATTTGTATTGAATACATATTCCACTCTTTCACTTGATTTAAATTTTGCATATTCTTATTTATATTCTATATCTGCTAAAAATATAAAATAAAAAGAACATGAAATAAAAAATGTATAAAAATATGCTCCTTGCATATTGTAACGATATATAAGCTAATATATATTCACATGAACCACTATTGTATGAAAAAGGAAATAGTATGTAAAGAATTAGAATTTTCTTAACATGAATGATGACACTTAAACGATAAGTGGAGCTAAGTACTACATCTAAGGTGTGAGCCACCTTTAGAGTCCATTTATCGAAGGCCTAAAGGGTACACCTTCGGGAGGTGTGGTTCAGTAGAACCTTGTGGAAAGTCCACCATTGACTCAGCATTGATGTCATCATATTTTATGTAATGATTGAGTGACCGCTTGTGCCGGCGGTAAAAGCCACCAAAGCTGCCTAACAACTTACGAAATGAGATAAATTAATATAATGAATAAGCTTAGTCCTTATGAGGAAGTCAAGTACTTATTTGAAAGTTAAATGTATATGTGCAATTATGTGAAATGTATATGTGCATTCATGTGAAATGTGAAGTGTATATGTGCATTCATGTGAAATGTCAAGTGTATATTTGCATTTATGTGAAATGCTAAATGTATATGCGCAATTATGTGAAATGCTAAGTGAATATATGCATTTATGTTATTGTTATGGGCATATGTGCAAATATGATTAACCTTAAGGGCATATATAAAAAGTAAGGTATGCAATGCATGAATACAAAAAGAATACTCTTTTGTTTATATAATTAAGCTCATTAAGGATCTATAGGATGATATTGCATATGACAAGTCAAATCATTTATGTAATATGATAAGAGTAAAAAATGAACAATTATAAGTTTTCTAGTGAGAATAATTACCCTTATGTTGCTGATGAAATAGTTAGTTGTGACTTGATTTCTACGCTAGCCCGTTTGTACCTTATCTCGATACATACTGAGCGTTAAGGTCATACCATATATTCTTGTATTTTTACATGTCTCATGTTATATATCAAAAAGCCAACAAAAATATTTGTATATGATTAAAAGATTGTACAAATTGATCAAATATATAGGTGTATGGTAGTAATAGGAAAAGAAAAATTAAAAATCTAGTTATAAAATGCTATAAAATGGACTTAACTCCCAACTTTCAAAATAAGTTTTCAATCCTATCCTATCACACAGTTGTAAATCTCAAAAAAATTGAAAAAAACTTCCATGTTTTCATTTTTTTTCATTTGAGATCATTTATATTTTTTAAAGTATTTGTCAGTATTTTGAACTTTTGATTTGTGTGGGAAAGCAACATGTCACCTCCCCTACGTCTCCATCCTCCTCGATTCACCTATAAGGGTGCCCTGCACAAGATGTAAATCTAGGTTTTACCTCAGATTTCACTATGCCTACACCTCAAAGCCTGATCTCATCAACAATCTGTTTCTCCTGTAACCGATTGTCAGTCAAATATTAAATAACCACCAACGTTTAACACTCTATAACGATGCTCTGATCCTCGTTGGAGCCTATATCTCTCCTCTGTACTCCCTTAGCTAGACCGTCCTCCAACAAGCTTAGCTTGGGTGACATGAGGCCACAACCTCCATGCATGGTGAGCCACAACGGAGCTTCTGTAGCCCTCGTAGTTTGGTGGGTCGAGCTTCCTTTTCTGCAACTGAAGGAGACATTACAATCGAATGTATCTACGGCTCCAACCATAGGTCGTACTCCTCTACTTCTTCAAAGTTGTATTGCATCAAGTTAGCTTTAAAATGCCCCATAATTCGCTCCGTCTTATCGTTCATAGGCGGAGTATTTTATGTTTTTCTTGGTCCTACCCATTCAAGACCAGCTCATCTTCCTGGATAAAATGCATCCCCATTTCTTAAAAATATATAATTACCACCTCGTTTCAATTCGGTTGCTCTGTTTTGGTCGCCTCTTGCAAAACAGTTTCAAGCTCATCCTCCTAGTCTCTGCTTTGTCTATAATTATTTATTTTACATAAAAGTATTGCCTTACAATTTGTTATATTGTTCCAAATAAATAACTGATGACACAAAGGATCTTCATCACAAACAACATAGAATTTTAAACGATCACGTGCAATTATTCTTTCTCTTCTTACCAATCCCGACCATAACAACCACCGTTTGCATGTTAATCCCGACCCCACCCTTGATCCTTTCACCCGAGATCAATCTATACTTTTTCGCGAGCTCACGAAAGGCACTAACATCCTTTCAAAAAGAATCAAACTCTCTCTCTCTCTCTCGGCTGTCCTATTTATTTGTGATTCTGTTTCTCATCATGGGTGCATTTTTTCGATCTTCACAATCTATGACCACCTGCTCTGATGTGCTCTGTATGTCCAGGTCAAGCAACAAAGTTACAGAATCAACATGAGAGTTACGTAAAAAACATGGATAAAAACCCACTCCAATCGCACATTCTGAGAAAAACAAGGAAGAAAACATGTAGAAAATAAACCCAGACAGCTCGCAAGAGGACGAGATAGTGGAAAGTGCATAGTGGTTGCGGCAGCAGCGTCATAAAAACCTTCAGCTTCAGCATTTGATGAGTTCTTATCCTCCATGCTCATACTAGCACCATGGCGGTACTTTAAGTGGACGACTTATTTGTCTAACTTTTTTCTCTCTATAATAGTCTGGAAATATGTATTAGCTCTCGAAATTGGGTGGTGCTGCGGGAGGAGGATTCTCAGAAGGCGAACCACCACCTTGAGCTCGCTGAGCTCGTGACCTGTTGATCATCTCGAACATGGTTGTAGTTCGATAGTCCTGCACAAGGTCAGGACCGACGTCGGAGCCACACACTCCTTCCATTCTCGGAGGTGGTAAATCGGAGGGGCGTGCAGCCCTCGCCGCAATTCCTGCGTTGGAGCCCCTTTTTGATCGTGCAGATGCTCGCTGCTGGAAGTTCGACATGCTACTAGACATCATATAGGCTCTCCCGGTTTTCAAATACATGCTCCTACTCCCAAGCCTCGATTGCATCTCATCCATCTCCCTGTCCAGTGACACCTGCATTGCATCCTGTAGTGGTCCGTTCGATGCTAACCTTCCACGGAAATTGCCAAGTATTGTGATGGCCTCGCTGAGGTTACCTTCGTCGGCAGCTGCCTGCGCACTAGCGACTGCTGCAACGGCCTCGAATCGCCTCTTATGGCGTTCCACCTCTGGCGACATCAGGCGTTCCTCCTGCTTCACCTCTTCGGGGCGGGGTACGGAAACTACCTTGTCATCTGAATGGATAGTGTTCATGGACATGGGCTCTTTGTACGTACAACTCACATTCAGAGGTGCCGATTCGATTCCTTCATTGAGATTGATTGAGACCAAGAAGTCCCTCTCTTCAGAGGCATACAAGTTGCCGAATTGGATCAAGCCTCTCTTTCCGGCGTTTGCCACTTGATTTGTGTAGCTACTAGAGCTTATGGAGTTGACATGGATTTCAGGGTGCAAGCATTTAACCTCAACCTGGACATCCTGAGCAACCACGGTGAGGAGCCCTCCTATGCATTGTGCGAACGCGTCTTGGATCATCTCCGGCGCCTCCACGAATGAAAATGTCCCGCCAGAAGCCTCTGCGATTGAATGCATCAACGCAGCATCGTGGTTGGTGCCGAAACCGAAGGCATGAACCGGGATGCGGCCGTTGGTTTCCCCACCGACAATGGATGATGGTAAGAGAGACATGTAGCTGTTGGGCTGCGAAGCGTTGGCCATGGCACGGGACAGTGCAGCGTTGTCTTGCCCGTCGGAGAGGAATATGATGCTGCAGACCGGGTTCTTATGCTGCCGATCCTCGAGCACCTTAGCGCCCATGGTCAGGCCTGCGGCAATGTTGGTCAAGCCACATGCTACAAGTGACTTGACTTCTTGAAACGCATGGAATTGTCCCGACTCCGTCATGCGAAGGAGACGGAAGATGCGCCTTGCATTGCTGGAGAAGGTGACGATGGATAGACGATCCTGCGATGACAGGTTTTGAATGACAAATTAAGTTCATGGCCTGCTGAAGGAGGGATAGCTTACTGCCTGACATGCTCCTACTGATGTCAAGCACCGCGACGATGTCCACAGCAGCACGCGCTGACTCCGATGCAGGCAGGGATGGCGCCTTCAGATGGATCAAGACGGAGAAATCTTCGAAAGACGCCGAATTCTTGACTGCTGGGAATTCCAGAAATGTCTGGATACCCAATTTTTCATCGCCGCGGACGGTGTCAGCTCGTTGGGATTGTTCCTCGATTGGCTCATCGTCGGAGTAACGGTCTTGCACATGAAGGTGGGGGTGCGGTTGCCATGCTGCACGTTGGATACGATGACTCGGTGGGGAGGGTTCGAATGGAAGCTGCATCCAATTAGCCAGGCACAACGGGCAGGTGCGGTTGCCATGCTGCACGTTGGATACAATGCATTCGAAGTGGAAGCTGTGCGAGCACTCCGCTGTGAAGAGAGCTCGTCCACCCTTGGCATCTATTGAATCCAAGCAAATGGCGCATACATTCTGTTGAGAGTAGATCCTCGCAAAGAAGGATTTGTGTTAATGATTCACATGACACCATTTCAGTTATTTGTTTCAGCCATTGATAGTTCTGCATTTTTCAGCGCCATGAAAAGTATATGGTTTTGTGCATGTTTGAAGTATCTAGATAACATGTTGAGCACAGGGAGAAACAAACCTCATTCTCGTTGATGCGACTCATCTTAGAGGCGAGAATTGCTGCTCACCTTGAATTACTACCTGAAGGAGGAGGAGGAGGGGGAGACCGATTAGGAGAAAGGAGCGTCGGCTAAAACGTATATATAGTACAGCAAAAAGGCTTTTTTTCTGATGACTTTGACATCTGGCATTTTCCATTGCAGTTTCCAGATTGCTTAAGTTCGTCTCCAATCTCGGTGTGAAAGAAACTTCTAGCAAAATACTTCATGTATTATAAATGCCTATCATCCTCGGTTCAATTAGTTAATTATCAAGGAGATTAAAACGGAATAATATTGAAACCACGACATGGGGAAGTGCATGCCCCCCACGACTCCTCGATGTTATATGAAAGGGCGTCTTATTCTTGGAATTCCCGGACAGATTCCACTAAATTTTATAAAAAAAAAGTTCCGGTTCAGATGGAAACTTGCGAAATTTGATTTATAAGTTGGATTTTTTACAGTTATGTTACTTTAACTTATGCAATATAATTTATTTCCATCTTCTTCTTTGGATGATAAATTGCGCTCGATTTTCTTGCACCGTTATCACTTGTGTGCTTTGTTATGTGCTTCGTTAGTTTAGTTGCGAACAGGTTAAACCAAATCATTATTTATTTTAAATTAATGTATGGTTAAAGAAAGAGAAAGATGCAACCAGTCCTTTTATTAACATTTGATGCCTCTGTTGTAGATATACATCTAAAGAACAAAAATAACACATTTATTTTTATTACATAGGAACGAACATATATTATATTGGTTTTTGTTGAAACATACCCAACGGATTTTTTCAATGGCTATTTGATATGTTACAATTGAATCATAAAAAAATAACGTTAATTAGGGAAAGCTGCAAGGTATCCTGGCACCTTCCCCAATACAATAAGTAAAGGGGAAAGAGGGACTGACCCATTAGGCTCATTCTCCCCTTCATCTCTTCCGCCCAAAACAGTGAGGGAGAAGGAGAGGAATAGAGAAAGAGAAGAGATGAAGAGAAAGTAAGGAACCTAGACCCCGCTTTGTTTGCATTTTTCTTTGACTAAAGTATATAGAGGTTATGGGTTCTTGATTTTATTTTAGGGATGATTTTTATGAAATGGGGGATAAAATTAGGGTTTTTTCTTTGTGAAAAAATATATAATGGATGATATTATGGATTTGGATTTTATGTTGCTTATATTAGATATTACAAATGATGTACTTTTATGGACGGCATGCTAATGAATCATTACATGTTGATATTCTAACTTGGTAGATGTTGATAGTAGAATGATTTCCTTAATATGCGATGTAAGTTTTTACTAGAATCTGATGATTTTAGTGACTAGAATAGAGAAAATAATGGATATATGGATTCTTTCGTGCAATCAAGTGGAGTGGAATAAGGGATAACATCATGTGAATATTTATCTCATAAAGTAGAGAATGTGAAGGGAAAGGAAGAGATAAGTATACATATGTAGTTATATTGGTAGTTAACAATTTAGGGGATGATGATGACAAACCAAGTCTTTCTTAGATATGTGTTTTAAGAGGATAATCTTGGATTGGAGATTTTTTTTCATCGTAGTTTTATTAAGGATTTTTATCACTTGTGCCCCTCCGAGATATCGTAATATCAGTTATGCCCCTATCTTTTTTTGAATATCAGTTGTGCCCCTCACTTCTTGCTAATCTATCACTTGTGCCCCTCCGGTTAGTGACTGTCCATAACCAACACAAACGGACGTTAACTTCAAGGACACAAATGGAATTAAATTTAAAAAAATGATTGAAAGTCCTCCTCCCCCGTCTTCTTCCTCCCTTCTCTTCCTCCTCTCCCATCTTCTTCCTCTTCCTCTTCCTCCCTTCTCTTCCTTCTCCACAGCTCCTCCCTCCTCTTCCTGGAGCTCTCCTACAGCCTCCTGCTCCGCCCACTGCCTCGCCTCTGTCCCCGTCCTCCTCGCCCCCCCCCCCACCTCCCACCTCCGCCCCCTGCACCTCCCCTCTGCCCACCGCACTGCACCCCCCCCTCCCCCGCCGCACCTCCCTTCCGCTCCCAGGACCTCCCTCCGCCCACCGCACCTCCCACCTCCGACCCCTCGCACCATGCCCCTCCGCCTACCGCACCTCCCCCCTCCGACCCCCCGCACCCCCTCCTCCCCTTGCACCCCCCAACCCCATCTCCCCCCTCCGACCCCCCGCACCCCCCTCCGCTCCTTGCATCGCCCCCGCATCTCCTCCCTCCGCCACCCGCACCTCCCCACTCCGCCCCCTGCACCCCCTCCCCCCCCCCATCGCCATCGCCCCCTGCGCCTCCCCTGGCACATCGCCCCCGCCCCCTGCGCCTCCCCCTCCCTCTGTCTCGCGCCTCCCCCTCCCCCTACGGCTCCCCTTGTCCCCACCGCCCCCACCCCAAGTTCGCCCCGCTGCCCCCGCCCCCCAGGTTGCCCCGTGTCACCCCCGCCTCCTACGCCTTCGCCTGCCCCCACCGCCCCCGCCCCCAGGTCGCCCCTCCGTCCTGCTCTTCCGCCTGTCTGGATGAAACTGGAGAGCTTTTAGTTTTTGTTAAATTAAGAATTATTTTTGACTAATTGATTCATAGAAATTCATCAAAAGTTTCAATAAAATTCATCGTTTGATCCGTAATGAGTGATATATCTGTGAAAATACAAAAATTTTAGAGATTCAATGGATGCATGAAGGTGTCACTAAGAGAGAGAAATTATAATGAGAAAGGAAGAAGAACAAATGGAGGAGGAAGAAGATGAAGAAGAGGTCTAGACAATAATACCCCTCTTAACTGCACCAAGGTTTGAAAAAACCATGGTTAAGTCAACTCATTGACGGTCAATCTGACGGAAGGGCACAAGTGATAACGGAGAAAGAAGTGAGGGACACAACTGATATTACCAAAAAGATAGGGGCATAACTGAAATTGCGATATCTCAGAGGGGCACAAGTGATAAAAATCATTTTACTATTGTATGAAAAATACAAATTTTACTAGGAATAATGAATTTAAGAATGACTCTCAATATTATGGTATTAGATCTTGGAAAATGAGACGAATGTTAAGGTTCTTGTTCTTGAAAAGAATTGATTAAGTTCCTAAAGCTCGATCTTGGAGGGCTTGCAGTGTCCTACAAGTCGGATCCGACAATCGTTGTAGCAGCTACTCTCATGGTACTCCAAACTCACATAATATTCTCTTATAACAATCAACCCACAATATATGATAAAATAATAAAGAAATACAGGGAGGAATTTATTATACCCTACAAAATGTGTATAGTGACGAAGTAGTAGGGTCGAACCACTAGAAGCAAACGGAGATAGGTATAGTTATTATTAATCAATAATAATTAATTTTATATGTTTTAAGCTTTTTCTGATTTTTGTGGGGTTTTAATTTATATTTGATTTTTATGGATTTTTAATTATTATATATTTTTTTAATTTTAATTTTAATTTCTTTTAGCTTTTGTATATTTTTAGCTTCTTTTCCTTTTTAAGATATAATATATAGGGAAAAATGAGGATGCCCCATGGGTGAGCTAACTTCGATCACTGCCCAATTTTTCTCATATTTTTATTTTTTTAAATGAATTTGTGGAAACTCATCACTATATCCCTATGTTATGTCATTCAAGTTTCATGAGAAATAGATACTCCTACGGCATCCATCTAGACGGACATTTTTTAACTGTTGTAGATTTGTTGAAATCGACCATGTCAGGATAGAGGCCGTAGGAGTCTCCGTTTCACACAAATTTTGAATGACATAATATAGGGATATCGTAATGAAAACTCATGGAAGTATTTTTCAAAAAAAATAAAAAAAATTATAGGGAAAATAAGGTGGGTGGAGCCAAGTTAGCTCTCCTAAAGGGGCAGTCCCATTTACCCTAATATATATGTGATAATAGTAATAATATAGAACTATAAATAATATATGTAACATATAATAAATAAATATATCTAAATATATACAAGAACAATCCTTTTTATAGGTTAAGGTTTAAATATATATTACATTTTTATAATTAATAATAATAAGTATATAATTATTATAAGATATGTATAATATATATGGTTTTATTATATTAAATATATATATATATTGTCAAAATTCAGAAAAGAAAATATATTTTGTGTTTTTAATTTTCTCGATTTTTGTTATTTTTATATAATTTTTTGCTACTTTTTGTGTATCTTTAAAGTTTTAAAAATAAGAAAATAGAAAGTATTATAATTAAGCTGAATTGTTTTGGGTATTAAAAATAGATATTAAGTCCAAAATTTCTGAAAACTTTTTAAATATATATTGTATAATATAAATAAAAATATAGAATAGAAAACTATTTCTTTGGAATTTTATAGAATTTTTACTGATTTTTATACGTTTTTAAGTTTTGTAACTTTTAGAGTTTTCCTTTTATATTTTTTGCGACTTTTGGTTTGTAGGTAGAATATATAGTAATATATACTATATCATTTTTAGGAATTTTTAAAAATATTTTTTATAGTATTTTATATTTTTATAAGTAAACAAGGAATACTTAGCTCCTTTTTTTAATAATTGGAAAAATGTGATAAATGCCAAATTAAAAATATTGGCATGAATAATCAGATAAAGCATATACCATAATTTTACCAAGATTTTTAAGGAATTGCATCTATTTAATAAAAATAGAGAAATATGAAATAAAATACAATTCTGGAAAGGGCATTCTCGTAATAAAAAATAAAAGTCAAGGATCAGGCGTGGAAGATGGATGTACTGACAAGAGATTTCGTGAAGAAATCGAAGTGTGTTGGACAGAGTATCATGGAGGATAAATCGACACTAGGGAAAGTAGTCTCCGGAACAGGAGAGTAGTAAGAAGGTCTCAGTCCCACTAGTAGAGAGAGGTTTTCTTAGTATTTATGAATCATAGTCAGTGTGAGTCCCTTGGGGTTCAAGGACGGAAGGCGAAGATCTTTCATTTCAGTCCTTAACACACAGAAGGAGTGTGGGAGGGGTAGGATGATCAGGGCTTGGTCCACGTTATGCATTAAAAGACATAATACATTTTAAAAGAATAATTAATTAGAAATAAAGTTAGCTAATTAATTAAGTGAATTAAAGTCAAAACATAAAAAATATTTATAATTTTATGTAGTAATTTATTGTATTTTTTAATTATTTTTACAAGCTAATTCTTTAGGTGTTAATATTTACATGTTTGTATACCTGCATTTAAAATATTTTATTTTATTTTATATTCGATATTTTATTATTTTACATATATAACTTATATATTTATAACATTTAATTACACATTTTTATTTTATTTTCTGAATTTATTTATGTACTTGAATAAATATGTGCATGTATTATATAGGTATAGTTTACATATATATATATATGCTTAAACATATTTTTATTTTTTTATGACGTAATATTTACACTTAGATAAATAGGGTTGTAAACATATAGGTACAAATATAGGTATTTCATCTATGTATTTTATATACATATTTTAATTTAATGATTTTTATGATTTTATTCTAGTTTTAATATGTACATATGTTATAAATAATATTTACAAAATTATAAAAATACAAAATTATAAAAATAGTAAATAATAAATAAAATGAATATTTTATACAGGTATATAGGGGTCCAAAACCTAACTTTCACATACTAACTCTAAAAAATATGAAACCTCCTATAATAAATAGCTTATTAAAAGTTATATAACTAAAGATGATTTTTGTACATTTTAAGTTTTTATTTGGGAGATATGGGTCTGTGAAGTTTGTGTTTTGGGATTTTATTTTGTGTGTAAAAAGTACATTGTATATTATTTTTACATGAAATCAATTTTGTATTTTTTGTACATTTTATTTACAACTTGCATGTACAAAGTTTTTTTATTCGATGAATAAATAATAAAGAATAAAATAGGTCTCAAAAAAGACTTATTAGTAAAAAATAATGGAATTTTAATGTAATTTTTGGCCCTTATCTCCCACACTTAATTCCTTGTCGATCAAATCAATTCTTAACTTGGTCTCAGGGTTTAGGGTCATAAAATACCTTTGCTATTTTCATTCTTTTTCTTTTCTTTCTTTATTCTATAATTTTGGCATTAAAAATATTGTTTTATATGGTATTTATACAACAAAGAATGAATGTTAATTCGTATAAATTATTGCTATTTAAAAGCATTAGCTAGGGTTTTAAGGCCAAAGGGTAGAATAAAGGTAATGAAATGGGTATTCATCACCCCCTATACTTGCCTTTGTTATTCCCTAGCAAACATTTATGCAATAAGTGCAGAAAATAAAAACAAAGAAAAGAAAAGGAATGAAAGTGGATTAAGTTTAATTCTCAAACTTGTCTGCACAAAATCAAAGTTTGGAGCTTAAGTCGGACCTTAGGAATTTTAGTGCGGTCGGAACCTTATTGGGAATCAGATTTGAAACACAACAACCTTCGAGAATCCCAAAAATATGCTCAAGTCTCCTCAATAGCCAGGTTAGAATACTTCAACTCACACGCAAACCCTAATGACTATGAATCTCACTTGTATGGTGTATGTGTGTCGCGACCTCCTCTCGAGGACCTTAGGTTACCCGTCAAACACGTCATTCGCCTACTTAATCAGCTTAGAGTTAACACGTTGTTACGAAAACTCAGGTAAATTTTTCGCTTTTTAAACATGACATTCACAAGATTTATTTAAGTTAAACAAGCAACTACAAGAAAACTAAAAGAGGAAGTAAACAGTGCATCAGAACTGAGCAACAAAATATCCATTCATTTTCATTTCATTCAAATAACATGTTGAGGTTCCACAATATTCAATATACATATATATATATATATATATATATATATCCCAAAATGAGGCTACAGAGGAGAACACAACAACAACTGTACAATGAACTCCAAAAGGTATACCTGCTCTGAAAGTATATCCTCCAAAAAGAAACAACAGCAGCACCAACTACACCGGCTACTCGGTCGCCGGACCCTTGTCTGCCACAAGTATGAAAGGGACAAGCAAGTATCTATCACAAAGTTATCAAGTACAAATTCTACACAGTTCTACTAAGGAAAGTAGTAAGAAACAGACTAGAGCAACTAGAAAAACAGTAAGGTAACTGTAGTGGACAAAAGAAGAACTAGCAAGTAAAAGTGGGTTAATTCATTCTTTTTAAGTTATTTACTTACTTTCGGAAACTAACAAGAAGAACACACTCGCTCACTACCACACCGTGTCTCCCTCGATCAATGGAACTAACCAAACAACAACTCAAGCCTAGAAGTAAGTCTGTGGTCTTGGTCCGATTAGGACCTTGATATCCGGGTAGGACTTCAAAGTCTAGGTTGAACCTCACACTATGACTCTGAGGTATGATGTACGCCACAGGGTTGGGGTACCTCTGTAGGCATGCGATGGTGTCTTGCATCCTAACTAAGTTCCCAACACTTCTTCTAGCTTGTTCTCTTAACTCTCATTGATCTTCGGTCTACACGTGTGATAGCTTGCTCCCGAAGGTGTATAAGAGGAAACGTAGTACTCTCCTAGCAGAAAAATCACCCATCTCTTACCCCATCATGAGGTCACAGCCTGGCGGAAAGGTAATTGAAGGATCATTAATGTCTACTGGTCACTACACCATCACCAGGACACCAGCCTGGCGGATAGGTAATTAAATCCTCAGTGTCTACTAACCATTACCCCATCACCAGGACACCAGCCTGGCGGAAAGGTAATTAAACATGTCATCAATATTTAATGGAGAAACTTTACTGGGTAATTGGTGAACTGTCACATGTCTATCGATCACTACCCCATCACCAAGTCACAAGCCTGGCGGAAAGGTAATAATTTCAGCGGTGAGGAAACCCCCGAAGGGATTCGTCTGTCTCGTCAATCCCAGTGGAAGTGTGGTCCAAGGGAAAGGCAGTGGTAGTATGACTACTACGCCACTAGAGGCAGGAAAGAGAAGAGGTAAGCCTACCGGATACGACTTCCTCTCTCGTTGCTCAACTCCGGAAGGAGAAGAGCTAAGTAAAAACTATACGAGCTCGTAACTAACTACGGAGAACCCCCAATCTAGGCTCTCTAAGAAAAACCAACAGGTCAGCGGAATGGTCTAGACAACTCGTGGATCCCAACGAAGCGTAAAAACTGAGCTGGCTCGAAGAAAACACGTGAAAAAGACTGTAATCCTAGACCCATGCTCTCAGTGTCCGCTACCGAAGCCTGAGCAACCTCATCTCCTGCTCAGGTGAGGGTCACCGCACCCTCGCACAGTTAGAGTATAAATCTCCACGACTGGCCACATGTGACATTACTAAATCATTTATTGTCATTTTTCACTCTAAGTGTCTACGGTTTCTCTGATTTATTTCACATCTACAAGCTGTCAGTCCTAGACCCGAACTTGTTCTATAGGAACCTCAACTAATTCTAGGTCAGGGATACAGACCTGTTATGAGTCTTTCTCTCATCTCTTACTGATGAACATCTTGTCCTAGGATCATTGACTACCAGATTTGTCACATCTTTCTTTCCTATATTCCCTAAGATTTACACACACAAAAGATCTGGCTATTTAGAGATTCCAAGGTCTTAAGGTATCAGAAGTCAAATCACAGTTTGGAGGAGTTAGACTCCTTAGTTGACTTAGGGTCAGATGATAAGTCCCATATATAGTCTTATTTTCATATGTGAATTTTCCTATTATATCACAATTCATAGTTCACACAAACATCCCACTAAACTCTTTCTATTTAACAATGTAAGGGAGGGGCTTAAAGTGTTTATCATGGACTTAAGTAAGGAACAACTCTAGATTGTTACAAGGTTGAATACACTCCCAAGTTCAACATACAATTCAGCCACAATGTCATGTGAATGCACAACTAAATGGGTAAAGCTTATCCTCGGCGTGTTATAAATTCTAACATTTAATATCAAGGGATTCTAGTACATATTTATAGTCATCAAACAAGACTAAGTCACAACTCATATATGGTCTGAAGAGGGTTCTACATAATCAAATTCATTCACATGACAACATTAGAATTTGCGTGTGTGCACAGCTATATGCTCAGCAGTCCAAGCACCTATAAATTCTCAAGTTTCTCACACAATATTATGGGTTCACTATCCATGATTTAAGCATCATAATACTTTTAAAGTTTAGCATTTTAAGGATCTTTACATGTCTCAAAATATACAACATTCAGTAATTACATCATGTGCATAGTGTATAGTATGACAGAAAACACTTCACAGTTCAAGGCCCAAATCCCCTCAATTCCTCATGCATTTTTAGGGCTTCAAAATCACAACATCAACCATCATCACTCCATGTTTAAGTGACAGCAATCTTGTGGCTAAAACATACTCAAAATCCCAACATTTAACAAGAAAAACATGCATGCAAAACTGAATGTTCTCTGTGAACTATTAGTCCAAACCATCCAATTAAGTGACTCAAAGATCATCTCCTCTATGGGGTAAAGTCACCATGTGATCACCCTTGATCAATATGATGAGAACTCAAGGATGTGGGGCCTTAAAAACAAAAGGAAAGCATGTTAAAGAATCAAACATGCATAAAGGCTGACTGAATTTTGCATACAACGGGTCCATAATTTAGCAACCAAATCATCCTCAAAAACACTTCTAAACTCAAATCAAAAGCATGGATGGAATGATAATATATTCACCATTAATACAGTAATCAAGTCACAAAGTTTTCCCCTTGGATTATCCCATCTCATGCATAAAATTTCACTCAAAGGATAAGATCACAGAATCTAAAACTTGCTGAACTGAAATGTAATAGCAGTTAAAACACTCCTAAATCACCTTCAAATCCACATCTAAGCCATGAATTAAAGACCAATAGTATGTGTACAAGATCAGCAAGCAAGGATACTTGAAAATGGCCCTTATATCATACAAAAATCATGCAACACATGCAAAACAAAGAAAACAGATCTGAAATTTGTTGCAGGTCCATATGAACAGAAGCCATAAACCCCCAAATTCATCATAGAAATTCGAATTTTCACATGGGATCTAAAGCCAACATGATTGGAAGGGTCTAACAGCAACCAAATGCCCACCTAAAAAAGCTCAAAGAAAATCCTCCCAAATCAAGACTCGGATTTCTCATGCAAAATCAGATCTGGAAATTTCCAAAAATCATTCATCAAACCACTCCAAATACCAAAACAAAACCCAACAAGAATCAAAATCAAATCCTTGATATAGCAGCTTAACACTAGGCTCATAGAGTGGAGAAAATTCTATCTTAATGGCAGCAAAGAGGGGTATGATTTGTACCTCAAACTCAAGCTTCAAAAGCTTGAGGAAGAACACTCCAAGAACAAGTGTAGAACAGTCCACCACTTGAGCTTCAAGGCTTGATTTCTCCTCTTTTTTGTCCTTTGATCTTACATGCAACACTTGATCCACATTCCTTTCTTCCACAGCTTTGATTTGAGCTATTGAGCTTCAAATTTGGTGGAGAAATGAGGTGGTAATCTTAGAAAGAAGGTGGAGGAACATGGAGGTTTTGGCCATGGAGGGGAGAGAGCTCCAAGCTCTCAAGGAGAAGAAGCAAAGAGGAGGGGAAGCTTATGGACGAAATTAGAAGGGGGTGGGAGTATATATCTTGGGTAAATTGCAACATAAACCCACACAAGTCTTCTAATTTGCACATAAGGCCGACCTATGAATAGTAATCACATTACTTAGCCATTTAATCACATCTAGCTACAATTTCACAATTAGCCACTAATGGCATCTCAATTTCCCATACTTAATCACAATTAAATTCTCAACTCTCAAAGTCTAATCAAGTTCACTAATAATTCATCATCTTGGACTTAATTGGTCCTTAAAATTTAGGGTTGTTACAATCATAAAAACCTCAAAGAGAGTCTCGTCCTCGAGACTCCGCTTCTAAGTCGGGTTTGTCGGTCTGCCATAAAAACTTCAAAAGGTTTTTAACCCATAAAAACCTAAAAGAAGGTTTTTACCCAGAATGTGAAATGGTTTGCTAAACAGAGAACTGATAAACTAAACTGAGAAAGTACCTGAGAAGAGTCGCGGGTATCTCTCGCGCATCGCTGCTTCGGTCTCCCATGTCGCCTCCTCAACACCCTGTCGGTGCCATAGGATCTTGACCAAGGGAATCTCCTTGTTCCGAAGCCTCCTGACTGCAAAATCAAGTATCTGCACTGGCTCCTCCTCGTATGTCAACTCTGGCTCTATGTCAAGGCTCTCATAGCTGATGATGTGCTGAGGATCGTGCACGTATTTCCTCAAGTTCGACACATGGAATACGTCGTGTATAGCCGCCAAATGTGGGGGAAGTGCCAGTCTGTATGCAACTTTCCCAACACGTGAAAGTATCTCGAATGGCCCAACAAAGCATGGCGCCAGCTTGCCACGAACTCCAAACCGGTGTATCCCCTTCATGGGTGATACACGTAGGAACACAAAATCTCCAACCTGAAACTCCAAGTGTTGGCGTCGTCGATCTGCATAGCTCTTCTGGCGACTCTGTGCCGTCAAGAGCTTCCTCCTCACCAAGTCAACAACCCTCGCAGTCTCCTCTAAGAGATCCACAGTATACAATGCATGATCGCCTACCTCGCGCCAACTGATTGGCGTAAGGCATCTCCGCCCGTAAAGAGCCTCAAATGGCGCCATGCCGATGCTCGAATGATAGTTGTTGTTGTAAGCGAACTCAACAAGAGGTAAATGATCCTTCCAGGATCCCTTCCACTCTAGAGAACAGACGCGTAAGAGATCCTCCAAGGTATGTATCGTACGCTCACTCTGTCCGTCTGTCTGAGGGTGATACGCTGAACTCATCTTCAGCTCGGTCTGTAATGCTGACATGAACTGTTGTCAGTAATGGGAAGTGAACCTCGAGTCTCTATCAGACACTACCTCTCAGGGTATGCCATGTAACCTCACAATATGTTGTATGTACAATCTGGCCAACTGAGAAGGTGTATAAGTCATGCTAACAGGTATAAAATGGGCTGACTTCGTCAACCTATCAACAATGACCCAAATGGAATCGTGGCCTCCCGGTGTCCTTGGCAATCCCGTAACAAAGTCCATCGAAATGCTCTCCCACTTCTACTTAGGAATGAGAAGAGGCTGCAGTAAACCATGTGGTCGTCTGTGCTCCGCCTTCACCATCTGGCAAGTCAAACACATGCTGACATGCCCATCTACGTCCCTCTTCCTCCCGTCCCACCAGGAATGTCTGCGAAGATCGTGGTACATCTTCGTATTGCCGAGATGAATGGATATCCTTGTTGTTCAGTTCTAGTCTACTACTTACTTCCGCTTTTAGTTTTCTTGTGGTTGCTTGTTTAACTTAAAATAAATATTGTGAATGTCATGTTTAAAAAGCGAAAAATTTCCCCAGATTTTTGTAACAATGGTTTTACTCTAAGCTGATTAAGTAGGCGAATGACGTGTTTGACGGGTAACCTAAGGTCCTCGGGAGGACAGTCGCTACAATGTGATAGTGGCTCCCCTTAACTGAAATGACAAAGAGACTGACTTCTCCAGCATGACAACCCAATGATTCCCTAATCTAGCAACTCTTTTCTCGAGGAGTGGCGTATTCCCTTCTAAGTTCAACTGACAATCGTCTCAAGAAGAGGAGGTGAAGAGAAGAATGGACGTTAGCCAGTGTAGCTACTTATCCTAGGATGCATGACCAGTGTAGTCAAGTCATCCAGCTGTAGGCTCAAAAGGTATGACTTTGAAGCTCAAGCTTGCTTATTGACTATACAAATATGTACACTTCGGCATGCATTTTATTTTCAATCAGGCATGTCCACTTTTTTGGGGTTTTTTTTCTTTTTTTCTTGAAATAATATATATAGCGGCATTTACATAAGGAGTTTTTCCTCTTGAGTCAGTAGACTATCCTCTTTTGAAGCATTATTACAATCCACGCCCTCCTATCTTTAGACGTCTCTGTTGCTGGACGGGTTGGGGTGCACTTCCCTCCCTAGATGAGGACAAATGTTTCCACGTGTTTGCGTCTCATACCGATAAATCTAATCCCCTCACCAGTCCAACTGAGTTGAGCCAAGAGAAAGGTACAGATTTCCAAGTTAGGTCATTATCGAAAAGAGCTGCGTGTGTGCTCTGAAATACTCTACTTAGGTAGTCAAGAATTCACTGAATCAAGTCTCACTATTCTCAAAGAATTAATCAACTAGACCTGAAGTACCTCAATTCCAGCTCCTATAAATTTCCTGTCATTAGGCAGATTTAAGGTCCAACCAAGCTCCAATCTTCGGATTTTGCTTAGACTAGTTCAATTATCAAACTCAATGCAAATGTTATGCAAATGTATGTACAATGCAGAAAATCTTTTTGTGATGCAATTTTCAAAGTTTTGAAATTTTTATTTTTTTTTGGAAAAAAGGTTTTGCAACTTTTTATGCAATTTTAAAAAAAAATTACAAATGTTTTTGGTATTTTTATTTTTGCAAATATTTTTTGTGATTTTTGAAAGCAAAAGATTTTGGCTAATAATAGGTACAAAAATTTACATGGGGATGCATCTTATATTTACAAGAGTTGGTTTTTAAGAATTTACAAGGGATATGTGGTTATTATTGCATATATATACAATTGATAAAGAATTTTAGTGTGATGTATATAATCCTCAAAGTTATTTGAAAATGATTTTACAAATAATTTTGAAAACTATAGTCCAAAATAATTTTTACACATATTTTTTACAAACAATTGAAAATAATTTTGCAAAGGTTTTTCAAATAATATATAGATTTTTGAAATAGTTTTGCAATCATTTCCAAACATTTACAAAAAGTTTTTCAAATATTTTTATTTCACATAAAGAAAAGAATTTTTTACAAACAAACTATTTTTAAAAAAGTTGAAAATATTGAAAAAACGTTTTCCAAATAGTTTTCAAAAGATTTTTCAAAAAAGATTTTCAAATTATTTTTTAAATATTTTGCAAAAAATATTTTTACCTGATTTATTAATGAGTAAATACAAAATAATTTTGAAGAATAATAAATATTTTTTATTAAGTGATTTTTTGAATTTTATACTATTTTATACAGTAATTTATATAGTATTTTAGACATAATTATTGAAAATACAAAAGTACGAGTTATGACTAAAGTATATACGAAGTATATACGACCCCCTATACTTAGCTTGAGCTATGTCCTCATAGATTAGAGAAAAAAGAGAAGACATAACTCGTACTAAGTATAGAAAAGTCTAAAGAATAAATAAATAAGAAATGAATGAATGAAAGAGAAATGAAATGAATGACAAGTCGATCGTCCCCCCTATACTTAGGATCAAATAATCCTAAAGTATAGCAGATTGTACACAAGGCAGGGAGGGTCAATGGTGGGAATGAACATATCGTACTCAGACTGTCCCCCCTATACTTAGGATAAGATATCCCTAAGTATAGACAAGAAGAGGAGACAGTGGAGTGGATCAAAGAATGAAAGAACTCGGGGTGCACACCCCCCTATACTTAGGACAAAGTACATCCTACAGAAGACTGACAAAAAAGGGATGACACCTTTTCTGGTAGAAAAAGAAAAATGAAAATGAAAAAAAGAAAAGAAGAAAAGACAGATGAAAATAGAAGAAAGATAGAAGAGAATGTACACATCACTCCCCCTATACTTAGGGTAAAAGAGCCCTAAGTATAGGCAACGGTAAGAGTGATGAAACAGAACGAAGAAAGAACACTCGGCTCATCTACCCCTCCATACTTAGGATAAAGTACATCCTAAGTAAGGCACACACGAAAATGGGATGGATGAGCGATACGGTGGATGGAGGGGGGGAAATGAATGCCAATATACAAGAGTATGGATGCACAAAGGTCAAGAAGGTAGAAAGCGGACCTTCTTGCGAGACCGCTGAGGTAAGGATCTGACAAGGTGTAGGTCGATATCGGGATCCTCAGCAACCGACCGATCAAGATCGGTCGAGGGAAGGTCCTCAGTGGTCTCAAAGCGGAAAGGCATAAACTGATCAATGGAAGTAGTGTGGTCTGGTTCGACCATGGGTGTCTCAACTAGGTCAAACTGAAAAGGAACGAACTCATCAGTGGAAGTAGTCAGGTCAGGTCCGTTCTTTGGATTCTTGTAGATATCAAGGTGAAAAGGGACGAACTCATCATAGGAAGAAGTAAGGTCAAATTTGTCCTGCGAAGTACTTAATAGGTCGTCATCATGATCAAAAGGCCAGAATTCATTTATAAAAGCAATCAAGTCAAATTCAGCCTCATTAGTCTCATCTGCCCTCTCCTCTAAAGTGTCAATGGTGTAAATCCCGTGGATGTCATCGACACAACACCAATCACAGGAAGAGGAAACTCCAAGGACTCTATGTTTTCCGAGTCTTCCTCCCTGAAGAGGAATTCTCGGGTCTCATCATCGATCAAAAAGAAAACCTCTCTAATACCAGCAGATAGGTCATAGGCCTCGGGGTCGGCTAACACAGACACGCTCTCATGGGATGCAGGTCTCTGGTCAGTGGTAGGTGTGGTGATCAACACATCGCTCTTGACATTAGAATGGAAGCGAATCTCTCCTAATCTATAATCAATAACAACTATCGTAGAGGTGAGAAAGGGCCATCCTAAGATGATTGGATAGTGCTCCACAGGGGTGGAGGTCTCCCCGGGCAATGCAATAAAGTCTGTAGTGAAGCCTATGCCCTGAATCAGAATGACAACTTTCTCAAGAATACCTTCAGCCTTTTTATTGATCCATCAAAAAATTGAACAATCATCCAGGTTTTCTTGAGAGGCCCAAGATGAGTAGACTGTACTAATGGGAAGGGTATTATATTAATATATGCACCTCCATCAAGGAGAGTGTTGTCACATGAATGGTAAGAGATGGTGCAACTCACAAGGGGTGTGACAGTGTTCCATTTCCTAGAGAATGGATGGCGGGTGATGGTGTGGGCAATGGCCATGGTCAAGATATGACACTCAGATCTGCTCCTCTGCTTTCTCTACTTGGATTGGGGAGCAGATAAATGGGTCATGGCCTGGCAAAGTAGGACATCAATGATCTCTTGAATGGTGTCCACCACTTCAGGTTCAATCAATATTTTTTTAAAACTTTTGAACCTCCTCCCTATAAGAGAGGAGATCGGAATCATCATCTACACAAGGACGACTAAGAGAAAACTATACACAGTCATCCTTGGGGTCAAAGGTAGGACATGGGGTGAGTGAATGTGTCGACAAGTGATCTGGCATGGGTGCCCTCTCCTCACAAAATGACTCAACAATGTGTCTCCTGAATTCTTTTTTGAATTTTTAAAATGTTCTCATTTTTTTGTACTTTGGGCAATTACAAGCTCTCATGGGAATCCTCAAATGAATCCATATCCTCAAATGATGGAGCGACATTTTGGCTCTTATTCAAAATAGTAATATCGTCAATCCTCGAATTCATATGCTCCATTAATTGAGTCAAGGTCTCAAGTGTGGACTCCATGAAAGGTGACTCCAACAGATTAGTCTTGGGTGGGTGATATGGAGGAAAATGTGAGGGTGGTCGTGGATAAAAGTTTGAGGACTGACACTTGTTGGACATGCGAGCCCACGGCGAGCCATTATGCAATAAATGTTATTGCAATTCACTCCTTAATCTGAAATAAAGAGTACATAATTTGCATAATAGGTCCCTTAGTACAATTAGGGTTATGTACCATGGCCATCTTAATGATCATACAACTGTTGATTCAATTATTGAATCATAGAGGCTGGTGCTTAAATGAATATCTAAAGAGTTAGATTGAGGACTCATCAAGCACCATCAAATGATTATTAAGAGATGATTTCTAGCCTGAGAAGGAGATGGCAATCCTTTCTCTAAAGGCTGATATCTGACCGACCTCTTGATGCAGGTCCTCTGCATAGGAATAGAGATTCGGAGGTGTCAGATTATTTAGGTCAAAGAGTTGACTTAACGAGATCGAGATAACCAAAGTCCTATATCGTATGCTGTCACGATACATGCACGCATCCTTTGACCGGAGACAGGTGTGTTACTATATGTTTGAGTATGTATATTTGGCAGACCAATAGGTTGATGACCTAATCAAGGTCTATACACCGGCGCGCTGGAGTGCATATAAGGACATATGAGTAATACGATCTCTCAAAGGGATCATACAGGTTCAGTTACTGAACTGGAAGACATGAGCTCACTCATGAGATATTGGGAAGAATCAAATTCCATGCGCATGGTCGTCTCGCTTTGGAAGCTTGACTGAATTTGTAGGTTTGATATATACTTTTGGAAAGTATATGATCAAGACCTAGGTATGATATATGCTTTTTGGAAAGTATATGATCGATACCGACTCCCAATGATCGAATGAGAAACTTACTGATAAAACCCTGAAGTAGACAGTGTAAACTTGATCTAATACTTCAGGTTTACTCAGAGTCTTCCAGTATGCAGGATGTACAGGTATTAGGAATACCTGAGGGTGATGTGATCATAAACGGTTGTATAACCATGACACTTCCATTCCTAGGGAGTGATGAAACGGGTCTGGATTTTAGTGACTCCTCTTAGTAGAGAAGTAATCTGATCTTAGTCCAAATGTTGGACATTAATCTGAATGTGATTCAGATTCAATGAGAAGATTAGATTTGTGGTCTTGATTTAATCAAGCATCTATGGGAGGCCCGAGATCTGGATTTGAGATGTGATCTCAATATCCATGTCACTATACGTGGAACAATACAATCGCCCTGTCCTTATCTCCAAGTATTCGCGGAGAAAGCGCATTATCCTTGAAAGAGTTCATGGATAATTCTATTGTTGATATATGTATCCGAGCATTGAGAAAATGGATAATTAAATGTGATTTAATTACCATGAATAATATGAATTCGATTCATATTATAAGGAGAGTTATCTTAGATAATTAAATGTGATTTGATTATCAAAGATGTAAATAATGTGAATGTGATTCATATTATTTGAGCACATGAGAATAAGTTACCAATATAATTAAATGTGATTTAATTATTATGGATAAGAATAATGTGGATAGTAATATCCAATTATTCATAATATATTATAAATGTGATTTATAATGTATGAGAGAGAGTTAAATATAATTTATATTAGTAGATTAATTATTAATGTGTATTGGATACACATTGTCTAATTAATTGAAAATATAAATTACATGTTGTTTTGGGTTGTGAATATGATTCACAATATTCCAATATCAATATTGCAATATTCCCAAATTTAATTGAGAATTATTTTGGTGAATAAAAATCCCAACAAATAGTTGTTGGAAAATAAGTAGAGAGAAAATCAAGGAGATGTGCAATCTCATGGGAATCCATGAGATTGCCCTCTAAAGGGGAAGGTTGATCTCCTTTGTATTTTATCTCCTTATTTGATTGATTTAATTTGGTATTAATATTTATTTGATTTATCAAATATATTTTATCAAAATTAAATCACAAGTTGTTGGTTTTTACCAACAATAATCTTGACCATTGGATTGACATAAATCAATCTCATCCATTGATTTTATATGTCACATGGATTGAGATCCATGGATCCCAAAACCTTATAAATAGAGAGGCATACCATGCTCTCTATTTTACACACAATGCTTGAGAAGCATCTCTCTCTCTCTCTCTTATCTCTACTCGACAGCCCTCTCTCTTCCTCTCATGGCCGTCCACCATGGATGCCATGGAGAAGTTCTCCATCGCCGTAGCATCGTCGTTATGCTGCCCGTTCGTCTGCTCGTGGATCTCCATCTCCTTCGGTGCGCCTCGCTCGTGAAGAAGACGTCGGATCTCGTGTGTCGAGATCAGGAGATCCGCCGCTTGGATCATCAACATGGATTGCGAGAAGCACGCGGTTCATCCCCGCGCTCGCAAGCGTCTCCTCCGTCGGATCGGACTTGAGACAGGAGGTCTCTTCGTTTAGAGACTTGATCGCAACCACGCTTCAAGAGGTAATCCTATTACTTGTTTGTGGTTTAGACGAGACGATCCGAGAAGTGTTCTTGGATCATGTGGTCTCGTCGTAATAAAATTTTTAAATTCCGCTGCATCGAGCAACTAGTGCGACTAGTCGCTCCTCGTCGTATTCGATACGACGCTCACGCTTCCGTGATGCGCTTGAGGATCTAACCATATCCTTCAAGTGGTATCAGAGCCTTAGGTCGACGGTTTCGAATATGATTCGCTAACCGAGGACGACTTGGGTTCGTTAAGGTCGCGAAAGTTTTCATCGCATTTGATTTCGCAGATCTGTTTTGTAAATAAATTCGGCACTGTTTAAATTGTTTAAACACGAAATTTAATACTTGGATTTTGTTCCCCATTAAATAAGGAAACCATAGGATCTGAGTTTGCGTAAATCGGATTTCGTATGCTCTAGATATGGTAGTTTTAATGAACATGTATTCACTGTTACGGGAACTGCGAATCTTAACGTAATTAAGGAGTTAATTACTATTTAGATACGCCTCGAAATGCGTGCAAATCACATAGGTTCTGTTGTAAATCAAGTTAGCAAACTATGGAAACTTACTTTGCTTAATTTGGATTTAAATTTATTGAGATATGCTAATTTTAGTAAGTAGGGGTCACTGCCGAAATTACTTTCCTAATCAAGAACCATGTGATTGTCAATTAATGAAATTAATTGTTAATTTCGAGAAATAATTATGGAAAATATTTGAGAAATATTGGAAGATGATTATTTCCTTAATTGACTTGGCCTCAACCAATTAATTAATTAGATTTGATCTAGATCATAATTGGAAACACGATCAACAAACTCCTTGCTTGAATAGGATTGGGAATTTGTCTAGCAAATTTCCTTATAATCAAAATTGTTTTGATTACTATATGGTATAATTTCGGTTGAAGAACCGATGATCATCTCAAGTACAAATTAATCAATTTGGCATTATCCTTTCCCGAGGCGGATATGGTGTCTAGTCGGGGATCGCTGGGGTAGCGGGTTGCAACGTATGCGGTCCGTCCCACTCCCGCCGGTACTGGCCATGACAGCGGGTAGGGCCGGGATAATGTCCGAGGGATTAAGATGTATTTTTCTAATTATTAAAATACGAATTAATACGTACTTTGAGAATAATACCATGTATATTCAAGTAAGATAATCAAGTTTGATCGATTGAATTGGATTGATAATTAATTTAATATGATTAAGTTAATTATGTCCAATTAAAATACTCTAATATGATTAGAGTTAATAATTCCCTTGGAAGAATTAATTGTATGAATGTGATTCATATTAATTAACTAAATTTGAATAAGAGATGGAGGATCACATAAGTGACATCCATGGTCTCCCGTCAAGGCGAAGGGTTTCGTCGCCAGATATTATATGTGGGAGACGCCTGTCCGAAGTGACAGCTCCTGCATATGATCCATTTGGATCGGGCTCGTCGCTTCTCGAAAGAGTAAGGACGTATGCGTAGTGACCCCAATATCGGGTCCTCATATTATTGGGGCGATATTGGATTGCGCATAGCGAGTTGTATTCCTGTTGACGGTTGGTTCAATTAATGGCGGGTCAACATCACCTTAGGGGTGGTGGGCCCGGGTGTTAAAGACCGAATTGGGAGATGCAAGTTGGACTTGCAAGGCGGAATGTGTTCCCGCTTCTTTTTATCCGAGTTGTAGGTTCTCATATTATTGGGATGCAACAAAGATAAGGAAGGAGATCCCAGATCTTGCTTGAGATATTATGGTAAGTATATATCTTACATTGAAAGTGATTAAGGGAATGAACTTTCATTGTTGACATGGCAAGACAACTTTGATATAAAATTCCTAAATCAAAGTAAATTATATATATATATATATATTTATGCAAATTTCTTATTTCAGATAATCCTTCATTAAATCCACTCAATATTATACTCAATAATAACCAGTAAAATATCGTGGATTGGACTCTATGATCCAGATATTGTATTTGCAATTGGACACACAATGTATGTGGTTGCAATATGCAAGTTTCCTCATAATAATGAGAAGTGATAATTAAATAGACAATAGGACTAAAACCCTAGGGTTTGTATGTCTCTATAAGTCTTGATCTCATCGAATGTACTTTGGAAGTGACATGTCAATGATGATCGTAATTATCAAATAATCCTTTTAAAATCAATAAAGATTTTCTGGCATACATATGTGCTCTTGACATTTAATCATGAATGATATGGTTCTCTACATCATGTAGAATAGTAGCTCTATAAGAGATGATGTATTCAAATTGTTTGAGTACCTACCTGAACCTATGTTTTAAGAGTTTTAAATGGATGTAGATGATGAGTGTCATCATTCTACTGTCTATACTCTAGTCATTCATTAAGCTTCATAATATTCATATTGTATGAATTGGGTGAAGCATGTACAAATATCAAAATGCTCTTACACTAAATTCTTTTGAATTTAACATAAGAGATCCTTAGTCTTAAGCAATGGTTGCTTATAGATAAATGGAGCGCAGTGGAAGCATGGGTTGGACCCAAGTAAGAAGTATAATCAAAGAGTTGACTGTACTTCTGTGACTTCCATATGACATCCAAAGAGTTGGATGAATGCCAATACTGCAATATGTTGATGTGTTGATAGTATGACTATCAAGTCTATCTAGAATTCTTAGAGAAGGAATTGGATAGTACATCAGAATAATCTACATATAATCATTAAAATTGGCTTACTTATTTGATAAGGTAAAGTCTAATAATTGTATCTCAATCTTCTAATAACACTTGCAATTTGTTGCATATGTATTAGAATATTAGAAGTTTGATCTTAATGTTTATTGGTCATCCATGTTGAAAGTGATGCAAGTGTTGCAACAATTTCCATGAGATCAATAGACTTCATATTTTCAGTGGGAGCCCTTAGTCTTAGAGAATGTCTCTATGACCTAGATATTAGAATACACTCATTGTTTATTTCTAATCGTTGGATATAAACATGAATTCTGTAATAAATCTATCATAAAGAGTTATGATGAAGATATTTCAGATAGTAATCTAAAATCTAGTGGACTCTACATAATTAGAAAATTAATGAATGGTTCATTAAGATTTCTAATACTGAAAATTAAAGCTTTAAAGATCAATAGGAGGATAAAGATCATTTAACAAAGATCTGGCATCAAGTTTTGGACACATGTCTGTTGATGAGATCAATGGACTAGTAAGACATGAAACTTTAGATTGTCTAAAGATTCTAATCTCACATACTTGTGAATATTATATTCAAAGTAAAAATGTCCACTACACCCTTCTTTGTGATAGGTGTAAGATGTTAAGGTATTCAAGATCTCATACATATTGATGTATGTAAATCATCTATATCAGAATAAACATTATGGATATGTGATATCTATTAGTGATTATTTGTGATATGAGATTTCTTCTCTTCACTTAGAAAACTTTGAAATGTTCAAAGATTTTACAATTTTGGTTTAGAATCAAAGTTTGAAGGAAGATGAAATGAATTTGATCTAACCAAGGTAGCCTGTACCTATTAGACGAATTCAAGAAATTTCTTATGGAGATATGAATATCATTCCTATCTCAAACCTCCTAATGAACCTGAACTCAATGGAGTTGTAGGGAGATACAATTGATCATGTGTGACATGATTTAATCAATGATTAATCCTAGCATAATTATCTCTTAGTTTCCAAGGTATATATGTAGTAAAGACTACATTATATACTTAATAAGGTTCCATGCATATAAGCTGGAATCTAGCACTAGAGAGTGCTACTTCATTAGGAAAATAAAGGATGGTATTGTATACCTACTTTATGACCTTGAGATTCTTAAAGGATCTCATCTCTGAGAATGTGATTCTTAGAGGATGACTCTCTTAAGAATCAAGATAAAATGAAGTAAAAGAACTCATTTAATCTTAAGAAGATAATGAGGCTCCTGAAATCGGAAACTAAAAGAATAATTGAAGATGAAACACTAATACTTCTTCAAATAAGTTTGAGGATGTATTCCATGTGAAAATGATTGGACTTCATGTGATGAAGCTCCTGAGGATCATGACATGGATAAATGGATGTTAGCAATAAAAAGTCTAATGTAGACTTCATATACAAGTGTTGTATATGGACCCTCGAGGATCCACCTATATGGGTAAGACCCATTAAGGTCTAAATGGATCTTCAATAGAAAGAGGGAACCTGATGAGAAGGTAGAGACCTTCAAAGCACGGTTCGTAGCCATGAGCTACACACCGAAGAGAAGACATCGCCTGCGATGAGACTTGCTCTCCAGTGACCTTGCTTTGACCCATCAGAATATTGCTAACTATAGCTACACAACTTGACTATGACATCTTCATGATGTGAGTCAAGATTGCATTCCTCTATGATTACCTCTCTTAGGATGTTCATATGAACTAGCCCCAGGGCTTCGTGGTTGAGGAAAGCAAGGTGTGCAAGCTAAAGAACTCCATCTTTGGACTCAAATAAGCTTCTTGTAGTTGGAACATAAGATCTGATGAAATTATAAATGTTATGATTTCAGATAAAATCTTGATGAACCATGTGAAGCTTAGTGGGAGTGCCATTGTGTTCATCATGCTAAATGTAGATAATATCCTAATCATTTGGAATGATCTAAGGATGATACTAGTAAGTGTTTTATAATTTGGTTGTTCCATACTTTGAGATATGATCTCAAGGATACCTCTTAGATCTTAGTTCTGAAGTCGTTCAGAAGCAAAGAGAAGAGGGTATTGGGACCGTCACATTAGTAATACACCTTGGACTTATTCCATTTTTAGAAAATTCCAAGAAAGGCTTCCTTCCCTTAAGATGTGGTAGTGACCTGTCTAAAGGGATAGCACCTCAAAGAGTTGAGGAAGTGATTGCTAGAACTGCTTGCACTTGTGCATCAATTATGAGAAGCTGGGTATATGCTAGATGTGTACAAGAGCCAGATGTCTGCCATGCAGTGGGAGTAGTAAACTGTTACTAATCCTGCTATGGAGATAAAACACTTGATTGCAGTAATAATAATATCTTCAAAGATGATAAAACTTAGAGATAGTGATCTCAAAGTCTTATCTTCAAAAGTTTAAGATCTTGTAGATAGTGATCTATAAGGGTCTTGACTGCAGATACCTTATGAGATAGAGATCTCCAGGAATGAAGGTATTCTAATAAGGTTTATGGGAATACTGGTTATGATAATTAATAAGATGCAGTGTCAATGACACTATAACCGACAAAATTGAGTATTGGTTGCATATGATGCAACATTCGCATTGGATGCAAGCACTGTTACTAGGAGATATGCAAGTGCCGTAAAAGGACTTGGCGTAGTCTCTTGGGAACGGAGTGACTGATCAGCTTACCTAGCTATTTTCTAAATAGCCTATGATTGTCACATGAGTGTGGGTTTAAATGATTAGCCCATTAATGGCTCTTTGGGCTAGTGGGAGATTGTTGGACATGCGAGCCCACGGCGAGCCATTATGCAATAAATGTTATTGCAATTCACTCCTTAATCTGAAATAAAGAGTACATAATTTGCATAATAGGTCCCTTAGTACAATTAGGGTTATGTACCATGGCCATCTTAATGATCATACAACTGTTGATTCAATTATTGAATCATAGAGGCTGGTGCTTAGATGAATATCTAAAGAGTTAGATTGAGGACTCATCAAGCACCATCAAATGATTATTAAGAGATGATTTCTAGCCTGAGAAGGAGATGGCAATCCTTTCTCTAAAGGCTGATATCTGACCGACCTCTTGATGCAGGTCCTCTGCATAGGAATAGAGATTCGGAGGTGTCAGATTAGTTAGGTCAAAGAGTTGACTTAACGAGATCGAGATAACCAAAGTCCTATATCGTATGCTGTCACGATACAGGCACGCATCCTCTGACCGGAGACAGATGTGTTACTATATGTTTGAGTATGTACATTTGGCAGACCAATAGGTTGATGACCTAATCAAGGTCTATACACCGGCGCGCTGGTGTGCATATAAGGACATATGAGTAATATGATCTCTCAAAGGGATCATACAGGTTCAGTTACTGAACCGGAAGACATGAGCTCACTCATGAGATATTGGGAAGAATCAAATTCCATGCGCATGGTCGTCTCGCTTTGGAAGCTTGACTGAATTTGTAGGTTTGATATATACTTTTGGAAAGTATATGATCAAGACCTAGGTATGATATATGCTTTTTGGAAAGTATATGATCGATACCGACTCCCAATGATCGAATGAGAAACTTACTGATAAAACCCTGAAGTAGACAGTGTAAAGTTGATCTAATACTTCGGGTTTACTCAGAGTCTTCCAGTATGCAGGATGTATAGGTATTAGGAATACCTGAGGGTGATGTGATCATAAACAGTTGTATAACCATGACGCTTTCATTCCTAGGGAGTGATGAAACGGGTCTGGATTTTAGTGACTCCTCTTAGTAGAGAAGTAATCTGATCTTAGTCCAAATGTTGGACATTAATCTGAATGTGATTCAGATTCAATGAGAAGATTAGATTTGCGGTCTTGATTTAATCAAGCATCTATGGGAGGCCCGAGATCTGGATTTGAGATGTGATCTCAATATCCATGTCACTATACATGGAACAATACAATCGCCCTGTCCTTATCTCCAAGTATTCGCGGAGAAAGCGCATTATCCTTGAAAGAGTTCATGGATAATTCTATTGTTGATATATGTATCCGAGCATTGAGAAAATGGATAATTAAATGTGATTTAATTACCATGAAAAATATGAATTTGATTCATATTATAAGGAGAGTTATCTTAGATAATTAAATGTGATTTGATTATCAAAGATGTAAATAATGTGAATGTGATTCATATTATTTGAGCACATGAGAATAAGTTATCCAATATAATTAAATGTGATTTAATTATTATGGATAAGAATAATGTGGATAGTAATATCCAATTATTCATAATATATTATAAATGTGATTTATAATGTATTAGAGAGAGTTAAATATAATTTATATTAGTAGATTAATTATTAATGTGTATTGGATACACATTGTCTAATTAATTGAAAATATAAATTACATGTTGTTTTGGGTTGTGAATATGATTCACAATATTCCAATGTCAAGATTGCAATATTCCCAAATTTAATTGAGAATTATTTTGGTGAATAAAAATCCCAACAAATAGTTGTTGGAAAATAAGTAGAGATAAAATCAAGGAGATGTGCAATCTCATGGGAATCCATGAGATTGCCCTCTAAAGGGGAAGGTTGATCTCCTTTGTATTTTCTCTCCTTATTTGATTGATTTAATTTGGTATTAATATTTATTTGATTTATCAAATATATTTTATCAAAATTAAATCACAAGTTGTTGGTTTTTACCAACAATAATCTTGACCATTGGATTGACATAAATCAATCTCATCCATTGATTTTATATGTCACATGGATTGAGATCCATGGATCCCAAAACCCTATAAATAGAGAGGCATACCATGCTCTCTATTTTACACACAATGCTTGAGAAGCATCTCTCTCTCTTATCTCTACTCGACATCCCTCTCTCTTCCTCTCATGGCCGTCCACCATGGATGCCATGGAGAAGTTCTCCATCGTCGTAGCATCGTCGTTATGTTGTCCGTTCGTCTGCTCGTGGATCTCCGTCTCCTTCGGTGCGCCTCGCTCGTGAAGAAGACGTCGGATCTCGTGTGTCGAGATCAGGAGATCCGCCGCTTGGATCATCAACATGGATTGCGAGAAGCACGCGGTTCATCCCCGCGCTCGCAAGCGTCTCCTCCGTCAGATCGGACTTGAGACAGGAGGTCTCTTCGTTTAGAGACTTGGTCGCAACCACGCTTCAAGAGGTAATCCTATTACTTGTTTGTGGTTTAGACGAGACGATCCGAGAAGTGTTCTTGGATCATGTGGTCTCGTCGTAATAAAATTTTTAAATTCCGCTGCATCGAGCAACTAGTGCGACTAGTCGCTCCTCGTCGTATTCGATACGACGCTCACGCTTCCGTGATGCGCTTGAGGATATAACCATATCCTTCAACACTGTGGCCGGGGCAGATGTGTATAAAAAGGAAAATCAGGAGCAAAGTAATCTTAGAAGAATAAAGGTGGATCGGTTGGAGGGTATGAGGAATCTGCAAAGTTCAGATAAAATTCACTCCAGTCAGCCATCTTTGAAACAAAAGAAAAAATGATTGGGAGAGCATGATGGTCAAATTATGTGTGAGAAGAAAGGTGCAAATGCGTGGAAGGATCAAGTATACAAAAAAACAATCACAAACAATATAAACAAAACAAACACAACCCCTCAAATCACCTACTCAACTCAGTAAGGACTGTAAAAGTGTGGTCTTTTATCTTATCGATTTTTAGAGTTAGGTGAGAATCACAAAAATTGTGCAAACACTTAGGGGCCTGGGATTTTGGCACTGATCCTTAGTGAGCACGTGAGCAAGTAAAAGAGAAGACAATGAGGGGATTACTCACCACAAGACAAAGATTTTTCTTTTTGGTTGATTTTAAGGCCGAGTAATATTAGGAGTCCCAGTTTTATTGATTATCATTTTTTGGATGTTTAATAAAAATGCACGAGCCTAATGAGGGATCAATTCTTTTTAGCTCCTAAGTGGTCAAAATCAAAGGGAGAGAGGCGGAAAAGAAATGCAAGCTACAAATCGATGATGAATGCTAAAATGTAAATGCTCGCCTTACCTCCATCTCTCTACAGGCAAGGGTGCCAAGCAGAATTGAAATCTATCTATATGCAAATACAAGCCAAAGAAATCACCCTATATGAGAATATACTATTATCGTGAAGAACAATATGCTAATCACCTAGAATAGAACCAAAGGGTCCGGTCTTGGAGCCTCCTCGATGCCCACCACAGTGGGTCCTACAAGCGTCTTATGGAAAGCTCTCGCGGTGCATGGTTCTGAGACTAAGTGGAGAGCAATTCAAAATTTTACTACGTCCAAATGGGATTATAGGTGCATGCAAATGTATTAGGTATTTAGCCTTAATCTATCGTCAAGCAATCCTAAGCTAAGGCTCAATCACACAAAATAAAGAAAACAAAATCATGAAATAAAATAAAAGAAGGACGATAAAAATGTGAGAAAATCGACAAAGCCCCTAAGGGAACAATCCCTTGGGCAGTGGACCTCGTAAGATGTGGTAGAGTGTCGTGAGAGTCCTGAATTACATTTATTATATCTCTCTCTCATTTCAAATTACAAAATCAAATAACTAATAAAATGTACAAAAATTCCATCTTCAAAATTTCTCCAAGTCCTTCTTTGATGCTATGTCAGAAAGTCTCCTCACGTGGGTGCGCAGGTGCTCCCAAAAAGGGCCTCCCTCGATCTGTGGTACCTCGCAGCAAAATCAATAAAGAGAGAGGTTAGACAACAAAACAATAATATCAAATGAATAGAAAATAAATAAAACATAAATAAAGACAAAGAAGACATGGTCAGATAAAACCAATCTATGTGCAGTTGCTCCCCAAAAGCGGTGCCATTTGTTGAAGAGGATTTTACGAGGGTCTAGAAATCTCACAAGGCGAGAAATCCAGTCGGTGTAGTAACTGCTCACTAAACACAACTTCAGACAACAATTAACCCTCAATAAGAATTAAGCAGTGAAAACCAAAACAAATGTGGAGTTAAAATTTATTATAACTCTACAAGAAAGGTGCAGATAGGTGCTAGTATGTGTAGAGGTCGAACTCAGGGAGCAAAACTGGATAGAATGTGAAATCAAATGCAAAGAATGTGATGTGTGATCTTCTTGTCTATTTTTTATGTGGTTGAAGTAAGTTTTTAATTTTATATATTTTTTATCTTTTTGTTTTTATAATTTTTAAGGAATTTTAGTTTCTGATTTCTATTTCTTTTTTATATTTTTAGATTTTTATATTCCTTTTTTCTTTTAAATATCTAATACAATATATATATAAGACTATATATATAATATAGGCTATTGTAATCATAAATACAACTAAAAATACTCATAGTACAGTAAATAAAGCATTTTTTGCTTTTAAATATTTTTCTACTATTTTGTAATTTTGCAATTTTTTATGGATTTTTAAAGTAAAAAAATATCCCAAATCAAGGATTTAATAAATAGGTCGAAATTGAAATGAAGAGGAAAAATATCAAATGATGTCCAAATTCCTTCAAATTAATTTTAATAGATAGATAATAATATAATAAAATTCAGAGATAGAAATTTTTTTTTGGATTTTTTTTGAAATTTTTAATATTTTAATACTGGATTTTAGAGCTTTTAAATTTTTATTTATTTTCATTTATATTCTTAAGGTTTTTAGGTTTTGGAGTTAGAAAATAAATAAATAAACACAATATGTTTTTTTGGAGATTTTCAAGACAATTTTGTATTTTTTTGGTATTTTCTAAGTCAAATAGGGAAATTCGCTCTATTTTTTTATTTTAATAAATATAAATATAGGATAAATTACCTTAATAAAAATATATGTGATAGATAATAATATAAGGTATTTATCCTAATTTTGTACGAATTTTTAGAGCAAGAAACTATTTTTAATAACAGAAATTCTACAAAAAGAAAATGCAACCTAGTTAGGGACTATTTGCAATTAGTTGAAAGTTTCATACCAAACAAAAACCCTAAAGCAAAATCCAGGGGTTAAAGCACAAATTTTCCAGATAAATAAACTATTTTCGTACCTGGCATGGGTATAAATTTAATTATCAAAAAATACGTGAGCCAAGTTGCAATTTGTCCACAAAATTTAACACTATATATGCGATTTTAAGGACTAAATGTAAATACAAAAATCCATGAGGGTCCCTCTGCAAAATACCCGCAACTCACGTGCACAGGCACGTGAGGTGACGTGGTGAGGGACTGTGAGGAATAAAAGTAAAGCTAGGGGTCTAAAAATAAATATTAGAAAATTAATATAACAAGCGAGGAATGTTTATAAACTAAATAATAAATACAAAAACTAAGGCTGCAAAAGTACTAAAGTACCCCAACGAGGTGCGGGTCGATGGTCGAGATGTGGCCACTTAAACATGTGTCGCTCCCAACGCATGTTGTGAGGGTTCACTGATCAGTTGTACAGATTAGATTGCCTGAGGGAGATCGGCGGTCCACGGCTCTGTTTATTCAATGGTCATTGTGCTCCAGGAAGAACAAGGTTGGATCAAACATCGGAGGAGGGTGGAGGACGAATTGACGAAGAACTCGCCTGGGACGAGTTTGAATCGGGTGTATCCTCCTCCGACCTCCCACGACACCACTGAGGCTCTCTGCACGTTCCTGCTCCTCCGACGAATCCTCCATGCGGCCCAAATGGCTCCATGGATCATTGTTAGGTCCTTGAAGGTCGATGGTCTTCCAACAGACCTGGGGAAACTCCCCTTGGCAAAAGCGAGGCTCAGACACCTCCTCCAGGTCCTGCGAACAAGATAGCAAACACATCAGCACAGAACAACAAGGACCTGGCTATTATTGGCGGTAGTAGTCGTGTCGTGGAGTGGTCGGAGCTAAAGAGCTCCGGTGATGCTTTTAGATTTAATCCTAAGATAAAATTGATGATTAAAATGCAAAACAAAGCACGAAAATTGAAAGATAAGGTTACAGCTATCTAAAGAGTTAAAGAAAATCTAGCCTCGATTGGCTAGAAGTTAGGAGTCAGAACCTCGACGGCCAGATGGCCGGAGGTGGTGGAGATCAACCCCTACCTCAGGCAGGGCCAAGTCCCTGTCACAAACATCAACCCTCTAGGCACAGAAGAAAGGGAGAAAGACCGGTGGAGGAGACTCCAAAATTGGAGGAAGGTCGGGTAGGAGGTTATGCACAGGAGGGTGGAGGCGAGGTGTTCAAGGACAAATCACGGGTGAGGGAAGAAGATCTGGCACATGAGGCGTGGATCTAGGATGTACAGGGCAGGAATCTTGTGAAGGGTCAAATCACTCTCGAGCCACGAATCGATGGGAAGAAAATTGAGAAGTAAGGGAGGTACTCGATTCTGACAAGGCTAGGGAGGTGAGTCAGAGTTGACTAGAGTCAACTCCCGAAGCCACCTAGTTGGTCCATGTGGACCAACCATGAAAAACTAGCCCAAAAATAATTGGAAATTGATTAATAAATAATAAATGATTTTATTAATTTAAGTTATAAAATAAAAATTGTTTATTATTTTCTACAACATTTTATTATGATTTTTATTTATTTTTGAACTTTTTATTTACAAGTTTTTTTAGGTTTTAATTATAGGTATATTTATCTATATATATTATGTATTTTATTTTTATTTTGTATTTTTATTTTATTATTTTATTTTATATATTTACAACTTATTTTTATATACTTAAATATATTGTTATTTTATTTTTCTGATGTAATTTTTATACTTAAATAAATAGGGTTATAAATATATAAGTATAAGCATTTCATCTATTTATTCTATATACATATTTTATTTTAATGTCTTATTTATGGATATATTCCAGTTTTAATACGTACATATATTATAAATAATATTTACAAAATTATAAAAATATAAAATTATAAATATATAAAATTATAAAAAATAATAAAGAATATATAACATTGATATTTTATATATGTATATAGTATAATAGGGGTCCAAAATCTAACTTTCACATACTAACTCCAAAAAATATGAAACTTCTTCATTAAATATATTATTAAAAGTTATATATAATTAAAGTTGAGTTTGGTACATTTTGAATTTTATTTGGGAGATGTGGGTCTGTGAAGTTTGGATTTTATGATTTCATTTTGTGTGTAAAAAGTCCATTGTATATTATTTTTACATGAAATCAATTTTGTATTTTATGTATATTTTTATTTACAACTTTCATATACAAAGTTTCTTTATTTGATGAATAAATAATAAAGAATAAAATAGGTCCCAAAAGAACTTATTAGTAAATAAAAGAACGCAATTTTAATGTGATTTTTGGCCCTTATCTCCCCCTATTTTATTCATTGTCGACCTAATCAATTCTTGACTTGATTCTGGGATATATGATCATAAAATATTTATCTTTGGTATTTTTTTCTTTTTCTTTTCTTTCTTTATTCCATAACTTTGGCATTAAAAATAATATTTTATACACTATTTATACAACAAAGAATGAATGTTAAATTGTACAAATTAATGTTATTTACCAGCATTAGCTAGGGTTTTTAAGGTCAAAATGATAGAATAAAGGTGAAGAAATGGGTTTTCATCACCTCCTGCAAGTCAGTATGCTTTTAAGACTAAGATTGCAGAAAAAATAAGTAATAAGTAAGAAATAAATAACATAAATAATGTCATGCTTCCAAAATTGAAGAGACACTCTTCTTGTTCTCATTGGAATATATCTGACAGATGTTATGGTTTATCCATTTATTCATAATGGTGAAACTGATCTGTCAATGATAACAAGTTAATTGTATTATCAATGTATGTAATAGTGTCTTTGATCTTCTTCAATGAAAATTTTCGCTTGTGTTGGGATCCTGACGATGAGACACTTTCAGTGAGTTCTACATTACATATCTTTGATCACGTTGGATTTTCTACTCAGTTAGATTTCGAGAAAAGTTAGATTTTTACACTTTGTCTCCTTCAAGGGTTGCATAGAAGATATACATCGATTGACCATAGGACGATAATATCTATCATAGGCTTTCTAAAAAGTGTAAATTGATATTATAAAATTTATATAAGATTATCAAAATAGGATGACTACCACTGAAATTCCTTTTACCCTGTGTCTCCAAATTTATCATGTGCAAACTTGTATCACTCTTTTGAAATCTCATATATATTTATATATGCACTAGCTCGCCGATTCATGAACCTTTTCATGCCATCAACCAGATGGTCTAATAGTCAAAAAATGATTGCCCGTCTCATGATAGTCTATGAGGCGGAGCTTCAAATATTTTGATCTTGTCAATTTAACTCTTAAACTTAACTAATACAACAATTATAACTCTCTATACCTATGCATATGACTTACATCAAGAGTATTAGTCAATCCTCAGTTTACAGTCAAGATTTTCATTTCTTCTCAGATAGGAGATCGCATCGATGAATAACATTATGATGTTAGTACCCTCTATTAAACTCTTTAGATCATCAACTAGACATCGGTTATTTTGTTCTTGTTCTTTCCATCATTATGAGATATCCGAAGTGGACAAGTTATGTAATTTTAGTCATACAAAGGGACCATATTATGCATGCAAACTTAAATAGCTTTTAGTTTATGCATGGAATGATACAAGTGCAATAACATTTATTGCTAAATGATGCATCGGGTACTTATATGTCTAACAATAGTTTGTTGCAAGATGCATGAAGGTAGCTCTGTGAGAAAACATGCACTCAAAATGTTTGGATACTTATCTAAGCTTGAAAACTTGGGAGATGTAGTTTCAATTCCCATAATGACTTGAAAGATATGAATGTTGAGTTACTTTCTACTTCAAAGTTCAAAATGAGAATGTGATCATAAGGAGAGTCATGCCGGCTTCGCAATGCAAGGCCTTAACAGATTTCAATTATATTTCCTTAAATCCAAGAAAAGAAATTAGGAGAATTTTGCTAAAATTTCACCAAAATGGTTGGAAATTATGGAAATGAATGTGGTTTCTTCTCAAATATTAATGTTTTTAATATGCTTAAAACAATAAATAGGATATCAGTACAAACTTGTTTGTAAAATAGATGCATAAATATAGGTTATAATAGTATTATGTCATGATCATCACATATGTTGATACGTAATAGTAGTTGCTTTCAGAATTGGCTTATAAACTATAAGCAAAAGCCATGGTCCTCTTCAACAAGAATGGAGTGGCACATGCAATAACAATAAAACAAAACATACAAGCATACATGCATGCATAGATACATATGCATGCATATGCATACATATATACATACATATCAAAATAAAGAAAGAACAAAAGTATGATATAGATTAAAACATGAATTTAAGTTTTGAATATTGAGTTTACCTTAGACCCAAAATTTTAGAATTAAGTAAAGAAGCATGTTTACACAATATAAAGTTCTCTAAAAACATGTCACATCCGTGAAGAAATGGATGAAATTTGCCCAAATTTGCAAATTTCAATGAAAACAAGGGCTACGTTCTCTTATTTTTATTGTTTTGAGGAAACGATGCATAATTTAGTGAAATTTCATTGATGTTTCACTAAAATCTTGGGAAAAAATAAGGTAGCATTATGATTCTGTTGGCATGAAGAAATAGAACTTTTAGCTGAATTCGATCCAATTTCATCAAGATTTAAGGTCATGCTACACTAGTTGCACCCCTCTCAGGCCCTCCAATGTGATCCTACCGAGTATATGATGTTATATCATAAGATGACAGCTATGCCTTCTCACTCATATCGAGTCTTTGAGGCTCTCAGAATCTAACATGCGACTAGGCTAGAACCTTATGAATTAGACCGTGATGTATCCACAGAGTCCTATAATCCTACTAGGAATTCCTAGACTGAAAGCGCCCCTCGCTCATAATGACAGGCCCCTGTGTAAAGCAATTGTGCGATCATCTTCTCTCTATGTCAGAGAACTAGCATCCTTTCCTTTAGTCGGGCGATGCGGGGAGCAGCTAGGCCAAAGGGAAGCACGAATAAAAGCAAGTTTGTTGGAAGGGTTATGTCTAGAATAATAAGAAGAAAAATCAAGGAATTGGCTAAGCTTCTACTACGTCCAAATATCTAACATCAAAGATGACAGATGTGATGACAGATGTATACCACTATTGCAACTGAGACACTAGAAGAACCATCTCGATTATTAGACGTCCACTGATAAGGGAAAAGGTAAACAACCAGAAGATAAAACATATATTTCTATCATTGAAATCAACTGGCTTATTGGACGAGAAAGTTATTGCATTGTTGATTTATGGTGCATATGTTTGTGTTTTCAATAGTTGCATTAATTAAGGAGACCGAAAAGCTTGAGCAAAAAAAGATAATCATCTAGATGGGATCTAATGTAATTGTTGCAATGATTTCCACTGAAATTTGCATATTATTACTTTTCAGCATAAGACTCCTTTGTCTTAGATAATGTCTCTATGTTTCAGATATTAGAAGGTGCTTATTATATTTTTCTAAGCTAGTTAAATATGGATTCTCGTTTCTATTATGTGAAATATTATCAGAAATCGTTATGGTAGATTTATTTCAAATATTTTCCAGCATCTAGTTCACTATATGAGATAGATCTAAATAATTGTATCATGAATGTTTCTAGTACTAGAAATCAAATCCTTGACATACCACTAGTAAAAAAATATATCTTTAGATTTTTTTTTTGAAAGTTCAACAGGGAAAATATGTAGGCATAGGGCACCTTTCTCAAGAAAAAGCTTGAGATGAGAAGGTATTCTAAATCTTGTACATAGTAATGTATGTGTGCATTTAGTATTGTAACTCATAATGTACATCAATGTTACGTAGCATTTATTGATGATCATTCATAGTTCGTGTTCGCCTTCCTATTACGTCACAAGTCAAAAATATTTGAAAAGTTCAAAAATTCGTGACTTTGGTTAATAACCAAAGAAGAAAGAAGATAAAAAGAATTCCATCCGATCGAGGTAGAAAATACCTCCTAGATTAATTCAATGGATATCTGAGCGTAGAGGGGAATGGTAAGACAGCTAGTGAAGAAGAAGTCGGTAAAACAATAGCGGAAAAGAAGAGAGCAAAAGCACACCGTAGATCCGCGAAGAAGAGAGACCACAAAGACTTACCCCGTCATTCATCAGAGTCACCACTTCGCTCCATGCCGTGCTACTTCTCAACCACCAGACCTTTGTAGTATTCATATTTACATATAATACTTCTAAACTTGTGCATTCACCCTTGTTGTGAACTACCACGGTGTAAATTTAGACGTATAATAGGGCGTCATGTGAATATAATGGGCAATTCTGTAAACATGACAGATACACGGGCACTTCATAGTTCATACACATGCAGCTGTAAAATTAATGTATCCATGTACGCGCTAGCAGCCAACCTCTCGTTTTGAGATTTCAAATGCTAAGACTTTGATGTCTACGAAGGCCAGAGGCTTCGCTTGATGGGTAGGTGGGGAAGGAAGGGTGCAATGGCATGCCTCTTTTTTTTTTTTTTTTTTAGAGGTTTTTGCTGCAAAACCCGTAAAAAAACAGCTAGTTTTTTTTTTGAAAGTTTTTCACTATAAGCTGTATCCAAAAAATACAAAAGTTGGGCAAAAGCCCAGTTTACATATGTATGTGTAAAAGGCGGCCCAGAGATTAACAAAAATCTGGGGCAAGGCAAAACAAGAAAGAGCAGCAATCCCAGAGGAGACAAAAATCTGGGGCTAACTCTGATTCGGACTTTTGTCTATGCGAGAAACCACATTTGCAATGATGTAACTAGCAGGAGCAAGACGGCCAGAAGTCCACCGGTTGTTCCTTTCTCTCCAAATCTCCCAGCAAACAGCAGCAAGCGCGAAACAAAGACGGCTACCAACCGCCGAATTGCTCGAGTTCAAAATCCAGTCCAAGGATTCGGGCAAGCTCCTTGGGATATATGCGGAATGGGAAATAGCTTTACATATAGAGGACCAGATTTCCCATGAGAAATTGCAATCAAAGAAAAGGTGAGCATGGGACTCCAAAGCCGCATTACACAGATAACAAGGCATATGAGCAGCGACGCCATGCCTAGAAAGGCGATCAGTGGTAGGCAGGCGACCGAGAATAGCACGATAAAGAGTGCAGCAGTGCTTGGGAATGCCTCCCTTGTGCCAAACCACTGCCGCCCAAGGGACAGGGGCATGTCTTGGGCGAGACAGATCAACCGCTGCAGCAAAAGAGAACTTGGACCCCACCGGCAACCAAACATATGGCGGGGAAGAGCCAGAAACAGCGGCACGAAGGCGAGGTCTAGATGAGAGCATACGCCTCCAGATAGGTGAGGCAAAGGAGGAGCAATTCACCTCAAAAAACCCAGAAGAGGCGATGTATTTAGAGCACATAAATTCAGCCCACAAAGATGGTCCACGGCAGAGAACCTTCCAAGACCACGAGACTGACATGGCTTCCATTAAAGTATTCACCGATCTGAGGCCCAGGCCCCCCTCCGCCTTCGGGAGGCAGAGAGTTTCCCAAGCATGCCTCTTTTCTTCCATGAACAGGTTGCAAAATTAGCTACTTGCTGACATCCAGATAGGCATATATAGCTCAGTCTCCTTTCATGAACATGTGACAAAAGGGGCACAACCATCCAACTTATGAGCAGTAAAAAGAAAGAACAATCCACCCATCAGAGGCGTACTACATAAACATGTTCATTGATCATGAACTTTTTAATGGGTTTCTCCCGAGAAAAAATAGCCACTAGTACCACCAAAAGGATAGAAAAGAGACAAATACCGAAGCAAATTGACAGCCTCTCCACCTTGATATCTGCGAAATGGCTCCTCCACTTGGGAAGAGATGACGTTGACCACCTGGGAATGAGCTGCCCACTACGCATTATTAAGAAAAGGCCAAAACCACATAGTGGTCAAATTAGTTTTTAAATGACCCCTAAAAAGGTAAGAGATGGGTGTTTAGCAGGTATTTACCACCTCCAAGACAAATGGAGTGCACATCCCACCACCAAAAGCCAAGGAAGATGACAAGAACATTTAAAAGGAAATATTTACAGATTAAGCCAACATGACAGAAAGCAAGGAGTAGAGCAAAGAACAATCACATTGTCAATCACCACCATTATTCCCATTTACAACCACAACTATACCAATTCCTTACCAGTATACCAAAAACAAAAAAATTCCCCATGGAATCATGTAAGTGCAAAAGAGTAGCAGAAAACACATAAAAAAATCACTAGCTGAAGCTGGCTGGCTACCTCGGCTTCGCCGAGAGCGAACGAGATGGATGGAGAGGTCGGGTGGACGGCGGAGGTGGCAGGACCATCGAATGCGAGAGCGTTACCATGTCGACCATAGAAGGTGTCTGGTAGGACTGGAGAAGCCTCGAGTTGTCTGTCGAATCCCCCCTCGCGGTTGCTCTCTGCCAGGAATGAGAGCTCAGCCCAGAGAGTATGTAAGCACGTCCCGACAGCTCGTACCGCTGCCGGCTCGCCATCCTCTCCTGCATCTCCTTCAGCTCTGCGTCTAATGCAGCACATAGCCTGTCTCCTGATTGTGCCGACAACGTCTCCGACAGCATCTGCCTGCAGTTCTCCAGTATGGATACCGCTTCGGATAAGGAATTCCTGTCAGCAGAGGATCTTGCTTCAGCCATGGCCTCGGCGGCTCGCAAACGGTTCCTCTGGCGGTCGACTTCGATAGAAACTGAGCGTGCAATGACAACCTCCGGCCTCCGGATCCGAACCTCTTCTGCTTCCACGTTCACGGTGTCCTTCGAGATGGAATCCTTGTATGCACACCTGACCTTAAGTAGCACAGTATCATCGCGTGCTTCGGACGCGGGAGGAACATTAACGTAGATCAGGAAGTCTCTCTCTTCATCGGCATACAAGTCCCCAACGTCGATAGAACCCCTCCTCTTACCCTCCGCCACCTCGCTCGTGTAGCTGCCGGATTTCATGGAACCAATATGCACGGATGGGTGCACACATTCAAGCTCGACATGAAGATCCTGAACCACAACACTGAGAAGCCCACCTATACACTGCGCGAATGCATCTTGAATTACACTCTCGGCCTCGATGAATGAAAACGTGCCTCCTGATGTCTCAGAGATCGAGTGCATCGAATCGGGGTCGTGATCGGACCCGAACCCAAATGCGTGGACTGGGACATGGTGGCCGGTTCTGCTGCGAATTGACGATGGGAGGAGGGATTTATAATCCGGACGTGAATGGTGAGAGCCGAGAGTTGTCATGGTGTAAGTGTCATGCCCATCAGAAAGCAGTATGATGCTGCAGACCGGGTTTCTCACCTTGCGTTCTTCGATCACCTTGGCACCTTTCCGGAGGCCTTCCGCAATGTTCGTGCCACCGCTGGATACCAGTGCGTTGACAGCTTGGAGAGCCTGCTGCTTCCCGGCCTCCGTCATGCGCCTGAGAGGGAACAGACGACGAGCAGCCGATGAGAAGGCGACGACGGCTAGCCGGTCGGACGGACCGAGACTCTGAATCACAAACCCCATAGCCCGTTTCAGAAGAGCCAGCTTGGTGCCAGCCATGCTGCCGCTGACATCAAGAATGGTCACAAGGTCAACCGGTGCGCGGGATGCCTGCAAAGCTAGCGAATTCGAAGATACATTCGTAGCAGAAATCTTAGAGTCCCTCAACGGAGCCTTCAGATGGACCAAGATCGCGAATTCTTCCTCTGAGGCGGATCGTTGTACAGCTGAAAATTCAGGCCATGTCGTGCAAGCTACCGCCTCAGTAGTTCGGCTATGTTCAGGGGCTTCAGTCGGCTCAGGTTGAGGATTGAGTGGCTCGTCGTCGTTAAATACACTGGGTTCGAAAGTATGGAGCACAGCATTATGGTGGTGCTGCCGGCCATAGGAATTAGCGCGTGGGACACGACGAGGAATGATCATGTGGCCTTCGTCCTGAATCCAGTTTACAGGATTGATTCTGTTGTCTCTTGCAGGAGGGGGGAGTTCAGAACGCGGCGGGGGCTGGAAGGGGACCTCCTTCCATTTCGCTCGGCAAACCGGACAGAGGTGATTCCCGTGCTTGACATTCGATGTGATGCACTGGAAATGGAAGGTATGTGAGCATTCCGCAGTGAACAGTGCATGGCCATGTCCGAGCTTCATCGTGCCCAAACAGATAGCACAGAGCCTCTGCAAAATTGAACATACACAATCAACATGTGTAACTATCAGAAACATGAAGAATCCACCCGAAAAACACCGAAGAACACGAAATGAACAGTGAAAAAAATGTATAATCTAAAGAACTAGATTAGATAATTAGGCAGTGTTGCATAACGATAGAACACTAGAATCTAGTCATTATAAGTAAAAAAGTGCACATGGGAAGATATAAGAAATAAAAATCCAAATGAGCCACACTTCCCCGGTATTTAAGATGATCTAGCAGGTTCTATAGATCGATATATGAATTATTGATGCTACTGAAAATCCTTACATCTGTTACATAATATGAATCTCGATGTCAGCCTCTTTAAGTACATGCATTATCTAACTACTGAACGGATGATATCCATAGTTCAGATGGTTATTTAAAATTAAATCAGAACTCAGGCATATTACTCCGATTGCTTCTCTCTCTTTCAATTTCTAATATTATACATATGTGGTGCTTGGAAGTCTGCGTGCATTGGAACCTTAGTGGCTTTTGCCAAAAGGAGAGAACTGGAGCTCAAATGTGGTTGCAGACCAGATGAGCAGATTTTCCTTTTCAATGAGCATGTGGTGTTTTTGCTTTTGGGAATAAGCCAAAGGGTGCCAACCTTTTAAAAGGGATTCCCTCCAACTTTATTCCCCAAAAGATGCACACAAAAAATAGTGCAAGGGAGGAAAGAGCCAAAGATGCCATCATTCTTCAACTCAGTTTGTTTATTATCGTTCAAAAGATTATATCAGATCAAGAAAAGATCAGAACGAAGATGTCAAATCGTCCCCGTGATAACAACATTAAACCGCCGTCTCCTCAACTGCATTAAATACCATAAATAAGAGGCCAGCGCATAAGCATCAAATTATTCCCTTCTTAGAACTTAAAGAAGACGAAGAACAGAAAATTGGCACCATTCTCATCAGAGAAAGATGTTGCCATTCTCACCAAACATCAGGAAAACCAAGAGAGAAAATCACAGAGTTTAGAAAGACGATACCTTTCTTACCAACCAAACAGCAGAAAAATCAGACTAAGGATAAACGGAACCATTCTCGTCAATCGGGAAAAGAAATCACAAAAATAAAAAAAACCATGACCATTAATGGGGAAGAACGCACGAGGTTTAAAAACGGCACCTTTCTGTTGTAACCAACATTAGAAAATCAGGGAGAAAAACACAAGATTTAAAATGATGGCATCATTCTCGTGATACCAACATCGTAGAGATCGTGAAAGAATCACAGAAAACGAACCTTTGAGGATCTGCTGCTGCTCTTGGAAAGCTTCTCGCCGGGGGAGGCCGGAATGTGACCTTCCGGTCTCGCTGCCGGTGGGAGACCCTCTGGGAAAGAAGGAGCACCATCCGACGGACTCAAGGCGGTTTGAGGGGGATCCGACGGCGAGTCGTCGCCGGTGGTGGCCGGCATGTGGACGCAGAGGTTGAGCCCCAGTGCCATCTTGGCCTTCCTCCACTTGCTACCCATAACTTCTTCTCAAGAAGAAAAAGGTGGCAACTTCGGAGGCTTCAGATCAAGAGAAGAAGAACCCAAATATCGGAAGGCGGCGAGGAAGGAGGATCTAAAGGGGGAGGGGGATTCTTTATGGGGAGAGAGGGTGTGAGGAGGACGGCATTTCGTGTTGAGAGAGAGAGGAGGGAAGGCGTATTTGTTGCAGTGTGGTTTTGATCTGTCTCTCTCTCTCTCTTAAAATCTTAATAACTGGCGATGCTCTGTCTTCGTTTGGAGTGTGGGTGTTGGTTTTGACCTTTCCAATTGCGCCTTCGCGCTCGTGTTTGTTTATTTTATTTATTAATTACTGTGGTTTTTCCTTTGGTCAAAATGGGAGGTTTGTGGTCTTTTTCTGGAAATACCTCCAGCAGTTTTTATATTTACATTTTGGAAAGTGTTGGTTTGGTTTATACTCTGGCAACTTGTTGAATACGAGCTTGAATGGATTCGATGATAAATTTTTAAATACTTAAGCTCAAGTTATCAAGTAAAAATCCTCAATCTTATTACAGACTCTCACACTTTGTGAACTATATTTGAGTTGGGGTATCACAGAATTACTCCTCAAGAGGAAGATAATAAGGAAGCTACGCATACGTAAAACGTTACAACTGACATCTATATATGCTATCTGATGAGGGGTGAAATGAAATCCTATTGGCATGTGAAATCTCCATGTTGATCGAGAACAAGGTACACTAGTTTGCACTAGTCTCTTCTTTTTTGGCGAGAATTGTCTTTGCATCTTCTCTACCTTTTAAATATTTTATATCCACTTTTCATTCATGCAGTTAAGGGAAGTAGGGAAGAGAGCTTGAGCACCACATATAATAGGAGAGGAGGAGAGAATATGTCATTTACGTACCACCAACTATATAGTGAAGCATGTCGACGCACCAACTGCTCCATCGGTTAATCGAAGATTGACCCAGCTACATAGGACTACCTTGTTAAACATCTTATCTCGCATTCGTGTTCTTATTGTTGGTTGATTTTGTTATTTTTAAGAATTTTGTTTTGATTGGATTTTGGTCTGCCCATGAGTGAAGTTTTTTAGATGTACGAAATACTAGGCACCTAGAAATCAGTTGCAGTTTGTCAATCCACGCGCTAAGATGGAGCACCTCTTTGTTGTTGTGTACTAAGACATGTGTGGTTCAAAATGATATTTTTTATCCATATGTTAAATAAAAACTATAATCAAAAGTCCAATGTGTATAAGTGATGATTAGGTCTTTGATCCTCTTTCAACTTGTATATTAATTATGATTAGCAGAGCCTTTTCAAATTAATTTAGCATATAAGTGATTATTAGTAATTTCTAAAGGATTTTAAAATATAATGCGTAAATGCATACCTACATACATACATTTAAATATGACAGGTACAGTAAAACTTATTTGCAAGTATAGGAGAAGAAAATGATGAAGTAGGGTGTAATTGTGTTGTTTTGATTTTTATGTCCAAGGAAAGGCCAGAACTTTTGACGCAAAACATTTATTCTACTACTTTAGATACTAATACATTTTATACATTTTTAGATGTGTTTTCCTATGCTTTTATAAATATTTTGTGTGATTGATGGAATTTTTAGTGATTAATGGATTTTTAAAATTTTTTATGTATTCTCAAAGTCGAAAATGATAGAGCTTTGAATATAATGTGATACTATAAAGTACAAAATATATAGCAATTGAGCGATGAAGTGTGGCAACTGCAAAAAAAAAGCACAAAAGCGGATTCAAAATTATTTTTTTATGGAAAAAAACTACATATGGAAGACCTCACTAAAAGTGAAAAAACTGATCATTTGCTTACCTTCATTTCGCTTTTATAGATGAAATTGTATAGATCATTGTGTGCTTATTACCAACTCAATATAGCATGTGATTATCTTACCACTATTTTTCCCCATAAATTCTCGATTTCGAGGGAGTTAACTACTTTTCGTGAAACTTAAACATGAGTGTGTTCTGCAAAGTCAGATCTCAAGATCGATCGAACTTCGTCTTGGTGGCTTTTCATAAGTTTTAGATGGTATTCATGTTGTTAGGTTGTTAGGTGAATATATAAGATTTATTCATGAGGGGAAACCAAAGAAACAATAAAAAGAGAAGGAGATGCAACATTTTCAATACTCTACCAATATGGGATATATTTATCTTTAGGAACAAAGTAGTTCATTCGCCCACGTTTCCCAAGGGATTCCTTTTCAAATAAGTCTATCTTTTTCCTTTGGAATGATGTCAGTCTATGATATTATATCTTACGATCAACATAACAGACTTTTTTAAGGTTGGCATTTCGGAATGATAAGAAAGAAGCCATCACTGTAATTTGCTAAAGTTGTTGCATTGCTGGTCAATGTTAAATATATGTGGTAGTTTTCTTGGAACCTTATCCTGCTATTTGTATATGTGATTTAACGTACTAATTAGCCTTGGTGTGCATTTATGTTCTTGGATTTTTTTTTCAATAACAAGTATACTCGTGAATTTTTATAATTATATTTATACCATATATTATTAAAAAATCACATCATTGTTCTTCCATCCACTGCAATAAAATGTGGTCTGATTTTTTTGAATCCGTCATTATATCGTACATTGTTAAATATACAACAATAATATTATTCATAGTGAAATTATTTTTTATACTTGAAAACGCACTCCGTATACGTCAAGAGGTCATTGACGGAAAGAGACTAGAGAAAGCTTGAACCTAACTCCTACAATGATGGATATAAGCGCAATTGAAATTCCTAAAGAGATATACATATGTGTATCGATAAGATCATTCACTATTTAGTGACCTGATGAATCCATGATCATCACTCTTTATCCTTTTATTTTAACTAATTATCTTGGCAAAGCATCATGTAAATAGATGTAAATACAATAAGTTAGCAATATACAAGCATGTGTTAATATTATATAATTAGCATGTATTTGTGCAAAAATAAAAGAATAAAGAATAAGAAAAATATATTTTTACCTCCTTGTATATATTTCTAAAAATAAAATAAAAATTAGAAAATAAAAGAAAATAAAATTCTCTCCTTTGTACATAATACATGTATATATATTTCCTTCTCTATTTATTAGATACTTGTAAATAAATAATAAAATATAATAAAAAATTATTTTGTACTCCAAAAATTATGTTGTAACTAAATAAAATATAAAATTGGGGTTTTTTATAAAAAAAAATAATAAATTAAAAATAATTGTACAAAATACGTAGGTATATTATACCTATATTTAATACACTATATTGTATATAGACTGGTTTATTTTTCAAAAAAATAAATAAAAATCACATAAAAATTCCTTGAAAAATAATAAACATTTTCATTTTATTCATTTTTAATTTAAATTCATTTATTATTTTTAATCTATTTATCTTTTTTTCCTTTCTATTTTGTCTTGTAGCGGTTTTTGCCTTTCCCCCTGCCTCTCCTGATTGGTCCACATTGGAATATTGACCCGGGTCAACCCCCTCTTCCAGGGCTTGACCCGACCTGACTTTGTGGTTGGATCAATTTCTCTTATTTTCCCCATCGGATCACGCCATGTGTTGTCCTGATTCTTTACACGTACCTTCCTCGTGGATCTGTGACCTTCGCGGATCCCTAGGAAGTCGTGGATCACCCTCGATGCACGTGCTTCCACCTTATCTCTCCAACCACCTGGGAACGCTATAAAGCATCTCATCCTCTTCCCCAGGAAGGCAGCTCGTACCTCGCTCCCATCTCTAACCCTAGCCACCTCCAGCTAAGTGACAACTGCCGGGAGCGCCGCTTGGCAGCTGATTTGGTGCAGCAGAACCATCGGTCAACCATCGTGGCCGGAGCTCCGTCGCGAATAGCCTCCCCCACCTTCCGCAGCTCGGTCGAGGCCATTACCCTGATGAACATCTTCGCTTGGAGCTCAGGAGCATCTCCCAACCTTCAGGTAGCCCTTCTATCCTTTGCATTTTCTCATTCGATCAGATCTTCATTTTCATCACCGTCGTCCCTTTGCCTGCTCTGACCAGCCGGTCGAAGCTCCATTACCCACCTCTAGCCGCTCCGATAGCACCGCATGCTCACCATCCATCTCGCTCCGTACCCTAATCACCCTGAACCTCGTCCAGTAGGTCGAGATTAGGATTTGAATCACCTCCAGCGCCTTCGCCGGAGATCGACCAGCACCCCAACCCCTTCTTTTCTTTTTGGTTCCAATAACCGAGATCGGAGCATAGCCCCGAGTCTGAGCTACCCTTTGTAGGTCGATGCGCATGTTGGGAGCCCTCATTCCATCCATCTCAGGGCTCGCCGGAGTGCCTCCAGTCCACCTTTGTCATCACGTCGATCGAACCGTTAGAGCCTCCATCTGATCCGATCAGTCGGCGCGGAAGCCTTCCATTACCCATCCGGCACTTCCCGATCAACCATCGGAGCTGGGGATCTCCTCCTTATCTTCGGTGAAGTTCACCTAGAGTTGTTCGTCCAGGCTGCTCCAACACCATTGGATTAGCCCTGTACCTCCAGATCTCATCCAGACCGCCGATACAATTGATGCGACAAACCATTGGATGTCAGATCTGACGTCCACTTGCGTCCCACGTCCCCGACTAGGTCTGGATTGTTAGATCCGATACCTGACATCGATCAGAGCCGCACGTCCACGCCTTCATCAGCGGCCGCCACGCAACCCTCCACGCGCGCATCACGTGCTGCATGGGTATATATCCCTTTTTACTCTGCACGATGTTTTACGTTTTAGTCTGTAAAATAAAAGTGTAGTTGAACTTATTTGCATTCCAATCCTTATCATTTTGGTTATTTGCTATATGGTCCTCCCTGTATGGAGACACGTGCTTCGTCATGTGAACTGTGGTGTATTTGCATTATTTTCCCTGAACATTTCATGTGTTAATATTTGACTGAAAGATTTTCTGAAATTGCATTTATACCCCTATGAACGTGGATTTGACGCATGTGTTTAAATTAATCAGAAAAATTACAGAATCGAACCTGGATGTTTAGAGCCTGTTATTGTTTAACCCAAAAACTTAAAATAATTGCATTTAGGTCTCTATAACATGTATGTTTGGTTTTTAATTAAATAAATATCAAAACTACTTCAAAATTTCTCAAAAATTTACCAGTAGCTCATGCTACTATGGAATATTTTTGATAATTTTTGTGACGCATTTTGATTTATTTGTTATTTTCAAAAATTCAAAAACCCTAAAAAGTGTCCCTGTCTAATTTAGAAAACCCATAAAAAATATAAAAATATCTTTAAAAATTCTAAAAAATTCCTGTGTGTTTGTCTTGTTTTATTTTAATTCCTATAGTATTTTCTTTTCATTATCTTTATAAAACTCCTAAAAATCTCAAAACATCTAAAATCTTATAAAAATCATTAAAAATTCCTTAAAAATCAAAAAATTATGTTTTCAAGTTCTGTAGTTAGCTTTTATTTTCTAATTTCACATAAAATTGCAGTCAGGAATTTAAGAGCATTTTAAATATTTCAAAATTGCCTTTCTATACAGGCTATACATTGTTTGTTAGTTTTGCCTTTCTTTGATTTTTAAAAAACACATAAAAATCTGAAAAAAAAACCCAAAAAATAACCAAAAACACTTGCATAATTTAAAAATATAAAAATATTTTTATTTTGAATTTTTGAGCTTTTTATACCTTAATAAAAAATTGTTGTATTATGTTTGCTTTCATTTTCTTATTCTGTTTCTTAAAAGAAAATATAAAAAAATTAAAACCCACCAAAAATATTTTTTATTTCTTTTTAGATTTCTCGACTACTTTGTAGGACTATCCCGTGCTCTTTGCGTTCGACCCTGGTGGCTATACCAGGTTAAATAAATAGCAAGACCGCTTGCATTGATTTTCATGCTTGTTTGATTTTGATGGTGGTCTGATTTTTTTTGTTGATCGTGCCTTACGATCTGGGTCGTAACGACCTTCGATATCACTTAACCTAAGTTGTCTAGGACCGTCATCAGAATGGCGTCGTTGTCGGGGAGCACGGCTTAGTAGTCGATTTTCTTTATCTTATTTTTCTTTTTCTTTTCCTTTTTCTTTATTTGCTTGCTTGATTTTTATTTTTTTATTTGTTTTTAGTTTTATTTTTCTTAATTGTGATCTCACATATCTTTGTTTCTCTCTTTCTTGCGAGGGGGTCCGACGAGCGAGGAAGGCATTCCTAGGAGCGTCGACGCACCCGAGCGAAGCAGAGGCGACTCGTTTCTTCATCGAGCGGCAGGAGAGCATAGGAGAGGAGGAGCAGAAGACTTGGAAGATCTATTGAGAGTTTTTAGTATTTTTATTCTATTATTATTGTAATAATACAGGACTCAGATACACTTGGACACTTGTCTTTTATCGTGGTCTGTTTCTCCGAGCACTGATGTGCTCGGGGGACCTCACCGCGGTTTTCGCCGATTTTGTTTTTTTTTTTTTTGAATTTTATTTTATTTCATTCTCGAAGGATTTGGCCCCTAGTCTTAGGATGATTGTGACATAATTAATTAAGGTCCCAACCCTAATTATCTGCTTGCAGCTATAGATCGTTAAGTGGACTTAATTAATTAATCACAAAGAAAAAGCTAATTTGATCATTTGAGAGGTCGTGTGCCGCTAGAGGCCGTATACATCGCTGGCAGGATCAGTTGTGCACGGACACTGATCGGCATCAAAGACCGAACTCCGACCTCTCTCGTTGACCTATTATCTATTGTTCTTCACATGTAGAAATTTTTCGTCTAAGGCCATTTTCTTCGTGCATCATATAGGTAGTTTAATTTCTATCTTTTATTTTATGCACGGATCACCCTGCATGTAGAGTGCTGGCACAGGTACGCATCTCTGACTTTGCATGCATCATTATGTTTGATCGTGCATCGACTTTTTCGACTTCTCCCCCTATTTTTGGACTTAAAATAACCAGGAGGTTGAAAAATTCGTTAGGTGTTTTTTTGTTATTGGAAAATACATAAAAAGGAAAAACCATAAAATTGAGACTGATAAACATACTTGACCATAATAGACATTCATTGAAAAATCTATCTTGGGAGAGCAATCCCCTCCTTGTTTGGTTTGGATGAGCGAGAGAGTGACCCGCACACTAGGTTAGAGCCATACCTGACCTTTCTTCAGACTACTGATTTTGGGGTTGTCGGTCTCCAGTGAGGATCGCTTCGATTTTCGGTAAAGCGTGTTGCAATATACTTTACAGAGCGAGTTGAATGGGTAGCCGGTAAACGGCCCGTAACTTGTATTGGCTGGGAAAGATCTAGCTTCGGATCAGGCCAGTCTCTTGAGAGCGTCGGGTTCCTACCAACTCGCTTAATCGCTCTACTATACTGACTTAATACCTTAATAAAATAGACAAGATAAAAGATCGAACCTTTACGGTCTTCTGCTCGGTGTTGAGGAGGTGAATTGGAGGTTTGTTTTTCCCGATCTTGTTTATTTCTAGATCCCATCCACTTTCTGCTAGATCACGATGATGGGTCGGAGGTCCCTTAGGCAGCCTTTGGTTGCACCGCTTTCGAGCACTCCGCCCCATTCATCTAGGTTGGTTCGTGAGAGCTCAGACCCGCTCTTCGAACCCGAGTTTGACTTGCCATGTTCCCCATCGACCACCCTTCTTCCAATCTCGCGGTGCCCGAGCAGAGACCGCAACAGATATTTGTACATTTGATAGCACCTGAGTTCGGGTCTTTTTCCTTTGCAGAGACCATGGCCAACAGCGAGGAGTGCACTAATAGACCTGCCCAGACTCACACATATGTTCTTTATCAGGATGCCATCAACAACACCCTGTTAGCTTCCCTGGAGACTATGCAGCGACAGATTCGAGATCAGGGAGCTTTCATGGCGGATATGCGTAGAGAGATGGCTCAGATGCGAGCAGACAGAGGAGAGCAGAACAGAGCCGGTGGGGGAGATATTCCAGAGCTCGGAGGAGGAGATGGACCACATCTCGATGAGCCATAGGAGCCAGCCCGACCAGCAAGCCCTATGAGAGAGTTGCACAACCGTAGTGTAAATCTGGAGCACCGTTGGATCCAACTACCTGTGATTCTGGAAGATTTCAAACTCCCTCCTCAGACGATCCAGTTGTTGCCCAGATTTCACAGGCTAGCCACCGAGGAGCCGCATCTACATCTCCAGAAGTTTGAGATGATCTGTAGCACGGTCCACGACAGATTCGTGGACGAGGATACCATCAAGATGATGGCCTTTCCGTTCTCCATCATCGACAGAGCAGCCTACTGGATGAAGCATTTGGGAGATATGTGACGTCGTGGGAATAGCTCCGTAATGAGTACTTGAATAAGTACTATCCACTCGTCCAGACGAATGCAGCGAGAGCCATCATCAACAACTTCTCCATGCTTCCCAACGAGCAGTTTCATGAGGCATGGGACCGCTTCAGAGAGCTCATCGACCGGTGTCCACATCAGTATATATCCAAGCCCAACCTAGTGTCGAGCTTCTTTTGTGGGCTGACACCGTAGCTGCAGGGGCTCGTGAACGCATCTTGTGGGGGATCCTATTTTGCAAATGATGAGGATCAGGTCTGAGCTATCTATGAGGAGGTGGCCGAGAACTACACCGTCATGTCCCAGACCCGACTATACACTCAAGGGAAGGACTCACCCCGGACTGTGCCCTACCAGAGGATTGCACAGGTCGATGCAAGTACTTCTACATCTTCAGCAGCCACATCACAGGCAGAGTCTTCGGTCGTTGATATGAGCATTATCAGCGAGAAGCTGGATCACATCGAGATCATAGAGAAGAAGCAATGTCAGGTATGTCACAGATAGATCAGATGGCAAAGATGTTGAGTGACCTGAAGCCTCAGATCATGTGTCTCCAGGAGGCACAGGCGGCTTCTCAACCCCGTCCCAGGTCACGGGCTGGCCCCAGCAGCAGCAGCTCGACCCATCCCTCCGTCCACTACAGACAGGTCCACCACATTCAGGCAGAGCCATTCCAGCAGCCGCAACACTAGTACGTCCAGCCACCACCATCTCAGGACACTCAGATGGTGGTCTACCAGCAGGATCAGCCCCCGGCTGTCCTTCCTCTACCCCCGTTTGAGCAGGAGCCGTTGATGGAAGTCAACGGGATTAGGTACGATCGACCGCAGCCCGGGATCCGCTGAGACCATCCTCGATTCCGATGGTCGACCGGAGGTGCCTCATCCCAGCAACAGCCTCCAATTTAGGGTGGGCAGTACAGCCAGCCATAGCAGCAACAGCCCCAGTTCCCACAACAGCAGCCACATTAACAGCAGGTTCCTCGTCCCTACCAGCAGGGACAACCGTGGAGGTAGCAGCCTCAATAGTACTCTCAGCAGTATTCCCCCTCATCCTTCCTAGTAGCAGCCTCACTTCCAGAGAGGCAACCCATCTGGTTCTCATGGTCCAGCCTATGAGAACCCATCACTCGATGATCTAGCATGCCTCATATCCAATCAACAAGCCACTTTTAGACGGGAGATGGGCGAGTTTCGCCAGGAGATGAGGGAGATCGTCAAGGGCAAGGCTGCCATACCCACTCAGATAGAGTCGAACCGGAACAACCTGAAGAGGAAGTCTGAGTTTACAGAGGTTACCACTCCTAGTGACTCATTACGTGATATTACTGCATATACATTTGATGCTGACTTTGTTACACTTAGGAGAGGTAGGATGCTAGACGGAGGTGCCTCGTCTGAGCGACGACATCATGAGGATGCAGGAGCGCCAGACGAGGAGGATAGGGTGCTGATGCCGCTCATGATGAGGATGATGACGATGGTGCTAATGCCACCAAGGATGTTGATCCAGCCGACAGTACTGAGGCCGTCGCTTCACCAGATGCAGGAGGCGGTGCTGATGCCACTAGATATTCTGATGCTGAGCTAGAGTGCGGTGTTGATGCTGCGATTCTAGATGTCGTGGGTGGTACTGAGGCCACCCCTTCTATTCATGTTGCATTTCCTTTAGTTTTTTTATCTCGGGACTTTTCAGAAAACTCCAAAAAAATTAATAAAGGAAAGGGTTTTTTATCTTCGAGTCCATATGCGATGCTTGGTGATGTTTGTATGGATTCTACTTCTTCTCAACAGTAGGAATCCATTCCTATCCCTCCATCTGAGGAGGGCCCAACCATCCCCTTTCCTCAAGCACTCCGCTTGGCTAAGGGGGATAGAAAAGAAAAACCAAAAAGAACCAGCAGCTAGAGTTCAACTAGCAGATGATAGACAGATTCTAGATTCAATTGACTCTACAGGAGGCACTTGAGCACATCCCTCTCTTCCAGAGGAACTTGAAAGAGAAGACCACCATTCACAGGAAGAAGAGGAACCACCATTCAGAGATCTATGTGCTCACCCTTGCCACTTGCTTCGCCATCCAGAACTATCTGCTAGCCAAGAGGCCATATGCAGGAGCTCCCTATATCAGATGTCATATCCATGAGAAGAGATTCGATCGGACTTTATTAGACAACAGCTCTTCTATCAACCTACTTTCAGCAGGCTTACTCGACCGATTCGAGTTTATCCCTCTCCGATAGAGCAGGACAGTCCTTCAGTTTACTGATCGATCTGTCAAGAGGCCGAAGGGGTTGTTGAAGGACATGGCCATCACAATTCAGAGCATGAAATTCCTCATGGACTTCGTCGTGTTGGACATGGAGATCCCTGAGTCTGTGACTGATACTCCCATCATTTTAGGATGCCCGTTCTTGGCCACAACCAAGGCAGTTTCCGACCATGATAGCAAGAAGGTATACTTTCGTGTCGAGGGTGAGAGTATACAAATAAATACGTTCGACGAGACCAGAGCCTAGATTCGACCTGCTCAGAGCAGCACAGTGATTCAGAGCATATGATCGAGGCAGAGCGAGACGTCCACCAGAAGTGTGATTTCGTGATTATTGATGACGAAGCCGCTTGGACTGATCCCGTTTCACAAGCCATCCTCTCACAGTCAGACACTGTAGATTTACAGATTCCAGCAGAGGAGAGCTTGGAGAGCACATTTTTGGCAGAGGACACATTTGAGGCTGTAGACCGCGTTCCAGATAGCGAGGCAGATTATATTTCTTGTGATTCAGATTCAGATCCCTCAGAGTCAGATATCGATTGGGCAGAGTTTGATGAGTTGATACCGTGTCTGATTCCTACAGATCCAGCAGTTAGGGTGGAGACTGATCTGATATAGAGTATAGATACACCAACAGAGCAGTCGCCACCAGATTTTCATGATCAACAAGAGTTCTCCCGCGCAGATTTGGTCGCCTTCACTCAGACTTTTCAGAGGCCAGATTTGCCAGCTCCCAGTTGCCTAGAGATGAATCCCTTGCCGCAGTCACTGAAGTATAGGTTCCTTACAGGCAAACATGAGATACACCCGGTCATTATCTCAACAGATTTGATCGAAGAGAAAGAATCTCGTTTGATGGAGGTTCTTGAAAAGAACCGCAAGGCGATAGGATGGAGCGTAGCTGACCTCCAGGGGATAAGTCCAGCCATGTGCTCCCACCCTATCTTGAAGAGGACTCCAAGCCATCGCGTGAGTTTTAGCTATGGCTAAACCCGAACCTTCAAGAGGTTGTCATGAAGGAAATCTCGAACTGGTGGAGCGTCGATTTTATCTACCCCATCTCCGACTCCAAGTGAGTTAGTCCAATACATGTGGTTCTCAAGAAGATGGGCATCACTACAATTGTGAGTGAGTCTGGAGAGGAGATAGCTACCCGGGTACCCACTTCTTGGAGGGCCTGCGTGGACTACAGACGATTGAACCAGGCCACCAAGAAGGATCATTTCCCGCTGCCTTTTATTGATCACTATAAAGAGGCTAGCTGGGAAGAGTCATTACTGCTTCCTTGACGGGTACAACTACAATCAGGTGGCCATTACGCCCAAAGATCAGGACAAGACGAAATTCACCTGTCCGTTTGGTACATATGCTTTCAGACGGTTGTCATTTGGTCCATGTAATGCCCCGGCGATATTCCAAAGGTGCATGTTGTCCATCTTCTCGGACATGGTGGGTGACTGCTTAGAGGTCTTCATGGATGACTTTTCGATCTATGGTGATGGGTTTGATGCTTGTCTTGACTGCCTAGACTGCGTCCTTCAGCGCTGCATCGAGGTCCATCTTGTTTTATCATGGGAGAAGAGTTACTTCATGGTGACTCAAGGGACAATGCTTGGTCATATCATCTCCAATAAGGGCATGGAGGTTGATCCAGCCAAGGTGGATATCATCAGGAAACTCATTCTAGCGTCCAACCTGCGACAGTTATAGTCTTTTCTGGGGCATGTCAGTTTCTACTGACGATTCATTCATGATTTCAGTAGGATTGTCCGACCGTGGACTGATTTGCTGACCAAAGACACCGAGTTCATTGTAGATGATAAGTGTCTTGCGTCATTTGAGACTCTCAAGAGTCTAGTTGTTGAGGCTCATGTCCTTCAGCCACTTGATTGATTTCTCCCATTCGATATCATGATGGATGCCTCCGATTTTGCCGTAGGGGCTGTGCTGGGACAGAGGAGGGATGGAGTGCCTTTTGCCATTCACTATGCTAGCCGTACATTAGATACTGATTTAGCTGAAATTAGGTGGTCTTAAGTTCAACACAAAGCGTGAACTCAGTCGGTGTGTTGACCACACGAAATCTGGACTAAAGTCAACAATTAACCCACACTAAAGATCAATAATTAGAAATAAATGTGGAGTTAAAATTTATTTTTAACTCTGCACAAATGATGTATAGGGACAAGTATGCAGAGAGTTCGAACACAGGGTGCAAACATGGTAATTCAAATAAATGTGCACAAGTGAATGTGAAGTGTCTACACTAAGCAGGCAAGCAAAGAACTTTTTGTGGGTTTTAAATTTTTAATTTTTTTTAATTTTAATTTTGTATTTTGATTTTTAATTTTCTGATTTTTATAATTTTATATTTTATATATTTTTTTGTTCTTTTTCAATATTGGAAAATAAGGACAATGTAATAAAAGAGAAGATAAAGTATTTATAAAAATGTGCAAAAATAACCAAAAATTCAGAAATAAAATGTTTTTGATATTTTTAGCGTTTTTTACTGGTGTTGTTTTTTTTGGGTATTTTTCAAGGTGTTTTTGGTATTTTTAAATACTGAAATAAACTAAAACAGTAAACAGTGTACTGGCTATGAGCAAAATGGGAATTAAAAATAGACAACAGGCACAAAAATTTTTCACACTATTTTTCAAATAAAGTTAATTAAATATAGAGTAAACATGAACTGAATTTGTAATTTTTGGAGTTTCTTTGATTTTATATATTTTTTTGAAGTTTTTGAGTCTTTTTGAATTTTTAAGGTTTTTCTTTTGAGATTTTTAGTGATTTTTGGATTGACACTAGAATAGGATAAAATACACACTAGGTATTTTTTTGGAATTTTTCGAGGTCTTTTAATATTTTTTTGGTATTTTCTAAGCTTGACAGTGAATAAAAAGCATGTTTTTGATTTTTGATAAATATAAAAATAAAATAAAATAAAAAACTAAAATGCTAGCGTGGAAGTTCAAGCCTACAGGAACTTAAGTTCAAAATTTGAGAATTTTTGGAATTAAAAAGAGGCCTTAAATAAATAGAGCAAGACAACACAAATGAAAGGCCTGGCAGGGACTATATTGCAAATAGATAAAACTATGGAGGCACGCCTGCAATTTTCGCACAAAATTTAATACTCGAATAAATACTTCTGGACCAAAGGTCAATAGCCAAAGCCTCAGGGGCTTCCTCGAAAAATATCCCAGACGCACGTGCGTGCACGCACGCCTGGCAGGGCTAAAGATGAAATATTCAAGAGCTCAAGGGCTAAATTGTAAAGTGGCCAGAAATTTTATAGCTGCAATGGAAAGCTTCTGAACTAAACTTTAAATTATACAAAATCCGAGGGACCTTTTGCAAAATCACCAAAGCACATGCTCACACACGTGACTGGTTGGACCTAAAAGTAAAACCTCAAAAAGCAGGGGTTTAATTATAAATTTTACAAAAATAAATCAACGACAGATGAAAGGTTCCATGCTAATTAAAAATTACAAAATTGCACGGGGGAAGAATGGCAAAATACCCAGGCGCTTTAATCGCACGGCCGAGAATATCTCACTTATGCCACGTGGCGTGTGATGAGCGCTCTGGACGACTGAGGTAAAGGTACAGAAGTAGGTCGTTGCGACCTCGATCACTCAGATGCACTCAATCAAGAAAATCGAACCACTAATGAGAATAAAATCGATCAAAAACGCGAGATAGCGGTCCTGCTATGTGATTAACCTGGTATAGCACCCAGGGTCGAACTCAAGGAGCACGGGTTGGCCGAGGGGCCTACAAAGTAGTAAAAATAAAGAAAATAAAGAAAGAAAATATTTTTAGTGGTTTTTAATTATTTTTATATATTTTTTTGGATTTTTAAGTAATTAAGACAATAAAGAAAACAAAGAAAAGCACACTTCAACAATTTATTTAAGGTACTAAAAATCAACCAAAAAATAAAACAAAAATAGTTTTATGTATTTTATATTTTTTTAGTGTTTTTGGTGAATTTTTGGTAATTTTCTGATGTTTATTTGATTTTTTAAAAATCAGAAAGTGAAACAAATAGGGGGTACTGTCCAGCCGAGCCAAAAAGCCCTAGATAAAATATCTAAGGGCCCTAAAATGTCCTGGAGGTAATTTTCCTGTAAAGATGATAAAACAAGGAAAATTTAGGTACTAATTTGATTATTTTTGGATTTTTAATTTATTTATTAGAATTTTTATGGGTTTTTGAGTGTTTTTAAGTTTTTAGTGTTTTCCAGTAGTGAAAAATAGCCAAAATTGGCTAGAAAATCAAACTAAGCAAACTAAACAGTAGATCATTTTTATAGAATTTTTAAGTGAGTTTTTATATTTTTTTGTGATTTTTCAAACTAGACAGTGGAAAAAATAGATGTTTTTGAATTTTTAAAAATATCAAACAAAATCAAAAATGTCCTCAAAAATCCACAAAAATCCTACACCGTGACAGGAGCCATGTATCAAATTTTCGTTGGATTTGGAGGTGATTTGATATTTTATTCAAAAATAAAGGAAGGGTACTGTGCACAGGGACCAAAGTGCAAATACCCCAAAGTTCTGGGGGTCCTGGTGCAAAATACCCAGCAAAACACGCGCCACACGCGTGCCTGGGGCACTCAGGGACCTAAATGTAAGAAAAATAAGTCCCGAGGACTTATTGGTAACAGGTACCAAAAGTCCAGGGGGCTTACCTACAAATAACCCAAAATAAATCGCACATGCTCAAATAAACCATGCACAGGGGTATAAATGCAATTATCTAAAAACTTTCATTCATTTAATAACATCCAGAACTACAGGGTGGTCTACTGCAAATAACCCAAACAAATCACGTGTCGATGCACGTGTCCACAACATGCAGGGGTATAAATGCAAATATCTAAAGCTCAAGTCCATTATGTAAATTACCCTAAAACTAAACAACTGATTTCAATATTTACAGGACTAAAATGAAATCAAATAAAGACAGGGGCCTAAGGGTAAATTACCCTTTATTAAGCGGGGGCGTTGGATGCGCGCCACGTGGAGATCTGACGGCTGCGGATGGTGGGCGCTCCGGATCGTCTCTCCTCGGATCGAGCGGTGCTGGTGGCTCCCAGGATGGACGGCCAGGATCAAAACAGGAGCGAGGGGGAGGCGATCGACGGCAACTGGAGGTCCTGGATGAACAAGTGGCCGGCGAACTTCGCCGGCCTCGTGGATGCGCTCTCGACCTCCTATGCTGCGCCTAAGGATCGTAGAAGCTCCGGCGTGTCTGTGCGCAGCTACTGATGCCCTCCGATGGTCCAGCCGAGCTCGGGTGAGCTCCGGCGAGGGTGGCGGAGGTGAGGCTCCTGGTCTGAACGGCAAAAGGCCTCAGATGGCCTTTGTTGGACCTGCAAAGCAACCCAGAAGACTCGCGGGTCGAGGGCAAAGTGCCTCGACCCGATTAGGCGAGGTGGAGGTGGCTGGTGCGTCTGGGCGGCGAGCTCCGGCGATGGGGGTGGACGGAGGAGCTCGGTTCCCAGCTCCTGTGCGAGCTGGGTTGAGTGAGTGGGTGGAGAAGGTGCGTCGGACGAAGGCGAACGTAATGGGCGATTCTGATGATCGAAGTGGGTAACGGGGTGGTCGGAATCAAAGAACGACGGCGGCGGTGCGATTTTGGGATAAACGAAAATCAAAGGAAATGGCGGAGCTAAATGGCTACCTGGATGAACGGAGAGACTGGAGAGGAGATGGGGATGCTCCAGGTCGTCGCCTCGAGGGTCGTCTCTGCCCGAGGCTCGGAGCTCGCGCTGGTGGCAGTGCTGCGGCGGCTACGTCGCCGGATCGATGGAATCCTCCTCCTCTCCTCGCTGCAACAGGCTCAAGCGCGAGCTGTCACCTCACACGCTCTCTGGAGCTCACAGGAGAAGAAGGCGAATGGCCAAAGATGGAGAGAGAAGGTGGCGGAGCTCGCTTATATATGCTGGAGGGGTCCGAGAAGGATGGCTCGGGTAGGGTCGTGATGGCGCGCGGATCCCAAGGTGGATGCCCGGCGAGGATGTTCGATGTAGGAGGATCAAAACGGAGCCGGGGTTTGATGAAATGGTGATCGGGTTGAGCGGGCAAAAATTGGAGAAATCGGGTCCGGAGCTCAGACCCGTGGGAAGTGGTCCTGGGGGGGGGTAGTTGACCGGGCGGTCAACATCCCCAGGACCCAATGAGAATGGGCCACGTGGCTGAATATTGAAGTGACAAATGAGGGTAGCTAGGGCCCGATTCAGCCAAAACTCAAAACATGAAATATTTTTCTTTTATTTTTTTCTATTTTTTTGGTGATTTTTAATAATTTTTTCGAAATAAAAATAAGCTATATACATAGTATGTACTATCTATAGGTATATGTACAATATATAGGGTTTTGATTTTTGATTTTTAATTATTATTTTTATACAATTTTATCCTTATTTTATATTTTATTTATTTATAGAATAAAATAAGGAATAAAAGGGTGTTTTTATTTTATTTTTATTATTTATTTACATAGGTAAAATAAATATATAGGTACACTATATACATGGTATTTGTACAATATGTTTTTGTATTTTTAAGTTTTGCTATTTTTATTTTGTTTTTGTTTTAATTGTTTTTATTTTATTTATTTACACTATATAATAGAGACTATTTACAAAAAGTTTGGAAAATAATTTTATTTATTTACAAGGTTAACTAAATACATAGATGTGGTTTATGTACATGATGAAAGGTGTGTTTTTGATCTTTTTGATTTTTAACTTTTTCTTTTGATTTTATATTTATAAATATATACAAGTATCTACAAGCATATTTTTGGTGAGGAAAATATTTTTATAATATTTACATAAATATTTACACATGAGCCCCTATCTCCCTCTACTTTGGCTTTTATGCGGTCAGGCCCATGCTGAGCCCTCCCTTGGGTTAGATTGCTCAATATTTATTCTAAATATTTCCCTTTTTTTCTTTTTAATCTTTATTCTTTTATTTTTGCACAAAAAACATGCTAATTATAGGTTTTTACACAATGCATGCTTTTGGTAATTATTTGTATTTACATATATCTACATGCATTTGCAAAGGTTTTTGTAGCTAAAATATAAGAATAAAGAGTGATGAATGGGTATTCATCAGCGTGCGGACGATGCCCGATACCCCTTCGCTTCGACGCCCAGGATTAGATCTTGAACTGGCGATCGGACGGCTAGAGCGGCGTTGATCCTACGGTGGATGCTCTCCACGACGAACAGGCTAAGATCGACGGCTCTCGAAAGGCCAGGAAGAACTGATAAGGAACTCGCCCTGGGCGAGTTTGGAGCTGGTGGCGCGTGCTCCTCCGACCTCCTTCAAGCCCGCCGACGGTCCCTCCTAGCTCCTGGAAGAATCCCGGACCCAACGGCGAAGCCAAAATTGGCGAGGGAGCCCTGTTTCTCCGCCGCGAGGTCACGGGGGACGTGTGGCTCCAGGTGGCGCTTCTTGGGCCAAAAATCGACTCCAGCGGGAGTCTCTCCAACCTTGGGACCTGCAAATGAACACAGCGAACCCAGAAGATGATCCCAAGACAGAGATGGGGCGGTTGGACGGCGTTTGGTGCGGAGATGAAGCTCGCCGGAGCAAGCTCCGACGAGGTGGTGAATTCGGCGAAGGAGGTGATCTGAATCGAAATGGAAGGTATTTTAATGATCCTACAGCTACGTGACAACTAAAAACACAAGAAAAAGACAATAAAAACCAGCCTCGAGCCCAGGAAGGGCGAGGGAAAAACCTCACGGCGGCGCAATCGCCGGAGGTGCTTGGAACGCGGCGTTTGGGGTCGCCGCACCTCGACTGAGATGGGGGAGGATTCCCCTGTCACGAGAGCTTGCCCTCGACCCACACCTGGAAGTTTTTGGGTACCCAAATCCGGTTCAAAATCAAATGGGAAGATGAGGGGGGGTCTTTTGAATGGCTGGTCGACTGGCGTGATAAACGAGACGGCAACGGGAAGAGCAGTGATGCTCTCCCCGAAAAAATCCTAGGGCGAGCTAGAGGGATCATAGGTGATCAAAGTTGCAGAAGACCTCGGTCGGATTCGGTGAAAGATGCGTCCTCGATAAATTCGAGAAAATGGGGGCAGACACATATCTCACGGGTACTGACCTGGGGTCATGGAGTTGACCCCCGGTCAACGGATGGCGTGGCCTGATTGGGCCACGTCATCCGCAAAAAGACAAAAAATGAAATAATACCTTGTACATTTTATTAAAAATAATAAATGATGTAATTAATTTTAGGTTATTTAATAAAAAATATTTATTATTTTATAAAGTATTTTATTCCGATTTTTAATTATTTTTATGAGGTATATTTTTATTAGTTGCTTTTATACCCCTATATAGGTATATTACCTATGTATTTTAGTCTTTTATTTTTATTCTGTGTATTTTAATTTTATTATTTTTATTTAGTGTTTTCTAAAATCATAAGATATTTTTATGTACACAAATATATTTTTATTTTATTTTTCTGATATGTTTTGTATATTTAATAAAATAGAAGTATATTTTATATAGGTATAAGTACATGTATAATACCTATGTATCAAATATGTATGTATTTTATTTTGAGTTTTATTTAGGTTTTTATTCCAATTTTAATGTACATATTTATTATAAGTAATAGTTACAACATTTTAAAAACTTAAAAAATATAAAAATAATGAATAAATAATAAATTGAATATTTTAATCTGTACAATTATACAATGAGGGTCCAAAACCCAACTTTCAAACCGTAGCTCCGCCAAATGCGAAACCACCGCCATTAAATAGTTTATTTTATTATATATATAATTAAAGGTGAGTATGCTGCATTTGGAGTTTTCATTAATGAGATACGGGTCTGGGAAGTTGGCATTCTGGATTTTTATTCAGACCATAACTTTTTATCTGTGTATTATTTTTCAGTGAAATCAATTTTGTATTTTTCTTTATAAAATTATCTACAACTTTCATGTACAAAGTTTCTTTATTTGATATATAAAAAGTGGAACCAAAAATAGGTCCCAAAATGAATAAAGAATGAATAGAAGGTATAGGTATTTTATCTGTATTTTGGCCCTTATCTCCCCCTACTTTATTCCTTGTCGACCTATTCATCAGGATGCCTAGGTCTCGGGGTTTTGGGTCATAAAATATTTACAATATTTTATTCTTTTTCTTTTCTTTTATTTATTCTATAATTTTGGCTTTAATTACAGTATTTTATACACTATTTAGATGCACATGCATGAATGATAAGATGATGTATTTAAGGCTATTTACAGGTATTTGCTAGGTTTTTTGGTGCCAAAATGATAGAATAAAGATGATGAAATGTGGATTCATCATCCCCCTATACTTTACCTTTGCTAGTCCCTAGCAAACACTTATGCAATAAGTGCAAAAAGAAAAAGAAAGAAAAGAAAAAGAAGAATTTGGATTTTATTTGATTATCAAACTTGTCTTCACAAAATCAAAGTTTGGAGCTTAAGTCGGACCTTTGGAATTTTGTGCAGGAGGAACCTTAATGAGAACTGAATTTGAAATTCAACAGTCCCTGAGAATCCCAAAACTCTGCTCAAGACTCCTCAATAGCCAGGTCAGAAATACTTCAACTCATACGCAAACTCTTACGACTATGAATCTGACTCGTACAGTGTAAGTGATGGTGGCTCTCCCCAACTAGAATGACAAAGAAACTGACTTCTCCAGTACGACAACCCAATGATTCCCCAATCCAATAACTCCATCCTCGAGGAGCGGGTATTCCCTTCTAAGTTCAAGTGGCAACCAACTCAAGAGGAGGGGGTGAATAGAAGAATGGATGGTAGCCAGTGTAGCTACCTATCCTGGGATGCAAGACCAGTGTAGTCAAGTCATCCTGCTGCAGGCTCACATGATATGACTTTGATGCTCAAGCTTGCTTATTGACTTTGTACATACTTTACAGGCTTTTTATTTTGTACATGCCTGAACCTTTTTTTTGAATACTATATACAACAACATTTACATATGGAGTTTTTCCTCTTGAGCCAGTAGACTATCCCTCTTTTGAAGCTTTATCTCAACCCACAGCCTCCTGTCTTTAGACTTCCTAATCACCGGACGAGTTGGGGTGCACTTCCCTCCCTAGAGGAGGACAAATGTTTCCACTTGTGTGCGTCTCATACAGGCAAATCCAATCCCCTCACCACTCCAACTGAGTTGAGCCATGTGAAAGGTGCAGGTGTCCAAGTTAGGTCATTATCAACAAGAATTGTGCGTGTGCTCCGAAATACTCTACTTAGGCAGTCAAGAATCCAATGAACTAAGTCTCGTGATCCTCAAAGAATTAAGTCAACTAGACCTGAAGTACCTCAAACCCAGTTCCTATAAGGTTCCTGTTATTAGGTAGATTATAAGGTCCAATCAAGCTCCAATCTTCGGATTTTACTTAGACTCGTTCAACTATCAAACTCAATCCGAAAAATACGAATGCTATGCAAATGCAATGCAGAAAATATTTTTGTGATGCAATTTTCAAAGATTTTGAACTTTTTATGGATTTTTGAAAAGATGATGCATGCATATGCAGATGCAATTTTTTTGTCTTTTTCAAAAAGATTTTTCAAATGTTTTTGGATTTTTAATTTTGCAAATGTTTTTGGGATTTTTGAAAACAAAAAGATTTTTGGCTGAAAACTAGGTTAAAAATATGTACACGGGAGTGCTTCTTATATAATTACAAGAAGTGGATTTAAAGGATTTACAAGGGTAAGTGATCAGTTTTATACATATATATATAGTGGATTTTGGTGAGATGTAAGTATTCCTCAAACTTATTGGACACAAGCTTTTTCACACAATTTTTTTTAAAACTATAGTCCAAAATAGTTTTTACAAACATTTTTGCAAACATGTACACACATTTGAAAATCATTTTGCAAAGGCTTTCAAAACAGTATAGATAGATTTTTCAAAATATTTTTGCAACCATTTTTCAAACCATTTGCAAATCATTTTTCAAACATTTTATTTCACACAAAGAAAATAAATTTTTCAAACCACACAATTTTACATAGGTTGAAAACATGTAACAAAATATTTTCAAAATAGTTTTCAATGGATGTTCACAAAGATTTTCAAACTATTTTTCAAACATTTTGCAAAAAACATTTTCACCTGATTTGTTAATCAATAATTACAAAAAGAATTTGAGGAACAAAACACCTTTTTAAAGAATTTTATTGAGTTTTAAAGAATTATTAGCCATATTATTAGGAAAATACGAAAGTACGAGTTATGGCTAAAGTATATATGTAGTATATACGACCACCCTATACTTAGCTTGAGCTATGTCCTCAGAGATCGGAGAGAAAAGAGAAGACATAACTCGTACTAAGTATAGGCAAGTCTAAAGAATGAATGAATGAACCAATAAGAAGTTGACCGTCCCCCCTATACTTAGGATCAAATAATCCTAAGTATAGCAGACTGTACACAATGCAGGGAGGGTCAAGGGTGGGAATGAACAGATCGTACTCAGATTGTCTCCCCCTATACTTAGGGTAAGATATCCTTAAGTATAGACAAGAAGAGGAGACAATGGAGAGGATCGAAAAGAATGAAACAACTTGAGGTACACGCCCCCCTATACTTAGGATAAAGTACGTCCTAAGTATGGAAAACTGTCTACAAGGGTGGCACCTTTTTGATAGATGAAGAAGATAGAAAATGAAAAGAAGAAAAGAAGAAAAGAAGAAAAGAGATCTGAAGATGGAAGGATAGATCAGAGGATATACACATCACTCCCCCTATACTTAGGGTAAAAGAATCCCTAAGTATAGGCAACAACAGGAGTGAGGACACAAAACGATGAAAGAACACTCGGCTCGTCCACCCCCTATACTTAGGACAAAGTACGTCCTAAGCAAGGCAAACACGAGAATGGGTGGACGAGCAAAACGGGAGAGAGACAGAGATGAACGCAGGAGAATGTACAACAGAGGTGGATGTACATATGATCAAGAAGGCCGAAAGCTAACCTTCTTGCGAGACCGCTGAGGGATGGATCTGATGTGGTGCAAGTCGACATCGGGGTCCACAGCGGACAGAAGCCGATCAGGGTCGACATGGTGAAGGCCCTTAGTGGAATCAAAACGGAAAGGGACGAACTGATCAATGGAAGCAGTATGGCTAGGTTCTCCCTTGGTGGTCCTATGGTGTGAAGGCACAGACGGGTGAGTGGAAGAAGTGTGGTCAGGTCTGGCCTTGGAAGTCTCGCAGATATTGAAGTGGAATGGGACAAACTCATCATCCTCGGAAGAAGTGTAATCAGAGTCGTCCTGCGAGTGATCGTCCAGGTCAAAGTCAAAAGGAACGAAATCATCAGTGGAAGTATACGAACTCTGTTCGTCCTCAAGACTCTCACCTGAATCCTTGTCTTCAACAAGAGGTCTGAATTTATCAAAATAAATGGCAGCATCATAACCGACCTCGATCATTTTCACCTGTGACGGACCAGGGACGGACATATCAGTGGAAGTAGTCAAACCAGGTCCGTCCTGTCTAGTCTTACCTAGGTCACTCGTTTCCTTATGAGGTCTCTCAAAATAATGGGCAACTTCATAAATGTCCTCAATAATCTTGGTATCTGCCTTCCCGCTCAAATGGATCAATCACATAAATACTCTGGATCTCATCAACACATCGCCACACACCAGGAGGAGGAACTGCGAGGTCTATGCTTTCCGACTTCCTCCCCTTTCGGGGGATCCGTCGGGTCTCATCAACGATCGCTAAGGAAGCATCTCTAGTATCATCAGATCGGTCACAGGCCTCAGAGTCAGCTATGATCGGTGAAAGTGCATCAGGTGCAGGTCTCTGATCAACTGTGGGTGCGATGATCGCCACTTCGCTCTCGTCAACAGGACGGAAGTGAACCTCTCCTGATCCATAGTCAATAACGACCCTCGCCGAGGCGAGGAATGGTCGTCCCAGGATGATTGGAGACGGCTCCCCTGTGGAGTTCTCCATGGGCAACACGACAAAATCTACGTGGTGGCTCGTGCCCTGAATAGAAATGACGGCATTTTCAAGGATACCCTTCGGCCTCTTGATAGATCTATCAGCAAACTGAACGATCATCCTGGTCTTCTTGAGAGGCCCTAAGTGAAGAGACTGTACCAGCGAGAAGGGTAGTATGCTAATCGAAGCACTGCCGTCTAGGAGAGTGCGATCACAAGTATAGTCAGAGATGGTGCAAGTGATGAAAGGGGTAGCTGTGTTCTTCTTCTTGGGAATGGGACGGTGTGTGATGGCGAGGGCAGTGGCCATGGTCAGAATGTGACGCTCAGATCTGCTCCTCCGCTTTCTCTTCTGGGGAAGAGGAGCAGATAATTGGGTCATGGCCTGCTGAAGTGAGGCACGGATAATCTCATGAATAGTAGCCACCACTTCGGGTTTAGATAACATTTTTTTGAATTTTTGGACTTCCTCCATACAGGGGAGGAAGTCGGAATCAGCATATACATGAGGCATGCCAAGAGCAGTCTGTACATCGGCATCCTCAGGGTTAAAGGTGGGACTGGGTGTGAATGCATGTGTGATCCAGGGTTCTGGCAAGTGGACTCTCTCCGCAAAATATTGATCAACCAAGTGTCTCCCGAAATCTTTTTGGTCTTTTAAATTTTTCTCATTTTTTTGTATTTTTGGCGATTGCAAGCTCCCATGATCACCTACAAGTGAAGCTGTATTCCCGACGAAAGGAGCATTAATCTGATTCTTCCTCAAGAAAGCAATATCATCATTCATCAAATCAATGCGCTTTGTCATCCTATTCAAGATATCACTCATAGAGATCGAGGGAGGTGACTCCATCAGGTCAGACTCGGGTGGATGTGAAGGTGGAGGTGGATAATATACAGGTGGGTGTGGGTGTGGGTAGAAGTCCGAGTTGTGATACTGTGGCTGAAGCGGATATTTACAAAAATCAGAAAAAATAGGAGGAGGATCCTCCTGATAAAAGGGAGGTGGACCGACTGGAGCGAGTGAGGGATCCGCAAAGTCCGGATAAAATGTGCTCCAGGGGTCCATCTCGAAAACAAAAGGAAGTGATTCGGGGGAGCACGAAGGTTAAGTCAAGAGAGTGAAGAAAAAGGCGCAAATGCGCAGAGATGATCTAGGACGCACACAAAACAATCACAGACAAAAATGAAAAGAATACAAACCCTCAATTCACCTACTCAACTCAGTAGAGACCGAAAAGTCGGTCTTTTTATCTTGTCCATTTTAGAGTTAGGTGAGAAGTCAAAATGTTGCACAAACACTTGGGGGGCTGAATGAGATTTGGGCACTATCCTTAGTGTGTGCGCGAGCAAGTAAAATGAAGACAATGAGGGGATTACTCGCCCTAATATAAGATTTTCTTTTTGGTGGATTTTAGGGCCAAGTAATATTAGCAGTCCCAATTTTATGGATTATCACTTTTTTTGGATTTTTAATGAAAATGCACGATCCTAACGAGGAGTCAATTTCCTTTAAGCACCTAGGTTGGCAAAATCAGAGGAAGAGGCGGAAAAGCAATGCAAGCGGCAATCGATGATGTATGCTAAAGAGAAATTCTCACCTTGCCTCCAGCACTCTACATGCAAGGATGCTCAGCAGAATTGAAACCTATCTATATGCAAATGCAAAAGCCGATGAAATCGCCCTAAGTTTCAGTAATTGCTATTAGCGGGAAGAACCACAAACTGACCACCAATCCTCAACCCTAGAGTCCGGTCTAGGCTCACCCCTCCTCTGCTCAACACACTTGAGTTTAGGAGAAAGCGCTTTGCGGGGAGAGCTCGCGGCACGACAGATTGAAGGTGATGATCAACTGTTTAAAATTTGACTAAGTCCAGAACGAAACTATAGGCACATGCAAAATATTAGGTGTTTGGCCTTAGTCTATCGCAAGCAATCCTAAAACTAGTGGCTCAATCACACAAAATAAATAAAATCGAAAAACAAAACAAAATAAAAAGAATGCGAGAAATGTCGACAAAAACCGCGGCGAGCCCCCAAGTGAACAATCACTTGGAAATTAGGCTCGAATGTCCAAGTGTTCGGGTGTACCTGTATTATTACAATAAATAGGTCTCTCTCTCACTTGAATTACAAGAATAAATGCAATGAAAGAAAATGCAACTAAAGTAGAGCGCGATCTTCAAAAATTCTCTTCTCGTCTCCTCGGTGCTAGGATGGCTAAGATGGCTTCACGTGGGTGCTTCGGCGCCTCGAGTGATGTGCCTCCCTCGGTCCGCGGTACCTCGCACAGAGTCAACAAAGAAGAGGGATTAGACAGCTCCAAAGATATATCAAAAATAAGGAAAATAAAACAAGCAGAAATAAAAGCCGCAAAGGTAGACCAATAATCACAAACACAAACAAAAACTGCTCTACGTGCTGTTGAACTCAGTCGGTGTGTTGACCACACTAAATCTGGACTAAAGTCAACAATTAACCCACACTAAAGATCAATAATTAGAAATAAATGTGGAGTTAAAATTATTTTTAACTCTGCACAAATGATGTATAGGGACAAGTATGCAGAGAGTTCGAACACAGGGAGCAAACAGGGTAATTCAAATAAATGTGCACAATTGAATGTGAAGTGTCTACACTAAGCAGGCAAGCAAAGAACTTTTTGTGGGTTTTAAATTTTTAAATTTTTTTTAATTTTAATTTTGTATTTTGATTTTTAATTTTCTGATTTTTATAATTTTATATTTTATATATTTTTTTTGTTCTTTTTCAATATTGGAAAATAAGGACAATGTAATAAAAGAGAAGATAAAGTATTTATAAAAATGTGCAAAAATAACCAAAAATTTAGAAATAAAATGTTTTTGATATTTTTAGGGGTTTTTACTGTTTTTGTGATTTTTGGGTATTTTTCAAGGTGTTTTTGGTATTTTTAAGTACTGAAATAAACTAAAACAGTAAACAGTGTACTGGCTGTGAGCAAAATGGGAATTAAAAATAGACAATAGCCACAAAATATTTTCACACTATTTTTCAAATAAATTTAATTAAATATAGAGTAAACATGAACTGAATTTGTAATTTTTGGAGTTTTCTTTGATTTTATATATTTTTTGAAGTTTTTGAGTCTTTTTGAATTTTTAAGGTTTTTCTTTTGAGATTTTTAGTGATTTTTGGATTGACACTAAAATAGGATAAAAGACACACTAGGTAATTTTTTTGGAATTTTTCGAGGTCTTTTAAGATTTTTTGGTATTTTCTAAGCTAGACAGTGAATAAAAAGCATGTTTTTGATTTTTAATAAATATAAAAATAAAATAAAATCAAAAACTAAAATGCTAGCGCTGAAGTTCAAGCCTACAGGAACTTAAGTTCAAAATTTGAGAATTTTTGGAATTAAAAAGAGGCCTTAAATAAATAGAGCAAGACAACACAAATGAAAGGCCTGACAGGGACTATATTGCAAATAGATAAAACTATGGGGGCACGCCTACAATTTTCGCACAAAATTTGATACTCGAATAAATACTTCTGGGCCAAAGGTCAATAGCCAAATCCTCAGGGGCTTCCTCGCAAAATCTCCCAGGCGCACGTGCGTGCACGCGCGCCTGGCAGGGCTAAAGATGAAATATTCAAGAGCTCAAGGGCTAAATTGTAAAGTGGCCAGAAATTTTATAGCTGCAATGGAAAGCTTCTGAACTGAACTTTAAATTATACAAAATCCGAGGGACCTTTTGCAAAATCACCAAAGCACATGCTCACACACGTGACTGGTTGGACCTAAAAGTAAAACCTCAAAAAGCGGGGGTTTAATTATAAATTTTACAAAAATAAATCAACGGCAGATGAAAGGTTCCATGCTAATTAAAAATTACAAAATTGCACGGGGGAAGAATGGCAAAATACCCAGGCGCTTTAATCGCACGGCCGAGAATATCTCACTTATGCCACGTGGCGTGCGGACGATGCCCGATACCCCTTCGCTTCGACGCCCAGGATTAGATCTTGAACTGGCGATCGGACGGCTGGAGCGGCGTTGATCCTACGGTGGCTGCTCTCCACGACGAACAGGCTAAGATCGACGGCTCTCGAAAGGCCAGGAAGAACTGATAAGGAACTCGCCCCGGGCGAGTTTGGAGCTGGTGGCGCGCACTCCTCCAACCTCCTTCAAGCCCGCCGACGGTCCCTCCTAGCTCCTGGAAGAATCCCGGACCCAATGGCGAAGCCAAAATGGGCGAGGGAGCCCTGCTGCTCCACCGCGAGGTCACGGGGGACGTGTGGCTCCAGGTGGCGCTTCTCGGGCCAAAAATCGACTCCAACGGGAGTCTCTCCAACCTTGGGACCTGCAAATGAACACAACGAACCCAGAAGATGATCCCAAGACAGAGATGGGGTGGTTGGACGGCATTTGGTGCGGAGATGAAGCTCGCCGGAGCAAGCTCCGGCGAGGTGGTGAATTCGGCGAAGGAGGTGATCTGAATCGAAATGGAAGGTAATTTAATGATCCTACAGCTACGGGACAACTAAAAACACAAGAAAAAGACAATAAAAACCAGCCTCGAGCCCAGGAAGGGCGAGGGAAAAACCTCACGGCGGCGTAGCTGCCGAAGGTGCTTGGAACGCGGCGTTTGGGGTCGCCGCACCTCGACTGAGATGGGGGAGGATTCCCCTGTCACGAGAGCTTGCCCTCGACCCACACCTGGAAGTTTTTGGGTACCCAAATCCGGTTCAAAATCAAAATGGGAAGATGAGGGGGGTCTTTTGAATGGCTGGTCGACTGGCATGATAAACGAGGCGGCAACGGGAAGAGCAGTGACGCTCTCCCCGAAAAAATCCTAGGGCGAGCTAGAGGGATCATAGGTGATCAAAGTTGCAGAAGACCTCGGTCGGATTCGGTGAAAGATGCGTCCTCGATAAATTCGAGAAAATGGGGACAGACGCATATCTCGCGGGTACTGACCTGGGGTCATGGAGTTGACCCCCGGTCAATGGATGGCGTGTTCTGATTGGGCCACGTCATCCGCAAAAAGACAAAAACTGAAATAATACCTTGTACATTTTATTAAAAATAATAAATGATGTAATTAATTTTAGGTTATTTAATAAAAAATATTTATTATTTTATAAAGTATTTTATTCCGATTTTTAATTATTTTTATGATGTATATTTTTATTAGTTGCTTTTATACCCCTATATAGGTATATTACCTATGTATTTTAGTCTTTTATTTTTATTCTGTGTATTTTATTTTTATTATTTTTATTTAGTGTTTTCTAAAATCATAAGATACTTTTATGTACACAAATATATTTTTATTTTATTTTTCTGATATGTTTTGTATATTTAATAAAATAGAAGTATATTTTATATAGGTATAAGTACATGTATAATACCGATGTATCAAATATGTATATATTTTATTTTGAGTTTTATTTAGGTTTTTATTCCAATTTTAATGTACATATTTATTATAAGTAATAGTTACAACATTATAAAAATATAAAAATATAAAAATAATGAATAAATAATAAATTGAATATTTTAATCTGTACAATTATACAATGAGGGTCCAAAACTCAACTTTCACACCGTAGCTCTGCCAAATGCGAAACCACCACCATTAAATAGCTTATTTTTTCTATATATAATTAAAGGTGAGTATGCTGCATTTGGAGTTTTCATTTATGAGATACAGGTCTGGGAAGTTGGCATTCTGGATTTTTATTCAGACCATAACTTTTTATCTGTGTATTATTTTTCAGTGAAATCAATTTTTTAATTTCTTTATAAAATTATCTACAACTTTCATGTACAAAGTTTCTTTATTTGATATATAAAAAGTGGAACCAAAAATAGGTCCCAAAATGAATAAAGAATGAATATAAGGTATATGTATTGTATCTGTATTTTCCCCTTATCTCCCCCTACTTTATTCCTTGTCGACCTATTCATCAGGATGCCTAGGTCTCGGGGTTTCGGGTCATAAAATATTTACAATATTTTATTCTTTTTCTTTTCTTTTATTTATTCTATAATTTTGGCTTTAATTACAATATTTTATACACTATTTAGATGCACATGCATGAATGATAAGATGATGTATTTAAGGCTATTTACAGGTATTTGCTAGGGTTTTTGGTGCCAAAATGATAGAATAAAGATGATGAAATGTGGATTCATCAGATACTGCACAATGGAACTACACCGTCACTGAGAAGGAGATGCTAGCTGTAGTTTTTGCCTTGGACAAGTTCACATCGTATATCATTGGATATAGAGTGACTGTCTTCACTGATCATACCACCATCAGGTACCTCATGGCAAAGAAGGATGCCAAAGCAAGATTGACTAGATGGATCCTTCTACTCTCGGAGTTTGATATTAAGATTAAGGATAAACATGGAGTCAAGAATGTGGTGGTGGATCATCTCTCCCGATTAGAGAATCTTGAGGAATCTGAGCAGACTGATCCCATTTCTGAGACCTTCCCATATGAGGCGATCATTGCTATCACCCCGATCCCATGGTATGCTGATGACCTCTAAAAACACCTTGCAATCTGAGTAAGGATATAAATCAGGGTCGTTGTGACCCGAATCGCGAGGCTAGGTCAACAAGAAAAATCGAAGACCACCAAATATCAAAAATCAAACAAATAACTCAAATAGTGGTCTCGCTATTTTATTTAACCTAGTATAGCGACCAGGGTCGAACTCATGGAGCACGGATTGGCTAAGAGCCTACGAAGTAGTCAAAAATCAAAATAAAATAGAATAAATTATTTTTGGTGGATTTTTATCTTTTTAAACTTTTTTATGATTTTTAATTATAAAGAAAATATAAAAGGAAGGCAAAAAGTCACACACAACAAATTATTTAACAACACAAAACAAGTCAGAAAATTAAAATAAAAATATTTTTGGATTTTATATTTTTTAAATGTTTTTGATAATTTTCTTATATTTTGATGATTTTTTGTTGATTTTATAAAAAATGAAATAAAGTCAAAAATGCAAGCTACTGTGCACCCAGACTTGAAAGTCTATTTAAAAATATAAAAATATTTATAAAAATCTAGCACAATTTTATGAAAAACTACAAATAAAACTCTAACTACAGAAAAAGAAATTATATTTTTTGATTTTTTCTGAATTTTTAATGATTTTTATGAGTTTTTTAGTGTTGTTCAATTTTTAGGTGTTTTATATATCAGAAAGCCACAAACATTTTACATAAATAAGAACACAAAAAACACACACAAAATAATTTTTTTAGAACTTTTGGGGACTTTTTAATATTTTTAGTTGGTTTTTAAAGTTAGACAGTAGAGAAAATATGGGTTTTTGAATTTTTAAAAATATAAAATAAAAGTAAAAATGTTCCAAAAAATTATAGAAATTTTTGCACAGTGGCAGGGACCACGTATCCAAATTTCATGAGATTTGGAGTCAATTTGCTATTTTAATCAACCAATAAGAAATGCACAACCCACAAGGACCTAAGTGCAAATTTTGAAAACTATCTAGCCAATAATAACATGCAAGAACAGTAGGGCTGAATTTGCAAAATGCCCAGGGTCGCACGAGGTCGGCACATGATTCAGACACAAAGGGGCATAAATATAATTCCAATTAATAAAAATTCAAACCATAACATCCATAAAGCTCAGTCTAAAATATGCAAATAACCCAGATACCACGTGCTAGACCACATGCTCCACGTATAGAACGACTAATTGCAATTTTTAAAATCTTAGGATCCTAAGTGCAAAATGTCTAAAAAAACAACTTCAAAAAGTATTTACAGGGTTACTAAATAAATACAAAAACTAAGGAGGGCCTAAGTGCAAATTACCCTCTTATTGCAGATCCAACAGCCACGGGGTTTCGCGTGAGATCGGATGGCTAAGAACTGGTGATACACCTTCGGCGATGAGCGGATGAGATCTGATCCTCAGATGGATCGAGCGGCTGAAAGCTCCCCAGAAGCGAACGACGGAGATCAGAACTGGTGCGGGGGCTCGATCTGACGGTAGATGAGGGTCCTGGATGAACAGGTCGCCAGCAAACTTCGGCCGGCCAATACACGCGCCTGGGTGCTCCTCTGGTGCTGCTTTGAGAGGGGAAATGAAGCTCGAGGTCGTCCGCAGCTACTGATGGTCTCCGATGATGCCAAGGACGCCTGAGGCGACCCGACGACGTGAAGGTCCTGGATCTCATGTTCCCGAGTGGTTGGACCTCCAGATGAGGTCCTTCTTCGATCAGTCCTGCACATAAAGAAAGATGGGTCAAGGGAAAAGTGCCTCGACCCGGTTACGGGCGGAATGGGCGGCTGGGTGAGGCGGAGCGATGCTCTCCAGCGAGGCGACGACGGAGGAGAGCGAAGGCCCTGTTCCGGGGTAAACCAGGGTGGCTGAAGGGGTGGAGAAGGTAGAGAGAGGGTCGATGAAGGTGATGGTGTGGTCGAAATGGCGAAATGATGAACGGAGTATGGTGGGTGGTCGATGAAAGCTTGGGTGGTCGGAATAGAAAAATCATAATCTAACGCTAACTAGAAGCAATCTAATTTACCTGATGGATGAATCCATCTGGGCTGGAGGTGCTGGACCTCCGGGGGTTGTCGTCTCGATGGATCGACGGTCTAAAGGCCCGGGCTCGCTGGTGGCAGAGCACGACGGAGTGTACGTCGGATCAGAGGCTTCCGACCCTATAAAGCTCGCTGCTACTCTCTCTTGCGTCAGCTGTCACTCAGACGAAGAGGAGGAGGTCATCGGAGAGGAGGGGAAAGGCCAAAGATCCGTGAAGAGGGCGGCTCCAGGTTGCTTTATACCTTACTAAGGTCCGAGAAGATAGGAGTGATACACGCGGATCGAGAAGCGGATACTTAAGAGAGGATGCATACGTGGATAACGGATCTTCCCTCGACATTCGGAGCCTCAAATCGATGCAAATGGAGAACGGATCAGTGGGGAGAATTTGGTGAAATCGGGCCGACACTAGGATCCGTGGAACGAGGTGGTCCAGGGGGGAGTTGACTGGGGGTCAACAATCCCCCGTGGACCAATCACAAAATTTAGAATCAAAATTATTTGGAAAATAAATTAAAATAGCAAACGATTTTATTAAAAAAATTACAAAATAAAAAATGTTTATTTATTTTCAAATTATTTTTTAGTGATTTTTATTTATTTATTTGAAAAATAAATTAATGTATATACATAATATAATATTATATACATGTATAAAATACCTATGTATTTTATACTTTTATTTTTAATTTCTTATTTGTGTACAAATATTCCAATTTTATATTTTATTTATTTACAACATAAATTTAGGATATAAAATAATTTTTATTTTATTTTTATTGATTATTTACAAAGGTGAAATAAATAGATCTTTTATTCTTATATACATGGTGTATGTACAATGTGGAGAGAGAAAGTATTTTATTTTTGATTTTATTTTATTTTTCTTATCTTTATTTTTTTTAGAAATATATACAAATTAAAGAGACACATTTTTAATTCAATTTTTATGAAAATAAAATATATACACAAAACACATTGATGAATGGCCCTATCTCTCTCTACTTGGTTTCTTTTGCGGTCAGGCCAATGCTTGGCCCTCCCTTGGATTCAGGTCACTCGATATTTATTCTAAATATCTCCTTCTTTTTCTTTATTCTTTATTCTTTTATTTTTGCACAAAAACATGCTAATTATTGAATATTAACAAATGCATGTATTTTGGTAATTTATTATTTTTACAGCTATCTACATGGTGTTTTGCAAAGATATGTAGCTAAAATAAAAGAATAAAGAGTGATAAATGAGTATTCATCATACGCCAACATTGTGAACTATCTTGTTGCCAAGAAAGTTCCTCAAGGTTGGCTCTGGCAGAGACTTGAGACCTTCCTTGCGAAGGCCAAGTTTTACCACTGGGAGGATCCCATCCTTTATCATGAAGGAGGGGATAACAATGGGCATCGGTGCATTCCTCAAGAGGAGCACCATAGTGTCCTCACATACTGCCACAAGCTCGAGGCAGGAGGACATTATTCTGGGAGGGGAACGGCACAGAAGGTGCTCCAATCTGGCCTATGGTGGCCTACCCTTCTCAAGGATTCTGGTGAATTCGTGAAGAGTGTACTGACTGTCAGAGGATGGGCACTTGTGGACAGCGTGATATGATGCCGATGCAGCCCATTCACTTCTGCGAGGTTTTTAACACATGGGCATCGATTTCATGGGTCCATTCTCTAAGAGTCAGGGATTCGAGTACACTCTGTTGGTCGTGGACTATGTGAGTCGTTGGGTTGAGACCATTCTCGCCCGAACCGCAGATGCTAGGACTGTTTGCAAATTTTTGAGGAAGAATATCATTTCACGGTTCGGGGTGCCTGGAGTTTTGATATCTGACGGGGGGTCTCATTTTGTCAACGACAAAGTAAAGGCCCTTTCTAGTGAGTTTAGCATAGACCATCGATTTTCCACTCCATATCATCCTCAGACCAATGGTCTTGCTGAAGTGTCGAATAGGGAGATCAAGACGATATTGCAGATGGTAGTCCGCCCAAACTGAAAGGATTGGTCATAGCTTTTGGACTCGGTCTTGTGGGCATATCAGACTTCCTTCAAGACTCCTTTGTATCGTTTATGGCAAGCCCTGTCATTTACCTATTGAGATTAGGCACAAGTCACTTTGGGCTGTCATAGATATACTATTGGATCCAGTGAGTACAGGAGATCATAGGAAGGCAGAATTGGCAGCCCTGGAGGAGTTTAGAGACACATTTTTTGAGCAGCCTATAGTACAAGGAGCGAATGAATGAATGACATGATTCTCACATCATCCATAAGCAGTTTGAGCCAGATTAGAGAGTATGGTTGTTTGATGCAGGGCTTAGATTATTTCCAGGGAAGTTGTAGAGCAAGTGGAAGGGATCATACCTGTTCCGAAAGGTACATGACAATGGGAGTATTGACATATCTGAGATGTCATCTGAGTCTACCTTTCGAGTTAACGGTCAGCGACTCAAACCATATCTAGATCATGAGCCGCTGATCGTTGACGTCGCCCCGATTCATTTTGCATGAGATGTGATCTTTGACTCACATCATTTGCATCTCATGCCTGATTATCACTGTCTTCCACCTTTTATAGATCCATATGTCCATATCATCTCATTCTTTAGTCCAACACCCCATTTGCATCTTGTGATTATGCTATAATTAAGGTGCACTTTGCCCTAAGTATAGGGGGTGTCAGACGCTTGAGTATTCTTTTAATTCTTTTTACCTCTATTTTGCTGCCTATACTTAGGGATATTTTAAGGAGGGGAGGTAGACCCTTTACATTCTATCACTCGATCTTCCCTTTATGTACAGTCTGCTATACTTAGGATTACTTGGTTTTAAGTATAGGGGGAAACACCGAGCCCTCATCATTTTATTCTTTGATTCGTCATTGTAGTATAGCTTTCCTTTCCACTTCCTTATATTAAGCATGGGTTATGTCTTCTTCATCGCTCTTGATCCACTCTGAGGACATCATTCGAGCTAAGTATGGGGGTGTCGTTTATATTACATATATACTTTAGTCATAACTCGTACTTTGTGCGAGTGTATTAATAAATAAATTGGCTAAAATCTTTTACTAAAAACTGTGAAAATTTTAAAAAATTTTTGTACATAAAATTCTTTCTTGCACATACATAGCTACTTATAAAATTATTTTTGTACAAATGTTTGTAAAAACATTTTGCTTGTAAAATTGTGTAAATATTTTGGTATCGAAATTATGTATATAGCACAAAATTTTTGTAAAATATTTGAAAAACAAAAGTTTGCAAAAACCCATGTGTAAATATGTGTAAATATGTGTAAATAATTTGTAAAACTTCTGCATCTATGCATACATTCAAACATTTTTCAAAAATTTTGCATAAAAGGCTTTTTGTATATACTTATACATTCTTTTGAATTATAGTTGACATTTAAACTAGCCTGGAATTAAATTGGAAAATGGAGCTTAGTTAAGACATTAATCCACCTAATTCTAAGAGGAACCTTATAGGGATTAGGGTTGAGACTTTTCAGGTCCATTGGTGACTTAATTCTTTGAGTCCACTAGACTATGATCACATGTCATCTTAATGATCCTAAGTAGAACATTCAACAACGCACACATGACTGTCACAGATAATGGCTTTACTTGCACCAGCACCTTACACATAGCTCTCTACGGATGAGGTGGTGAGGAGGCAGTTTCCTTTGTCTTGGGGTAGCATACGAGGGTAGTACTTCTAGGCGGAACCTCTCATCTTCTTTTAGTGAAGGAAGTGCGTCTCAACTTGATCTGGCAGTGTTGAGGTCTAAATACAGGAGTTGCGGGTTGCAATAATACTTCAAAAGAGGGATAGTTTACTGTCTCAAGAGGAAAAACTCCTTATGTATATATGTTGCACCATTAGATATGTTGTACATATGCAAATAAAAAAAATGTGCAAAAGAAAGAAAAACTCCAAAAAATGGTGGGTCTGATAGAAAATGAAATACCCACCGCGTGTATATAGCCAAATAAAGCAAAGCTTATATTACCCATTCTCATCTCATGAAGCTTGCAGTGGGAGACTTAGCTACACTAGTTGAGATCCCAGGGATACATGCCTACACTGGTCATGGTCCATTATCTTCTTCCTCCTCTTCTTGAGCCGGTTGAACTTGAACTTAGAAGGGAATACCCCGCTCCTCGAGGAAAGAGCTGTCAGACTAGGGCATTAGAGTTACCTTGTTGAGGGGGGCTGTTACTTTGCCATTTCTGAGGTGTGGAGATACATATCACTTACACAGTACAAGAAAAGATTCATGGTCATTAGAGTTTGTGTATGTAGACTTGTTCTGATTTGGATTATTGAGGAGTCTTGACCATAGATTGGTGGAACTTAGAGGCTGCTGAGTCTTAAACCTAGGTCCAAATAAGGTTCTGACAAACTAATAATCCAAAGGTCTGACTGAGCTCCATACTTCAATTTAATGATGACAAGTTTAATAATCAACCTTGATTCTCCTTCTTTTTCTTTTCTTTCTCTTTTCACTTCTTTTTCAAATAAGTGTTTGCTAAGGGACTAGCAAAGGTAAAGTATAGGGGGTGATGAATCCTGATCATCACTCTTTATTCTTTTATTTTAGCTAATTATCTTGGCAGAGCATCATGTAAATAGATGTAAATACAATAAGTTAGCAATATGCATGCATGTGTTAATGTTATATAATTAACATGTATTTGTGTAAAAATAAAAGAATAAGAAAAAAAGGAAGGAGGTATTTAGAATAAATATGAAGTGACCTGAACCCCAAGAGAGGACCAAGCATTGGCCTGATCGTCAAATAAAACAAGTAGAGAGAGATAGGGCCCACTCTATATTGTACGTATCATGGGAGTAAATAAAAAAATTATTTTTGCCAAAATAAAAATAAAAATATGTTTTTACCTCCTTGTATATTTCTAAAAATAAAATAAAAATTAGAAAATAAAAGATAATAAAATTCTCTCTCCTTTGTACATAATACATGTATATATATTTCCTTCTTTATTTATTAGATACATGTAAATAAATAATAAAAATAAAATAAAAAATTAATTTGTACTTCAAAAATTATGTTGTAACTAAATAAAATATAAAATTAGTTGTAAAAATAATAAATTTAAAATAAATGTACAAAATACACAAGTATATTATACCGGTATATAATACACTGTATTGAATATAGACTAATTTATTTTTCAAAAAAATAAATAAAAACCACAAAAAATCCTTGAAAAATAATAAACATTTTTCATTTTATTCGTTTTTTAATTTAAATTCATTTATTATTTTTAATCTATTTATCTTTTATTTTCCTTGCTATTTTATCCTGTAGCGGGTTTTGTCTTTTCCCCCGCCTCTCCTGATTGGTCCACGTTGGAATATCGACCCAGATCAACCCCCTCTTCCAGGGCTTGACCCGACCCAACTGCATGGCCGGATCGATTTCTCTTATTTTTCCCCATCGGATCATGCCACCTGCTGCCCCGATTTTTCGCCCGCACCTTCCTCGTGGATCTGTGACCTTCGTGGATCCTTAGGAAGGCGCGGATCTCCCTCGATTCACGTGCTTCCACCCGATCTCTCCAGCCACCTGGGAACGCTATAAAGCATCTCATCCTCTTCCCCAAGAAGGCAGCTCGTGCCTCGCTCCCATCTCTAACCCTAGCCACCTCCAGCTGAGTGACAACTGTCGGGAGCGCCGCTTGGCGGTCGATTTGGTGCAGCAGAGCCGACGCTCGACCATCATGGTCGGAGCTCCATCGTGAATAGCCTCCCCCGCCTTCCACAGCTCGGTCGAGGCCATTACCCCGACGACCAGCTTTGCCTGGAGCTCAGGAGCATCTCCCAACCTTCAGGTAGCCCTTCTGCCCTTTGCATTTTCTCATTCGATCAGATCTTCAATCTCATCGTCGTCGTCCGTTCGCTTGCTCCGACTAGGCGGTCGGAGCTCCACTACCCACCTCCAGCCTATCCGATAGCACCGCACTCTCACCCTCCATCTCGCTCTACACCCTGATTACCCAGAACATCATCCCGTAGGTCGAGATTAGGATTTGAATCTCCTCCATCGCCTTTGCTGTAGATCGACCAGCGCCCCACCTCGCTTCTTTGCTTTTTGGTTCCAATAACCCAGACCAGAGCGTAGCCCCGATTCTGAACTACCCTTTGCAGGTCTTTGCGCGCATTGGGACCCCTCATTCAATCCATCCCAGGGCTCGCTAGAGTGCCTCCAGGCCACCTTCGTCGTCACACCCATCCGGCCGGTGGATCCTCCATCTGATCCGATTAGTCAACGGGAAGCCTTCCAGAACCCATTCGGCGCTTCCCGATCGACCATCGGAGATGGGGATCTCCTCCTTGGCTCCGGTGAAGTTTGCCTCAGAGCTGTTCATCCAGGCTGCTCCAACGCCGTTGGATTAACCCCGTACCTCTAGATCTCATCCGGACCGCCAACACAGCAGATGCGTTAGACCGTTGGATGTCAGATCTGACGTCCACTTGCGGCCCACATCCCCGACCAGGTCTGGATCCGTCAGTTCTGATACCTGAAGTCGATCAGAGCCGCATGTACAAGCCTTCATCAGCGGCCGCCACGCAGCCCTCCACGCGCGCATCACGTGTTGCATGGGTATATATATCCCTTTTTACCCTGCACTTGTTTATGTTTTATGTTTTAGTCTATAAAATAAAAGTGTAGTTGAACTTATTTGCATTCCAGTCCCTATAGTTTCGGTTATTTGCTATTTGGTCCTCCCTGTCTAGAGACACTGCTTCGTCACTTGAACCGCGGTGTATTTGCATTTATACCCCTGTGAACATGGATTTGACGCATGTGTTTGATTTATTGAAAAATTTGCATAATCGAACCTGGACTTTTAAATCCTATTATTGTTTAACCTAGAAACTTAAAATAATTGCATTTAGGTCCCTACAACATGTGTGTTTGGTTTATTATTAAATAAATATCAAAACTACTCCAAAAATTCTTAAAAATTTACCAGTAGATCCTGCTATTGTGTAATATTTTTGATAATTTTTGTGACGCACTTTGAGTTTATTTGTTATTTTACACATTTCAAAAACCCTAAAAAGTGTCACTGTTGATGAATCTCCATTTCATCACCTTTATTCTATCATTTTGGCCTTGAAAACCCTAGTTAATGCATGTAAATAGCATCAATTTGTCTATAATAGCATTCATTAATTACTATATTTATTGTATATAAAATAAGGTCTTAATGCTAAAATTATAGAATAAAGAGAAGAAAAGAAAAAGGAATAAAATATTGAAAATATTTTATGACCCGAACCCCGAGACCAAGGCCAGAATGGAATTGGTCGACAAGGAATAAAGTAGGGGGAGATAAGGGCCAATAACACAATAAATACCTCATTTATTTATTCATTCATCTATGCATTTTGATACCTATTTTGTATTTAGTTATTTATTCATCAAATAAAGAAACCTTGTACATGAAAGTTGTAGATAATAATGTAAATAAAAATACAAAATTGAGTTTGTACAAAAATGGTACACAGTGTACATTCTACACACAGAATAAAAATCTAGAATCTCAACTTCATAGACCCATATCTTGCAAATATAAATCAAAATTACCCAAAATCACCTTTAACTGTATATAACTTTTCAAGAGCTATTTAATAAAATTATTTTATAATTTTTGGAGTCCATCTGTGAAAGTTAGGTTTTTGGCCCTCATTGTACAGTCTGCCTGATTAAAATATTCATTATATTCATTATTCATTATTTCTATAAATTTATATTTTTAGAATTTTGCAAATAATATATATTGCATGTACACATTGAAATTAAAATAAAACCAAAAGAATTAATAAAATAAAATAAGTCTATAAACTACATAGACCCAAAATACCTATGTCACCTATGTATGTAAATAAAAGGGGATTACATTCTTTAAGTATTTATTCTTTAATATTTTTATACTATTGTAAATAGTATCTATAATTTATTAAAAATACAAATCCAAAATAAAAATCAATAAATTATATTAAATAAATAAAATGTACATAAAATATAGGTAAATTACCTATAAGTATACCTACAGATACATATATCTATTTATTTAAAAATGTAAATAAATTCATAAAAATTAAATAAAAATATATTTATACTCACAAAAAATAAGTTATAAATTTACAAAATAAGAAAAGAAAAAATAAAATAAAATATAAAAAATAAAAAAATAAAATATACAAAATACATGTAAATACACTTAAAAATACATCAATAAAATAAACCTATAATAAAATACATCAAAAAATTAAATAAAAATCAGAAATAAATACTATACTAATTAATAAACATTTTTTTATTTTTTAAGTAAAATTAAATATGGTCGTTTATTATGTTTAAAAATTCGGTCAAAGTAGGGCTGATGTGGACCAATCTGGATTCGTTGACCGCCCGATCAACTTCCCTGCCCTCCAGCCGCCTGGTGTCAGAAGTTGTTGCGGCCCGTCTTCTCTGACTTTCCTCTTCTGATCCTTTGACTCCCAGGCGAAGATTCCTTCATGAAAAAGCTCGACCTATGCTTCAACCTTCACGCCAGCTACTTAGATCCATCATATGACCAATCGATTCTTCGTGGCACCCTGGTCAACAAGGGTGCACCGCCTTGTGTATAAATAAAACCCTCGACCTCCTCCTCCAGTTTGGTATCCCTTCGGTCGTCTTCCACCCTTGCTTTGAGTCTTTAGAGATTCCTCATGACAGGGGGAGTCTTCTGGACGCTTCAGCTGGTCGGAGGAGTAGAGGGAAGCACCTACGACCGCCGCTCGCCGGAGGTCCTGCTCCCTGGTCGACCACCAGGTATAAGAGTTGCATTTATCTTAGTTTATAGCTTAGATTTCGTTTGTAATTTTTAATCTTTTAGTTAGATTAGTTATTAGACCCATAGGTGCCCGATTAAGGCCAGATTGAAGTTCGCCGGAGTTCATCTCCGGCGAACCTCTCTACCCTGATCTTCGCACAACCCGACCCTCGCTTCACCTCCATTTCATTCCCTGACGCGTTCTACGTTTATCTCACGCATCAAATCAACCGGAGCATCCCTCTCTCTGTGAATCGAGGTTCGACTCCGCCACGTCGCCGGACCTCGCCACCCCCATTCATTTCTTATCCTTTGAGCTGTAACCCCTGGTGGAGGAAGACCCCCTCGAACCCTTGGTCTTTTTGGTGCAGATCAAGAGTCAAACAGAGCCCCCTGGAGCTCGAATCAATCACCTGCGAGGTTCCAGGACCCCCCTTGCTTCTCCGAGCTCGCTGGACCGATCTAGGGGGTCCTGGACCTTCTGGAGTGCCTCGGAGGTTGCGGAGCATCCCGCCGGACGTGTAGAGCTCATTGCTATCACCATGGAGTGCCCGGAGGAGGAGGAATCGACGATCGAAGTCAGGGAGGGTGACTGTTCCTCCCTGTTCTTCATGAGCAGCAGCCGCTGTCGAATGGAGGAGACGGCCCCAGATCTAATATGGGTCGTCCATTCAGCAGTCGCCTCGGCCGTTCGATCAAGCGTCAGATGCAATCTCAGCCGAGGATCGCCGAAGGGGTATCGGGCTTCGAGGGCCCGACAGGTGGATCAGTGGTGTGCCCATCGCCGTCCATTTTCACGCCTTAGGGGGTAATTTACACTGAGCCCCCTCGTACCTTTTGTAATAAATTTTTAATGCTATAAATAAATTAGTACATTGTAAAATAATTGTACATTTTTGCAAGTAGCCCTTGGGAGTTTTTGTATATTGTATTCCAGTCCAAGCCACGTCACCTCACGTGACCAGTTCACGTGAGGCGTGGGGCAAATTGCACTGACACCCTTGGGGGTTTGGTTATTTAGGTTCGGTCTACGAACTTCCAGAAATAGTGAAATATTTTTGTGTATTTTGCGTCAAGGTCCCTGGTTTTGTGGAAATTACTTTTAGGTCCTTCCCAGGCGTGTGCTAGTCACGCGCTGGGGTGGGTAAATTGCAGAGAGGCCTTTGCAGGTTTCTTTATTTGTATTTGTTCCATTACTTTCTATATTCAGTATGATATTTTGTGTGAAAATTACAACTTGGCCCCTGGATGTTTACGTAATTGCATTTATACCCCTGCCAGGCCTTGTATTTTTGTATGCTTTGTCTATTTAGTCCATGCATTTATAAAACCCCAAAAATTCCTCAAAAATTAATTTAAACTCCTGTTTAGTTGTGCATTCATGCCATATTTTTGCATTGCATTTTTGTTGCATTTTAATATTTATTAAAAATCAAAAACATGCATTTTAGCTACTGTATATTTTAGAAAATATTAAAAAATATTAAAACACCTTGAACTACTATATATTTTATTGTATCCTAGTGTCAGTCCAAAAATCACTAAAAAATTGAAAAACAAAACCTTAAAAATTAGAAAATACCTAAAAACTTCAAAAAATTCTATAAAATAGTAGAAAAATCAAAAAAATAGAAACTCAAGTTTTGTAGGTTCACTATTTTATTATATTTATTTTAAAATTAATTTGAGAAAATTTTGATACTGATTGGTATTTTTCATTCCCATTTTAATTTCGACCAGTAAATAATTCACTGTTTTCCTTTATTTTGCCATTTAAAAATACCAAAAATATTTGGAAAAATACCCAAAAATCACAAAAATAGAAAAAAATTATAAAAAGACCAAAAATATTTTATTTCTTAATTTTTGACTATTTTTACCTATTTTTATAAATATTTTATCACCCTTTTTCTTATATTATCCATATATTCTATCCTATTTATACAATATATATTTATATATATATAATATAAAAAGAAAATATAAAATCAGAAAATAAAAAATCAAAATACAAAATTAAATTACAAAAAATAATATAATAATATTAATTACCCACAAAATTAGGATTCATTCGAGGATGACTTGGACGTACATGAACACCATAGGCTACCCAATTTTTATTGCTCTCTGTGGTTCGACCTCTACATGTTTATACACTATGCATTTTATGGTAGAGTTAATAAATGTAATTCACGGTTTTGGGACTTAATTGGTTTATTCTTTGCTGTGGGTTAATTTCTGATCAACCAGTGTTTTGTGAGCGGTCGCCTCAGCGACACTACTGCCCCCGCCTTGTGTGCGGGGCGTATTTTGACCCTCGCCAAAATGCTCGTTATCAGATGGCGCCGTTGCCGGGGAGCAATGAGCGTAGCTTATTACATTTTTGTCATTCTTGTTTGAAAATTTATTTATCATTGATTTTGTGAGCAGCTATTTCTTTGCAATTGATCACCATACATGATTCATTTATTTATTATGATTAATTACTTCCTGCTTTATTTCATTGATTGAGCTTATACTAATTCTATCTCTTTGTAACTTTGTTGCGAGGGCCCGCCACATGAGGATGGTTTCTTAGGAAGCCAAGGCAGCCGAGCTTGGAGGAGGTTGGTCTTCACTTCATGACCAGCTGGAGAGAGAGTACCAAGGATGCACGGGGATGAGAAGTAGATAGGCCTAGATCAATTAGGACCATTTTTGTAATTTATTGTGAGAGAGAGACAATTTCGGCATGTAATATAACTTGGACTCTACTCTTCACAACGAGGTCCAGTGCCCGGGTGTTTGTTCTCCTGGGGGCCTCGTCGCGGATTTCTCGAGTTTTTCCCGCTTTATTTTCTTTGTTTCCCGCTGTTTTGAGTTTTCCGCCTTTATTTTATTTTGTTTTGTGTGCATGGAGCCCCTAGACATAGGCTTGCTTGATCGAGTAGACTAGGTCCAAACACCATAATAATCTTGCATGCACCTATAGTACGATTTTAGACTTAGATCAAACTCTAAACAGTCGCCTCATCACCTTCAAGCCAACGTGTCGCGAGCTCTCCCTGCCAAGCGCTTCTCCTGAACTCGATGTGTCGAGAGGAGGAGGGGTGAGCCTAGACCGGACACCTGGATTGAAGGGCGGTGACCGACTTGTGGTTCTTCACACTAATAGCAGCTAATGTTTAGGACGATTTTGTCGCTTGCATACCGTCATGTAGATAGGTTTAAAAATTCTGTTTTGTATACCGCATGGAGAGAGCTGGGATGCACTGTAAGTCTTCTAACTCAGCATGCATCATTAGGTTCAATGGTGAGATTTCCATCATGGAACCACTTGCACGGTTTTTCGCTATCTCCCTCTGATTTTGAGCACCTAGGACTTAAATGAAAATCTACAAAAACGATAGGCGCTGGTATGAAAACATACTCAAAAAAAAGTGAAAACCCAAAAACTAAAATAAGGGGACTGTTAAATAAACTTTGACCTTAATTAAAATCTGTAATGGACTATCATTGTACTGGGTTCATACAGCCCTCATTATTTTCAGGTACCTTCGGAGGGGGACAAAAACCCTACTCCCATGAGCGAGGCACGTCCCATAAGGAATAGAGCCAAAATCCCAGTCTGCAACTGCCTTGTGTATCGCCTGGATTTCCGAAGTAATAGCGCTTCTATCGTACATGACCGAGTAGGGCCTTGTCAGCGATGGTGTTCCCGCCTTGTGTGGAACATCGACATGGTCTGAAGTACTGAGCATAGGCCACGCCTTCACGGGGGTGTCTGTCTCATCGGTTTGCGTCCGAGTAGGTTCTTGCACGCTCACGGGTGATTCCATTGCGAGCAAGAACCGAAGTATTGGTTTCGCCTATCGGCTTTCTCTCTCTATTTCTTTGGTTGAGTAGGGATCCAGGAAGGGTTACAAGGACCTCAAGAAGTACTAACTACAGGTTACAAAGGAGGAGGATAAGTACGGGATTCTTTTCCGGCAGTACTCTCTCTCTTATAGGGTTAGCGTGCTAAGGACTTGTTAAAAGATTTGCCTGATAGAACAACTCTAAAACCAAAAAGATAATAAATAGCGGAATCTTCACGGCTTCACAAGGCGTGAGTTGGTGAACCTGATTTTGTATTGTGTTTGTATGGATCTAGATTAAGGTTCAAAGATCGAGTCCCGCGCCTTTGCGCAAATTTTGTTGTATCATTCTCCTTTGACCCCCCGCTCAGCCGAGCCTTTCTAATGTTCTGCACTCCTTTTCATTCCTTGTTGACCATCGTATCCTTCTTCCAACATCCAATCCTCCTTTATGCTTCGCGAAGTTGATCCATGGATGGTTTCTGTCAGGACCCCGCAGACACCCACATCGATTCCATAGACTCAACTCTGCCAATAAATTCAAGGCGATTCCCGAGAACCCGATCTGGACTTTGCGGATCGATCTCCAGACTCCTCGTCTTCTACCTTTCTTGAGACCACCCAATAAGTCGGGATCACATTTGTCCCACGATCGCCGTTGTGAATGGAAGTCGATTACAGTCCACATCTTTTTCCGTTCACAACATGCTGGGGTTGGCCTTAACTCCGAATTTATCATGACAGCTGAATAATATTGCAAGTGGTCTGATCAGGACTCTCTCATTCTGCAGATAGAAGTCAAATCAAGCCCTGGAGTCTACTCCGGAATTCATCTCGTCAGATTCAGAACCTGATATGGCTCCTCAATGAAAGGGCAAGGGTCAGCAGCCACCCCAACCAGAAGTACAGTTGCCAGATCAGAATCAGGTTAATGCACAACTGTTGGCATCTATCCAGGCTATCCAACAATAGCTGACAGAGCAAGCCTTGGCGTAGACAGCTTTTCATGATATGTTGAATGACGTGATGAACAGAGCCGAGGGAGGGGGAGGTAGAAGAGGAGGTGGAGGCAGAGGTGGAGGTGGTGGTCCACATGATGATGAAGAACCAGAACTACCGCCACCTAAACCTACATTGAAGGAGACGTATAATCCTGGAGACAGCCAGATGACCGAGTGAATCCTCATTCCACCGATGCATGCTCACTTTGAGCTGAAACCCCAGTTCCTTGCTCTTCTTCCAGCGTTCCATGGAAACACCAGTGAAGAACCGTACATCCACCTGCAGCAGTTCTCACGCATTTGTCGCATCACTCACTATCCCAATGTCCATTTGGACATTGTCAAGATGATGGCGTTCCCCTTCAGCTTACAAGACAAGGCCCTCTATTGGGTCAACCATCTGGGGAAGGTTGTGACGACCTGGGAGGAACTGAAGTCAGCTTTCCTGCATAAGTTTTACCCTCTCGGCCGGCTCAACCAGATGCGTGTCCGAATCAGCAACTTCTCCCAAGGAGCCCACGAGTCCGTACATGAAGCATGTGAGAGATTCACCGATCTGCAGGAGAAATGCCCCCACCATGAAATCCCGAAGACCAGTTTGGTCCAACACTTCTTTGGGGGCCTGAACATCGAGATCCAAAGGCTCGTTGATGCAGCATGTGGGGGCTCGCACTTCAATAAGGATGAAGATGTGGTCTGGCAGTTATTTGAAGAAATGGTCGAAGGAGAGGCCGCCCTCTCTTCATCAAAAGCATATCAGAAGCAGCCCCAGATCCTCCAGAAACAAGTACACATGGCAGCGTCCCACGAGGCGGAGAGAGATGAGAGCTCCAACCTCAGTATCATCGGGGGCCATCTCACGAAAGTTGATATCATTGAAAAGCGATCACAGGACCTTGAAAAACTTGCTGTGATCGAAAAGAGGACCCAAAATTTAGACAAGCTTGATCAGATCACCAAGCAACTTGAACTGTTGGTAGGCACCATCAACTCTGTTCAGTCGGTAGCACCATCAGACGCTCCGGCTAAGAGGAAGGACGAGCAACCACCACTACATCAGCCTCAACCGAGCCAGCAGCCACTGGCAGTCCAGCACGTGTACTACGTGCAAGCACCCGACCAGGGCCAGCCACAGCAACAGATGGTTGTGTACCAACCAGAGTTTGTATCAGGATCAGATCCAGTCTTCCCACCACCACCCCTGATTCAGGAAGTGAACGGGGTATGGAGTAACGAAGCACATCCGACCCGTCCTATGGGACAACCTCAAGGTCAGCTACTAGCCAATCGGCAATACCACCAGCCTCAGGGTGGTCGTTTTGGGCAATCCTCACAACCGTCGCAACAGTATCACCAGCATCCCTCATATGCACACCAATGGAGGCAGAATCAGCCATATCAGCAGCCGCAATACCACCACCCACAACCTTTCCATCAGTATGCGGCTGCCCCACTGATGACAGGGGATTTGCCAAGGTCGTATCTTTCCACAAGGCGGAGAGACAGTCGCTGAGTTGACCTCAGACGAAATCCCCAAATCGATCAACAATTAACCCACAATAATATATGCAATGAATATCCAAAAATGTGGAGTTAAAATTTATTATAACTCTACATGCAAATGTGTATAGGTGTAAGTACAGGTAGAGGTCGACCACTGAGAGGCGAATGGTTGTATATGCGGTGTAATTATTCAATCCATTGTTCATGTCCTTTTATTGTTTTTGTGGGTTTTGGATTTTATATATATTTTATATATAATTTTTGTTTTTATAATTTTTATTTTGTTTTTATATTTTATGTTTTTTTATTTTCTATTTATATTTTTAATTATAGAATATAGATATGTATATGTTTATATGGATATATAAATATATATAAAGATATATATATAAGAAGAGAGAGAGAGGAGTAATATAGTATATAGATATATATAGATATAAATACTTAAAAATACATAGATATAATTCTTTTTTGCTTTTTAATATTTTTCTAATTTTTTTGTTATTTTTCAGGAATATTTCTAATTTTTATGTATTTTTAATTTCAAAAATGTCCACAATATAGGACTAATTACATACCTGAATATAATTTGGGTTTTAAAAATACAAAATAGACTCCAAAAATTCCCAAATTAACTTTAATGTATTAGTAATAATATATAGATAATTATAAAAGAGAAAAATATATTTTTGAGGTTTTTGAAGGATTTTTCTATTTTTTTTTGTTGGAATTTGGGGCTTTCTGATTTTTTTATTTTTCTTTTTCATATTTTTAGGGTTTTTCAATTCCTGACTCAATATATATATTAAGATATCATATATGATTTTTTTGTAATTTTTCAAAAAAAAATTATAATTTTTTTGTATTTTATAAATTAGACAGTGCAAAAATGGCTCCTATTTCATTTTAATAATTAGGAAAAATGCAAAAAATGCAAACTAAAATATATGCATGGAAGAACACTGCATGGAGCATCTATCCTAATTTTTGTGAATTTTTAGAAGCCTCATAAGTATTTTTAATAAATAGAGAAAAGGCACAAAAATCAAAAAGTCTGGCAGGGGTATTTTTGCAAATATAATAAGTTCCAGGGGCATCAGTGCAAAAATACAACAGAAATAAACATTTATTGAAAGTTTTGGGACTAATTTCCAATATACAAAAACCGCCAGGGCTAAAATGAAAATTTCACGCGCCTCACGTGGGACTGTACGTGAGGCGCGGGAGGACCTAAATGCAATTCTAATAAACTCAAGGTCCTTTCTGCAAAATTTACATTTTATTTACAACGTGCTATATTTTTTACAAGATTAAAAATTAAATACACAAAAAGCGGGGGCTGAATGTGCAAATTACCCCCAATAAGAGCGTTGGCGAACGGTTAGGATCTCTTCACTTGACAAGTGTCACACACCCAACGGCCGATGCTGGTTCGCCGATGAGCGCTGGAGATTAGATCTCGTGGGAGATCTGACGGTCGTGGCATCGCTCCATCGGACGGCTGGCATTCGAACAGGGGACTTCGTCTTCATCCAACGGCAGGGGACCAGCGTGGAAGAACAGGGAAGAAAGCTCGCCGAGGCGAGCTTCTTCCGACCAGATCTCACGCCCTGCCGGTCTTTGCTGCTCCGAGGTGTCCCAAAAGCTTCCTGGCAGGATGCTTGATCTGCTGGAGGTGCTGGATCAGAGCAAAGTACACTGGAGCGCCGCCACGAGCTCGAAGAAGAAGCGGAGCTCCAGGTACCTCCGCCGCTTTGGGAATCGTCTCCTGGTGCTCTTAGGGGCACCTAACCTGCACAGGAAGGTAGAGTGGCTCGAGGTCTTTCTCCTCGACCCGGTGTTTGAAGCTGGAAGCACGGGGATGATGATGGGCGGCGAAGCTCCGGCGGAAGGCGGTGGAGGAGCTTCGATTCGCGGATCCAGAAGGGAATCCGGTTGGACAAGGTGACTGGAAGGTGGAGAAGATGGTAGGGACGGAAGTGAAGGCGAAATGGCAACGGAAAATGGTCGGGGACAAGGTGGAGAAGTCGCCGGAGCTGAGCTCCGACGAACTTCGAATTACCTATCCTACGCTAATCTAAGAATCTAAATGCGAAATAAAAGACAGAAATAAAATGCTGGTACGAAAATTTACCTAGAAATGTAAAGGCGCAGCTCTTATACCTGGGGGCCTCCAGGGAGCAGGGCGGCCGCCGGAGCGCCGCCGCGACAAAATTTCCCTCCTCCTTGGGCCGAATCGAGGTGCTGGGAAGCGCCTCCTGTCACGAGGGCTCCTCCAGGAGCTGATTCAAGCTTATTGAGGGGGGTGAAATTGGCCAAATTCGGCCAAGGAAGAGGAAAGACTTATTTATACACATTCCTGGGGACCCCCATGGACCGATGATTATTAACGAATTGGTGCTATGTACAAAGGATCCAGGATCATGGTGGGAATCGTGGATGATCAGAGAACAAAATCCGTGAAGGATTCGAGGGCGATGGATGAAAGGGACGCCCAGGAAAAAGGCATGAAAAGCGGGGGACAAGATGGTTCTGACGGGAGTCAGAGGCGCAGGGGGAGTTGACCGGAGGTCAACTTTCCCTGGCCCCTGATTGGTCCACGTTGGACCGATCTTGACCCCTTTATTTAACATATTAAATGAATTAATTAGAATTTACTTATAAAATAAAAAATGTTTATAAATTAATGTAGTATTTATTTATGATTTTTATTTATTTTTTTGAAGTATTTTATTACGGATTTATTTTAATAATGTATTTATAAGTATATTTATGTATATGTATTTTTATTTTGTTTTTTTTTATTTTTTTTATTTTATATTCTTATTTTATAAATTTATAACTTATTTTTGTGAGTATAAATATATTTTTATTTAATTTTTATGAGTTTATTTACATTTTTAAATAAATAGGTATATGTGTATGTATGTGTACTTATAGGTATTTTACCTATATATTATAGACATTTTATTTATTGAACGAATTTTATTGGTTTTTATTTTAGTTTTGTATTTTTAATAAGTTTTATATAATATTTACAACATTATAAAAATATAGATGAATAAATAATAAAAGAATTAAAATCCCCTTTTATATATGTACATATAAGTAGTATAGGTATTTTGCCTATGTGGTACATAGACTTATTTTATTTCACAATTCCCTTTTGGTTTTCTTTTAATCTCAATAGGTACAAGTATTACATACATTATTTACAAGATACTAGAAATATAAATTTATAAAGATAATGAATATTGAATAAAATGAATATTTTAATTAGTCCTATATACAAGGAGGGCCAAAAACCTAACTTCCACAGATGGACTCCAAAAATTATGAAACCAATTTTATAAAATAGTTCTTGGAATGCTATATACAATTAAAGGTGAGTTTGGGTGATTTGGAGTTTTTATTTGCAAGATATGGGTCTGTGAAGTTGAGATTTTTGCTTTTTATTTTGTGTATACAATGTACACTGAGTCATATTTTTATACAAACTTAATTTTGTAATTTTATTCACATTATTATCTACAACTTTCATGTACAAAGTTTCTTTATTTGATGAATGAATAATTATGTACAAAATAGGTGTCAAAAATGCATAAATAAATGAATTAATAATTGAGGTATTTATTGTATAATTGGCCCTTATCTCCCCCTACTTTATTCCTTGTCGACCAATTCCATGCTGGCCTTGGTCTCGGGGTTAGGGTCATAAAATATTTGCAATATTTTATTCCTTTTTCTTTTCTTCTCTTTATTCTATAATTTTGGCTTAAAAACCTTATTTTATGTACAATAGATACAATAAATAATGGGTGCTATTATGTACAAATTGATGCTATTAACATGCATTTGCTGGGGTTTTTAAGGCCAAAATGATAGAATAAAGGTGATGAAATGGAGATTCATCACCCCCCTATACTTGCCTTTGCTAGTCCCTAGCAAATACTTATGCAATAAGTCTAAAAAGAACAAAGAAGAAAAAGAAAAAGCAAAAATAAAGAATTTAAAGAAATAAATTGAATTGATCATGATTATGAAACTCATCTGTACAAAATCAAAGTTTGGAGCTCAGGTTAGACCTTGGTGTGAGAATGTGTGTGGACCTAGTCAGGAACCAAATTTAAAACACAACAGCCTCTGAGAGTCACAGAACTCGGTTCAACCCATCTCAATAGCCTGGTCAGAACCAGTCTACATCATACGCAAACCCTTATAACTATGAAGCTGACTTGTACAGTGTAAGTGATAGTGGCTCTCCCCAACTGAAATGACAAAGAGACTAGCTTTTCCAGAATGACAACCCAATGATTCCCTAATCCAACAACTCTTTCCTCGAAGAGCAGGGTATTCCCTTCTAAGTTCAAGTGGCAACCAGCTCAAGAGGAGGGAGTGAAGAGAAGAATGGACGGTAGCCAGTGTAGCTACCTATCCTAGGATGCAAGACCAGTGTAGTCAAGTCATCCAGCTGCAGGCTCACATATTTGTCTTTGGAACTCAAGCTTGCTTATTGACTTTGTACATACTTTGCAGGCATTTTTATTTTTGTACAGGCCTGACCATATATTTTTTTCTCTTTTTTTTCAACATACTATTCACAGCAGCATTTACATAAGGAGTTTTTCCTCTTGAGCCAGTAGACTATCCCTCTTTTGAAGCTTTATCGCAACCCACAATCTTCGGTATTTAGACCTCATGGCTATTGGACCAGGTTGGGGTGCACTTCCCTCCCTAGAGGAGGACGAATGTTTCCACCCGTGTGCGTCTCAGACTGGCAAATCCAACCCCCTCACCACCCCAACTGAGTTGAGCCAAGTGAAAGGTGCAAGTGTCCAAGTTAGGTCACGACCTACAAGAGTCATACGTGTGTCTCGAAAAGTTCTAGTTAGTCCACTGAGGTGACTTGAACCCAGCCCTGATTTCTCAAAGAATTAAGTCTGCATAGACCTGAAGTACCTTAAACCTAGTTCCCATAAGGTTCCAGTGCAAGTAGGTGCAGTAAGGTCAAACCAAGCTCCAATCTTCGACTTTATTGGACTAGTTCAAACATCAAGCTCAATCAAAGAATATGAATGCTATGCAAATGCTATTTACAAATATGCAAAGAATAATTCAATTTGTCAAAGAATTTTGAAAACAAAGAGGAAAATTTTTACAAAGAATTTTTGCAAATAATTTTGGTACTCAAAGTATAAGATATGTACAACTATTTAAACTGGCATGCTGCTTTATTTTAATGATTTTTAAAGAATTTAGAATTGAGTTTTTTATTTAGAGGTATATATGTACACTTGTTAAAGAATTTTGTTTATTATTTATTTCTTTTTATTTATAATTATTGTATATATTATTTTAGTTATATGTGACTATTCCTCAAACTTATTTGACACAAATTTTTCAGACAATTTTTGAAAACTATAGTCCAAAATAATTTTTATAAACATTTTTACAACATGTACACACCTTTGAAAATCATTTTGCAAAGGTTTTTCAAAACAGTATATATAGATTTTCAAGATATTTTTGCAACCATTTTTTAAACCATTTGCAAATCATTTTTCAAAAAATTTTATTTCACACAAAGAAAATAAATTTTAAAAACCACACATTTTTACACAGGTTGAAAACATGTAACAAAATATTTTCAAAATAGTTTTCAATAATTGTTCACAAAGATTTTCAAACTATTTTTCAAATATTTTGCAAAAAAAACATTTTCACCTGATTTATTAATCAGTATATACAAAAAGAATTTTGAGGAATAATCACATCTCTTTTTTCAGGGTTTTTAATGAATTTTAAGAATCATTAGCCATATTATTGAAAGTACGAGTTATGGCTAAAGTATATACATATTATATACGACCCCCTATACTTAGCTTGAGCTATGTCCTCATAGATCGGAAAGAAAAGAGAAGACATAACTCGCACTGAGTATAGACAAGTCTAAAGAATATACGAATAAGAGATTAAGGAAATAGAAGTTGACCGTCCCCCCTATACTTAGGATCAAGTAATCCTAAGTATAGCAGACTGTACACAAATTAGGGAGGGTCAAGGGTGGGAATAGACGAATGAACAAATCAGGGGTGCACCCCCCTATACTTAGGACATAGTACGTCCTAAGTACAGAAAACTGACACGAAGGGGTGACACCTTTTATTGTGATAAAGAAATATGAAAAGGAAAAGAAGAAAAGAAGAAAACAGAGACATATATACAGATTAATGAAAAGATCGTGGAGAATATACGCATCACTCCCCCTATACTGATGGTGAGATAGCCCTAAGTATAGGCAAGAACAGGAGTGACGAAAAAGTGCAAGGAAAGAACAACTCGGTGTGTGCCCCCCTACACTTAGGACAAGGTACGTCCTAGGTGTAGACACAAAGATGTGGCGATAGATCTGGGGCACACAGAACGTATGGGAGAAAGAATGAAAAAGGTACACATATATACAATCGGTGAAAAACGAGTGAAGTCCAGGATGGTGTCTGGTAAGCGACTACCGTACTATCGTCGTCGTCTCCATGTGAGAACGAGGACGTAGTCAGAAGGTGAAAAGACACCCTGATATGCAGTCAGGTGGGTGTCGGCTACCGGGTACACACAGATCAGAAAGTAAAGATATCCGATCCGGTAGCAGAAATTAGTCAATCGGCTCAGAAGGTCAGCATGAGGGAATATATCCGATATCGTAAGACCGGGAGGAAGAAAGAGCAGTACCGACTCCTCCGATCAATCATGGTCTCAGATAGATCGGAAATAAATCATATGAGACTGTGTGATGCACGGTGGTGATATAATCTGAAAGTCACAAGAATATACCAAGCAACACCATATGTGGCTCAGTCCTGCGAGGGTCCTCAAGGTGAGCAGAATCAGAGAATAATCAGAAGACTCGGCTCCGTGCTCCAACAGAAAGGAGACACAACCAGGGAGGAGACCGAGTACACAATGCAGAAGACCCAGCTTCGTGCTCCAACAGATAGGAGACACCAGAAATGAAGCTGAGTACCTACAAGGTGATGTACCCTCCCGCAGATAACCCTCGGGGAGTAGTACATGCTAGTCAATGAATAATCAGAACTGAAGCTCACCCCTGCGAGGGTTGTCAAGGAGAGCGGGCTCAAAGGAGCCTGATCCATCAGACGGATCACAGAAACGATCTCGGTAAGCGACAGATCGGCTACCAGCAGAAGAGACCGACAAAACAAGAAAGTGTGGCAGCGTCCCGCAGATAACCCTCGGGGAACGTGCTGCCAGCTAGGCATGAAAATAGCAGATATCAGAAGCTCAACCTTGCGAGGACCGTCAAAGCGAGCAGACTCAAAGGGGTCTGATCGGATAGGTCCCATGATCCGCAGATCGGGTACACAACTCAAGATGGGACCAAAAATTATATATATCATATGACTCGGTTCCGTGCTCCGCAAATTGGAGACACAGTCAGCAATGGGAACCGAGCGTAAAGAGAGTGTCGCAGTCTCCCGCAGATAGTCCTCGGAGAGTACTGCGAACTAGGCAAGGAATAGTCAGACCGTATCTCTACCTTGCGAGGGTTGTCAAGGATAGAGAATGGCTCAAAGGAGCCGGATCCATTAGACGGACCCACTCAGTGGTCTCAGTAGTCGACAAGGCGGCTACCAACAGAAGAGACCAATCAGATCGGAAATATGTCATAGTCTTCCGCAGATAACCCTCAGGGAGCTACGAGCTAGGCATGGAATAATCAGAAAAGTGGAGCTCTGCCTTGCGAGGACCGTCAAGGCGAGCAGACTTAGATGAGTCTAGTACATTGGCCTCGTGTACCGACAGGTCAGGCACACAATCACAGGGGGAAGCCAATCAAGCATATCATCTGACTCGGTTCCAGGTCCCATCACAATGGCGACCCAAGCAGTGAATGGAACCGCAGTCCTAGAAATTGTCGCATTCTCCCGCAGATAGTCCTCGGGGAGGAATGCGAGCTAGATCAATGTAGGTTTTGGGAATGCTGGCAGATCATCTCAGGTCCACAAAAGCATTCAATCATTCAATCATTTGGAGGGCATAAGATAATGCAAGGGAGCAAATAATCGTGTCATTCACCAAACATCCCTTGGGTCAATCCAGTCAGCTGAGATGGTACGAAAAATAGTCAGGAATCCTCTAAGTGCCAAGGTGGATTAGAGAGTCAGGAGATCAAGGATGGGTCAATCAGGGAGATGAGAGATCATGTCGGTTCCGCACACCTTTACTAGGCAATCCATATCATAATAATCAGTCAATCCTCAAAAATCAAGATGGGTGGAACCTCAAGATAGATAGATCAATCAACACTCATGAAATCTTCATCGAATTATCGCTTCGTATCACATCCTTAATCCGGTGTGCGAGAACTAAATCTTCAATAAATAATCACACCTAATGATCATGCATCATCAAAAATCTTCAATAAGCTAATATGCTTGTATTCAAAATCAAATCCACCACACCAATCTCAACAACCTCAATCATCATTGGCCTTACTTACAAATAATCAGTATACATAGTCCTCGATGCAGGCTTCATCAATATGCACAGCATTCCCGGGTAAAGGGAGAGATGATACGGGGGATACGAGGAAGATGGATAAGAAGGGTACACAATGGGGGGTGGAGAAGCTGATTGAGCGGGCGTGCCAATATCATGGGTGGTAGAAGAGCGATACAAAGGGTACGAGGAGGGCGGGCTAGAAGATCGGTACACAGACAAAATTGGGTGTTCCACACAGGGCGGGAACACCGTCAAAATGATGGTCCGAAGAGCATGTTCTCCCCGAACCAGAGAATGAGAATGGTACGGAGAATACGAAGAAAGTGATGAAGAAGAGGGAAACAAAGGACTTGGCGAAGAATGATTGAGCTCAAGCGCCAATATCACGACTCGATGCAATATGAAGAGATATATGTATAAGAGAGATAGAGAGACTCAAAGATAAAAATGCATGACTCACACGGACGGGACCGACTACTCTAATAACGAAAGAAAAGCATAATGGACTCCAAGTCACAAGCAAGACACAAGGCAAACCACCAATTCACCTACTCAACACAGTGAAGACCATCAGGTGACGGTCATTTATCTTTTCGTTTTTAGAGTTAGGTGAGAATCACAAAAATTGTACAATCACTTAGGAGGCTTGATAGGATTTGGGCTCTACTCCTTAGTGTGTACGTGAGCACTTAAAACGCATCCAATGAGGGGGTTGCTCTCCCCAAGACAAGGAATCCATTAAGTTTTATTTTTAAGTTCAATAGAGTTAGCAGTCCCGATTTTATTTAAGTTATCACTTTTTTTGGGTATTCTCAATGCACGTGCCTATCGAGGTTCCAATTTCCATTAAGCATCCTAGGTTGGCAAAATCAGAGGGAGAAGATCGGAAAAGCCATGCAAGTCGGAAAACGATGATGCATGCTAAGTAAGAAGACTTACAGTGCCTCCCAGCTCTCTCCATGCGGGATGCAAAACAGAATTTGAAAGCTATGCTACATGCAAATGCAAACCAAAGAAATCGCCCTAGGTTCAGACATTGCTATTATCGTGAAGAACCACAAGTCACTTATTCATCTTTAGCCTCAAAAAGTCCGGTCTTGTCTCACCCCTCCTCTGTGCTCAGCACACTTGAGCTTAGGAGAAAGCGCTTTGCGGGGCTCGCTGTGGCACAAAGGCTAAGAGATGAATGAACGGCTGTTTAGAGTTTGATCTAGATCCAAAGCGAACTATAGGTACATGCAAATATTAGGGTGTTTGGACCTAACTCTATGAGCAAGCAACTCCTAAGCTAAGGCTCATTCACACAAAATAATAAAAATAAAATTAAAAGAAAAGCGTCAAAAATCATCGAGGCCCCCAAGGGAACAATCCCTCGGGCAATGGACCTCGGGAGTTGGAGTGTACCTGTGAGAGTTCTGTATTATTACAAAATTCAAATGTCACTCTCTCACATGAATATACATGATAAAATGAAATAAAATAAACTGCATAAAAATAGAGACTGTCTTCAAAACTTTTCCTTCATCTCCCTTTGATGCTCTCTCCTGTTGGCTTGGCATAGAAGAGCCAACTCCACCTTGCTTAGGTGCATAGATCCTCCTAAGAGGTCCTCCTTCGCTTTGCGGTCCCTCGCATCAAAGACAAAGGAAAGAAATGATTAGAGCAGTCAATCAAATAATATCAAATAGAAATAAAAAAAACAAACAAATAACTAAATCATGGACATGAGCAAATAATTGAATAAATGAACAAATAGGCTCACAAAATCATACAAATTCCATTGCTTCCCCGGCAACGGCGCCATTTGATGACAGGGGATTTGCCAAGGTCGTATCTTTCCACAAGGCGGAGAGACAGTCGCTGAGTTGACCTCAGATGAAATCCCCAAATCGATCAAAAATTAACCCACAATAATATATGCAATGAGTATCCAAAAATGTGGAGTTAAAATTTATTATAACTCTACATGCAAATGTGTATAGGTGTAAGTACAGGTAGAGGTCGAACACTGGGAGGCGAATGGTTGTATGTGCGGTGTAATTATTCAATCCATTCTTCATGTCCTTTTATTGTTTTTGTGGGTTTTGGACTTTATATATATTTTTTTATATAAATTTTGTTTTTATAATTTTTATTTTGTTTTTATATTTTATATTTTTTTATTTTCTTTTTATATTTTTAATTATAGAATATAGATATGTATATGTTTATATGGATATATAAATATATATAAAGATATATATATATATATATATATATAAGAAGAGAGAGAGAGGAGTAATATAGTATATAGATATATATAGATATAAATACTTAAAATATAAATAGATATAATTCTTTTTTGCTTTTTAATATTTTTCTAATTTTTTTGTTATTTTTCTGGAATATTTCTAATTTTTATATATTTTTAATTTCAAAAATGTCCATAATATAGGACTAATTACATACCCAAATATAATTTGGGTTTTAAAAATACAAAATAGACTCCAAAAATTCCCAAATTAACTTTAATGTATTAGTAATAATATATAGATAATTATAAAAGAGACAAATATATTTTTGAGGTTTTTGAAGGATTTTTCTATTTTTTTGTTGGATTTTGGGGCTTTCTGATTTTTTTATTTTTATTTTCCATATTTTTAGGGTTTTTCAATTCCTGGACTCAATATATACATTAAGATATCATATATAATTTTTTTGTAATTTTTCAAAAACATTTTATAATTTTTTTGTATTTTATAAATTAGACAGTGCAAAAATGGCTCCTATTTCATTTTTAATAATTAGGAAAAATGCAAAAAATGCAAACTAAAATATAGGCGTGGAAGAACACTGCATGGAGCATCTATCCTAATTTTTGTGAATTTTTAGAAGCCTCATAAGTATTTTTAATAAATAGAGAAAAGGCAAAAAAATCAAACAGTCTAGCAGGGGTATTTTTGCAAATATAATAAGTTCCAGGGGCATCAGTGCAAAAATACAACAGAAATAAACATTTATTTAAAGTTTTGGGACTAATTTCCAATATACAAAAACCGCTAGGGCTAAAATGAAAATTTCACGCGCCTTACGTGGGACTGCACGTGAGGCGCAGGAGGACCTAAATGCAATTCTAATAAACTCAGGGTCATTTCTGCAAAATTTACATTTTATTGACAACGTGCTATATTTTTTACAAGATTAAAAATTAAATACACAAAAAGCGGGGGCTGAATGTGCAAATTACCCCCAATAGGCGCGCTGGCGAACGGCTAGGATCTCTTCACTTGACACGTGTCGCACACCCAACGGCCGATGCCGGTTCGCCAATGAGCGCTGGAGATTAGATCTCGTGGGAGATCTGACAGTCGTGGCATCGCTCCATCGGACGGCTGGCATTCGAACTGGGGACTTCGTCTTCATCCAACGGTAGGGGACCAGCGTGGAAGAACAGGGAAGAAAGCTCGCCGAGGCGAGCTTCTTCCGACCAGATCTCGCACCCCTACCGGTCTTTGCTGCTCCGAGGTGTCCCAAAAGCTTCCTGGCAGGATGCTTGATCTGCTGGAGGTGCTGAATCGGAGCGAAGTACACTAGAGCGCCGCCACGAGCTCGAAGAAGAAGCGGAGCTCCAGGTACCTCCGTCGCTTTGGGAATCGTCTCCTGGTGCTCTTAGGGGCACCTAACCTGCACACGAAGGTAGAGGGGCTCGAGGTCTTTCTCCTCGACCCGGTGTTTGAAGCTGGAAGCACGGGGATGATGATGGGCGGCGAAGCTCCGGCGGAAGGCGATGGAGGAGCTTCAATTCGCGGATCCAGAAGGGAATCCGGTTGGACAAGGTGACTGGAAGGTGGAGAAGATGGTAGGGAAGGAAGTGAAGGTGAAATGGCGTCGGAAAATGGTTGGGGACAAGATGGAGAAGTCACCGGAGCTGAGCTCCGGCGAACTTCGAATTACCTATCCTACGCTAATCTAAGAATCTAAATGTGAAATAAAAGACAGAAATAAAATGCTGGTATGAAAATTTACCTAGAAATGTAAAGGCGCAGCTCTTATACCTGGGGGCCTCCAGGGAGCAGGGCGGCCGCCGGAGCGCCGCCGCGACAAAATTTCCCTCCTCCTTGGGCCGAATCGAGGTGCTGGGAAGCGCCTCCTGTCACGAGGGCTCCTCCAGGAGCTGATTCGAGCTTATTGAGGGGGGTGAAATTGGCCAAATTCGGCCAAGGAAGAGGAAAGACTTATTTATACACATTCCTGGGGACCCCCATGGACCGATGATTATTAACGAATTGGTGCTATGTACAAAGGATCCAGGATCATGGCGGGAATCGTGGATGATCAGAGAACAAAATCCGTGAAGGATTCGAGGGCGATGGATGAAAGGGACGCCCAGGAAAAAGGCATGAAAAGCGGGGGACAAGATGGTTCTGACGGGAGTCAGAGGCGCAGGGGGAGTTGACCGGAGGTCAACTTTCCCTGGCCCCTGATTGGTCCACGTTGGACCGATCTTGACCCCTTTATTTAACATATTAAATGAGTTAATTAGAATTTACTTATAAAATAAAAAATGTTTATAAATTAATGTAGTATTTATTTATGATTTTTATTTTTTTTGAAGTATTTTATTACGGATTTATTTTAATAATGTATTTATAAGTATATTTATTTATATGTATTTTTATTTTGTTTATTTTATTTTATTATTTTATATTCTTATTTTATAAATTTATAACTTGTTTTTGTGAGTATAAATATATTTTTATTTAATTTTTATGAGTTTATTTACATTTTTAAATAAATAGGTATATGTGTATGTATGTGTACTTATAGGTATTTTACCTATATATTATATACATTTTATTTATTGAACGAATTTTATTGGTTTTTATTTTAGATTTGTATTTTTAATAAGTTTTATATAATATTTACAACATTATAAAAATATAGATGAATAAAGAATAAAAGAATTAAAATCCCCTTTTATATATGTACATATAAGTAGTATAGGTATTTTGCCTATGTGGTACATAGACTTATTTTATTTCACAATTTTCTTTTGGTTTTCTTTTAATCTCAATAGGTACAAGTATTACATACATTATTTACAAGATACTAGAAATATAAATTTATAAAGATAATGAATATTGAATAAAATGAATATTTTAATCAGTCCTAGATACAAGGAGGGCAAAAAACCTAACTTCCACAGATGGACTCCAAATTATGAAACCAATTTTATAAAATAGTTCTTGGAATGCTATATACAATTAAAGGTGAGTTTGGGTGATTTGGAGTTTTTATTTGCAAGATATGGGTCTGTGAAGTTGAGATTTTTGCTTTTTATTTTGTGTATACAATGTACATTGAGTCATATTTTTATACAAACTTAATTTTGTAATTTTATTCACAATATTATCTACAACTTTCATATACAAAGTTTCTTTATTTGATGAATGAATAATTATGTACAAAATAGGTGTCAAAAATGCATAAATAAATGAATTAATAATTGAGGTATTTATTGTATAATTGGCCCTTATCTCCCCCTACTTTATTCCTTGTCGACCAATTCCATGCTGGCCTTGGTCTCGGGGTTAGGGTCATAAAATATTTGCAATATTTTATTCCTTTTTCTTTTCTTCTCTTTATTCTATAATTTTGGCTTAAAAACCTTATTTTATGTACAATAAATAATAGGTGCTATTATGTACAAATTGATGCTATTAACATGCATTTGCTGGGGTTTTTAAGGCCAAAATGATAGAATAAAGGTGATGAAATGGAGATTCATCACCCACCTCAGCAGTACCAGCAGTATCCTCCTCCCTCTTATCAACAGCTTCAACTTCCTGCACCAATCCAACACCACCAGCAACAACCTCAGCATCCACCCATGCAACAACAGCATGGCCTGCACGCTGAATCCAATGAGGTACCTCCTGTGAACCCAACCATAGATTGTCTAGCCCAACTCGTCAAAGGGCTGGCATATATGACCAAGAGGCTTGATGACCTGACTACCACAAAGACCACTATTCCAGCTCAGGTCGAAGCCAACCCCAATAACTTTAAGAAGAAGGAGCAGGTAGAATGTGATGTCCTGTCTGTGTCTGTAGAGTCAGAAAATAATATTACTGTTTATTCTAATGCTGTCACTCTCAGGAGCGGTAGGGCCTTGCCTCCGCCTGCTATCAAGAATGGGGTGAATAAAGAAACAGGTGGATCGTCATCTTCTGCATTAGCCGTGCCAACTACAGGGGCGGGTGAGGAGGAAGAAGAAGGAGGAGCCATTCCAGTCATCGTGCAGTACCCGCATCCCCAGCCAAAAATACAAAAAAATCAGCAAAATCAAAAACAACAAAAAGAAGCTTGCAGCCGAAGCAAAGCCGCGCCAGCCTCGGAGGAGCCGCCAACAGCAGCCGATCCATCGCCAGTCGACGGAGCAGACGCTCTACTTTTTTCCCGCCCATCCGCACCAGCATGTCAGGATTCAGTTTATACTCCTTTTTGTAGTCCGGATGTACAACAATATGTGGGCGGTAATTCTGATGTAAACAAGAACTCTATTTTACTTTTCAATGATGTAAATATTCCTTTTCCTAATGCAATTGAAAAATCCAAAAAAATGGCAAAAAGAAAAAGTGCACTATCTGATCCAGGAGTTGTGGAAATAATTGACAACTTAACTGTTGAGATTCCCTTACTGAAGGATGTGGAGTACATGCCAGCTGTGAAGAAAGGTCTGAAAGAGGTATGTACCAGCAAGTGTCGCCCATCAAGAAAGAACATACGCCAGCAAGTTGAGAAGCACGTCCTCTCCTTGACCACGGTAGCAGCCATCAGTAACCTCCCACAGAAAAAGCAGGACAATGGAGCACCTCTGATTAGTTGTGAAAATTTTTATCAGGTCTTTGAGCGCACTCTCCTTGACAGCGGATCTTCCATCAACCTTTTGCCGGCATCAATAACGCAAGAATTTGGATTGGGTCCGCTCAAGCAGACACGAATGATCCTTCAGTTCGCTGATAGATCCATCAAGCGACCCAGAGGTTTGTTGGAAGACGTTGTAGTGAAGGTGCGGGGAGATGCAATTCCCTGTTGATTTTGTAGTTCTTGATATGGACTCATCCGTACCCTTACTCCAGACCCCTATCATCCTTGGCCGACCATTCTTACGAACATCAGGTGTCGTGGTTGATTATGGGTTCGGCAAAATCACTTTCAGCTCAAATGACAAGCAGATCACTATAGATATGATTAGAGAGCCGAACGCCACAACTGATGAGAGCCATGTCGTATCAGTAGAAGACTGTGACTTTATTGCTGAAATCAGAGACTCATTGTTGTCATTGAATGATTCATGGACCAAAGAAATCCTCACTCTTGAGGAGGACTTGGAAAGCACAGTTGACCTATGCTCCGATGATTCGTGGGAGACCGATTCTCTGATGCTGGAACAATTAGGTGACCTCAAGAATTCACTCCAGACCGAACACAATGAGCCTAGTGCAGAACCGTTCGGCACCTCACCAGGATCTCAACAGAATGCTGAGGATGGTAGCTCCATCGAAAAAGTACATCCTACCACCAGTATAGTGTCTGAAGTGACCAACAAGTTGGACAGGTCAAAACCGTAACTCAAGCCACTTCGTGCAAGCCTGAAGTATGCCTTCCTTGCGGGTGAAGAACACATGTATCCGGTCATCATCAGCAGCAGGCTGAATCCGGATCAGGAATCTCGCCTCCTCGAGATTCTAGAAAAGAACCGCAAGGCACTTGGTTGGTGCGTATCAGATCTCCGAGGGATAAATCCAGCTTTGTGTTCACACCACATCTATCTGGAAGAAGATGCCAAGCCGTCCCGTGAATTTCAAAGAAGGCTGAATCCAAACCTCCGGGACTTCGTCATGAAAGAAATAACGAAATGGTACGACGCAAGCTTCATTTATTCCATCTCCGATTCAAAATAGGTAAGCCACTGCATGTAGTTACAAAGAAAACCGGGCTTACCGTGGTTACCAATGACAAAGGAGAGGAAATATCCACTCGGGTACCAACATCCTGGCGGGTGTGTGTTGACTACCGCCGTCTTAATGCAGCAACTAAGAAGGTGATAGTTTTGTCGAGGTGTTCATGGACGATTTTTCTGTCTATGGTGATAGTTTTGATTCTTGTCTTGAGCACCTAGACAGAGTGCTTCAAAAATATCGTGGAGTCAATCTAGTGCTTTCATGGGAAAAGAGCCACTTCATGGTCACCGAAGGCATTGTGTTGGGTCATGTCGTTTCCAAACGTGGCATGGAAGTCGACCCGGCAAAGGTGGATGTTATTGCCAATCTAGAGCCACCTCAGTCAGTAAAGAATGTAAGGTCATTCCTGGGGCATGTGGGATTTTACAGACGATTCATCAAGGACTTTAGCCGCATCGCCCGACCTTTGACAGGACTCTTATGCAAGGAAACCGAGTTCAATGTAGATCAACAGGTTCTCCTTGCTTTCAATCAGTTGAAGAAGCTTATCACTCAAGCTCCAGTCCTACAGTCGTCGGACTGGTCTCTTCCCTTTGAGATCATGACCGATGCGTCAGACTTTGCAGTCGGGACTATTCTTGGACAGAGGAAAGAGAGAGCGCCCTATGCCATTCACTATGCCAGCAGAACATTAGATGAGGCGCAACGAAATTACACCGTGATAGAGAAAGAGTTGCTGGCTGTAGTTTTCACCCTCGAGAAGTTCAGATCCTATTTGCTTGGAATAAAAGTCATCATTTTTACAGACCACTCTGCTATCCGGTACCTACAGCAGAAGAAGGATGCCAAGCTGAGACTGATTCGATGGATCCTTCTCCTCCAGGAATTTGATTTGGAAATCAAGGACAAGTCTGGAGTTCAGAATGTGGTAGCAGATCATCTCTCTAGAATTGAACAGCATGAGCCTTCTCTGAACAGTGCACCCATTACAGAGACCTTTCCCGACGAATCAATCTTAGCAGTGGATTCTCTTCCTTGGTATGCGTACATAGTCAATTACCTCGCTTCGGGGGTAATACCATCGGATTGGACGAAGAATCAAAAGAATAAATTTATGTCAACCATCCGGTTCTATCAATGGGAGGATCCTCTTTTATTCAAGGAAGGAGCGGATTGCATTTGGCTCAGGTGCATTCCTCAGGAGGAGCACTTTAGTGTCCTCGAGCATTGTCTCTCGCTCGAATCTGGTGGACATCACTCTAGAGACCGTACAACAGCCAAAGTACTTCAGTGTGGATTCTGGTGGCCCACACTATTAAAGGATGCAGCAGAATTTGTCAAATGATGCACTGACTGTCAGAGATTGAAGGGTACACTCAATGCCAAAGATTCGATGCCCCTGAAAATCATTCAGATAGCAGATGTTTTCGATGCATGGGGCATTGACTTCATGGAACCTTTCCCTAACAGTCAAGGTTTTGAGCACATCCTTCTTGCCGTCGATTACGTGAGTCGCTGGGTTGAAGCTATTCCCGCCCGAGCCGCGGACAGTAGGACAGTGTGCCGATTCTTAAAAGATAACATCATTACGCGGTTTGGGATTCCGAAGATTCTCATCTCAGATGGGGGTAGCCATTTCATTAACAAAGAGGTCAAGAAACTAACGAAGGAGTACGACATTGACCATCGTGTCGCGTCTCCTTATCACCCTCAGACCAATGGTATGGCCGAATTATCAAACAGAGAAATCAAGACGATCTTGCAGAAACTTGTACAGCCGGACAGAAAGAACTGGTCCCAACTCTTGGACTCAGTTCTCTGGGCTTACAGAACCGCCTACAAGTCTCCCTTGGGCATGTCGCCCTATCGTCTTGTATATGGGAAGCCATGCCATTTGCCCATCGAATTAATTCACAAGTCTTTATGGGCAACTAAAATGTGCAATCTGGACTCACGAAAAAGTGGCCTGAAAAGAAAGGATGATCTGAACAGACTCTTGGAGTTCCGAGACTATGCATACGATAACACATTGATGTACAAGGAAAAGGTGAAACGCTGGCATGACCGACACATCAGACGAAAGACCTTTGACGTTGGACAGAAGGTGTGGTTATTTGATGCAAAGTTGCGGATCTTCCCGGGCAAATTAAAGAGTAAGTGGACAGGGCCATTCCAAGTTCATGAAGTGCATGACAATGGAAGTATTGTCATATCAGAATTGTCCACTGACACACAGCCATTCGTCGTCAACGGTCAACTCCTAAAGCCTTACCTCGAACCAGATACATTCTTGGCAGTTGTCGACTCCATTCAGCTCGCGCATCATGATGACATATCCACAACAGTGACCGCATCAGAAGATTCAGACGCTACACCACAAAAACTGTTTATATGATTTTCTTCTTATCTTCTTTTCTTCTTTTTCTCTTCTACCTTCGTTTTTTTATCAAAAGGTGCTGTCCCTTTTTGTCAGTCTTCTATACTTAGGACGCACTTTGTCCTAAGTATAGGGGGATGTGCACCCCGAGTTTCTTCTATTCTTTTCGATCCTCTCCATTGTCTCCTCTTCTTGTCTATACTTAGGAGTATTCTACCCTAAGTATAGGGGAAGACAATCTGAGTACGATCTGTTCATTCCCACCCTTGACCCTTCCTGCTTTGTGTACAGTCTGCTATACTTACAATTATTTGATCCTAAGTATCGGGGGGGACGGTCAACTTCTCATTCATTCATTTCTTATTTATGTATTCTTTAGACTTGTCTATACTCAGCACGAGTTATGTCTTTTCTTTTCTCTTCGATCTATGAGGACATAGCTCAAGCTAAGTATAGGGGGATCGTATATACCATGTATATACTATAAGCCATAACTCATACTGAAAATAAAATACCACCTCAAGTTAAAAAGTAATGTAAAAAGTAGTTTTATAATAAGGAAAGATGATTGTGAGCTCCTCAGACTCTTTCTATCTATACTGATTAATAAGTCAGGAAAAGTGCTTTGTGCAAAATGTTACTCTTTGAAAAATCTTGTGAAAATTGCTTGAAAAATAGTGTGTACAAGTATTCAACTTTTGTAAATAGTTTTGTTTGTAAAAATTTAATTTCTTTGAGTAAAACAAAAATGTGTGAAAAATGGTTTGCAAATGGTTGGAAAAACTGGTTGTAAAATTGCATGCACATGTTTGTAAAATTATTTTCAAATGCATGTACATGTTTGTAAAATCATTTTCAAATGCATGTACATGTTTGTAAAATTATTTTGGACTATAGTTTTCAAGAATCTTTTAAAAATGATTCTCGAATAAGTCCGAGGAGTCTGCACAAGAATATCTCATGCAAAAACAAGCAATAATTACAAATAAAACTGAGCCTAAACCATATTGTATATAAAATAAAGTTTCTCTTTGTATATACTGATTAGTAAATCAGGTTAAATACCCTTACAGTATGATTTGAAAAAAAGTGTGAACTGTTTGGAAAACTAGCTGTGAAATGTTTTCAACCTGTATAAAATTGCTTTGTTTGAAAAACTTTCTTCTTTATGTGAAACAAAGGATTTGAAAATCTATGTGCAAATGTTTTAAAAAATGTTTGTAAAAAAAACTATTGTGGAAAATGAATATATATAGTGTGACAAATCTTTGCAAAAGAGTTTTCAAAGGTGTGTAAATGCTTGCAAAAATTATCTTGTACTATAGTTTGCAAAATTATTTTCAAATAAATCTGAGGGATAAAAGTATCATTACAAATACATGTAAATCATAAATAAAATACATAAAATTCTTTCTTTAAGATACCCTAAATAAATTACTTGACTAAAACCTGCAAAATCTTAAAAAATCCTTAAATCTTGTAAAATAAAGCTGCACGCCCGTGTAAATAATTGTATACACTCTTTGTATGTGTAAAGTTTTTGAAAAAAATTCTTTGTGTGAAAAGATTCTTTGATTTTTAAATTCTTTGCGAAAAAATTGCATCATTCATTGTGCATAGCATGAGCATACCATTCATATTCTTTTTGAGTAAGCTTGATGACTGAACCAGTCTAATAAAGTCTAAAATTGGAGCTTGGTTAGACCTTACCGCACCTAACTACACTGGAACCTTATGGGAAATAGGTTTAAGGCACTTCAGGTCTAGTCAGACTTAATTCTTTGAGAAATCAGGGCTGGTTTCAAGTCACCTCAACTGACTAACTAGAACTTTTTGAGACACACGCATGACTCTTGTCGGCCGTGACCTAACTTGGACACTTGCACCTTTCACTTGGCTCAACTCAGTTGGAGTGGTGAGGGGGTTGGATTTGCCAGTCTGAGATGCACACGGGTGGAAACATTCGTCCTCGTCTAGGGAGGGAAGTGCACCCCAACCTGGTCCAGCAGCCATGAGGTCTAACGACATGAGAGTGTGGGTTGGGATAATGCTTCAAAAGAGGGATAGTCTACTGGCTCAAGAGAAAAAACTCCTTATGTAAATGCTGTTGTGAATAGTATTTCAAAAAAAAAAGGTCAGGCCTGTACAAAAATAAAATGCCTGCAAAGTATGTACATATGTTGTAAAGCCAATAAGCAAGCTTGTGTTCCAAAGTCAAATATGTGAGCCTGCAGCTGGATGACTCGACTACACTGGTCTTGCATCCTAGGATAGGTAGCTACACTGGCTACCGTCCATTCTTCTCTTCACCCCCTCCTCTTGAGCTGGTTGCCACTTGAACTTAGAAGGGAATACCCCGCTCCTCGAGGATGGAGTTGTTGGAATGGGGAATCATTGGGTTGTCATTCTGGAGAAGTCAGTTCCTTTGTCATTTCAGTTGGGGAGAGCCACTACCACTTACACTATACAAGTCAGCTCCATAGTCATAAGGGTTTGCATATGATGTAGGTGATGAATCTCCATTTCATCACCTTTATTCTATCATTTTGGCCTCAAAAACCCCAGCAAATGCATGTAAACAACAATAATTTGTACATAATAGCATTCATTATTCATTGTATTAATTGTACATTAAATAAAGTTTTTATGCCAAAATTATAGAATAAAGAGAGAAAAGAAAAAGGAATAAAATATTGTAAATATTTTATGACCCTAACCCCGAGACCAAGGCCAGCATGGTATTGGTCGACAAGGAATAAAGTAGGGGGAGATAAGGGCTGATATACAATAAATATCTCAGTTATTCATTCATCCATTTATGCATTTTTTGACACCTATTTTGTACATAACTATTCATTCCTCAAATAAAGAAACTTTGTTCATGAAAGTTGTAGATAATAATGTAAATAAAAATACAAAATTGAGTTTGTGTAAAAATAACACTCAGTGTACATTTTATACACAGAATAAAAAGCCAAAATTTCAACTTCACAGACCCATATCTTGCAAATAAAAACTCCAAATCACCCAAACTCACCTTTAATTGTATATAGCATTTCATAAACTATTTTATAAAATTGGTTTCATAATTTTTGGAGTCCATCTGTAGAAGTTAGGTTTTTGGCCCTTCTTGTACACAATACCTGATTAAAATATTCATTTTATTCAATATTCACTATTTTTACAAATTCATATTTTTAGAATCTTGTAGATAATGTATATAATTCAGGTACATATTGACATTAGAACAAAACCAAAAATAATTTGGAAAATAAAATAAAACTATGTAACATATATATAGGCAAGATACCTATATGGAGTATATACACCAATAAAAGGGGAAAAACATTCTTTAATTATCCAAATCTCTTATATTTTTTGTAATAAAGTATATAGTATATGTGTCCTATTAAAAATACAACTCCTTAATAAAAACACATAAAATTATTTAAATAAATACAATGTGTATAAAATACAGGTAAAGTACCTATATATATACTTACAAATACATAGACCTATTTATTTAAAAATACAAATAAACGTATAAAAATCAAACAAAAATACCTTTATACTCACAAAAATAAGTTATAAATTTATAAAATAAGCCAAGAAAATAATAAAAGAAAATAAATAAATTAAAAATAAAATATCCAAAAATACGTGTAAATACATACATATACACATTACTAAAATAAAACCACAATAAAACACCTCGAAAAATTCAATAAAAATCAGGAATAAATACTACATGAAATAATACACATTTTTTATTTTATAAGCAAAAATTAATAAAATCATTTCGGATGTCAAATAAATCAATCTTCCTTCAACCTTGCTATTTTGTCTTGTAGCAGCTGAGGTGGACCAATGGGCGCGTCGCGCCTGTTGACCGCGGGTCAACTGGACCTCCAGGCGTCTGACTTCACGCGACCCGTCTTTTCCCCGATTTCCGCCATTTTTCCCGCCTGGCTCAGTGAACCATCGCACTCGCTTCCTTCACAAGACTTGTCCTCTGATCATCCATGATGACCGCCAAGATCATAGATCAATCTGATACTCATTGGTTTAATCAATAAACGCCGGTCATTGGGGGTCCCTCGGAATGTCTATAAATAAAAACCTCCGACTTCCCAGCTAAAGTTGGCCATTTTTACTCCACCAAAAAGCCTTGTTCTTGCTCCTGGTGTGTTCCTCGTGACAGGAGGAGTCGCCCAGCACCTCGACTTGGCCGGAGGTCGGAGAAGTTTTGTCGCGGTGGTGCTCCGGCGACCACCCTGCTCCCTGGCGGCCCCCAGGTATAAGAGCTGTTCTTTCTTGCTTAGTAGTTAGGTTTTAGTATTAGCTTTTAATTCCAGTCCTTAGGTTAGCTTTTAGATGATTAGCTTAGGCCAAAATCAGAAATTCGAAGTTCGCCGGAGCTGAGCTCCGGCGACTTCCCCACTGTGATCCTCTCTGTCTTCGACCGCCTAAATCGCCTCATCTCCATCCCCTTCGAGTTCTCCATCAAATGCACACACTTGTTCAACCCAGGACCCCAGGTCTTGGCGAATCGGAGCTCCTCCTCCACCCTTCACCGGAGCTTCGTCGCCCACCACCACCCGCTTGCTCACAGCTTCAAACCCCTGGTCGAGGAAGACGCCCTCGAGCCACTCTTTCTTCCTGTGCAGGTTAGGTGCAAAATAGAGCACCTGGAGTCGATTTACAAGCCGGCGGAGGTACCTGGAGCCGTAACCCTACTTCGAGCTCGTTGCAGCGCTCCGGTGTACCTCTGGCCGATCCGAGACCTCCAGACGTTAGAGGATACCTCCAGGAAGCTTCTTGGACCTTCAGGAGCGAAGAAGACCGGCGGGAGAGCGAGATCCGAGCGGAGGAAGCTCGCCTCGGCGAGGCTTCTTCCCTGTTCTTCCTCGCAGCTCCTCCGCCGTTGGATGAAGACGAAGGCCCAGATTGAAGACCAGCCGTCCGATGGAGCACCGCCTCGACCGTCGGATCATCTCGGATGATCTAATCCTAGCGCTCCATCGACGAACCGTCATCGGCGTACGTGGAGGCGCCACGTGTCAAGTGAACGAAGATCAGCCGTCCATCAGCGCGCCTTTTGGGGGTAATTTTCACATTCGACCCCCGTTTTTTTTGTATTTTATTTTTAGTCCTGTAAATAAATAAGCACGTTATAATTAATGTGGATATTTTGCATGAGACCCCCTGTACTGTTTTGATATTACTCTTGGGTCCAGTCCACGTCACCTCACGTGTCGTCCCACGTGAGGTGGGCTTTTTGCATAAGACCCCCTGTAGATTCACATATTGATGTCTAGTCCATTAAATAAAATATTCAGTGTATTATTTTTGTGAAAAATTGCAACAAGGACCCTACATTTTCTATAATTGCGTTTAGGTCCCTGTGAGTGCGGATCACGTGCAGTCCCACGTGGTGGTTAAATTGCAAGGGGGCCCTGGCGGGTTTCTTTATTTGTTCTTAGTCCCTAAAATCACAAAACACGTTATAATGTTCTGGTATTTTTTGCACATGTACCCCTGGAATTTATTTTATTTGCAAAAATACCCCTGCCAGGCTATTTTATCTTTGTCTCTTTATCTATTTATTAAAAATACCTACATGGCTTCTAAAAATTCACAAAAATTAGGGTAGATGCTCCATGCCATGCTTGTTCACGCACATATTTTATTTCGCATTTTTTGCATTTTCCCTAATTATTAAAAATGAAAAAGAAGCCATTTTTGTACTGTCTAAATTAGAAAATATAAAAAATTAGCAAATGTTTTTGAAAAATTCCAAAAAAATTATATATGATATATTTATATATATATTGAGTCCAGAAAATGAAAAACCCTAAAAATATGAAAAAGAAAATTAAAAAAATCATAAAACCCCAAAAGCAACATAAAAAGTAGAAAAACTCTTTAAAAACCCTAAAAATACATTTCTCTCTGTTATAATTATCTATATATTATTATTAAGGTGTAAAAATTAATTTGGGTAATTTTGGGATTTATTTGATATTTTTAAAACCCAAATTATATACGGTTATTTATTTAGTCCTATATTGTGGACATTTTTGAATTGAAAAATACATAAGAATTAGAAATATAAAAAAAAAAATAAAAAAAAGGGGTTAAAAATATAAGGCTATATATTAAGTTTTTGTGCTTATAAATATATATATATTCTATATTACTTCTCTCTCTCTTCTTATATATATACATATATCTCTTTATATATATATATATAGTATATAGATTTATATAATTAATAATATGAAAAGAAAAGAAAATAAAGAAAAAAAAGTATAAAAAAAATAATAAAATCAAAATAAAAATTATAAAAACAAAAATATAAAAAAAAATTACAAAAACCCAAAACCCACATAAAAACAAGCTTCACACATGGATGACTTGGGGATACATCTAGGCTACGCATTTTGTATTGCTCTCTGTGGTTCGACCTCTACATGCTTGTCACTATACATTTTGTTGTAGAGTAATAAAAATTAATTCACATTTACTTTTGGACTTAATTGATACATTCTTGCTTTGTGGGTTAATTGTTGATTGATTTGAGGATTATTGAGCGGTCACCGCATCGACTGTTGATCCGCCTTGTGGATTAACACGACCCTCGATGAATCTCATCTCATCAAATGGCGCCGTTGCCGGGGAGCAATGAGCATAGCCTACGTTATTTTTGTCATTCTTGTGTGCATTTTTGATTCATAATTGATGATATTTTGTGAGCAGCTATTTTATTGCCATTAATCACCATGCTTCATTCCTTTATTTACTGTGATTAATTTATCTGCTCTATGATTAATTGATTGAGCTATTCTAATACACTCTTTTTTGTGACTTTGATGCGAGGGTCCGCCACGCAAGGATGGCTTCTTAGGAGGCCAATGCAGCCAAGCCTGGAGGAGGATGGTCTTCCCTTCGCATGACCATCAGGAGAGAGTATCAAGGAAGCAAGGAGATGTGGATTAGATAGGCTTAGAATACTTAGGATTATCTCTGTAATTTTTGGTGAGAGAGAGACAATTTTGGCATGTAATAATTAACAGGACTCTACTCTTCACAATGAGGTCCAGTGCCCGGGTCTCTGTTCACCTGGGGGCCTCATCGTTGTTTTCCGTGATTTCTACCGCCTTCTTTCCTTTGTTTTCCGCTGTTTTGTGCTTTTCGCCTTTATTTTACTTTGTTTTGTGTGCTTGGAGCCCCTAGATATAGGTTGCTTGACTCGGTAGCTAGGTCCAAACATTAATAAGAATGCATGTTCCTATAGTCCACTTCGTATGGATCTAGTCAAACTTAAACAAGCTAAGTCATTTATCTCCTAACCCACGTGCCGTGAGCGAGCCCCATCAAGCGCTACTCCTAAACTCGAGTGTGTCGAGAAGAGGAGGGGTGAGCCAAGACCGGACCCTTAGGTTAAAGATGAATGACCAAGCTTATGGTTCTTCACGTTAATAGCAGCTAATGTTTAGGGCGATTTTGACGAATGCACACCGCCATGTAGATAGGTTTAAAAATTCTGTTTTGCATACCACATGGAGAGAGCTGGGATGCACTGTAAGTCTTCTAACTCAGCATGCATCATTCGGTTCAATGGTGAGATTTCCATCATAGAACCACTTGCATGGCTTTTCCGCTATCTCCCTCTGATTTTGAGCACCTAGGACTTAAATGAAAATCTACAAAAACGTTAGGCGCTGGTATGAAAACAGATCCAAAAAAAAGTGAAAACCCCAAAATTAAAACAAGGGGACTGCTAAATAAACTTTGACCTTAATTAAAATCTGTAATGGACTATCCTTGTACCGGGTTCATAAAGCCCTCATTGTTTTCAGGTACTTTGGAGGGGGACCAAAACCCTACTCCCTTGAGCGAGTGCGACCCCCTAAGGATTAGAGCCAAAAACCCAGTCTGCAACTGCCTTGTGTATCGCCTGGATTTCCGAAGTAATGGCGCTTCTATCGTACGTAGGCGAGTAGGACTTGGTCACCAATGGTGACTCTCTGTTGTGAGAGCATCGACCCTGTCCGAAGTATTGAGCATAGGCCACGCCTTCACGGGGGTGTCTGTCTCATCGTCCTGCGTCCGAGTAGGTTCTTGCACGCTCACGGGTGATTCCGTTGCGAGCGAGAACCGAAGTATTGGTTTCGCCTATCGGCTTCCTCCCTCTTTTCTTTGGCTGAGTAGGGATCCAGGAAGGGTTACAAGGACTCCAAAAAGTACAGACTACAGGTTACACAGGAGGAGGACAAGTACGGGATACTCTTCCGGCAGTACTCTCTCTCCTATAGGGTAGCGTACTAAGGACTTGTTATAAGAAATGCCTGAAAAATCACAACTCTAAAAATAAAAAGATAATAAATAGCCGAGCTTTCACGGCTTCACATGGCGTGAGTTGGTGAACCCGATTTTGTCTTGTGTTTGTATGGATCTAGATTAAGGTTCAAAGATCAAAGTCCCGCGCCTTTGCGCCAATTCTGTTATGTCTTCCTTTGACCACCCCGCTCAACCGAGCCTTTCCACTGTTTTACACTCCTTTTTGTTCCTCGTTGACCATCGTATCATTCTTCCAAAATCCGATATTCTCTTGTGCTCCGTGAAGTTGATCCATGGATGGTTTCGTCGGGACCATGCCGACACCTACATCGATTCCATGGACTCACCTTCGCCAATAATTTCGAGGCGATTCCCGAGAACTGATCCGGACTTTGCGGATCGGACTCCAGACTCCTCGTTTTCTACCTTTCTCTTGGCCACCCAATAAACTGGGATCACTTTTGTCCCACTACCGCCGTTGTGAATGGGAGTCGATTACAGTCTACATCATTTTTCCATTCACAACACGCTGGGGTTGACTTAAACTCCAGCCTCATCACGACAACTGAGTATTTATGGCAAGTGATCTGATTCGGACCGTCTCATTATGCAGATAGAAGCCAGTGCGAGCCCTGGAGACTACTCCGGAGTTCATCTCTTCCGACTCAGACCCTGACATGGCTCCAGGAGGAAAGGGAAAGGGTCAGCAGCCACCCACACCAGAGGGACAGATGCCAGATCAGAACCAAGTCAATGCACAGTTGCTGGCATCCATCCAGGCAATACAGCAGCAGCTGACTGAACAGGCCCTCACTCAGACAGCTTTCCAGGACATGCTGAATGATGTGATTAACCGAGATGATGGAGGAGGAGGCAGAGGCAGAGGAGGCAGGAGAGGAGGAGATGGAGGTGGAGGCGGTGGTGACGACCCCAATGATGATCCTGAATTCCAACCACAGCCGAAGCCAACACTCAAAGAAACATACAATCCAGGAGACAGCCAGATGACCGAGTGGATTCTCATCCCACCGGTACACGCTCACTTCGAGCTGAAACCCCAATTTATAGCCCTTCTCCCTGCATTCCATGGCAACACCAATGAAGAGCCATACATTCACCTGCAGCAATTCTCCCGCATTTGCCGCACCACCCACTATCCGAATGTCCCCCTGGACATTGTCAAGATGACGGCTTTCCCCTTCAGTCTACAGGATAAGGCCCTTTATTGGGTCAATCACATGGGAAAGGTCGTGACGACCTGGGAGGAGTTGAAGTCCGCCTTCTTGCACAAGTATTACCCTCTGGGTCGACTCAACCAAATGCGGGCCCGTATCAGTAATTTCTCCCAAGGACCCCATGAGTCGATACATGAAGCATGGGAGAGATTCACTGATCTGCAGGAGAAGTGTCCCCATCATGATATTCCGAAGACCAGCTTGGTTCAGCATTTCTTTGGGGGACTGAACATTGAAAGTCAAAGGCTCGTAGACGCAGCATGTGGGGGCTCCCATTTCAACAAGGATGAAGATGTTGTCTGGCAAATTTTCGAAGAAATGGCCGAGGGAGAGGCCGCCCTCTCTTCATCCAAGGCTTATCAGAAGCAGCCCCAGATCCTTCAAAAGCAAGTGCACATGGCAGCATCTAAGGAATCAGAGAGAGATGAGAGCTCCAACCTCAGCATCATCGGGGGCCATCTCTCTAAAGTTGACATCATCGAGAAGCGATCACAGGATCTCGAAAAACTCGCTGTGATCGAGAAAAGGACCCAGAACCTGGATAAACTGGATCACATCACCAAGCAGCTAGAACTGCTGGTAGGTACCATCAATTCTGTTCAGTCGGCAGCACCGCTCGAAGCTCCAGCTGAGAGAAAAGACGAGCAACCACCGCTACACCAGCCTCAGCCAAGCCAGCAACCACCGACAGTTCAGCACGTGTACTACGTGCAGGCACCGGATCAGAGCCAGCCGCAGCAGCAGATGGTTGTGTACCAACCAGAGTTTATCTCAAACACTGATTCAGCGTTCCCGCCACCACCCCTGGTCCAGGAAGTTAATGGGGTTTGGACTAATGATGCACAGCCGACCCGCCCTCAGGGGCAACTCCAGGGTCAGCCATTTGCCAACCGGCAGTACCACCAACCTCAGGGTGGTCGTTTTGGGCACCCCTCTCAGCAACACCAGCAGCCTCCTCAGCTCGCACACCAATGGAGGCAGAACTTTCCGTATCAGCAGCAGCCACAGTATCGCCATCCACAGCCGTATCACCAATACGCGGCTGCTCAGCCTCAATCATACCAGCAGTATCCCTCTCCGTCCTACCAACAACTTCAACTTCCTGCTCCACCACAGCAACACCATCAGCAGCCTCCCCACCCATTTAACCAACAGCAGCGTGGTATGCACGCTGCATCTTCTGATGTGCCCCCAGCTAATCCCACCATGGAGTGTCTAGCCCAGCTTGTCCAAGGGCTAGCGGAGATGACTAAGCGGCTTGATGACCTGACCGCCACTCGCACTACCATCCCGGCGCAGGTCGAAGCCAACCCCAACAATTTCAAGAAGAAGGAGCAGGTAGAATGTGATGTCCAGTCCGCATGTGATAATGATATTACTGCTTTTTCTAATGCTGTTACTCTCAGGAGCGGTAGGGCCTTGCCTCCGCCTGCTACCAGATATGGGGTGAATAAAGAAACAGGTGGATCGTCATCTTCCGCATCAGCCGTGCCAGCTCCAAGGGCGGGTGAGGAGGAAGAGGAAGGAGAAGCCAGTCCAGCCGTCGTGCATTACCAGAAGCAATTCCAGCCAAAAATACAAAAAAATCCGCAAAAACAAAAACACCAAAAAGAAGCTTGTAGCAGAAGTGAAGCCGCGCCAGCCTTGGAGGAGCCGCCAGCAGCAGCCGATCCTGTGCCAGCCGATGGAGCCAATGCTACCCTTTTTGATCGCCCAGCAGCACCAGCAGAGTTAGATCCAGCTTGTACACCTTTTTGTAGTCCGGATGTACAACATTCTGTGGGCGATAATCTTGATGTAAATAAGAACTCTAATTTTCCTGCCAGTAATGTGAATATTCCTTTTCCGCATGCAATAAAAAATCTCATCAAATGGCGCCGTTGCCGGGGAGCAATGAGCATAGCCTACGTTATTTTTGTCATTCTTGTGTGCATTTTTGATTCATAATTGATGATATTTTGTGAGCAGCTATTTTATTGCCATTAATCACCATGCTTCATTCCTTTATTTACTGTGATTAATTTATCTGCTCTATGATTAATTGATTGAGCTATTCTAATACACTCTTTTTTGTGACTTTGATGCGAGGGTCCGCCACGCAAGGATGGCTTCTTAGGAGGCCAATGCAGCCAAGCCTGGAGGAGGATGGTCTTCCCTTCGCATGACCATCAGGAGAGAGTATCAAGGAAGCAAGGAGATGTGGATTAGATAGGCTTAGAATACTTAGGATTATCTCTGTAATTTTTGGTGAGAGAGAGACAATTTTGGCATGTAATAATTAACAGGACTCTACTCTTCACAATGAGGTCCAGTGCCCGGGTGTCTGTTCACCTGGGGGCCTCATCGTTGTTTTCCGTGATTTCTACCGCCTTCTTTCCTTTGTTTTCCGCTGTTTTGTGCTTTTCGCCTTTATTTTACTTTGTTTTGTGTGCTTGGAGCCCCTAGATATAGGTTGCTTGACTCGGTAGCTAGGTCCAAACATTAATAAGAATGCATGTTCCTATAGTCCACTTCGTATGGATCTAGTCAAACTTAAACAAGCTAAGTCATTTATCTCCTAACCCACGTGCCGTGAGCGAGCCCCATCAAGCGCTACTCCTAAACTCGAGTGTGTCGAGAAGAGGAGGGGTGAGCCAAGACCGGACCCTTAGGTTAAAGATGAATGACCAAGCTTATGGTTCTTCACGTTAATAGCAGCTAATGTTTAGGGCGATTTTGACGAATGCACACCGCCATGTAGATAGGTTTAAAAATTCTGTTTTGCATACCACATGGAGAGAGCTGGGATGCACTGTAAGTCTTCTAACTCAGCATGCATCATTCGGTTCAATGGTGAGATTTCCATCATAGAACCACTTGCATGGCTTTTCCGCTATCTCCCTCTGATTTTGAGCACCTAGGACTTAAATGAAAATCTACAAAAACGTTAGGCGCTGGTATGAAAACAGATCCAAAAAAAAGTGAAAACCCCAAAATTAAAACAAGGGGACTGCTAAATAAACTTTGACCTTAATTAAAATCTGTAATGGACTATCCTTGTACCGGGTTCATAAAGCCCTCATTGTTTTCAGGTACTTTGGAGGGGGACCAAAACCCTACTCCCTTGAGCGAGTGCGACCCCCTAAGGATTAGAGCCAAAAACCCAGTCTGCAACTGCCTTGTGTATCGCCTGGATTTCCGAAGTAATGGCGCTTCTATCGTACGTAGGCGAGTAGGACTTGGTCACCAATGGTGACTCTCTGTTGTGAGAGCATCGACCCTGTCCGAAGTATTGAGCATAGGCCACGCCTTCACGGGGGTGTCTGTCTCATCGTCCTGCGTCCGAGTAGGTTCTTGCACGCTCACGGGTGATTCCGTTGCGAGCGAGAACCGAAGTATTGGTTTCGCCTATCGGCTTCCTCCCTCTTTTCTTTGGCTGAGTAGGGATCCAGGAAGGGTTACAAGGACTCCAAAAAGTACAGACTACAGGTTACACAGGAGGAGGACAAGTACGGGATACTCTTCCGGCAGTACTCTCTCTCCTATAGGGTAGCGTACTAAGGACTTGTTATAAGAAATGCCTGAAAAATCACAACTCTAAAAATAAAAAGATAATAAATAGCCGAGCTTTCACGGCTTCACATGGCGTGAGTTGGTGAACCCGATTTTGTCTTGTGTTTGTATGGATCTAGATTAAGGTTCAAAGATCAAAGTCCCGCGCCTTTGCGCCAATTCTGTTATGTCTTCCTTTGACCACCCCGCTCAACCGAGCCTTTCCACTGTTTTACACTCCTTTTTGTTCCTCGTTGACCATCGTATCATTCTTCCAAAATCCGATATTCTCTTGTGCTCCGTGAAGTTGATCCATGGATGGTTTCGTCGGGACCATGCCGACACCTACATCGATTCCATGGACTCACCTTCGCCAATAATTTCGAGGCGATTCCCGAGAACTGATCCGGACTTTGCGGATCGGACTCCAGACTCCTCGTTTTCTACCTTTCTCTTGGCCACCCAATAAACTGGGATCACTTTTGTCCCACTACCGCCGTTGTGAATGGGAGTCGATTACAGTCTACATCATTTTTCCATTCACAACACGCTGGGGTTGACTTAAACTCCAGCCTCATCACGACAACTGAGTATTTATGGCAAGTGATCTGATTCGGACCGTCTCATTATGCAGATAGAAGCCAGTGCGAGCCCTGGAGACTACTCCGGAGTTCATCTCTTCCGACTCAGACCCTGACATGGCTCCAGGAGGAAAGGGAAAGGGTCAGCAGCCACCCACACCAGAGGGACAGATGCCAGATCAGAACCAAGTCAATGCACAGTTGCTGGCATCCATCCAGGCAATACAGCAGCAGCTGACTGAACAGGCCCTCACTCAGACAGCTTTCCAGGACATGCTGAATGATGTGATTAACCGAGATGATGGAGGAGGAGGCAGAGGCAGAGGAGGCAGGAGAGGAGGAGATGGAGGTGGAGGCGGTGGTGACGACCCCAATGATGATCCTGAATTCCAACCACAGCCGAAGCCAACACTCAAAGAAACATACAATCCAGGAGACAGCCAGATGACCGAGTGGATTCTCATCCCACCGGTACACGCTCACTTCGAGCTGAAACCCCAATTTATAGCCCTTCTCCCTGCATTCCATGGCAACACCAATGAAGAGCCATACATTCACCTGCAGCAATTCTCCCGCATTTGCCGCACCACCCACTATCCGAATGTCCCCCTGGACATTGTCAAGATGACGGCTTTCCCCTTCAGTCTACAGGATAAGGCCCTTTATTGGGTCAATCACATGGGAAAGGTCGTGACGACCTGGGAGGAGTTGAAGTCCGCCTTCTTGCACAAGTATTACCCTCTGGGTCGACTCAACCAAATGCGGGCCCGTATCAGTAATTTCTCCCAAGGACCCCATGAGTCGATACATGAAGCATGGGAGAGATTCACTGATCTGCAGGAGAAGTGTCCCCATCATGATATTCCGAAGACCAGCTTGGTTCAGCATTTCTTTGGGGGACTGAACATTGAAAGTCAAAGGCTCGTAGACGCAGCATGTGGGGGCTCCCATTTCAACAAGGATGAAGATGTTGTCTGGCAAATTTTCGAAGAAATGGCCGAGGGAGAGGCCGCCCTCTCTTCATCCAAGGCTTATCAGAAGCAGCCCCAGATCCTTCAAAAGCAAGTGCACATGGCAGCATCTAAGGAATCAGAGAGAGATGAGAGCTCCAACCCCAGCATCATCGGGGGCCATCTCTCTAAAGTTGACATCATCGAGAAGCGATCACAGGATCTCGAAAAACTCGCTGTGATCGAGAAAAGGACCCAGAACCTGGATAAACTGGATCACATCACCAAGCAGCTAGAACTGCTGGTAGGTACCATCAATTCTGTTCAGTCGGCAGCACCGCTCGAAGCTCCAGCTGAGAGAAAAGACGAGCAACCACCGCTACACCAGCCTCAGCCAAGCCAGCAACCACCGACAGTTCAGCACGTGTACTACGTGCAGGCACCGGATCAGAGCCAGCCGCAGCAGCAGATGGTTGTGTACCAACCAGAGTTTATCTCAAACACTGATTCAGCGTTCCCACCACCACCCCTGGTCCAGGAAGTTAATGGGGTTTGGACTAATGATGCACAGCCGACCCGCCCTCAGGGGCAACTCCAGGGTCAGCCATTTGCCAACCGGCAGTACCACCAACCTCAGGGTGGTCGTTTTGGGCACCCCTCTCAGCAACACCAGCAGCCTCCTCAGCTCGCACACCAATGGAGGCAGAACTTTCCGTATCAGCAGCAGCCACAGTATCGCCATCCACAGCCGTATCACCAATACGCGGCTGCTCAGCCTCAATCATACCAGCAGTATCCCTCTCCATCCTACCAACAACTTCAACTTCCTGCTCCACCACAGCAACACCATCAGCAGCCTCCCCACCCATTTAACCAACAGCAGCGTGGTATGCACGCTGCATCTTCTGATGTGCCCCCAGCTAATCCCACCATGGAGTGTCTAGCCCAGCTTGTCCAAGGGCTAGCGGAGATGACTAAGCGGCTTGATGACCTGACCGCCACTCGCACTACCATCCCGGCGCAGGTCGAAGCCAACCCCAACAATTTCAAGAAGAAGGAGCAGGTAGAATGTGATGTCCAGTCCGCATGTGATAATGATATTACTGCTTTTTCTAATGCTGTTACTCTCAGGAGCGGTAGGGCCTTGCCTCCGCCTGCTACCAGATATGGGGTGAATAAAGAAACAGGTGGATCGTCATCTTCCGCATCAGCCGTGCCAGCTCCAAGGGCGGGTGAGGAGGAAGAGGAAGGAGAAGCCAGTCCAGCCGTCGTGCATTACCAGAAGCAATTCCAGCCAAAAATACAAAAATATCCGCAAAAACAAAACACCAAAAAGAAGCCTGTAGCAGAAGTGAAGCCGCGCCAGCCTTGGAGGAGCCGCCAGCAGCAGCCGATCCTGTGCCAGCCGATGGAGCCAATGCTACCCTTTTTGATCGCCCAGCAGCACCAGCAGAGTTAGATCCAGCTTGTACACCTTTTTGTAGTCCGGATGTACAACATTCTGTGGGCGATAATCTTGATGTAAATAAGAACTCTAATTTTCCTGCCAGTAATGTGAATATTCCTTTTTCGCATGCAATACAAAAATCCAAAAAATGGCAAAAAGAAAAACTACATTGTCTGATCCAGGTGTTGTAGATATTTTGGATAAATTGACTGTTGAGATTCCCTTGTTGAAGGCCCGTGGAATACATGCCAGCTGTGAAGAAAGGATTGAAAGAGGCATGCACTAACAGGCGTCGCTCAGCGCAAGACAACAGACGCCAAGAGGTAGAAAAACACGTTTTGTCCATGGCCACAGTTGCAGCTATCACCAACCTCCCCCAGAAAAAGCAAGACTCAGGAGCACCTCTGATCAGTTGTGTGATTTTTGATCAGGTCTTCGAGCGTACCCTTCTTGACAGTGGTTCTTCCATCAACCTCTTGCCCTCGTCCATAATGCAAGAATTCAGGCTGGGGACCGCTCAAGCAGACACGAATGATCCTTCAGTTCGCTGACCGATCCGTTAAGCGGCCCCGCGGTTTGTTGGAAGACGTGATAGTTACCGTGCAGGAGATGAAATTCCCCGCTGATTTTGTAGTCCTCGACATGGACTCTCCTGCACCACTTCTCCAGACTCCTATCATCCTTGGCAGACCATTTCTCCGTACTTCAGGTGCCGTGGTTGATTACGGGTCTGGAAGGATCACTTTCAGCTCGAACACCCAGCAAATCACGATCAACATGAACAAGGAGCAGAACGCCACGACTGATGAGAGTCAAGCAGCATCAGACGCAGACTGTGAGTTTGTTGCAGAGATCAGAGATTCAGAGTTATCATTGGACGATCCATGGACCCGAGAAATCCTCACTCTTGAGGAGGACTTGGAAAGCACGGTCAGCATATGCTCCGATGATGTGTGGGAGACAGATTCTCAGATACAAGTGCACCTTCTTGAGCATTCACTCCAGACCGAACATAATCAGCTCACCGCAGAACCGTTCGGTGCATCACTGGGATCTCAACAGGATGTTGAGGATGGTAACAGTCTCAAAATACATTCCACCACCAGCATGGTATCAGAAGTGACCGGTAAAGGGGACAGACCGAAACCAGAACTCAAGCCACTTCCTGCAGGCCTGAAGTATGCTTTCCTTACGGGTGAAGAACGCATGCATCCAGTCATCATCAGCAGCAGGCTGAATCTGGATCAAAGAATCTCGACTTCTCGAGATTTTAGAAAAGAACCGCAAGGCACTTGGTTGGAGCGTATCAGACCTCCGAGGGATAAATCCAGCTCTGTGCTCACACCATATCTATCAAGAAGACGATGCCAAGCCGTCCCGCGAATTTCAGAGAAGGCTAAACCCTAACCTTCGGGACGTGGTAATGAAAGAAATCACAAAGTGGTGTGACGCAGGCTTCATTTATCCCATCTCCGATTCAAAGTGGGTAAGCCCCCTGCATGTAGTTCCCAAGAAATCCGGGCTTACTGTGGTCACAAATGAAAAAGGAGAGGAGATTTCAACTCGGGTACCGACATCCTGGCGGGTGTGTGTTGACTACCGCCGCCTAAATGCAGCAACCAAGAAGGACCACTTTCCCTTACCATTTATTGATCAAGTCTTGGAGAGATTAGCGGGCAAGGAGTTCTTCTGCTTCCTGGACGGGTACTCCGGGTACAACCAAGTGGCGATCGCCCCTGAGGATCAAGAGAAGACTACCTTCACTTGCCCGTTCGGCACCTACGCCTTCAAGAGGATGCCCTTTGGATTATGCAATGCACCCGCAACCTTCCAAAGATGCATGCTAGCAGTCTTCGCCGAAATGGTAGGCAGTTTTCTCGAGGTGTTCATGGATGATTTCTCCGTCTATGGTGACAGTTTCGATTCTTGCCTCGAGCACCTAGACAGAGTGCTTCAGAAATGCCGGGAAGTCAATTTAGTGCTCTCATGGGAAAAGAGCCACTTTATGGTCACAGAGGGTATTGTGTTGGGGCATGTCGTTTCCAAACGTGGCATGGAAGTCGACCCAGCCAAGGTGGATGTCATTTCAAACCTGCAGCCACCTCAGTCAGTAAAGAATGTGAGGTCATTCCTGGGGCATGTGGGATTTTACAGACGATTTATCAAGGACTTCAGCCGCATTGCCCGACCTCTGACAGAACTTTTGTGCAAGGAGACAGAGTTTCTTGTTGATCAGCCAGTTCTCCTTGCCTTCAATCAATTGAAGGAGCTTATCACTCAAGCTCCAATCTTGCAGCCTCCAGACTGGACTCTTCCCTTTGAAATAATGACCGATGCGTCAGATTTTGCAGTCGGAGCTGTTCTAGGGCAGAGGAAAGATAAGGCGGCCTATGCCATTCACTATGCCAGCAGAACATTAGATGAAGCTCAAAGAAATTATACGGTAACAGAGAAAGAACTGCTGGCTGTGGTTTTCGCCTTAGAGAAGTTCAGATCCTATTTGTTGGGGTCAAAGGTAACAATTTTCACAGACCACTCTGCTATTCGGTACCTACAGCAGAAGAAGGATGCCAAGCCCAGACTGATTCGTTGGATCCTTCTCCTCCAGGAATTCGATCTGGAAATTAAGGACAAACCTGGAGTTCAGAACGTGGTAGCAGATCACCTCTCCAGAATAGAGCAGCATGACTCTCCTTTGAGCAACGCACCTATCACAGAGACCTTCCCTGACGAAGCTATTTTAGCCGTGGATGCTCTCCCTTGGTATGCTGACATTGTAAATTACCTCGCCTCTGGGGTAAGACCTTCAGCTTGGACGAAGAATCAGAAGAACAAATTCATGTCGACCATCCGCTTTTACCAGTGGGAAGATCCCCTTCTATTCAGGGAAGGAGCAGATTGTATTTGGCGCAGGTGCATTCCTCAGACGGAGCAATCTAGTGTCCTCGAGCATTGTCATTCGCTCGAATCTGGTGGGCACCATTCTGGAGATCGTACGGCAGCTAAAGTATTGCAGTGTGGCCTCTGGTGGCCCACTTTATTTAAGGATGCAGCAGAATTTGTTAAAAGATGTCTTGATTGTCAGCGACTGAAAGGAACACTCACTGCCAAAGACTCAATGCCTCTAAAAATCATTCAGATAGCAGATGTTTTCGATGCATGGGGCATTGACTTCATGGGACCTTTCCCTAACAGTCAAGGTTTTGAGCACATCCTTCTTGCCGTAGATTACGTGAGTCGTTGGGTTGAAGCTATCCCCACCCGAGCCGCCGACAGCAGAACAGTTTGCCTGTTTCTGAAGAAGAACATCGTTTCGCGGTTTGGGATACCGAAGATTCTCATATCCGATGGGGGTAGTCATTTCATCAACAAAGAGGTCAAGAAGTTAACGAAGGAGTACGGCATCGATCACCGCGTCGCATCTCCTTATCATCCCGCGGACCAATGGCATGGCGGAGTTATCCAATAGAGAAATCAAGACTATATTGCAGAAACTTGTTAGGCCAAACAGAAAAGACTGGTCTCAACTCTTGGACTCAGCTCTTTGGGCTTACCGTACGGCCTACAAGTCTCCCTTGGGCATGTCGCCCTACCGTCTTGTATATGGAAAACCATGCCATCTGCCCGTGGAATTAATTCACAAATCTCTTTGGGCAATTAGTAATTGTAACTTGGACTCACGAAAAGGTGGTCAGAAGCGAAAGGATGATCTGAACAGGCTCTTGGAATTCCGAGACTACGCATACGATAACACCTTGATGTACAAAGAGAAGGTGAAACGCTGGCATGACCGGCACATCAGACGAAAGACCTTCGATGTTGGGCAGAAAGTGTGGTTGTTTGATTCAAAGTTGCGGATATTCCCAGGTAAATTAAAAAGTAAGTGGACAGGGGCCATTTCGAGTATGTGAAGTGCGTGACAACGGAAGCATTGCTATATCAGAATTGTCCCCTGACGCACAGCCCTTCGTCGTCAACGGCCAACTACTGAAGCCTTACTTGGAACCAGATTCGTTCTTGGCCGTTGTTGACTCTATTCAGTTAGTGCATTCCGAGGATATCTCTACACCTCCAGCAGCACCAACAGATTCAGACGATGTACTCCAACCATTATTGCTTTGATTTTCTTCTTTTCTTCTTTTCTTCTTTTCCTTAACTATTTTCTTCTTCTATCTAAAAGGTGCCGCCTTTGTAGACAGTTTTCTATACTTAGGACGAACTTGGTCCTAAATATAGGGGGGTGAGCACCTAGGGTTCTTGATTTCTGTTTGATCCTCTCCATTGTCTCCTCTTCTTGTCTATACTTAGGAGTATCTTACCCTAAGTATAGGGGGAGACAATCTGAGTACGATCAGTATATCCTCACCCTTGACCCTCCCCGCTTTATAAACAGTCTGCTATACAAGGGACTCTTTGAGCCTAAGTATAGGGGGGACGGTCAACTTCTAATTCATTCATTCGTATTTATTCTTTAGATCTGCCTATACGCAGTACGAGTTATGTCTTTGCTTTTCCTTCCGATCTATGAGGACATAGCTCAAGCTAAGTATAGGGGGGTCGTATATACTGTGTATATACTAAAAGCCATAACTCATACTGAAAAATAAAATATCATTACCACACAAAATAAAATGTAAAAAGTAGCTTTATAATAATAAAAGATGATTGTGAGTTCCTCAGACTAATTGTGATTATGCTGACTAGTAAGTCAGAAAAGGGTTTTGGATGAAACGTTTTCCTTTGAAAAATCCTGTGAAAGTTGTTTGAAAATAGCGTGAAAAAGTATTCAACGATTGAAAAATTAGTTTGTGTGTAAAACCTATTTTCTTTGAGTGAAAGCAAAAACTTTGTGAAAATTAGTGTGCAAATGATTGTGAAAAGTTGATTGTCAAAGGTGTTTTGAAAAAGCCATCTATGTTGTGTAAAACATTTGTAAAAGGATTTTCAAATGCGTGTACATGTTACAAAAATTATTTTTGGACTAGAGTTTTCGAAAACCCTTGTGAAAATGATTCTCGAAGTAAGTCTGAGGAATCCACACAAAAATCTTTCATTTGTAAATAAGGAATAAGCCAAATAAAGTTTATAAGAACAGCACCATACTATACGTAAAAGACAATTTTTCTTTTTTGTACCTACTGATTAATAAATCAGATACCTATACAGCATGATTTGAGAAATAGTATGACCAGTTTTGGAAAAATTTGATGTGAAATGATTTCAAATGAGTGAAACTGTGTTGATTGCAAATTTTTCTTTGTGTGAAAGAAAGGATTTCAAAACCTATGTGCAAATGTTTTGAAAAATGCTTGTTAAAAGTATTGTGAAAATTGTATATATCTACATATAGTGAAAAATCTGTGCAAAAATAGTTTTCAAATGTGTGTAAAGGATTGCAAAAATTATCGTGTACTATAGTTTGCAAAAATATTTTCAAAAAGCTATTAATAACACCATGGCAGATACTAGTAAATCAGAAACAAGATACATACAATTCCTTCTATACATAACCAAATAAACTATTTCTTGCATACCTGTAAAGTCGCTAAAAATTTCCTAAATTTTGAAAATAAAGCAGCACGCCTGTGTAAATAAATGTACATACTCTTTAAACATTGTCAGTTCGTATTTCCTATGCAGAGATTCTTTTTGTAAAAACATTCTTTGATCCTTCCGAATTTTTGTGAAAAATTGCATCATTCATTGCACATAGCATAAGCATACCATTCATATTCTTTTTGAGTGAAGCTTGATGATTGAATCAGTCTAAGAAAATCTCAAATTGGAGCTCGGTTGGACCTTACCGCACCTAACTACACTGGAACCTTATGGGAACTAGGTTTAAGGTACTTCAGGTCTATTCAGACTTAATTCTTTGAGAAATCAGGACTGAGTTCAAGACACCTCAGTGGACTAACTAGAACTTTTCGAAACACACGCATGACTCTTGTCGGCCGTGACCTAACTTGGACACCTGCACCTTTCACATAGCTCTCCATGGATGAGGTGGTGAGGAGGCAGTTTCCTCTGGCTTGGGGTAGCATATGAGGGTAGTACTTCTAGGCGGAACCTCTCTTCTTCTTATAGTGAAGGAAGTGCACCTCAACTTGGTCTAGTGGTGATGAAGTCTAAGGACTGAAGCTGTGGGTTGCAATAAAGCTTCAAAAGATGAAGTCTAAGGACTAAATAAAATACATAAAATTCTTTCTTTAAGATACCCTAAATAAATTACTTGACTAAAACCTGCAAAATCTTAAAAAATCCTTAAATCTTGTAAAATAAAGCTGCACGCCCGTGTAAATAATTGTATACACTCTTTGTATGTGTAAAGTTTTTGAAAAAAATTCTTTGTGTGAAAAGATTCTTTGATTTTAAATTCTTTGCGAAAAAATTGCATCATTCATTGTGCATAGCATGAGCATACCATTCATATTCTTTTTGAGTAAGCTTGATGACTGAACCAGTCTAATAAAGTCTAAAATTGGAGCTTGGTTAGACCTTACCGCACCTAACTACACTGGAACCTTATGGGAAATAGGTTTAAGGCACTTCAGGTCTAGTCAGACTTAATTCTTTGAGAAATCAGGGCTGGTTTCAAGTCACCTCAACTGACTAACTAGAACTTTTTGAGACACACGCATGACTCTTGTCGGCCGTGACCTAACTTGGACACTTGCACCTTTCACTTGGCTCAACTCAGTTGGAGTGGTGAGGGGGTTGGATTTGCCAGTCTGAGATGCACACGGGTGGAAACATTCGTCCTCGTCTAGGGAGGGAAGTGCACCCCAACCTGGTCCAGCAGCCATGAGGTCTAACGACATGAGAGTGTGGGTTGGGATAATGCTTCAAAAGAGGGATAGTCTACTGGCTCAAGAGAAAAAACTCCTTATGTAAATGCTGTTGTGAATAGTATTTCAAAAAAAAAAGGTCAGGCCTGTACAAAAATAAAATGCCTGTAAAGTATGTACATATGTTGTAAAGCCAATAAGCAAGCTTGTGTTCCAAAGTCAAATATGTGAGCCTGCAGCTGGATGACTCGACTACACTGGTCTTGCATCCTAGGATAGGTAGCTACACTGGCTACCGTCCATTCTTCTCTTCACCCCCTCCTCTTGAGCTGGTTGCCACTTGAACTTAGAAGGGAATACCCCGCTCCTCGAGGATGGAGTTGTTGGAATGGGGAATCATTGGGTTGTCATTCTGGAGAAGTCAGTTCCTTTGTCATTTCAGTTGGGGAGAGCCACTACCACTTACACTATACAAGTCAGCTCCATAGTCATAAGGGTTTGCATATGATGTAGGTGATGAATCTCCATTTCATCACCTTTATTCTATCATTTTGGCCTCAAAAACCCCAGCAAATGCATGTAAACAACAATAATTTTGTACATAATAGCATTCATTATTCATTGTATTAATTGTACATTAAATAAAGTTTTTATGCCAAAATTATAGAATAAAGAGAGAAAAGAAAAAGGAATAAAATATTGTAAATATTTTATGACCCTAACCCCGAGACCAAGGCAGCATGGTATTGGTCGACAAGGAATAAAGTAGGGGGAGATAAGGGCTGATATACAATAAATATCTCAGTTATTCATTCATCCATTTATGCATTTTTTGACACCTATTTTGTACATAACTATTCATTCCTCAAATAAAGAAACTTTGTTCATGAAAGTTGTAGATAATAATGTAAATAAAAATACAAAATTGAGTTTGTGTAAAAATAACACTCAGTGTACATTTTATACACAGAATAAAAAGCCAAAATTTCAACTTCACAGACCCATATCTTGCAAATAAAAACTCCAAATCACCCAAACTCACCTTTAATTGTATATAGCATTTCATAAACTATTTTATAAAATTGGTTTCATAATTTTGGAGTCCATCTGTAGAAGTTAGGTTTTTGGCCCTTCTTGTACACAATACCTGATTAAAATATTCATTTTATTCAATATTCACTATTTTTACAAATTCATATTTTTAGAATCTTGTAGATAATGTATATAATTCAGGTACATATTGACATTAGAACAAAACCAAAAATAATTTGGAAAATAAAATAAAACTATGTAACATATATATAGGCAAGATACCTATATGGAGTATATACACCAATAAAAGGGGAAAAAACATTCTTTAATTATCCAAATCTCTTATATTTTTTGTAATAAAGTATATAGTATATGTGTCCTATTAAAAATACAACTCCTTAATAAAAACACATAAAATTATTTAAATAAATACAATGTGTATAAAATACAGGTAAAGTACCTATATATATACTTACAAATATATAGACCTATTTATTTAAAAATACAAATAAACGTATAAAAATCAAACAAAAATACCTTTATACTCACAAAAATAAGTTATAAATTTATAAAATAAGCCAAGAAAATAATAAAAGAAAATAAATAAATTAAAAATAAAATATCCAAAAATACGTGTAAATACATACATATACACATTACTAAAATAAAACCACAATAAAACACCTCGAAAAATTCAATAAAAATCAGGAATAAATACTACATGAAATAATACACATTTTTTATTTTATAAGCAAAAATTAATAAAATCATTTCGGATGTCAAATAAATCAATCTTCCTTCAACCTTGCTATTTTGTCTTGTAGCAGCTGAGGTGGACCAATGGGCGCGTCGCGCCTGTTGACCGCGGGTCAACTGGACCTCCAGGCGTCTGAATTCACGCGACCCGTCTTTTCCCCGATTTCCGCCATTTTTCCCGCCTGGCTCAGTGAACCATCGCACTCGCTTCCTTCACAAGACTTGTCCTCTGATCATCCATGATGACCGCCAAGATCATAGATCAATCTGATACTCATTGGTTTAATCAATAAACGCCGGTCATTGGGGGTCCCTCGGAATGTCTATAAATAAAAAACCTCCGACTTCCCAGCTAAAGTTGGCCATTTTCACTCCACCAAAAAGCCTTGTTCTTGCTCCTGGTGTGTTCCTCGTGACAGGAGGAGTCGCCCAGCACCTCGACTTGGCCGGAGGTCGGAGAAGTTTTGTCGCGGTGGTGCTCCGGCGACCACCCTGCTCCCTGGCGGCCCCCAGGTATAAGAGCTGTTCTTTCTTGCTTAGTAGTTAGGTTTTAGTATTAGCTTTTAATTCCAGTCCTTAGGTTAGCTTTTAGATGATTAGCTTAGGCCAAAATCAGAAATTCGAAGTTCGCCGGAGCTGAGCTCCGGCGACTTCCCCACTGTGATCCTCTCTGTCTTCGACCGCCTAAATCGCCTCATCTCCATCCCCTTCGAGTTCTCCATCAAATGCACACACTTGTTCAACCCAGGACCCCAGGTCTTGGTGAATCGGAATTCCTCCTCCACCCTTCACCGGAGCTTCGTCGCCCACCACCACCCGCTTGCTCACAGCTTCAAACCCCTGGTCGAGGAAGACGCCCTCGAGCCACTCTTTCTTCCTGTGCAGGTTAGGTGCAAAATAGAGCACCTGGAGTCGATTTACAAGCCGGCGGAGGTACCTGGAGCCGTAACCCTACTTCGAGCTCGTTGCAGCGCTCCGGTGTACCTCTGGCCGATCCGAGACCTCCAGACGTTAGAGGATACCTCCAGGAAGCTTCTTGGACCTTCAGGAGAGAAGAAGACCGGCGGAGAGCGAGATCCGAGCGGAGGAAGCTCGCCTCGGCGAGGCTTCTTCCCTGTTCTTCCTCGCAGCTCCTCCGCCGTTGGATGAAGACGAAGGCCCAGATTGAAGACCAGCCGTCCGATGGAGCACCGCCTCGACCGTCGGATCATCTCGGATGATCTAATCCTAGCGCTCCATCGACGAACCGTCATCGGCGTACGTGGAGGCGCCACGTGTCAAGTGAACGAAGATCAGCCGTCCATCAGCGCGCCTTTTGGGGGTAATTTTCACATTCGACCCCCGTTTTTTTTGTATTTTATTTTTAGTCCTGTAAATAAATAAGCACGTTATAATTAATGTGGATATTTTGCATGAGACCCCCTGTACTGTTTTGATATTACTCTTGGGTCCAGTCCACGTCACCTCACGTGTCGTCCCACGTGAGGTGGGCTTTTGCATAAGACCCCCTGTAGATTCACATATTGATGTCTAGTCCATTAAATAAAATATTCAGTGTATTATTTTTGTGAAAAATTGCAACAAGGACCCTACATTTTCTGTAATTGCGTTTAGGTCCCTGTGAGTGCGGATCACGTGCAGTCCCACGTGGTGGTTAAATTGCAAGGGGGCCCTGGCGGGTTTCTTTATTTGTTCTTAGTCCCTAAAATCACAAAACATGTTATAATGTTCTGGTATTTTTTGCACATGTACCCCTGGAATTTATTTTATTTGCAAAAATACCCCTGCCAGGCTATTTTATCTTTGTCTCTTTATCTATTTATTAAAAATACCTACATGGCTTCTAAAAATTCACAAAAATTAGGATAGATGCTCCATGCCATGCTTGTTCACGCACATATTTTATTTCGCATTTTTTGCATTTTCCCTAATTATTAAAAATGAAAAAGAAGCCATTTTTGTACTGTCTAAATTAGAAAATACAAAAAGTTAGCAAATGTTTTTGAAAAATTCCAAAAAAATTATATATGATATATTTATATATATATTGAGTCCAGAAAATGAAAAACCCTAAAAATATGAAAAAGAAAATTAAAAAAATCATAAAACCCCAAAAGCAACATAAAAAGTAGAAAAACTCTTTAAAAAACCCTAAAAATACATTTCTCTCTGTTATAATTATCTATATATTATTATTAAGGTGTAAAAATTAATTTGGGTAATTTTGGGATTTATTTGATATTTTTAAAACCCAAATTATATACGGTTATTTATTTAGTCCTATATTGTGGACATTTTTGAATTGAAAAATACATAAGAATTAGAAATATAAAAAAAAAATAAAAAAAGGGGTTAAAAATATAAGGCTATATATTAAGTTTTGTGCTTATAAATATATATATATTCTATATTACTTCTCTCTCTCTTCTTATATATATACATATATCTCTTTATATATATATATAGTATATAGATTTATATAATTAATAATATGAAAAGAAAAGAAAATAAAGAAAAAAAAAGTATAAAAAAAATAATAAAATCAAAATAAAAATTATAAAAACAAAAATATAAAAAAAAATTACAAAAACCCAAAACCCACATAAAAACAAGCTTCACACATGGATGACTTGGGGATACATCTAGGCTACGCATTTTGTATTGCTCTCTGTGGTTCGACCTCTACATGCTTGTCACTATACATTTTGTTGTAGAGTAATAAAAATTAATTCACATTTACTTTTGGACTTAATTGATACATTCTTGCTTTGTGGGTTAATTGTTGATTGATTTGAGGATTATTGAGCGGTCACCGCATCGACTGTTGATCCGCCTTGTGGATTAACACGACCCTCGATGAATCTCATCTCATCAGTAGGCTAGTTCTGACCAGGCTATTGAGGTGGGTTGAACCAAGTTCTGTGACTCTCGAAGGATGTTGTGTTTAAAGCTGGTTCCCGACAAGGTTCTACACACATCTACACCCAAGGTCTGACAGAAGCTCCAAATTCTGATTTTGTAAGGACATATATTGCACTGAAGCAACCCTATTCACTCTATCCTTTTTCAATTCTCTTTTTCTTTTCTTCTAATTTTTTATTCTTTTTGTATTTATTGCATAAGTATTTGCTAGGGACTAGCAAAGGCAAGTATAGGGGGGTGATGAATCTCCATTTTATCACCTTTATTCTATCATTTTGGCCTTGAAAACCCTAGCTAATGCATGTAAATAGCATCAATTTGTCTATAATAGCATTCATTAATTACTATATTTATTGTATATAAAATAAGGTCTTAATGCCAAAATTATAGAATAAAGAGAAGAAAAGAAAAAGGAATAAAATATTGAAAATATTTTATGACCTGAACCTCAAGACCAAGGCCAGAATGGAATCGGTCGACAAGGAATAAAGTAGGAGGAGATAAGGGCCAATAACACAATAAATACCTCATTTATTTATTCATTCATCTATGCATTTTGATACCTATTTTGTATTTAGTTATTTATTCATCAAATAAAGAAACCTTGTACATGAAAGTTGTAGATAATAATGTAAATAAACATACAAAATTGAGTTTCTACAAAAATGGTACACAGTGTACATTCTACACACAGAATAAAAAGCCAGAATCTCAACTTCACAGACCCATATCTTGCAAATAAAAACTCAAAATTATCCAAAATCACTTTAATTGTATATAACTTTTAAAGAGCTATTTAATAAAATTAGTTTCATAATTTTTGGAGTCCATCTGTGAAAGTTAGGTTTTTGGCCCTCATTGTACAGTCTGCCTGATTAAAATATTCATTATATTATTCATTATTTCTATAAATTTATATTTTTAAAATTTTGCAAATAATATATATATATTACATGTACATATTTAAATTAAAATAAAACCAAAATAATTAATAAAATAAAATAAGTCTATAAACTACATAGACCCAAAATACCTATGGCACCTATGTATGTAAATAAAGGGGATTACATTCTTTAAGTATTTTATTCTTTAATATTTTTATACTATTGTAAATAGTATCTATAATTTATTAAAAATACAAATACAAAATAAAAATCAATAAAATATATTAAATAAATAAAATGTACATAAAATATATGTAAATTACCTATAAGTATACCTACAGATACATATATCTATTTATTTAAAAATATAAATAAACTCATAAAAATTAAATAAAAATATATTTACACTCCCAATAATAAGTTATAAATTTACAAAATACGAAAACAAAATAATAAACTAAAATATACAAAATAAAAAATAAAATATACAAAATACATGTAAATACACTTAAAAATATATCATTAAAAATAAACCAATAATAACATACATCAAAAAATTAAATAAAAATCAGAAATAAATACTATATTAATTAATAAACATTTTTTATTTTTTAAGTAAAATTAAATAAAGTCGTTTATTATGTTTAAAAATTCGGTCAAAGTAGGGCTGATGTGGACCAATCAGGATTCGTTGACCGCCCGATCAACTTCCCTGCCCTCCAGCCGCCTGGTGTCAGAAGTTGTTGCGGCCCGTCTTCTCCGACTTTCCTCTTCTGATCCTTTGACTCCCAGGTGAAGATTCCTTCATGAAAAAGCTCGACCTATGCTTCAACCTTCACGCCAGCTACTTAGATCCATCATATGACCAATCGATTCTTTGTGGCACCCCGGTCAATAACGGTGCACCACCTTGTGTATAAATAAAACCCTCGACCTCCTCCTCCAGTTTGGTCTCCCTTCGGTCGTCTTCCACTCTTGCTTTGAGTCTCCAGAGAGTCCTCATGACAGGGCGAGTCTTCTGGACGCTTCAGCCGGTCGGAGGAGTAGAGGGAAGCACCCACGGCCGTCGCTCGCCGGAGGTCCTGCTCCCTGGTCGACCACCAGGTATAAGAGCTGCATTTATCTTAGTTTATAGCTTAGATTTCGTTTGTAATTTTTAATCTTTCAGTTAGATTAGTTATTAGACCCGTAGGTGCCCGATTAAGGCCAGATCGAAGTTCGCCGGAGTTCAGCTCCGGCAAACCTCTCTACCCTGATCTTTGCACAACCCGACCCTCGCTTCACCTCCATTTCATTCCCCGACGCGTTCTACGTTTATCTCACGCATCAGATCAACCGGAGCATCCCTCGCTCTGCGAATCGAGGTCCAACTCCGCCGCGTCGCCGGACCTCGCCACCCCCATTCATTTCTTATCCTTTGAGCTGTAACCCCTAGTCGAGGAAGACCCCCTCGAACCCCTGGTCTTTTTGGTGCAGGTCAAGTGTCAAACGGAGCCCCCTGGAGCTCGAATCGATCACCTGCGAGGTTCCAGGAACCCCTTGCTTCTCCGAGCTTGCTGGACCGATCTAGGGGGTCCTGGACCTTCTGGAGTGCCTCGGAGGTTGCGGAGCATCCCGCCGGACGTGTAGAGCTCATCGCTATCACCATGGAGTGCCCGGAGGAGGAGGAATCGACGATCGAAGTTAGGGAGGGTGATTGTTCCTCCCTGTTCTTCGTGAGCAGCAACCGCCGTCGCATGGAGGAGACGGCCCCAGATCTAATCTGGGTCGTCCATTCAGCAGTCGCCTCGGCCGTTCGATCAAGCGTCAGATGCAATCTCAGCCGAGGATCGCCGAAGGGGTATCGGGCTTCGAGGGCCCGACACGTGGATAAGTGGCGCGCCCATCGCCGTCCATTTGTGCGTCTTAGGGGGTAATTTACACTGAGCCCCCTCGCACTTTTTGTAATTAATTTTTAATGCTATAAATAAATTAGTACGTTGTAAAATAATTGTACATTTTTGCAAGTAGCCCCTGGGAGTTTTTGTATAGTGTATTCCAGTCCAAGCCACGTCACCTCACGTGACCAGTTCACGTGAGGCGCTGGGTAAATTGCACTGACACCCTCGAGGGTTTGGTTATTTAGGTTTGCTCCACGAACTTCCAGAAATAATGAAATGTTTTTGTGTATTTTGCGTCAAGGTCCCGGGTTTTGTGGAAATTACTTTCAGGTCCTTCCCAAGCGCGTGCTAGTCACGTGCTGGGGTGGGTAAATTGCAGAGAGGCCCTTGCGGGTTCCTTTATTTGTATTTGGTCCATTAATTTCTATATTCAGTATGATATTTTGTGTGAAAATTGCAACTTGGCCCCTGGATGTTTACGTAATTGCATTTATACCCCTGCCAGGCCTTGTATTTTTGTATGCTTTGTCTATTTAGTCAATGCATTTATAAAACTCCAAAAATTCCACAAAAATTAATTTAAGCTTCTGTTTAGTTGTGCATTCACGCCATATTTTTGCATTGCATTTTTATTGCATTTTAATATTTATTAAAAATCGAAAACATGCATTTTAGCTACTGTCTATTTTAGAAAATACTAAAAAAAAATTAAAACACCTTGAAAAATCTCAAAAAAATTACCTACTGTCTATTTTATTATATCCTAGTGTCACTCCAAAAATTTATAAAAAATGCAAAACCAAAACCTTAAAAATTAGAAAATACCTAAAAACTTCAAAAAATCTATAAAAAAGTAGAAAAATAAAAAAATAGAAACTCAAGTTCTGTAGGTTCACTATTATATTATCTTTATTTTAGAATTAATTTGGGAAAATTTTGATACTGATTGGTATTTTTCATTCCCATTTTAATTTCAGCCAGTAATTAATTCACTGTTTTCCTTTATTTTGCCATTTAAAAATATCAAAAAAATTTGGAAAAATACCCAAAAATAAAAAAATAGTAAAAAATTATAAAAAGACCAAAAATATTTTATTTCCTAATTTTTTTAACTATTTTTACTTATTTCTATAAATATTTTATCACCCTTTTTCTTATATTATCTATATATTCTATCCTATTTATACAATATATATTTATATATATAAAATATAAAAAGAAAATATAAAATCAGAAAATGAAAAATCAAAATACAAAATTAAAAATTAAAAAAATAATATAATAATATTAATTACCCACAAAATTAGGATTCATTCGAGGATGACTTGGACGTACATGAACACCATAGGCTACCCAATTTTTATTGCTCTCTGTGGTTCGACCTCTACATGCTTATACACTATGCATTTTATGGTAGAGTTAATAAATGTTAATTCACGATTTTGGGACTTAATTGGTTTATTCTTTGTTGTGGGTTAATTTTTGATCTACCAGTGTTTTGTGAGCGGTCGCCTCAGCGACACTACCGCCCCCGCCTTATGTGCGGGGCGTATTTTGACCCTCGCCAAAATGCTCGTTATCACCTGTCTAATTAGAAAACCCATAAAAAATATAAAAGTATCTTTAAAAATTCTAAAATAATCCTATTTGCTTGTCTTGTTCTGTTTTAATTTCTATAGTATTTTCATTTCATTATCATTTATAAAACTCCTAAAAATCTCAAAACATTTAAAATCTTATAAAAGACATTAAAAATTTCTTAAAAATCAAAAAATTATGTTTTCAAGTTTTGTAGTTAGCTTTTATTTTCTATTTTCGCGTAAACTTGCAGCCAGGAATTTAGGGGCATTTTAAATATTTTAAATTTGCCTTTCTATCCAGGCTGTACACTGTTTGTTAGTTTTATCTTTCTTTGATTTTTAGAAAACCACATAAAAATCTGAAAAAGCCTAGAAAATACCCAAAAACACTTGCGTAATTAAATAACATAATTTTTTTGAATTTTTGAACTTTTTATACCTTAATAAAAATTGTTGTGTTGTGTTTGCTTTCATTTCTTATTTTGTTTCTTAAAAGAAAATATAAAAAAAAAATAAATTAAAAACCACCAAAAATATTTTTACTTCCTTTTGGATTTCTAGACTACTTCGTAGGACTATCCCGTGCTCCTTGTATTAGACCCTGGTGACTATACTAGGTTAAATAAATAGCAAGACCGCTTGCCTTGATTTTCATGCTTGTTTGATTTTGATGGTGGTTTGATTTTTTTTCTTGTTGATTGTGCCTCACGATTCGGGTTGCAACGACTTTCGATATCACTTAATCCGAGTTGTCTGGGGCTGTCATCATACCCCCCCCCCCACACACACACACATAAACCATATAGCCAAAAGAATCCATGAACTACAAAAAAAAGAGCTTACCTCACTCATGAGTGAATATTTCGTAGTAGTCTTGACACAGAATCGAGAAATCATGCATATTAGAAATCTCAGCAACTCACCTTCGTCATTATAAGCACTAGCATAATGGGATCCAGCGGCAAACACCGAAACATAAACAGAGACGAGGATAATATTTCTTAAAAGGAACTTTTATTCTAAAGCTAAAGGAAGGAGTAATGTAAGTCAAAAGTAAATAAATGGAAAAAGATTTTTGACATGAAACGGATATCTGTGTATATTTCTGACTTGAATTTATGGGATATTGGGATGATAAAATAGCGCTTATCCATTGATATTTTTTAAAACATTAGCTAATCACGGTAAATTTTTAGTTCAAAATTTAGAAACGATTAGTTATGATTTTGGAAAATGACAATAGATAAGCGTTGATCGACCGTCACTAATGATATGGCAATGGATATAACATTCATCGTTAATTTCAAGTATAAAAAATAATTTTAGCAATCAATGATATCGTCATTATATATTTTATTACAGATGATATGCACCGATATGAAAAAACATTCCATAAACTTTTGTTACGGCGAGCATTACACTTGTACCCCTATATTAAATTAATGCACATGTAATAGTGTGAGTTTTCTAAAAAAATTAGAGTACAGTTGTAATTTAAAAAACTAAGAAAATAAGGGTTATTGAGAAAAAAAAGTCAGAACAACACGAGTGTAAAAATCTTAAAAAAAACTTCTTTGAAAAATTGTGTTATATATTGAAGATTCCGTATTTTTTATAATTTTTATTTTAGAGCCCTAATCCTTTACTCGAAGTAGAGAATTCATATTTTGTATTAAAAAATCGCAACTAATGATGAAGATGTTGATCTATATTATTCGAAACAGAGGTGTGCATCTAATTACTTATCTCACCTATAAAACATATTCATAAAATCGACATTACTTATATCTGCAGGGGATTGCTAACTATAAGAACATCAACAAAAAAATGATTACCCCCGTTTCTCTTGAGTAAAATATTGACTCCTATTTTTTTCCTGGGAAATTAGAAATAACTATATTTGCGTGTTAAGGAGAGCCCTCTCCTTTCCATATAGAAAACCTCAGCGTTATTGATTGCAAATTACCATAAAATAAAACTTCACGTCATCGATCGCAAACATTAGCCAAATCAAATTCCAGTTTTAGCTGCCGAATCAGAAACGTCGATTGGGGTAAAGAAAATATCAAATTGGGCAGTCAGAAAGAGACGTGGTGCAATCAATAGAATAAATAATGAACACGGATTGATGTTCTTCCATTGACAATCGGACATGTGCACATCACATCACACTTTAATTTTCTTAATTCATTGTGCCTAATCAATGCTCTGACTTCTTGACATCCAATAAAGCATCACATGTAATCAGGTAGATTAACATATAGAAACTATAGATGATATGCTCATAATTGACCAAATTGCGAAATGAATAATTTCACTATTTGTTATCATTTTTTTTAAATGATCAATTTTCATTAATTATTTAACTGAGAAATACAAAATTCCTGAATTTATAAGCAGCTTGTTGTTCGTTTTTCTCCTATTTCCATTTGTCTTAATATAATTCCTACTAATATTAATGGCAGTGTGAAACAACCGTAAGCATAATGTCTAAGGCAAAAAAATGGGGGCCCGCACATAAGCAGGGCACAAATAGCACAAAGATCAAAGTTTTAGCCTTCCATCACGGTCATCACTACAAGAAAAATGAGTCATGGTCATGGAATGTGGCTATGGAAACTTGTGGTCACGATAATTGTGTGGTCACTAGTTTCTCGTAACTAAAATTCCATGGCCAAAGTCTTCAAATATGTAAGGAGGATATTCATACAAGAGTTGTGGCCACGACAAGTTCTGTGGTTACTTGTAGTGACCACAACATATTCGTAGTTAGAGAACTCTCGCAACGAGACTTGTAGCTACGACTACTGGTCATGACGTGTTGTGGCTAGAGCTCAATTCTGTGGCCATAAGCCCCACAACTGTGTTTATAGTTATGTAGCCACAACTTGTTTCCCTTTGTAGTGCATTCAGATCCTTCTGTTGTTATGCTAGTTATGTTTCTTTTGGCATCGGAGACAGGAGCGTTAAGTTCAGGTGCATGATTTCCTTCAGCATAGGCAGAGGAAGGCTCCATAGGAACTGAATGGAACACGTAGTAGCAAATTATCGTCAAGAGTTGTTGTTAAAGAATTCGATAGATACGGGTCATGTAACATTATCACTATGTTCGAGAATTGTTCTAATCAGTAGAACGAAAATCGATCTCTCTTACTATCTCATTAATGATAGGGGAATGTTTTGGTAATAAGCTATACACCGAGCTTTCCAGGTAGACTAGAATAGATTTGCTCTCAATGCGTGATATCATCGATTCTTTTGCTAAATTAATAGATTTAAGTATTATTTACCGTGAAATTGTCTTTTATTCTTGTAATTTGCACTGAATGTTTTATTTGTTGCCGACGATTAACGTAAATATTATTATCTATTGACATTCTTTCTTTTATATAAAATCGACAATACTTGGTAATTCAACAATGATTAGACGAAAAACTAACGAAGAAAATCAACGTTTATCGTTAACGATAGAGCAAGTGGCACTCGTTGCAAATTTCAAAAAATTAAAGAAAATTCTGTAAAAAAATAATATTTGTCATTATAAATCTAACGTCGTGTGATATGAGAACAATATTTGAAATAATTATGGGTCAATTACATGACAGTGATGTACAGTATGTGTACGTCTACGTAACTAAAGTATTTGGAGGCGAATATTAAAAATGGAGAATCGATTTTTAAAAAGGGATATTTACCCAGCAGACCCTGAAATCTTTCGAAATTACCTCTACGACCTTTGAAACATCATAATTCCTCCCACGACCCCGTAATCTTGCTCCGTCTTACCCCACAGACCCTGCCGTCAATTTTAACTTTACTGGAGTTAATTCTTGAGTTAACCTTGAGTTAATATCATCTCCCTCTCTCTCTCCTTCCTTCTCCTCCCCCTGTGGAGGCCATGGAGGCAGGGCGGATGATCAGCGGAAATTCCCCGATAGAATCGGCAATGGTGAAGCATTCGTCGAGGGTGGTGCCGATGCCGGAAGGGGGGGTCTTGAGACCGATGTTGGACATGGCCTGCTTGAATAGCTCGCGGTCCTCGGCCTTCTGGATGGCGTCGAGCTTGGCGCCGACGAGCTCAACGTTGTAGCGGGCGAGGGCGCTGGAGTGGGAGAGGGCAACGACGAGGTTGAGGGCGGTCTGGCCGCCCATGGTTGGGAGGAGGGCGTCGGGGCGCTAAGGGGAGGGGGAAGGCGGTGGTTGGTGTTGTGGGGGAGGTGCAGGGGTTTGGGGAAGGGGAAGGGCCCTGGGAGGTGAAGCGAGGGCGGGGAGGGGAGGGCTTGAGGAGGGAGTAGAGGGAAGCCGGGAAGCGGGTGCTTGGGCGGTGTTCCTGGAGAGGTTCGAGGCGGCGCTGCCGGAGGCGATGGAGGAGAGGAGGAGCTTGGGGGTGGCGGAGGCGATGGAGGGGAGGAGGAGCTTCTACGGCGACGCCGGGGGGGGCTTCGACACGGGAGGCGTCGCTCCTGGGGGGGCGGGGAGCCGGAGAGAGGCAGCGCTCCTGGGGGGGGGGGGGGGGGGGGAGCGGAGAGAGGCGGCGCCGGGGAGGGCTTCGACGCGGGAGGGGGGGGAGGAAACAGGGGAGGCGGCGCCAGGAGAGGGGGGATGGAGTAGGTCAAAATGGCATTCAATGTAATTTTTACAAATAAAATGGGTATAATTTAAACAAATATAACGGAATCCGGTTAGTTTTAACAGACAAATGGATGGGGGTTAACCACAGGGTCTGTATGGTAAGGGTTAGCAAGATTACGGGGTCGTGGGAGGAATTATGATGTTTCAAAGGTCGTAGAGGTAATTTCAAAAGATTTCAGGGTCTGCTGGGTAAATATCCCTTTTAAAAAAAATTAAGCATCGTCTTTATTGGATAACGCACATGGGGACGACTCGACCGCCACGAGAGACCAAATAATATGAACACAAGAAGCAGTATAATCCGCGTGGATATTATCCAACAGCCAACAAACCCCCCAATTATGCTTCTCGAAGGGCCAATTCCAACGTTTGTATAAAGATCCTGATATATTTTCGGCATATTTAAAAAATATTCCGTGTAACTATTGGTTCGGCTTTAATAAGTAACGTTGACTTGATCATAAAAACGAGTGAAGATTAACATGTCCTAGTTGTTAAGAATTATAACTAAATCTCTTGCCGACATTAACAACAAATATAGGAAATTGTTGCTTTTATGACATAATGTTTCTTTAGTTGAAGACGGCACAAGCTAATACGCGAGGTAGAAAATCGAACTAAACCAGTTGGTTCAACCGGTTAAATTAATAATCGAAAAAAATGCAACCAATCTAATTTTACTCAGCAAGTAAAAATCCAGCAAAATCAATCAAAATCGGTCAAAATATCATTGGATCGCTTGAATGGGTTGAACCAAACCAACAGTTCAACCATTCATTTTTGACAAATTTTTTCCTAATTACGTAATAAACTACAAATTTTTAGAAGCTATTCATATGTAGTTTCATTCTAACCCATAGTATAATATTCATTTATCTCTTCTCCTTCCATGCGTGCCTATGCTCCAATATTACATCTCCCTTCCTCACCTTACGAGCATCGCCTCTCTCTTTTCACATTGTGCACGATGTTTTCGCCTTTCAATAACAACAAAAAATGGCTTCACATGAAATTATCATAGTTACAATATGAGAAGTGAAAAATTAACATCATTTGTCATTAATTAAAGTTTAAATAGCTTTAGCATCGTTAATGTCAGATATCACATATATGTATTACATGAACTTGATATCTGTTATGCCCTTCCAAGTTTTCCTATTGACATTTATACTCGTAATTTTTTTTTGCAATTACGCTTATGCTCTTCCCCTTTGTGGGGGTTGCATTAGGAAGTGTTGGGAACATATTCCCCATATTTAGATCAAATCGTAAAAAAATGTCAAAGTTGATAAGTGGATCATGTACGGTATATCAACAACAACTACGGAAGAAAATTTCAACCACAGAAAATCAACCACAAATGAACAGATAATTTTTAACGTAGACAATCCTCAATGTGAAGGAAAAATCACGGGGTTGATCACAATTCAAAACAAGTACTATAATCGAAGTAATCTCCCGTGAGGGGCTTACAAAAGGCTGGCCCTCTATATTGTGCTACAAATTACCAAACAATGGAAAATAGTAGAGAGGAGAATATCACCCAATGGTAAATCCGTCGTCAAACTGTAGGGAAAAAATGTTGGAGAAGAACTGCTCCAAAGGTTATTCCCCTCCAAATTTCGCGTCCACCACAACCACGAACCTTCTTTCTTCTTCCTCTCTCTCTTATTTCTTTCTTGTGCTAGGAGAGCTTGTATTGGGATGATATTGGAGTGCACCTCATGCCCTCTATTTATGCTCCATGGAGATGAGCAAATAAAGAAATATGAACTCCACTTCCAATAGGATTAGGAAAAGATGACTCATAATCCTAAAAGGGTAATTGATCTCCTCCTTCAATTAGCAATTGAATATTCCTTTTCCAAACAGGACTATCAATGTCCTGTATATATGGACTAAGTTCTCACAAGAAGGGGAACCCATCTAATAAATCTCCCCCTCACCGACGGTGTGGGAACTGCTCCAAACATTCGAGTGAGCAGCATCTCTCAAACATTCCAAGTGACAAAGTCTTTATCATCATATCAACATCATTGTTATCAATGTAGATCTTGTCAAGTACGAGCTCCTTTGATTCTAACATATCACGTATCCAATGATATCTGACATCGATGTGCTTCGCTCTTATATGGAATGTAGAATTCTTGCCAAGGTGAATAGCACTCTGACGATCATAGTAAAATACGTACTTGTTCTGATGAAAATCAAGTTCTTACATGAACTTCTTCATCCACAACAACTCCTTGCACGCCTCTATAGCTACAATGAACTCAACCTCTTTAGTGAACAAAGCAACTCACTTCTGGAGACGAGGCTGCAAAGAAACTGCATCACCTGTAAAGGACATCATGTAACCTAGTATGAATCTTCTCCCACGAAGGTCACCAGCCATGTCAGAATTCATGTATCCAAGAAGAATAGGCTTTTCTGCTCCAAAGTAAAGAGAGCAATTGCGAGTACATCGAAGATATCTCAAGATCCATTTATCTGCTTCCTAATATTGTTTTCCTAGATTTGAGATGAATCTACTAACAACTCCAACTACATGAGCAATATCTGATCTCGTACAAACCATGGCATACATGAGACTACCTGTGGTTGATGCATAGGAAATTCTTTCCATAGCTTTCTTCTCTGCACTGTTTTGTGGGCTATGTTTGGAACTTCACTTGAAATGCGCTCCAAGAGGGGTGCTAGCTGGCTTTGCCTTCTCCATATGAAATCTTTGAAGTACCTTCTCAATGTACTTCTCTTGTGAAAACTGAAGTTTCCTTGCTCCCCTGTCTCGAGTGATCTTCATACCCAGTATCTAACTTACATGCCCCAAGTCCTTCATAGCAAAGGACTTGCTTAACTCCTTCTTCAAGTTAGAAATTCTCTCTCCATTGTTGCGTACAATTAGCATGCCGTCAACATAAAAGCAACAAAATGATGAAATCATCACCCGAGAATTTCTTCACGAACACACAATGGTCTGAATTGGTATTGGAGTAGCCATGCTCCCCCATGAACAAGTCAAACTATTTTGTACCACTGTCTGGGTGCTTGCTTCAAGCCATATAGACTCTTCTTCAATCTGCAAACACAGACTTCCTTGTCTTTGACTGTAAAGCCCTCAGGTTGCAACATCTAGATTTCCTCCTCACGATCACTATGGAGGAAAGTTGTCTTCACATCTACCTCCGGATCAAGACTAGCTACCAAGCTGAGAACCACCGTGATAGAAGACGTCTTCATCACAGGAGAAAAGATATTCTCAAAGTCAACTCACTTCCTTTGGTTAAAAACTTTCACAACCAACCTAGCTTTGTACCTTGGATTTGTAGAATATTCATCATATTTCACTCTATAAACCTGTAGCAAGATTGCACAAATTCTTGAAGCAAAAAGAACAAAAGAAATTCAATCTAGTATGCTTCGAATATAGTTTTTTAAGGACGGAGACCCTAAAAAGGGAGGAGGAAGTGCCAGAGAGAGGTGAAGTTGGATTGTGTTGATGGCGTCTTGTTGGGCATCAAACCTCATCCTCCACTCGACAGACTTTGTTGTGACCTCGATGTTGGCGTCATTGAACAGTTTCCTGAAATGCTCATGCTCCTCTCTGGAGGCGGAGTCGAAGGCCCATAGTTGGAGGCAGACGAGGACGGTCCCCATGATGAGGGCGACGAAGAATTATAGGAAGACCTGTAACACCCATACCCCAAACATAGTGCCACATCTAAAACTTACGGAGTTTAAGCTTAAGCATTTTGGGTGGCTGTCAATGGGTCCATTGGGCCTGTACCTAATAAGTTGTCAGGGTCAGTTTTCCTCGATAATGGACCTGGGACCTAAGCCGGGACGTTACAAATGGTATCAGAGCCAATTTTCCTATGATAGTGGAAAGGGCTACCCAAGAGGTGGAGCCGTCCCTACAAAGAGATAGGAGGAAATGGTTACCCGGTCCGCCACTGTCACTGGGAATAAGTGATGTGCCATGTCGCAACGAGGACATTGCGAATATAAGTGGGGGAGGTTGTAACACCCATACCCAAACATAGTGCCACATCTAAAACTCACGAAGTGTGGGTGTGGTTTATAAGTGGTGGGAATTACTACTTGACAACTTAAGCTTAAGCATTTTGGGTGGTTGTCAATGGGTCCATTTGGGCATGTACCTAATAAGTTGTCAGGGTCAGTTTTCCTCGATAATGGACCTGGGACCTAAGCCAGGACATTACAAATGGTATCAGAGCCAATTTCCCTAAGATAGTGGAAAGGGCTACCCAAGAGGTGGAGCCGTCCCTACAAAGAGATAGGAGGAAATGGTTACCCGGTCCGCCACTGTCACTGGGAATAAGTGATGTACCATGTCGCAACGAGGACATTGCGAATATAGTGGGGGAGGTTGTAACACCCATACCCCAAACATAGTACCACATCTAAAACTCACGAAGTGTGGGTGTGGTTTATAAGTGGTGGGGATTACTACTTGACAACTTAAGCTTAAGTATTTTGGGTGGTTGTCAATGGGTCCATTTGGGCCCGTATCCAATAAGTTGTCAGGGCTAGTTTTCCTCGATAACGACCTGGGACCTAAACGTTACAACCGATCCTGCTCTTTATCCTTTTCTCCTCCATCTCCCTCAAACCCTAACCAGTCATCCTTCCCTCCTGAGCTTAGCCCTATTCCTTTGTGTCGCAAGAGAAAATTAGAATTTGAATGGTTGAAGTGCAATTCCAAGTCAACTAACTAATTAAACCAAACATCCCTCCCCCCCCCCAATTAATCCAAGGACAAGTCAACTCCCTTATCAAAACAAAGCATCCCCTCCATCGGCTCAACTGAATGCAATCACTTTCATGAATATCAAATGGTTATGTCCAAAATTTCTCACAAATAAATACAAAAGATAGTCACAAAAAAACATTTACTTATCAGTAGGAAATCACTACTTATATAAGAATTCCCTTCTCTATTGAGCAGAATACTTGTTTTCATGTTTGGAAATTATAAATAACTATATCTGTATAATAAAGAGAGTCCTACCTTTCTCTCTCTATATGTAGAAAACCTCGGCCATTATTGGAAGCAAATCAGCGTAAGATTTTGAGACTGGCAAACATTAACCAAATCACATTCCATTGCTAAGCTGCCGAATTAGAAATCTTAATTGTGATAAACAAAATATCAATTGGGAAGTCAGAAAGATACGTGTAATCAATAGAATAAATAATAATCACGGGTTAATGTTCTTCCATTGATAATCGGACGTCTGCACTCACATGACACTTTAAATGTCTCAATTCATTGTACATAGTTAATGCTTTGATTATTGAACCCCTTGCCCATGTAATTAGGTATACTAATCTCTTACCGATCATGTAGAAACTATAGATGATATGTTCATAATCAAGGAATCGTGAAAGTCATCTATCGTAATTAATAATTGAGCATTCATTACCATCGTATATTTTGATGCTAAATCATTAGAAATGAGTCTTAACTGTGAAATTAATATTCTTCTATTCTTGTAACTCACAACTAGTGTTTTATTTGTTGCTGAGGATTGATGTCATGATAAGTGATAACTATTTGTTGACTTAAAAAAATAAAAATATGCATTATTCGTGGTTAATTCAACGATGAGCGGGCAAAAATTACTGGAAAAATTAACAAATAACTATTGTTACATTATTCACACTGCTAACGATCCGCAAAGAACATGACACTCGTTGCAAATTTAAAAAAAAAATCAAAAAAAATCAAAGATAATATTGTAACAATCAACTAACCACCAATTTATAACCAATGTGAATATTATGTAACGACCAAATAAGCACTGACTTACTCGAAGTGCCAAGTCCACAAATAAGCACTGACTTACTCGAAGTGCCAAGTCCACTGCTTATATAAATATGCTAATATTTTTTTGACGTATTAAAAAAGGAGGGTTGGGAGGCTGCACCAGCGGGTGTAGCTAACTAGCTGCACCCGGCCATTTGTTTTATTTTTTATATTTTTGAAATGAAACCTAGGGGGATTTAAATCACTATATATCATCATGATATCATACCAAATTCAACTAAATTCGACATTTCTATCATCTCCATCAAGGCTATGACATTTTAACGGTTTCAGAATTATTGAAATTGACCATATCTAGATGGGCATGCTAGGAGTGTTTGTTTTGCATGAAATTTGAAACACATATTCCACACAATAAAATAAGTAAATCCCCATAAGTTTTTTTCAAAAAAATAAAAAAAACCAATGAAAAAAATGGTCGGGGTGTAGCCAGTTGGCTGCACCCGCCGGTGCATACTCCCTTTTCTCTTAAAAAAGAGTTTATCACTTGTGCCTCTCTTAATTTTTGCAATATCAATAATGTCCCTCCCCTTTTCAGTTGTGACCCTAGCTTCTTTCAGTTTTATCACTTGTGCCCCCTCAGGTTAGTTGCCTCACATTCACGTTCCAAAAGAACATTAACTTTTAAGACGCAAGGGCAATTATATTGAATATCTAAGGTAAATATGTTATAAAAAAGCTTTCTTCTTTCTCTTCTTCCTTCTTCTTCGTAAACTTTCTTCTTTCTCCTCGGACTCCCTCCACTACCGCCCTCCACCTCCTCCAGCACCTCCTCCTACAGCCACCCCTCCTCCACCGCCCCTCACCTCCTCAGCCCCCTACCTCCTCCGCACCAAGCCCTCCAGTGCTCTCCTCGGGCCTTCATCTACTTCAAAACCATCTCCAAGTAAATCCAATTTCTAACCCATTTCTTCTTCCCAACTTTTCTTCATCTCCTTTCTCTCTCTTTTCTCTTTTTCTTGTTTATTCTACTTCGTTTACTACCATTTTCTTCCCTGAAATTCCTTTTGATTCGCCGTTAAAGAAAACCTAAACCCAAATCAACACCAATCTTCATCCTCACATCTTATCTCTTCACTTGCCTCCTTCTCTGTCAAATCTTTTCACCATTAATGAACCCTCATCGAAATAAGCTCTTCCCAATTCCCCCCAAGAGGAACACAACTTCCTTCAATCATCACATTACAATTGAGCTTAGGCTCGACTTCATCGTACCTACTTGCAATTCCCTCTCCAAACATCTAAAGTGTAACATCTCGGGCTTTAATCCTGGTCCGTTATTGGTGTTTACTGGTTCAGACAACCTATTGGACTTGAGCTCAACTGGAGCCCTTGACCACCGTCCAATATGCTTAAGCTCAGGTTGTTTAGTAGTAGCCTCACTACTTATAAGTTACTACCACACTTTGTGATTACTAGATATGGTATTATGCTTGGGGTGCTACATGAAGCATAATAACGCTTTTCATTTTCATGGAGACATTATCAATAGCAATTCCCTCTTTCAAGCTTGGTCGATCTTCAAGAGAGATGTGCTAAGAAGTATGGAGTAGTTCGCTATCAAGAAACCGTGTAGCTTAGAGGGAACCTCATTCATCAATTGAACCTTGCTTGAAATCATCATTCATATTTCTTCGTTAAACCAGTAGGATCAAGCACCAGAAACACAATCGAGTTCAAACACAACATCTGAGTCTCGCAACTCCTTGTGTGATTTGGTGTGATTTGCAAGTCCTTGGATTAATTTTGGGTTGGGCAAAGGAGGAGGTCAGGGTGGAGGGGGTCGTAGGAGGATGAGGTGGGAGGGGTTCGGACAGCTAATGCCACTTTTTTTTTTTGTACACCTTGATTTCAACTACCACAGAATGCCCTATAATATGTGGGTGTATATCCTACCTTTTTTTTGTTAGATAGTATTCGTAGTGACTTAAATGAGTGAGAGATTTTGGGTAGTCGAAGGTCTATTAGTGTTGGAGGTGAATAAAACACGGAATCATATGCAAACAAGTTCATGGAATGATGCCATCATCCTGGATGATATAAACTCCGAGGGATCCCTTTGGTGGAATCATACATACCCGTAGAATAAGCCTTTGATGAGGCATTTCTCCTCAGCATCTTGATTCGTTCCATCTACATGGCCTCTCCACTCCGTTTGATGCTATGTCCCTTCCATTCATCTTCCTCAAGGATATGTGCTCAGTATTTCCTGAAGGACATTTGCTCAAGTGGATGGACGAAGGGTTTGGAGTCATGGATTTGTAAGGATGGTTTTGTTTTGTAAGAAGGCATAGGAGGTGTTATGTGCTTTACTGATTTTTTATTCTAAGATCACGGCAGACGAATACTTTCCACTGCACAATTCACTTTTCTTCTTCTTTTTTTTAAAATTAGCAATGCATGTTATATTCGTGTCTAAAAGTTCATATAACAACGATTTATCCATTGATTTATTTGTTAAAATTTGTGTTAATTATTGCCAACTTAAGAACGATTAGAACAAAAAATCAACATATAACTATTGTTATACGATTCATTTCTAGGAATATAGCAACGAATATAGTATTTGTTGGAAATTTTAAAAATGAGGTAACAAGTAATCTTTATTGTTATATATTTAACTACGGATGATGACGACAGAAAGATTTATCCGTTGCCTTAGGTCAAATTTATTCTAGTGTATAAAAGATGCAACACAAATGACGGTGTGCACAATGGAAGAAAGAAAATTCTTCTCCATTCATGCCGGTCAACATTTTCGAATAAAATTGGAATTAACTACTAACGTTTGAACTTAGGACGCATGCATTTTTTAGTGAAATTTTAGGTGTGATGAAAGTATTCAATGGTGGATTACTATTCCTTCCGGGGATGAAGGAAGACAAATGCGACTCGCAGCACATGCTTCCTACCTATCCCCCTTTACAAACCAAACAACTCGGATATTCAAAACCAAGTTTGGAGTTCAAACACGCAACGTGTGAAAGATGGCACCTAAAATACTTGACAGCTTTCTCTCCTTTTTTTTTCAACCGACACCTTGATACGCATGAATATACGTATAACGATATTAACGATGCTTTGAGAACGTGCGAGAATCCCAATCATATCTTTCTCTCTCTTGTCTTCCGTCTTCATCTTCCATTTCTCGGGGAAAGTCAACTCTTGAGGAGGAGGAAGTTATACCATCTTTCATCTAAATATTATTATTATTATTAGCTTGAAAATAAACGACGATCAACTGTGGACAGAGGGATTGTAGTGGATCATGATGTGTCCACATCGGACATCAATGGGACCATAGTCAGCTGCAGATTCCATATCCACTAAAGTCTTACTTTAATGTGCCATAATAATAATAATAACATGGAGGATATACCTCCTCGTGCATTCCATCTCCCACACCTTTTTCTTCTTCTTCCTTCTTGTTATATATACTCCCGTGGGAATCGCTTCTCCTCTTTTGGAATAGTTTGGAATATACAGTTTGACTTCGGATATATAATGCTGTCGACTGAAAGATACCTTGACATGAACATCACGTATTGTGGCGGAGTGCATCTTTAACGAGATCCACCAACATGATGTCATCTTTTATTCGGTTCATCAGCCAGTTTGATTGGGTTTAATAGGAGGCGGATCGTCTGCTGTGGTTTCCTCTACTGTAACGCATGGGATTCGTCGGATATGAGATGGACGGTCTTCACAGGGGGCCGAGGATAGTCGGCACCTTATGAGGGTCGTCCATCGCATAGTTGAAGTCCTTAATTGAAGATCGACGTATAGTTGAAGGTTTTTTTTAATTTACCCATATTTATAATTCGATATTTCTTTACAATCAGTCGTTGATATTCACGCATTATTGTTGCATCTCCATATGGCGGGGTTGACTAATGATAATGTTTAGTTTTTTTCTTGTCTTTCGAATAATTAATAGGTAAATTGTATTGTATTTTATATTTCAGATACTTATCTTATTTACTTAATAACTTAAAAGTGAATCTACTGAAAACAACCGTTGCATGGATTTTATTTGGTAAGCATAACGAGCATGAGAATAATTAGTATGCCGTTGGATTTTTTACATGATTGTCATTAAGAGGTAGGTCAATTGCACACCTTAAATGATGTGGAGTATTTTCTATTACATTACTCGTGCTTGCTTTTTAGAGTTGACTTCACCTAATACTTTATATTATACTCCACTATTTCCATTGCTGAACTGAGTGCGTGCCTTCATATCAATTTTGTTCTTGATATATCTTACTAGTATAATTTCTATGTGCTTAAGCATTCAATTGTTGGAGAATTTCAAGAGCTTTGTTCAACGTTAATGTAAACGCTATTATTTCAATATTATTGTTATACCAATTTTATGGTTGAATTATGTTTTGAAAGTCAATTCTATGACCGAAATGGGCATGCATCCTCTCTCTATATAAGCAAGTTCCTTTGTGGAATAATACAAAAAAAAGACAAATATTTTATCTTTTTCAATCAAAGTTCCTTTGAAGGAACTAATTGAGTTGCTTAATAATCTCAATGTTGGTGTGTGCACGTCCATTGAAATTTCACCAGTGTATTATAGAGAGTAGTCGTATAAATAGAGATACAAATCTATTTTAGGTCAACACATTTTGCACGCCTCAACAAATAGGTATGCCATGTCAAGTATGATATTATATATCATACCCCTCTTTTTGATCTACAAATTTTAGTTCAATTCAATGATATCTAATTATATTTTGAATGATTTTTTTAAAGAGTGTTGTCTAAACAGAACATGTAACATAGCTCTTAAGTATAAAAATGACTTTAATTTTGATGTTAATATATGCTAATAATTTTTTTTATTATAATGGTAATATTTCTAATCTTTACATTTTACATCATTGCACAAATACGAGTGTGTGTAATTGCATGAATACCATTGGAATGCTGGTATTTCTATGTATATATGGTCTTTTATTTGATGCAAATATTTAGAGAGAAATGAGTTAATTTCAAGTCTTTTTAAAATGTCTTACATTCTTCAAATTTAGTTGATTTAACAATTATATCATGTATTGACTTCAAGGCAGTAGTCATAAATTTTGGATTTTCCAGAAGGTATATATAGCTGTAGGTTTGAGTCTACCTACATTATATATATATATATATATATATATATATATATAGAGAGAGAGAGAGAGAGAGAGAGAGAGAGAGGGGGGGGGGGATGGGGAGCTTGCACCAAGGTGCATGTAATTTTACATGCACCGGGGCTTATATTTTCCACATTTTTTAATTTTTTGAAAAATATCACCATATATATTCATCTATATATCCCTCCAATATGCCATTCGAATTTCGTCAGAAACAGAGACTCCTATGACCTCCATCTAGAACAGGTAATTTTAACGGCCTCAGAATTGCTGTAATCGATCTGTTCTAGATAGAGGGCATAAGAGTCTCTGTTTCTGACGAAATTCGAATGGCATATTGGAGGGATATATAGATGAATATACATGGTTATATTTTTCAAAAAGGTAAAAAAATGTGGAAGATATAAGCCCTGGTGCATGTAAAATTACACGCACCTTGGTGCAAGCTCCCCATCCTCATATATATATATATAGGGAAATTATCCAACGAGCCCTGTGCCCATTTGAGATGAGATGCGCCCACTCATTTTTTACCATTATTTCCTATCTTTTTGAGCTTAATAAGTATTTGTTTACAAATGTTATATCATATTCTTACTACTAGTAACTATTTTCAGGAAAAAAATCTTAAATTCATACAAAATGATTGTATTATTATTTGTATTACTAGTCTCATTTTTATTCTTACTAATGATCATTACTTGTGAATCTAAGATCTTCTTTATATGAAAATTGTTACTAATAGTAAGAATATGATATAACAACAGTAAATAAATAAGCATTGAACTCAAAATTATGGAAAATATTGGTAAAATATGAGTGGGCTCATCTCATCTCGAATGGGCACAGGGCCCATTGGATAAGCCCTATACATACATATATATATATATATATATATATATATATATATATAGTAAAATGAGGCTGCCCCCTGGGAGTAGCCAACTTGGCTACTCCCACCCCTATTTCCCCCTCCTTTTTTTATTTCTTTGGAAAATAAAAATTTGTTTATTCATCACTATATCCCTCTAACATTCTATTAAAATTTCGTCAGAAACAGAGACTCCTAGATCCTCCATCCAGACGTCATTTTTTTAACGGTCGCAGGATTTTTTAAATCGATCTTGTTTGGATGGAGGTCGTAGGAGTATCTATTTCTACTGAGATTTTAATAGAATGTTAGAGGGATATAATGATGAATTTACAATTTTTTATTTTCCAAAGAAATGAAAAAATGAGGGAAAAATAGTGGTGGGAGTAGCCAAGTTGGCTACTCCCAGGGGGCAGCCCCATTTAACCCATATATATATATATATATAGGATTTTTATCCAGAGGGCACTGTGCCCATTTTATATAAAATGAGCCCTTATTCCCAACCGTTGGATTAAATCATGCGATCCCATGATTATAGGAACCACGATTGTAACCGCCATTTTTGTAAAAATGAAAATTAATTACATTCCTTAATTAGCAAATGAGTCATTTCTTCTCGCGTCATTTTCTATCGAGGAAAAAAACCCCTTCTTGTCATTCGCGAGAGCTTCGAGCGATTCTTTACTCGTAATCTGGAACCAAAGGTACTTTGATTTGCAACTTATAATTTTTTTTATATTTTTCGTTACATGTTTTCGTTTCTAATATGTATTTAATAGGTTTGTGTATGGATAATTCGCGAGTAGATTTTGATCTTGATACGTATGATTCAACGATGAAAGACGACTTTGTTCATGGTTCAGAAAGTGAAGATTATTTATGTGAATTAGAAGATGAAGGCAATCTTTTCGATCTGATTGATGTCCACAAGAACTCTGGAAGATTAGGTATTTTTTATATATTTTATGTAATCATATGAATTTTATTTTCAAGTTGTTCATTGTATCATTGAAATTTTGAAATTCGTATCATCATCAAATTTAAATAAGCTCTAGTATTATATAAGCATCTTTTAAGTATCTGTAAGATCTCAGAGCAATCAAGTAATATATGTAAGATCAGATATCGTAGCACATGTAAACATCAGTAAGATTTTATATGACTTAAGTAATATTTTAATATTCAATAGTAATACTTGCAAAAGAATCAGTAAGCACTAGTGTAGCACATGTAAGTATCAGTAAGATTTATTATGACATAAGTAATATTTTCATTTTCGATAGTAATATTTGCAAAAGAATAAGTAAACTCCTATGTTTCAGATGTATCAGTAAGTTATATGGTATCACGAAGTAATATTATCAATCTCATTAGTAATAACTTCAAAAGAATAAGTATGTATCAGTAAGCTATGTTATGACACAAGTAATATACATAAATTCAATAGTAGCACTAGTGTAGCACATGTAAGTCTCAGTAAGCCTTATTATGACATAAGTAATATTTTCAGTTTCGATGGTAACTTTTGCAATAGAATAAGTAAGCTCTTATGTTTCAGATGTATCAGTAAGTTATATGATATCACGATGTAATATTATCAAACTCATTAGTAATAACTGCAAAAGAATACGTAAGTATCAGTAAGCTATGTCATGACACACGTAATTTATATAAATTCAATACTGATACTTTAAATACGTAAGAATAGTAAACTCCTATGTTTCAGATGTATCAGTAAGTTATATGGTATCACGAAGTAATATTATCAATCTCATTAGTAATAACTGCAAAAGAATAAGTAAGTATCAGTAAGCTATGTTATGACACAAGTAATATACATAAATTCAATAGTAGCACTAGTGTAGCACATGTAAGTCTCAGTAAGCCTTATTATGACATAAGTAATATTTTCAGTTTCGATAGTAACTTTTGCAATAGAATAAGTAAGCTCTTATGTTTCAGATGTATCAGTAAGTTATATGATATCACGATGTAATATTATCAAACTCATTTGTAATAACTGCAAAAGAATACGTAAGTATCAGTAAGCTATGTCATGACACACGTAATTTACATAAATTCAATACTGATACTTTAAATACGTAAGAATACGTAAGTATCAGTAAGCTATTGTATTAGTAAGTTATGCGATATCATGATGTAATATTAGTAAACTCATTAGTAATAATTGCAGAAGAATACGTAAGTTCAGTAAGCATACTGATGCTTTAAATATGCATACTGATACTCTTTTTATGGTTTATTCTTTTAGTCAATGATGAATATGAAAGCGTTGAAGATTTAAATGATGATGATTCCCCTATATCAGCTGTTGATCCTGCTATTATCCCTCGAGAGGGCCTCTCTTTCTCAAACCTAAAGGAATGTGAAATGTTCTATGAGAAATATACTACTGAACTTGGCTTTAATATTAGGAGGAGTAGCACCAAATATTGTTTTGATCGAAAAAACAAAGTTAAGAATCTTTCTTTTAAAAATATGTTTGTTGGAAGGAAGGACAGTATGTTCAAAATGCCAAAAAAATAAAGATATCATCGAGCTTGTTCAGTGGTAGAGCCAGAAGCTAATATTGATGGAATAGACAGCGAGGGTAGACGATGTGGAATAAGCCGTTGTGGTTGTAAGGCAAAGTTGTGTGTTAAATTAAATCAGATATCTAAACAGTGGGATGTGGTCTCATTCGTTGAGGAATGATGAATACCCATTCATCACTCTTTATTCTTATATTTTAGCTACAAAAACCTTTGCAAATGCATGTAGATATATGTAAATACAAATAATTACCAAAAGCATGCATTGTGTAAAAACCTATAATTAGCATGTTTTTTGTGCAAAAATAAAAGAATAAAGATTAAAAAGAAAAAGAGGGAAATATTTAGAATAAATATTGAGCAACCTAACCCAAGGGAGGGCTCAGCATGGGCCTGACCGCATAAAAGCCAACGTAGAGGGAGATAGGGGCTCATGTGTAAATATTTATGTAAATAAATAAAAATATTTTCCTCACCAAAAATATGCTTGTAAATACTTGTACATATTTATAAATATAAAATCAAAAGAAAAAGTTAAAAATAAAAAAGAATTAAAAACACCCCTTTTACCTTGTACATAAACCACATCTACATATTTATTTAGCCTTGTAAATATATAAAATTAACTTTTATAATTTTTGTAAATAAACTATGTTATATATTGTAAATAAACAAAATATAAACAATTAAAACAAAAACAAAATAAAAATAGAAAAATTAAAAATACAAAGACACATTGTACAAAGAGAAAAGGGAAGCTGCTGCATGTAGCAGCCAATGTGGCTGCTACATGTGGCAGTTTCCCCAATTTTTTTATTTTTTTTCAAAATAAAACCATGAATATTCATCTATATATCCCTCCTACATTCTATTAAAATTTCGTCAGAAACAGAGACTCCTAAGCCCTCCATCCAGACGTCATTTTTTTAACGGTCGCAGGATTTTTTAAATCGACCATGTTTGGATGGAGGCCGTAGGAGTCTCTGTTTCTGACGAAATTTTAATAGAATGTAGGAGGGATATATAGATGAATATTCATGATTTTATTTTGAAAAAAAATAAAAAAAATTGGAGAAACTGCCACATGTAGCAGCCACGTTGGCTGCTACATGCAGCAGCTTCCCCGTCCTCTTGTACAAATACCATGTATATAGATGTATATATATATATTTATTTTACCTATGTACATAAATAATCAAAATGAAATAAAAATACCTTTTTATTCCTTGTTTTATACTATAAATAAATAAAATATAAAATAGGAGTAAAATTGCATAAAAATAATAATTAAAAATCAAAAAAATCAAAAACCCTAATAGTGTACATATACCTATATAAGTACATACTATGTATATAGCTTATTTTTATTTCCAAAAATTAATTAAAAATCACTAAAAAATAGAAAAAAAATAAAATAAAAATATTTTGTGTTTTGAGTTTTTGCAAATTCGGCCCCTAGCTACCCTTAATTTGCATTTCAAGATCCAGCCACGTGGCCGAATTCCATTGGGTTCTGGGGATGTTGACCGCCCGGTCAACTACCCCACCCCCCCAGGACCACCTTCTGCGGACTTAAGCGCCCGACCCGACTTCCCTAATTTCTAGCGCCTAAACCCGATTGAATCCCACCTAAGCCCTGGGTCCGTTTTGATCTTGACATATCCGACATCCTCGCCGGGCATCCACCTTGGGATCCGCGCGCCACCACGACCTTCCCGAGCCATCTTTCTCGGACCCCTCCAGCATACTTAAGCGAGCTCCGCCACCTCCTCTCTCCATCTTTGGCCATTTACTTCGTTCTCCAGTGAGCTCCAGAGAGTGCGTGAGGTGACAGCTCGCGTCTGAGCCTGTCGAAGCGAGGAGAGGAAGCTTCGCCATCGATCCGGCGACGTAGCCGCCGTAGCTCCGCCACCAGCGTGAGCTCCGAGCCTCGGACCGAGAAGATCCTCGAGGCGACGACCAGGAGCTTCCCCAGCTCCTCCCCAGTCTCTCCGACCACCCAGGTAACCCCTTAGCCTTCCCGTTTTCTTCAATTTCCATTTACGCCCAAATTGCTCCGCCGCCGCGCTTCTTTGATTCCGACCACTCCGTCACCCATTTCGATCATCGGAATCGTCCATTACGTCCACCACCTTCGCCGGAGCTCGCCGCTTCGACCCATCGTTCACCCCCACTTCCGCCTAACCGAGTCGAGGCAGTTTTCCCTCGACCCGCGAGTCTCCTGAGCTGCTTTGCAGGTGATACCGAGCCCATCTGAGGGCTTGGTCATTCAGGCCAGGAAGTCAAGCTCCGCCAACCTCGCCCGAGCTCTCCGGAGCTCGGCGCGGTCATCGGAGCATCGCAGCAGACGCAGGAGCGCTCCAGCTTGCTTCTCCGACCATCAGAGCGCTCCAGGGAGGAGCACCGCGCACGCACGAGCCCGGCGAGTCTCGCCGGGGACCTGTTCTTCGAGGACCCTCCTCTGCCGTTGATCGTCCCCCTCCGCCCCAGACTTCATCCGGGCCGTCCGTCCCTGGAGCCACCAGCACCGCTCGATCTGAGGAGAGGCGATCCGAGAGCCCACCGTCAGCAGCCGTTCGATCTCCACGTGGCGCGCATCCAGCCATCCGCTTAATAAAGGGTAATTTACCCTTAGGCCCTGTCTTTATTTTTATTTCGTTTTAGTCCTGGAAATATTTAAGTCAGTTGTTTAGTTTTAGGGTAATTTACATAGTGGACCCTGTGCTTTCTGCTATTTGCATTTATACCCCTGCCAGTTGTGGATACGTGCATCGACACGTGATATTTTGGGTTAATTGCAGTAGATACTCCTGTAGTTCTGGATGTTATTGAATGAATGAAAACTTTTCCTTATTTGCATTTATACCCCTGTGCGTGATTTATTTCCACATGTGTGTTATATTTTGGGTAATTTGCAGGTAAGCCCCCTGGACTTTTGGTACCTGTTACCAATAAGTCCTCGGGACTTATTTTTCTTACACTTGGGTCCCTGAGTGCCCCAGGCACGCGCGTGGTGCGTGTTTTGCTGGGTATTTTGCACCAGACCCCCCAGAACTTTGGGTATTTGCACTTTGGTCCCTGTGCACAGTGCCCTTCATTTATTTTTGAATAAAATATCAAAACACCTCCAAATCCAACGAAAATTTGACATATGGCTCGTGCCATGGTGTAGGATTTTTGTGGATTTTTGAGGACATTTTTGATTTCGTTTGATATTTTTAAAAAATCAAAAACCATTATTTTTGCTACTGTCTAACTTGAAAAATCACAAAAAAAATATTAAAACTCATTTAAAAATTCTATAAAAATTAGCTACTGTCTATTTTGCCTAGTTTGATTTTCTAGCCAATTTTGGCTATTTTTCATTACTAAAAATCACTAAAACCTTAAAAAATCTCAAAAACCCATAAATATTCTAGTAAATAAATTAATAATCCAAAAATAATAAAATTGGTACCTAAATTTTCCTTGTTTTATCATCTTTACAGGAAAATTACCTCCAGGCCATTTTAAGGCCCTTAGATATTTTATCTAGGGCTTTTTGGCTCGGCTGGACAGTACCCACTGTTTGCTTCACCTTTTGATTTTTAGAAAATAAAATAAATATCAGAAAATTCTCAAAAATTCATCAAAAACACTACAAAATATAAAATACATAGAAATATTTTTATTCCAATTTTTGGTTGATTTTTGAGGCTTTGAATAAATTGTTGAAGTGTGATTTTCCTTGTTTTTCTTTATTTCCTTAATTACTTAAAAATCCAAAAAAATATAAAACAAATTAAAAACCACTAAAAATATTTTGTTCTTTTAGTTTCTTTCTTTTTACTACTTCGTAAGCCTCTCGGCCAATTCGTGCTCCTTGCGTTCGACCCTAGGTGCTATACCAGGTTAATCCTATAGCAGGACCGCTATTCGTGTTTTGATCGATTTTATTTTCATTAGTGGTTCATTTTTCTTGTTGACCCGAGTCCGATTGATTGAGGTCGCAATGACCGTTTGATACCTTTACCTTAGTCATTTGGACGGTCATCAGAATGGCGCCGTTGCCGGGGAGCACGGCTTAGTAGTTTTCCTTTGATTTTCGTTTTTTATTTTCGCGGCTCTTTCAGAGCTCGCGACTTTTTCGCGGCTTTTGTTTTTATTTTCTTTTTGTTTGATTTTGTTTTATTTGCTTTTTCTTTTATTTTTGATTTTGTTTTATTTTGAACATTTATTTTATTTTGTATTTTTGCATATATATCCTTATTTTCATTTCCATTTCTTTTTCTTTTATTATTATTTGATTATCTGGTTCTGACCACTCTACCTTTTCTTGCGAGGGCCCGAGGACCGAGGCGACCGATTTCGAGAAGCCGACGCAACCGCGGGATTTGGAGGCGGCTCCTTTCTTCGCGGAGCCGCAGGAGAGAGTGAGAGAGAGTTGAGTGGGAGAGGATTTTCTCTTTATTTTCTATTATTATTGTAATAATACAAGACACTCTCAGGACTTGGACCTTGTGACTTAGCGGGTCTGTTTTGCCGAGCACCGGTGTGCTCGGGGGACCCTTAGGACTTTCGCGGTTTTTCGCGATTTTGGTTTTCTTTTATTTTCTTACTGCTTTTTCTGGTGTTTACGCGGTTTTTGCTCGAGCCCCTAAACTTAGGAATTTCTATTGCTTGTGCCGTAATTAGTAGGATCCCCACACCTAATTGATTGACTGTTCCTATAGAACGTTAATTGGACCTACTAAAAATCATTAATAAAAATAACCGAATCATCTCCTTCGTAGCCTACGTGCCGCAGCCCGTCCTGTAAAGCGCTTTCTCCTACCCCCGATTTGTCGGACAGAGGAGGGACGGGCCAAGACCGGACTCTTTGGCTTGGAGGTCGGTGACCGGTTAGACGGTTCTTGCGCTAGAAATTGCTCATCTAGGACTCGGCTTTCCCGTTGCATCATATAGGTAGTTTACTTTCAGTCTTTCAATTCTGCGCGGATCACTTGCATGTAGAGTGCTGGAGGCAAGGTACGCATTTCTTACTCAGCATGCATCATTGATTTCATCGCGTATCGGCTTTTTCGTCTTCTCCCCCTATTTTGAATTAAATAACCAGGAGAACCGAAAAATTCGTTAGGCCTTTTGTTTTGATTTGAAAAAGATTAAAAAGAAAAACCCTAAAATTGGGACTGGTTAACACTATCGATCTTAAAAGACGCTCACCCTAAAATTTTGTCTTGGGGAGAGCAACCCCCTCATTGTATGGTTTGGATGCTCGAGAGAGTGACCCGCACCCTAGGTAGAGCCCTCCGGTGCTAGTCCCGACTGATTACCGACTCTTCCGTGCGGGCCAGTCGGTTGGGATAGCATCGGGTATCCTAACAGGTCACGTAAGCGCTCTGATATTTTGTGTGTTCACCTAATAAAATTGACAAGATAATTTGACCGAACTTTCACGGTCTTCAGCTCGCGTCGCGTTGGTGAACCGGGGGTTTGTTTTGTGATCATAGTTTCTCCAGATCTCATCCGCCCTACTCGCCAGATCAAGATGATGGGTAGACGCTCCCTTAGGCAGCCTCTGGCAGCACCGCTTCCGAGCACGTCTACCCAATCATCTAGGTTGGCCCACGAGAGCCGAGACTAGCTCTCCGAGCCCGAGTACGACTCCGCCCTGTTCCCCCTCGACCCCCTTTCTTTCAGACCTGAGAGACATGAGCCCGAGGAGAGATTGATAGATTTGACAGCACCTGAGTTGGGCTCATTTGATTTTGTAGCAGACGTCATGGCCGGCAGTTCCGAGGATCGCTCCCGTCAGACCGAGCACATCGTGATGGATCAGGGAGCGATCAACTCCACCTTGATCGCCTCATTAGAGACAGTTCAGCAGCAGTTACGCGATCAGGGAGCGTTCATGATTGATATGAGGAGAGAGTTGGAGCGCTTCAGAGCAGAGAGAGATCAGAGCGAGCTTGAGGACGGACCAGATGCAGAGGCACGAGCCGCAGCAGCAGCAGCAGCAGCCGCAGCCGCCGCCGCAGCGGCAGGAGGACCACCGAGACCGATGCGGGAGTTGCACAACCCTGGATCTACACTGATGCACCATTGGGTGGTGGTACCTGCTATCGTGGGGGACTTCAAGTTCCCCCCGAACACCCTGCAGATGCTTCCCCATTTTCACGGGCTTGCCACCGAGGAGCCCCATCTCCACCTCCAGGAGTTCCTGATGATTTGCAGTACTGTCCACGACCGCCATGTGGACCAGGATACGATTCGGATGATTGCCTTCCCCTTCTCACTAGCAGACAAAGCATCCACCTGGCTGAAGCATTTGGGGAAGTTCGTCTACACCTGGGAGCAGCTCCGCACCGAGTACTTGAACAAGTACTATCCACTCGGGCGGACGAATGCAGCGAGGGCCCTAATCAGCAACTTCTCCATGCTCCCCAATGAGCAGTTTCACGAGGCATGGGAGAGGTTTAGAGATCTCACGGACAGATGCCCGCACCACGACATCACGAAGCCGAACCTTGTGCAGAGCTTCTTCAGCGGGTTGACACCAGAGCTCCAGGGCCTGGTGAATGCTTCTTGTGGCGGGTCCTATTTCGCCAAGGACCACGACCAGGTCTGGGCCATCTTCGAGGAGATGGCTGAGAATTATATGGTGATGTCCCAGACCTGGTTGTACACTCAGGGGAGACCCCAGCAGCAGCCAGGACCCGTGCAGTACCAGCGGATAGCACGGGTCGATGCAGGTCCTTCCAGTTCGTCCGCAGTCGTAGCAGCACATGCAGAGTCGTCCGCTGCGGACATGGGGATCATCAGCGAGAAGTTGGACCGCATGGAGCTGATAGAGAAGAAGCAGTGCCAGGGCATCATTCAGATGGAGCAGATGGCACAGACTCTGAGCGACATGAAGACACAGCTCATGTGTCTCCAGGAGGCACAGACGGCTCCCCAACCCCGTCTTCAGTCGCGAGGCGACTCCGGCAGCAGCAACAGCTCGTCCCAGCGCTCCAGCTCCCTACAGCAGCCTAGACAGGTTCATCTTGTACAGGCGGAGCCTTACCAGCAGCCGCAGCCCACCTACCAGTCCCCACCATCTCCAGACATGCAGATGGTGGTCTACCAGCCAGACCAGCCTCTGGAAGTACTCCCGCCAGCCCCCTACGATGCAGAGCCGTTTATGGATGTCAACGGGATTTGGTATGACCGCCCCCAGCCTGGGATCCGACGAGATCATCCCGGATTCAGGTGGGGGAGTGGAGGTACCCAGCCCCAGCAGCAGCCAGCCGGTCAGGGAGGGCAGTACGCCCAGCAGAGAGATCACCAGCCGCAGCAGCAGCCCCCAGCTTACCAGTCATACCAGCCATCATCCTTCGTTCCTCGTCCCTATCAGCAACAGGGACAGTCGTGGAGACGTGAGCAGCAGCTCACCCAGCATACCAGCAGCATCCCTCTTCCTACCCCTCTCAGCAGCACCACCAGCAGTTCCAGCAGCCTCAGCACCAGAGAGGCTACCCGTCGGGCTCTCATGAGAGCCCCGCCTTGGATGACGTCGCCCGCCTCCTCATGGATCAGCAGGCCACAATTAGACGGGAGATGGACGAGTTCCGCCAGGAGATGCGGGACCTGGTGAGAGGGAAGGCCGCCATTCCTGCACAGATCGAGCCGAACCCGAACAACCTCAAGAGGAAGTCTGAGCAGGTAGTTTCTACTGAGCATGCCACTCCTAGTGACCCATTTGATGATACATCTTCGGATCTATTTGATGCTGATTTTGTTACACTTAGGAGCGGTAGGACACCAGCAGGCGGCGGTGCCTCGTCTGAGCTACACCACGAGGATACTTCCGGGGCACCACATGAGGAGGAGGAGAGCGGTACTGAGGCCGCTCCAGATGACGATGGTGGTACTGATGCCACCAAAGATGCTGATTCCACCGGCGGTACTGAGGCCGCCGCTTCACCAGTTCGAGGAGGTGGTACTGACGCCACCAGTTTAGCCGAGCCAGCCCGCGGTACTGATGCCGCGAGACGTCCAGCAGCAGCAGCAGAGCCAGCCCGTGGTGGTACTGAGGCCACCGGTGTGTGTTTTGATAGAGATGTTGTCTTTCCTCATGTTACTGGTTCTCAGAACTCTATTTTGAATAAAGGAAAAGGTTTAGTTTCTTCTGGTCCCACTGTGGTGAGTGATGTATGTGTGGACCCAGCCGTGGAGCCGTCTAGGCCTTTTCCTAGTCCTTCATCTGCGAAGGACCCTGTGATCCCCTTCCCTAGAGCCCTTCAGATGGGGAAGAGGAAGAAAAAAGAAAATGATCCAAAAAAGAGAGAGCAGGAGGAGTTCAGTCAGAGCATGATCGATAGATTCCACATCCAGCTGACCCTCCAGGAGGCTTTGCAGCACATCCCCCTTCTTCAGCGATCTTTGAGAGACAGGACCACAGTCAGGAGGAGGAGGAGGAGGAACCACACTTCAGAGATTCATGTGCTGACGAAAGCCACGTGTTTTGCGATCCAGAACCGTCTGCCAGCCAAGAGGCCAGATTCAGGGGCCCCGTATGTCAGATACCAGATTAGTGAGCAGAGGTTCGACCGGACTTTATTAGATAGCGGGTCGTCGATCAACCTACTTCCGGCAGCCCTTCTCGACCGCTTCGAGTTGTGCACTCTTCGACAGAGCAGGACAGTCCTTCAGTTTGCTGATCGATCTGTCAAGAGGCCGAAGGGGTTGTTGCGAGACGTTATCGTCACGATTCAGGGCCTGAAATTCCCCCTGGACTTCGTAGTGTTGGACATGGAGATCCCTGATTCAGTGACCGATACCCCCATCATCCTCGGTCGTCCGTTCTTGGCCACACCAAGGCGGTGACTGATCATGACAGCGGAAGGTTTACTTTCGCGTCGAGGGCGAGAGTATACAAATAGAGACGGTCGAGGACTACAGAGCCAGAGAGAGCACGCTCAGAGGCTAGCACAGATTCAGAGCAGCTGACAGACGCAGAGCCAGACATCCACCAGGACTGTGATTTTGTGATCACAGACGACGAGGCAGCATGGGCAGATCCTGCAGCACATGCCATCCTCTCATTTTCAGATACAGCTGATGCCGAGATGATAGCAAGAGGAGAGCCTGGAGGGCACAACCCTGGTTCAGGATACTACAGAGGCAGCAGAGCCGGTCCTTGATCGTGACACGACTATCAGTGATGGTGGTGCTGAGGCCACCTTGTGTGATGGTGGTACTGACGCCACCGTATTTGATGCAGATCCCTCGGATTCGGAGTCTGATTGGGCAGATTGTGATGATCAGATGCCAGACTTGAGTCCACTTAAGCCGACAGATGAGGAGGAGGCAGATGCAGAGCAGATCAGAGACAACACAGTTGAGCAGCCTTCTCCAGATCCAGTTTGCGGGAGTTCGCTTTCTTTCTCCCAGGCAGATTTGGCAGACTTAGCAGCATTCACTCATTTCCTTCCGCAGCCAGATTTGCCAGCACCCAGCCTTCCAGAGCTGAAGCCGCTCCCTACTTCGTTGAAGTATCGGTTCCTTGCGGGCGAGCCAGAGATGTACCCAGTCATCATCTCCGCCGATCTGACTGGAGAGCAAGAATCCCGTTTGATGGGGGTTCTTGAAAAGAACCGCAAGGCAATCGGATGGAGCGTAGCAGATCTCCATGGGATTAGTCCATCAGTGTTCTCCCACCATATCTATCTCGAGGAAGGGGCGAAGCCGTCGCGTGAGTTCCAGCGACGACTGAACCCCAACCTGAGAGAGGTTGTGATGAAGGAAATATCAAAATGGTGGAGTGCAGATTTTATTTATCCCATTTCCGACTCCAAGTGGGTCATCCCCTTGCATGTGGTGCCCAAGAAGACGGGCATCACGACTGTGATCAGTGAGTCGGGAGAGGAGATTGCTACACGAGTACCCACCTCTGGAGGGTCTGTGTTGACTACAGGAGACTCAACCAGGCCACCAAGAAGGACCATTTCCCCTGCCTTTTATTGACCAGATCATTGAGAGACTGGCAGGGAAGAGCCATTATTGCTTCCTGGATGGGTACTCGGGCTACAATCAGGTAGCCATCGCTCCTGAGGATCAGGAGAAGACCACCTTTACCTGTCCCTTTGGTACATATGCCTTTCGAGGCATGCCATTTGGGCTATGCAACGCCCTGCGACTTTTCAGAGGTGCATGCTGTCGATATTTTCGGACATGGCAGGGGAGTGTTTGGAGGTCTTCATGGACGATTTCTCGGTCTACGGCGACGGATTCGACTCCTGTCTTGACTGCCTAGACCGAGTACTCCAGCGATGTATTGAGTATCAGTTGGTTCTATCTTGGGAGAAGAGTCACTTCATGGGGACTCAAGGGACGGTGCTTGGCCATATCATCTCCAACAGGGGTGATGAATCTGTGATTCATCACATCAAAAGTCAAAAATAGAGCCTTGTTCCCGAGAAAATAGAGGCAAATTTCCTTTTATCTTGCATAAATAACACTCATGCATGCATCCATAATTCATGCATTTTAGCAGCTCATCTGCATTTAAATAAGAAGCCAAAAATCCCCTGTAAAATATCTCTTCATCAAATAACTTCTTCTCTATATATATATATTCCTTAATAATAGAGGGGAGAATGCCAAAAAAATCACCCTTGTAAAATAGCCCAAACATCCTGAGAACCCTTGTAAAGCCCTCATACAAGCCCCTAATTAGGTCTACTCACTCCTAGAATACTTCTTATTAAAAGACCTTCAAAATGAGACTAATTTCATTGAAATTGGAGCTTGTTTGAGAAACTTGGGTTTTTGGGGTCATTTTGTATACTACATATGCATATTTATGTATCTTTGTATTTATGTATCATATTTGACCTCATTTCCGTCTTTGGTCAACATGAAACTTGTAGATCTCATCAAGATCTACAATTTTCATGTTTTGAGTTTTTCCAAATTCGGCTTCCTCTTCTTCCTACACGTGTTCTTCCTCCAGCCATTCACAGCAGGCCACGTGGCGCCCTCTGATTGCGCCACGCGGCCCGCTACCCTTCGCCTCGTCCCGCCTCGCCTTCCGCCGTTGGATGGTCGTCCTGATCCAACGGCCTAGCCGCTACCACGTACACCCTTCACATTGACCGTCGGATCAAAGCCCCCGCCTCATATCCATCGTCTGCTCGCGCCTTAATCTCATCACGCCACGTGGCAGGCGCGTGCGCCCTTCGATAGCGCCTTCATCTCTTCATCTGCGCCGTTAGCCCCGCAGGCACCTAGACCACCCGATTGAACACCCGACTCCCATCTCAGCCATCCATCAGTACCGAGCCCTTAGCACACCACGTGGCGCTCGCTACGCCCTCGGATCGCCACGGCCAGATCTTCATCCAGCCGCTCATCTCGCTTCGATCACCACCGTTGGATCACAAGATCCAACGGTGGAGACTTCGTCTCCTACCTCGGGTGCCCCTCTCTCCCACGATCTCTGCCTTGCGGGAGGGGCACCCCCTTCCTATTCTTGGCAGCGCTCCTTCCACCGTCGCCGAGATCCACAACCTCCACGATGGCCCCCACTCATCCTTATCCTCGCCAGCTACTCCGTCAGCCACGTCAACCTCCAGCTCTCTCCCCACGAACTCCATAAACCTCGCCCCATCTCCATTCCAGCCGTAACCTTCATCCTTTAAATACCCCCTCTCCGGCCACATTCTTCGCCATCCGCCACTCCAGGGAGGTCCCTCGAGCTCCAAGCTTCCTGTTGGTGACAACAATTGGTCGATTTGTCGAGCGATGACAGAGATCTAACTCCGGCGAGATCCACGGCTACCTCCGCCGTGCCGCAGCCTCCCTCGAGCAACTGCTAGAGCTCGGGACCTTACCGATCCCTTGAGCGACGACCTGGAGCTCAAAGCTGAGCCCCAATCCCCAGGTAACTCCCTCCATCCATGCTCCAATCTTCTTCTTCTTTTTCTTGGATTTTCTCCGCTTTTATTCGCCGTCATCAGCCATCTTCGCGCCTCCTAATCACTCCGACGAGCTTCGTGTTGAAGCTCTGATCCTCGCGGGCCTCTCTACACCTTCAGACACTCTACTTCACCAGCCATCGACCTTCAGCTCCGCCACCTGGCCGGAGCTCCGTCACCCGACCACCTCCCTTCGCCTCAGGCCTCGCCGATCACTCCACTCTCCTCCACGAACACCTGCACGCTTCGGCTACCTCTTCTAGCCCCTGCAGGATCTCATTCCTTCATTGGCCGGAGCTTCACCGGAGACAACTTCGAGCTTCATCGTCATCCATCTCCAGGCGCCCCCCGTGGCTCCTGAGACCATCAGCGCCTCCGCCGCATCGTCACGCTCCTGCTGGGATACCTCCGACAACTCGGAGAGCTTCATCGGCATCTGGAGGATCGGGTGGAGCTAGGCGACCTTCACCGGAGCACCGCCCTCTCCTCCGCAGGTGGCGGAGGACCGTTAGAGAAGAAGAAGCAGCAACCGTTCGATCATCTGATCGAACGGTCCTCGCCTCGCCACGCGTCCCCTCGCCGCCCTTATCCTCGACCGTTAATCACACCTCAGATCGGACGACGCTCCAGCCGCCACGCGTCTTCATCGACATCCCTTGGATCCATCTTGATCCAAGGGCCTTCAGGCCGCCACATCTCCTTATCCGAGCCTCGGCCTCCAAGCCTAGGCTCGGGTGACCCGAAGCTGCACCGAGGCTAGTCCGAACCTCCAGAGGACCCGAGCCTCACTCCGAGCCTCCGACGCCCTCCGAACCTAGGTCGCCCCACGTGAGGAGCACGTGCGGCCTGGGTTATTTGCACAGACGCCCCTGAAGCTTTCAGAAATTGCAAAAAGGTCCCTGTGAAGCAGACACCACGTGAGGAGCACGTGTCTCGTGGAAAATTTGCATAGAAGTCCTGCATGTTATCGGTAATTGCATTTTAGTCCCTGTCAGCATATTTAATTGTTGAAATTTTAATTTCCAGTATTGCATTTACACCCTTGTGTTTGCACGTGTCCCTAGAGTGCATTTTTCATCATTTTGAGATTCTAAAAATTGCATGTTGTTGGAAATTTTGTCCTCTATCTATTAGAACACGTGTTTGATTTTTGTTGGCTTGCTTGAATTATTAATAAATTAAATGGTTCATTTGTGACATATTTTGCCCAGTGATGCCTTTTGATTTTTAGTTAATTATCTGTGCCTTTAAAAATCACCAAAAATTCACAGTAGCTTAAGGACATCATTTTTAACACTCCATAAAAATTTCATATCATTTGCACGCATAACGAGGCCTAAATAAATAGTTTAGTGATTTTCTTGAATTAATTTTAATTAATTCATTTCACAGTAAATTTAAGTTCTGTTAATTTTCCTAGGTCCCTGATCATTAGACCCTCCTAGGATAATTTTAGTTCTTGGAAAAATTGTGATTTGATATTTATTAAAAATTAAACACTGAAAATCACTCTGTCTGTTTATTTAATTCACAGAAAAATTATTTTGAGTCGAAAAATTCCAAAAACATTAGTGTAGGTCATTTTCATCATACATAATCGTCTGGCCAATTTTCATTATTTTTGGACTTCGTTTGATACATCAATTAAATTTAAAGTTAAATTGGCTAAGATTTGTCTGCATATGTCTGCATAAGAAATAAAAAGACCAAAAAAATTGACCCTCGAACATCAACACTTGAAAATTGCTGTGATCCACCTAAGGAGACAGTTGCCTCCCTGAGATCGACCTTGGACTCCACCAAGTAAAAAAATATCACCGCTTAAAATTGACCAAAATCTGTCTTAAGTGGTTTTTGATTAATCTCTCGTATCCGACTGCAACGAACACTTAACATTAATTTGGAACTTTAATGTGCCCGAATTAAGTAAGGGTGCGGGAGGCTTATCAAAATGGCGCCGTTGCCGGGGAGGCACGGCTTAGGTTAATTGTAGCATATTTTTGAAGTGTTTGATTTCTAATCCCCGGGTAGTCTGACCCCCGGTTTTTCTTGTAATTATTTCTCTTATTTGTTTTCTTTTTGCATTATTTTTGTGTCACTCTCTGACCTCTATTTCATTTTTATGCGAGGACCGCGAGGAGTCGGCGATGCTTCAAGGACTTAGCATTTAAAGTGTGTTGAGAGAAAGAGAGGCATTGTACTTTTTTATTTTATTTTTCTTTTGCATTATTTCCAGCGGTTCCCGTTTGGGAGCTCGCGCGTGTAAATATAGTGGAAACCGTGTCCCGTGTGCTGTGTGGGTGATTGGTAATTTAGTTTGCACTAGCGGCTCCTCGAGCCAATCTAGGACTTGTTTGTGCTCGTAATCAATAGGACCACACAACACACATAAAAGACGCACCTAGACCGCAGGACTTAGTTCAAATTAAACCGTTCTTCACGCTAATAGAACTGCCTGTCTAGGAGCGGCTTTCATCGCCTGCATTTGCATGTAGAATAAAGTTTTCAATTCTATATTGCATCCTGCATCAACAAGCGAAGGGATCACTGTAAGTACTCTTTACTTAGCATACGCATCATTGATTTCAACTTGCATCGGCTTTTCTCGATTTCCCCCTCTGATTTTTCTCACTTAAATTAAAAAGGAAATTGGGACTGTACGATAGGCGTGCTTTGTGGTGATTAATTACAGTGATAACATAACTTTAAAACCGGGACTGCTAACAGTATTGACCAATAAAAGAGAATAAAAACTGAAAATTGTTTGCGGGAGACTAATCCCCGACCTTGTTTTCAGGCTGAGTGAGGTTACCTGAGTGTGTGTGAACACCCTAAGGTAGAGCCCAAATCCCCGTCTTCCATATCACGTTCTAACTGATCCTAGCAAATATCACGAGCCGGATATTTTCAGATTCTTTGACTAGTACCAAGTAGCCTCCGCCTGTCTCAGGTAGATAGGGGCGAAATTGCGGTACTTCGCGACAAGCTGCTAGTAACCCCCCGGGGTGAAGTTCCGGCCTTGTCAGCCTCCGCCTGCTTGCAGGTAGATAGGGGCATGGTCACTGAATCCATCGGCTTGGGATAGGAGCGAAGAAAGGAAGGAGCGGCGGTATCTTAGACGACAGGATAAACAGGGAAGACGCATCCGGCTTTGAGCCGACTTCCCTCTAGGCCGCGTAATCCTTGCTAGATTTGCTTGAAAATCACACTTAAAAACTACAAGATAAATTGGACTCAACTTTGAGTCCTTCACTGTGTTGAGTGTGAATCCTGGGTCTTGGATTGATCTTGTGCTTGCTTCAGGTAGGAGTTAGATCCTATCTTCTTCTAGCTTCACCAAGATGAGTGACTGGGGAGATCTCGACGCACAGTTCACTGATCTCTCTATGAGTCCCCCAAGTAACTCGTCTTTCTCGGTCCGAGCGCACCTTGGACCACCCAGGACTCATGACCCTCTTGAGTCCTGGTTCCCTCCTGCTCAGGGTGGTTACTCTCAAACCAACCCTTTTATCTCCTCTGAGATTACCGAGGAAGACCATTGCCTCGGTAATCCCTTCCTTGATTCACCCTCTAACACCGACCTTATTTTCCAATCCCCAGAACTAGAGGGAGAAATGCCGCCAAGGATGCCGCCCGATGAGGACCAGATGAGACAGATTCTTAGACGCCTTGCTGAAGCCGAACAGAAAAATGCTGATCTCACTGCACGAATGGGGCAGATAATAGTAGCTGAAGGGATCAACCAACCAATGGTCGATACCTACAACCCGGCGGAGAACGAGATCCAAAATTGGCTAGCACCTGCAGTTCCCGACCAGGCATTCGAGCTGAAGCCCCACTTCCTTAGCCTGCTGCCGAAGTTTAACGGAAACCTCAATGAAGAGCCTTACACTTTCCTCCGTGACTTCGAACTAGTCTGCAACAATCTTAGCCATCCCAATGTTGGCCAAGATTATATCCGGCTGAAGGCCACCCCGTTTGCCTTAGGAGATAAGGCTGCACATTGGCTGAAAAACCTAGGGGTGGTATGTACTACCTGGATGCAGTTCAAGGACCTCTTCTTGAAGAAGTTCTACCCACTCAGTAGAACCAATCACATGCGAACAAAGATTGCCAGCTTCGCCCAAGGACCCTGCGAACCGTTCCACGAGGCTTGGGACAGGTTCAATGACTTAGTACAGAAATGCCCATGCCACGGCATTTCTAAGGCGATCCTAGTCCAAACCTTGTTCTGCGGTCTAACCCCAGAGATGCAGGGGTTAGTCAGTGCCGCCTGTGGAGGAAGCTATCTGAACAAGAACGAACACGCCGTGTGGAAAATCCTAGAGCAGATGGCAGAAACCGGCAGGTCACAGGCCACAAGGGCCTATCAGTTGTCTCCCTCGATTCTATCCAATGAGACAACTAGAAGGACTGTTGCAGATCTGACTGAGGACCTCATCCCCAGCATGGGGATGATTGCAGACAAGCTTACCATGGTCGAGCAGATCCACAAGAGAGTCACGGAGATGGAGTCTCTTTCGAGCCTTCCCAAGAAGGTGGAGGAACTCTCTGAAAAGGTAGCCAAGATTAAGCTACCTACCCCTTCTGCACCACCTGTACCTGTACATCGAGTCCATCTTATACAGGAACAGACACCGGGGTCTCAGAGCAGCTGGGATCAGACTTACACCCAGCAGAACCATCATGCACCCCCACCAGTGGAGACAGAGTACGAGGAGCCTCCGCCCGTTTACGAGATCAACGGGCTCTGGTATAGCCGTGACCCACTAGTCCGGCAAATCGAGATGGGGAAGGATCAGGCACACCGCCCAACCCCAGTCTACCAGGAGACCAGGCCCGTCACAATCCCGCGATACCAGTCCAGGCCAGAACAGGGGTACCAGCCGCAGCAGCGCACCTACCAGCAGGGGCCAGCACCGCCCCATCAGCAGCAGTATCGGCACGGCCAGCAGGGCCAGTTCAGGACCGCATCCACTCAGCAGCCAGCCCAGCCCACCGAATTGGAGTCCCTCACCTTGGCGATCCAGACCCTGTCTGATAGGGTACAGCAGATGCAAAATGACTACCTGGACATGAGAACCGACATCAATCGGGTCTCTCGTGCTCAGGACCAACAAATGGCGCCTAGGACTCCAATTCCCGCACAGGTTCAGGCCAACCCAAACAGCATTCAGCAGGGCCAGAACCGACCCCGAGATCAGGTATACTATTCAGATAATTATCTATCTGAACATGAGATCCTCTCGTATGATAATGTTAACCATATGTCCCTCAGGAGCGGAAGGACCGTGACCATACCTGATCGGGCACGGGCGCAAAAAGAAGGAACCTCCGAAACTCTACCTGAGGAGAATTCGGAGGAAGAAGAGGAGGAGCATCACCACCGTCACCGCCAGCAGAAGAAGAGGACATCTGAGTCCTCGAAGCACCAGCCCCGCAGTCATCCAGAGTCTGACGACACCGATGAGCCCGCACCTCCATCTGAGGAGGACCAGCCAGAAGAAGCGGAAGAAGCATCACCGGTTTCGCCCAAGCATTTTCCTTTTTGTCAGAGTCAGAGTCAGAGTCTGTATAAAAGTCCGAGTCAGAGTCCTGTTCAGAACTCAGTTTCAGCAGCTAATGAAGATATTTCAGTTCCAGAACCTGAGTTAATAATCCCTTTCCCCCAAGCTCTCAAGGGTGGGAATAAGAAAAACAAAAAAATCCAAAAAGATGACCTTGAGATGGCTGAGTTTTGTAACAAACACATCAAGGTCACAATCCCCTTTAACAAGTTCGTGGAAATGACTCCTGCATTTCAAAAATACCTTAAGGTGAGATGCACACCTACTAGGGTTAGCAGGAAGACCAAAAGCCGTGTTGAGAAACACGTCCTATCAGTAGCCACGACTTGTGCAATAAAGAACTCGTTTCCTCGGAAACGAAGAGACATGGGTGCACACTATGTAGTGAGTCATGTTGATGACATCGCGTTTGCACGCACTCTCCTGGACAATGGTTCCTCGATCAATTTGATGCCCACAGCCCTCTATGAGCGGCTCAATCTCGGACCTCTTAGGAAATCTAGAGCTATTCTTCAGTTTGCAGACAAATCCACTAAGAGGTCCCAAGGAGAGTTAAGGAACATTGTGATCAAAGTCGAGGGGCAAGAATACATGGTGGACTTCACTGTCCTCGATATGGAAACCCCTCGTAATTGGAGAGATTCCCAGATCATTTTGGGTAGGCCCTTCCTCAGAACAGCAGGGGCCTTATTCGATTATAAGAATGGGAAAATTCAGTTCCAAACTCCAGGCGGATATGAGGAACTTGAGATGAAGCAAACAAGATGGCAGAGACCGGACTCCGAATCCAGCACAGAATACTCTTCTCTCGAAACAGACTGGGAGCATGTAGACTTAGTTGGGCCATGGAGACAGAACCCAGCCAGCACCGATATGTCCATCTCCTTTGAAGATGATCCAGTGCATGAGTCAGTCTGCGAGACCCTCAGGAACGAGTACAGCTCTGAGCCTGCATCGCCCTACATCTTCGATGACATAGAGGCCCAGGTGGGCCTGTCAGTCCTTACATCCTTAGGACAATCGGAAGATGAGGATGACGAGTCGGACGAGGCGTTTGCCGATTGCATGGAGACCTTTGACGATCCGACTCCAGAACCAAGATTGGTGGCAGCCACTACAGAACAGGATCCAACCACTTCCAACACCGAACCAGATCAGATTGAGCCAGACTTCTTAGACGATCATACCATCCCTGAGCTCAAACCTTTACCCACAACCCTGAAGTATGCCTTCCTTGCGGGCCAAGACAATAAATTTCCGGTCATTATCAGTTCGCAATTGACCGAGGAGCAGGAATCTCGCTTGCTAGAGATCCTGGAGAAGAACCGCAAGGCAATAGGCTGGAGCATTTCCGATCTCCACGGGATAAATCCCGCTCTGTGTTCGCACCATATATATTTGGAGAACGAAGCCAAACCCTCTCGTGAATTCCAACGTCGGTTGAATCCAAATCTACGAGAGGTCGTGAAGAAAGAGATAGAAAAATGGTGCGACGCGGGTTTCATTTACCCAATCTCCGACTCTAAGTGGGTGGCCCCAATCCATGTTGTCCCGAAAAAGTCGGGAATTCAGACGACCACCAACGAGGATGGAGAGGAGATCGTGACAAGAGTACCCACGTCGTGGCGCGTCTGTGTGGATTACAGACGCCTGAATGCTGCGACGAAGAAGGATCATTTCCCCTACCGTTCATTGATCAGATCCTAGAAAGATTAGCGGGGAAAGAATTCTTTTGCTTCCTTGATGGGTTCTCGGGCTACAATCAAGTAGCCATAGCTCCAGAGGACCAGGAAAAGACCACGTTCACATGCCCCTTTGGTACCTATGCTTTCAGGCGCATGCCTTTTGGGCTATGCAATGCTCCAGGTACTTTTCAAAGGTGCATGATTGCTGTATTCGCCGAAATGGTCGGCGAATTCCTGGAAGTCTTCATGGATGACTTCTCGGTCCACGGCGACTCTTTTGATTCCTGTCTTAGGAATCTGGACCGAGTCCTCAAAAGATGTTGTGAGGTCAATCTGGTGCTCTCCTGGGAGAAAAGTCACTTCATGGTGACGGAGGGCATAGTGTTGGGGCATGTCATCTCCAAGAGAGGAATGGAGGTTGACCCTGCCAAGGTGGACGTGATCAGACGACTCCAGCCACCAACCAACGTACGGCAGTTGCGGTCGTTCCTCGGGCATGTCGGATTTTATCGAAGATTTATCAAATATTTCTCTAAGATTGCCCGACCGCTAACTGAGCTTTTAGGCAAAGACGCGGAGTTTATTGTCGATCACAAGTGTCTTGAGGCCTTTAAGCTGTTACAAGGAATGATCATGGACGCACCCATCTTACAAGCCCCAGATTGGTCTCTCCCTTTTGAGATCATGACGGATGCCTCAGATTATGCTGTTGGGGCTGTATTGGGACAAAGAAGAGATGGCGTCCCATTGGCAATTCACTACGCAAGCAAAGTGCTTGATTCAGCTCAGCGTAACTATACAGTTACCGAAAAGGAAATGCTTGCGGTAGTGTTTGCCTTGGACAAATTCAGATCTCATTTAATCGGATCCAAGGTAACTGTGTTCACAGACCATACGGCACTACGATACTTGATGGAGAAGAATGACGCGAAGGCGCGTCTTCTTCGTTGGATTTTACTTCTCCAGGAGTTTGATTTGGACATCCGTGATAAACCTGGAAAGAAGAACGTAGTAGCCGACCATCTCTCTCGTCTCGAAAATCTTAATACTTCCGAGGTTTCCCCAATTCGAGACACCTTCCCCGACGAGTCGATTTTTGTTATCGACTCACTCCCATGGTACGCCAATATTGTGAACTATCTTGTCTCCAAGAAAGTTCCCGAGGATTGGCCCAAGAGCCAAATCGACCGACTGAAATCGGACGCTAGACACTACCATTGGGAGGATCCGATCCTTTTCTTTGAAGGACCGGATTGTGTCTGGAGGCGTTGTATTCCTCAGGAGGAATACCAGAGTGTCCTTTCTTTATGCCATAGCTTAGAGGCAGGAGGACACCACTCCGGGAAGAGGACCGCATGGAAGGTACTTCAGTGTGGTTTTTACTGGCCGACTCTGTTTCGCGATGCCACCGCCTTCGCGAAGTCGTGCCCAGTTTGCCAGAGAATGGGAGGAACCGTTGGTTCCAAGGATGAGATGCCAATGCAGTCGGTCATCATTTGTGATGTCTTTGACGCCTGGGGCATCGATTTCATGGGCCCATTTCCTGTCAGTCACGGATTCGAATACATCCTTCTTGCGGTTGACTATCTGTCCAGATGGGTGGAGGCTATCCCGACCCGAGCCGCAGACAGCAGGACTGTCTGTAAATTTATCAGAGAGCACATAATCTCTAGGTTCGGGATCCCCAAAATGATGATATCAGACGGGGGTAGCCACTTTGTGAATCGGGAGGTGAAGAAACTCCTGAAGGACTACGGCATCGAACACCGTGTCGCAAGTCCTTACCACCCACAAACCAATGGTATGGCTGAGGTGTCGAATAGGGAAGTGAAAACCATATTGCAAAAGCTTGTCCGCCCAGACAGGAAGGACTGGTCTCAGATCTTGGATCAAGTCCTCTGGGCGTATAGGACGGCTTACAAGACACCGTTAGGCACCTCCCCATTCCGAATGGTATTCGGAAAGCTGTGCCATTTGCCCGCAGAGTTAGTGCACAAATCAGAATGGGCAATAAAAAAGGTCAACTGGAACACACACCTAGGCCGGAAACAAAGAGACATGGATCTGAATGAGCTTGTGGAAGTCAGAAACCGAGCATACGACAACAGTGTGGTGTACAAGGACAAAGTAAAGCGTTGGCATGATAGATATATCAGACGAAAGACCTTTGTTCCTGGACAGAAGGTATGGTTGTTTAATGCTAGGCTGAAGATTTTCCAAGGTAAGTTGAAGTCTAAGTGGACGGGACCATTTGTTGTCCGTACGGTGCATGATAGTGGATGTGTCGAGATCTCAGATCTCGCAGATGACGCACCGACATTCCTAGTGAATGGACAGCTGTTGAAACACTTCGTCGAATCCAATGAGAAGTTAGTCCATGTCGAGGAGATTGTATTCATGCGCGAGACAGATACAGCAGATTCACATCAAGCCGCGTATGAGACCTTGCAGCAGTGAATTCCAGCCATCCGCAGCATCTCGAAAGATTCAAACCGACTCATCTGTATATATCATCATTCTTGTACAACCTACCCTTTCTCCCGCGACTTTAGTAACCCATCTCCGCCTCATCAGATCACTATCTTGGACTATACTTAGGATAACCAGATCCTAAGTATAGGGGGAAGGGTCACCTAAGTCGGTTCACTGTACATTCTCCAGATCACATTGGTCCTCATACTCATTTCCTACCTATACTTAGGCTGACCTAAGCCTAAGTATAGGGGGGACCGATGCCCGCATTGTACACTCATCCATTACCCCTCTTTCCTTCGTCCGCCCCATTTCTATTCTTCTTCTACACTTAAGCTGTCAGAGCCTAAGTTTAGGGGGGCGAGACGACTTCTATACTTTCTATTCCTCTTTGGCTCTTCTACGCTTAGCACGAGCTATGTCTTTTTCTTCGCTCTTCGTGCTCTGAGGACATAGCACACGCTAAGTATAGGGGGGCGTGTATATATTACACATATACTTTACCCATAGCTCGTACTTTCGCGTATTTTTGTATATATTTTACAACAATTACGGGTGGGTAACAAATGAAAATTTTTTTTTTAAAAATAGGCTTCTTATTTACTCGTGCATATCATCTCCGCATAGAAAAGTAAAAAGAGTCTTGCATTTTCATAGCATGACATCTCATCTCATCTGCATATCTTTGCATATGCAAAGTGAAAAGCTAGTGGGTTCTGGACCAAGTTATGAGTAGATATTGAGGATGGACTTGATTTGGCCTTAATCCACCTAATTTCAGAGGAACCTTACAGGAACTGGAGTTAAGATTTCTCAGGTCAAGTGACTTAATTCTTTGAGTCCGCATGTCTATGTTCACATGTCATCTTGATTATTCTAAGTAGAATATCTCGTGCGTACGCAGGATTCTTTTAGATAATGACCTAACTTGGACAAGCACTATGCACGTAGCTCTTCACTGATGAGGTGGTGAGGAGGTAGAATCCTTTAACTTGGAGTAGCACACGGGTGGAAACATCAGTCCTCCTCTAGGGAGGGAAGTGCGTCTCAACCTAGTCTAGTGGTGTTGACATCTAAGGACAGGGTGCTGTGGGTTGCAATAATGCTTCAAAAGAGGGATAGTCTACTGACTCAAGAGGAAAAACTCCTGATGTACATGCTGCTTTCGAAAAAAAAATTTGCAAAAACTCCAAAAAAATCAGACAGGTTCAAGAAAAAAATAAAATACCTGTCGGAGCCTGTATACTAGTAAAGAAATGCAGCTGGATGACTTGGCTACACTGGTCAGGCATCCCGGGATAGGTAGCTACACTGGCTACCGTCCATTCTCTTCTCTACCCCCTCCTCTTGAGTTGGTCGCACTTGAACTTAGAAGGGAATACCCCGCTCCTCGAGGAAAGAGTTACTATACCGGGTTATTGAGTTACCTTGTTAGAGGAGGCTGGTTCCGAGCCATTTCTGATGTGGAGAGTTACAAATCACTTACACAGTACAAGTAAGAATCATAGTCATCAGAAATTTGTGTTTGAGGATTTGTTCTGACCTGACTATTGAGGCGTCTTGAATAGAAGACTTGTGGAACTTGAAGTCTGTTAGGTCTTAAGTCCAGGTCCAAATAAGGTTCCGCCACACAATTAATCCAAAGTTTGAGTCAGGCTCCATTTTTCAACTTTTGTTCATGACCTTGGTATGGAACCCAAAATCATTTCACTCTTGCATTTCATTTTAGTTGCTCGGGGACGAGCAAGGTTTAAGTATAGGGGGTTGATGAATCTGTGATTCATCACATCAAAAGTCAAAAATAGAGCCTTGTTCCCGAGAAAATAGAGGCATATTTCCTTTTATCTTGCATAAATAACACTCATGCATGCATCCATAATTCATGCATTTTAGCAGCTCATCTGCATTTAAATAAGAAGCCAAAAATCCCCTGTAAAATATCTCTTCATCAAATAGCTTCTTCTCTATATATATATATATTCCTTAATAATAGAGGGGAGAATGCCAAAAAGATCGCCCTTGTAAAATAGCCCAAACATCCTGAGAACCCTTGTAAAGCCCTCATACAAGCCCCTAATTAGGTCTACTCACTCCTAGAATACTTCTTATTAAAAGACCTTCAAAATGAGACTAATTTCATTGAAATTGGAGCTTGTTTGAGAAACTTGGGTTTTTGGGTCATTTTGTATACTACATATGCATATTTATGTATCTTTGTATTTATGTATCATATTTGACCTCATTTCCGTCTTTGGTCAACATGAAACTTGTAGATCTCATCAAGATCTACAATTTTTATGTTTTGAGTTTTTCCAAATTCGGCTTTCTCTTCTTCCTACACGTGTTTCTTCCTCCAGCCATTCACAGCAGGCCACGTGGCGCCCTCTGATTGCGCCACGCGGCCCGCTGCCCTTCGCCTCGTCCGCCCTCGCCTTCCGCCGTTGGATGGTCGTCCTGATCCAACGGCCTAGCCGCTACCACGTACACCCTTCACATTGACCGTCGGATCAAAGCCCCCGCCTCATATCCATCGTCCGCTCGCGCCTTAATCTCATCACGCCACGTGGCAGCGCGTGCGCCCTTCGATAGCGCCTTCATCTCTTCATCTGCGCCGTTAGCCCCGCAGGCACCTAGACCACCCGATTGAACACCCGACTCCCATCTCAGCCATCCATCAGTACCGAGCCCTTAGCACACCACGTGGCGCTCGCTACGCCCTCGGATCGCCACGGCCAGATCTTCATCCAGCCGCTCATCTCGCTTCGATCACCACCGTTGGATCACAAGATCCAACGGTGGAGACTTCGTCTCCTACCTCGGGTGCCCCTCTCTCCCACGATCTCTGCCTTGCGGGAGGGGCACCCCCTTCCTATTCTTGGCAGCGCTCCTTCCACCGTTGCCGAGATCCACAACCTCCACGATGGCCCCCACTCATCCCTTATCCTCGCCAGCTACTCCGTCAGCCACGTCAACCTCCAGCTCTCTCCCACGAACTCCATAAACCTCGCCCCATCTCCATTCCAGCCGTAACCTTCATCCTTTAAATACCCCCTCTCCGGCCACATTCTTCGCCATCCGCCACTCCAGGGAGGTCCCTCGAGCTCCAAGCTTCCTGTTGGTGACAGCAATTGGTCGATTTGTCGAGCGACGACAGAGATCTAACTCCGGCGAGATCCACGGCTACCTCCGCCGTGCCGCAGCCTCCCTCGAGCAGCTGCTAGAGCTCGGGACCTTACCGATCCCTTGAGCGACGACATGGAGCTCAAAGCTGAGCCCCAATCCCCAGGTAACTCCCTCCATCCATGCTCCAATCTTCTTCTTCTTTTTCTTGGATTTTCTCCGCTTTTATTCGCCGTCATCAGCCATCTTCGCGCCTCCTAATCACTCCGACGAGCTTCGTGTTGAAGCTCTGATCCTCGCGGGCCTCTCTACACCTTCAGACACTCTACTTCACCAGCCATCGACCTTCAGCTCCGCCACCTGGCCGGAGCTCCGTCACCCGACCACCTCCCTTCCCCTCAGGCCTCGCCGATCACTCCACTCTCCTCCACGAACACCTGCACGCTTCGGCTACCTCTTCTAACCCCTGCAGGATCTCATTCCTTCATTGGCCGGAGCTTCACCGGAGACAACTTCGAGCTTCATCGTCATCCATCTCCAGGCGCCCCCCGTGGCTCCTGAGACCATCAGCGCCTCCGCCGCATCGTCACGCTCCTGCTGGGATACCTCCGACAACTCGGAGAGCTTCATCGGCATCTGGAGGATCGGGTGGAGCTAGGCGACCTTCACCGGAGCACCGCCCTCTCCTCCGCAGGTGGCGGAGGACCGTTAGAGAAGAAGAAACAGCAACCGTTCGATCATCTGATCGAACGGTCCTCGCCTCGCCACGCGTCCCCTCGCCGCCCTTATCCTCGACCGTTAATCACACCTCAGATCGGACGACGCTCCAGCCGCCACGCGTCTTCATCGACATCCCTTGGATCCATCTTGATCCAAGGGCCTTCAGGCCGCCACATCTCCTTATCCGAGCCTCGGCCTCCAAGCCTAGGCTCGGGTGACCCGAAGCTGCACCGAGGCTAGTCCGAACCTCCAGAGGACCCGAGCCTCACTCCGAGCCTCCGACGCCCTCCGAACCTAGGTCGCCCCACGTGAGGAGCACGTGCGGCCTGGGTTATTTGCACAGACGCCCCTGAAGCTTTCAGAAATTGCAAAAAGGTCCCTGTGAAGCAGACACCACGTGAGGAGCACGTGTCTCGTGGAAAATTTGCATAGAAATCCTGCATGTTATCGGTAATTGCATTTTAGTCCCTGTCAGCATATTTAATTGTTGAAATTTTAATTTCCAGTATTGCATTTACACCCTTGTGTTTGCACGTGTCCCTAGAGTGCATTTTTCATCATTTTGAGATTCTAAAAATTGCATGTTGTTGGAAATTTTGTCCTCTATCTATTAGAACACGTGTTTGATTTTTGTTGGCTTGCTTGAATTATTAATAAATTAAATGGTTCATTTGTGACATATTTTGCCCAGTGATGCCTTTTGATTTTTAGTTAATTATCTGTGCCTTCAAAAATCACCAAAAATTCACAGTAGCTTAAGGACATCATTTTTAACACTCCATAAAAATTTCATATCATTTGCACGCATAACGAGGCCTAAATAAATAGTTTAGTGATTTTCTTGAATTAATTTTAATTAATTCATTTCACAGTAAATTTAAGTTCTGTTAATTTTCCTAGGTCCCTGATCATTAGACCCTCCTAGGATAATTTTAGTTCTTGGAAAAATTGTGATTTGATATTTATTAAAAATTAAACACTGAAAATCACTCTGTCTGTTTATTTAATTCACAGAAAAATTATTTTGAGTCGAAAAATTCCAAAAACATTAGTGTAGGTCATTTTCATCATACATAATCGTCTGGCCAATTTTCATTATTTTTGGACTTCGTTTGATACATCAATTAAATTTAAAGTTAAATTGGCTAAGATTTGTCTGCATATGTCTGCATAAGAAATAAAAAGACCAAAAAAATTGACCCTCGAACATCAACACTTGAAAATTGCTGTGATCCACCTAAGGAGACAGTTGCCTCCCTGAGATCGACCTTGGACTCCACCAAGTAAAAAAATATCACCGCTTAAAATTGACCAAAATCTGTCTTAAGTGGTTTTTGATTAATCTCTCGTATCCGACTGCAACGAACACTTAACATTAATTTGGAACTTTAATGTGCCCGAATTAAGTAAGGGTGCGGGAGGCTTATCAAGGGGCATGGAGGTTGATCCGGCCAAGGTTGATGTCATTAGGAAACTCGCACCGCCATCCAATCTGAGGCAGCTACGGTCATTCCTGGGACACGTTGGATTTTATAGGAGATTCATTCAGGATTTCAGCAGGATTTCCCGACCGTTGACTGACCTCTTGACGAAAGACACCGAGTTCCTTGTCGATGACAAGTGTCTTTCGTCCTTCGCGACTCTCCAACAGTGTGTGATAGAGGCTCCTGTCCTCCAGCCGCCGGATTGGTCTCTCCCATTTGAGATCATGACGGATGCCTCCGATTTTGCCGTAGGGGCAGTGCTGGGACAGAGGAGGGATGGAGTTCCATTTGCCATTCACTACGCTAGCCGCACATTGGATTCCGCCCAGCGGAATTACACGGTCACAGAGAAGGAGATGCTAGCCGTAGTGTTCGCCCTAGATAAGTTCAGATCGTATATCATTGGATCTAGAGTGACTTTGTACACAGATCACACCGCCATCAGGTACCTCATGGCAAAGAAGGATGCCAAGGCCAGATTGACTAGATGGATCCTTCTACTCCAGGAGTTCGACATTGAGATCAAGGATAAGCCTGGAGTCAAGAATGTGGTGGCGAATCATCTCTCCCGTTTAGAGCAGCCTGAGGAGACTGAGCAGATTGACCCTATTCGAGATACCTTCCCAGATGAGGCGATTCTTGCTATCGCCTCACTCTCGTGGTACGCCGATATTGTGAACTTTCTCGTTGCTAGGAAAGTTCCACAAGATTGGCCTAGGCAGAGACTTGAGACCTTCCTTGCGAAGGCCAAGTCCTACCATTGGGAGGATTCCATCCTTTACCACGAAGGAGGGGATAGCGTCTGGCGTCGGTGTATTCCTCAGGAGGAACACCATAGCGTCCTCACTTACTGCCACAAGCTTGAGGCAGGAGGACATCATTCTGGGAGGAGAACGGCACAGAAAGTGCTCCAATCCGGCTTGTGCTGGCCTACCCTCTTCAAGGACTCAGATGAGTTCGTGAAGAGGTGTACTGACTGTCAGAGGATGGGCACTTGTGGACAGCGTGATATGATGCCGATGCAGCCCATTCACTTCTGTGAGGTTTTTGACGCATGGGGCATCGATTTCATGGGTCCATTCCCTAAGAGTCAGGGATTCGAGTACATTCTGTTGGCCGTTGATTATGTTAGTCGTTGGGTGGAGGCTATCCCCGCCCGAGCCGCTGATGCGAGGACAGTTTGCAGATTTTTGAGGAAGCATATCATTACGCGGTTCGGGGTTCCACGAGTTCTGATTTCTGATGGGGGATCTCACTTCATCAATGACCAGGTGAAGGCCCTTGCTAGCGAGTTCGGTATAGACCATCGTGTTGCTACACCTTACCATCCACAGACGAATGGTCTAGCCGAGGTGTCGAACAGGGAGATCAAGACTATATTGCAGAAAGTCGTCCGCCCTGACCGAAAGGATTGGTCACAGCTTTTGGACTCGGTCTTGTGGGCATATAGGACGTCTTTCAAGACTCCATTGGGCACATCTCCCTTTCGCCTCGTATATGGCAAGCCATGCCATTTACCTGTTGAGCTGAGGCACAAGTCACTTTGGGCAGTTACAGATGTTCTTATGGATCCAGATGGTATGGGAGACCAGAGGAGGGCAGAGTTAGCCGCCTTGGAGGAGCTCAGAGATACAGCTTTCTCAAACAGCCTACATTATAAGGAGAAAGTGAAGGAGTGGAATGATTCTCATATCAGCCACAAGCATTTTGAGATTGGACAAAGAGTATGGTTGTTTGATGCGAGGCTACGTTTATTTCCAGGGAAGCTACAGAGCAAATGGAAGGGACCCTACTTGGTCAGAAAGGTACACGACAACGGTAGCATCGACATATCTGAGTTGTCTTCTGAGAGTACCTTTAGAGTGAACGGCCAGCGGCTCAAACCATTTCTAGATCATGAGCCGCGGGTCGCTGATCTTGCCCCTATTCATTTTGCGTGAGATGTGGTCTTTGACTCACATCTAATGCATCTCACGCCTGAGTTTCACTGATCTTCCGCCTTGTATAGATCCAGATGTCCATATCATCACATTCTTTAGTCCCACGTCCCTTTCTTCATCCTGTGATTATGCTATACTTAGGGTGCACTTTACCCTAAGTATAGGGGGGATGTGAGACCTTATGGGTATTTCTTTTGTTTCTGTCTACCCCTGTTTTGCTGCCGATACTTAGGGATATTTCACCCTAAGTATAGGGGGGGTAGACCCTGTACATTCTCCACTCGGTTTTCCCTTAGTATACAGCCTGCTATACTTAGGATTATTTAATCCTAAGTATAGGGGGAAGACCCGAGATCCTCTTGACCTTCTATTTTATTCTTCCTCTTTGTATATAGCCTTTCTTTTCACTGCCCTATGCCGAGCACGAGTTATGTCTTCTTCATCGCTCTTGACTCTGAGGACATCGTTCGAGCTAAGTATAGGGGGGTGTGTATATATTTCTTATATACTTTAGCCATAACTCGTACTTTGTGTGAGTGTGTTAATAAATAAAATGGCTACAAATCACAAAAATTAAAATTTTTCATGTACATAAACTTCTTTTATTTGCACATAAATAGCTAGTGTACAAATTATTATTGTAAAAATGATTTCAAAAATCTTTTGTGTAAAGCTTGTGTAAATATTTTTTGTATCAAAATTATGTATATAGTACAAAATTTTTCCAAAATGTTTTGAAAATCAAAAGTTTGCAAAAATCTTGTGTAAATGTGTGTAAATATCTTTTTGCAAAACTTGCACTTCATGCATCATCCATTCATGATTTCAAAACATTTTTCAAAAATTTTGCATGATTGTAAAAATTTGTGTAAATAAGCATCTCTTGTACATATGTATATAGTTTTTCTGGATGATAGTTGACATTTAAACTAGCCTGGAATCAAATTGAGAAATGGAGCTTGATTAAGATCTTAATCCACCTAACTTCTAAGAGGAACCTTATAGGGCTTAGGTTTAAGGCTTTTCAGGTCCATGGTGACTTAATTCTTTGGGTCCACTAGGCTATGATCACATGTCATCTCAATGAGCCTAAGTAGAGCACTTAACAACAACACATGACTCATATAGATTATGGCTTTACTTGGACACCAGCACTATGCACCGAGCTCTCTACGGATGAAGTGGTGAGGAGGCAGTCTTCCTTGACTTGGGTAGCATATGAGGGTAGTACTTCTAGGCGGAACCTCTCTTCTTCTTTTAGTGAAGGAAGTGCGTCTCAACTTGGTCTGGTTGCCATGAGGTCTAACGACGGGAGTTGTGGGTTGCAATAAAGCTTCAAAAGAGGGATAGTCTACTGGCTCAAGAGGAAAAACTCCTTGTATATATGCTGCACATGTATATGTTGTACAGATGCACTTGAAAAAAATGTGCAAAAAGAAAAGAACTCCAAAAAAGTGGTGGGTCTGAGAGAAAATGATAATCCCACCGGAGTATGTATATAGAGTGCAATAAGCAAAGCTTGGTTTCATGTTCCACCTGTTGTAGCTTGCAGCAGGAAGACTTGGCTACACTGGTCAAGCTCCCAAGGGTACTTGGCTACACTGGCCTTGACCCATTCTCTTCTTCCTCCTCTTCTTGAGCCGGTTGAACTTGAACTTAGAAGGGAATACCCCGCTCCTCGAGGAAAGAGTGGCCAGATTGAGGTCATAGAGTTACCTTGTTGGGGAGGGTTGTCAAGTTGCCATTTCTGAGGTGGAGAGCTTAGACCTCACTTTCACAGGACAAGAAAAGATTCATGGTCTTCAGGGTTTGTGGTTGATGACTTGTTCTGATCTGGAGCATTGAGGAGTCTTGGTTATAGATTAGTGGAACTTAGAGGCTGTTGAGTTTTAAGCTTAAGTCTAAATAAGGTTCCGACACATTAATAATCCAAAGATCTGATCGAGCTCCATACCACAATTTAATGAAGGCAAGTTTAATAATCAACCTTGATCCATGTACATCCTCTTTTTCTTTTTTTTCTTTCTTTTTCACTTCTTTTTCAAATAAGTGTTTGCTAAGGGACTAGCAAAGTTAAGTATAGGGGGGTGATGAATACCCATTCATCACTCTTTATTCTTATATTTTAGCTACAAAAAACCTTTGCAAATGCATGTAGATATATGTAAATACAAATAATTACCAAAAGCATGCATTGTGTAAAAATCTATAATTAGCATGTTTTTGTGCAAAAATAAAAGAATAAAGATTAAAAAGAAAAAGAGGGAAATATTTAGAATAAATATTGAGCAACCTAACCTAAGGGAGGGCTCAGCATGGGCCTGACCGCATAAAAGCCAAAGTAGAGGGAGATAGGGGCTCATGTGTAAATATTTATGTAAATAAATAAAAATATTTTCCTCACCAAAAATATGCTTGTAAATACTTGTACACATTTATAAATATAAAATCAAAAGAAAAAGTTAAAAATCAAAAAGAATTAAAACACCCCTTTTACCTTGTACATAAACCACATCTACATATTTATTTAGCCTTGTAAATATATAAAATTAACTTTTATAATTTTTGTAAATAAACTATGTTATATATTATAAAATAAATAAAATAAAAACAATTAAAACAAAAACAAAATAAAAATAGAAAAATTAAAAATACAAAAACACATTGTACAAATACCATGTATATAGATGTATATATATATTTACTTTACCTATGTACATAAATAATCAAAATGAAATAAAAATACCTTTTTATTCCTTGTTTTATACTATAAATAAATAAAATATAAAATAGGAGTAAAATAGCATAAAAATAATAATTAAAAATCAAAAAAATCAAAAACCCTAATAGTGTACATATACCTATATAAGTACATACTATGTATATAGCTTATTTTTATTTCCAAAAATTAATTAAAAATCACTAAAAAATAGAAAAAAATAAAATAAAAATATTTTGTGTTTTGAGTTTTTGCAAATTCGGCCCCTAGCTACCCTTAATTTGCATTTCAAGATCCAGCCACGTGGCCGAATTCCATTGGGTCCTGGGGATGTTGACCGCCCGGTCAACTACCCCCCCCCCCAGGACCACCTTCTGCGGACTTAAGCGCCCGACCCGACTTCCCTAATTTCTAGCGCCTAAACCTGATTGAATCCCACCTAAACCCTGGGTCCGTTTTGATCTTGACATATCCGACATCCTCGCCGGGCATCCACCTTGGGATCCGCGCGCCACCACGACCTACCCGAGCCATCTTTCTCGGACCCCTCCAGCATACTTAAGCGAGCTCCGCCACCTCCTCTCTTCATCTTTGGCCATTTGCTTCGTTCTCCAGTGAGCTCCAGAGAGTGCGTGAGGTGACAGCTCGCGTCTGAGCCTGTCGAAGCGAGGAGAGGAAGCTTCGCCATCGATCCGGCGACGTAGCCGTCGTAGCTCCGCCACCAGCGTGAGCTCCGAGCCTCGGACCGAGACGATCCTCGAGGCGACGACCAGGAGCTTCCCCAGCTCCTCCCCAGTCTCTCCGACCACCCAGGTAACCCCTTAGCCTTCCCGTTTTCTTCAATTTCCATTTACGCCCAAATTGCTCCGCCGCCGCGCTTCTTTGATTCCGACCACTCCGTCACCCGTTTCGATCATCGGAATCGTCCATTACGTCCACCACCTTCGTCGGAGCTCGCCGCTTCGACCCATCGTTCACCCCCACTTCGCCTAACTGGGTCGAGGCAGTTTGCCCTCGACCCGCGAGTCTCCTGAGCTGCTTTGCAGGTGATACCGAGCCCATCTGAGGGCTTGGTCATTCAGGCCAGGAAGTCAAGCTCCGCCGACCTCGCCCGAGCTCTCCGGAGGTCGGCGCAGTCATCGGAGCATCGCAGCAGACGCAGGAGCGCTCCAGCTTGCTTCTCCGACCATCAGAGCGCTCCAGGGAGGAGCACCGCACACGCACGAGCCCGGCGAGTCTCGCCGGGGACATGTTCTTCGAGGACCCTCCTCTGCCGTTGATCGTCCCCCTCCGCCCCAGACTTCATCCGGGCCGTCCGTCCCTGGAGCCACCAGCACCGCTCGATCTGAGGAGAGGCGATCCGGAGCGCCCACCGTCAGTAGCCGTCCGATCTCCACGTGGCGCGCATCCAGCCATCTGCTTAATAAAGGGTAATTTACCCTTAGGCCCTGTCTTTATTTTTATTTCATTTTATTCCTGTAAATATTAAAGTCAGTTGTTTAGTTTTAGGGTAATTTACATAGTGGACCCTGTGCTTTCTGTTATTTGCATTTATACCCCTGCCAGTTGTGGACACGTGCATCGACACGTGATATTTTGGGTTATTTGCAGTAGATACTCCTGTAGTTCTGGATGTTATTGAATGAATAAAAACTTTTCCTTATTTGCATTTATACCCCTGTGCGTGATTTATTTCCACATGTGTGTTATATTTTGGGTAATTTGCAGGTAAGCCCCTGGACTTTTGGTACCTGTTACCAATAAGTCCTCGGGACTTATTTTTCTTATACTTGGGTCCCTGAGTGCCCCAGGCACGCGTGTGGCGCGTGTTTTGCTGGGTATTTTTCACCAGACCCCCCAGAACTTTGGGTATTTGCACTTTGGTCCCTGTGCACAGTGCCCTTCCTTTATTTTTGAATAAAATATCAAAATACCTCCAAATCCAACGAAAATTGACACATGGCTCCTGCCATGGTGTAGGATTTTTGTGGATTTTTGATGACATTTTTTATTTCGTTTGATATTTTTAAAAATAAAAAACCATTATTTTTGCTACTGTCTAACTTGAAAAATCACAAAAAATTTTAGAACTCATTTAAAAATTCTATAAAAATTAGCTACTGTCTATTTTGCCTAGTTTGATTTTCTAGCCAATTTTGGCTATTTTTCATTACTAAAAATCACTAAAAACTTAAAAACACTCAAAAACCCATAAAAATTCTAGTAAATAAATTAATAATCCAAAAATAATAAAATTGGTACCTAAATTTTCCTTGTTTTATCATCTTTACAGGAAAATTACCTTCAGGCCATTTTAAGGCCCTTAGATATTTTATCTAGGGCTTTTTGGCTCGGCTGGACAATACCCACTGTTTGCTTCATCTTTTGATTTTTAGAAAATAAAATAAACATCAGAAAATTCTCAAAAATTCACCAAAAACACTACAAAATATAAAATACATAAAAATATTTTATTCTAATTTTTGGTTGATTTTTGAGGCTTTGAATAAATTGTTGAAGTATGCTTTTCCTTGTTTTTCTTTATTTCCTTAATTACTTAAAAATCCAAAAAAATATAAAACAAATTAAAAACCACTAAAAATATTTTGTTCTTTTATTTTCTTTCTTTTTACTACTTCGTAGGCCTCTCGGCCAATCCGTGCTCCTTGTGTTCGACCCTGGGTACTATACCAGGTTAATCCTATAGCAGGACCGCTATTCATGTTTTGATCGATTTTATTTTCATTAGTGGTTCATTTTTCTTGTTGACCCGAGTCCGATTGATTGAGGTCGCAACGACCGTTTGATACCTTTACCTTAGTCATTTGGACGGTCATCAAGGAACATAACCATAAACTTGTTTCTCCAAGTAAGGAAAAGTATTTGAGACCGAATAGGAGAATAACTAAGGCCACAAAAAATCTACTAGCTTCTATGTCTCAAGTGAACATCCCTACTGCCAAACAAATTGCTTTTTTGGACAAACAAAGTGGATCTGACGAACGCATTGGTTCTATAGCCAGAGACGTATACAATTTGAAGCGTGATCAGAAGAAAGAAATTGAAGGTCATGATGTTGTTATGTTGTTGGAACATCTTGAATATTGCAAAAGCATTACACCTGAATTTTTTTATGTGTACAAGCAAGATGAGGATTTGTGTTTAACTCATTGCATGTGGATATATTCTTATTCTATGGAAGATTATAAATTGTTTGGAGATGATGTTACTTTTGATACAACATACGATACAAACAAGTATAAGCTCATTTTTGCTTCTTTTTGTGGAGTTAACAACCATAAACAGACTGTATTCTTTTGCAACGCATTCTTAATGAATGAGACAAAGGAGTCTTTTGTATGGCTTTTTAAAAATTTTCTGATGGCTGTTAATGTCGCTCCTAAGACAATTATTACTGATCAGTGTCCATCTATTAATGCTGCTATAAGAGAAGTCTTCCCCTCTACCAAACATAGATATTGTGGTTGGCACGTTACAGCTAACATGAAGAAGAGGATTGGTTTAACAAAGAAAGCTGATATAGCAATTCCTGCATTGAATAAGATTATTTGGGGGGCAAAAAGTGAACAAGATTTTGAAGCTGAGTGGGACAGAATAGTTACAGAATGTAATTTAGACAAAAATAGATGGATCAATGTTATGTATCGTATTAGGAGAAAGTGGGTTCCTATTTACATGAGAAGATATTTTTTTGCTGAGATGAATACAACACAGAGGAGCGAGAGCATGAATTCATTCTTGACTAACCATGTCAATCAGCTGAATAGTTTATACGAGTTCATGACTAGATTTCAAACCGCAGTTGAAAGAATGAGAGAGCATGCTAATAGGATGGATAATAAAAATGAGAATAAAATTCGTAAGTTGGCTACGCAGTGGAGCATTGAAAAACAATTTTCTGAGCATTTCACAAAGACCATGTTTTATATGGTTAAGACAGAGCTTTTGGAAGGTATTGAACTAAATGTGATTCCATTTCCTTCTGTTGATGATGTTATACAATTCAGAGTATATCCTATTGGGAGGATTGAAGATTTCAACAGAGTTACTTTTCATACTTGTTACAATAAATTCAAATGTGATTGTATGAAAATGGAATCAATGGGTATTCCTTGCAGATACATTATTAGTGTTTTAAAACACACTGATGCGTTAGACGTTCAATCCTCTCTTTTATTGAATAGATGGAAGAAAGATATCAAGAGAAATGGTTACTACCCACTTTATAGGAGGAGAACAGTGCAAGATGATAATAGTCAATTAAGGGTATTGGTAAATGAACTTATTAGCGAAGCTGATGGCAACAAAGAAGTATATGATTACATTAAGAAGGTCCTTATAGATGCTTCTGAAGGAGTCAAAACTATTAAGAGCAAAAGGATCATTGTAAATGTTGAAGATGTCCATGATGTTAATGAAAAATGTGACAAGACAGTATTTGTTGTAAAAGATCATAATGTAGCAAAACCAAAAGGGTCTGGAAAAGGTGGTAGACCAAAGGGCAGCACTAATAGATTGAAATCAATTAGTGAAGAGAATTCATCAAAGGGTAGACAATGCAAATTATGCCACAAATTCAATGCAGGACATGATTCAAGGAATTGCCCTTTAAAATCTTAATATAATGCATGATGGTAAGAAATATTCTTATGCATATGGTTTATATAGTACTTTTAGTATATTAACGTTCTGATAACAATATGTATATTTTTTCCATTACAAAGTTGTTACATTATCAATGAGCTGATATTTGAAAGTTTTGAATTCAGATGTTATTCAAAGGACTGAGAAGACTGATGGTAAGAAATATTCTTATTCATATGGTTTATATAGTACTTTTAGTATATTAACGTTCTTATAACAATATGTATAATTTTTCCATTACACAGTTGGTTACATTATCAATGAGCTGATATTTGAAAGTTTTGAAGTCAGATGTTATTCAAAGGATTGAGAAGACTGATGGTAAGAAATATTCTTATTCATATGGTTTATATAGTACTTTTAGTATATTAACGTTCTTATAAAAATATGTATAATTTTTCCATTACACAGTTGGTTACATTATCAATGAGCTGATATTTGAAAGTTTTGAAGTCAGATGTTATTCAAAGGACTGAGAAGACTGAAGGTAAGATAAATTCTTATTCATATGGTTTATATTGTACTTTTAGTATATTAACGTTCTGATAACACTATGTATATTTTTTCCATTTCACATGTGGTTACATAATCAATGCAGCTGATATTTGAAAGTATTGAAGTCAGATGATATTCAAAGGATCGAGAAGACTGAAGATTATTTTAGCATACCCCATTGCACTTTATAGAAGAATTCCATTTTTTTTATGTTCCCCTTCTTTCTAATCTTTCTTAATTGTGTACTATTCATCAAGTATGATGTTGTGTGTTTATGATCTGGTTGTAAGTTATTTTCTATTGTTCAATTTCCATTTGTAATTTACAAGTATGTATAAGCAAGTTGGTACTTTTCAATGGTCTTGTAAGTATGAATCATGTTTCAGTAAATTTCGTGAATGAATCAGTAAGTTATGTCTCTCACATGTTTTAGTAAGTTTGGAACATGTATCAGCAACTTTGAAGAATGAATCAGTAAGTTAATTTTATTAATAAGTATATATTACCCATATTTCCTTTGACGCATGCATCAGTAAGTATGAAGCTTGTATTAGTAAGTTTGTAAAGGACATCAGTAACTTTCATCATTATAAACGTAAGTAATAGTAACTTAAATAATAAGTAAGTTTTTCTGTATTATATTTAACTATAAGTAAATTTCTAATATATTACAAGTAATAATCTCAAAATCATTAGTAAGCTATTACGTATCATTTGTAATTATTAGTAACTTAAAACATAATATATGTATCTAATGTAAGCACTTGTAAGCGATCGTTAATTGGATTTAGAAGATTTTTTAAGCATTTGTATCATTAAGATATTAGTTTATTCAAGTAATATTTCCAAAATCAACCTTAAATTTTTATGTAGTATATGTAAGTAATATTAAGTATTAGTAAGTTTTTATGTAGTATATGTAAGTTCTTGTTGTTCACTTTTCGTTAGTAATTTCCAAGACTGTATAAGTAAGTTGGTACTTGTCCATCATCAGTAAGTATGAATCATGTTTCATTAAATTTGTTATATAAATCAGTAAGTTCTTGCATGTGACATGTTTTAGTAAGTTTGGTATGTATTAGTAACATTGAAGAATGCATCAGTAAGGGGTTTTTATGTATCAGTATATATTTCCCATATTTTCTTTGACGAATACATCAGTAAATATGAAGCTTGTATCGGTAAGTTTGTAGAAGACATCAGTAACATTCATCTCTAAAACGTAAGTATCAGAAACTTAGATAATAACTATGATTTTTTGTATCATATCTAAATATAAGTAAGTTACTAACACATCACAAGTACTATTCTCAAAATCATTAGTAAATTATTATGTATCATTTGTAAGTATTAGTAACTTATAGCATAATATATTTTAATCCGTAAGTTCTTAGCTTATTCAAGTAAGATTTTCAAAATCAACTTTAAGTTCAAATAGTAGTATATTTAAGTAGTAGTAAGCTATACAATACTCAAGTAATATTGTCTAAAGCAATAGTAACTTTTTTATTTAGCATTGTATGTATCAATAACTTAATGCATCTGTAAGTATCAGGTAGTAGACGAATGTATCATCTGTAATAATTTCAACAATCAACAATCAACAACCATCAAAATTTTCTCATTCATAAAGAATTTCATGTTCAAAAAAAAGATACTACATTTAAATTTTGAACAGTACATGTACATATTTACATCATCTATATATACATGTCTAAGATATCAAATTTTTGTTAATCTTTCTTCTGAACACTTGTAAGTAGTATAGCTGCTATCTCCGCACGAAACTTGGGGATATCTTCGTTTCAGAACACTGGATCTTTTCCTTTGCAAATAAATTCCATATACTTCATTACATAAACCCCACAATCAATGGAATCACTTCGCTGCATTGGGATTCCTTTTTTTATCTCTACTGGCCACTTTTCAAGGTGCTCTCCAGTAAAAAGCATGAAGTATTCTGCCATCCAATCAACCTAAGGGTATTGTTAAAGAAATATGTTAGTAAAAAAATATATCAAAAATGGATGTATCACAAAATTTTATATCTTTTTACCCATTTTCTAACATCCATGAGGTGTTTTTTCATCCCAGCAAGTGAATTGTATGAAATGAATATCTTCTCATCAAAATCAGCCACGAGAAGATGCCAATGATTGGAGGTGTGGATTACACAAAAGGCTTTTTTTACACTATCAAACATTGTTCTTGTGCATAAGAACAAATTATCTAGAGGCTCATAATCTTCTTCTGTTGCTTCTTTCACAGTCTTTGGGAACAATTGCTGAAATGAATAATATTTAGTTAATATAACTTAAATTAAAAACAAAAAATAGGTAAGTACTATTACCATTTGAGCCGTATTTGCAAAAAATAAATGGGCATTCCACATCACTTTCTTGATATGATTTGTAAAGCACATCCATGAACATGTCCAAAATCACATCTATGACCATTTTGTTATAAAGTAGGTCTTCAATGTGTATTCCATTGCAAAAGTTGTCTCCTGGACCATGGTAAGTTGCTCCCATACTGAAATGTAAGTTAAGTTGTAACATTAAAAAAAAAATCAACATAAATATATCATGAAATGGGTCTAATAAATTCATTAAATCTCCCCTTACTTGGCGACAGGATCCTTCAAAAATTCATGAATGATTGCCCTCGCTGATTCAGAAATTGCATCATATCCAACGTAATCAATGCGATTTAAATTGTAAACCTATAAATAAATTTAAGAAATATTATCATTATTTTGTGTTATTGCATCATTGTAATTTCTTACTTTTGAAGCATCAACAAAAGAATTTAAGCATCTGTATTTATGTAAGCATTTGTAAGTATCATTAAGATATTAAAACAACATAAGTAATATTCTCAAATGCATCAGTAAGTTCTTTGTATCATTTGTAAGACTCATTATCAGTAAGTTCATGTAAATTTTTAAGTCATATCAGTAATATCTTAAATACAGGTAACTTTAAAGTCATAGTATATTTTTATTTATTATCAATTAGTAAGTTAGATGCATGTAGCAGCAAGTTCATGATGCTCACCGGTATCAGTAATTATGATACTTGAATCAGTAATTTCATGCTTCACAAAAGTATTCGTAAGATCGTAACACTTATCAGTAACATTGAAGAATGCATTAGTAAGATTATTTAATGAATCAGTAACTATTTCCCATATTACATTTGGAGAATACATTCAGTAAATTTGAAGGTTCTATCAGTAAGTTAGTTGAAGACATTAGTAAGTTCCATCATCTTATCAGTAACTTTAATATCAGTAAGTTAGATGAAGACATTAGTAAGTTCCATCATCTTATCAGTAACTTTAATCTTTAAACTTAAAATAACATTAGATCTATGGTTCTAATATTGGAATATGTATCAGTAAGATTCATTCAGTATGAAAATTACTCACCCTATATTTCTAAGTTCGATAGTAATTTATTAAGTGTCATTATTTTATAACAACATAAGTAATATCCTCAAATGCATCAGTAAGTTCCTTTGTATAATTTGTAAGAATCATTCAGTATGAAAATTACTCACCCAATATTTCTAAGATCGACAGTAACTTATTAAATGTCATCTCTAAGTATCAGGTACAGAAAGACACTAGTAACATTATATGTATCAACAGTAAGTTAATATGTAAGTATTTGTAATTTAATAATTGACAGAAGTAATAATATATAAATGAACAGTAACTTAATATTTAGCATATGAAATTTATTAAACTACCATCATTTGAATGACACTAAATCAAAAAAAAATTTAAAATCAACAGTATATGTAAAGTATGGTAGGATGATTTCATACCTCCAAAGCTTGCTCTTTGTTGTCTTCAATCTTTAGAACTTCATCTTCATCTTCTACCGTCATCACTTCTTCAATATTCTTTTTTTCAAGCTTTCTTTTTTTCCTTACTATTTTCTCCTTCATTGGGATGGTTTGTGCATTTTCTTCTTCCTTTATTGCTCTTCTAGACTTGACCCTTTTCGACATGCTGCTAGGAGTAATAAGCTTCTTGCTTCTACCCCTCTTTGGAACACATGGTTTAATTTTGCCACGATCTTCAGAATCCTCCTCAATTCCAAGATTAAAGGATGGTGATTCGATCTTTTTTGTGATATTATTTTGTTCTTCTTGATCACCAACCTTTATTGTCTTCTCCTCTTGTTGCTTTACACTAACTGATTTTGCAAAGAATTCCTCAAACCATTGCTTTAGAATAGAGATTTCGACCTTCAGCTTCTCATTCTCCCTCAATGTATTCTCATATTTTTCTTTCAAGTTATTGTACTCATCCAAAGTGGGCATCTGAGAAATGAAACTCTCCAAATCACTTATTTTCTTCTTGTATTCTTCACATTTACACTCTGGTGTATTTTGATGTTGAGCAGACTTCAAAATTGATGTAATTGAACAATCATCAAGTTGCCGTTGTGGTGGTACAATGACACGCAATGCATAAGCAGTTGAGATGAAACCCTCTGTTACGAAGGTTTTATAATCAAATATGAATTCATTTGGGTCTATCTTGAATAGCTCTTTTTCTTCATAGTCTAGCTGGACAACAATCTAATGCAAGGAAATATATTAGCCATCAATCAAAATTCATTTTAATAAAAAGTATCATTTCAAGTTAAATTAATAATGACAAGCATTAACATTTGTAAATGTTTCAGGCTGTCAGTAGATTTGAAATCAGTAAAGTTGACGCATGAAGTAAATTTGAAGTAATCAGTAAAATACTTGATTCATATGAGATATGTATCATTTAATTTGAAGCATGAATTATGATCAAATTAATATTAGTAAGATATTACTTCTCACATGTAACTATTTACAATAGACTATTTGAACAATGCTACATTAATTATGAAGCGTGTATAAGTAACTTTGATTAAGGCAACAGTAACTAAAGTCAATTTTTCATTAATTTTACGGATTAGACGAGAAATAACAATTGGGGTATGCATGGTTAGTAATTTTGAATGATCCAGCAGTAAGTTTACTTTAGTTATTAGTAATTATTTTCAATATCGCATATTTCATGAATGCATCAGTAACTTCATAACTTGTATACGTACGTGAATTGTTCAAAACTTGTATTAGTAACTTGCATCAGTAACTTGCATCAGTAACTTCCAAACTTACTTCAGTAAGTATTTGTGATTTATTGATAAATATTTTCAATATCGCTTTTTTCATGAATGCATCAGTAACTTCAAAATTTGTATTTGTACGTGAATTGTTCAAAACTTGCATCAGTAACTTGCATCAGTAACTTGCATCAGTAACTTTCAAAACTTGCATCAGTAACTTCAAAAATTATATTCAATATTAAAATCACAAATGAAAATGTAAATAAAATTATGTTACCTAATCTTCATTAAAGTTCATGAATTGTTCAATGGTGACTTTGCAAGAAGTTGACCATTTCCTAATTCTCGGCAAGAGATTTTGATTCAATGCATGTGTTGGGAATAAGTGCTCCAGAGCCCATGCCTTAAAATAATTTAACATAATTAAATATTTGGTAAATATTTATTAAAAGCAAACTAGTAGTTAGAGATTAAAAAAACTTACATATAAACACGTTGCACATCCAGTTAAGTAGCCAACTGTGCCTTTCCCATCAGATGATGAGCGCTTCCTCATTTTTTCCACTATATCTTCCAAGCGTTGCATTATGATAGTCCCAACTGCATTAGACCAATTGAAGAAACGTGTATCTTCAATTGAATCTATGTAATTTAGTAGGACCTTTGGGAAGCAGAAGTTCGTTTCGTGGAATAGAAATGTACAAAACATCAATGATATTAGACATCTTATGTACATTCTATTTGAATGATCATCTTCTTGAGATCTTAAAGATTCAAGCATGTCACAAATGTTATGATGATTCAATAACATGCTTGGTTGGCAAAATTGCTCTTCGAATGAACTTGGCCATTCAAACGAAAAACCCCTTAGTTGTATAGGAAATCCTGATGAAGGCAACCCCAAAATCAAGCCTATGTCATTATCTGAGAATATGAGTTCTTTCTCTCCGAACTTGAAAATCCGATCTCCTTGATATCTTTGAACAATAATGTCCAATACTTGATAATTGATATCAAGTTTTGTAATTGAAACTAATCTTGAGAAAGCGGATTTATCGATCAACTCCTTATGCCTTCCACTCAACTTGTTGTTTCCAAGATATGCTACAAATTGCTTTATGTAACATTTGTGTTGGACGCAATATCTCGCTGCAATAATGAAATTATAAACATTTAAAATTTTGCATATAAAATAGTAATATTTGCAAAAGAATCAGTAAGCAATAGTGTAGCACATGTAAGTATCAGTAAGATTTATTATGACATAAGTAATATTTTCATTTTCGATAGTAATATTTGCAAAAGAACAAGTAAACTCCTATGTTTTAGATGTATCAGTAAGTTATATGGTATCACGAAGTAATATTATCAATCTCATTAGTAATAACTGCAAAAGAATAAGTAAGTATCAGTAAGCTATGTTATGACTGATAGAGCGACCCGAGCGAACGAGGTAAAGGTACTAAATAGGTCGTTGCGACCTCAATCACTCAGAGTCACTTAATCAAGAAAAATCAGACCACTCGAAACACGTAAAATCAATCAAGCACAAAATCAGCGGTCTAGCTATGAGATTAACCTGGTATAGCACCCAGGGTCGAACACAAGGAGCACGGGTTGGCCGAAGGCCTACGAAGTAGTAAAAGTAAAATAAAATAAAAGACAAATATTTTTAGCGGTTTTTAATGATTTTTATATTTTTTTTGGAATTTTAAAATGTGAAGAAAATATAAGAAAGCAAAGACAAGCACACTTTCACAACTTATTTAAAGCATCAAAAATCAAGCAAAAATTCAAGAAAAAATGTTTTTATGTTTTTTAGGTTTTTTAATGTTTTTGGTGAATTTTTGGGATTTTTATAATGTGTATTTTATTTCCTAAAAATCAAACAGTACTAAAAAGACAAGGTACTGTCCAGCCAGGCCCAAAATCCAAAGATAAAATATCTAAGGATCTCAGAGAGACCTGGAGGTAATTTTCTTCTAGACTAGAGAAATTAAGGAAAATTTGAGCACCAAAATTATTGTTTTTGGGTTTTTAGATTAATTATTATGATTTTTATGAGTTTTTAGGTATTTTTGAATTTTTAGGGTTTTTAAGCAATGAAAAATAGCCAAAATTGGCTAGAAAATCAAGAAACACAAAAGAAACAACACCAAATTTTTATGGAATTTTTGAGGGGGTTTTTATATTTTTTTGGGATTTTTAATTCTAGACAGTAGCTAAAATAGAGGTTTTTGAATTTTTAAAAATAACAAATAAAATCAAAAATGTCCTCAGAAATTCTCAAAAATCCTACAACATGGCAGGAGCCATGTGTCAAATTTTCATCGAATTTGGAGGTGATTTGATATTTTATTCAAAAATCAAAAGGGGGCACTGTGCACAGGGACTGAAGTGCAAATACCCGAAGTTCTGGGGGTCCAGGTGCAATTTTCCCAGCAAGTCACGCGCGAGGCACGTGCCTGGGGCACTCAGGGACCTTTTGGTAAGAAAAACAAGTCCTAGGACCTTTTGGTAACTCGTACCAAAAAGTCCAGGGGCTATGTTGCAAATAACCCACTAAAAGACGCACATGTGCAAATACAACACTCACAGGGGCATATATGCAATTACCAAAAAGTTTTCATTCAATCATAAACATCCAGAACTACAGGGATAAAGTTGCAATTACACCAAATAAAGCACGTGGCGAAGCACGTGACAGACACTCACAGGGGCATAACTGCAATTAAACTAAAGTACCAGGTCCCAAGTGCAAATATCCCAACGTGAATAAAAAAAGCACAAACTATTTACAGGACTAAATCTGAAAACATAAACTAAGAGGGGGCCTACGGTAAATTACCCCTTTATTACGTCGACGGCTGGATGTGCGCCACGTAGCTGATCGGACGGTCCTGGATGACGGGCGCTTCTCTCCTTCCTCACGTGGGCCTGATCAACGGCTCAGAGGAGGACACGTGGAAGATCTGACGGCCTCGGGTGCTGGTGCCTCTCTCTCTGCGCTAACGGTCCAGATCGACCCTCGAGATGATCGACGGTGACTGCTCCTCCTGGAATGGACGGACATGATGCGAACTGGGGAGCTGAGGGCGATCGGACGGTGTTCGAGGATCCTGGAAGAACAGTTGGCCGGCGAGCTTCGCCGGCCTCGTGCGAGCGCGGTGGTCCTCCTCAGCTGCCTCTGGATATCGGAGAAGATTCGCGATGACGTTCCGCAGCTGTTGGTGGCCTCCGATGGCCCAGCCGAGCCCTGGAGGGACTCCGGCGAGGTCGGCAGAGGGAAGCTCCTGGCCAAAGTGTCGGGAGGCCTCAGATGGTCTCCGCTGGTCCTGCAAAGTATCTCAGAAGCTCCACGGGTCGAGGGCAAAGTGCCTCGACCCGGTTAGGTGGTGTGGAGGTGAGCTGTGCGTCGGGGTGAGCGAGCTCCGGCGAGCGACGGACGGTGGAGCTCGAACCCCAGCTCCTGTGCGAGCTGGGTTGAACGAAGGGGCGGAGAAGGTGCGTGGGGGGAAAGCGATGGTGAACGTGGGTTCCGATGATTGAAATGATGCTCGAGATGGTCGGAATCAACGGAATACAGCGGAGCTACGATTTGGGGGAAACAAGAAATTAGGCGAAATGGGAAAGCTAGAAGGTTACCTGGGTGGTGTGGAAGACTGTGCTGGAGCTGAGGTAGCTCCTGGTCGTGGCCTCGAAGGTCGTCAAGTCCTGAGGCTCGAGCTCCTGCACTGGGCGGAGCACGGCGGCGCTACGTCGCCGGATCAGTGGTCCGGCCACCCCCTCCTCGCTGCGACACGGGCAATCGAGAGCTGTCACCTCAGGGGATGCTGTGGAGGTCACGGGATGAAGGGTGGAGAGCCAAAGATGCGTGAAAATGGGGGCGGAGCTGAGATTAAATATGCTGGCGGGTCCGGGAAGAAGGGCGCGGGTAGGGCGAGCTGGTGCGCGGATCCCGAGGCGAAGGCTCCAGCGAAGCTCTCGGATATGACGTGGGCATTCCGGACCCGGAGTTGGGGCGAAAAGGATTCGGGTCTGCATGGGAAAAGTCCGAGAACATGGGTCGGGCGCAGCAGACCCGGCTCTGGTGGTCCTGGGGGGGGAGTTGACCGGGGGTCAACAATCCCCCGTGGACCAATCAGAGCCCGCCAAGCTTTGAATTTTTATTTGATTTTTTTGGGCCATAAAATGACCGAATTTTCAAAAACTTAAAACATAAAGTATTTTTAATTTATTTTTTTCTATTTTTTTTTGTGATTTTTAATTAATTTTTGGAAATAAAAATAAGGTATTTACATAATAGGGCTATATATAGGTATTTGTACAATATAGGGTTTTTAATTTTGATTTTTAATTAGTTATTTTTATACATTTTTATTCCTATTTTATATTTTATTTATTTATAGAATAAAATGAGGAATAAAAGGATATTTTTATTTTATTTTAATTATTTATATACATAAGTGAAATAAATAGTTATGTACAACTATATACAAGGCATATGTACAATATATTTTTGTTGTTTTAATTTTGTTATTTTTCTTTGATTTTTGTTTTGTTTCTTTTTATTTATTATAACATAGAATATTTACAAAAAGTTTTGCAAATAATTTTATTTATTTATAAGGGTTAAATAAATAAGGAGGCATGGTTTATGTACATGGTGAAAGGGCATTTTTGAATTTTTGATTTTTAGATTTTTATTTTGTTTTTAATATATACAAAATATGTACAAGCATATTTTTGGGTGAGGAAAATATAATTTATTTATTTACAAAAATCTATACACATGAGCCCCTATCTCCCTCTACTTGGTTTTTATGCGGTCAGGCCCATGCTGAGCCCTCCCTTGGGTTAGGTTGCTCAATATTTATTCTAAATATTTCCCTCCTTTTCTTTTTCATCTTTATTCTTTTATTTTTGCACAAAAACATGCTAATTATAGATTTTTACAAGATGCATGCTTTTGCTAATTATTCCTATTTACACATATCTACATGCATTTGCATAGGTTTTTGTAGCTAAAATATAAGAATAAAGAGTGATGAATGGGTATTCATCACCCCCCTATACTATACTTTGCTAGTCCCTTAGCAAACACTTATTTGAAAAAGAAGTGAAAAAGAAGTAAAGAAAAAGAAAAAGAGAATGCACATGGATCAAGGTTGATTATTAAACTTGCCCTTATTAAATTGAGGTATGGAGCTCAATCAGATCTTTGGATTATTGATGTGTCGGAACCTTATTTAGACTTAAGCTTAAAACCTAACAGCCTCTAAGTTCCACTAATCTATAACCAAGACTCCTCAATGCTCCAGATCAGAACAAGTCATCAATCACAAACCCTGAAGACCATGAATCTTTTCTTGTCCTGTGAAAGTGAGGTCTAAGCTCCCCACCTCAGAAATGGCAACTTGGCAACCCTCCCTAACAAGGTAACTCTATGACCTCAATCTGGCCACTCTTTCCTCGAGGAGCGGGGTATTCCCTTCTAAGTTCAAGTACAACCGGCTCAAGAAGAGGGGGAAGAAGAGAATGGGTCAAGGCCAGTGTAGCCAAGTACCCTTGGGAGCTTGACCAGTGTAGCCAAGTCTCCCTGCTGCAAGCTACAACAGGTGGATCATGAAACCAAGCTTTGCTTATTGCACTTATATACATACTCCGGTGGGGTTATCATTTTCTCTCAGACCCACCACTTTTTTGGAGTTCTTTTCTTTTTGCACACATTTTTTTTTCGAGTGCATCTATACAACATATACATGTGCAGCATATATACAAGGAGTTTTTCCTCTTGAGCCAGTAGACTATCCCTCTTTTGAAGCTTTATTGCGACCCACAACTCCCGTCGTTAGACCTCATGGCAACCAGACCAAGTTGAGACGCACTTCCTTCACTATAAGAAGAAGAGAGGTTCCGCCTAGAAGTACTACCCTCATATGCTACCCCAAGTCAAGGAAGGCTGCCTCCTCACCACCTCATCCGTAGAGAGCTTGGTGCATAGTGCGGTTGTCCAAGTAAAGCCATAATCTATACGAGTCATGTGTTGTTGTTAAGTGCTCTACTTAGGCTCATTGAGATGACATGTGATCATAGCCTAGTGGACTCAAAGAATTAAGTCACCATGGACCTGAAAAGCCTTAAACCTAAGCCCTATAAGGTTCCTCTTAGAATTAGGTGGATTAAGATCTTAATCAAGCTCCATTTCTCAATTTAATTCCAGGCTAGTTTAAATGTCAACTATCATCCAGAAAAACTATATACATATGTACAAAAAGATGCTTATTTACACACTATTTTACAAACATGCAAAATTTCTGAAAAATGTTTTGAAATCATGAATGATGATGCATGAAGTGCAAGTTTTGCAAAAAGATATTTACACACATTTACACAAGATTTTTGCAAACTTTTTGATTTTCAAAACATTTTGGAAAATTTTGTACTATATACATAATTTTGATACAAAAATATTTACACAAGCTTTACACACAAAAGATTTTTGAAATCATTTTTACAAAAATAATTTGTACACTAGCTATGTATGTGCAAATAAAAGAAGATTATGTACATGAAATTTTTTTTATTTTTGTGGTTTTTAGCCATTTTATTTATTAACACACTCACACAAAGTACGAGTTATGGCTAAAGTATATATGAAATATATACACACCCCCCTATACTTAGCTCAAACGATGTCCTCAGAGTCAAGAGCGATGAAGAAGACATAACTCGTGCTATGTATAGGGAAGTGAAAAGAAAGGCTATACAAAAAGGAAATGAAAAGTCAAGAGGGACTCAGGTCTTCCCCCTATACTTAGGATCAAGTAATCCTAAGTATAGTAGGCTGTATACTAAGGGAAAACCGAGTGGAGAATGTACAGGGTCTACCCCCCTATACTTAGGGTGAAATATCCCTAAGTATAGGCAACAAAACAGGGGTCGACAGAAACAAAAGAAATACCCGAAAGGTCTCACATCCCCCCTATACTTAGGGTAAAGTGCACCCTAAGTATAGCATAATCACAAGATGGAGAAAGGGATGTGGGACTAAAGAATGTGATGATATGGACATCTGGATCTATATACAACGGAAGATCAGTGAAGCTCAAGCGTGAGATGCATTAGATGTGAGTCAAAGACCACATCTCACGCAAAATGAATAGGGGCAATATCAACGACCCGCGGCTCATGATCTAGAAATGGCTTGAGCCGCTGGCCGTTCACTCGAAAGGTACTCTCAGAAGAAGGTACTCTCAGAAGACAACTCAGATATGTCGATGCTACCGTTGTCGTGTACCTTCCGAACCAGATAAGGTCCTTTCCATTTGCTCTGTAGCTTCCCTGGAAATAATCTAAGCCTCGCATCAAACAGCCATACTCTCTGTCCAATCTCAAAATGTTTGTGGCTGATATGAGAATCATGTCACTCCTTGACTTTCTCCTTATAATGTAGGCTGCTTGAGAAAGCTGCATCTCTAAGCTCTTCCAGGGCAGCTAGCTCTGCCCTTCTCTGGTCTCCTATACCATCTGGATCCATAAGTATGTCTGTAACTGCCCAAAGTGACTTGTGCCTCAGCTCAACAAGTAAATGGAATGGCTTGCCATATACGAGGCGAAAGGGAGATGTGCCCAAAGGTGACTTGAAAGACGTCCTATATGCCCATAAGACCGAGTCCAAAAGCTGTGACCAATCCTTTCGGTCAGGGCGGACGACTTTCTGCAGAATAGTCTTGATCTCCCTATTCGACACTTCGGCAAGACCATTCGACTGTGGATGGTACGGTGTAGCAACACGATGATCTATGCCGAACTCGCTAGCAAGTGCCTTCACCTGGTCGTTGATGAAGTGAGATCCCCCATCAGAAATCAGAACTCGTGGAACCCCGAACCGCGTGATGATGTGCTTCCTCAAAAATCTGCAAACTGTCCTCGCATCAGCAGCTCGGGCGGGGATAGCCTCCACCCAATGACTCACATAATCCACGGCCAACAGAATGTACTCAAATCCCTGACTCTTAGGGAATGGACCCATGAAATCGATGCCCCATGCGTCAAAAACCTCACAGAAGTGAATGGGCTGCATCGGCATCATATCACGCTGTCCACAAGTGCCCATCCTCTGACAGTCAGTGCACCTCTTCACGAACTCATCTGAGTCCTTGAAGAGGGTAGGCCACCACAGGCCGGATTGGAGCACTTTCTGTGCCGTTCTCCTCCCAGAATGATGTCCTCCTGCCTCAAGCTTGTGGCAGTAAGTGAGGACGCTATGGTGTTCCTCCTGAGGAATACACCGACGCCAGACGCTATCCCCTCCTTCGTGGTAAAGGATGGGATCCTCCCAATGGTAAGACTTGGCCTTCGCTAGGAAGGTCTCAAGCCTCTGCCTGGGCCAATCTTGTGGGACCTTCCCAACAACGAGAAAGTTCACAATATCGGCGTACCATGGGAGTGAGGCGATAGCAAGGATCGCCTCATCTGGGAAGGTATCTCTAATAGGATCAATCTGCTCAGAATCCTCAGGCTGCTCTAATCGGGAGAGATGATCTGCCACCACATTCTTGACTTCAGGCTTATCCTTGATCTCAATATCGAACTCCTGGAGTAGAAGGATCCATCTAGTCAGTCTGGCCTTGGCATCCTTCTTTGCCATGAGGTACCTGATGGCGGTGTGATCTGTAAACAAAGTCACTCTAGATCCAATGATATACGATTTGAACTTATCCAGGGCAAACACTACGGCTAGCATCTCCTTCTCTGTGACTGTATAATTCCGCTGGGCGGAATCCAATGTACGGCTAGCATAGTGTATAGCAAATGGCACTCCATCCCTCCTCTGTCCCAGCACTGCCCCTACGGCAAAATCGGAGGCGTCCGTCATGATCTCGAATGGGAGAGACCAATCAGGCGGCTGGAGGACAGGAGCCTCAATCACGCACTGCTGGAGAGTAGCGAACGACGAAAGACACTTGTCATCGACAAGGAACTCGGTGTCTTTCGTCAAGAGGTCAGTCAACGGTCGGGCAATCCTGCTGAAATCCTGAATGAATCTCCTATAAAATCCAACGTGCCCCAGAAATGACCGTAGCTGCCTCAGATTGGACGGCGGTGTGAGTTTCCTAATGACATCAACCTTGGCCGGATCAACCTCCATGCCCCTGTTGGAGATGATGTAGCCAAGCACCGTCCCTTGAGTCACCATGAAGTGACTCTTCTCCTAAGATAGCACCAAGTGATACTCAATACATCGCTGGAGTACTCGATCTAGGCAGTCAAGACAAGAATCAAATCCGTCGCCGTAGATCGAGAAATCATCCATGAAGACCTCCAAACACTCCCCTACCATGTCCGAGAAGATCGACAGCATGCACCTCTGAAAAGTCGCAGGGGCATTGCATAGCCCAAATGGCATGCGTCGAAAAGCGTATGTGCCGAAGGGACAGGTAAAGGTGGTCTTCTCCCGGTCCTCAAGAGCGATGGCCACTTGGTTGTAGCCCGAGTACCCATCCAGGAAGCAATAATGGCTCTTCCCTGCCAGTCTCTCAATGATCTGGTCAATAAAAGGCAGGGGGAAATGGTCCTTCTTGGTGGCTTGGTTGAGTCTCCTGTAGTCAACACAAACCCTCCAAGAGGTGGGTACTCGTATAGCGATCTCCTCTCCCGACTCACTGATCACAGTCGTGATGCCCGTCTTCTTGGGCACCACATGCAAGGGGCTGACCCACTTGGAGTCGGAAATGGGATAAATAAAACCTACACCCCACCATTTTGATATTTCCTTCATCACAACCTCTCTCAGGTTGGGGTTCAGACGCCGCTGGAACTCACGCGACGGCTTCGCCCCTTCCTCGAGATAGATATGGTGGGAGCACACTGATGGACTAATCCCATGGAGATCCGCTACGCTCCATCCGATCGCCTTGCGGTTCTTTTCAAGAACCCCCATCAAACGGGATTCCTGCTCTCCAGTCAACTCGGCGGAGATGATGACTGGGTACATCTCAGGCTCGCCCGCAAGGAATCGATACTTCAGCGAAGTAGGGAGCGGCTTCAGCTCTGGAATGCTGGGTGCCGGCAAATCTGGCTGCGGAAGAAACTGAGTGAAAGCTGCAAGGTCGGCCAAATCTGCCTGGGAAAGTGAAAGCATACTCTCGCAAACTGGATCGGGAGAAGGCTGCTCTACTGCACTGTCTCTGCTCGGCTCTGCATCTACCTCCTCCTCATCAATAGGCTCAGATGGACTCAGGTCTGGCATCTGATCATAGCAATCGGCCCAATCAGACTCTGAATCCGAGGGATCTGTATCAGAAACGGTGGCATCAGTACCATCGGAAAACAGGGTGGCCTCAGCACCACCATCACTAATCATCGTGCTGCGATCAAGGACCGGCTCTGCTGCCTCAATGGTATCCTGAACCAGGTCTGTGCTCTCCAGACTCTCCTCTGCTGTCATCTCTGCATCAGCTGTGTCTGAAAGTGAGAGGGTGGTCTGTGTCTCAAGGTCTGCCCAAGCTGCCTCATCATCTGTGATCACAAAATCACAGTCCTGGTGGATGTCTGGCTCTGCATCTGTCAGCTGCTCTGAATCGGTACTCGCATCTGAGCGGGCTCTGAATCTGGCTCTATAGTCCTCGACCGTCTCTATTTGTATACTCTCGCCCTGGACGCGAAAGTAAACCTTCCCGCTATCATGATCAGTCACCGCCTTGGCTGTGGCCAAGAACGGACGACCAAGGATGATGGGGGTATCGGCCACTGATTCAGGGATCTCCATGTCTAACACTACGAAGTCCACGGGGAATTGCAGGCCCTGAATAGTGACGATAACGTCTCGTAATAACCCCTTCGGCCTCTTGACAGATCGATCAGCGAACTGAAGGACTGTCCTGCTCTGTCGAAGAGTGCCCAACTCGAAGCGGTCGAGAAGGGCTGCCGGAAGAAGGTTGATCGACGATCCGCTATCTAGAAGAGTACGGTCGAACCTCTGCTCACTGATCTGGCATCTGACATACGGGCCCCCTGAATCTGGCCTCTTGGCTGGCAGTCGGTTCTGGATCGCGAAGCACGTGGCTTTGGTCAGCACATGGATCTCTGAAGTGTGGTTCCTCCTTCTCCTCCTAACTGTAGTCCTCTCTCTGAAAGATCGCTGGAGAAGGGGGATGTGCTGCAAAGCCTCCTGGAGGGTCAGCTGGATGTGGAATCGATCTATCATACTCTGGCTGAACTCCTCAAGCTCTCTCTTTTTGGGATTTTCTTTTTTCTTCCCCTTCCCCATCTGAAGGGCTCTAGGGAAGGGGATCACTGGGTCCTTCTCAGATGAAGGACTAGGAAAAGGTCTAGACGGTTCAAGGACCGGATCCACACATACATCATGCACCACAGTGGGACCAGAAGAAAGTAAACCTTTTCCTTTATTCATAGCAGAGTTCCGAGATACATGAACACGAGGAGAAACAACATCACTGTCTGTACAAACACCGGTGGCCTCAGTACCACCACGGGCTGGCTGCTCTGCTGCTGCTGCTGGTAGACGTCGTGCGGCATCAGTACCGCTGGCTGGCTCAGCTGAATGGGTGGCATCAGTACCACCTCCTAGATCTGGTGAAGCGGCGTCCTCAGTACCGCCGGTGGGATCAGCATCCTTGGTGGTCTCAGTACCACCGTCATCGTCTGGAGCGGCCTTAGTACCGCTCTCCTCCTCCTCCTGTGGCGCCTCGGGATGAAGCTCAGATGAGGCGCCGCCGCCTGTTGGGGTCCTACCGCTCCTAAGTGTGACAAAATCAGCATCAAATAGATCCGAAGATGTATCATCAAATGGGTCACTAGGAGTGGCTAACTCAGTATGTACTACCTGCTCAGATTTCCTCTTGAGGTTGTTCGGATTCGGCTCTATCTGGGCTGGTATGGCGGCCTTCCCTCTCACCAGGTCCCGCATCTCCTGGCGGAACTCGTCCATCTCCCGTCGGAATGTAGCCTGCTGGTCCGTGAGGAGGCGAGCGATGTCATCCAAAGCGGGGCTCTCGTGGGAGCCCGACGGGTGGCCTCTCTGTGGGTGAGGCTGCTGGAACTGCTGTGGTGGGTAAGAGGGGTAGGATGGAGGGTGCTGCTGGTATCCCTGGTGAGCCTGCAGCTCACGTCTCCAAGGTTGTCCCTGCTGCTGATAGGGACGAGGACCGTAGGATGACTGCTGCTGATACGCTGGGGCTGTTGCTGCGGTTGGTGCTGGTCTCTCTGCTGGGAGTACTGCCCTCCCTGTCCTGACGGCTGCTGCTGGGGCTGGGCACCACCACTCCCCCACCTGAATCCGGGATGATCTCGTCGGATCCCAGGCTGGGGGCGGTCGTACCAAATCCCGTTGACATCCATCAACGGCTCGGCATCGAAGGGGGCTGGCGGGAGTACTGCCAGAGGCTGGTCCGGCTGGTAGACCACCATCTGCATCTCTGGAGATGGTGGGGACTAGTAGGTGGGCTGCGGATGCTGGTACGGCTCTGCCTGTACAAGGTGAACCTGTCTAGGCTGCACTGGGGTGCTGGAGCGCTGGGACGAGCTGCTGCTGCTGCCGGCGTCGCCTCGCGACTGAAGACGGGGCTGAGAAGCCGTCTGTTCCTCCTGGAGACACATGAGCTGTGTCTTCATGTCGCTCAAGACCTGTGCCACCTGCTCCATCTGCGTGATACTCTGGCACTGCTTCTTCTCAATCAGCTCCATGCGGTCCAACTTCTCGCTGATGATACCCATGTCCGCAGCTGATGACTCTGCCTGTGCTGCTGCGGCTGCGGACGAACTGGATGGACCTGCATCTACCCGTGCTATCTGCTGGTACTGCACGGGTCCTGGCTGGTGTCTGGGTCTTCTGAGTATAGAGCCGGGTCTAGGACATCACCATATAGTTCTCTGCCATCTCCTCAAAAATGGCCCAGACCTGGTCGTGGTCCTTGGCGAAGTAGGACCCGCCACAAGAAGCATTCACCAGGCCCTGTAGCTCTGGTGACAACCCGCTGAAGAAGCTCTGCACAAGGTTCGGCTTCGTGATGTCGTGGTGCGGGCATCTGTCTAGAAGCTCTCGGAACCTCTCCCAAGCCTCGTGAAACTGCTCGTTGGGGAACATGGAGAAGTTGCTGATCAGAGCCCTCGCTGCATTCGTCCGCCCGAGTGGATAGTATTTGTTCAAGTACTCGGTGCGGAGCTGCTCCCAGGTGTAGACAAACCTCCCCAAGTGTTTCAGCCAGGTGGCTGCTCTGTCTGCCAGTGAAAAGGGGAAGGCGATCATCCTGATCGTGTCCTGGTCCACATGCCGGTCGTGGACAGTGCTGCAAATCATCAGAAACTCCTGGAGGTGGAGGTGGGGCTCCTCTGTAGCAAGTCCATGGAACCGAGGAAGCATCTGCAAGGTGTTCGGGGGGAACTTGAAGTCCCCCACGATAGCTGGAACCACCACCCAATGGTGCATCAGTGTAGATCCGGGGTTGTGCAACTCCCGCATCGGTCTCGGTGGTCCTCCTCCTCCTGCGGCTGCTGCCGCTGCGGCGGCGGCCGTGGCTGCTGCTGCTGCTGCAGCTCGTGCCTGTGCATCATCGGGCTCCTCGGGCTCGCTCTGCTGGTCTCGCTCTGCTCTGAGCCTCTCCAACTCTCTCCTCATCTCAATCATAAATGCCCCCTGATCGCGGAGCTGCTGCTGGACTGTATCGAGTGATGCGATCAGGGTGGAGTTGATCGCTCCCTGGTCTAGTACAATATGCTCTGGTCGGCGGGAGTGATCGTCTGAACTGCCGGCTCCGGCCATATCGACGTCTGCAAAATCAAACGAGCCCAACTCAGGTGTTGTCAAGTGTATCAATCTCTCCTCGGGCTCGTGTCTCTCAGGAAGGTCAGAAAGGGGGTCGAGGGGGAACAGGGTGGAGTCGTACTCGGGCTCGGAGAGCGGGTCTGAGCTCTCACGAGCCAACCTAGATGATGAGGTAGACGTGCCCGAAAGCGGTGCAACCAGAGGCTGCCTAAGAGACCGTCTACCCATCATCTTGATCTGGCGAGTAGGGCGGATGAGATCTGGAAAAATTATGATCTGAAAACAAACCCCCGGTTCACCAACGCAACGCGAGCTGAAGACCGTGAAAGTTCGGTCAAATTATCTTGTCGATTTTATTTTGATGAACAAACAGAATATCAGAGCGCTTACGTGACCTGTTGGGATATCCGATGCTAACCCAACCGACTGGCCCGCACGGAAGAGTCGGTAATCAGTCAGGTGTAGCACCGGGGGGCTCTACCTAGTGTGCGGGTCACTCTCTCGCGCATACAAACCAAGCGATGAGGGGGTTGCTCTCCCCAAGACAAATTTTTTTTAGGGTGAGCGAGTTTTAAGGTCAATAATTTTAGCAGTCCCAATTTTATGGTTTCACTTTTTTTTTCTTTTTCAAAACAAACAAATGGCCTAACGAATTTTTCGGTTCTCTTGATTATTAAGTCAAAAACAGGGGGGAGAAGTCGAAAAAGCCGATGCACGAGAAATCAATGATGCATGCAAAGTCAGAAATGCGTACCTTGCTCCAGCTCTCTACATGCAATATGATCCGCGCATAAAATAAAAGACAGAAATAAAACTAACCTAAATGATGCAGCGGTAAAGCCGAGTCCTAGACGAGCAGCTTCTAGCGAAGAACCGTCTAATCGGTCACCGACCTCCAAGCCAAAGAGTTCGGTCTTGGCCCGTCCCTCCTCTGTCCGACAAATCGGGGGTAGGAGAAAGCGCTTTACAGGACGGGCTACGGCACGTAGGCTACGGAGGCTAGCGAGTCGGTTATTTTTATTATTGCTTTTAAGTAGGTCCAATTACGGTCTATAGGAACAGTTATGCAATTAGGTGTGTGGATCCTACTAATTACGGCACATTCACCAGAAAATCCTAAATCTAGGGGTTCGAGCAAAAACCGCGAAAAACCGGAAAAGACAGTAAGAAAGAAAAAGAAAGCCGCGAAGAAAACCGCGAAAAACCGCGCAAGTCCTAAAGGGTCCCCCGAGCACACCGGTGCTCGGCGAAACAGACCCGCTACGGTAGGAGTCTAAGTCCAAACAGTCCTAGTCCTGTCCCTGTATTATTACAATAATAATGGAATAAAAAATAAAATCCTAAGCTATCCGCACCCACTCAACTCTCTCTCTCGCTCTCTCCTGCGGCTTCGTACAGAAGGAAGCCGCCTCCAAGTTCCTCGGCTGCACCGACTCCTCGAAAGTCGCCTCCGCGGTCCTCGGGCCCTCGCAAGAAGAAGAGAAGAATGGTTAGACCGGCAAGAATAATCAAATAATAAAGAAAAGAAATGAAAATAAAAGTGAGGGTATATATGCAAAAATGGAAAATAAAATAAACACACAAAATAAAACAAAAATAAAAATAAAAGAAAATCAAAATAAAACAAAAAGAAACTAGATACAAAAGCCGCGAAAAGCCGCGAAAACAAAAACGAAAATAAAAAACAAAATGAACTACTAAGCCGTGCTCCCCGGCAACGGCGCCATTCTGATAGAGCGACCTGAGCGAACGAGGTAAAGGTACTAAATAGGTCGTTGCGACCTCAATCACTCAGAGTCACTTAATCAAGAAAAATCAGACCACTCGAAACACGTAAAATCAATCAAGCACAAAATCATCGGTCTAGCTATGAGATTAACCTGGTATAGCACCCAGGGTCGAACACAAGAAGCACGGGTTGGCCGAAGGCCTACGAAGTAGTAAAAGTAAAATAAAATAAAAGACAGATATTTTTAGTGGTTTTTAATGATTTTTATATTTTTTTTGGAATTTTAAAATGTGAAGAAAATATAAGAAAGCAAAGACAAGCACACTTTCACAACTTATTTAAAGCATCAAAAATCAAGCAAAAATTCAAGAAAAAATGTTTCTATGTTTTTTAGGTTTTTTAATGTTTTTGGTGAATTTTTGGGATTTTTATAATGTGTATTTTATTTCCTAAAAATCAAACAGTACTAAAAAGACAAGGTACTGTCCAGCCAGGCCCAAAATCCAAAGATAAAATATCTACGGATCTCAGAGAGACCTGGAGGTAATTTTCCTGTAGACTAGAGAAATTAAGGAAAATTTGAGCACCAACATTATTGTTTTTGGGTTTTTAGATTAATTATTATGATTTTTATGAGTTTTTAGGTATTTTTGAAATTTTAGGGTTTTTAAGCAATTAAAAATAGCCAAAATTGGCTAGAAAATCAAGAAACACAAAAGAACCAAATTTTTATGGAATTTTTGAGGGGGTTTTTATATTTTTTTGGGATTTTTAATTCTAGACAGTAGCTAAAATAGAGGTTTTTGAATTTTTAAAAATAACAAATAAAATCAAAAATGTCCTCAGAAATTCTCAAAAATCCTACAACATGGCAGGAGCCATGTGTCAAATTTTCATCGAATTTGGAGGTGATTTGATATTTTATTCAAAAATCAAAAGGGGGCACTATGCACAGGGACTGAAGTGCAAATACCCGAAGTTCTGGGGGTCCAGGTGCAATTTTCCCAGCAAGTCACGCGCGAGGCGCGTGCCTGGGGCACTCAGGGACCTTTTGGTAAGAAAAACAAGTCCTAGGACCTTTTGGTAATTCGTACCAAAAAGTCCAGGGGCTATGTTGCAAATAACCCACTAAAAGACGCACATGTGCAAATACAACACTCACAGGGGCATATATGCAATTACCAAAAAGTTTTCATTCAATCATAAACATCCAGAACTACAGGGCTAAAGTTGCAATTACACCAAATAAAGCACGTGGCGAAGCATGTGACAGACACTCACAGGGGCATAACTGCAATTAAACTAAAGTACCAGGTCCCAAGTGCAAATATCCCAACGTGAATAAAAAAAGCACAAACTATTTACAGGACTAAATCTGAAAACATAAACTAAGAGGGGGCCTACGGTAAATTACCCCTTTATTACGTCGACGGCTGGATGTGCGCCACGTAGCTGATCGGACGGTCCTGGATGACGGGCGCTTCTCTCCTTCCTCACGTGGGCCTGATCGACGGCTCAGAGGAGGACACGTGGAAGATCTGACGGCCTCGGGTGCTGGTGCCTCTCTCTCTGCGCTAATGGTCCAGATCGACCCTCGAGATGATCGACGGTGACTGCTCCTCCTGGAATGGACGGACGTGATGCGAACTGGGGAGCTGAGGGCGATCGGACGGTGCTCGAGGATCCTGGAAGAACAGTTGGCCGGCGAGCTTCGCCGGCCTCGTGCGAGCGCGGTGGTCCTCCTCAGCTGCCTCTGGATATCGGAGAAGATTCGCGATGACGTTCCGCAGCTGTTGGTGGCCTCCGATGGCCCAGCCGAGCCCTAGAGGGACTCCGGCGAGGTCGGCGGAGGGAAGCTCCTGGCCAAAGTGTCGGGAGGCCTCAGATGGTCTCCGCTGGTCCTGCAAAGTATCTCAGAAGCTCCGCGGGTCGAGGGCAAAGTGCCTCGACCCGGTTAGGTGGTGTGGAGGTGAGCTGTGCGTTGGGGTGAGCGAGCTCCGGCGAGCGACGGACGGTGGAGCTCGAACCCCAGCTCCTGTGCGAGCTGGGTTGAACGAAGGGGCGGAGAAGGTGCGTGGGGGAAAAGCGATGGTGAACGTGGGTTCCGATGATCGAAATGATGCTCGAGATGGTCGGAATCAATGGAATACAGCGGAGCTACGATTTGGGGGAAACAAGAAATTAGGCGAAATGGGAAAGCTAGAAGGTTACCTGGGTGGTGTGGAAGACTGTGCTGGAGCTGAGGTAGCTCCTGGTCGTGGCCTCGAAGGTCGTCAAGTCCTGAGGCTCGAGCTCCTGCACTGGGCGGAGCACGGCGGCGCTACGTCGTCGGATCAATGGTCCGGCCACCCCCTCCTCGCTGCGACACGGGCAATCGAGAGCTGTCACCTCAGGGGATGCTGTGGAGGTCACGGGATGAAGGGTGGAGAGCCAAAGATGCGTGAAAATGGGGGCGGAGCTGAGATTAAATATGCTGGCGGGTCCGGGAAGAAGGGCGCGGGTAGGGCGAGCTGGTGCGCGGATCCCGAGGCGAAGGCTCCGGCGAAGCTCTCGGATATGACGTGGGCATTCCGGACCTGGAGTTGGGGCGAAAAGGATTCGGGTCTGCATGGGAAAAGTCCGAGAACATGGGTCGGGCGCAGCAGACCCGGCTCTGGTGGTCCTGGGGGGGGAGTTGACCGGGGGTCAACAATCCCCCGTGGACCAATCAGAGCCCGCCAAGCTTTGAATTTTTATTTGATTTTTTTGGCCATAAAATGACCGAATTTTCAAAAACTTAAAACATGAAGTATTTTTAATTTATTTTTTTTCTATTTTTTGTGATTTTTAATTAATTTTTGGAAATAAAAATAAGGTATTTACATAATAGAGCTATATATAGGTATATGTACAATATAGGGTTTTTAATTTTGATTTTTAATTAGTTATTTTTATACATTTTTATTCCTATTTTATATTTTATTTATTTATAGAATAAAATGAGGAATAAAAGGATATTTTTATTTTATTTTAATTATTTATATACATAAGTGAAATAAATAGTTATGTACAACTATATACAAGGCATATGTACAATATATTTTTGTTGTTTTAATTTTGTTATTTTTCTTTGATTTTTGTTTTGTTTCTTTTTATTTATTATAACATAGAATATTTACAAAAAGTTTTGCAAATAATTTTATTTATTTATAAGGGTTAAATAAATAAGGAGGCATGGTTTATGTACATGGTGAAAGGGCATTTTTGAATTTTTGATTTTTAGATTTTTATTTTGTTTTTAATATATACAAAATATGTACAAGCATATTTTTGGGTGAGGAAAATATAATTTATTTATTTACAAAAATCTATACACATGAGCCCCTATCTCCCTCTACTTGGTTTTTATGCGGTCAGGCCCATGCTGAGCCCTCCCTTGGGTTAGGTTGCTCAATATTTATTCTAAATATTTCCCTCTTTTTCTTTTTCATCTTTATTCTTTTATTTTTGCACAAAAACATGCTAATTATAGATTTTTACAAGATGCATGCTTTTGCTAATTATTCCTATTTACACATATCTACATGCATTTGTATAGGTTTTTGTAGCTAAAATATAAGAATAAAGAGTGATGAATGGGTATTCATCAATGACACAAATAATATACATAAATTCAATAGTAGCACTAGTGTAGCACATGTAAGTCTCAGTAAGCCTTATTATGACATAAATAATATTTTCAGTTTTGATAGTAACTTTTGCAATAGAATAAGTAAGCTCTTATGTTTTAGATGTATCAGTAAGTTATATGATATCACGATGTAATATTATCAAACTCATTTGTAATAACTGCAAAAGAATATGTAAGTATCAGTAAGCTATGTCATGACACACGTAATTTACATAAATTCAATACTGATACTTTAAATACGTAAGAATACGTAAGTATCAGTAAGCTATTGTATTAGTAAGTTATGCAATATCATGATGTAATATTAGTAAACTCATTAGTAATAATTGCAGAAGAATACATAAGTTCGGTAAGCATACTGATGCTTTAAATATGCATACTAATACTCTTTTTATGGTTTATTCTTTTAGTCAATGATGAATATGAAATTATAACCATTTAAAATTTTGCATATAAAATAGGCTTTTCTTAACTTACAATCTTAGTGGATATTTTCTAACCTGGCAATGGTTCTATCTTTGCATCATCCTTTACATTTGCAAGACTCAAAACTGATGCTCTTTCTACACAGCACAAAAGTTTGTGAATAGTAAGTTATGATATTAAGTATTACCATTTTGTATGTTAATATGCAAACTTACCAGTTGTAATTTCAGTAGTTTTATCTCCCTCAAAGCTTGTATCTGCATTAAGTTACTTGTTAAGACATAATTGAATTATATTATATATTTTAAATTAAAAAATAACAAATTTACCACTTGCAGATTCCATAGATCCTTTTTTTACATCTTGCGGTGTTCGTCTCTTGTAAGAAACATCAAATGTTTTTGCTTGTTCCATCTGCAAAATAGTAAATGAAATACTAATATTAATTACTCATATATAACAATTTTAGTGATTTCAACAGGAACATCAAGTATTAACTAATTTACTGAACCATAAATTTGAGATATATTCAGTATTTCTTTGTTAAGCTTCATTAGAATTAGACAATGGTAAGATAAAAATGCAACCGTAAAAGTAAAAAACTAGACTTAATTGTAAAGAATTAGTAAACATATGTATGCAGCTATTGGAAACATCTTTCTCAATATGTAATATGCATGCAGCTATTGGATTCATACCAAAGTGTTCAAAGTTGAAAAGATTTTTTTTCGTAACCCTAATACGTATAATTCCAAAAAAAAACTCATTTAGGAAGTAACCTAGCATTACAATGGAAGATGACGGTTGTTAATCTTTCACTAACCGTGTCTGACCGTGTTTAGCCTTCTCCGCCCTCGTTGCAATCGTCGAGAAGGTCTTCAGTGCTCCGCCGTGAACTGAGCACTCTCGCCTGAAGTAAGTTTTTGAAAGTTAACCTATCTCGTGTTTTATGATAAGGCGGTAAAAAGCAATTTATTGGGAAAATAGATTATAATATCATGATGGTAATATTATATATATGGCAAGTAACTTTTGTACTTATACAGGTACTTTAAAGTCATAGTATATTTTTATTCATTATCAATTAGTAAGTTAGATGCATGTACCAGTAACTTCATGATGCTCACCGGTATCAGTAATTATGATACTTGAATTAGTAATTTCATACTTCACAAAATTATTCGTAAGATCGTAACACTTATCAATAACATTGAAGAATGCATTAGTAAGATTATTTAATGAATCAGTAACTATTTCCTATATTACATTTGGAGAATACATTCAGTAAATTTGAAAGTTCTATCAGTAAGTTAGATGAAGACATTAGTAAGTTCCATCATCTTATCAGTAACTTTAATATCAGTAAGTTAGATGAAGACATTAGTAAGTTCATCATATTATCAGTAACTTCAATCTTTAAACTTAAAATAACATTAGAGTTATGGTTCAAATATTGGAATATGTATCAGTAACATAGAATTAGGCAGCAGTAACTTACAATCTTTAATCTGTAATATTGATGTATCATTAGTAACTTTCTAAATCTTATCTATCAGTAATGTTCTTACTTCTTAAAATTATTTGTAAGATCGTAACACGTATAAGTAACATTGAAGAATGCATCAGTAAGTATATTTAATGTATCAGTAACTATTTCCTATATTACATTTGGAGAATACATTAAGTAACTTGGAAGGTTCTATCAGTAAGTATGATGAAGGTTTCAGTAACTTCCATCATTTTATTAGCAATATTAATTTACAGTTAAAAAAACAAGAGTTATTCTTCTAATTTTGGAATATGTATCAGTAACTTAGAATGATCAAGCAGTAAGTTTACTTTATTTATAAGTAACTATAATTATATAGAATCTTGGAAGCGATAACATATTTGTTCTTAAACGAAAAAATTAAACGATAAATCATTTCAAAATATTTGATGCGATAAACTATTGTTCTTAATCCAACAACCAAAATTTTTCTTACTATCAGTACATGTACATGATTTTAATAATAAGTCTGCATCAAAATTTAGTAAGATCTGAATCGGAATTTAAATATGTTTAAATTATAGGAAAGAAAATATTTTCAAAATGTTCTTCAAAGACGACTATACATAAAAACTTACTGATGTCGAAGATGAAGCGACCTCAAAGCGACCTCGAAGATGAAGGCGTACGAAAGAAGGTTTTGGCTTTGTTTGATCGCCGTTCTTGGTAATAAGGAAATACGATTTTGTTTTTGTTAATCATCGTAACAAATGGCATCAATGAAATTAATTTACCGCCCATATTTCTCGCGATATCAGTTATTGTATTCAAAATATGCCATATTTGAAATTATCATCGAAATTTTATTTAGACCTCACGATTTTAATCGGATGTCTACAATTAGGGGCCTATTAATTGCTAAATGGGCACAGTTCCCTTTAGATAAGCCCTCTATATATATATGAGGTTAATGGGGCTGTCCCCTGGGGGTAGCCAACATGGCTGCCCCCGCGCCATTTTCGACGTTTTTTTATTTTTTTTCAAAAAATGTCAACATGTATATTCAATCCTATATCCCTCCTACATGTCATTCGAATTTCGTCGGAAACAGAGACTCCTACGGCCTCCATCCAGACAGTTATTTTTTAACGGTAACAGGATTTTTTAAATCGACACCATCTCGATGGAGGCCGTAGGAGTCTCTGTTTCTGACGAAATTCGAATGGCATGTAGGAGGGATATAGGGATGAATTTACATGGTTTTATTTTAAATAAAAAAATAAAAAAATGTCGGAAATAGGGGGCGGGGCAGTCATGTTGGCTGCCCCCAAGGGGCAGCCCCATTAAATCCTATATATATATATATATATATATATAGAGAGAGAGAGAGAGGTAAATGGGGCTGCCCCAGGGAGTAGCCAACTTGGCTACTCCCACCCCTATTTTCCTCTCATTTTTTTATTTTTTTTGAAAAATAAAAATTTGTATATTCATCATTATATCCCTCTCACATTCTATTAAAATTTCGTCAGAAACAGAGACTCCTACGGCCTCCATCCAAACATGGTCGATTTAAAAAATCCTGCGACCGTTAAAAAATGACGTCTGGATGGAGGACTTAGGAGTCTCTGTTTCTGACGAAATTTTAATAGAATGTAGGAGGGATATAATGATGAATATATAAATTTTTATTTTCCAAAAAAATAAAAAAAATGAGGGAAAAATAGGGGTGGGAGTAGCCAAGTTGGCTACTCCCTGGGGGCAGCCCCATTTTACCCATATATATATAGGATTTAATGGGGCTGCCCCCTGGGGGCAGCCAACATGGCTGCCCCGCCCCCTATTTCCGACGTTTTTTTTATTATTTTTTTGAAAAATAAAACCATGTAAATTCATCCCTATATCCCTCCTACATGCCATTCGAATTTCGTCAGAAACAGAGACTCCTACGGCCTCCATCGAGATGGTGTCGATTTAAAAAATCCTGTTACCGTTAAAAAATGACTGTCTGGATGGAGGCCGTAGGAGTCTCTGTTTCCGACGAAATTCGAATGGCATGTAGGAGGGATATATAGATGAATATACATGGTGACATTTTTTGAAAAAAAATAAAAAAAACGTCGAAAATGGCGCGGGGGCAGGCATGTTGGCTACCCCCAGGGGGCAGCCCCATTAACCTCATATATATATATATATATATATATATATATATATATATATATATATATATATAGGGAAAAATGGGGCTGCTCCCTGTGAGTAGCCAACGGGGCTACTCCCACCCCTATTTTTCCATCATTTTTTATTTTTTGAAAAATACAAATCTCTATATTCATCACTATATTCCTCTAACATTCTATTAAAATTTCGTCAGAAACAGAGACTCCTAGGTTCTCCATCCAGACGTCATTTTTTAACGGTAACAGGATTTTTTAAATCGACCCTGTTTGGATGGAGGCCATAGGAGTATCTGTTTTTGACGAAATTTTAATAGAATGTTACAGAGATATAGTGATGAATTTACAAATTTTTATTTTCAAAAAAAAATAAAAAAATTCGGGGGAAAATGGGGATGGGAGCAGCCCGTTGGCTACTCCGAGGGAGCAGCCCCATTTTTCCCATATATATATATATATTGATTAGATTTGTAAAGTTTAATTATAAAATGAATCTGACCAATTAACATAAACGTTTAAATATTAATATAAGAAGCTAAAAAAGCGTATATCATAAATATTAAAAAATCCTAAAATTTGCTGTAAAATTGAAAAATGTTACTTAATACAAAATGCTCATGTTCACATCACTTTTTTGAACATGATGGCACGTGATTTGCACTTGTTCTACGCTAGTATAAATACACTCATATGACCATTTATGTAAAAGGTCCGTAGAGGGAAAAAATAGGGTCAGGTATTCATGTGATTTTCAATGCAAAGGTTCAAAACAAAAGATTGTGTATGTCATGAAATTTTAAAGAGTTATAAATAACAAAGTATATAAAGAGACACAACGATATATGCAATATTTTTTCAGGTCAATTGCGCAGGTACAAAGTACTTGAACGTTCAGTTGTGAAGCAAAGGAAACCATCTATATGTCTAAAGTATAGAAATTCTTTTGACGGAAACATAGATTTGTATATTCAGGAGGATCATCTGTCGAATTTAAGCAATAAATTCATACGGAGGAAGAGGAACATATATAGAGTCTTTCTCTTTAAAAAAAAGGAACATATATAAGAAAAATGTCTGTATGAGCATCGAGCTGGACCTTTTCGGGTCGGAAGTGACCCGATCCAGAGTCCAATAAAATTAATCGGCCACGGACTAAACCGAAACTTGAAATTATTTATCCAGCTCGACCCGCGACTCAGCCAAACCTGAGTAAGCTCTCATTTTTGGTGAATTTCGTACGACCAAACTATATTTGAGGGTATTACAACAAAAAAGTTTTCACTTGATACGAGAACAATACGGATGGTATATGTGCAAGTGTTGGAAAAAAGGGTATTTGCATGCACACACTCCCCATTCATAATTTTGCATATATGCCCTTTGCCATAGTAACAAATACAGTCACGGTTGAGATATGTCCTGTGTAGCATGGACTCGTTTGCTACACGAGTACATTCCGTGAATGGATCTTGATTGATTCCATTAATGTGTATAGATTTTTGGATTCAATAAGATTCGTTCACCAATTATCCATACATACATGTGGAAAAATGGGGCTACCTCCTCGAGGAGCTAACTTGGCTCTCTAGTCCAATGACAGATTTTGAGGGGGGCAAGGAGGGGCACCTGCTCCCATAAATTTTTTAGATTACACAATATATATATATAATTATTCTCTATGGATTTTTGAAGGAAAGACAGTCGTAATAATTCCTAAGTATAAATCCCCTTTTGGATTTTTTGAGGGTAAAACTTATACATGCACCCACTTTGTTTCTTTAGGGGGAAAATCGATAATCTTTACAAGCAGATAATATATCTTTTAACATAAAAATTCTACCTACCGATAGTAAATTTTACCTTGGATCAACCTATTCGGATAATTTCTTAAACCGATCAACTTATAATGGATCTCTACCAATCCATCTTTTTGAATATCCATTTTTTAGGATGAACCTATAGAAGAGATTGATTTTTAATCCATTCTCGTTATCACTTACATAGATATGAGGTTTACTTCTCGATCTCAAAATATTAAATTTTAAAAAAAAATCATTTATTACCAAGTTTCATATATTAATCATTGGTCTTATTTATTATCAAGTAAGTGGTCAAACACATAGACATTCTTGATCGGTGTATTTTTCTTCATTGATGTATTAATATTTATATTTGTTGGTAATAAAGAGTATAAAATTATACATTTTTATATTTTCAATTTCATATAAATTTAGAACAAGTGTAGCTTATATAGTAATTAATCAAAATCCAAAGAGTAAATTGAAAAAAATGAAAACTTTAAAATATGTTTAATTTTTTTTAAAATGATATAAATATCATTCATAAAAAATCTTGATAATATGAGTACATCGGCTCTAAGCCAGGGTCTTCGAGGTAGCGCTTTGTTAGAGTTTGGCATCTTACTTGAAGTTCTGTTCCTCTTTGCAATGTCCATTGCCCAGTCTGATGAAGGCAGAGGAGAAAAGCTTCCGTATTCATTCATGAGATAGGTGGGGAGCATGAGGCAAACCATAGAGCATGCAGAGCAGGAGGCATGCGTGAGAGACTAGAATTCTCATAAAGGATGTGAAATCATAGTCCACAGCTATAGAAATCACCACTAGAATATATTAAGCTGGGCGGGAAAGGAGCTTTTTTAGATTGACGTCGGTCATGCTCAAATCAAAGGGGCAAGCGGAGACATATGATATAAATTTATATAAAATGGAATAAAAATATACAATTGATTAAAAATAAGTTCAAAATAAATTATTATTTACATGAAAACTATAGATGATAAAATTACCTTTCACAACTATTCGTATATATTGAATAGAGGAAGGAGAGTATTCAACTCATTTGCATATAACTTATATATTCATCACCTCCAAGCCACTCATTTGTCTTGAAATTTTAACTTGCACGTGTTCCAATGGCAGGGCCACTTGCACTCACCCATCCCAATACAGACAAATGGCTAAGAAAGTTATGAACGCATAAGTGGCATACAACTTAACAACATACTCCTTTTTCCTAAAGAATATGATCACATCATAATCGATATATTTTTTAAAACATTATGCCCCCTCCTCAAAAATGTTCTGGCTATGTCCCTGCTCCCGCCCTATTTATCTTATTTTTTATTTTTTTTTGAAAATAAATCAGTGGAAATTAATAACTATATCCCTATATTTTGTCATTCCAGTTTCATGCGAAACCGAGACTCCTACATCATCTATCCAGATGTGGTTGATATCAATAATTGTGCGACTGTTAAAAAGTGATTGTCTGGATGAAGAATGTATGAGTCTATGTTTTGCATAAAACTTAAAGAACATAATATAGGAATATAATGATGAAAATTCAAGGATTCATTTAAAAAAATAAAAAATGGGACGGAGGAGTAAGTTATCCCCCCTCCCCTATTTTACACTATGTGTGTGTTGTAGTATTAATGCATGACATGTTGAAAACAGGATCAATATCGCATATATTAAACAATAATTACACAGATCCAAATGAATTGAAAGAAAAGCATTACATATTGACATTATTATCGTCATGTATTTCCAATCCATTATCCGATTACAGAATGCAAGCAGGAACCGATTAAATAAATAGAAACATAAATTAGGGTAAGATCTAGAAAAAGTAAAGTAATAAACGAATTGCGGCAAACAAAATAAAAGAAGAATAAGGTTAGAAATCACCGAAGCATCCATGAAATGGACTTTCTTTAGAGAAGATATCGCCCCCACAATACCGGTGCGAAGGGTACTGACGATCCACTCCCAGGATACGACAGTCCACGACCTTCATCCACGCACAACGACGAGACCATCCTCGAAAGTACCTTTGTGAACTTACAGTCGAAAGAAAGAGAAGGTGGTTCGTCCGTGAGAGGAAGAACGAGAACAGAGCACTGACGGCGTGAGATTTTTCTTACGAGTGAAGTAAAACGACGTGAGGGGGAGGGGTATATAAAGGGGAGCTCGCGTGCTCTAATGTGCAGTGCCTTTTGATTTCTGAAAACGCCCCTCAACGGCTTTCCAATTAAAAGTCTAATTACAATTCTAAATACACCAATCCCCCACGAATTCACCAATTTGAAAAAAGAGATCTAAAGAGAGTTTAAAACACATCTTTCGGCTGCCATACTTTGCTTTCAGTAAAGGTATCTTCCGGTTTGACCCTCTACATGAGTTTACTATTTTCACTTTAACAGGAATGAATTAAATATGTCTTGAACTTCAGACCTAGATGTTAAAGTATACGTAGAAATAACAAAGCATTGTTCTTGGTACAATCTTCAGGGTTGGTGCCCTTAAAGGCCATGCACCCTTATCCTGTTTCATGAGTGTATTCAGGAAAGACCCTCTTCCTTTAACTGCGGCCCACAGTAGCACTCACACAGGTGATGTTCTCCAAGGATGCACTACTAACATCCTGCCCAAATGCTTGAACCCATTCAAAGCCTACGCTCTTCCTAAACTTGCAGCTTAAATGGCACTCATGCTTCCAGGGATAAGACACTCATGCATATGCATTAAGATAAGAGTGACAACCAGTTCTCCAACCAGCTTGTTATTACCACATTGAACCTACTTTGTGGGATCTCCACTCAGGTAGGTTGGGTTGCTACTGTCGAGGAACTCCCAATGGGTCTCAGTCCCATACCAAGCCTAGACTTTATGACTAAAAATCTATCAAGTCCCTCAACGGATCTCCCGTGTTGTCTTTGAATCCAACAAAATCCACAGCCAACATCCCTCGAGACACCAAATCCCTTAACGTCTTAAGTCTGATTTGTATGTGTCTTCTTATTTTCTGATTAAACTTTGAACTCTTGATCTTGGTAATTGTGGTCATATTATCACAATGTACCGAGATCGCATGAACTGGCAGACAGAAGTTCCCTTAACCATTCAGCCTCAATTCCAGCGGTGATCAAAGCACACAGCTCGGCCTCAAAGGTGGATTGCGCTAGAATGGTCTGCTTCACAGACCTTTAGGAGACTGCACTGCCTTCAAGGGTAAAGACATACCCAGTAACACCATTACTCCCAGACTCCTCTATTTTTGCTATCCAGCTTGCATCACTATATCCTTCTAGTACAGATGGATGTCTACAATAATACAAACTAAGGGAAATAGTTCCCTTCAAGTACTTCAGTACTCGATCCAGAGCCTCCCAATGAGTACGGTCAGGATAGCTAGTTTATCTACTCAGATTTGCAACCGAGAATGAAATATCAGGTCTCGTGCAATTTGCAAGATACATTAAGCTTCCTATCACTTATGAATACCTTAGCGGAGCTACAGGTACTCCACTTTTATTCTTAAATAATATTTTAGATGAATCAAAAGGAGTGCTTACAGCTTTGCAATTTTGATATCCAAATTTCTCAAGTAGCTTCTCAACATAGTGAGATTGAGAAACTACAATCCCAACAACTGACCTTGTCAATTTGAGACCCAAGATCACATCAGCAACACCCATGTCCTTCATCTCAAACTTGCTACTTAAGAATGCTTTAGTCTCATTAATATTCCTCATATGCGATCCGAACAACAATATATCATCAACATACAAGCACAAGACAATACACTCATCACCTTTTACCTTGGAATAGACACACTTATCGGATTCATAACCTTAAAGTCACATGACAAAATAGTTTTGTCAAATTTTTCATGCCACTGCTTTGGTGTTGATTTCAATCCGTAAAGGGATTTAACAAGCTTCAAACCTTTCCCTCATTCCCAGGAGTCACAAGTCCATCAGGTCGATCCATATAGATCTCTTCCTCAAGATTGCCATGTAGGAAGGTAGTCATCACATCCATCTGGTGGATAGAGAGATCATATACAGAGGCCAATGCTATGAGCATCCGGATTATGGTCATCCTAGTCACAGGGGAATTGGTATCAAAATAATTGATACCTTCATTTTGCTTAAAGTCCTTGGCAACTAATCTGGCTTTTTACTTTTTAATTGATCCGTTAGGTCTAAGCTTTGTCTTAAACACCTACTTGCACCCAATGGTAGAGTACCCTTTGGGTAAATCAACCAACTCCCAAGTTCCATTAGCCGTAATGAAATCCATCTCAGATTTGACAGCTTCCTTCCATTGTTTTGCTTCAGATGAAGCCATGGCTTCCTTGTAACTTGGTGGATCACCCTCAATCTGGTAGACAACAAAGTCGCTACCTAGATACTTGGCTATCCGAGATCTTTTACTCCTCCTTGGCTCAATCTATTCTGAAAGGTCTTTGGGTTCAGGTTGAGTTTCTGCCTCCACATCCGTTATCCTTTCCACTTGATCTGGAATAGATCTTGATGTGGAGGCTTCCTCAATGGTCAGATTTTGAGGAATCCCGGTCTTCAACGGGAAGACATCCTTAAAGAAGGTTGTTGGACATGCGAGCCCACAGCGAGGCATTATGCAATAAATGTTATTGCATATATCATTCCCTAATCTGAAATGAAATATAACTAATTTACAAACTAGGTCTCTTAGTACAATTAGGGTTATGTACCATGGCCATCTTAATAATCATGCAGTTGTTGATTCAACTATTGAATCATAGAGGCTGGTGCTTGGATGAATATCTAAAGAGTTAGATTGAGGACTCAACAAGCACCGTCAAATGATTGTTAAGAGATGATCTCCAGCCTGAGTAGGAGATGGCAATCTTTTCTCACATAGGCTGATATCTGACCGGCCTCTTGATGCAAGTCCTCTGCATAGGAATAGAGATTCGGAGGTGTCACATTAATTAGGTCAAAGAGTTGACTTAACGAGATCGAGATAACCAAAGTCCTATATCGTATGCTATCACAATATAGGCACGCATCCTCTGACCGGAGACAGATGTTTTACTATATGTCTGAGTATGTACATTTGGCAGACCAATAGGTAGAAGACCTAACCAAGGTCTATACACCGACGCGTTGGTGTGCATATAAGGGCATATGAGTAATACGATCTCTCAAAGGGATCATACATGTTCACTACTGAACCGGAAGATATGATCTCACTCATGAGATATTGGGAAGAATCAAATTCCGTACGCACGGTCGTATCGCTTTGGAAGTTTGACTGAATTTGTAGGTTTGATATATACTTTTAGAAAGTATATGATCAAGACCTAGGTATGATATATGCTTTTGGAAAGTATATGATCGATACCAACTCCCAATGATCAAATGAGAAACCTACTGATAAAATCATGTAGTAGACAGTATAAAGTTGATCTAATACTTCGGGTTTATTCTAGGTCTTCCAGTATGCAGGATGTACAGGTATTGGGAATACCTGAGGGTGATGTGATCATAAATGATTGTATAACCATGACGCTTCCATTCCTAGGGAGTGATGAAACGGGTCTGGATTTTAGTAACTCCTCTCGTAGAGAAGTGATCTAATCTTAGTCCAAATGTTGGACATTGATCTGAATGTGATTCAGATGCAATGAGAAGATTAGATTTGCGGTCTTGATTTAATCAAGCATCTATGGGTGGCCCGAGATCTGGATTTGAGATGAGATCTCAACATCCAAATCACTATAGGTGGAACAATACAATCGCCTTGTCCTTATTTCCAAGTATTCGCGGAGAAAGCGCATTATCCTTGAAAGAGTTCATGGATAATTTCATTGTTGATATATGTATCCAAGCATCGAGAAAATTGATAATTAAATGTGATTTAATTATCATGGATAATAAGAATTTGATTCATATTATAAGGAGAGATATCTAAGATAATTAAATGTAATTTAATTATCAAAGATGCGAATAATGTGAATGTGATTCATGTTATTTGGGCACATGAAAAAAAAGGAGATCCAAGATGATTAAATGTGATTTAATTGTCATGGATATGAATAATGTAGATGGCACTATCCATATTAATCATATATATTATAAATGTGATTTGTAATATATAAGAGAGAGCCATATTGTGTTTTATATTTTTTGATTAATTGTTAATGTGAATGTGATTCATATTGAATGATTAATTGAAAATATAATTACATTTAGTTCTGGGTTGTGAATGAGATTCACATTTTTTCAATGGCTTGATTGATATTTTCCAAAAGATAATTTGGAATTATTTTTTGTGAAAATTATTTCGACAAGAGATCATGATATAATCATGATATAATGAGATCTCATGAGATATTGAGATCTCATGAGATGATGGTAGCCGCTCCTTTATTTTAGGGGATTGGTTTAGTCTTCTCATTATCTCTTCTCTAGTCAAATGTGATTTAAATTGGAATTAATTATGTTGATTTATCAATATGAATTAATTCAAATTAAATCACTTGTTGTTGTGCTTTACCAACAACAATCCTAGCCGTTGAAAGAGACACAATCAATCTCATCCGTTGATGGTGTGTTGTCCATGGATTGGGATCCATGGACTCCCAAAACCCTATATAAGAAGAGGAACCCCTTGCTCTTCTACACACTCGAAATCAATGAATGCTCTCTCTCTCTCTCCATTCTCTCTACACGCCTACTCTCTCTATCTCTCATGCGGCCGTCCACCATGGATGCCCTAGAGAGATCCTCCATCGCCGCAGCGTCGTCGTTATGCTGCTTAATAGTTTGCTCGTGGATCTCCGTCTACTTAGGCATGCCTTGCTCGTGAAAAAGATGCCGTATCTCGTTTGTCGAGATCAGGTGATCCGTGATTTGGATCATCAACATGGATTGCGAGAAGCACGCGTCTCATCCACGCGCTCGTAAGTGTCTCCTCCGTCGGATCGGACTTGAGACAGTAGGTCTCTTTGTTTAGAGACTCGATCGCAACCACGATTCAAACGGTAATCCTATTACTTATTTGTGGTTTAGACGAAATGATCCGAGAAGTGTTCTTGAATCATGTGATTTTGCCACATAGAAAATTTTAATTTCTTCTGCTTCGAGCAACTAGTGCGACTAGTCGTTCCCGATCGTATTCGATGCGATCATCACGCTTCCGTGATGCGCTTGAGAATTTTTCTCGTATCCTTCAAGTGGTATCAGAGCCAAGTCGTCGAAGGTTTTGGATGAGATCCATGAACCTACGAAAATTCGGGCTCGTTTGGGTTCGTGAAGATTTTAGCATTTCAATTTTCGCAGCCCTGTCTTGTAATAAAATTTCGGCCCTATTTAAAATGTTTAAATACAAAATTTTAAATTGAATAATGTTCCCCAATAATTAAGGAAATAGTAGGATTTGAGTTTATGTAATTTGGATTCCGTTTGCTCAAGATATGATCGTTTTATTCACCATATATCCACTGTTTCAAGGATGGCGATTAGAGACGTAATTAAGATGTTAATTACGGTTTTAAAATGCTTGTAAATACGTGTTTATCGCATGGTTTCGTTTTTAAATCAAGTTATCAATCTCTGAAAATTGATTTTGCTTAATTTGGATTTAAAATGAATGAGATATGCTAATTTTTGTTAGTGAGGGTCACTGCTGGAAATTGCATCATTATCATGAACCTTGTGATTGTCATTCAAATAAATTAATGAAAATTAATTGTTAATTTTCTGAAATGATTATTGATAAATATTTGTGAAATATTTAAAGATGATAATTATTTCCTTGAATGATATTGCATTAGCCAAAATGATAAGATAGTTGATCTCGATCACAATTGGTTAATATGAAATTCCAACAAACATTGTTTTTTCATGAAAACTCTAGTTTATCCTACAATAGTTGTAGGACCACTTTTACATGCAAAACCTTGTTACTTGAATAGGATTGGGGATTTTTTTTATCAAATCTCTTTATAATATTATCAAAATGGTTTTGATGAATATTATATGATATAATTTCGGTTGAAAAACTGATGATCATCTCAAGTACAAGGTGATCTATTTTGCATTATCCTTTCCTGAGGCGGATATGGTGTCTAGTCGGAGATGCTGGGGTAGCGGGTCGCACCGGTTGCGGTCCGTCCCCCTCCCGTCGGTACTGGCCATGACAACGGATAGGGTTGATATAATGCTTAAGAAATCATGATGTCTTTCTAATTATTAAAATGCGAAATAATACGTATTGGAGATAATACCATAATTCAAGTAACAATTAAAAATTTTTGTTGGATATTAATTGGATCATTAATTTAATATGATTAGATTAATTAGAATCCAATTAAAATTAAAACACTCTATTATGAATAAAGTTATTATTTCCCTTGGAAGAATTAATCATAATGAATATGATTCATAATGATTAATTAGAATTTGAATATGATATGAAGGATCACATAAGTGACATCCATGGTCTCCTATCAAGGCGAAGGGTTCCGTCCTCAGATATTGTATGTAGGAGATGCATGTCCAAAGTGACAGCTTCTGCATATGATCCATTTGGATCGGGCTCGTCGCTTCTCGAAAGAGTAAGGCCGTATACGCAGTGATCCCACTATCGGATCTTCATGTTATTGGGGTGATATTGGATTGCGTATAGCGAGTATTAAGCTTGTTGACGGTTGGTTCAATTAATGATGGGTCAACATCACCTTAGGGGTGGTGGGCTCGAGTGTTAAAGACCAAATTGGGAGATGCAAGTTGGACTTGCAAGGTAGAATGTGTTCCCGCTAATGTGTTCCCGCTTCTTTTTATCCGAGTTACAGGTTCTCATATTATTAGGATGTAACAAAGATAATGAAGGAGATCCTAGATCTTGCTTGAGGTATAATGGTAAGAATATCTCTTACATTGAAAGTGATTAAGGGAATGAACTTTCAGTGTTGACAAGGCAAGACAACTTTGATATAAAAATTCCTAAATCAAAGTAAAATATGTATATATAATATATAGAGGATGGGAAGCTTGCACCAAGGTGCATGTAATTTTACATGCACCGGAGCTTATATCTTTCACATTTATTTACTTTTCTAAAAAAATACCACCATGTATATTCATCTATATATCCCTCCAATATGTCATTCGAATTACGTCAGAAACAGAGACTCCTATGACCTCCATCTAGAACATGTAATTTTAACGGTCTTAGAATTACTGTAATCGACCCGTTCTATATGGAGGACATAGGAGTCTCTGTTTCTGACGAAAATCGAATGTCATATTGGAGGGATATATAAATGAATATACATGGTGGTATTTTTCAGAAAAGTAAATAAATATGCAAGATATAAGCTCATATGCATGTAAAATTACATGCACCTTGGTGCAAGCTCCCCATCCTCTAATATATATACACTTATGCAAATTTCTTATTTCAGATAATCCTTCTTTAATTCCAATCAATGTTATACTCAATAATAACCAATAAAATATCATGGATTGGACTCATGATCCATATATTGTACTTGCAATTGGACACATGATGTATGTAGTTGTAGTGTGCAAGTTTCCTCATAATAATGAGGAATGACAATCAAATAGACAATAGATCTACAACCCTAGGGTTTGTATGTCTCTATAGTCTTGATATCATCAAATGTACTTTGGAAGTGACATGTCAATGATGATCGTAATTGTCAATTAATCCTTATAAAATCTAAGAAGATGTTTAAGGCACGCATATGTGCTCTTGACATTTTATCATGAATGACATGGTTCTCTGCATCATGCAAATGGTAGCTCTACTAAGAGTTGATGTATTCAAAATGTTTGAATACCTACCTGAACCAATGTTTTGAGAGTCTAGATGGATGTAGACATGATGAGTGTCATCATTCTATTGTCTATACTCTAGTCATTCATGAAGCTTCATAATATTCATATTGTATGAATTTAATGAAGCATGTATAAATGTTGAAATGCTCTTACATTGAATTCTTTTAAATTCAACATAAGAAATTCTTTGTCTTAAGCAATGGTTGCTTATAGATGAAGGGAGCGTAGTGGAAGCATGGGTCGGACCCGAGTAAGAAGGAAAGTCAAAGAGTTGACCTACTTCTGTGACTTCCATATGACATCCTAAGAGTTGGATGAATGCCAATACTGCAATAAGTTGGTGTGTTGATAGTATGGCTATTGAGTCTGTCTAGAATCCTTAAAGAAGGACTCGGATAGAGCACCGGAATAATCTACATAAATCATTGATATTGACTTGCTTATTGAATAAGATAAAGTCTTATAATTGTATCTCAATCTTCTAACAACACTTGCAATTGTTGCATATGTTTTACAAGACTGGAAAATTTGATCTTAAGGTTTATAGTTATCCACATGGATATTGATGCAATTGTTGCAACAATCTCTATTGGATAAATGGACTTCATATTCTCAGTGGGAGAGCCCTTAGTCTTAGAGAATGTCTCTATGAGCTAGATATTAGAATACACTCATTGTTTGTTTCAAAATGTTGGAAATAACATGAATTCTGGAATAAACCTATCATAAAGAGTTATGATGGATATATTTTAGATAGTAATCTGGCATCTAGTGGACTCTACTAAATTAGAAATTTAATGAATGGTTCATTTAGATTTCTAACACTGAAAGTTAAACCTTATAAGATCAATAGGAGGATAAAGATCATTTGACAATGATTTGGCATCATGTTTTGGACATATACCTATTGATTTGATCAATATACAAGTAAGAGATGAAAATTTAGAATGTCTAAAATTTCAAATCTTACATACTTGTGAATATAGTATTCAAAGTAAAATGTCCAATACACCCTTCTCTGGGAAAGGTGTTAGATGTCGAGGTATTCAAGATCTCATACATATTGATGTATGTGGATCATCTATATCATAATAAACATTACGGATATGTGATATCTATTGATGAGTATGTATGATATGAGATTTCTTCTCTTCACCTAAGAAACCTTTGAAATGTTCAAAAATTTCATAATTTTGGTTTGGAACTTAAGTCTGAGGAAAAATGAAATGAATTTGATCTAACCTAGGTAGCTTGTACTTGTTAGATAAATTCAAAGAATACCTTATGAAGATATGAATATCATTTCTGTCTCAATCCTCCTAACACACCTAAACTCAATAGAGTTGTAGGGAGATACAATTGGATCATGGGTGACATGATTTGATCAATGATGAATTTTAGCATAATTTCCTCTTAGTTTCCTGGTATATATATAGTAGAGACTACATTATATATCCTTAATAAGATTGCATGCAAGTAAGCTGGAATCAAGCACTAGAGAGTGCTACTTCATTAGGAAAATAAAGGATGGTATTGGATACCTACTTTATAACCTTGAGATTCTTTAAAGATCTCATTTCTGAGAATGTGATTCATAGAGGATGACTCTCTTGAGAATCAAGATGAAAATGAAGTAAAGGGACTCATTTAATCTTGAGATGATAATGAGGCTCCAAACGGAAATTAAAAGGATAATTAAAGATGAAACACTAATACCTCTTCAAATGAGTTTGAGGATGTATTCCATGTGTCAGTTAAGTCTGACAATGATCGGATTTCATGTGATGAAACTCCTGAGGATCATGACATGGAAAGATGGATGTTAGCAATAAAGGTCTAAAGTAGACTTCATATACATGTGTTGTATATGGACCCTCGAAGATCCACCTATAAGGGTTAGACCCATGAAGGTGCAGATGGATCTTCAAGAGAAAGGAAACCTGATGAGAAGGTAGAGACCTTCAAAGCACGGTTCGTAGCCATGAGCTACACACCAGAAGAGAAGACATTGCTTGCGATGAGACTTGTCCTTCAGTAACCATGCTTAAACCCATCGGATTATTGCTAATTGTAGCTACACAACTTGGCTTTGACATCTTCGAGATGAAAGTCAAGATTGCATTCCTCTGTGAATGACTCTCTAAGGATATTTACATGAAGCAGCCCCAGAGCTTCATGGTTGAGGAAAGTAAGATGTGCAAGCTAAAGAAATCCATCTATGGACTCAAATAAGCTTCTTTTAGTTGGAACATAAAATTTGATGAAATTATAATTGTTATGATTTTAGATAGAATCTTGATGTACCATGTGAAGCTTAGTGGGAGTGCCGATGCGTTCATCGTGCTAAATGTAGATAATATCCTAATCATTTGGAATGATATAAGTATGATAATAAGTGTTTTATGATCTGGCTATTCCATACCTTGAGATATGATCTCAAAAGATATCTCTTAGATCTTAGTTCTGAAGTTGTTCAGAAGCAAAGAGAAGTGGATATTGGGACTGTCACATTTGTAGTACACCTTGAACATATTCTATTTTTGGAAATTCCAAGAAAGGCTTCCTTCCCTTAAGATTTGGTACTGACCTATCTAAAGGGATAACACCTCAAAGAGTTGAGGAAGTGAATGCTAGAACTACTTGCACTTGTGCATCAGTTACGAGAAACTAAGTGTATGCTAGATGTGTACAAAAGCCAGACATCTTCCATGCAGTGGGAGTAGTAAAGTGTTGCTAACCCTACTATGGAGAGAAAACACTTGATTGCAGCAATAACAAAATCTTCATAGATGACAAGACTTTCGAGATAGTGATCTTCAAGTCTTATCTTTAAGAAATTAAGATTTTATAAATAGTGATTTAAAAGGTCTTAACTTTGGACACCTTTGGAGATAGAGATCTCCAGGAATAAGGATATTCTGATAAGGATTATGGAAATACTGGTTATGATAATTATTAAGCTGTAGTGTCAAGGACATTATAACTACTTTATCAAGATTGAGTATTGGTTGCATAAGATGCAACATTCGCATTAGATGCGAGCACTGTTACTGGGGATATGCAAGTGACATAAAAGGACTTGGCATAGTCTCACGGGAACAAAGTGACTGATCAGCTTACCTAGCTATTTTCTAAATAGCCTATGATTATCACATGAGTGTAGGTTTAAATGATTAGCCCATTAATGGCTCTTTGGGCTAGTGGGAGATTGTTGGACATGCGAGCCCACGTCATTGCACATATCATTCCGTGATCTGAAATAAAGAATAACTAATTTGCATAATAGGTCCCTTAGTACAATTAGGGTTATGTACCATGGCCATCTTAATAATCATACAGCTGTTGATTCAACTACTGAATCATAGAGGCTGGTGCTTGGATGAATATCTAAAGAGTTAGATTGAGGACTCATCAAGCACCGTCAAATGATTGTTAAGAGATGATCTCCAGCCTGAGTAGGAGACGGCAATCCTTTCTCACATAGGTTGATATCTGACCGACCTCTGGATGCAGGTCCTCTGCATAGGAATAGATATTCGGAGGTGTCACATTAGTTAGGTCAAAGAGTTGACTTAACGAGATCGAGATATCCAAAGTCCTATATCGTATATTGTCATGATATAGGCACGCATACTCTGACCGGAGACAGATGTGTTACTATGTGTCCGAGTATGTACATTTGGCAGACCAATAGGTTGATGACCTAACTAAGGTCTATACACCGGTGTGTTAGTGTGCATATAAGGGCATATGAGTAATACGATCTCTCAAAGGGATCATACATGTTCACTACTGAACCGGAATATATAAGCTCACTCATGAGATATTGGGAAGAATTAAATTCCATTCGCACGATCGTATCACTTTGGAAGCTTGACTGAATTTGTAGGTTTGATATATACTTTTAGAAAGTATATGATCAAGACCTAGGTATGATATATGCTTTTGAAAAGTATATGATCGATACCAACTCCCAATGATCAAATGAGAAACTTACTGATAAAACCATGAAGTAGACAATATAAAGTTGATCTAATACGTCGGGTTTATTCTGGGTCTTCCAGTATGCAGGATGTACATGTATTGGGAATACATGAGGGTGATGTGATCATAAACGATTGTATAACCATGACGCTTCCATTCCTAGGGAGTGATGAAACATGTCTGGATTTTAGTGACTCCTCTCGTAGAGAAGTGATCTAATCTTAGTCTAAATATTGGACATTGATCTGAATGTGATTCAGATGCAATGAGAAGATTAGATTTGTGGTCTTGATTTAATCAAGCATCTATGGGAGGCCCGAGGTCTGGATTTGAGATGAGATCTCAACATCCAAGTCACTATACGTGGAACAATACAATCGCCCTGTCCTTATCCCCAAGTATTCGCGGAAAAAGCGCATTATCCTTGAAAGAGTTCATGGATAATTTCATTGTTGATATATGTATTCAAGCATCGAGAAAATTGATAATTAAATGTGATTTAATTATCATGGATAATATGAATTTGATTCATATTATAAGGAGAGATATCTAAGATAATTAAATGTGATATAATTATTAAAGATGTGAATAATGTGAATGTGATTCATGTTATTTGGGCACATGAAAAAAAAGGAGATCCAAGATGATTAAATGTGATTTAATTATCATGGATATAAATATGTGGATAACACTATCCATATTAATCATATATATTATAAATGTGATTTATAATATATAAGAGAGAGACATATTGTGTTTTATATTTGTTGATTAATTGTTAATGTGAATGTGATTCACATTGAATGATTAATTGAAAATATAATTACATTTAGTTTTGGGTTGTGAATGAGATTCATATTTTTTCAATTGCTTAATTGATATTTTCCAAAAGATAATTTGGAATTATTTTTTATGAAAATTATTTCGACAAGAGATCATGATATAATCATGATATAATGAGATCTCATGAGATAATGAGATCTCATGAGATATTGAGATCTCATGAGATATTGAGATCTCATGAGATTATGGTAGCCGTCCCTTTATTTTTAGGGGATTGGTTTAGTCTTCTCATTATCTCTTCTCTAGTCAAATGAGATTTAAATTGGAATTAATTATGTTGATTTATCAATATGAATTAATTCAAATTAAATCACTTGTTGTTGTGTTTTACCAACAACAATCCTAGCCGTTGAAAGAGACACAATCAATCTCATCCATTGATTGTGTGTTGTCCATGGATTGGGATCCATGGACTCCCAAAATCCTATATAAGAAGAGGCACCCCTTGCTCTTCTACACACTCAAAATCAATGAATGCTCTCACTCTCCTTTCTCTCTATACGTCTACTCTCTCTATCTCTCATGTGGTCGTCCATCATGGATGCCCTAGAGAGATCCTCCATCACCGCCGCGTCATCGTTATGCTGCCGGATAGTTTGCTCGTGGATCTCCGTCTACTTAGGCGTGCTTTGCTCGTGAAGAAGACGTCGTATCTCATTTATCGAGATCAGAAGATCCGTGGCTTGGATCATCAACATGGATTACGAGAAGCATGCGTCTCATCCACGCGCTCGCAAGCGTCTCCTCCGTCGGATCGGACTTAGGACAATAGGTCTCTTTGTTTAGAGACTCGATCGTAACCCTGGTTCAAGAGGTAATCCTATTACTTGTTTGTAGTTTAGACGAAACGATCCGAGAAGTGTTCTTGGATCATGTGGTTTCGTCACATAGAAAATTTTAACTTCTGCTGCATCGAGCAACTAGTGCGATTAGTCGCTCTCGATCACATTCGATGCGATCATCACGCTTCCGTGATGCGCTTGAGGATTTTTCCCGTATCCTTCAAAGGTAGCATCACAGAGTTCAACAATGGTGTTGACATCTATGTCCAGTATCTCGGACCAAATTACCAAGAACCTATATGCATAGTTATTTTCCAAATAACCTAAAAAGACCGCATCAACAATTTTAGGACGAATCTTCTTTCTCTTGTGCTCTGGGACTAAAACCTTAGCGAGACAGGCTCACACTTTGAGATATCTTAAGCTCGGTTTCCTATTTCTCCAATGTTCAAAAGGACACTTTTCCATATGCCTTGGAGGAATCCTATTTAGAATATGGCAGGCCGTATTCAAGGCTTCTCCCCACATATAGGTTGAAAGTCCAGAACTCTGTAGGAGAGCATTGATCATGTCAGTTAAGGTTCTATTTTCCCGTTCTGCTATCCCATTTAATTGCGGTGAATATGAGGCCGTAACTTTATGAACTATGCCAAATGATTTGCATTATTCATCAAACAAGTTAGATATATATTCACCTCCTCTATCTGACCTAAAGAGTTTAAGCACTTTTCTTGTTTGTGTCTCAGCCTCATTCTTAAATATAAGAAATTTCTCTAAGGCTTCATCCTTGGTTTTATAAGATATACCTAGCAGTATCTACTTCCATCATCTATAAAGGTGATAAGATATTTCTTATTATCTTGGATCAACACACCATTAAACTCACGAATATCCATGTGTATTATATCCAAGATCTCACTATCTCTAAAGACAGACTAAAAAGACTTCCTAGATGTCTTAGCTTGTACACAGATTTCATATTTTTGAGTTTTTATCAATAGTGTATTTAGGGATTAACTCTAAATTCATCATTCTCTTAATTAAATTTAAGTTTACATGTCCCAATCTACCGTACCACAGATCACAAGATTTTAGATTATTCACAACATGAGACACGGAATTAGAATATTCAGAACTTAAAACATTCATTGCATTAATGTTTACTGAATCACATCTAATTCTAAACAACAGATCAAAATCAAACAAATAGCATTTTCCATAAAAATGCCATGTCTCATAATGACAACTTTGTTACATTTAAAGTTCAATTCAAAATCAATTCTAACTAAGATAGAGTCAGATAAAACATTCTTCTTGATGTCAGGAACATGCAACACCCTGTGCAACGTCCAGACACGTCCAGAGTGTGGATGGAGATATCGATATCGATATCGTTTCGATATCGTGTCGATATCGTTTCAATATCGTGTCGATATCGATATATCGCCGATATATCGCTATATCTAGGAATCTTTCTGAAGAAAATGTCAAAAATCGGATATATCGATATATCGATTTTGATATCGGTCCCATGTCGATACCGATATATCAACGATATATCGTCGATATATCGGGATACAACCTTCCATGGTCCAGAGGAGAACCTCAAGTTGACTTGTCCCAACCCTAGCACCCTGGTTGCAGAATCGTTCCCCATCTTCACAGTCACACCACTGCAGGTCTGATAAGAAAAAAAACAAAGTTCTTTCATAACAAATATTTACATTAGCTCCTGTATCCACGAGTCGCTCATTTGGATCATGGATATAGTATAGTTCAGATTTTACAGAGACATACTCCTCGCTAGCCCCAAGTTCAACAGTGATCATATTCATTTGTGGACTCTAATCTGCAGCCTTAGGTTGAGCCTTTAAGGACGGACAGTTCTTCTTCCAATGACCAATCTGATTACATTGTCAGCATGGTTTATTTTTTACCTTTTTCTGGATCTTACCCTTTGATTTCATTTTATTGTTCTTCGAAACCTTTCCCTTCTTATCCTTGCTCTTCGAGGACATGAAATTGACCTTAGCCTGAATATCAACAGGAAAAACATGCTTTTATTTTCCAAGTTCCTATTCTATGGCAATTGCCATTATCAAGTCATCTATAGAAATGTTTCCCATTCCTGTGTTTAAGGGTCATACTAAAGTCTTTCCAAGACTTGAAGAATTTTTATATGATGCACATGACCTGAAACTTCTCTAGAAGTTTCATTTCGGCATCTTCTAAACCATGGAGCAGGAGTAAAAGTTCGCGTGCTTGTTCAGAAACCGACCTCCCTTCGGCTATAGAAAATTTAAAAAACTTGGCCACAGAGTATTTCTCAATACCGAGGTCTTCGGTATTATACTTCCGCTCCAAATCTTCCTATAGCACTTTCGCAGTCTGTGTGGATGAACAGTATACGCCAAACAACGTGTTGGACAGAGCCAACAAGAAGCAACCATGACATATACGATCTCGTTCCTTCCACGCGGATTGTACCTTCTAGCTATCGGGTGTGGGGTTTTTCGTTTCTACCGTAAGACAATCGGTTTCAAGCATAGAGATTAATCCTATGGTGGTTAACCAGTTCTTCATGCGTTGTTGCCAACGCTTAAAGTTCTGACCATCGAATTTTTCAGGCATACCCATCATATTCACCCTCGATTTAAACATCGTTTCTGACATGAATTTAGAAATAGTTTCGGATATCCTCTCTAAGATTGTTGAAAATAAGATCATTATCGTATATATTAAGCAATAATTATACGGATCCAAATGAATTGAAAGAAAAATATTACAGACTAACAGTTTATCGTCATGCATTTCCAATACATTATCCGATTACAAAATACAAGCAGGAACCTATTAAATAAATGGAAACATAAATTAAGGCAAGATCCAGGAAAAGTAAAGCAATAAACAAATTGCGGCAAACAAAATAAAAGAAGAATAATGTTAGAAATCACCGAAGCGTCCATGAAATGGACTGTTCTTAGAGAGGATATCGCCCCCACAATACCGGTGTGAAGAGTACTGACGATCCACTCCCAGGATACGACGATCCACGTTCTTCGTTCGCACACACCGACGATACCATATTCGAAAATACCTCCGAGAACTTGCAGCCAAGAGAAAGAGAAGGTGGTTTGTCTGTGAGAGGAAGAACGAGAACAGAGCACTGGCGATGTGAGATTTTTCTTTCGAGTGAAATAAAACGACATGGGGGGAGGGGAATATAAAGGGGAGCTCGCGTGCCCCCTTCGGATTCCAAAATCACGGCTAAAACGAGCAGTTTGCATCGAGTCAGATTCATGATGTGGTCGAATCCAAATTAATCTGTCAGATTAATTTAATCGATCAGCCAAATGGAACCCGCAACAAAAGTATCAAGATCCAAGTTGACTCTCCCGAGCCCAGGCCCGAGACAGAGCGGAGCGCGCACGCACATGTGGTTCTTCATTCCTCCTTTCTACTATTGCTATAAGAGCTTGAGGTGTGAACTCATATACAAGCCCAATAAAAGTTTAGAGATACTAGGTATGGTACTAAACTTCCACCCAAGCTTTTCCATGTTTCAAATTTGGGAATTCCCAACTTTCCCTCCAAGGTATTTGATTTCTCAATTGAAATCAAATTAATTCCAATTGTAATTACATAGACTTTCTAATTAAAAGTCTAATTATATTTCTAAATACAACTTGACATGGGTTATCAAAGACTTTCATTAGAGTTCTTGTCTTTGTACTCATATTTTCCTCGTAGTGGAATCTCTCTTCGCTTGTTGTTTTTCTCCGCTACGTCGGTGAGATTTTTTCATGTAAATTGTGAATATTCTTCGTAATTGTAACTTACGGTAGATTATGTGTTGAGATCGTCTTCCACAGTCATAACTCGTAATCACCGCTAACATAAGATTAAAATTACATTAAAGTGTACGTTTACATGATCACCTACCCTAAGTCGAGGATCCCAATCTCAGCAGCAAGGACAACCCAATGCGCGGTGCTGAGCGTTGATGTGATGAACTATGGTGCCAAATATGCGCACATCACAGGGGATGCACAGCCTGGAGTTGGGGATGAACCCATACTCCTGCTGCGCTCGATCCAGCAGCTCCTGGAACAAGGGATGCTGCAGGATGCACACCCTTATCACGAACCTCTTGCGCTCTTCTCCCACGTACACCACCAGATGCCCCCTCGGCACGTCGCCTGGGATCGATGGCTCCCCCTTACGCTGCCGCCCGAGCTGCTCGCAACGCGTCGTCGAGATCTTCGAAGGTTTCTTGAGGAAGGTTCTGGTGGATATGTACTTCATCTTTGATGCTGCTGCTCAGTTAAGATGGAAGAGGATGTGTGGTCTGTGCTTCGGTTTTATACTGTGGTGGGATTTTAATAGTTTAATCAGGAGATCTCTGCACCTGTATGTCGTTCTGTGCTGCCCATAAGATTGCATGGCAAAAATGTCTGATTTGGCACAAGGCATGTTCTCGGCATGCTGTTAACATTGGGAGCCACTAGGATTAAGAATCCTGTAGAAGGTGAATTCCTAATTTAATAAAAGTTGAGTTGTATTTTTTGCGGAGCTCTTATAACATATATAAGACTATGGGGGGTCGCTGAGAGAGACTTGAACTGTATTAGAGCAAAGGTGATACCGATTACTTCCTCACACATGCATGCTATGTAATCCGGATATATTAGCGGCCCATAGTTATTTGTTTAGAATCGATTCACATCGACAAAGAAAACCCGGACTTAATCCATCACCGGGCACGGCAAATTTATCTGGAAAAGTTCTTTCCAAGTAGGATTGGAAAAATCCAGTCTGTTGAATAGGGTCAAAGTCTATCAAGGTCAGCTAGCAACATTCTTACAGAGCTTCTCCAAATAAATGCCTTCATCAAAATTCTTCTACTTTAGTGCCTCAAACAATCTGCAGTTACACAGCCCTTTGATTTCTGGGCACTCTCAGGGCCCGTTCGGTTCGGGAATAAGCAGGAATAAAGATTGGGAATAAGGAGAATAATAGTCTATTCTTTGTTCGGCTGGAGGATAGGAATAAGGAGAATAAGGTGAAATAAAGGTAGGTAAGGTGGGATAAAGATAAGAATAAGAGTGAAATAATACGAAATAATGGGGAATAATCGTACCACGGGGAACCGTGTCGGGAGGAAAATGACCTCTTATTCTCCTCTATTCCGGCCCCCTTATCCTTGTACCGAACAGGCCCTCAAGGATTCTGCTCATTATTTTATAATATTAAAAAATGAAGCTATCTAATTACAAAGCTTAGATAAATTTTGCCATGCTTTCTCATATATTATCTGTTGTGACAAATCTATATCTTATTCATGAAGCAAATAGTAAAACTCTATAAAATCCTAACTAACCCCTCAGTAAGAAGAATGGTTTACTCGAAGCATGCATAATCGGCAGATTACATGCTAATTAAGTTCAAGTAATGTGGTTCACGGACATCATTGATTGGGCATGTCAGCCGATTAAAGATTGGGTCAGTATCTATACTCACTCCGATATAATCGAGATCAACCCATCACCCATGACTGGATCTTGTGTTCTGCGCATTCTTTTTTTGGGAATTTGTTTCCAAAATTCAATCCTATAAATTGAATCTTCAATTAATATTCTACATTATCATCAATTTTCGTTAAATCCGATGTCGTTTGTTATTGTATCTTAATGATCAAATGTCTGATTCTTTTTAAATGGGATTTATCAGACTTTTGACAACAATTAATAAAAATAGTAAATGATATCAAATTGGAGCGAAATTGGCCAGACGTGCAGAAGATTCAATCAATAAGGAGGTTGGATTTTCTGGAACCAGTTATAAAAAGTTAGCGATTACAACACCTCTGTTGTAACTCACGTTACAACTAGGCTTGAATCAAAGGTGTCGTAATCCTTTTCGTTTTTATTTTTTGCGATTTGGAATCTAAAATCCAATCTTATAAATTGAGTCTTAGATTAATGCTCCACAAATCCACCAAATTTCACTCACATCCAAACATATTTGCTATTTTATCGTAATAGTCAAAAATTCGATCATAAGCAACTTAAATCCCATTTAAAAAAGACTCGAATCTTTCACCAATAAGATAAAATATCAAATAAGATCGGATGTGAACGAATTTTGAAGAATATGTAAAGCATTAATCAAAGATTCAATCAATAAGGTTGAATTTTAGAATAAAAGTCGTAAAAATAAAAACAACGATCACAGTACCTCTCCTGTAACTCTCGTTACAGCAGAAGTTATCCGAGCCCAGGTTCCGGTCCCCTGTTCATGCCACTACGTGGAGCCACATGCGAACTCCTACCAGTTGGGTTTATCCTCTGGAATATGGGGATTGGAAACTGTGCCAGCCGAGCATTAATCCTCTGGAAAATCTTAGTTGTGGCCTCCCATGGCGATGGTCTTCCTCTTCCACGGCAGGTGGTTGTCGGGTCGGACAGAGGGAGGACAGACCAGCTGCTTGAGGTGCAGCACTGGTGCACACAATGTGCTCCTCAGCATTAATGGGGTTTCATAATATTCCGACACCTCACTTGAGATCGCATGGAGTATTTCATGTGCTCATATGCCTTAGTTGCGAGGTATCGTGCACTTACAAGGTCTTTTGCCAAGGAAATACGCAATAATAGGCACGTAGACATGAAGCCGGTTGGGAAAATACTAGGGTAAATTACATAAAGAGAACTGATTTTTTCATGGATTCTCAAATAAAAGATTGATTTTTAGATTGTAACAAATAAGAGACTCGTCTTTAGTTTAACGGTGAAGTCCCCAACGACGTTACTGGGTGACCCACTTTGTGATGCAGTTGGATGAGTATGCCCCTGCCTATCAGGAATTTTGTTTTCACATTCTCCCTTCATCTTCACATGCACAGATCAACGTTCTTGTTCCTCCCTCCATGGCGATTCCACGAGGGGCATCATAGATCACGACACACCTCCCTGCACCTCAACTGCACAACGTGGAGTTCAGTGGTCGTCCCCTTGAAGCTCCTCCTCCCCCATCGACGATTTAGGTAAAAGTCTATTTTTTGAACTTCCAATTTGGGTGTCGACCTGTATTTGGGTTCGATTTTAGGGTTTGAACTAGGGGTACTCATGCGTAGCGCGGGAAATGGGGTATGAAATGGGGGCACTCTTGCACAACACAGAAAATGGGGTATGAGATGGGGGCACTCGTATATAGCACGAGAAATGGGGGCACTCGTGCACAACCCGACTTTCATTGCAGACCTCGCAGTAGAAGCTCTCCCATATGCTACAGCAATAGCTTCCAAGAGAAGAAGCCTCCCAGAGGCTGATATTGATCCTCTACACTATGCAACTAAGATGCTCTTTGGCTCATTCTTTGCTTTCATCTTGCTGCTGGGCCCTAGATTCATATCGTCCGTCAGAACATTCTTACTCTTACAAGTTGAGAGCTATATCGAGGAATATGCAGCAGACGGGTTTATTTCGATGACGATATAAGAGAGGATTCTAACATACACATACATCAGATTCAAAAACTAAGATCTGTTTACAGGCGACTATTCATTTGATTGCAGAAAGAACAATAGGAGGCCATATCTCATTTTGTTTACTATCTGGACAAAAAGTGATTTGCTTATAGGGATATTTTTTGGTTACATAGCGTGGTGTAGATCAGACCTATTTGGTTGCATAAAGAATAATAGGAGCTATTATCATGCATTTTATTTGGGGGAAAATTAAGAAATTATGATCAAAACTGCTCATGTTATTCTCCAATTTATTTGGAAGAAAAATAGAATGCTAAGGCATACACATCATTCAGATTTGTTTTATTACATTTAGTGTGAAACAATTAAAAAGATTGTTGTGAGCATTAGATCATTTAATTTCACTCGGCATTGGTTTTTCTCGTCTTATTATTGCTAGGAGTATGTGCAATATTCATAATCCATGTCTTTTCTTTTTAATTTCAGAAAATGATGTCCTCATCATCCTCATTAGCACAAATAAGGTCGATGCTTCATCGTAATGAAAGGAAAGAGTACGAGATCCTTGAAAAGTGTAAATGTGGAGTCAAAGCTGCACTAAGAACTTCTTGGACTGACAAAAATCCAAGTCGAAGATTTTATGAATGCTATCGATATAACGATGGTGGTTGCGATCACTTTTGTTGGTTAGATCCGCCAATTTTCTATCGAGGGAAGGATGTCATATGCAAACTTTTACTGGAAAATAAAATGCTTCGCTCCAAGTTGATGAAATCGAAAAGAGATCAAGGCAGCGTTTAAAGTAATTGTTGTAACAAGGTTAAGCTAGTCCTATTACTATGTTATTTCATGGTTGTACTAATTTGGATATGTTTATAATGATTAAATGTTGTAGAACCTAATGACATGTTATGAATGAAGCTTTATGATGATCCGTGACTATAACATAGCCAGTATGCTAACACAATACTTTTTACATTTGTACGGGATAAACATATATAACTACAAATTTAGACGTCCCTCAGAACATGCCAATCACTCTTCTGAATCTCCTCAATTTTTGCATCAATCTGTTTCTGGATCCTTGAGGAGCAGAATTCTGCAGCATAACCATTCAATTTTGTCGCAAGATTTGATTTTGCTAGCTCCTCTTCGGACATGTTTCCAATCAACTGGAGGAGGAATTTGTTAATGTACCCATATCTCCAGCGATTAAAGTCTCTTCGAAAGATAAAAAAATACAAGAGACAAATAAAAGCAAGCTATAGGGATCATAAGGTGTCACGACATGCATGGCATAACGAAGCTGAGGCTAGGAGCCCCACACATTAACCAGGTTATGAGAAGCTCCTCCCTCAAGTCCCTAAGATGGAGCATGTATGTCCAGCCAACTTAGTCTCATACTTTATGTTGATGCTCAAAAATTGATATAATCTATAAGTTGAGGTTGAAGATGAATATCAATAACCATGGATATTAGGGGATCAACAATTAGGTCATAACCAAGTAGTATTGAACCTGTAAATGCTTGTTTAAAATGCAGAAGGATGTGTGGGAAGACTGAGATCTCATCAATATTTCATCAATAAAAAGAAAACACATACAACTCCCAGTGACAAAGTCACTCATGATGCATGCAACACTCATAGTTCAACACCGTCCATCTCGACATCACTGCAACTAAGATTAATTAAGTCATCAGATGGCAAGTCATATTCCGACATATCTGAATCGTCTGCAACATTCTTTCCCTTGTTACTTGGTAGTTTTGTTTGCACCAATGCGAGACATCCAACACCTCAAACATCACAATCCCATCACTTTCATTCACAGGATCATCTTAACTAAGATCCTCTATAAGAGAGAAATCACTGTCATACATATTGTCATCATCACACTCAGTTGACATTTGCAATTCAACTTCATCGGCGTCTTTCATATCATCTTCAGTGGCACATGTGACAATGCAAATTTCATCAAGTGATTCAACAAGAATAACCAAAGGCTCTAATTCTTTGTAAAGAATAAATATCTCGAATTCAACTTTACCTGAATTAACCAAAATCAAATTAGAATCTCTATTGTTGGCTTGTACCACATTCAACATTTATCCTTGTCAAGATCAAGATCACTGAGAAAACCCTGCATCTCAAATAAAGAAATCATATCTGGATCCACATTCTCCACATAATCTACTTTACCATCAACATAGTCTCGATTTCAATAATTCTGCCAGAATGTCGGATCTCTAACATGTGGAATTATGTAGCCATTTTTACAAAAGAAATTTATATCATTTAGTACAAACCATCAATATATAATTGACAAAAAAAATCATCATTTTACCCAAAATGCATTCATGTACAAACATTAACACACTCATATCATTTCATGGATTTAATAAACAAAAATTCATCATTTTACTCAAACAGGAGGTTGTACAAATTTCACTACCATCGTCTGCAGAAGAAAAATTCTATATGAAAGAAATTAAAGCATATCATTATAAAACGATTAAAGAATGATATCTCGTAAGAAAAAGAATGATATCTCGTAAGAAAAGATTTGCAGGATAACATTATCTCATACAAAAAAAATAAGAATTGCAGTAACATTATCTCATGATGATATAGATGATTAGTACAACCTTATTATGTCGCATGATAACGAAACCTTAGACAAGTTTCACTTAAAAATGTGAAAATGACAGTATCGCATCCATCTAAAAAAGAAATAAGACATTTCATTAGCCAACCTTGACTGTCTTCTTTAATTACAAAAAAAATAAAATAAAAGCATATGCTCCCTGCAAAGCAGCACTGATCTATGCCACACAATATAACCAGAAAATATCCCTATAAGCAAATCACTTTCATCCATATAATAAGCAAAATGAGATATTCCCTCTTATTGTTCTTTCTGCAACCAAATGAATAGTCACACGTAAACAGATCTTAGTTTGTGAATCCGATGCATGTATGTTAGAAGCCTCTGTTATATCGTCATCGAAATAAACCCGTCTGTCGCATATTCCTCGATATAGCTTTCAACTTGTCAGAGTAAGAATGTTCTGAGGGACGATATCAATCTAGGGCCTAGCAGCAAGATGAAAGCAAAGAAGGAGCCAAAGAGCATCTTAGTTGCATAGTGTAGAGGATCAATATCAGCCTCTGGGAGGCTTCTTCTCACGGGTGCTATTGCTATAACATATGGGAGAGATCTACTGCGAGGTCTGCAATGAAAGTAGGGTTGTACACGAGTGCCCCCATTTCCCGTGTCGTGCATGAGTACCCTCATTTCAAACCCTAAAATCGAACCCAAATAGAGGTCGACACCCAAATCGGAAGTTCAAAAAATAGGCTTTTACTTAAATCGTCGATGGGGTAGGAGGAACTTCAAGGGGGACGACCGCTGAACTCCACACTGTGTCATCAAGGTGCTGGAAGGCGTGCCGTGATCTATGCCGCCCCTCGTGAAATCACCATGGAGGGAGGAACAAGGATGTTGATCTGTGCATGTGAAGATGAAGGGAGAATGTGAAAACAAAATCCCTAATATGCAGGGACATACTCATTCAATTGCATCACAAATTGGGCCACCCATTGACATCGTTGGGGACTTCACTGTTAAACAAAAAACAGGTTCCCTATTTGTTACAATCTAAAAATCAGTCCTTTATTTGGAAATCCATGAAAGATCAGTCCCTTTTATATAATTTACCCAAAATACTAACATGGCGAGGGAGGATTCGAGAGTAACCAGCACTCACATTGAAACTCGTCACAAGTCGAAATTACGGATGCTAACAGATAGACAAGTTACATACATACATACATACATACATACATACATACATACATATATGCATGCATGCATACACACATACATACATACATATATGTTTGTTATCACATCCTTATCTTTTTTATAATATGGATATAGATGCGGAAACTGATATCTTATAGATATTGACAATCAAAAATCATATCATTAAATACAGATACTGATAAGCATAATTTAGATATGAATATTCTATAAACGGATCGATACAGATCATCCATATATATTAGTTTTTTTCCTAATACTTAAATTCAATGTAAATATTTTTTTTATAAAATCGAACTTAATTGTTAATTAAATCAAAAGTACTCGACAGACCCGGTAAACTTTACCAATTACCTCAACGACCTTTGAAACAACCTAATGCCCCCTCGACCCCGTAAACTTGCCAACTCTTACTCCATGAACCCTCCGGTTAATCTGCTTGAAGCCCATGGGGGTTCTTGGGGTAATTTACAGGGTCGACGAGGTAATTATGTTGTGCAAAAGGTCGTAGAGGTAATTTAAAAAGTTTATAGGGTCTGCTGGATAAAAATCCCTTTTTTACAAGATTACATATGTTAATTTTGAGATTTTGAAAAGATAAAAGATTAAAAGTCTTGAAAGTTGCTAAATAGTACCTAAAACAGAAAAAATGTTCATAATGCATGCTTTTTATTGCAAAACGCAAGTTCCACACTAATAAGTTAAAATGACCGGCAAGATTGAATATTACAAGAGATCATGCCCATTTTTCAAGATATTTTTTTCTTTCAATAGTAGGATTCGAATCCTAATCTTTTAAAGTGGGAACCGCTGCTCCTACCACCAGATTATAGAGGGGTTTTTTTTCGAGATACTTGAGACTTAGAGGATTGGGAGCCCACTTATCTCACATTTAACTTTGGTCAGATGGCATTGACATCTTCCCTTGGTGGGAGATACAGCCACATGAAAATATAATCTTCAACCAAAAGACTGCAGGATTTCAAGTGAGATCTCGATGACTCCTGTAGGGTAGATCTGGGCAATGGATATGCCAATATCCCTAGGTGGTTGGGCCATATCGGAAGCCAATTATGGACCCTGAACCAGTTAAGCTATGGGTCTGCACATGGCTACGTAGATATGCTTCTGCATGCACGATCCTACTCTCTGTTGCGGGCAATGGGCATGACAAGGCATCTTCTTTGCTACAGAATATAATAAATAGTAGACGGAATACGATCGTTTGGTTTGGTTTGTGTGGTGGTGCTGTTACACCAAAAGAGCAGAAAGGAATAGGAATCCGTATGCTTCCTGGGTAGTAGTCACTTGGAAGGGGCAAAGCAGTGATAGAGGCAGCAGATCGAGCAGAGGATATACATGCCATTTTCCTTCTTTGTAATCATCGTCCGAAAATGGAGAATGGAGAGGAAGTAATAGAATTCGATTCAATGATAGAGAGACATAGTTATTGCATTGCAGTTTCCCTGGAGGATGGGCTCTGTTATGGGCACAAATGGACTCACGACAAAGAGACATGTTCCCTCCTCAGGCATATGTACCCCCTCTTCTCCTTTTTTGAGTAAACTACATAAAATTCCCTGAATTAAACACCCAATTTCAATGCCAGACACGAAATTTAGAAACGTAACAATTTGGTATATCATGTCTTCACTTCGTAACAATGAGGACTCACTGTAATGTGAACAAGGCAACCGCCGTTGATTTTATTATTGGAAGGACCAAATTACCTCCAAGGTCGTAAAGCAAAGGAGGGCAAGGTGGTTGTACTGGACCGGGGTTGAGAGTGTAGGTTGGTCTCAGTGAGCTCTCCGATGCCACCTCTGAGCTGCCACCTTCTTCTTCGTTGTCAGTGGCTGATGGGTTTCCTCGACTGCCCATTTCGCTTTGTGATCTTTTTCTTTGTCTCCTCTTGTTGGATTTCGGGAACTGGTTCTGGTTGAAGGAGAAAGATCTGATCTTGACTTGGGAATTTGGAGGTAGTCTGTGTGTGTTTTTGACGTCCGGTTCAGTTTAAATCCTTTACAATGACTTTCGATGGTTGCTTCCTCTAGAATTTTCTCGTATGGGTAGAGGAATATGCGGGTTGTGGAAAAGGATCGAGGGATGGGGGTTGCAACGGAAGACTTTGTAGTTTTGCTTCTCGGTTCTGGCAAATTGGAAGGATAAAGAGAAAAGGACGATGACGAAGAAGAAGGCTTCATGGACAAGGAGGATGAGGCATCACGAACAGAGCTTGAAGGTTTGATCTTTCTCCATGGAATGGGAGAATGACGAACAAGGTTGTTCCCTTCTCGATTATGCTGTATGCGACTCCGCGGAAGTACATGGTTGTTGCGACCAAGGAAGATTGGGTGTCCGAGAGACTCCATGTTAAGGATCAATCACACTCTATCTCTTAGATCGACCTATCAAATTTTTTCTATTGTTTGCTTCTTTGTTGTGTGTTTTCCTGAGTTGGGTTTTGGATTCCGAATGATAAAGATGTTGATGTGTCGTCTTTGAAGGTTGGAAGAAAGTGCTTCGTTTTGTTGTACCTCGTGTTTTGTTTGGAATCTTACTTTTTGTACTTATATTTGACATCCTCAATCTTTGAGGGCCGGATGGCCCTCTGCTTCAACCTCATGATCAAACACAGGTAATTAACTATTGTGGATTCATGGCTATCTTTGCTACCAATGCAGCTGCATCTGATTCGGCTGCAGGTATGGGTTGTAGGCTTTAGGAAAGCCTGTAATTTTTGGACACTAGTTAGGTGGGCATGAGGCCTGCCATCTCCAAAGAGCGGTCTAGATTTCCATGAATTCCTCATCCATTAGTAATCTTGTACCGGGCATGCTGGGACTCTCATCCCTTTGGTGTTCTTGGTATCATGTGTGAGCTCGTATATTGTTTGCCTTCCTAAGGAGGGAGGTTTGGGGTTGATATCTCTGACAACAATACGGAGCACTATGATTGTAGCTTTATCATGCAAGATCCTTACAATTGATACATCTATTTGGGCTCTCTACATGCAGAAGAAATGTCTGCATTCCCTCTACTGCTAGGTGTCACCTTCTAAAATCGATTACTTTCTTCAGAAGACGGTGTTGGCCAGGCATGACATCCTATAAGGCATAGCTTCTTGCACTGGCATATGCCATCATTAGACATGTTTCCCCAAGGGAATCTCATTTCGGGAAGCCCTTGACCAGCTTCATCATCAAGCATGTGTTGTACCCCGGGCATGTGTGATATGGAACAGGCGCTCGGCCCCGAAGCATTCACGTATGCTCTTCCGCGCTACTCTCAACCATCGTCCGACCACCGATAGGCTTGAAAAGTATGGAATATGGTCTCCTAGTCTTTGCTATCTTTGTGCAGGTGCTCCAAAGTCTCTCGATTATATCTTCTTCAGGTGCACCTTCTCCTTCGATGCAAGGGATTGGCGTGCTCGAATTTGGGGCTTTCGCAAGCGGTTTGCCTCTCTCTAATCGATTGAGACTTTGGAGTGGATCATGCACATTGCTGATGATGACTTGCGCCAACTTTGTTGCATCACAATTGCTACTACTTCTTGGGTGATTTGGAGAAAAGGAAATCAAAGATGGACTTTGGGTTGCTCTGCTCTTCCATGCCACAAATTGTGGCTCGTTTGATTGTGTCCACAGTCCAATGTTTGGAAAGTTAATATAGGACTCATATTTTTGTCTCCTCCGATTCTCGATCTAATTCAGCTAATCACGGTTTATTATGTGCTAATCTCTTTAGTCAAATATGTATGTAACATCCCCCATTTTTGGTTGGTAACCCTTGAGTTGAGTTTGCCTCTTGTATACTCTTTTCTTTCACATTAATACAACGGAAAATATTACACAAAAAATCTGTGTAACGGCCATCCTAGGTGTTCATGTCCCTCCTTCACATCGTAAAACCTATCCTCATTGTTACCAAACTAAAAGACAAATATCACATTGTTGCTTTTCAAAATTTGGTTATGATAGTGAAATTCGATGTATAATTTAGGAACTTTTGTAAAATTAACCCTCTTTTTTAAAAAGGAAATCGGATGATTCCATTTATGGACAAGAAAACGAGAGAGACATCAGCTTGATGATGATGAGGATGAGGTAATGTACCACATACAAGTTATTTCATCATATGTTGAGGTCCTGAGTTACACCTCAACACCAAAGAAAGAAATCTCGATCTCAAGAAATAGGATACGCAAATAAAGATGTTAATCGAACTGAACATGTTCGTATTCGATTAGATTTCGTTCGATAATAGTTTGAAAACTGTTCGTTCGTTTCTAAACGAACTAAACATGAAGTCCAATAGCTTAACGAACCGAACATGAGCATATCATATCTTCTTTCAATAAAAGTTGGAGTTCGATCTACATAAGCATATGTGTGTGCATTTCTTGTGTAACTTGTGTATTTATACACACGATAATTTCTATGTTAAAGGAATTATGGTAATCATTGGGATTTGTACCACTTTAACTTGAATATTTTCTTATTTTTATTGTTTATCGAACCTTATTATCGAACTCCAGTTTAGAACTTGTCTATATAGATAAGTTTGAGTTAAATTAAAATGTTAACGAACTATAATCAAACTGAATTCGAACATTCGATTTTTAAACGGATTCGAATTTGAACATATCCAATCGAACATTTATCAAACCGAACTCGAACTTTCGAATCGAACCGAATTCGAATAAAGGTTCGTTCGTTACAGTTAGGTTCTAGCCCTAAAGTAAATGTGATCATTAATAGCTTCTTCTATTCTAGATTTTTGTGTTGCATCAATCTGAGTAAGGCTTCAATTTCATCCTTATTTAATATGATGGTGAGGTTTGAGATACCTACGTATCGTCAAATTAGTTATGGTCGTTTTTTGCATCAATAATGACGTCGATGAAAGCGGGTGATTTTCGTTGTTAAAAAACAATTTGTAGTGTGGGCGTTTTTTAAGGTCAACTTGCACCTAGATTTCAAGATAAACCACTATGATGGCACTCCCTTTGGACAACTTTTACCATAGAATTAGGCAAGTATTATTAACAGTATTGAGTTATAGTATGCATCAATAATATTTGATTTTGGATGATAAATTTTCTCCCATGTAAGAAAATGTTATTTAAAGGTCTTGTTTTCACTACGGGAATACACCTCATTTACGGCAATCGAAGGCCACCGCCAAAACATTATATTCGCTGCCAATGAGGCGTCACTAAGTCAAGCGTCGTAAGTATTTTTTTGTGGAGGCCGACGACTAACCGCCACACATATCGATCGTCGTATTCCACATATGCCAATTTTTCTTGTGACAGCTTGTTAGTCACATAATGAATCCACGATCCATCTCCTTTATTCTTTCATTTTGTTTAAAATCTTTGGTAAAATACATTTAGATAATAACTAATTCTCACTAGTTAATATACTAAAATCATTTGTTAGTATTGCATAATTAGCACTTAGTTCATCCAAAGTAAAAGAATAAAGAAGAAAAAGAAACAAAGATTGGTGTATATATGTAATTATGTATAGACCGATGCTAATCCTGAGATCAGGTCAATATTGGCGTGGTTAAGTATGAGAGATAGGATCTTAATTTATAAAAAAATCCAAGAAATAATAGATCACAAATAGTACATATGCACCTTATTCACTTTGTAAATAAATTGTATTATTTTATTTATCATCAAGATCACTCCAAAAAAAATCCCTTCCTGAAATATGTGTATATAAATGTATATCAAATTATTAAAAATTATAAAATTATTTAATGTATAGATTTCACTGTACATTCAAAATAAAAGGTTGTAAAATAAATATTCAATGTTGAATATCTATTCCATATGAATTCAAAATTTACCAAACTCATTTACAATATATTCAGAATTGAAATCCATTAAAATGAAAATGGTTTTATTAAAATTTGACTTAAGATGTGAAAATCAACTTTTGGGGGTACTATGTTATTTGTACAACTGTATATTGATCATATTTATTATTTTTTATAATTTGTACATGCTTATTTTTTTAATATTTTCCTTTTATAAAATTATGACATCCAAATAAAAATTGCAAGTTCTTAAAATAACCAAATTAATAACTTATTATATAGGTACAATAATATACTTACGTCATGTGTATGTATATATCTAATTATTTATCTAACTAAATATTGTTTTAAAGATAAAAGGTATATATTTATAATCCTAAAATTATATATTAATCTATAAAATATAAAATAAATAAGTTATTTGTAAATAAATAATCAATTTAAAATAATTATTCTTGTGTATATAAGTATAAAATACCTATAGAGTATCTTATTTAATTTATTAAAATCAATGATTAAATTAATTAATTATTTATTTATTATTCTTATTTATATTATTTATTTAAATTAATTTATTATTTATTACATAGTTTATAAGTTAATTTATAATCAGATCAACGTATCATAAACCAGTCAATGTCTCATCTGAAGCAAACTCCTTCAAGTATCATCCACAGAAGCATCATCGAGAATAAGCATGATCTGGGAGCACACCCTCCACATAGAATGCTTCACAATTTGAGGAAGAGGATCGATTCCAGCCAGGGAGCGGATCCTCTGCAGTAATGCAGAGGTATGCTTTAAATTCAACTGCGTCTGAGCCGCTCGATCTTGATCGAACGGTTCACATAAAATCCGAGCTTTTTTCTTGATCAAAATCGAGAAACTCCAGTGCGGTTGAGATTTACTACAGATCTATGCATTACTGCAGAGGATCCACACTCATTCCAGCCATTCGACCAAGCTCCATTGACTAATAACAACACCTCTCACACGGCCCACGTGATTTACTTGAGATATTTTGCATTTTACAAGGATACCATTTGAACTCTTTTGAATCGTGAATAGGTACAAGTTCTTCATGCATATGTGATACGCACATGCTCGGCTTGAAAATTTGCGTACTTTAACCCACATTTCTCTTATTTCGCGTACATGTATTCTCCATGCATTGCAAAATCATGTATTTTGTATTAAATTCTGGAGTATTTTTGTCATTCAAAAAATTTCAATGACCACACAATTTCATAGAGCTCGTCGAGATCTTTCCAACGAGCACAAGAATATCAAATGCCGAACGTCATATCTCAAGGTATTGATGTTTTAAGTTGAATGATCGAAACCCATATGTGGACTCGAACCAAATCCAATTTTGGATATGAATTCACCTCTTCTTCTATAAATAGGAGATGGCCCTCTCAAAAACCTAGCCACCACTATCGTTTTCTTCATTGGAGCACCACCATCTTGGTTGGATTAGTCACCGAAGGACCGTCGTCATCGTCGGAGAGAAGGTGCTCCAATCGAAGATCTGCGATCACCATCACGTAGGGGAGCTCGAGGTCACCATTGTGTGCACGTTCGCGTTGCGATTAAATAACGGAAACTTTATTTCTACCTGAGAGATCTCGAAGGAATATTTTCAAAGATAACAATGTTCCCTTCTCTCCATGTTATTGACTTCATATGATTTTAATGTATCTATCAAGTTGTCAGAGTATTAGATCCTTATTATAATGACGATGATCGATTCTTGTTATTTTCTTTCCATTCGAGATAAGTTACTGATCTATTTACATGAGAGTAGGTTGGATGGAAAAAAATCTAATAACACAATATCATTATTCACCCCTCATTGATTATTTCAGATATTGAAAAGTGGTAAAATATGTAACAATGTTCTTTGCGGTTTTATATAATTGTTTGATTTAGAGATAATCCACTAATGGTTGATGTTGAGATAATCCACAAGGTCCATTCATTTGAATAGAAGGTGATCAATCGTGGAGGCCTTTCGATAAAATCTGTATGTGTTGACTCAATAGCGATCCAAAATCTTGTGGTTGCAGACGAATTCAAAGGTGATGGTAATAATCAATATCTCTTGATCATTAACAATACTTTTTGATATTATCGATCACATCTATGTAACGCATGCACGTATTTGTACTCTGATTGATATTCTCCTTCTAACTTAGACTGTTGAATTTGTTTCCACTTCTACAACTTACAGAGTTGTAGTATTACTATAACTTACATTTATTTTGTAAAACAACTACACAAATCCAGCATTTCTTTGAGAGACAATGTATTAAGATATTGTTGATACATTTTGATATACTGGTTATAGTGGGTTGGGTATCTCAATATGTGGCATGGACTTGTTGGACCTAATTAATGAGAATGAATCGATGATGCATTTACTCTCCATTTTATATAATTCTCTTATTGTTATATGTATTTCAAATGTTAATCTAATGTGAATTAATTGGTCTGTTGAGTATTAGTGATCATTAGCATATTTGAACCTAGGTCTGACGTTCTCGTCCTGTCAATTTCAATAGCCGAAGGGGCAGGGCGTCACAAGCACCAATACATGAGCATTCACGTGCCTCACCTTGGATTTTTACGCTCTACACCTTACAATTTTGTTTATTTCACATGCACATATATAATTTATTATATTACATCTATACCCTTACAAAGTATAAAATATACTATTTATATGTACAAAACAAAATACTTCAAATAAAAATACATATAAATACTTAGTAATATACTACACATAGTATCACTTAACTTTTGAAAAATAAAAATCATTTCTTGTTTAATAAATCAAAAGCATAACATAAAAATACATTTAAACTCTAAAATTCAAATAAATATCAAATAAACTTAGAAAAAATCAAAATATATATTAAATATATATTCTTCTATACTACTTCATATAAAAAATAAATAAAAGTACAAAAGGAATCCCAAAAAATTAAAAAAATTAATATAATCTTATAAAAATTATAACTAATTCTAGAAAATATAAAAATACCTACAATAGAGAGTTTAAAGCTAATTCAATTCTCTATAGATTAAAAAAATAAATAAAAAGAGCTACTATTTAGTATTTTTATTTCAATAAAAATTGATTTGTAAATATTTAATTCATTATTTTCAACTTTAAAAACTTTTGGAAATCTATAAAACTCTAAAATCCTTTAAAAATACCAAAAATAGTAAAAAAACATTTAAAACACAAAAATATTTTTTTACCATTTTGTGTGTATCTTACCTATTTTTAAGATATAAGAAGCTTGAATTCTTCACTTGTATATACTTTCATAAATAAAAACCTTTCTTAATCATTAAAACCAATAAAAATATAAAATTAAAATTAAATAGAAATCAGAAATCAACAAATATAAAAATATAAAAAATATAAAAAATATAAAATCTACACCTATTTTGATATAATAAAATCAACATAAAAAGTATAAAACACTTAAAATCAAATAACAATTCATAAAAATCCTTAAAGTTCATAAAAAGTACTAAGACCCTGCACCCTAGCATAATCTATTATTCATCCTTACTTTTTCATAGTTTGTCTCCCTGAGTTCGACACTCTCGTTCTTAATCGCTATACACTTGAGTTTAGGAGTACATCTAATACAATCACATCTTTTGTTGGTTGAAGCGTCTCGATCACCTAAATGACACTTCTCTTCTCCTAGAGAAGAGATTGAGACATGTTCATCACCACCATATATAACCTGATTGTTTTTAATGGTAGCTACACAAACCATCATAAAATAATGTGTTTTCAGCAGCTACCACTACCATGTTTTAAAGATATACACTTGTTACGTGCAAAAGAGAGTGTTAAATGCTAATGATCACTCAAGAGCTCCATGAATCACAACCACAATAACAAACACAGATATGGTAATGAAACCATCATGTTCAGTCACAATTGCATAGATGGAAAATTAAAAAATACAAGTTACATATACCACAACATAAAAAAATATAGGAATAATCACAACAAACTCTATACTAAGACTACAACTAACACTGTAAATCATTCAACACATGTAGGGGGGGGGTCGTCGATGTGGTCTCGATGTGGAAGGGACGGAGCTGAACTACATGTGCTCCTCCTAGATAGCTCTACAATCATCCTATCCATCTCAAGCATCGTTTGTGGACTTTGTTGCATAGTCTGAGTATTCTACAACATAGTTTTCGCAATTGATCTTCTCTATCATGAGACCTATTGAGGTCTCTCCCCAACTCTAACACACCCTACTTCAGCTGGTCAAACTCTTGCTACAATGGACCGTCGCTTCGTCCATACTAGCTTGACTTGGTGGCAATTATGCCATCCAACAACACTCCTCTAGATGTTGGGAGAAATGATGGAAGACATGGCAAAATGCCTCCTCGTTAAGAGATCTGTGGTTTGAAGAGACTTGATACGAAGGCGATTGGTTGTGAATGAACTCGGCCATGCATCCCTACATACATTTGCAAGTCAAATGTTTTATATATACTTAGATTTATAAATTCAATTAAATAAATAATTGACTTACATGGGCTTCGATCGTAACTCTCATGAATAAAGAGGTTGTTCCCTTCCTTATTAATTCTCTACCAAGTCATATCAAATAGTCTAACATGGTCCAACGTGTCGCCCTTCACGGCCTAGAAATACATATATATGACAATCATATTGATATATACCATGCCATGCTTGTTTTGTAAAATGTTTGTGGATATGAAACTTAAATATTTGTGTTTCAATTTGTTCAGGATTGTCCTCCCCAAAGAGTGGGTAGGACCAAGTGTTTTCTTCATGTTGTTGTTATTCTCCTCCGAATAACTCTACAACTAGGAGAGCATACCCTTATTTAGATGACATCCAAAAATCTTTTAGAGTATAGGTCATCTTACCTTGAACTCGTTACTGTCCAAATACGAGATGTTCGCCTTTTACTTAATCGGATGCCAATCGGAGGCTGATGAATCCACATTTCATCATCTTTATTCTATCATTTTGGCCTCAAAAACCCTAGCAAATGCCTGTAAATAGCATTAATTCATGCATTTTAGCATTCATGCATATGCGTGTAAATATTGTATAAAACGTGTTTTTTAAAGCCAAAATTATAGATTAAAGAAAAGAAAAAAAATAAAATATTGTAAATATTTTATGACCCGAAACCCCGAGACCTAGGCATCTCGATGACTAGGTCGACCCGGAATAAAGTAGGGGAGATAAGGGTCTAAATACAATAAACTTTCCTTCATTCTTTATTCATTTTGGGACCTATTTTTGGTTCCACTTTTTATACTTCAAATAAAGAAACTTTGTACATGAAAGTTGTAGATAATTAAATAAAGAAAAATACAAAATTTACTTCACTAAAAAATATTGTACAGATGAAAAGTTATGGTCTGAATAAAAATCCAGAATCCCAACTTCCCAAATCCGTATCTCACAAATAAAAACTCCAAATGCATCAAACTCACCTTTAATTGTATATAGAATAAAATAAGCTATTTAATGACGGTGGTTTCACATTTGGCGGAGCTACGATTTGAAAGTTGAGTTTTGGACCCTCATTGTATAATTGTATAGATTAAAATATTCATTTTATTATTTATTCATTATTTTTGTAATTTTATATTTTTATAATTTTGTAAATATTATGTATAGTATATATGTACATTAAAATCAGAAGAAAAACCCAAAAGAAATACAAAATAAAATATATGTATATAGAATACATAGGTATCATACCTATATACATACCTATACAAGACATACTTTTATTTTATTTAATATACAAAACATTTCAGAAAAATAAAATATAAATATAATTACATATATAAAAGTATTTTATGATTTTATAAAATACTAAATAAAAATAAATAAATTAAAAACACAAAATAAAAATAAAATAATAAAATACATAGGTAGTATACATATAAAGGGTGTAAAAGTAAACTTGTAAAAATACACCTCATAAAAATAAATAAAAATCACTATAAATACTTCATAAAAAAATAAACATTTTTTATTTTAAAATTTAAAATTAATAAAATCATTAGCTATTTTAAATTGAATTTATAAGACAATTTCTAAAGGTTTTTTCTGGTCGGTCCACGTGGACCAACCAGGTGCGTCTGACAGTTGACCTTGGTCAACTGTCTGACCCTCCCAGTCCTTGTTAGAAACCTCCTTTCCTCCCCGCTTTTGCGGATTTTTCGAGGTCGAGACTTTCATCTTTAGAGCTCGATGTCTTCACGACTTTTGTAGCCCCACGTTCAGGCTTACACGCCCAAGGCTCATATTTGACTTTGGACCCAAGCTCCGTCCGATAATCTTCGATTTGCGAGACCACTCGACCATTGTTTAAAAAGGACCCCTTGACTTCCCCTCGAGTTTTGATCCCTCTTCCTCCATTGTTGAGCCTAAAACCCTAGCCCGTTGGACTCCTGGTGACATCAGGAGAAGATTGATCCCGAGGTTTAGCCTCGAGGAGTCGAATCGAGGTGGTCCAAGCCCCTTGCCGGAGCGCCGCCTGCAGCTTGCTGCAGCCCACGCCGGTGTGCCTCTCCTCCTTCTTTTTGTTTCATTTGATAGCTTAAGTCTAGTTTAGGTTAGGTTAGTAGCAGTTTCGTATTCGATTAGGTACATCCCCGTAAATCTTCGATCAAAGCCCACAGCAGAGCTTAGCTCCGCCTCCACTGTCAGCCTTCATCAGTCACTGAGATCCCCCGCGATCACCCTCATCTCTTTTCCCGTCACTCCGTCGCTCCGCTCCACCCCTCCATTACCCTCGATCTCGCCCAGATCGAGCAACCGAGCTCTCTTCTCCGCCGCTCGTCGGAGCTCTACGCCCGAGCCACCATTCACCCCCATTGCCTCATCTGAATATCCCCGTACCTTCGCCTGGTTTTTACGCGACTAACTTTGCAAGTCAGAGCCAAGGAGAAGGCTCTATCGAGCCTCGAAGTCCTCAGGAGTAGCCGCCCAGGTCACCTCCACCGTCCGACCATTTCAAGCCATCTCAGGCTCGCGTGAGACCTTCGTTCGACGCGGATCATCCCCAGGACCCTTTTGCCCTTGGTCCTAGGCCGGGAGAGGCCGTGTGTCGGCAACCATCATCGATCAAAGCAACCCCGGGCCGAGTTCTTCCTCCATCCTCGAGGGTCGTCCGATCACGAGCACACACCAGATCTGCCCTCGGCCGTTGGATGATCGTGTGCAGCAACCGTTGGATCTTCATCGACGATCTAATCTCGGCCGTCGAAGGCGAACAGTCATCACGCCACCTGGGAGCGCCACGCGTCAAGTGAAGTCATCTCAGCCGTCCGCTCCCGCGCAAGGCCTGGGTATTTTGCACTATTAACCCTGACCCTTTGTGTATTTAGTTTATAATCCTAAAACTTTAATTTCCCGTTCAAAAAGTTTTGTAATAATTGCAAGTAGACCCAGTAACTTCCCATATTTGCATTTCAGTCCTCGGCCACGTCACCTCACGTGACTGGACCACAAGTTTTTGGGTATTTTTTGCAGCTTTAATCCTGAACTTTCGTGTATTTGCAATTAAACCCCTATGCGTAATGATTTAAATATGTTTCTGGTGTAATTGCACTCTTGTCCTGCCGGTTTTTGCTAATTGCATATATACCCCAGTGAACAACATATCACGTGCGTCGTGCGTGGTTTTTTGTGAAAATTGCTACTGTGTCCCTGGATATTTTTATAATTGCATGTATACCCCTGCCAGGCTTTGTATTTTTGTGTGTTTGTCTCATTTATTTCCCGCATCATATTAACTCCAAAAATCACCAAAAAAATTAGTATAAGCTCCTGTTAAACTGCACTTTCACGTCATCATTTTTATTTTGCATTTCATTGTGTTTTTATATTTATTAAAAATCAAAAACATGCCATTTCAGCACTGTCTAGCTTAGAAAATACCAAAAAAATATTAAAACACCTAGAAAATTCCAAAAAAATCATCTATTGTGTATTTTATACTATTTTAGTGTGAGTTCAAAAATCACTAAAAATTGCAAAACCAAAACCTTAAAAATTAGAAAATACCTTAAAATTTCAAAAAAATCTAAAAAATTATAGAAAACTTCAAAAAAGGCAAACTCAGTTCTTGTAAGTTCTCTATTTTATTGTCTTTATTTTAAAATTAGTTTGGACAATTTTTATGGCTGATTGATATTTTTCATTCCTGTTTTACTCACAGCCAGTAGCTAATTCACTGTTTTGCTTTATTTCAGCTTTTAAAAATATCAAAAACATTCTGAAAAATATCCAAAAATAAAAAAAACAGTAAAAAATCATAAAAAGTCCAAAAATATTTTATTTCTGAATTTTAGAGTATTTTTACATATTTCTATAAATACCTTAGTACCTCATCTCTTATATTATATATCTATTCCTATATTGAAAAAGAAAATTATAAAAAAAATATAAAATATAAAAAGAAAATATAAAATCAGAAAATTAAAAATCAAAATACAAAAATATAAAATTAAAAGTTAAATAAAAATTAAAAAAAATTAAAAACCCACAAAAAATCCAGATTGGCTAAGTAGTCCATTAGACCTAGGAGTTGACTTTTTGTCTATACTCTACACCTTTGTTTCCTGTGTTCGACCCCTACTTGCTTGCCATTATACATTTTTAGTAGGGAATAATAAATTTTAATCCTTGCTCTTGATTGATTGATTGATTGTGTGGGTTAATTGTTGACAAACGGGAAGGCTTGAGTAGTCGCATCAGCGACAGTGTGTCTGATTTGTCAGACCACTATTTAGCGGCTCTCGCATTTTCGTTTTTCAAATGGCGCCGTTGCCGGGGAGCATCGGCTTGTAGAGTACATTTGTGTCTTTTATCTGCTTAGCCATTTTTTATTATTTATTTTTCGTGCATAATTTGTTTTGAACTGTCTGACACCTCTCTTGTTTTCTTGCGAGGGACCGCTGACCGAGGAGGATCGCTTAGGGGATCCTACGCATCCTTGGGAGGAGGAGCCGGCTATTCTACCCTAGCCGGTAGGAGAGAGCAGGAGAGCTTGAGAGAGAGAGATAGTTAGATTTTTCATTTATTTTTGTGAGAGAGAGTAATTTGAATTGTAATAATACAGGTACCCTCGGACACTCAGGACTTTCGGGCCTAACTTCCAGGTGTTTGTTCACCTGGGGGCCCACCGCGATTTTCTTCGCGTTTCTCGACTATCATTTTCCGGTTTTGATTTCTTTTTCATTTCTTTTGTGGATTGAGCCCTTAGATTTTAGGCTTTTGCTTGATCGATTAGATTAGGCCAAACACCCTAATAATCATTGCATGTACCTATAGATCGTATTTGGACTTAGTCTAATTAAACAGTTAATCATTATTCTTTGATCTGTCGCGCCGTGAGCTCATCCCGCCAAGTGCTTCTCCTGAACTCGATGTGTCGAGAGGAGGAGGGGTGAGATTAGACCGGACTCTAGGGTTGAGGATTGGTGATTGACTTGTGGTTCTTCACATAGCAATTGCCTGCTTAGGACGCTTTCCGCTTGCATACCGGCATTTAGATTAGGTTTAAAAATTTCTGCTTTGTATCCCGCATGGAGAGAGCTGGAGGCACTGTAAGTCATTCTATCTTTGCATTCATCATTTAGACACAAAGGTGAGATTTCAATCTTGGTGCCGACTTGCACGGCTTTTCCAACTCTATTCTCCCTCTATTTTTGGACCAAGTATGAATCAAAGAAAACACAAAATCGTTAAGCGCTTGTTTGAATCTACTCAAAAGAAGCGATAACATCAAAAAAATTAAAAAAGGGACTGCTAAGAAAACTTTGACCTAAATAAAATTGGTAATTGGATTCGTTGATCGGGGATAGCAACACCCTCACTTGTTCTCAGGTTGCATGGGAAGGTCTCCTTCCAAGTGAGCTGAGTGCTTCGTAAGGATTAGAGCCAAAAACCCATCTTGTGGCTGCCTTGTGTATCGCATGGATTTCTGAAGTATTGGCGCTACTATCATACGTAGGCGAGTAGGGCTAGGTCGCCATTGGTGACTCACTATGTGTGAGCACCGACCTTGTCCGAAGTACCGAGGATAGGCCACACCTTCACGGGTGTGTCTGTCTCACCGTCTACGTCCGAGTAGGATCTTGCACGCTCACGGGTGATTCCGTTGCGAGCGAGATCCGAAGTACCGGTTTCGCCTATCGGCTTCCTCCCTCTTCTTGTTTGGCTGAGTAGGGATCCATGAATGGTTACAAGGACCTCAAAAAGCACAAGCTATAGGTTACATAGGAGGAGGACAAGTACGGGAATACTTTTCCGGCAGTACTCTCGCTCCTATAGGCGTAGCGCTCTAAGGACTCGTTAAAAGATAACTTCCTAAATTCAAGCTAAAAATTACAAAGATAAAAGCCGAACCTTCACGGATTCACGTATTGAGTTGGTGAATCCCCTTGTTTTGTGTTTGATTGCTAGTAGAATTTAGGTCAAGATCAAAAACATCGTGCCTTTGCGCAAATTTTGTTCTCCCTCCAAGTTGACCCTTGCTCATTTTGAGCCTTCTACTGTTTTACAATCCTTTTATTTCTTGTTTACCACCGTGCTCTTCATCCATCATCTTTTCCTCTTGACCTTCTCAAGATGTCGTCACACGGATGGTTTAGTCGGGACCTCGCCGACGCCCACATCGATTCCGTGTCGGCAACGTCTTCAATAAAGAGGGGTGATCTCCAAGAAGTCAGTTCGGATCTTGCGAACGTCTCCTTGGACTCCCCTATTCTCGCTTCTTTCAACACTTGCCTTTCCCCAATAAATCCGTTGTTCGGGATGGACTCGCAACCCGAATTAGCTCTTCCCCTTCAACTAAATCGAGATTACTCTTGTCGCCGAAATAACCCCTTGTGGATGGGATCGATTTCAGTCAATATCCTATGCTCCGTTCACAACATTCTGGGATTGACCTTAATCCTAGATTCATCTCAGCAGCGGGTGCTCAAGAAGATACTGATAAGGGTTTACTCCGTCATGCAGATTCTCCACCCGATCACGAGCCAGAAATTCAAGCTCAGTCTGAGATGACAGGAGGAAGAGGAAAGGGACCACAGCCCCCACCTGAACCTGAAGTCAATCTGGGGGAAGGGCAGTACACCACGCAGAACGAAGTTAACAGTAAACTGTTGGCTTCCATTCAAGCCATCCAACAGCAGTTGACTAATCAATCCCTGGCCCAGACCGCCTTCCAAGATATCCTGAATGACCTAAGGAGGAGGGCCGATGCAACAGATGGCCGACAAGAGGATGATCTGAACCACGAGCCAAATTTTGAAGAAGTCAGAGATGAGTTCTCAGTGGGAGGACCAGAATTTGATGCAGCGGAAGTAGATCCACCGCAGCCAAAGCCTACACTCAAGGAAACATACAACCCAGGAGCGGGACGCATTACTGAATGGATTCAGGTTCCACGTATGCATGCCCACTTCGAGCTGAAGCCGCAATTTCCGTCGCTACTTCCCACATTCCACGGGAACACCACTGAGGAACCATATATATTTCTCAAGAAGTTTGGCCTCATCTGTGCTACTGCTCACTACCATGGTATTCCTCTGGGGGTAGTCAAGATGTCCGCTTTTCCCTTCAGCCTGCAAGACAAGGCCCTATATTGGGTCGACCATCTTGGGAAGGTCGTCACGACCTGGGAGGAGCTGAAGTCTGCATTTCTCCATAAATTTTATCCTCTCGGGCGATTGAACCAGATGCATGCACGTATCTCCAGTTTCTGCCAGCAGCCCCACGAGACTGTTCATGAAGCGTGGGAAAGATTAAAGGATTTGCAGGAGAAGTGCCTCCACCATGAAATTCCAAAGACTAGTCTCGTACAGCATTTCTTTGGGGGTCTATCACTGGAGAGCCAAAAGCTAGTAGACGCCGCTTGTAGTGGTTCGCATTTCAATAAGGACGAGGACGTGGTATGGAACATCTTCGAGGAAATGGCTGAAGGAGAAGCCGTGCAATCCTCGTCTAGAGCATACATGAAGACACCAACCACCATTAGCAAGCCAGTGAACATGGCTTCTCACACCGAGGACAAGGATGAAAGCTCCAACCTGAGCATCATTGGGAGCCACTTGTCCAAGGTGGATATCATTGAGAAGGGGTCACATGACCTCGAAAAATTGGCAGTCATTGAAAAGAGGACCCAGGGTATGGAAAAGCTCGACCAGATCTCCCAACAGCTGGAGCAGCTCGTTCGTGCATTGAATGCAAACATGTGCAATGCTGTGTCTACTTCTGTCGAGTCGAATACTGAGAAGAAGGAGCCTACAATGCAGCAGAACCCTCAGCCGACTCCACCGCAGCCCCAGCCTATTCAGCACGTGTATTACGTGCAGGTTCCGAAGCAGCCCCAGACATAGATGGTTGTATATCAACCTGAGTCCCAGCCAGTCTACTCTGAGAAGTTCTCTCCACCTCCGCCACTGATTCAGGAGATCAATGGCGTATGGAACAATGAAGCGCAGCTGACCCATCCTCAGGGACATTCTCAGGGTGAGAACATGGGCAACATGCCCTATCACCAGCAGCAGCAGGGTGGGAGACCCTTCCAGCCCTCCTACCAATACCAGCCTCCATCCCATGGTAACACCTGGAGGCAGAATTACCAGCACGGTCCTCAATAGTCCGGATATCGCGGACAGGGATATCATCAGCAACCGGCTGCTCAATACAACCAACAGAATTCACAGTATTCCTCTAACCCTCCTCCTCACCAATTTTCTCAGGGTTACCCATCGCAATCTCAGCCGCCATACCAGCATTCTAGACCCCAGCAGGGGGATTCTTATGAGATTGTGCCGGTTAATCCGGCCCTGGCCTGTTCAGAACAATTAATGAAGAACATGGCTGAGATGACCCAGAAGATCGACGACCTGACGGCAGCCAAGACCGTCATACCAGCCCAGGTCGAAGCCAATCCGAACAACTTCCGACGCAAGGAGCAGGTAGCTGATGACCGCCCGAATGACTAAGGTAAAGGTGTAGAAAAATAGGTCGTTGCGACCTCAATCACTCGGACTAAGTCAATCAAGAAAAAGATCGAACCGCGAAATAAAATCAATCAATCAAGGCAAGCGGTCCTAGCTATGGGATTAACCTGGTATAGCTCCCAGGGTCGAACACAAGGAGCACGGGTTGGCCAAAGGCCTACGAAGTAGTCGAAATGAAATAAAATACAGAGAAAATATTTTTAGTGGTTTTTAATAATTTTTATATATTTTTTTAGGATTTTAGAATATGAATAAAATAAAAGAAGGCAAATATAAACACACTTTGGCAATTTATTTAACACACCAAAAATCAAACGAAAATTCAAGAAAAATGGTTTTTATGTTTTTTAAGTTTTTAAGTGTTTTTGGTGAATTTTTGATAATTTTCTAAGGTATATTTTATTTTCTAAAAATCAAACAGTGCTCAAAAGAAAGGGTACTGTCCAGCAAGGCCCAAAACCCAAAGATAAAATATCTAAGGATCTCAGAGGGCCCTGGAGGTAATTTTCCTGTATTCTAGAGAAAATAAGGAAAATTTGGGCACCAAAATTATTGTTTTTGGATTTTTAGATTATTTATTATAATTTTTAGGAGTTTTTAAGGGTTTTTAGATTTTTAGGGTTTTTAAGTGATGAAAAATAGCCAAAATTGGCTAGAAAATCAAACAACAAACAAAGAACAGTAGCTAATTTTTTTAGAATTTTTGGGGGTGATTTTATATTTTTTTGGTATTTTTAAACCTAGACAGTAGTTAAAAAGAAGGTTTTTGAATTTTTAAAAATAGCAAATGAAATCAAAAATGTCCTCAAAAATTCTACACTATGGCAGGAGCCATGTGTCAAATTTTCATCGAATTTGGAGGTGATTTGATATTTTATTCAAAAATAAAGGAGGGGCACTGTGCACAGGGACCAAAGTGCAAATACCCAAAGTTCTGGGGGGTCTGGTGCAAAATACCCAGCAAAACACGTGCCAAGCACGTGCCTGGGGCACTCAGGGACCCAAATGTAAGAAAAATAAGTTCCGAGGGCTTATTGGTAACAAGTACCAAAAGTCCAGGGGCTTATCTGCAAATATCCCAAAAAATATCGCACATGGGGAATTAAATCACGCACAGGGGCATAAATGCAAATAAAGAAAACTTTTCATTCAATCCAAAGTAACCAGAACTACAGGAATAATGTTGCAAATACACCAAATATACACGTGACAAAGCACGTGTCCACACAAACAGGGGCATAAATGCAAATATAAACAAGCGCGAGGTCCCAAGTGCAATTTACCCTACGTAAATAAAATGCATAAAATATTTACAGGACTGAAATTAAAAACACAAACTACGAGGGGGCCTAAGATAATTTACCCCTTTATTAAGTCGAGCCGATGGATGGACACCACGTGGATAGATGGACGGCTGAAAAGGGGTGGCGCCCAGGGCTGGGTCCTCGACTGTGATCCGACGGTCCAGGTGCTGCCACGTTGCAGATCGAACGGTGGAGGGAAGACGAGGCTGAGCTGCGCTAGATCGACGGTGGAGATTGACCCTCGAATGGATCTGACGGTTGAAGCTGCTCCTCGAATGGACGATCGTGATTGAATCTGGAGCTCGGGGGTCAATCGGACGGCGGAGAAGGATGGTGGACGAACAGGGCTCCGGCGAACTTCGCCGGGCTCGTGAGTGCGCGATGGTCCTCCGGGGAGCCTTCTGAAGGTCAGGGAAGAATCGTGGACGGCTCCCGCGTCTATCGGTGGGCTCCGATGGTCAAGGCAAGCTCCAGGGAACTCGGACGGCGTCGGCGGAGCTGGGGCTCCTGGCTGAATAGTGAAGGGCCTCAGACAGCCCTCGTTTCGACCTGAAAAGAACACCAGAAGACTCACGGGTCGAGGGCAAATTGCCTCGACCCAGTTAGGCGAAGTGGGGGTGGCTGGTGCGTCGGCACGGCGAGCTCCGGCGAAGGTGGTCGGCGGAGGGGCTCGATTCCCAGATCCTGTGCGATCTGGGTTGGGCGAAGGGGTGAAGAAGATGCGGAGAGGTCTGGCGAAGATGATGGTCGGGTCGGAATGACAGATGGGATATCGGAGGTGGCTGGCGACGGCGGCGAAGCTACGCTACCAGTAAGCTAAGAATCGAAATCTATGCTAATCTACGGCCTAAGGGATCTACCTGGTTGGTCGGAGAGACTGGGGAAGAGCAGGGGGTGCTCCTGGTCGTAGCCTCAAGGGTCGTCTCGGCCCGAGGCTCGGTGCTCACGCTGGTGGCGGAGCAACGGCGGCGAAGAACGCCGGATCAGTGGTTTCGCCTCCTCGCCTCGCTGCAACAGGGGCGATCGCTTGCTGTCACTCTCGCGGTGCCTCTGGAGTTCACTGGGAAGAAGGGGAAGAGCCAAAGATAAGGCGCGGAGGCGGCGGAGGTGGTTCTATATATAGCTGCAGGCCCAATTAGGGTTGGGAGGTGACGGCTATGGAATGTGTGGATCTCACGGCGAAGGATCTGGCGAGGATGTCGGATGATCGGCGAAGGATCCGGGCGCGGGGTTTGCGTGGGCGACAGGCTGGAGGCGCGTGGAGAAAATGGCGAAGGCGAGGCAGCGCGCATCTTCTCAAAAAGGAAAGAGTCCGCGGGGGAGTTGACCGGGGTCAACATTCCCCGTGGACCAGTGGAATGCTGCCACGTGGACAAGATTTGACACTTAAAAATGAGGCAGCAAATGGCCGATTTTGCAAAAACTTTCAACATGAAATATTTTTCTTTTATTTTTTTCTATTTTTTGGTGATTTTTAATTAATTTTTGGAAATAAGGATAAGGTATGTACATTATATAGCTATACATAGGTATACAATATATTTTTGTATTTTAATTTTGTAATTTTTATTTGATTTTTGTTTTGTTTTTATTTATTTTATTTACAATATATACAAGAGAATATTTACAAAAAGTTTTGAAAATAAATGACTTTATCTACAAGGTGAAATAAGTAAAGGGTAATGATCTATGTACATGGTGAAAGGTTCTTTTTGGATTTTTGATTTTTAAGTTTTTATTTTGTTCTTAATAGCTTCTAAATATATACAAAATATATACAAATATTTACAACAAATTTTTGGGTGAGGAAAATATATAACTTTATTTATTTACAAATATATACATGTGTGAGCCCCTATCTCCCTCTACTTGGCTTTTATGCGGTCAGGCCCATGCTGAGCCCTCCCTTGGGTTAGGTTGCTCAATATTTATTCTAAATATTTCCCTCTTTTTCTTTTTCATCTTTATTCTTTTATTTTTGCACAAAAACATGCTAATTATAAGTATTTACAAACATGCATGCTTTTGCTAATTGACCCTATTTACACATATCTACATGCATTTGCATAGGTTTTTGTAGCTAAAATATAAGAATAAAGAGTGATGAATGGGTAGTCATCACCCCCCTATACTATACTTTGCTAGTCCCTTAGCAAACACTTATTTGAAAAAGAAGTGAAAAAGAAAGAAAGAAAAAGAAAAAGAGAATGTGCATGGATCAAGGTTGATTATTAAACTTGCCTTCATTAAATTGAGGTATGGAGCTTAATCAGATCTTGGGATTATTAATGTGTCGGAACCTTATTTAGACTTAAGCTTAAAACCTAACAGCCTCTAAGTTCCACCAATCTATAACCAAGACTCCTCAATGCTCCAGATCAGAACAAGTCATCAATCACAAACCCTGAAGACCATGAATATTTTCTTGTCCTGTGAAAGTGAGGTCTAAGCTCTCCACCTCAGAAATGGCAACTTGACAACCCTCCCCAACAAGGTAACTCTATGACCTCAATCTGGCCACTCTTTCCTCGAGGAGCGGGGTATTCCCTTCTAAGTTCAAGTACAACCGGCTCAAGAAGAGGGGGAAGAAGAGAATGGGTCAAGGCCAGTGTAGCCAAGTACCCTTGGGAGCTTGACCAGTGTAGCCAAGTCTCCCTGCTGCAAGCTACAACAGATGGATCATGAAACCAAGCTTTGCTTATTGCACTTATATACATACTCCGGTGGGATTATCATTTTCTCTCAGACCCACCACTTTTTTGGAGTTCTTTTCTTTTTGCACATTTTTTTTTCGAGTGCATCTATACAACATGTACATGTGCAGCATATATACCAGGAGTTTTTCCTCTTGAGCCGGTAGACTATTCCTCTTTTGAAGCTTTATTGCAACCCACAACTCCCGTCGTTAGACCTCATGGCAACCAGACCAAGTTGAGACGCACTTCCTTCACTAAATGAAGAAGAGAGGTTCCGCCTAGAAGTACTACCCTCATATGCTACCCCAAGCCAAGGAAGACTGCCTCCTCACCACCTCATCCGTAGAGAGCTCGGTGCATAGTGCGGTTGTCCAAGTAAAGCCATAATCTATATGAGTCATGTGTTGTTGTTAAGTGCTCTACTTAGGCTCATTGAGATGACATGTGATCATAGCCTAGTGGACTCAAAGAATTAAGTCACCATGGACCTGAAAAGCCTTAAACCTAAGCCCTATAAGGTTCCTCTTAGAAATTAGGTGGCTTAAGATCTTAATCAAGCTCCATTCTCAATTTGATTCCAGGCTAGTTTAAATGTCAACTATCATCCAGAAAACTATATACATATGTACAAAAAGATGCATATTTACACAAATTTTACAATCATGCAAAATTTTTGAAAAATGTTTTGAAATCATGAATGATGATGCATGAAGTGCAAGTTTTGCAAAAAGATATTTACACACATTTACACAAGATTTTTGCAAACTTTTTGATTTTCAAAACATTTTGGAAAAATTTTATACTATATACATAATTTTGATACCAAAATATTTACACAAGCTTTACACACAAAAGATTTTTGAAATCATTTTTACAAAAATAATTTGTACACTAGCTATGTATGTGCAAATAAAAGAAGATTATGTACATGAAAATTTTTAAATTTTTGTGATTTTTAGCCATTTTATTTATTAACACACACTCACACAAAGTACGAGTTATGGCTAAAGTATATATGAAATATATACACACCCCCCTATACTTAGCTCGAACGATGTCCTCAGAGTCAAGAGCGATGAAGAAGACATAACTCGTGCTTGGTATAGGGAAGTTAAAAGGAATGGATAAGTACAGAAATGAATAAATGAATAGAATAAGAGAGACTCGGTGGTTTCCCCCTATACTTAGGATTAACTAATCCTAAGTATAGCAAGCTGTACATGAAGGGAAATCCGAGTGAAGAATATACAGATTCGGCCCCCCCTATACTTAGGGTAAAATATCCCTAAGTATAGGCAGCAAAACAGGAGCAGAAAGAATGAAAAGAATACTCGCCGGTCCGACATTCCCCCCTATACTTAGGGTAAAGTACACCCTAAGTATAGCATAATCACAGGATGAGAAAAGGGATGTGGGACTAAAGAATAGAATGATATGGATGACTGGATCTATACAGGCGGAGGAACAGTGAAAATCAGGCGTGAGATGCAAAAGATGTGAGTCAAGAGACCACATCTCACGCAAAATGAATCGGGGCAACAATAACGTCCCGCGGCTCATGATCTAGAAATGGCTTGAGCCGCTGGCCGTTCACTCGAAAGGTACTCTCAGAAGATAACTCAGATATATCAATGCTACCGTTATCGTGTACCTTTCTGACCAAGTAAGGTCCCTTCCATTTGCTCTGTAGCTTCCCTGGAAATAAACGTAGCCTTGTATCAAACAACCATACTCTCTGTCCAATCTCAAAATGCTTGTGGCTGATATGAGAATCATGCCACTCCTTCACTTTCTCCTTATAATGTAGGCTGTTTGAGAAAGCTGTATCTCTAAGCTCTTCCAAGGCGGCTAACTCTGCCCTCCTCTGGTCTCCTATACCATTTGGATCCATAAGAATATCTGTAACTGCCCAAAGTGACTTGTGCCTCAGCTCAACAGGTAGATGGCATGGCTTGCCATAAACGAGACGAAAGGGAGATGTGCCCAATGGAGTCTTGAAAGATGTCCGATATGCCCACAAGACCGAGTCCAAAAGCTGTGACCAATTCTTTCGGTCAGGGCGGACGACTTTCTGCAAAATATTCTTGATCTCCCTATTCGACACCTCAGCTAGACCATTCGTCTGTGGATGGTAAGGTGTGGCAACACGATGGTCTATACTGAACTCGCTAGCAAGGGCCTTCACCTGGTCGTTGATGAAATGAGACCCCCCATCAGAAATAAGAACTCGTGGAACCCCAAACCGCATGATGATGTGCTTCCTCAAAAATCTGCAAACTGTCCTCGCATCAGCGGCTCGGGCAGGAATAGCCTCAACCCAACGACTAACATAATCTACGGCCAACAGAATGTACTCAAATCCCTGACTCTTAGGGAATGGACCCATGAAATCGATGCCCCATGCGTCAAAAACCTCACAGAAGTGAATGGGCTGCATCGGCATCATGTCACGCTGTCCACAAGTGCCCATCCTCTGACAGTCAGTACATCTTTTCACGAACTCATCAGAGTCCTTGAAGAGTGTAGGCCACCACAAGCCGGATTGGAGCACTTTCTGTGCCGTTCTCCTCCCAGAATGATGTCCTCCTACCTCAAGCTTGTGGCAGTAAGTGAGGACACTATGATGCTCCTCCTGAGGAATACACCAACGCCAGACGCTATCCCCTCCTTCGTGGTAAAGGATGGGATCCTCCCAGTGGTAGGACTTGGCCTTCGCAAGGAAGGTCTCACGCCTCTGCCTGGGCCAATCTTGTGGGACTTTCCCAGCAACGAGAAAGTTCACAATATCGGCATACCACAGGAGTGAGGCGATAGCAAGGATCGCCTCATCTGGAAAGGTATCTCAAATAGGATCAATCTGCTCAGAATCCTCAGGCTGCTCTAGTCGGGAAAGATGATCCGCCACCACATTCTTGATTCCAGGCTTATCCTTGATCTCAATATCGAACTCCTGGAGTAGAAGGATCCATCTAGTCAATCTGGCTTTGGCATCCTTCTTTGCCATGAGGTATCTGATGGCGGTATGATCTGTAAACAAAGTCACTCTAGATCCAATGATATATGATCTGAACTTGTCTAGGGCAAACACTACAGCTAGCATCTCCTTCTCTGTGACCGTATAATTCCGCTGGGCGGAATCCAATGTGCGGCTAGCGTAGTGTATGGCAAATGGTACTCCATCCCTCCTCTGTCCTAGCACGGCCCCTACAGCAAAATCAGAGGTGTCCGTCATGATCTCGAATGGGAGAGACCAATCGGGTGGCTGAAGGACAGGAGCCTCAATAACACACTGCTGGAGAGTCTCAAAGGACGAAAGACACTTGTCATCGACAAGGAACTCGGTGTCTTTCGTCAAGAGGTCAGTCAACGGTCGGGCAATCTTGCTGAAATCATGAATGAATCTCCTATAAAAACCAACGTGCCCCAGAAATGACCGTAGCTGCTTCAAATTGGACGGCGGTGCGAGTTTTCTAATGACGTCAACCTTGGCCGGATCAACCTCCATGCCCCTGTTGGAGATGATGTGGCCAAGCACCGTCCCTTGAGTCACCATGAAGTGACTCTTCTCCCAAGACAGAACCAAGCGGGTAGCAATACATCGCTGGAGCACTCGGTCTAGGCAGTCAAGACAGGAATCGAATCCGTCGCCGTAAACCGAGAAGTCGTCCATGAAGACCTCCAAACACTCCCCTACCATGTCCGAAAAGATTGACAGCATGCATCTCTGAAAAGTCGCAGGGGCGTTGCATAGCCCAAATGGCATGCGTCGAAAGGCGTATGTACCGAAGGGACAGGTAAAGGTGGTCTTCTCCTGATCCTCAGGAGCGATGGCCACCTGATTGTAGCCCGAGTACCCATCCAGGAAGCAATAATGGCTCTTCCCTGCCAGTCTCTCTATGATCTGATCAATAAAAGGCAGGGGGAAATGGTCCTTCTTGGTGGCCTGGTTGAGTCTCCTGTAGTCAACGCAGACCCGCCAAGAGGTGGGTACTCGTGTAGCAATCTCCTCTCCCGACTCACTGATCACAGTCGTGATGCCCGTCTTCTTGGGCACCACATGCAAGGGGCTAACCCACTTGGAGTCGGAAATGGGATAAATAAAATCTGCACTCCACCATTTTGATATTTCCTTCATGACAACCTCTCTTAGGTTGGGGTTCAGTCGCCGCTGGAACTCACACGACGGCTTTGCCCCTTCCTCGAGATAGATATGGTGGGAGCACAACGAGGGACTAATCCCATGGAGATCTGCTACGCTCCATCCAATTGCCTTGCGGTTCTTTTCAAGAACCCCCATCAGACGGGATTCTTGTTCTCCAGTCAGATCGGCGGAGATGATGACTGGGTACATCTCAGACTCTCCCGCAAGGAATCTATACTTCAGCGAAGTAGGGAGCGGCTTTAGCTCTGGACAGCTGGGTGCTGGCAAATCTGGCTTCTGAAGAAGATGTGTGTATGCTGACAATTCTGCCAAATCTGCCTAGGAAAATGATAAAGAACTCTCACAAACTGGATCTGGAGAAGGCGGGTCCTCAGCATTGTCTCTGATTTGCTCTGCCTCTTCCTCCTCCTCATTTGTAGGCTCAGGTGGATCCAGGTCTGGCATCTGATCATCACAATCTGCCCAATCAGATTCTGAATCCGAGGGATCTGTATCAGCTGCGGTGGCATCAGTACCACCGTCACTGAAAATCGTGTCGCGATCAAGGTCCGACTCTGCTGACTCAATAGTATCCTGAACCAGGGTTGTGCTCTCCAGACTATCCTCTGCTATCATCTATGCATCAGCTGTATCTGAATATGAGAGGATGGTCTGTGCTGCAGGATCTGCCCAAGCTGCCTCATCATCTGTGATCACAAAATCACAGTCCTGGTGTATGTCTGGCTCTGTATCTGTCAGCTGTTCTGAATCTGTACTGCCCTCTGAGCGGGATCTATCTCTAGCTTTGTGGTCCTTAACCGTCTCTATTTGTATACTCTCGCCCTGGACGCGAAAGAATACCTTCCCACTGTCATGGTCAGTCACCGCCTTGGCTGTGGCCAAGAACGGGCGACCGAGGATGATGGTGGAACCGGTCAACAAGTCAGGGGTCTCCATGTCCAGCACTACGAAGTCCACGGGGAATTGCAAACCCTGAATCGTGACGACAACGTCTCGCAACAACCCCTTTGGCCTCTTGACAGACCGATCAGCAAACTGAAGGTATGTCCTGCTCTGTCTAAGAGTGCCCAACTCTAAGTGGTCGAGAAGGGCTGCCGGAAGAAGGTTGATCGACGATCCGCTATCTAATAGAGTACGGTCGAACCTCTGCTCACTAATCTGACATCTGACATACGGGGCTCCTAAATCTGGCCTCTTGGTCGGCAGATGGTTCTGGATCGCGTAACACGTGGCTTTTGTCAACACATGAATCTCTGCGGTGTTGTTCCTCTTCTTCCTCCTGACTGTGGTCCTGTCTCTCAAGGATCGCTGAAGAAGAGGGATGTGCTGCAAAGCCTCATGGAGGGTCAGCTGGATGTGAAATCGGTCTATCATGCTCTGGCTGAACTCCTCCTGCTCTCTCTTTTTTGGATCTTTTTCTCTTTTCTTCCCCTTCCCCAACTCAAGAGCTCTAGGAAAGGGGATCACAGGGTCCTTCTTAGATGAAGGACTAGGAATAGGCCTAGACGGTTCGATGACCGGATCCTCACATACATCATTCACCACAGTGGGATCAGAAGAAACTAAACCTTTTCCTTTATTCAAAATAAAGTTCTGAGATACATCCATACGAGGAAAGACAACATCTCTATCAGAATGAATATTGGTGGCCTTAGTACCACCTCTAGCGGGCTCTACAACTAGATGTCTTGCGGCCTCAGTACCGCGGGTTGGCTCGGCTCTGCTGGTGGCGTCAGTACCACCTCCTCGATATGGTGAAGCGGCGGCCTCAGTACCGCCGGTGGAATCAGCATCTCGGGTGGCATCAGTACCACCGTCATCATCATGTGCGGCATCAGTACCGCTCTCCTCTTCCTCATCTGGCGCTCTAGATGGATCCTCGCGTTGTCGCTCAGATGAGGCGCCGCCTGCTGGTCTTCTACCGCTCCTAAGTGTAACAAAATCAGCATCAAATAGATCCGACGACATATCATCAAATGAGTCATTAGGAGTGGTAGGCTCAGTGTGAACTACCTGCTCAGACTTCCTCTTCAAGTTATTCGGATTAGGCTCGATCTGTGCAGGGATGGCGGCCTTCCCTCTCATCAGGTCCCGCATCTCCTGGCGGAACTCGTCCATCTCCCGTCTAAATGTAGCCTGCTGCTCTGTGAAAATGCGGGCTAGATCATCCAAGGCGGGGCTCTCATGGGAGCCCGACGGGTTGCCTCTCTGGTAATGAGGCTGCTGGACCTGGTGCTGCTGCGGCTGAGGGGTGTAAGAGGAAGGATGCTGCTGCTGGTGAGCCTGCTGCTCACGTCTCCAAGTCTGTCCCTGCTGCTGGTAGGGACGAGGTACGAAGGATGATGGCTGGTGTGGCTGGTATGCTGGGGGCTGCTGGTGATCTCTCTGCTGGGAGTACTGCCCTCCCTGACCGGCTGGCTGCTGTTGGGACTGGTTACCCCCATTCCCCCACCTGAATCCGGGATGGTCTCGTCGGATTCCAGGTTGAGGACGGTCATACCAAATCCCGTTGACATCAATCAACGGTTCCTCATCGTAAGGGGCTGGTGGGAGTACTCCCAGAGGCTGATCCGGCTGATATACCACCATCTGTAAGTCTGGAGATGGTGGTGACTGGTAAGAGGGCTGCTGCTGCTGGTACGGCTCCGCCTGTACAAGGTGAACTTGTCTAGGCTGCTGCAAGGAGCTGGAGCGCTGGGACGAGCTGCGGCTGCCGCCGGAATCGCCTCGCGACTGAAGACGGGGCTGAGAAGCCGTCTGTGCCTCCTGAAGACACAAGAGATGGGTCTTCATGTCGCTCAGAGTTTGTGCCATCTGCTCCATCTGAGTTATGCCATGGCACTGCTTCTTCTCTATTATTTCCATGCGGTCCAATTTCTCGCTGATAATCCCCATGTCCGCAGCGGCCGACTCTGCATGTGCGGCTGCAACTGTGGACGAACTGGATGGACCTGCATCAACCCGTGCTATCCGCTGGTACTGCACGGGTCCTGGCGGCTGCTGAGATCTCTGTGTGTACAACCGAGTCTGGGACATCACCATGTAATTTCCGGCCATCTCCTCGTAGATGGCCCAGACTTGGTTGTGGTCCTTGGCAAAGTAGGACCCGCCGCAAGAAGCATTCACCAGACCCTGAAGCTCTGGCGTCATCCCACTAAAGAAGCTCTGAACTAGGTTCGGCTTGGAAATGTCGTGGTGTGGGCATCTATCCAGAAGCTCTCTGAACCTCTCCCATGCCTCGTGAAACTGCTCGTTAGGGAGCATGGAGAAGTTGTTGATCAGGGCCCTCGCTGCATTCGTCCGCCCGAGTGGATAGTACTTGTTCAAGTACTCGGTGCGGAGCTGCTCCCAGGTGTAAACAAACTTCCCTAAATGTTTCAGCCAGGCGGCTGCTCTATCTGCCAGTGAAAAAGGGAAGGCCATCATCCGAATCGTATCCTGGTCCACATGACGGTCGTGGACAGTGTTGCAGATCATCAAAAGCTCCTGGAGATGGAGGTGGGGCTCCTCAGTGGCAAGTCCGTGAAAATGAGGAAGCATCTGCAGGGTGTTCGGAGGGAACTTGAAATCCCCCACGATAGCAGGTACCACCACCCAATGGTGCATCAGTGTAGACCCGGGGTTGTGTAACTCCCGCATCGGTCTCGGTGGTCCCGCCGCGGCGGCGGCTGCCGCTGCGGCAGCCGCTGCTGCGGCTGCTGCCTCTGCATCGGCATCAGGAATGTCCTCATGCTCGCTCTGATCTCTCTCTTCTCTGAGTCGCTCCAACTCCCTTCTCATCTCAATCATGAAAGCTCCCTGATCGCGTAGCTGCTTCTGTACTGTCTCTAATGATGCGATTAGGGTGGAGTTGATCGCTCCCTGGTCTAGTACAAAATGTTCGGGTTGTCGGGATTGATCATCTGAACTGCCGGCTCCGGCCATAGTGACGTCTGCAAAATCAGATAAGCCCAACTCAGGTTCTGTCAAATCAATTCGTCTTTCCTCGGGCTCATGTCTCTCAGTAGCAAAAGAAAGGGGATCGAGGGAGAACAAGGTGGAATCGTACTCGGGCCCGGAGAGCTGGTCTCGACTCTCACGGGCCAACCTAGATGGTGAAGTAGACGTGTCTGAAAGCGGTGCAGCCAGAGGCTGCCTAAGAGATCGTCTACCCATCATCTTGATTTGGCGAGTTGGGCGGATGGGATCTGGAGAAAATATGATCGCAAAGCAAACCCCCGGTTCACCAACGCAACACAATCTGAAGACCGTGAAAGCTCGGTCAATTTATCTTGTCAATTTTATTTGGTGAACACACAAAAATATCAGAGCGCTTACGTGACCTGTTAGGATACCCGATGCTACTCCAACCGACTGGCCCGCACGGAAGAGTCGGTAGTCAGCTAGAAATAGCACCGGAGGGCTCTACCTAGGGTGCGGGTCACTCTCTCGCGCATCCAAACCATACAAGGAGGGGGTTGCTCTCCCCAAGACAAATTTTTAATGTGAGTGTCTTTTAGGGTCAATAGTGTTATCCAGTCCCAATTTTTTTTTGTTTTTTCTTTTTAAATTTTTTTTTTCAAAATAAATACAAGAGGCCTAACGAATTTTCCGATTCTCCTGATGATTAAGCCAGAAACAGAGGGAGAAGGCGAAAAAGCCGATGCGCGAAGAAATCAATGATGCATGCAGAGAAAGAAATGCGTACCTTGTCTCCAGTACTCTACATGCAAGTGATCTGCGCAGAATTTAAAGACAGAATTAAACTACCTAAATGGTGCAGCGAGGAAAAACCGAGTCCTAGATGAGCAAATTTCTATCGCAAGAACCGTCTAACCGATCACGGTCTTCCAAGCCAAAGAGTCCGGTCTTGACCCGTCCCTCCTCTGCCCGCCACAACGGGGGTAGGAGAAGCGCTTTGCGGGACGAGCTACGGCACGTAGGCCACGGAAGAAAATGAATCGGCTATTTTTATTAATGATTTTACTAGGTCCAATTAACGTCCTATAGGATCAGGCAAGCAATTAAGTGTGGGGACCCTACTAATTACGGCACAAGCAAGAGAAATTCCTAAATCTAGGGGCTCGAGAAAAACCGCGTAAACACCGGAAAAGGCAGCTAGCTATCAAAACCGCAGAAAAAGCCGCGAAAATCCAAATGGGTCCCCCGAGCACACCGGTACTCGGCGAAACAGACCCGCTAAGTTACAAGTGTCCACAAATGTCCAAGTTCTAAATTATTACAAACAATATTGTTCTCTCTCAAAATAAAATTCTTCTTCTTCCTCTCCTTGCTCTTCTTCCCGTGCGGGTCCTCAAAAAAAATAAACTCCAAGTTGTCCACGCAGTACCTCGCACAAAAATCAAAGAGAGAGTGTCAGAAAACAATGATAATATAGAGAGACAATATGGAAAAATGACTACAAAGCCGTGCTCCCCAGCAACGGCGCCATTCTGATGACCGCCCGAATGACTAAGGTAAAGGTGTAGAAAAATAGGTCGTTGCGACCTCAATCACTCGGACTAAGTCAATCAAGAAAAAGATCGAACCGCGAAATAAAATCAATCAATCAAGGCAAGCGGTCCTAGCTATGGGATTAACCTGGTATAGCTCCCAGGGTCGAACACAAGGAGCACGGGTTGGCCAAAGGCCTACGAAGTAGTCGAAATGAAATAAAATACAGAGAAAATATTTTTAGTGGTTTTTAATAATTTTTATATATTTTTTTAGGATTTTAGAATATGAAGAAAATAAAAGAAGGCAAATATAAACACACTTTGGCAATTTATTTAACACACCAAAAATCAAGCGAAAATTCAAGAAAAATGGTTTTTATGTTTTTTAAGTTTATAAGTGTTTTTGATGAATTTTTGATAGTTTTCTAAGGTATATTTTATTTTCTAAAAATCAAACAGTGCTCAAAAGAAAGGGTACTGTCCAGCAAGGCCCAAAACCCAAAAATAAAATATCTAAGGATCTCAGAGGGCCCTGGAGGTAATTTTCTTGTATTCTAGAGAAAATAAGGAAAATTTGGGCACCAAAATTATTGTTTTTGGATTTTTAGATTATTTATTATAATTTTTAGGAGTTTTTAAGGGTTTTTAGATTTTTAGGGTTTTTAAGTGATGAAAAATAGCCAAAATTGGCTAGAAAATCAAACAACAAACAAAGAACAGTAGCTAATTTTTTTAGAATTTTTGGGGGTGATTTTATATTTTTTTGATATTTTTAAACCTAGACAGTAGTTAAAAAGAAGGTTTTTGAATTTTTAAAAATAGCAAATGAAATCAAAAATGTCCTCAAAAATTCATAAAAATTCTACACCATGGCAGGAGCCATGTCAAATTTTCATCGAATTTGGAGGTGATTTGATATTTTATTCAAAAATAAAGGAGGGGCACTGTGCACATGGACCAAAGTGCAAATACCCAAAGTTCTGGGGGGTCTGGTGCAAAATACCCAGCAAAACACATGCCAAGCACGTGCCTGGGGCACTCAGGGACCCAAATGTAAGAAAAATAAGTTCCGAGGGCTTATTGGTAACAAGTACCAAAAGTCCAGGGGCTTATCTGCAAATATCCCAAAAAATATCGCACATGGGGAATTAAATCACGCACAGGGGCATAAATGCAAATAAAGAAAACTTTTCATTCAATCCAAAGCAACCAGAACTACAGGAATAATGTTGCAAATACACCAAATATACACGTGACGAAGCACGTGTCCACACAAACAGGGGCATAAATGCAAATATAAACAAGCGCGAGGTCCCAAGTGCAATTTACCCTACGTAAATAAAATGCATAAAATATTTACAGGACTGAAATTAAAAACACAAACTACGAGGGGGCCTAAGATAATTTACCCCTTTATTAAGTCGAGCCGATGGAATGCTGCCACGTGGACAAGATTTGACACTTAAAAATGAGGCAGCAAATGGCTGATTTTGCAAAAACTTTCAACATGAAATATTTTTCTTTTATTTTTTTCTATTTTTTGGTGATTTTTAATTAATTTTTGGAAATAAGGATAAGGTATGTACATTATATAGCTATACATAGGTATACAATATATTTTTGTATTTTAATTTTGTAATTTTTATTTGATTTTTGTTTTGTTTTTATTTATTTTATTTACAATATATACAAGAGAATATTTACAAAAAGTTTTGAAAATAAATGACTTTATCTACAAGGTGAAATAAGTAAAGGGTAATGATCTATGTACATGGTGAAAGGTTCTTTTTGGATTTTTGATTTTTAAGTTTTTATTTTGTTCTTAATAGCTTCTAAATATATACAAAATATATACAAATATTTACAACAAATTTTTGGGTGAGGAAAATATATAACTTTATTTATTTACAAATATATACATGTGTGAGCCCCTATCTCCCTCTACTTGGCTTTTATGCGGTCAGGCCCATGCTGAGCCCTCCCTTGGGTTAGGTTGCTCAATATTTATTCTAAATATTTCCCTCTTTTTCTTTTTCATCTTTATTCTTTTATTTTTGCACAAAAACATGCTAATTATAAGTATTTACAAACATGCATGCTTTTGCTAATTGACCCTATTTACACATATCTACATGCATTTGCATAGGTTTTTGTAGCTAAAATATAAGAATAAAGAGTGATGAATGGGTATTCATCAGTAGCCGGCAGTGTCCAACCCGAATCAGGTGAATTAAATTGTTTTTTATCTAATGTTGTTACTCTCAGGAGCGGTAGGACACTCCAGCCATCAACGACGGTGAAGGGAAAGCATCTTGCAGCTGACGGGGAATCATCAGTCTAGCCAACACCGGGGCCAAGCAGCATTTTGGGAGCAGCACCATCATTCAGAAAATCACAAAAAATGAAGAAAATAGCAAAACACAAAAAATAGCAGCAACCTCGGTGGAGATCGGTCAGTATTGGAGACGTCTGCATCTGCCTCACAGCCTGTTCCTGATAGGAGGAGCATTGCACCTGCAGTGAGTCCAACGCCAGCACCAGAAGCCGAGCCTGTCATTTTTGATCCACCAATTGTAGATGAACCCATTCCTTTTTGCCATCTACCTGTATACTACAGTTTGGACACTCTTTTGAATGAAATTGATGAAGATGTTGTAAATATTCCTTTTCCTGAAGCAATGAAAAAGAACAAAAAAATGAAAAATTTGAAAAATGCTTTGTCTGATCCGGCCATTATAGAAATCATCCAGAATTTGATGCTGAATATGCCATTAATGAAAGCTCTTGAGTACATGCCAGCCGTGAAGAAAGGATTGAAAGAGGCATGTACAATCAAGCGTCGGCCTCATCCTCACAACTCCAGAAGCAAGGATGGCAAGTCCGAAAAGCATATCCTCACAATGGCCACCGTCAATGCCATCAGCAATCTTCCGGATAAAAAGCCAGATACGGGAGCACCTCTTGTGCGTTGTCAGATGTTCAATCAGGAGTTTGAATGAACACCTCTTGACAGTGGGTCTTCTGTCAACTTGATGCTAGCTTCGCTACTTACGGAGTTCAGGCTGGGACCGCTCAAGCCTACAAAGATGATTCTGCAGTTTGCAGACAAGTCCGTTAAGCGGCCTAGGGGCCTGCTGGAGGACGTGGTAGTCACGGTTCAGGGAAAGTCGTTCCCGACCGATTTTGTGGTATTAGATATAGATGTCCCCGCTGCATTGCTCCTTACCCCAATTATACTTGGAAGACCATTCCTGCGGACGTCAAACGCAGTAGTGAACTATGGGACGGGAGAAATCACTTTCGGCATTGGCAATAAAACAATCAGAGTGGAGACCCTGTCGGAGGGAACATTAGCCGAACGGACATCTGCATCATGTGCAAGGATGATTGAGTATGCTGACGACTGCAACTTTCTAGCAGAAATCGAAGACACCAACTTATTTTTGGATGACAATGAGATCTATGAACTCCTCTGCCCCGAGGAGGAAGTGGAGACCGCAGTCGAATTTCCCCTTATCGACCAGGATGAGGAACTTGCTGATGTGCTGCAAGAGACTGCCATGGGGGTGATGTGCCTTCAAAACCAAGAGCAGATGTTTGAAGAATCTTTTGATGAGGAGGAAATCATCGAGACATTTTGTCAAGATTTGAGAGAAGAAGCAGAACAGATTATGGTGGACGCAGCAGAGATGAAAGAATCACCACCTGCATTAATAGCTGAGGTCACTTCTGAAGCAGCTCAGACCCCACCAGAGCTGAAACCCTTGCCCTCCAACATGAAGTATGCCTTCCTTACGGGAGAACCGAACATGTACCCGATCATCATCAATGCACATCTGACCGAAGACCAAGAATCTCGTCTGATGGAGGTTCTTGAACGCGACCGTAAGGCGATAGGCTGGCGAACTTCAGATTTCCATGGGATCAATCCATCACTGTGCTCGCATCATATTTTTCTGGAAGAAGATTGCAGACCCTCTCGAGAACTTCAAAGAAGACTAAATCCTAACATGCGGGAGGTTGTTATGAAAGAGATTCAGAAATGGTGTGATGCGGGATTCATTTATCCCATCTCCGACAGCAAATGGGTGAGCCCTCTGCATGTTGTGCCAAAGAAATCAGGGATCACCATTGTGAAGAATGACAAGGGAGAGGAGATCGCAACCAGAGTACCCACGTCTTGGCGAGTGTGTGTGGACTACAGAAGACTTAACCTCGCTACCAAGAAGGACCATTTTCCTTTACCCTTCATCGACCAGATCTTGGAGAGATTGGCCGCGAAGGAATATTTCTGCTTCTTGGATGGCTACTCTGGGTATAATCAAGTTGCTATTGCTCCCGAAGATCAAGAGAAGACCACGTTCACCTGTCCTTTTGGTACATATGCCTTCAGACGGATGCCGTTCGGGCTTTGCAACGCCCCAGCCACATTTCAAAGGTGTATGCTTGCAGTTTTTACCGATATGGTGGGCAACTTTCTCGAGGTCTTTATGGACGACTTTTCGGTCTACGGGGATTCATTTGACCAATGTCTGGATTATTTAGACCGAGTCTTACGGAGGTGCTGCGAAGTCAATCTAGTGCTCTCGTGGGAGAAGAGCAACTTCATGGTGACTGAAGGAATTGTGCTGGGTCACGTTATTTCTAAACGTGGTATGGAGGTTTACCCAGCCAAGGTGGATGTGATTTCCAAACTTGAGCCACCTACAAACATCAAGTAAGTCAGGTCATTCTTGGGCCATGTCGGTTTTTACCGACGATTCATCAAAGATTCCACTAAACTGGCCAGACCGTTGACTGAGTTGCTCGGCAAGGAGAATGAATTCATTGTAGACGATCGTGTGCTCCTTGCATTTAATCAGTTGAAAGAACTCATCATACAGGCCCCTGTCTTACAGCCACCGATTTGGACTCAACCTTTTGAGATAATGACCGACGCGTCAGATTATGCCATCGGAGCTGTACTGGGATAGAGGAAAGATAATGTACCATTTGTGATTCACTACGCTAGCCGAACGCTCGATGAAGCCCCGAGAAACTACACTGTCACTGAAAAGAAGCTGCTAGCGGTAGTGTTCGCCTTGGAAAAGTTTAGATCCTACCTCCTTGGATCCAAAGTAATCATTTACACTGATCATTCGGCCATTCGGTATTTACAGCAGAAGAATGACGCCAAACCACGTCTCATTCGGTGGATCCTCCTCCTCCAGGAATTTGACTTGGAAATCAAAGATAAACCTGGGGTAAAGAATGTGGTGGCCGATCATCTGTCAAGACTTCCTGAGCCGGAATCTCCTGAGCTGAACCTGCAGCCGATCACAGAGACCTTTCCAGACGAGGCAATTCTGTCTGTAACCTCGCTTCCTTGGTATGCAGACATTGTGAATTATCTGGTGACCAAGAAAATCCCACAGGACTGGCCTAAGTTGAAAATAGACAGATTCTTGTCTAAAATCCATTTCTACCAGTGGGAGGATCCGCATTTGTTTCGTGAGGGAGCAGATTGTATCTGGAGAAGGTGCATTCCTCAGGAGGAAGTTCCAAGTGTCCTCGCTATATGTCATGACCAAGATTCTGGAGGACATCATTCAGGAAAACGTACGGCAGCAAAAGTTCTTCAAAGTGGCCTATGGTGGCCTTCATTATTCAAAGATGCAGAAGATTGTGTCAAAGGTTGCACTGACTGTCAGAAGATGGGTGGAACCATAGGAATGAGAGACACGATGCCTCTGAAATACATTCAGATCTCAGACGTCTTCGACGCATGGGACGTTGACTTTATGGGCCCGTTTCCCAACAGTCAGGGTTATGAATATATTCTGCTTGCTGTCGATTATGTAAGTCGATGGGTGGAGGCTATTCCCGTCCGAACCGCCAACAGTAGGACTGTCCGTCGATTCTTGAGAGATCACATCATAGCACGGTTCGGGATTCCTAAGATTCTCATATCTGACGGGGGTAGTCATTTCATAAACAGAGAGTTGAAGAAGTTGACTCAGGAATTCTGCATTGAACATCGTGTCGCTTCACCCTACCACCCGCAGTCCAATGGCTTAGCTGAATGTTCAAATAGGGAGATCAAGACAATTTTACAGAAGCTTGTGCGTCCGAATCGCAAGAACTGGTCTCAGCTGCTTGATTCTGTTCTTTGGGCTACTAGAACAGCGTACAAGTCACCCTTGGGAATGTCTCCCTACCGCCTTGTGTATGGCAAGCCATGTCATCTGCCTGTTGAACTCATTCACAAATCTTTATGGGCCATTAACATCTGTAATCTGGACTCCAAGCAAGCAGGAAAGAACAAAAAATTGGATCTGAACAGATTACTAGAATTCGGAGATTATGCATATGACAACAGCCTGATGTACAAGGAGAAGGTCAAAACATGGCATGACAAGCATATCCGCCGCAAGTCCTTTGATCCAGGTCAGAAGGTGTGGTTGTTCGATGTGAAATTAAAGATATTTCCAGGTAAATTGAAGAGTAAATGGACTGGGCCGTTTATGGTTAGGCAGGTACGTGACAACGGAAGTGTGTTGATATCCAATCTGTCAGCTGACGCACAGCCATTCGTAGTCAATGGACAGCTTCTGAAGCCATACCTTGAACATGATACATTCATGGTTGTCGTTGACTCGATTCAAGTAATCTACAAGGATGAGTTGTATATCTCCAAAGAAGCAGAGGAAGGCCAAGCACAGCAAAACATTTTTGAATGACTTTTCTTCTTGTCTTCTTTTCAGTTTCTTTTATCCTCTTCTACCTACTTGATGCCATCCCTTTCATCAATGCTACACTTAGGATGTACTTTATCCTAAGTATAGGGGGGATGCGCATCCCGAGTTGTTCATATCCACTTTCATCTCTTTTCTTCTTTTCTTCTTTTCTTCTTTTCCTTTTCTATCTTCTGTATCTATCCAAAAAGTGTCGCCCCTTGTAGACAGTCTTCTATACTTAGGACGTACTTTGTCCTAAGTATAGGGGGGTGTGCACCCCGAGTTTCTTCTATTCTTTTCGATCCTCTCCATTGTCTCCTCTTCTTGTCTATACTTAGGGATATCTTACCCTAAGTATAGGGGGAGACAATCTGAGTATGATCTATTCTTTCCCACCCTTGACCCTCCCTGCGTTGTGTACAGTCTACTATACTTAGGATTATTTGATCCTAAGTATAGGGGGGATGGTTGACTTCTCATTCGTTCATCTCTTATTCATTTATTCTTTAGATTTTCCTATACTCAGTACGAGTTATGTCTTCTCTTTTCTCTCTGATCTATGAGGACATAGCTCAAGCTAAGTATAGGGGGGTCGTATATACTGCTTATATACTTTAACCATAACTCGTACTTTCGTATTTTCTTAATAATATGGCTAATAATTCTTTAAAATTCATTAAAATTCCTTAATAAAAAGATATTATCGTTCCTCAAATTCTTTTTGTATATACTGATTAATAAATCAGGTGAAAATGTTTTTTGCAAAATGTTTAAAAAATAGTTTGAAAATCTTTGTGAACATCTATTGAAAACTATTTTGAAAATATTTTGTTACATGTTTTCAACCTGTGTAAAAAATTATGGTTTGTAAAAATTTTGTTTTTTTGTGTAAAATAAATTGTTTGAAAAATGATTTGCAAATGGTTTGAAAAATAGTTGCAAAAATATTTTGAAAAATCTATGTATACTGTTTGGAAAACCTTTGCAAAATGATTTTCAAATGTGTGTACATGTTTGCAAAAATGTTTGTAAAAATTATTTTGGACTATAATTTTCAAAAATTGTTTGAAAAACTTGTGTCAAATAAGTTTGAGGAATATAGGCATAATACCTAAAATCCACTATATATATCTATAAAATTGATCACTTACCCTTGTAAATTCTTAAAAGCCACTTCTTGTAAATATAAGAAGCACTCCCGTGTAAATATTTTTCACCCAGTTTTTAGCCAAAACTTTTTGTTTTCAAAAATCCCAAAAATATTTGAAAAATTAAAATCCAAAAACATGTGAAAAATCTTTTTGAAAAAGACAAAAAAATGCATCTGCATATGCATCATCATTTTTTCAAAAAACTCCATAAAAAGTTCAAAATCTTTGAAAATTGCAAAAATATTTTTTACATCATGCATGGCATTTGCATAGCATTTGCATTTTTCGGATTGAGTTTGATAGTTGAACGAGTCTAAGTAAAATCCGGAGATTGGCGCTTGATTAGACCTTAAAATCTACCTAATAACAGGAACCTTATAGGAACTGGGTTTGAGGTACTTCAGGTCTAGTTGACTTAATTCTTTGAGGATCACGGGACTTGGTTCAATGGATTCTTGACTGCCTAAGTAGAGTATTTCGGAGCACACGCACGACTCTTGTTGATAATGATCTGACTTGGACACCTGCACCTTTCACATGGCTCAACTCAGTTGGAGTGGTGAGGGGATTGGATTTGCCGGTATGAGACGCACACAAGTGGAAACATTTGTCCTCCTCTAGGGAGGGAAGTGCACCCCAACCCGTACTGGCTCAAGAGAAAAAATTCCTTATGTAAATGCTGCTGTGAATAGTATTTCAAAAAAAATGTTCAGGCATGTACAAAAATAAAGAGCCTGCAAAGTATGTACAAATGTGTAAAGCCAATAAGCAAGCCTGAGTTCCAAAGTCAAATATGTGAGCCTGCAGCTGGATGACTTGACTACACTGGTCTTGCATCCCAGGATAGGTAGCTACACTGGCTACCATCCATTCTTCTCTTCACCTCCTCCTATTGAGTTGGTTGCCACTTGAACTTAGAAGGGAATACCCCGCTCCTCGAGGATGGAGTTGTTGGATTGGGGAATCATTGGGTTGTTGTACTGGAAAAGTCAGTTTCTTTGTCATTTCAGTTGGGGAGAGCCACCATCATTTACATTGTACGAGTCAGATTCATAGTCTTAAGGGTTTGCGTATGAATTGAGATATTTCTGACCGGGCTATTGAGGAGACTTGAACAGAGTGTTGGGATTCTCAGGGACTGTTAAATTTCAAATTTGGTTCTCATTAAGGTCCGCCCACACTAAAATTCCAAAGGTCTGACTTAAGCTCCAAACTTTGATTTTGTGAAGACAAGTTTGATGATTAAGCTAAATCCAAGTTCTTCTTTTCTTTTCTTTCTTTTTCTTTTTGCACTTATTGCATAAGTGTTTGCTAGGGACTAGCAAAGGTAAAGTATAGGGGGATGATGAATCCACATTTCATCATCTTTATTCTATCATTTTGGCCTCAAAACCCTAGCAAATGCCTGTAAATAGCATTAATTCATGCATTTTAGCATTCATGCATATGTGTGTAAATATTGTATAAAATGTGTTTTTTAAAGCCAAAATTATAGAATAAAGAAAAGAAAAAGAATAAAATATTGTAAATATTTTATGACCTGAAACCCCGAGACCTAGGCATCTCGATGACTAGGTTGACCAGGAATAAAGTAGGGGGAGATAAGGGTCTAAATACAATAAACTTTCCTTCATTCTTTATTCACTTTGGGACCTATTTTTGGTTCCACTTTTTATACTTCAAAAAAAGAAACTTTGTACAGAAAGTTGTAGATAATTAAATAAAGAGAAATACAAAATTTATTTCACTAAAAAATATTGTATAGATGAAAAGTTATTGTCTGAATAAAAATCCAGAATCCCAACTTCGCAGATCCGTATCTCACAAAAAAAACTCCAAATGCATCAAACTCACCTTTAATTGTATATAGAATAAAATAAGCTATTTAATGGCGATGGTTTCGCATTTGGCGGAGCTACGGTTTGAAAGTTGAGTTTTGGACCCTCATTGTATAATTGTATAGATTAAAATATTCATTTTATTATTTATTCATTATTTTTGTAATTTTATATTTTTATAATTTTGTAAATATTATGTATAGTATATATGTACATTAAAATCAGAAGAAAAACCCAAAAGAAATACAAAATAAGATATATGTATATAGAATACATAGGTATCATACCTATATACATACCTATACAAGACATACTTTTATTTTATTTAATATACAAAACAATTCAGAAAAATAAAATATAAATATAATTACATGTATAAAAGTATTTTATGATTTTATAAAATACTAAATAAAAATAAATTAATTAAAAACACAAAATAAAAATAAAATAATAAAATACATAGGTAATATACCTATAAAGGGTGTAAAAGTAAACTCGTAAAAATACACCTCATAAAAATAAATAAAAATCACTATAAATACTTCATAAAAATAAACATTTTTTTTAAATTTAAAATTAAGAAAATCGTAAGCTATTTTAAATTGAGTTTATAAGACAATTTCCAAAGGTTTTTCCTGGTTGGTCCACGTGGACCAACCAGGTGCGTCTGACAGTTGACCTCGGTCAACTGTCTGACCCTCCCAGTCCTTGTCAGAAACCTCGTTTCCTCCCCGCTTTTGCGGATTTTTCGAGGTCGAGACTTTCATCTTTAGAGCTCGATGTCTTCATGACTTTTGTAGCCCCACTTTCAGGCTTACACGCCCAAGGCTCAGATTTGACTTTGGACCCAAGATCCGCCCGATAACTCGACCATTGTTTAAAAAGGACCCCTTGACTTCCCCTCGAGTTTTGATCCCTCTTCCTCCATTGTTGAGCCTAAAACCCTAGCCCGTTGGACTCCTGGTGACAGCAGGAGAAGATTGAGCCCGAGGTTTAGCCCCGAGGAGTCGAATCGAGGTGGTCCAAGCCCCTTGCCGGAGCGCCGCCTGCAGCTTGCTGCAGCCCACACCGGTGAGCCTCTCCTCCTTCTTTTTGTTTCATTTGATAGCTTAAGTCTAGTTTAGGTTAGTAGCATTTTCATGTTCGATTAGGTACATCCCCGTAAATCTTCGATCAAAGCCCACGGCGGAGCTTAGCTCCGCCTCAACCGTCAGCCTTCATCAGTCACTAAGATCCCCCGCGATCACCCTCATCTCTTTTACCGTCACTCCTTCGCTCCGCTCAACCCCTCCATTACCCTCGATCTCGCCCAGATCGAGCAACCGAGCTCTCTTCTCCGCCGCTCGCCGGAGCTCTACGCCCGAGCCACCATTCGCCCCCATTGCCTCATCTGAATATCCCCGTACCTTCGCCTGGTTTTTGCGCGACTAATTCTGCAGGTCAGAGCCAAGGAGAAGGCTCTATCGAGCCTCGAAGTCCTCAGGAGTAGCCGCCCAGGTCACCTCCGTCGTCCGACCATTTCAAGCCATCTCAGGCTCACCTGAGACCTTCATTCGACGCGGATCATCCCCAGGACCCTTTTGCCCTTGGTCCTAGGCCGGGAGAGGTCGTGTGTCAGCAACCATCATCGATCAAAGCAACCCCAGGCCGAGTTCTTCCTCCATCCTCAAGGGTCGTCCGATCACGAGCACGCACAAGATCTGCCCTCGGCCGTTGGATGATCGTGCGCAGCAACCGTTGGATCTTCATCGACGATCTAATCTCAGCCTTCGAAGGCAAACCGTCATCACGCCACCTGGGAGCGTCACGCGTCAAGTGAAGTCATCTCAGCCATCCGCTCCCGCACAAGGCCTGAGTATTTTGCACTATTAACCCTGACCCTTTGTGTATTTAGTTTATAATCCTAAAACTTTAATTTCCCATTCAAAAAGTTTTGTAATAATTGCAAGTAGACCCAGTAAGTTCCCATATTTGCATTTCAGTCCTCAGTCACGTCACCTCACGTGACTGGGCCACATGTTTTTGGGTATTTTTTGCAGCTTTAATCCCGAACTTTCATGTATTTGCAATTAAACCCCTATGCGTAATGATTTAAATATGTTTCTGGTGTAATTGCACTCTTGTCCTGCTGGTTTTTGCTAATTGCAAGTATACCCCTGTGAACAACAGATCACGTGCGTCGTACGTGGTTTTTTGGTGAAAATTGCTACTGTGTCCCTGGATATTTTTATAATTACATGTATACCCATGCCAGGCTTTGTATTTTTGTGTGTTTGTCTCATTTATGTCTCGCATCATATTAACTCCAAAAATCACCAAAAAATTAGTATAAGCTCCTATTAAACTACACTTTCATGTCATCATTTTTATTTTGCATTTCATTGTGTTTTTATATTTATTAAAAATAAAAAAATGCCATTTCAGCACTGTCTAGCTTAGAAAATACCAAAAAATATTAAAACACCTAGAAAAATTCCAAAAAAAATCACCTACTATGTATTTTATCCTATTTTAGTGTCAATCCAAAAATCACTAAAAATTGCAATAACAAAACCTTAAAAATTAGAAAATACCTTAAAACTTCAAAAAAATTTAAAAAATTATAGAAAACTCCAAAAAAGGCAAACTCAGTTCCTGTAGGTTCTCTATTTTATTGTCTTTATTTTAAAATTAGTTTGGACAATTTTTATGTCTGATTGATATTTTGCATTCCTGTTTTACTCACAGCCAGTAGCTAATTCACTATTTTGCTTTATTTCAGCTTTTAAAAATATCAAAAACATTCTAAAAAATATCCAAAAATTACAAAAACAGTAAAAAATCATAAAAAGTCCAAAAATATTTTATTTCTGAATTTTTGAATATTTTTATATATTTCTATAAATACCTTAGTACCTCATCTCTTATATTATATATCTATTCCTTTATTGAAAAAGAAAAATATAAAAAAAATATAAAATATAAAAAGAAAATATAAAATTAGAAAAATAAAAATCAAAAGACAAAAATATAAACTTAAAAGTTATATAAAAAATAAAAAAATAATAAAAACCCACAAAAAAATCCAGATTGGCTAAGTAGTCCGTTAGACCTAGGAGTTGACTTTTTGTCTATACTCTATACCTTTGTTTCCTGTCTTCGACCCCTACTTGCTTGCCATTGTACATTTTTAGTAGGGAATAATAAATTTTAATCCTTGCTCTTGATTGATTGTGTGGGTTAATTGTTGACAAACGGGAAGGCTTGAGTAGTCGCATCAGCGACAGTGAGCCTGATTTGTCAGACCACTATTTAGCGGCTCTCGCATTTTCGTTTTTCAGAGGCGAAGCAGCTTTTGCTTCTTCCATAGTCACAAACCGATCGTAGTGCTTTAATTTTTTTAGTTAAGTTAATAACAACATGAAGGAGACCCCAACATATGTTTAATTAACATACATAAGTACTAATATTCTTTTGCCCCGTAAGAGTATCGAGATGCAACTTCACAGCATAATGTAGGATCCCTTCCTCGCGCTCGAAATCATTACCCCAGTCAAAGAATGTTCTCTATGCAAAGCAGGTAAATCAAACATTCAACAAATACATATTACTTAATCCTCTATTTTTTGTATGTACCTTCATATCTGAAATGATCACACCCTTCAGAGCGGAAGGGACATTCCTAAAGTCAATGGTACCAACGAAACATTTATTCAGGTCGTGATAGGTACACGATTGGAAAACGGTCATGTGTATTCTCTTGACGCCTGAGCCACTCTATTCAGTTGCACTTCACCCTCTTGTCAAGCTTAAGTTTTTTTAATTGATTGCACTTAGCGAGGCCCCTCATCTTACGATGTTGACCTATTAAAGAAGTCAATACTACGTGGGCATTTTTCTCGTCAATTTTTTTAAAACTATTAAATATCACTTAAAAGTATATATGACGATGATGCAGCTGTATTTTGGATGTTCATGGAATATGTTAGCAGAAAAGTGGGGGGCAATTGTAGATAACATAGATTTTCTTGAGATTTTTCATATGCCGCTTTGGTTCACTGCTCTCATTTTTTTGCAGAGCATAACCTGGTGATGAATCTAGTAGTCATCATGCTAAAAGTCACTAATTAAACCTCTAGCTTAAATAATTCAATAAAATTCACTAATAAATCCTCATTATTATCTTATATTATATTATGTATAATTATGGTATTAAATTAGTATTATTATTTAATTTGCAATTCATTTATTATTAGAAACCTCTAATTATGTTGATTAACTATCTATAAGTTCCTAACCTTTAAAAAGACAAAAAATGATTAAAAATATCAAAAGCTAAAAATCAGTGTTTTTAACCCCTTAAAAATACCCTCAAAAATACTTTTTGTTCAAATGACCTCGTTTGACTTTTTGTCCAACATGAAACTTGCAGATCTCATCGAGATCTACAACTTTCATGTTTCGACTTTTTCCTAATTTTGCTTCTAACTAATTCTTTTATATTTTTCTTTATTTTTCTAATTTTTGATTTTCCTACCGGGCCACGTGGCGCCCTCTAGGCCGCCCACATGGCTCGCCTCTTCTCTCGCTACCCGGCTCTCTCCTGGGCCGTTGGATCTTCTCATTCCTGCCCCCATCTTCACCGTTCATCATTCTCCCAATCCCAACCGTCCGATCATCCTCCAGATGTGATCGCATCCACTCCATCGCGCCTCATCTACAGCCATCCGATCCCCTTTCATCCTACGGTGAGAATCTCTCCATGTCCTCCACTCATTCCCTACCATCAGATTAAATCCTAAACTCCATCTAATCCACTCATCCCTGCCTACCACTCATCTGTTCGATCAGATCCCAAATCTGATCCAACCCGCTCAACTCCACCTTAATCATGACCGTTGGATCTCTAGATCCAACAGCTAGGGCTTCGTCCCCTACCTCCAGCCCTACCGTTTCACCTCGTGACCGGTCCGCCCCCTTCCTATTTTGGAAAGTACCTCCGGTCACTTCTCTGCTCCATAACGTCTCATCCACGTAGCCCCATCTTCCGCCTTCCTCGCGTGACTGTCTTCACTGTGCCTCCTTCATTCCTCGCCATTATTCCGTCAGTTACATCTCTGCCGGCCATCTCTAGTAACCCACCAAAACCTCTATTTAAACTCATCCGCCCCCGTCTACGATCATCCACCAATTCACGGGCTAAGGCCCAGCCTCCGTCATCTCCGGTGACAGCGGAGGATGACAATCGTGAGGCGACGATGACCTTCTCCGCCCAAGTGTCGCCCCATGGTCTCGACCATGTCGCGGTGGTTCCACCACCGCTGAGCTCCGTGCCCTAGGATGAGCATGCCGGGCGACGATCTGAGCTTTGAATGAAGCCCATCCCAAGCCTCATCCTCCGCCCATCAATCGCCTCTGAATCTTAGGTATTTATTCATCTCTCGTACGTTGATTTTCTCCGAATTTATACACCGCAATCAACACCTCTCTCCTCCATCCAATAATCCGACGACATCCACCAGTCACCCATCATCCATGCCAACTACTCCCGATCACCCTTCTCCTTCTCCAGAACCTCCATCGCCCCCACCCCCTTCTTCTCGAGCCTTAGCCCATGAATTGTTGGACGATCGTAGACAGGGGTGGAGGAGGAGTTTAAATAGAGGTTTTGGTGCATTACTAGAGATGGTAGATGGAGATGTAATAGGAGGAATAATGGCGAGGAGTGAAGGAGGTGTAGTGAAGATGGTCACACGAGGAAGGCGGAGGATGGGGCTACGTGGATGAGACATTATGGAGCAAGAGAGGTGACCGAAGGTACCTTCCAAAATAGGAAGGGGGCGGACCGGTCGCGAGGTGAAACGACAGGGCTGGAAGTAGGGGACGAAGCCCTAGCCATTGGATCTTGAGATCCAACGGCCAGGATTAAGGTGGAGTTGAGCGGGTTGGATCAGATCTAGGATCTGATCGAACGGATGAGAGGTAGGCGGGGATGAGTGGATTAGATGGTGTTTAGGTTTTAATCTAACAGTGGGGAATGAGTGGAGGATGTTGAGATATTCTCACCGTAGGATGAAAGGGGATCAGATGGTTGTAGATGAGGCACGATGAAGTGGTTGTGATCACATCTGAGGATGATCGGACGGCTGGGATTGGGCGAATGAAGAACGACGGAGATGGAAGCGGGAATGAGAATATCCAACATCCCAGGAGGGTGTCGGGTGGCGAGAGAGGAGGTGGGCCACGTAGGCGGCCCAGAGGGTGCCACATGGCCCAATAAGAAAATCAGAAATTGGAAAAATAAAGAAAAATATAAAAGAATTAGTTAGAAGCAAAATTAGAAAAAAGTCGAAACATGAAAGTTGTAGATCTCGATGAGATATACAAGTTTCATGTTGGACAAAAAGTCAAACAAGGTCATTTGAACAAAAAAAGTATTTTTAGGGGTATTTTTAAGGGATTAAAAGCACCAATTTATAGCTTTTGATATTTTTAAGCATTTTTTGTCCTTTTAAAGGTTAGAAACTTATATATAGTTAATCAACATTTTTTAGGGGTTTTAATAATAAAAGAATTACAAATTAAATAATAATAATTTAATATAATAATTATACACAATATAATACAAGATAATAATGAGGATTTATTAGTGAATTTTATTGAATTATTTAAGCTAGGGGTTTAGTTAGTGATTTTTAGTATGATGAATACAAGATTCATCACCTGGGACCTCTTTTAGAATGGTAGCATCATTGGTCTGCTACTCGGCTCAATTTTCTTTAACAGGTCTTTGCTATACATTTGCATTTTAAGTATTTGTACATGAATCTATTATTTTGCTTTTTTGGTATATTGGGTATCAAGCATACACGTATATAATTTATCTTTTACATACATATCATAAAGTAAATTTGGTGATAAATTCAGACTTATAGAAAACAAGTAGACCTAAACTTAGATCATCAAACTTCCCTAACCTTAGATTCGATTATGCATTGGGCAGTGCAATTGCAGTCACTTCCTTTCCTTGGTAGAGATTGAGACGGTGCCTCGTACATACAAAATGAGTTGAGCTACGTTGTTAAGTGTAATTGTTCAAAAATTAATCAAGAATAAAAGAGTGCTATAGTTGTTTAAGTTGATCTAGTTAGATGCACATTTTTAGTCGATGCATAAAACTTACACAACTCGAGAAATCAAGTGAAAATTGGATTTGTAGAACCATAATACTCAAGTTTAATGAAGTCATGTAAATTTACGTGGAATAAGGTTTTTTCAGTCCAAGTCAGAAACTTGTAAAATTAGACTTTAGATCCCAAAAAAGTTAGGGGAAAACAAGAGAAAAATGTTTATGCATTTTTTTAATTTTTGCTAATGTTTTTTAATGAAAAGATTTTTGAAAAACTCTGTAAATTTTTATGGAATTATGGATATTTGTAAATGTTTCTAATATTATTGAAAAATATCTGAAAATGATTTTTGATTTTTTTAACAATTTTGCAAATTCTATACTTTTTTTAAAAAAGGTAATGCACGAAATGCATTGCACCTCACTAGGCTTAGTAGAAGTCATGTTCCCTTGATGATAGTAATGCACAAAATAGAGAGTAACATACACATGTAAAGAAGAGGGTTCAAGATGCAAGAGATGTTTCTTTCTGTTTTTTTTTTGCATTTGCACTTTTTTATTTTTTTGTAAGGTCTCTCCCCAAGCTTATCCTGGAGTATTTATGACGAAAGGTAATTGTGGGAATTTTCCCATGAAGTGATGGTAATTACGAAGAAAGATAATTGTGGGAGTATTTATGAAGAAAGATAATTGTGGGAATTATCCTAGTTGGGACAGTTGGTTAAGAATAACCATTGTCGCGAGAATGCACAGTATCTGTGTTCGAGAAACTGCATTAATACCAGTGGTAAGTGATCAGAATGGAATTATATGACGACATCACTAGTGACGTGAAGTGTGGATAGCCGTAGGAGTTGGAGTAACGTAGGTTGTCTCAAATGAGGATGACAATTATGAATGATCAATCCCATAGGCAAAGACCTTTTTATGTAATAATTGTAATTGACTAATATCAATTTCAACTGACTAATTGATCTTTTAGCCAATTAATTGTGCATTAATAGACTATTCATGTTTCAATGACTAAAGTGGGATGACATAGTAAAAATGATGTTTTTTCACTTAACTAATTATTTTAAGCCTACTTATTTATGCAATCTACAAATCTATCAATAAATTACTATACTCTTCATATGATTACTTTTGACATGGGTGGTCATTTTGATTGGCAAGGTCTATTTTGGTTAACCATTAGATCCTTTCATCATATAATGTTCACTAGCCCCATTAAAACAATAATTTTAATGTCTTATAAAAGTAAAACATTCTGTTTGATTTCCTCTCCTTTGATACACTAACCACTCATTCATTCCCTTCCATTTAGTGTTATATGAATAGAGTTTCTCATCATGTTCAACTTCATTCTTTAAGAGAAGTTCTTAAGAAACATTTTGCTATGTTCTTCATTCACAAGCTCTTAAAGATATGATGATCATCTTACGAGCATGCTCTTTGCTCTAAAAGGTCATTCTTAAGTTATCTCTTATTTCTTTTCACATACACACAGTATGTGTGTGTGTTTATTTACTATCAAGGTTCATGGAAGTATTATAGTAGTATTGAATTAATAGCTAGAGTTGTTTTTATAAATAACTTATTACTATTAGATTTATCCTTGTAAACAACTTGGTGTAACAGTTATAGTTATATACATGTAAACAAATCATTGTAACATAAATTGGATGCATGTATAAGCACAGTGGAAAGGACCAAGTGATTTGATAAAGTTGAAAGCCTGATTTATGAGACTCAGGTCATGCTTTTTGCCAAGGAGGATTTTCATGTGAAATTTTTATGTCACTTTTGATTTCATTATTATTTTCGTATTTTTTCTAATGATGCATGACAACTTTATTTGTTTGAGATACTCATGATTGCAACATTTCTATCTGATCTCGTATTAATCCCCACTATTCATGCAATCTATTATGTACTTTACTTTCTAAAATCTAGGTCATTGCTAGAAAATATATTTCATTTATTTTTTGATCATATTTTACTTTAGTGCTCCTATTATTTTTTATATAATAATGGGGGAGAAAATCCTAGTAGAGAAACCAAGTTAGAGTTGCCTAATAGGAAGAATATTTCTCATAAAAATAAATATTTATTTATCATTAACAAAAAGATCGAGATTATTAGTGAAACTAACAATTCAATAAGGTTTGATAATGACACTCTCTTTAGTGTAATATCTATTTTCCACACAAACCATTATTTTAGGACAAGCTCTCTAAGATAGAATTTGACCTCGATAAATTAAAAAATTGTGGCTAACAGCTCAAGATGAGATGGTTCCCTTAAATGCGGGATATGACCATGTAGGAACTCTATTCCTCGTCAGACATGTTAATCTCTGATGAATCTATGATTCTCATACTTTATTATACTATTTTAGCCAATTCTTTTAGCAAAAATATATGCAAATATGTGTAAATCCAATAAATTGTCATCATGCATGCATTTGTTAATAGTGTATAATTAGCATATATTTGTTCAAAATAAAAGAAAAAAGAAGAAAAGAAAAGGAGAAGAGGGCTATAATTATGAAATAAGCACAAAATGACCCGAACCCTGAGAGAATGCCAATTATTAACCTGATCGACAAGGAATAAAGTAGGGGGAGATAGGGTCCTTATTCATTTTGTATATGTTCATCACCATTCCACCTGTGTATAGAACATTCACCTTATTTTATTTACTAATAAAATAATCTCAAAAGAGATTACTTTCTTAATAAAACTTGTAAATAAAAATATTTTATAAGTAATAAAAATATTTGCAAAATTGATACATAGTGCAAATAATACCACCCACAAGAAGCTTCAAAACATAACTTAAAAGATCAATTCCGGCTCCAAATGAACTCAAATTCTCCCAAACTCATGTTTATTGTACTTAAAATTCAATTATCTTTAATGAGAGTGGTTTCATAATTTTTGGAGTTACTATGAAAAAAATGGCTTTTTGAATGTATTGTAAAGCTATACTATACATATACATGTACATAGTTATTTATGTATTTTTTTTATATAATTTGTATATATTGTATTTTTAAATACCTATGAATATTTCCAATAATATTACAAAATTAAAATATAAAATACAAAATAAATTTAAAATAAATCAAAATTTCATTGAACAACTAGCCACGCATGTATATATTGTACAAAAGGCCTATTTATTTAACATCCCTATTTAACTTGTAAAAAACAAATAAAAATTCTTTTATATTCCTTTAATTATGTCGTAAATAAATAAAATAAATTTTTGAAAAATAATAAAAGAAAAATAAAACTATAAAATATATAGGTATATTATTCTTGTACATAATACACTATAATATAAATATTGTATATATGAATTCATAAAATAATCAAAAAATTACATAAAAATAGCTTGAAAAATAACAAATATTTTTTATTTTAGTCATTTTTATTCTAAATTCATTTACTATTTTTTTATTTAATATTCTTTGATTTATTGAATGGAATTTTCTGATTGGATGACCTGGGTTTGCTGACCCGGGTCAACCCCTCCTCTTAGCGAGGTCAGACTCGACTGTGCTCGCTGGAGCTCTTTCTCCTCTTTCTCTAGCCCGACTCCGATCACCGTTTGTCTTGAAATTCGGAACCTGGATTCCTTATAGATCTACGATTCTCGTGGATCCTTAGATTGGTCCAAATCTCCCTAGGGTTTTGTGCTACCCCTAGATCTTTCTAAATACTAGAGTTGCCAATAAAACCTCTCCTCCGACCTCCACAATTCAGCAGCTCGGTCCCTCACACCACCATTTCCCCTTAGCCACCTTCAGGATGGTGACAACTTCAGAAGGATCCCTTTGGAAGCAAGGAAAGACGTCTGGTTGATCATAGCTCATCTCGTGGTTGGAGCTCCACCGCGACAAGCCTCCCAAGCTCTCCATCACATGGTCAAGGCCATAACCTTTCCTACCCCTTCGCCTGACGCTGCTGAGTATATCAGAAGCCCCAGGTACCTTCTATTTCCTTTCATTTCCACTATTCAATTTGATTTAGTCCATCAGCCACCCTCAGTCATTTTGGCTCCGGTCGTCGTCGCCGGAGCTCCATCTTCCACTCCAGCCGCTTAGATCGATACATCGCTTCGTGATGGCACGAAAATCCGAGTGACTAAGGTAAAGGTACAAAAGTGGCCGTTGCGACCTCGGTCACTCGATCTCTGTCGATCAAGAAAAATGAACCACTCAGAATAGATACAATCGGTCAAAACTCAAAACAGCGGTCCTGCTATTGGATTAACCTGGTATAGCGACCAGGGTCGAACTCAAGGAGCACGGGTTGGCCTCTCGGCCTACGAAGTAGTAAAAAGGAATAAAATAAGAGAAGAAAATGTTTTTAGTGGTTTTTGAATATTTTTATATTTTTTTTGGATTTTTAAGTAATCAAGAAAATAAGAAAAACAAAGAAAAGCACACTTCAACAATTTATTCAAAGCACCAAAAATCAATCAAAAATTCAAACAAAAAGATTTTTATGTGTTTTATAATTTTTAGTTTTCTTGGTGAATTTTTGATAATTTTCTGGTATTTATTTAATTTTCTAAAAATCAAAAAGTGGCAAAGACACAAGGTACTGTACATCCGAGCTAAAAGGGGCTTAGATAAAATATCTAAAGCCCCCAAATTAGCTGGGAGGTAATTTTCTGTAAAGAGGATGAAACAAGGAAAATTTAGGTACCAATTTTATTATTTTTGGGTTTTTGGTTTAATTAGTAGAATTTTTATAAGTTTTTGAGTGTTTTTGAATTTTTGGTGGTTTTCAGCAATGAAAAATAGCCAAAATTGGCTAGAAAATCAAACACAACGAAACACACAACCGATAATTTTTTTGTAATTTTTAGACACTATTTAATATTTTTTTGTGATTTTTAAAGTTAGACAGTGACAAAAATGAAGGTTTTTGATTTTTTAAATATATCAAATGAAATCAAAAATGTCCTCAATATCTAATTTTCGTTGGATTTGGAGGTGTTTTGCTATTTTATTCAAAAATAAAGATAGGGTACAGTGTACAGGGACCAAAGTGCAAATACCCAAAGTTCTGGGGGGTCTGGTGCAAAATACCCAGCAAAACACGCGCCACGCGCGTGCCTGGGGCACTCAGGGACCCAAATATAATAAAAATAAGTCACGAGGACTTATTGGTAACAGGTACCAAAAGTCCAGGGGCCTATTTGCAAAATACCCAAAATATAACGCACATGCTCAAATAAACCACACACAGGGGTATAAATGCAAATAAACTAAAACATTCATTCATCTAATAACATCCAGAACAACAGGGAATAAGATGCAAATATCCCAGATAAACACGTGACGAAGCACGTGGCATACAATGCACAGGGGTATATAAGCAAATAAAATAAAGTGCGAGGTCCACTATGCAAATAACCCTAAAACTAAACAACTAAGTTCAATATTTACAGGACTAAAATGAAATAAAAGAAGAAAGAGGGCCTAAGGGTAAATTACCCTTTATTAAGCGGAGCGGCTGGATGGACGCCACGTGTCTGATCGAGCGGTCAAGGGCGACTGGGGGTCCAACGCTGCTCTCCTCGGGATGATCCAACGGCTGGGGTTAGTCCACGTGGTGCATCGGACGGTGTCAGGCGCTGATGGCTAACCCGCTAGCCTCGGACGGTCCAGATCGATCCTCGAAGATCTGACGGTAGCTGCAGCTCCACGAACGGACGGACGTGATGTAATCTGGAGCGTCGAGGTCGATCTGACGGCGATGGAGGATGCTGGAAGAACAGGTGGCCGATGAGACTCGCCGGCCTCGTGCGAGCGCAGCTGACCTCCTGGGAGCACTCTGAAGGTCGGAGAAGAATCGTGGAGGGCTCCCGCGTCTACCGGTAGGCTCCGATGATCGAGCCGAGCTCCGAGAAGCTCAGGCAGGTCGGCGGAGCTGGGCCTCCTGGCCTGAATGACCCAAGCCCTCAGATGGCTTGGTAGCACCTGCAAAATAGCTCAGGAGACTCGCTGGTCGAGGGCAAATTGCCTCGACCCGGTTAGGCGTAGCGACGGTGAACGGTGGGTCGGAATGGCGAGCTCCGGCGAAGGTGGTGGACGGAGGAGCTCAGTTCCCAGCTCCTGTGCGAGCTGGGTTGAGCGGAGGGGTGCAGAAGGTGCGTCGGAAGGAGGTGAATGCGACGGTCGACTCCGATGATTGAAAGGGGTAATGGAGTGGCCGGAATCGAAGATATACAGCGGCGGCGCAATTTGGGCGTAAATGGAAATCGATGAAAAAGGAAAGCCTAAGGGGCTACCTGGGTGGTCGGAGAGACTGGGGAGGAGCTGCTGAAGCTCCTGGTCGTGGCCTCAAGGATCGTCTCCCTCCGAGGCTCGGAGCTCGTGCTGGTGGCGGAGCTACGGCGGCTGTGCTCGCCGGATCGATGGACTCGCCTCCTCTCCTCGCTTCAACAGGCTCAGACGCGAGCTGTCACCTCACGCACTCTCTGGAGCTCACAGGAGGAGGAAACAAATGGCCAAATATGGAAATGGAGGTGGCGGAGCTCGACCTATATACGCTGGAGGGTCCGGGAAAACGAGCGCAGGTAGGGCATTCTGGAGCGCGGATCTCGAGGTGGATGCCCCGGCGAGGTTGACGGATATGACGTGAGCAATTCGGACCCGGGGTTTAGGCGAGGCATGATCGGGTTTGGTTGCGAAAAATCCGAGAAGATGGGTCGGGCAACACAGACCCGTGAGAAGTGGTCCTGGGGGGGAGTTGACCGGGCGGTCAACATCCCCCTGGACCAATAGGAAGCTGCCACCTGGAAAAGATTTGTAAAATCATTTATAAATAGTAGATGGCCGATTTATTAAAAAGTTAAAACATACATATTTTTTTTATTTTTTTCTATTTTTTTGTGATTTTTAATAATTTTTTCGAAATAAAAATAAGCTATGTACAATATGGTACTATACATAGGTATATACACAATATATAGGGTTTTGATTTTTGATTTTTAATTGTTATTTTTGTGCAATTTTATTCTTATTTTATATTTTATTTATTTTCATTCTAAAATAAGGAATAAAAAGGTATTTTTATTTTATTTTTATTATTTATATACATGGGTAAAATAGATATATATGTACATTTATATACATGGTATATGTACAATGTATTTTTGTATTTTTATTTTTGCTATTTTTATTTTGTTTTTATTTTAATTGTTTTTTATTTTATTTATTTACAATATATAATATAGGCTATTCACAAAAATTATAAAAATTGATTTTATTTATTTACAGGGTTAGATAAATATGGAAGAGTGGTTTATATACAAGATGAAAAGGGGTGTTTTTGTTCTTTTTAATTTTTAACTTTTTCTTTTGTTTTTATATTTATAAATATATACAAGTATTTACAAGCATATTTTTGGTGAGGAAAATATCTTTATTTTATTTACATAATATTTACACTCATGAGCCCCTATCTCCCTCTACTTTGGCTTTTATGCGGTCAGGCCCATGCTGAGCCCTCCCTTGGGTTAGGTTGCTCAATATTTATTCTAAATATTTCCCTCTTTTTCTTTTTATTCTTTATTCTTTTATTTTTGCACAAAACATGCTAATTATAGGTTTTTACACAATGCATGCTTTTGGTAATTATTTGTATTTACATATATCTACATGCATTTGCAAAGGTTTTTGTAGCTAAAATATAAGAATAAAGAGTGATGAATGAGTATTCATCACCCCCCTATACTTAACTTTGCTAGTCCCTTAGCAAACACTTATTTGAAAAAGAAGTGAAAAAGAAATAAAGAAAAAGAAAAAGAGGATGTACATGGATCAAGGTTGATTATTAAACTTGCCTTCATTAAATTGGGGTATGGAGCTCGATCAGATCTTTGGATTATTAATGTGTCGGAACCTTATTTAGACTTAAGCTTAAAACTCAACAGCCTCCAAGTTCCACTAATCTATAACCAAGACTCCTCAATGCTCCAGATCAGAACAAGTCATCAATCACAAACCCTGAAGACCATGAATCTTTTCTTGTCCTGTGAAAGTGAGATCTAAGCTCTCCACCTCAGAAATGGCAACTTGACAACCCTCCCTAACAAGGTAACTCTATGACCTCAATCTGGCCACTCTTTCCTCGAGGAGCGGGGTATTCCCTTCTAAGTTCAAGTTCAACCGGCTCAAGAAGAGGAGGAAGAAGAGAATGGGTCAAGGCCAGTGTAGCCAAGTACCCTTAGGAGCTTGACCAGTGTAGCCAAGTCTCCCTGCTGCAAGCTACAACAGGTGGAACATGAAACCAAGCTTTGCTTATTGCACTCTATATACATACTCCGGTGGGATTATCATTTTCTCTCAGATCCACCACTTTTTTGGAGTTATTTTCTTTTTGCACATTTTTTTTCAAGTGCATCTGTACAACATATACATGTGCAGCATATATACAAGGAGTTTTTCCTCTTGAGCCAGTAGACTATCCCTCTTTTGAAGCTTTATTGCAACCCACAACTCCCGTCGTTAGACCTCATGGTAACCAGACCAAGTTGAGACACACTTCCTTCACTAAAAGAAGAAGAGAGGTTCCGCCTAGAAGTACTACCCTCATATGCTACCCCAAGTCAAGGAAGACTGCCTCCTCACCACCTCATCCGTAGAGAGCTCGGTGCATAGTGCTGGTGTCCAAGTGAAGTCATTGTCTATATGAGTCATGTGTTGTTGTTAAGTTCTCTACTTAGGCTCATTAAGATGACATGTGATCATAGCCTAGTGGACTCAAAGAATTAAGTCGTCATGGACCTGGAAAGCCTTAAACCTAAGCCCTATAAGGTTCCTCTTAGAAGTTAGGTGGATTAAGATCTTAATCAAGCTCCATTTCTCAATTTGATTCCAGGCTAGTTTAAATGTCAACTATCATCCAGAAAAACTATATACATATGTACAAAAAGATGCTTATTTACAAAAATTTTACAAACATGCAAAATTTTTGAAAACTGTTTTGAAATCATGAATGGATGATGCATGAAGTGCAAGTTTTGCAAAAAGATATTTACACCCATTTACACAAGATTTTTGCAAACTTTTGATTTTCAAAACATTTTGGAAAAATTTTGTACTATATACATAATTTTGATACAAAAATATTTACACAAGCTTTACACAAAAAGATTTTTGAAATCATTTTTACAAAAATAATTTGTACACTAGCTATTTATGTGCAAATAAAAGAAGTTTATGTACATGAAAAATTTTTAATTTTTGTGATTTTTAGCCAATTTATTTATTAACACACTCACACAAAGTACGAGTTATGGCTAAAGTATATATGAAATACATACACACACCCCTATACTTAGCTCGAACGATGTCCTCAGAGTCAAGACCGATGAAGAAGACATAACTCGTGCTTAGTATAGGAAAGTGAAAAGAAAGGCTATATACAAAGACGAAATAGAAAAGTCAAGAGGGTCTCGGGTCTTCCCCCTATACTTAGGATCAAGTAATCCTAAGTATAGCAGGCTGCACACTAAGGGAAAACCGAGTGGAGAATATACAGGGTCTACCCCCCCTATACTTAGGGTGAAATATCCCTAAGTATAGGCAGCAAAACAGGGGTAGGAAGACACGAAGAAAATCACGAATATATACAAGAAGGAGGACATCACTCCCCCTATACTTAAGGTGGAGAACCTTAAGTATAGGCAATAAAACAGAAGTGATGAAACAGAACGAATGAACAACCCGGTGTTTCCACCCCCCTATACTTAGGATGAGCAATATCCTAAGTATAGCAAAGATAGTCCTAAGCGAGAGCTGGGGTGAAAACAAGAACGGAAGAAAGAAAGATCAAACAAGACGAAACACGTATATACAAAAGAGTACAATGTTGAGGTGCCTCTCAACAAGCGCTAGGTTTTACGCCCCTAGCTGGGCGCAAAGGCTAGGACAATGCAGTATCAAGGTTCAGGACGGCATCGGTAAGGCGAATGCCGTACTGTCGTCGCAGTCTCGGTGTGAGAACAACGACTAACTCAATAGTGTAAAGTAAGACACCCATGTATACAATCAGACGGGTGTCTGCTACCGGCCAAAGATATTGGAAGAAATGATCGGGATCCGGTAGCACAAAAGAAATCATCGGCTCTGGTTCAGACTGGAGTGAGAGTATAGAGCCGAAGAAATCAAGCGTGGAGAAGGATGGATCGGTAATAGAATCCTCCACATCAATCAGTGTCTCAAACAGGTATGGACAATCAAGATCAGGAGACTCTCTAAACAGACTGATATCCGATGAATAGAATGGAAGAAGATACGGCAGATCATCGAATATCTCCAGGATGGGCTCATCCTCGCGAGGGTCATCGAGGTGAGAAGACGCAGACTCAAAATAATCTAAAGACTCGGTTTCGTGTTCTGCCAGATCGGAAACACTCTCAGTAGGTGAAACCGAGTACTCATCGAGTGCGGCATCCTCCCGCAGATAACCCTTGGGGAGAGATGCAAGATCAGAAGTGACAAGAAGAGGATCAGGATCTAGATTGGCATCTGCGCTGCTATCAAGTATCCATACAGTGCACCAGGCTGCATCATCATCAAAAGTGTAGGTCTCGGCAATCTGGAAGCAGGAGAAGGTACTAGTCAACACCGCGGAAGCTGGCAAAGTGTCTGCGGCTGATCCTCGCTTTGCGGCTATGCTGTCTGTCAGCTGGTCCTCTAGAAATGTATCTATCTCAACAAAGTGGAGGACAAAAGGCTCGAAGACGGGACTCTCTGTATCAACTCTCTCAAAGTGCTGTCCCTCCTCAAGCTGTAGCTGCTGGGCTGAGTCCTGGTGACTGTTTGCATACAAGAAGTGTCTCCGCAGAAAGGAGACTGACTCCTCCGGGACTGGAATCTGAATTGTCTGAATCAACGGCTGCAAAAGCTGGGGCTCCTCCGGCTCCTGGAGTATCAGAAGATCTGATATCCAAGACTCGTCAACAGGGAACTCTGGGGCTGACTCGAACTCCAACTGGAAGGCCAATGGGAACTCAAGTAGACTCTGGGTCCGGACCTCTGCTATCACAGTCATCTCCTCTGTCAGTGGTGCTGCATCATCCAAATCCTCGGGCTGGTGTGTAGAAGCTGACTCACCATGTAAAGTGACACACCGCACTGGTACTGCATCGTCCGCATGTGTTGTCCCGACCATGGAATCTCGCAAAGAAGATCTCTGTGAAAGTAAACTTGAGATGGTGTCCAGGAAGTGAATGTCGGAACCGCGGTGTGAACCGCCACATGTGGTAATCACCAGTGCAAGCTGGTCTGCGGTCATCCCCCACATGGAGATCTCAATCAAGTCTGTAAGTGGAAGTCCGTGCTCAGGAAATCTCCTCAAGAGGTCAAGAAACCTCGGCCATGCCTCGTGCAATGGCTCCTGGGGGTCAACTGAAAAGTCCATGATCAAAGACTGCATGAAATCTGCTCTACGTGGGGGAAAATATCTCTGTAGAAACTCTCGGCGCAGCTCTCCCCATGTCTCAAATGTCCTTCCCAATCGTCGGTGCCATCTCATGGCTCTGTCGTGAAGCGTGAATGGGAAGGTCCTGCTCATCAGCTCCTCTGCAGTGACGTCTGAATATCTCTGTGCTCTACAAAACTCTTCGAAAGCGGACAGGTGAAGATATGGCTCCTCGTGCGCCTCTCCTGAAAATGTCGGCAGTCGCTGAATGTAATCCAAATCCAAGACGAATGGACCTAGTGTAGAAGCTGACTGAGCTCCATGTGCTATCTGCTCCTCCATCCTTCTGGAATAGGATATGTCTGCTGATCTCCACTGCTCTCTCAGGTCACCGACGGAGTGCGCTCTCAACTCAGCAACAACATCGTCCGGGTCTCGCATCTGCTCTAGTTGGAATCCTCGGACGTCTAGCACAACATGCCCAGAGTGATTAGATGAAAGGGAGGGAGGGAGCGGGAGGTTGGTCGGAGATCCGACCTCCCTAGAAGGTGGACTGGAGTGATGGTCAGAAGACGGAGAAGAAGCCGTAAGAGTCGGCTCGTAGTGAGGGGAATCCATCATCTAGGGATAAGGAAGAAGAAGAAAGGAGAAATGAAGGGAGGTGAGGGAGGGAGATAAGAAAGGATCGAAGGGATCTGGCAATCAAACAAGATGAACAAGCAAACCCCCAATTCACCTACGCACACAGAGCTGAAGACCGAAGGGATCGGTCAATTATCTTGTCAATTTTATTTTAGGTGATCATCCAGTCTATCAGAGCGATTACGTGAGGTCAATAGGTATCCAGATCTTTCTCAACCGACTGTCCCGTACTGAAAGCCGGTAATCAGTCAAGAAAGGATCAGAGGCTCTATCCTAATGTGTGGATCACTCTCTCGCTCATCCAAACCAGACAAGGAGGGGGTTACTCTCCCCAAGACAGATTTTCAATGAAGTGTCTTTTAGGTCAAGTATGATTAGCAGTCCCGATTTTATTGTTTTTGTTTTTAGATATTTTTCAATAAAAAGAAACGCCTAACGAATTTTTCGGTTCTCCTGTTTATTTAGTCCAAAACAGGGGGGAGAAGACGAAAAAGCCGATGCGCGATGAAATCAATGATGCATGCTGAGTAAGAAATGCGTAACTTGTCTCCAGCACTCTACATGCAAGTGATCCGCGCAGAATTTAAAGAATGAAAGTAAACTACCTAAATGATACAACGGGAAAAGCCGAGTCCTAGATGAGCAATTTCTACACGCAAAACCGTCTAACCGGTCACCGTCCTCCAAGCCAAAGGGTCCGGTCTTGGCCCACCCCTCCTCTGCCCGACAAATCGGGGGTAGGAGAAAGCGCTTTACAGGGTGAGCTGCGGCACGTAAGCTACGAAGGAGATGAGTCGATTATTTTTTATTAGTTGATTATTAGTGAGTCCAATTAGCGCACTATAGGAACAGGCAAGCAATTAGGTGTGGGGATCCTACTAATTACGGCACAAGCAAGTGAAATTCCTAAGTCTAGGGGCTCGATCAAAAACCGCGTAAACACCGGAAAAGGCAGTAAGAAAAGAAGAAGAAAACTACGTCAAAAACCGCGAAAAACTCCTAAGGGTCCCCCGAGCACACCGGTGCTCGGCGAAACATACCCGCTAAGTGTTCAAGCAAAGTCCAAGTCCAGTCTCTGAGTGTCCCTGTATTATTACAATAATAATAATAAAAATAAAACCTAATCTAACCTCACCCACTCAACTCTCTCTCTCTCTCGCTCTCTCCTACGGCTTCGTAGAGAAGGAAGCCGCCTCCAAGTTCTGTGGTTGCGTAGGCCCCTCGAAAGTCGCCTCCGCGGTCCTCGGGCCCTCGCAAGAAAAAGAGATGAGTGGTCAGACCAATAATCAAATAAAATAAAAAGAAAATAAATGAAACTGAAAATGAGGGTATATATGCAAAAATACAAAATAAAATAAACACTCAAAATAAAACAAAAATAAAAATAAAAGAAAAAGAAAATAAAACAAAATCAAACAAAAAGAAAATAAAAACAAAAGCCGCGAAAAAGCCGCAAGCTCTGAAAGAGCCGTGAAAAGCCGCGAAAACAAAAACGAAGATAAAATAAAAACTACTAGGCCATGCTCCCCGGCAACGGCGCCATTCTGATGGCACGAAAATCCGAGCGACTAAGGTAAAGATACAAAAGTGGTCGTTGCGACCTCGGTCACTCGATCGTGTCGATCAAGAAAAATGAACCACTCAGAATAGATACAATCGGTCAAAACTCAAAACAACGGTCCTGCTATTGGATTAACCTGGTATAGCGACCAGGGTCGAACTCAAGGAGCACGGGTTGGCCTCTCGGCCTACGAAGTAGTAAAAAGGAATAAAATAAGAGAAGAAAATGTTTTTAGTGGTTTTTGAAATTTTTATATTTTTTGGATTTTTAAGTAATCAAGAAAATAAGAAAAACAAAGAAAAGCACACTTCAACAATTTATTCAAAGCACCAAAAATCAACCAAAAATTCAAACAAAAAGATTTTTATGTGTTTTATAATTTTTAGTTTTCTTGGTGAATTTTTGATAATTTTCTGATATTTATTTAATTTTCTAAAAATCAAAAAGTGGCAAAGACACAAGGTACTGTCCAGCCGAGCTAAAAGGGGCTTAGATAAAATATCTAAATCCCCCAAATTAGCTGGGAGGTAATTTTCCTGTAAAGAGGATTAAACAAGGAAAATTTAGGTACCAATGTTATTATTTTTGGGTTTTTGGTTTAATTATTAGAATTTTTATAAGTTTTTGAGTGTTTTTCAATTTTTAGTGGTTTTCAGCAATGAAAAATAGCCCAAATTGGTTAGAAAATCAAACACAACAAAACACACAACCGGCAATTTTTTTGTAATTTTTAGACACTATTTAATATTTTTTTTGTGATTTTTAAAGTTAGACAGTGACAAAAATGAAGGTTTTTGATTTTTTAAAAATATCAAATGAAATCAAAAATATCCTCAAAAATCCACGAAAATTTTACACCATGGCAGGAGACATGTGTCCAATTTTCGTTGGATTTGGAGGTGTTTTGCTATTTTATTCAAAAATAAAGAGAGGGTACAGTGCACAGGGACCAAAGTGCAAATACCCAAAGTTCTGGGGGGTCTGGTGCAAAATACCCAGCAAAACACGCACCACGCGCGTGCCTGGAGCACTCAGGGACCCAAATGTAATAAAAATAAGTCCCGAGGACTTATTGGTAACATGTACCAAAAGTCCAGGGGCCTATCTGCAAAATACCCAAAATATAACGCACATGCTCAAATAAACCACGCACAGGGGTATAAATGCAAATAAACTAAAACATTCATTCATCTAATAACATCCAGAACAACAGGGAATAAGATGCAAATATCCCAGATAAACACGTGACGAAGCACGTGGCATACAACGCACAGGGGTATATAAGCAAATAAAATAAAGTGTGAGGTCCACTATGCAAATAACCCTAAAACTAAACAACTAAGTTCAATATTTATAGGACTAAAACGAAATAAAAGAAGAAAGAGGGCCTAAGGGTAAATTACCCTTTATTAAGCGGAGCGGTTGGATGGACGCCACGTGTCAGATCGAGCGGTCAAGGGCGACTGGGGGTCCAACGCTGCTCTCCTCGGGATGATCCAATGGCTGGGGTTAGTCCACGTGGTGCATCGGACGGTGTCAGGCGCTGATGGCTAACCCGCTAGCCTCGGACGGTCCAGATCGATCCTCGAAGATCTGGCGGTAGCTGCAGCTCCACGAACGGACGGACGTGATGTAATCTGGAGCGTCGAGGTCGATCTGACGGCGATGGAGGATGCTGGAAGAACAGGTGGCCGGCGAGACTCACCGGCCTCGTGCGAGCGCAGCTGACCTCCTGGGAACACTCTGAAGGTCGGAGAAGAATCGTGGAGGGCTCCCGCGTCTGCCGGTAGGCTCCGATGATCGAGCCGAGCTCCGAGAAGCTCAGGCGAGGTCGGCGGAGCTGGGCCTCCTGGCCTGAATGACCCAAGCCCTCAGATGGCTTGGTAGCACCTGCAAAATAGCTCAGGAGACTCGCGGGTCGAGGGAAAATTGCCTCGACCCGGTTAGGCGTAGCGACGGTGAACGGTGGGTCAGAATGGCGAGCTCCGGCGAAGGTGGTGGACGGAGGAGCTCGGTTCCCAGCTCCTGTGCGAGCTGGGTTGAGCGGAGGGGTGCAGAAGGTGCGTCGGAAGGAGGTGAATGCGACGGTCGACTCCGATGATCGAAAGGGGTAATGGAGTGGTCGGAATCGAAGATATACGGCGGCGGCGCGATTTGGGCGTAAATGGAAATCGATGAAAAAGGAAAGCCTAAGGGGCTACCTGGGTGGTCGGAGAGACTGGGGAGGAGCTGCTGAAGCTCCTGGTCGTGGCCTCAAGGATCATCTCCCTCCGAGGCTCGGAGCTCGCGTTGGTGGCGGAGCGACGGCGGCTGTGCTCGCCGGATCGATGGACTCGCCTCCTCTCCTCGCTTCAACAGGCTCAGACGCGAGCTGTCACCTCACGCACTCTCTGGAGCTCACAGGAGGAGGAAACAAATGGCCAAAGATGGAAATGGAGGTGGCGGAGCTCGACCTATATACGCTGGAGGGTCCGGGAAAACGAGCGCGGGTAGGGCATTCTGGAGTGCGGATCTCGAGATGGATGCCCTGGCGAGGTTGACGGATATGACGTGAGCAATTCGGACCCGGGGTTTAGGAGAGGCATGATCGGGTTTGGTTGCGAAAAATCCGAGAAGATGGGTCGGGCAACACAGACCCGTGAGAAGTGGTCCTGGGGGGGGAGTTGACCGGGCGGTCAACATCCCCCTGGACCAATAGGAAGCTGCCACCTGGAAAAGATTTGTAAAATCATTTATAAATAGTAGATGGCTGATTTATTAAAAAGTTAAAACATGAAATATTTTTATTTTATTTTTTTCTATTTTTTTGTGATTTTTAATAATTTTTTCGAAATAAAAATAAGCTATGTACAATATGGTACTATACATAGGTATATACACAATATATAGGGTTTTGATTTTTGATTTTTAATTGTTATTTTTGTGCAATTTTATTCTTATTTTATATTTTATTTATTTTCATTATAAAATAAGGAATAAAAAGGTATTTTTATTTTATTTTTATTATTTATATACATGGGTAAAATAGATATATATGTACATTTATATACATGGTATATGTACAATGTATTTTTGTATTTTTATTTTTGCTATTTTTATTTTGTTTTTGTTTTAATTGTTTTTTATTTTATTTATTTACAATATATAATATAGGCTATTCACAAAAATTATAAAAATTGATTTTATTTATTTACAGGGTTAGATAAATATGGAAGAGTGGTTTATATACAAGATGAAAAGGGGTGTTTTTGTTCTTTTTAATTTTTAACTTTTTCTTTTGTTTTTATATTTATAAATATATACAAGTATTTACAAGCATATTTTTGGCGAGGAAAATATCTTTATTTTATTTACATAAATATTTACACTCATGAGCCCCTATCTCCCTCTACTTTGGCTTTTATGCGGTCAGGCCCATGCTGAGCCCTCCCTTGGGTTAGGTTGCTCAATATTTATTCTAAATATTTCCCTCTTATTCTTTTTAATCTTTATTCTTTTATTTTTGCACAAAAACATGCTAATTATAGGTTTTTACACAATGCATGCTTTTGGTAATTATTTGTATTTACATATATCTACATGCATTTGCAAAGGTTTTTGTAGCTAAAATATAAGAATAAAGAGTGATGAATGAGTATTCATCACTTCGCCATCACTCTCTATACGCAATATAACCCCATGTATCTCGCTCATCAAAGCAAGATTAGGCTAGACGACCATCCCTCATTTTCAACGGACGTTGAACTTTATCCCACCACCACTTCCCTTATTTTCCATTTGCAATAACCTAACTGGAGCTACACCTCTGAGTAATTCTACCCGTTGCAGGCAAAGGAGCATACGATGAGGCTCGATTCAAGCATCAAACAGACCGGTGGAGCAATCCCAGGTGGTGGAACTCTGTTCCATCCATCTGACAGTTCGCCGCCTCATCCGAAGCCATCACTCAATGCGGAGCACCATCACGAAGATGATGGACCTCAGAGCGAGTCGAACAGCCCCAGAGATCTCTCGATACCTTCGAAGTTCGCCAGCATCCAGTTCTTCCAGACACCTTCACGCCCGTCAGATCAGAAGCCCCCGTCCAGATTTTATCAACGTTGTCCATCCACACCCCTTTTCGCAGTGTAAGATCAGCTTTGCAGAAGATTTGTACCACACGTCAGATCCTCTTTTCAGAGTCGTTAGATCCCCCTGCTAACGGTTATCAGGACTGTACGTCAAAGTTGCCCCACATGCACGCCACATGTCCCACCGAGGGTATACTTCCCTTTACCCCTATGTAGTTTTTTTACCATTTAGTCCTATAAATAAATGTTGTAGTGTAATTTAGTTTGGATATTTTATAGTAAGGTCCTTAAACTTTGTTTATTTGCATTTCAGTCCAGCTGAGTTGAACTCACGTGCGTCCACATGTGTTTTGTGGGATATTTGTGTGCTTTTCCCTGTAATTTTCTTTGGTTAATGAATGAAATTAATTTTGATTAATTACATTTATGCCTCTATGAGTGATGATCACGTGTAGCGCACGGTTCTGCCTAGACTTTTTGCATTAAGCCCTTGGATTTTCTCTGCTTGTTATTCATTAGGCCATAGAACTTAAAATATTTACATATAGGTCCCTATTGCACAACTTTTATTGTCTTTTATTAATCATAATAAATATCATTCTGGCCATTAAAATTCCTCAAAAATTAATTTTATCCCATGCTAACTTGATGTTTACGTGGTAATTCTTGTGTGCCATTTTCTTTTATTTTCCATTAGCAGTAGAAAAAGTGCATGTTTATCTTAGAAAAATCCTAAAATTTTGAAAAAAGTTTTAAAAAATTCCAAAAAATGGAGAAGCTGTCTTCTCTCCTATTTTAGCTACTGTATAAATTTTGTTTGAAAATATTGTATAAAAACCTAAAAATTTGCAAAATAATCAAAATCTTATAAAAACATGTAAAATAAACAAAAATTCTAAAAATTGTATTTTCAATTCTTGTTTGTAGATATTTATTCATAGTATTTAATAAAAAACACTTCCAGGAGTTTTGGTATTTATTGTATTTTTAAATCGAAAAATATTCCTAGCTGTACACTATTTACTTGTTTTCTTGCTTTTTGATTTTTAGAAAATCGCAAAAATATCTGAAAATTTCCTAAAAATTCCCAAAAAAAATACTAAAAAAATATAAAATCCAAATATTTTTACTTAATTTTTCTGAGCATTTTGACCTATTTAGAAAATCTAAAAATAGTGCTTGTGCATATTTTCCCCTTTGTTTTTATTTGCCCTATTTTGAAAATTAAAAATTATAAAATTAAAAACCACTAAAAGAATAGGAAAAAATCATTTGATTTTCTAAATCACCTACTTAGCTTTTATTGTGATCCTTGAGTTCGACCGTGGTCATTATACCAGGTTAATAAAAGTAGCGAAGCCACTTGTGCTTAATTTGCTTGATTGCTTAGTGGTTCTCATTGATTGCATTGGTTGATTAGGGTGACAACGATATTGTATTAATCAACTTAACCCTAGTTAAATGGTCTGTCACCAATGTCATCAGGGAAGAGAAGTCGAAATGTTATGGAGTAGAGGGAAAAAAGAGCTAGGTGTCCAACAATCACATCTGAGACAAATGGTAGAACGTGGAAGGGAGGGTGCTTAGTGGCACTGAAAATAAATTAGGTTTTTATCAGTTGTGACCTCCTTAGATATTACAATTTTAGTTATACCCCTCCTTTTTGGAATATTAGTTGTGCCCCTGACTTCTTCCACATTTATCAAGTGTACCCCTCGGGTAAATTGCAGTCCATCCCCATCCCAAACCGATGTTAACTTTAGGGACATATGGGTAACTAGATTAGAAAATCGAGGGTAGAATATCTTTTTTTCTCCTTTTCTTTTCTTCCTTCCACTCATTCTCCCCTGGCATCCCCTCCTCCGACCACCTCCTCCTCTGCCCTTCCATCCCCTCCTCCAACAACGATGACCATCTCGTCCTCCGTCCCTCCCCCCTCCAACTCCTCCTCCTCCTTTGCAACCCCCCCTCCCCCCAAACAACCCCTCCTCCTGCAACTTATGGGTGTGTTCGGATACAAGGTTAAACCACCCCCGGGGTGGTTTAACTCCCCTAACCCATGTTTTCTCCCTCTACGTAGGCCCCACTTTATTCCTTTTTTAAAAAATTAAATAAATAATTTTTACATCATCAATCCTATCAAAAAATAATATATTATACCATCATCTCATATAAAAAATATAAACTACTCCACTTCTACTCACTTTTTCAAACTCCAATACAATCACATCACAATAACTACTCACTTTTTCAAACTCCAATACAATCATATCATAATAAACCCACTTCTAACCCACCCCCAGTTTAACCCTCTATCCAAACACCAAAATCCAAAAATAGGTTACCTGCAACCAGTTTAACCCACCTAAACCCACTATCCAAACACCCCCTATGTGTTTGCTCCATCATGGTGAGGATACTCGTGGAGATCATAGTGATGCATCCCACAATTCAACAATAGAGGTACAAAGATGGCATTGACAACCTCCTCGTGCTCCTTATCACGAGATCCCCATTGCAATGTTGATCATGATGTCTGTGATGATGGCCATCGAGTCGCACCAGACATCCGAGGAGGGGAGCATCACCAAGAGGATGATTGCCATCGAGGAGATGGCCGACATGGATTCAGTAACCAAGTGTCGTGTTGGATTTGGGAAAGAAAATAAAAGAAGATAAATTAGAAAGGAGAAGGAGGAGGAGGGAGTGAGGTGTTTGGACAGTTGTGTCCTTTTTAATTATACCATGGTTTGAATAAACCATTGTTTAGTTCAACTTATTGACAACCAAACTAACGGAAGGCACAAGATAAATTACTCTTTAGTTCAAATTATTGACGGTCAAACTAACGGAAGGGACAAGTGATAACTATGAAAGACGTCAACGACACAACTGAAATTCCAAAAAAAAGGGGGACGTAAGGAGGGCACAACTGATATAAACCAAATAAATTTGAATGGTAGTGTAAAAGGGTAAACACTTTTTTAAGTTTTAAGCAATGCAACTAGTCTTTGTTTGAAAAGGAACCAATCTAAATGACCAACTAGTGGTGATCTGCAGCAGCAGTTCAGCCCAAGAGAACTACAGAGATCCGAAGAAGATAGAGAGGACGCTGCCCCCGACGACCTCTTCCTTCCAAATCCTAATCCCCAATTCCACTCCCGTTCTATCGGGTGATCAGAGTTAGAGCTCAAATTAGAGTAGACGAGAGGCGAAGATGAGCCTCAGCAGGCCGGCGGTGCACCCCGTCGAGATCACCTCCCTCGCACCGGCAGCGGCGGCGGCGGTCAACAACCACAACCAAGATAACGGCGACCTTCTCGTGCCGCCGCAAAGGGTGAGGATGCGGGACGTGCAGGGGATGCCCGGGACTACTGGCGGCCTGTTCTTGCGCTTTCTCCAGTTCGCTACGGCTGTTGCCTCCATCTGCGTCATGGTCACCACCCCCGACTTCAAATCCGTCACCGCCTTCTGGTAATCCCCTCTTTTACGGAACACTCCTTCACTGATCGCGTTACTTATTTAGGGAGAAAACAGAAAGTTTGAATTTTTGGATGGAATTCCGATCGTCCAAAGGGAATTGAGATGTTGAGTGTTATCTCCAAAAAATAAATCAGAGGAAATTAAAACATTTGGTCGAAGTCTCTATTATGGTCATAACTTTGGCATGAAATTTTGAAAAAAGTGGCAATAAAATTGCCAATAAAATTTAGTCGGGCAGTTATTAGTCCGACGTTTGGTTGATTTTTGGATAAAATTTTGCATTTGGAATCTTATGTAATTTTGGTTCTATTGAATTTTGCTTGAAGGTAATTTGAATTATTAGGTTCGCAATGGGTTCGCAAGTCTACCTCGGGGAGTCTAAAATGAATGGAAAAACGGATGAGTTTGGTGTAGCTCTGTAGATGAATTGGAGGGTGTGTGTTCCACCAAAATTAATTATGAAGATGATTTTCAAGTCAGTTCTAAAATGTTAGCATACTATAAAAATGTGGTTGCCCATCAGGGGTGAGTTTCCAATTATGTTAAAGCATTTAAGATGCTGAAAATCCAAACTTGTATTTATGTGAAAGTTCTTATTTGGACTTTCCAGACATCCTGATGAAGCTTGTCTGATCTGGAGAAGCAGAAAATATATGGCATATTCCAAATTATGTTTCAGTATGCTGTATGAATTTTTGTAATTGGTTTTTCTCTACTTCGTAAATTAATGTGGTCGTTTTTTTAAATGACAACATCACTATTAATGATTAAATACGTAAACTAATAAACCAGACATAATCCTAGTATCCCCCGACATCATTCTATAGAGAAAATCTAACAAATCATTCATGGTGTATAAAATATTAACGGACAACCTTGCAAAGAGATAGTAACATTCCACGGAATACAAGTGACTGATATGCTCCATTACATATGCTTTGAAATGTTTATAAAGCATGATTTCTGATATACTATAGATTTTGGGATCTAGATTTTCCCTACTTATATTTAATAAGTTTAGTTCGGAATGTTTTAGATGTAAAACTATTAAGTTCTAGTTTATGGGCTAGTGCACATCTACATCTGTTGGTGTATATTGACTTTCCTTGTTCATAAGTTGTTTATTACTTGTGTACAATTCTATATTGTTGAGAATAGAAATGTTGTCAGTGTGTCCAACTTTCTTCATCATTATGATGGACATTTAGTTTGTCCTTTTGATGTTTAAGTATTAAAAGAAAAGCCTGCAATGGATGCATTTTATTTAGAAATGATACCCTTGTGAAACTTGATATATTCATTGGTTCTAAACCTTTTTGACATTTATATAAAAGCAAAATATATAGAAGAAAAAAATTCACTTATAGAAACTTAATAATGTCATATGGTGGATATCTCCTACATCATTCATCATCATGATGCACGCTAAGGTTGCCAATTAGACGTTGTGAAATTAAAACTTTGAAGAGTGACTTATTCAGTATAGCTCCCATCATGAGATGCAAAACATTCATTATATTCCAAATCTTGACTTTTCTATAGAAGCAAAATGGCTCATGGTGTCAAAAGCAGCATTTAATACTCTGGGATCATCATGGGAACGGTTGTCCAATATGATGCGCAGAATCAGCAGGATCACTTGGAAAAAAAACTGGCAGTGGGATGTAGAATAAACTGCATGCTGTTAGCATGTTGAATTAGGTATTAGGGTCGTCAAGACAAAACTCATGGCAATTGTAAGAAATGATGTTGATGGTGGTGGTGGCAAAGGGGAACAATGGGATAACGATTGGATTCTTTACTATGAAGATGGGAGAATATTTGAAATTATTCGATGATTTATTTGTTAATTATTCTATATATATATATATATTCTTATATATTTATACACATATGGCTATCAATCAATAAGAGTCCAAGATAAAAGTACCAATTAACAAGTTACATATATGGAATTTTAATATTTTTGATGATACATGGATGAATGGGAACCTTAAAAAATAAAAAATTAAAAAAAATAGACGTATGTTGCAATATTGAACCGAATAACTGAATATTCAGGCTGGATATTCGAGAATATTCGGTTGAACCGAATATTGACATAATGACAATATTCTATTGGGTCACCCAACAGAATAAGAACGGCGGAATATCTTGTCCATTCGGCCAAATATTGCAACAATGATTTTTTTAACTAATAAGCCTTATATTTGGGGTTCAGGTAACCCATTTATTTCATAAAAACTTAAAACCTTAAAATAGGTAAAATAGGGGTTTAGAGAGTAGGTGTATTAGGTAGAGAGAGGAAGGAAAAGGAGAGGGTTGAGATTTAGAACCATGCTCATTTTCTTTAAGTCTCGTAATTGTCTTTAAACTCAACAGTTGGGTCCTTTATTTAGACCCATTACAGTCAAAAAATAAAAACTCCAGTCAACTCTAAAGACGTACTACGCTTCTCACACCCAAATATAATATTCTAGTCCTAATTTTTAATCTTAAATAATTGCAGAAAAAATGAATAACAGAATTAGGAACACAATGTAGCCCTCAAAACTAAAGGTGGAAATTTTTTATGGCAGCCTACATATTCTCTCCTTTCTTCTGGGGTTGCATCCTTGTTCATATTATCTGTAAAGGTGGAAGAACAGGTGGATTCAATTAAGAGGGTTCCTGGAGAGGGACACTAATGATAAGGGTTGGTTTATGTGTTTGTTTAAGTGGGACTATTTGTGGTGTATGACAAGGATGGTATGTGGATTGGGATATGAAGTGATGATACATTGTTACCTAAGTGGGTGTTGAAGGTCTTAGATAATGGTGGTGGCCTCTATGATAGGAAGGTGTCTGTCCTTGGAGAATAGGGCCACATCCTATGGAGGCATTAGTGAGGCTTCATGGAAGAGGGTTATTGCAGGGGTTCGATGGATGTCTGCATTTCTCAAAGGTACCTCGACTGTTAATTGAATTTTAGTTTGGTTGGATTATTGGACTCGGAGGGGGTTTTTGGTTGTAGAAATATTACATGTTTTTGGCATTTTGTGCTGACATCTAGGAGTCTGTACGGGGATGTTGGGGCTTTGTTGCCACTCCCTTCAGTTATTTAGAGAATGTCATTAGTTAGTTTGTACTCTTAGTTGACTTCGACTTAGACCATGAGAGAAGATGTTTGGGAGTGTGTTGATGATAATCACAATGTTGATGCTGCTTACGAGACTGTTACAGCATGCCTCAATTAATTGGATTTATATTTCTCCCTCCTTTGCATGTATTTTGTTCGGGAAGGCAAATGTGCCCCTCCAGGCGAGAACACTTGCTTCACTGCTGCAAAAGAAGCAAATAATGATGAAGGTGTAGGAAGGTAATCCACATAGGGGTTATGTGTTGTCTAGATCTGTTGACGAGGATGTCAACCATCTATTCTACCACTGTCCTTTTTGTGATAGGGTGTCACTGCGTCAACCTGGGTCTATACTAACAAATAATTTGAAGACTGTTTGTTATATTATTTGATGTTAACTATATAACAATGAATACTACTTGTTACAAAATCACATGCAATTTGAATTCACACGGAATGGTATATTTGTTTGCATGTTGATGATGAATCGCATCTGACAGTTATATGTTGCATTTCTCATGAGTTTTCCCTTCATTGCTAAAATTAGCGACAATTAGCACAAACTTCGAAAAGAAAGGTGTTAGAAAATCGGAAGCAGAAGCTAAAACATGGATAAAGAAATAAAGAACAAGAAAGAACGCGGGATTTTACGTGGAACCCTACTCCGTGAGGAGCGGGATGAAACCACGGGAGAAGCCCTCAACGGGGCATGCTATGCATTACTTTTTCTCAATGAGTACAGGAGGTCTGGGGCTCCTTATATAGCCTCTCCAGAGCCTCCAAGTCCCATCACTAGACGATGTGGGACTAAACACATGGATTGGGTAATGGATCTCCTCCAGGATCCATTTACCCTGTCTACAACTCAATAAACGCACTATCAAATACTCCAACACTCCCCCTCAAGCTGGAGCATGCAATGCTCAGCTTGGACAAACAAATAGAAAGAAACTCAACTCAATGCTACAGGAGACTACGGATAGTATCAACCCAACGCGCACATTGCTGCAGTCGAGGACATTGCTTCTCATGCCGTGCAGGTGAGGAGGACAAACGGGCTGGAGTGTGAGTCTGCTGAATCTCCTCGTCGGAGAGCATGTGCTCTGAACTGCGCCTGTCAGAGTCACTGCAACTGAAAATGAGTCTCCTCGTCGGAGAACTGGGTCTCTCCCATCTGGCTCAGAGAATGGTGCACTGCTCTGGTGTACCTATGATACCACATGAAAACCCTTGCCCTCAAGGGAATGGTCCTCTGCTATGGAGTCCTTATGGCTCACATGAAAACTCTGGCCGAACAACAACAAGAATGATGGGGACCTCGAAACAAACGATGGCAACTTATGCTCATCTGACAATGACCGCATACTCGTGCGTGTCTGAAAACTGGACTCGGAATCAATCGTCGAGTCTGAACAACTGATCATCTGTAGAGTTTGGAAAAAATGACTGGTCTGGAGACTGGCATCTAAATCTGGATCTGGATCTGGATCAAGACCTGTGACTCTACATATATACTCCCCCTTTCTCCCATACTTGTCGGAAAATGAACATCGATAAAGTTGGGAGAAGACAAGATAGATGGGGGAACAAAAAGAAACGGGATTTTTACCCGGCAGACCCTATAATCTTTGCCAATTACCTCTACGACCTTTGAAACAACGTATTTCCTCCCCTGACCCCGTAAACTTGCTCCGTCTTACCCTACAGACCCTACCGTCAATTTTAACTTTATTTGAGTTAATTGCTTGAGTTAATCTAACCAGAAGAGAATTTGATGATGGATCTTCCTCCTCCTCATCTCCTTCCATGACCTCAACTCCTCCCCCTTCGCCGAGCTCCTGTGCCATTGTATTCATCTATGTTCCCTCCTCGACGCTTACTGCATCCACTGCTGCCTCCTCAAGTCCCCATTCTCCTCCGAGATCTTCATACACAACTGCCTCATCGACGCCTACGCTGAATGCGGCTCTGTCAATTACACCCAAAAGATGTTCGACCAAATGCCCCACAGGAACACCTTCTCCTGGAACACCTTGATCGCGGCCAATTCCAAAGCGGGTCGCATCAGCAATGCAGTCCAACTATTCGAAACAATGCCCGAGAGGGATCAGTGCTCGTGGAACTCCATGGTTTCCGGCTTCGCACAACATGGTTGGTTCGCTGATGCGTTGGACTCCTTTTCCAGAATGCACAGGGAAAGTTGGGTTCTCGGTGCTCACACATTGTCCAGCACGCTCACGCCTGCGCCGGTTTGTCGGATTCTAAAATGGGCTCTCAGATTCATGGTCTTATATGCAAGTATCGCTTGCATTCCGACATGATTGTAGGAAGCGCTTTGATGGGCGCGTCTATGGCTATCCATTTCTAGAGCAGGGGAGGCAGGGCTGGGGCTTCGGGCGGCGCAACGTGGGTCGGGGCTTCGAGGAAGACGGCGGGGAGGGACGAGGACCGAGGGTGTGGGGGTGGGAAGGATATGTGGAGGAAGAAGAGGGGGAATGGCATTGAATGTAAATTTGACAAACAAAATGGGTATAATGTAACGAATATAACGAAATCCGGTTAGTTTTAACGGGCAAACATATGGGAGTTAACTACAGGGTCTGTAGGGTAAGGGTTAGCAAGTTTATGAGGTCGAGGGAGGAATATCGATGTTTCAAAGGTCGTAAAGGTAATTGGCAAAGATTATAGGGTCTGCCAGGTAAAAATCCCAAAAGAAACTTGCGGCTTTTCATCATTTTTTTAATATAAGCCGCCACATTTCTTTTAAAGCCGTTGCAATTTTTTTTATGGCTTTCTCAAAACAATTTTTTTAAGCCGGTCTCTCTCTTTTCTTTTTTTTCCGGCTTCTCAAATCATTTTCCTTTTCTCTTTTTTTTTTGAAAAAAAATTTACGTACGGTTTTTTTTGTATGCGCCTCTTTCCTTACCTTTTTTTCTTTTTTTCCTCTCAAAATACTTACATACGGGTTTTTTTTTCTTTACGTATCTCCCTTTTTTTCTATACAAACGGCCTCTTGGGCCCTCACCAGCATCCCCCATTTTCCTTTACACGCCAGCCGCTCCAACCCATATTTTTTTTAAGACTCACGGCCCCTTTTTCTTATTTAGGGCTCCGCTTTGGAACCCTCACTGTAAAAGACGCCGCCCTCCCTTCGGGGCTTCTCTGATATGCGCTAGGGTTTCCCATGATGGAAACTCCCTCAACCACGCCGCCGCCTGGGGTTGAGAGAAGCGTCGCTGCCTGGAGCTTCATCGTCGTCGGGATCTCCACCATCTGCACCGCCTGGGGATCGCGCCTGCCGCCTGGGGGTTCTCGGTTGTCACGCCTGGATCGCCGCTTGAGAAAGGCGGATTTAATGGAGGGCATTTGCAACCAGGGGGTGGCACGCAAGGGTTTTAGGCGCAGGCAGCGCCGCCTGGAGGCGCGACACCGGCTGGGAGTGCCACAAGGGGAAGACCCACTGGAGGAGTGCCGCTATCGACCTGGGTTCCACGCCATGTTGTGATGCCATGTTGTGATGGGCGACCTGGATATGCCTGGAGGTGCGCGATCTGCATGCGAAGACCTGGATGCGGAAAGATCGACGCCTCTTGAGTGCGATTTGATTTGGGGTTCCGCACACCGCCTTCTCCAGTTGATGGGGTTCTATATGAGGCCTGAGATTTTTCTTTGTGAGATCTGCGGCCTGATGATGCTTGGGTTGCACTAGATTGGGGGCGCTTCTCCTGGAGCCGCCTAGGGTTGCACCCTGTGCACGCAATTAGGGAGGAGGCACATCTGGTACTTCTTCCTCGGGACAGTGGGGGTCAGATCTCCACGAAGAACCCCCTTGATGATATTCTCCAACAAGCATGATCATGAACACACAAATCGAGAAATTAGGGTTTCAATTGAAACCCTAGAACTTACAAACTTTAACAAATAACAACAATCACAATCGAATCTTGAATAAAACTAATGTAAAAATAATTCCTCGAGAATCGACCCGCTCTGATACCATGTTAGAAAATCGGAAGCAGAAGCTAAAACATGGATAAAGAAATAAAGAACAAGAAAGAACGCGGGATTTTACGTGGAACTCTACTCCGTGAGGAGCGGGATGAAACCACGGGAGAAGCCCTCAACGGGGCATGCTATGCATTACTTTTTCTCAATGAGTACAGGAAGTCTGGGGCTCCTTATATAGCCTCTCCAGAGCCTCCAAGTTCCATCACTAGACGATGTGGGACTAAACACATGGATTGGGTAAATGGATCTCCTCCAGGATCCATTTACCCTGTCTACAACTCAATAAGCGCACTATCAAATACTCCAACAAAAGGCAATGGATAATCATTTCTACATGAATAGTTTCTAGCAATATAGCAAGTATGTCATTTGTTGCAAATTCCATGTATAAAGGATATTTGTGCAATGTACAATATTTGTTCTTAATACCGGATGATGTTAGAATAATTATGTTACTTAGTTTTATTGTCCTTTTTCTGTAAATTACCCATAGAGCTTTTCTCCTATATAAGAGAGCTATAGGGTTTGATGGAATTTATCTCGTTTATTCCCTCAACATGGTATCAGAGCGACGGTCCTAGACCGGAGCCTGTGCCCTAGTTCCCTATCCCCACCAAAAGCCCCTCGGCCGGCGCCGCCTCTGATCGCCGCGTGCCCCACGCACCTCCGCCGTCTCACGCGCGAGTGCCCCACGCGCCTCCGCCACCTCCTGCGCGCACTCGTGCAAGTCTCGCCTCTGATTGCTCGCGCGCCGCCTCCTGCAGGTCTCGCTCGTGAAGTCCTCCTGCGCGTGACCCATCGCCTGTGAGCGCGCGCCATCCTCTGCGATCCCCTGCGCGTGCCTCTGGTCTGTGCGCGTGCCCCTGGTCTGCGCGCTACCAGTCCCTGTTTGCCCTACCAGCAAGAGCCATTCACACGCGATCCCTGTTTCTGTGCGTGTGATTAGGGTGTAGCCCTATCAGTCCAAGGTAGTCGAACTCGTCGGAGGAACCCTCAAGGAATGGAGGGCGTTGTGGTTTGAGTCTACGTCCACAACGGCCTTCATATATGTTCACGTAGACATTATTGTCTAGTCGTGTAACCCCAGTTGCAGAATATTGTTGTCATCATGTCAGACAACAAGGTAGATCTTCCGTCTCTGGGTGCCTTTAAAGGTCCAGCACCTGTTGTGAAAATGGACGGCACGAACTATGAACTGTGGGCCATGCAGTTCATGAGTCTTATGCAATGCAACGGCAAGAAGCATATCCTCACACAAGAGGAACCTGTTGAGAAGACTGGGGTTAACGCCTCATGGGAGGCTGACGATGCATATGCACGTGTATGGTTATCGGGTACCGTGTCCATGGAGATAGCCAACGACATTCTGAGTCAACCCACTGCGAAGGCTATGTGGGATATCCTAGCTGCCACATATTCTCCGGCAAAGAACGAGTCCAAGATCTTACAACTCCAGCATGACATTTTCACCTCGAAACAGAATGGGCGTCCTCTTCATACCCTGTATACCTCTCTGAGGGGTATGTTTGAGAAGCTACACGGGTACATTCCGTTGACAGCCACACCAGAACAGCTAAAGGCATATAGGGACTCAGTGATGATAGGAGTATTTCTAGCAGCCCTTGATCAGGAGTATGATGCAGCCAGGGCACAGATTCTTACAGATGCTACCATACCTCCTATGGAAGAGGCCTATCGCAGGCTGAGTAGACTCTCTATACCTCATGGTGGATCTCAGCTATCTCAGACGTGCTCAGTCATGGCAGCATCACGTGGCAGGGGAGGATCTCCACAGTTTCGAGGTAGAGGTGGTCGTGGCAGAGGAGGTAACAGACCTCCTCGACAGCCATGCACTTACTGTCGCAGGACGGGTCACACTGAGGAAACATGCTATTCTAAGCATGGGTTTCCTACTACTACAGCACGTGTGGCGGAGCAGACTCAGCAGGAAGGGGGTCCTTCCCATGTCCCGGATCAGAGGTTCGAGGAGTTAGTGGCGCGACTTAGAGAGATCATGCCTGGTCAGGGGCCAACAAGTACTTTAGGATCTTCGGAGATAGCTGGTTCAGCATCTGCATCCACGTCAGGTACAACATATGCCCTTACTAGTTGTTACATAGCAGATCTGTCAGAATGGATCATGGATTCAGGAACATCTCACCATTTATGTGGTGATAAAAAGCAATTGGATGGTTTTAATGCAACTCAGACAGGACGATCTGTAGTGATAGCTGACGGGACACACTCTCCCATTACTGGTCAAGGGGAGGTGCAGTTGACCCCTGTGATACGACTTCAGAATGTTCTTTATGCTCCTGATTTTTCAATGAATTTACTGTCTATTAGTCAAATCACTAAAGATTTACATTGTCGTGCCATATTTGACCCATCTGCTCTTGTGTTTCAGGACATCCTAACGGGCAGAGTGATTGGAACTAGCCGTGAGCAAGGGGGTCTCTATAGACTGGTGCAGTCTCCTTATGTTGGTGTCTCTTCTGTTAGTGCTGGATCAGTCTCTCCTTACACATGGCATCTCCGCTTTGGTCATCTTCCGTTGCAAAAGATGGTCCATCCTTCCACAGATTTCTCCCAGGTCTACTTTCCAATGCGAAGCGTGCCAGCTTGGGAAACATCACCGGTCGTCGTTTCAGAGTCGTCTAGGTCCAAGTCGTCATGGTCTGTTTGAGTTACTTCATTTTGATATTTGGGGTCCCAGTCGTGTCCCTGATCTACAAGGGCACATATTTTATCTTGTTGCTGTCGATGACTTTTCTATGTTATCTTGGGTCTTTCTTCTTAAAAATAAGTCTGATGCTGGACATGTTATTCAGTCTTTTATTATTGAAATAAAAAATATTTTCTCTGCTAAAGTGAAGTACATACGGTCTGACAATGCTCTAGAATTGTCTAGCACCCAACTCTCTAAATTCCTTATGTCTCATGGGATTGTGCATCAAACGTCTTGTGCATATACCTCCCAACAGAATGGGGTGGCTAAAAGGAAACATCGTGTTTTGTTGGATATTACAAGAACCCTTTTGATTCAGAGCCGTGCTCCTCACTCCTATTGGGGGATGTGGTTCTAACTGCGTGCTATCTGGTTAACCGTATGCCTTCGTCAGTGTTAGGGGAGAAGATCCCATTCTTGACTGCGTTTCCCGAGACAGATCTTTTCTCCCTAACACCTCGTGTTTTTGGGTCCGTTGCATTTGTTCATTGCTTCTCTCCTGATCTTGACAAGCTCTCTCCAAGAGCTGTCAAATGCGTGTTTGTGGGTTATTCCAAAACCCAAAAAGGTTATCGGTGTTTTGATCCAGTTAGACGACGGTACTATGTTAGTGCAGATGTCACCTTCTTTGAGTCCATTATGTATTTTTCTCCTATAGGTGACAGACTCACTCACTCAGAGGAAGGAGACGATATCTATGTGCCTCCTCCTCCTCCATCTGTTCCATGCTCGACTCCGACATCACTACCACCACCAAAGCCTACTCGACCACCACCACTGCCACCACCAACTACTACTTTTTATCCTCAGGTCTATCAGTGTCGGCCCTCTGCTCATGTGCCTCCTCCATCATCTAGCACGCCCGAGGTATGTACTGATCATTTGAGTTCTTTTGATGGCACGGGTGATTTGCATGTGCAGCTGGATGTACAGGGTACTGATGGTACTTCCACTCCTCCAGTTGATGACTTAGATATTCCTATTACCCATCGAAGGCAGAAGCGTGCGCGGACGATGAATCCCAAATATGGGACGCAGTTTGGAACTCATGTTTCGTTGGAGCGTTTATCCACAGAATTTCGCCAGTTTGTTGTTGAGTTATCGGTAGTAGAGATCCCACGGTCATATCAAGAGGCACTACAGAGCAGCCCGTGGCGTTTAGCTATGGAAGAGGAGATGGCGGCGTTGCAGTCGCGTGGTACGTGGAGTATTGTGCATCCTCCACCAGGTGCGTCAATAGTGGGCAGCAAATGGGTATTTACTGTTAAGCATCAGGCTGATGGTACGGTTGATAGATACAAAGCCAGGTTGGTTGCTCGTGGGTTCACCCAAACATATGGGGTGGACTATCAGGAGACGTTTTCTCCAGTAGCACGTCGGTCACTCTACCTTACGGATTCTTATTGCAGTTGCTGTTGTCCGTGACTGGCCCCTATTTCAGTTAGATGTCAAGAACGCTTTCTTGTATGGTGATTTGCAGGAAGAAGTTTATATGCAGCAGCCACCAGGGTTTGCTGCTGAGGGGGAGTCCAGTATGGTGTGCCGTCTTCATAAGGCCATATATGGCCTGAAGCAGAGTCCACGGGCTTCGTTTCAGAAGCTCTCGGAGTTGATTGGACAAAAGGGCTTCGTCGGATCTACAACAGATCATACTCTCTTTGTAAAGAGAGACTAGCGAGGTATTGTGATCATCTTAGTGTATGTTGATGATATTGTTATCACTGGCAGTAATGAGCAGGGCATTCAAGCAGCAAAGGATTTTCTTAGCGAGCAGTTTGTTACGAAGGATCTGGGTACACATCGTTATTTTTTGGGATTGGAGTTTGCATGAAATGAGCAAGGCATGGTAATGACACAAATGTAGTATGTTACTGACCTGTTATCTGAGACATGTATGGCAGGATGTAGACCAGCTACTACTCCTATGGATCCTAATGTTAAACTTTATGATGATGACTCTGAGGAGGTGGACAAGAGACGATATAGAGAGCTAGTGGGGAAGTTGTTGTATGTTACTATTACTCGACCAGATTTATCCTTTGCGGTTAGTAGGGTAAGTCAGTTCATGGAGCAACCCAGGCAGGCCCACATGAATGTTGTTTTTATGATCTTGAGATATCTGAAGTCGTCTCCAGGTGCTGGTCTTCTGTTTAGAAGAGATACCTCTTTATCCGTCACAGGTTGTGCTGATGCAGACTATGCTGAGTGTCCTAATGATAGAAAGTCTACTTCAGGCTTTATTGTATTTGTTGGCAGCTCACCAGTAGCTTGGAAGAGTAAGAAACAAACTGTTGTGGCTCGATCCAGTGCAGAGTCAGAATATAGGGCAATGGCCCAAGGTAGTGCTGAGATGATGTGGGTTAAATCTGTTTTGACTGATTTAACTATTGAAGTACCTCTTCCTATGCATCTTAAATGTGATAATCAGGCAGCCTTGTTTATAGCCAATAATCCATCCTTCCATGAAAGGACAAAGCACATTGAAGTAGATTGTCATTATACACGGGACTTGATTCAAAAAGGACTTATCTCGACATCCTATGTATCATCAGGAGAGCAGATTGCAGACATGTTCACCAAGGCTCTTGCTAGGGGTCCATTTCATCTCTGTTGTTCCAAACTGAGCATGTTAGATATATATGCTCCAGCTTGAGGGGGAGTGTTAGAATAATTATGTTACTTAGTTTTATTGTCCTTTTTCTGTAAATTACCCATAGAGCTTTTCTCATATATAAGAGAGCTCTAGGGTTTGATGGAATTTATGTCATTTATTCCCTCAACAGATAATACAAAAAGTAACCATTTCCAAAATATTCATCACTATAGGCTCATTAGGGAATGTATTGGTGTTTAGTCATCGCGGATCTGAACTTTTTGATAATTCCGGATGCATCCTGGGACAATATGAGTGAGAAATGGAACATTGAGTTATAGAAGACATAAGGATCAAGGCTACCTGTTAATAATGTTATGGATCCTTTAGTTGTGAAGAATCTGCATGTTTGAGTTGAGAAAGATGCAATGTCTACAATGCAATCCATAGCGCGAATGGGAAGTAATGGTCCTAGGCGTGTGTAGGATTCAATGTATTCTCGATTTCTGTGCCTTTATTAATTAATATTTGTGGAGTTAGGACAACTAATCCTCTTGAGTAGTCATCTTTAGGCTTATTAGAAAAGGGAAAGCTTTTGTATTGCCTTTTAGATCAAACTTCAACAAGTAAACTAGGGAGGGTTCCACTGGGAGTCAAAGGAAAATTTTAAATTTCTTGAGATTGAAGGTAGGAATGGTAATGGTAATCTTATTGAGAAAAGATCCTCTTAGGAAACACGTTACAATCATTGGGCATTCCAATTTGAAGCAAAAAGAAAGTGCCTAAGTATCATAATATGGTACTAGAAAGTGGGAGTTAGCAGCAATTAAACCAGATTTTTTTGAAAGGGGGAGGCATCAGAAACTAAAAAAATGGCAAAGTTTTCTCCTACTATAATTAGGGCTGGAAGCATGGATTGTGGTTCGAATCCATGTTGAAAGATTCGACTATTTTCTATGATGACGGTCAACTACCTAACGCAAACCCTACAAGGGGGGATTTGAACCCTAGTTTTTTGGGTGGTAGACACACTGCACTAGGATGAAAATGGTCGGATACTGATATGAATATAGGTATAATCATATCCTTATCCATTTTGAAATACGAATACGAATGCGGATACGAATATTGACGGATGTCAAAAATGTGTTACCATATCCTTAAAAACGAATACGAATGTAAAACGAATATGAATCTGATACGAATAATAAAAAAATTAATATATTAATTAAAATATACATGTTTAGGATGATTTACACATAAAATAGATATACAAGATATAGTAATTTCATAATGCAATCATAAAATGTTGTTACATATAGTTATAAATAAATCTGTTACTATACTTATAGACGAAAACGAATATACGAATACGAATGAGAATATTAATGAATGTCAAAGTGATATCCATATCCGCATTCATTTTAAAACGAATATGAATACGAATATCAAAATATGTATAAAATGAATACGATAGAGGATTGGATACTGATATATTCACATTTGTTTTCATCCTTACACTGCACTATCACCATACCATTTAAGTGGGTACTAAACAGGAGACATCAGAAACTAAAATGGATTTTTTTGGAAAAGCAAGTAAACATGAAAGAAATAGCACTTCATATTTAAAAGCGATAAAGGCACTTGAGTGCTTTATCTGCATTGTCGCATATTTTCTTGGTCGTATCGTTGAGCAAAATTCCATTTTTGGTTCACTGGCATATAGAAATTGCTTGAAGATGACAAAATGTCTTCAGGATATTTTAAGTGTCATTATCAATTTATAAACTATAAAGTACAAAAATGATTCAAAGTGTCAATGTCATTATCAATTTATAAAGTACAAAAAAGACAAGGGAAATTTCTTAAATTTTAATAAAATGTGCGATATGATATCTCTAACCATTTCTAATACTTAACTCAAATGTACTGTCCTCTCTTTTCATTGTTGTAGGAGTCTGGAAGGCTGGAAACATGAAAATGCATGCATTTAACAGGTCCATAATCCGACTAAATCAAACAATATCGATGCCAAATCCCTAATGTCAATGAAATCCCAAGACAATGTGAACATAGTTTACGTGAATAAAATTCAAGTACTACAACCATTCCTATATTATATTAGTCACTATTTTTACTCCATATGTGGGGGCAATGTCTGATGGTAGAGCGGTATGCCTACCATTCAAAAGACCAGAATTCAAATCCCCCTTGAGGAGGGTTGTGTTAAGTTGCCGACAGTCAGCATAAAAAACAGTTGGATATTTAGCTACTTAAAGTGGGAGAAGATTTTGTCATTTTCATATGTGGGGACCATGAATAGGATGCATCTTAAATATTTGGTGTTTACTCCAGATACATGGGTATATGTTTCAGTTTGTTTGATAGTGGAAGTCTGTAGAGATTTTAGAGTTCTTCCCGTATGTGGTACACTCCCATCATGTAAAATGTTGTTCCGTGGGTCCTACACCCCGAGAGCTTCTGATTTAGTGCAGAGTTTTTGGTATAAATGCCGTGAGAGTTTTACCAAATGTGGAAAGATTTTACTCTATCACGTATATAAATTTCTGGTTGCTAAGGCTTTCATCCATACTAAATACCCATGACAATCTTCCCTACAATACCTAATGTTCGTCCCAAAATTTTGCGAGCTTGATTAGTCCTGCCGACAATTGTTGTGTTGCCAACATTTGGTACAGTGTTGGAAATTTTATTTTAATTTTGTCAACTGGAGATGAAGTAGGCAAATGGGAAGTGGTAAAGTATGATGGCTGCATGAAGGGGTTGGGGTGTTCAGAGATGGGGGGGATGGATTAAAAGGCGGCTGGATTTTGATTTGACAAAGTGATTAAAGAGAGGCTAAGTGCCCATATTCCTGGACATATAGGAGTAAACTTGATCAGAACTTATCAATCTTAATGTCATGAGTTGATGAATTCATCCCCTGAAACCACACTGATGTCAAGTCCTATTATTTATTACCGAACTGAACCTTTTGAAGGATTCCTTAGTTAATCCGAGTCAAAGTTCTGGATTTTTGTCTTATTTTCTCACTCATTTGTTACAATGCTGGTTATCTCAGCAGGGCTCTCAGTATCATCCCGAAAAAGACATGGGATACTGGTGGAGTTGAATGTTTGGAATTTCTTTTAAAAGCCTCTAGTATACTGCTTTTGTTTTGCACATCTCCCTATCATTACAATCTGTCGAAGTTGTAATGCTTGAGTTTTATAATCCTAATTCAGGGGGAAGCACTCGTTTTCATTCCCCTGCTTTTATATATAGGCTGCTGATTCTTGAGGGATGTCCTGATCTTTATGTCCTTTTTCTGTGGAAGTTATCTTGTAGCAGCAGCCACCTTGCAAAGCTTGTGGAGCCTGGTGTTGGCTGTTGTAGATATATATGCTCTTTTAGTAAAGCGCAGCTTAAGAAATCAACCTGTGGCCTGCTTGTTCACCATTGGTGACGGGGTAAGAATAAATTATTTTGCTCAATTATTATCATCATTTTGCAATTTTTCGGTAATTATCTGAGTATCCTTTTGCACTTTCCTTGGTTCAATCATAGTGTTTCTAACAATTGTGTTGGTGTCCTTAAAAAACAAAATTCGTAGAGGTTTCTTGTGCACCAAAGGAGGTGTTCTATGGTGATGTGCATGCAATTCACATGCACATGTACCTGAACTGAAACAAATAAGATTTTACTACAGATTAATGAAGATGTATCTTTTTTTACTTTTTTAGTTTTTCTGCATGTTACATGTATCACTTAGCCAAAATTAAATTAGCAACATCCACCTATCCCTTCTAGTTGACATCGGAAACAATGGTTGTATATATCAAACTTAATTTACTTGAATAATTGCTGCAGGTAACTAGCACACTTACATTTGCGGCTGCGTGTGCTTCTGCTGGCATTACCGTGCTCATTGGCAATGATTTCAACAACTGCAAACATAATCACTGTGCGCAGTTTGAGACTGCGACTGCCATGGCTTTCTTAAGCTGGTTCGCAGTCTCGCCATCCTTCCTCCTCAACTTTTGGACTCTGGCGTCTCAATCATGATGACCAAATCTAGACCAAGTACCGTTCATCGATGTCAAAAAACCATCTCCTTATACTCAGGCTACTCGGCCAATTTATTTCTTGCTTTTCTATTTTTCCCGGGGAAGCAAAAATCTGGATGTGCTTTCGTCCAGAGATTTTTTTTCTGTCCCGCCTTGTAAATTTGCTGTGGGTCGTCCTGTTGGGGTCATTTAACTATAGAGTTTGTAGTGTTAGAGAAACAATTGCCATGTAATTATTGTGTGGATGTAAATTACCATGTAAACACTTTGTATACCGAAATGTTATTTACAGTTATGTAAATTACTGTATTGTTGAAGATTTATAAATATGGATAATAAGAACAGATAATTTTAGAAAACGACCAAGACAACTGTTAGTCGTTTATCCTTTCAATGGAGCTACTCTTTTGCCTAAGCTGCGTTTAGTATCAACTTTTTACATGATTTGCTAAAAATCATTTTCTGCCATAGATTATCCTCTCTATAACAAATGTATTCTTTGTCAAATCAACCTCTCAAGATTATTTTTTATGTTTTACACAAGGGAAATGGTTTTCACGATGAAGATTTATGACAAAAAAAAGAAAACTAAATGCAAAATTAAGATATTATCAAACACACTCCACATAAATGCTTATAGAAAATTCGGAAACACAAACCAGGACTAAAGGGGTATGAAATGCATTAGCGGATCCTCACATGGGATTGACAAGGAATGATTAGCGATAAGCTTCGGGCATTACAACATCGTGTTAAAGTCTTCTCCCACTATAAGTAGGGTCGGCTACATGGATTGTTGTATAAGGAATAAGAAGGAATAAGTGAGGTTTATTGCTCGATTTGTTATATTGGTTGGAGGGATAAAGAATGAATCACTGTTGAAGAGATCTAATTGATGATGTAATTAGATGTGATCTTTGATCCAATGATAAGTTTATCTTGAAATAAAGTCCTCTTACTCCGAGATAAATGGATGCTATTTCGCATCTGTTGGATGGTTGAGGTGGGTGTTCTTTCTCACGAAGGTTGATTGTTTGCCTTGTTAGTTGATTGATTAAGTGAGGCTTGGTTTGTGCTTTGGAAAGGATGCAATGGGTTGCTTGACTAATAATAGCACCCAACTTCCAATTTTAATGGATTGTTTTATTAAGGTTGCTAGCATATGAACTCTTTTGCTCCATATCCAAGACTATCAAAGGACATCTGAATTTTACATGCATATGCACATATATAGGGAACTGCCCCTGGGGTCGATCGTGCATGCACGACCTTTCCATCCATCTCACGCATGTCATCCCATTGCCTGCACACGAAAAGCCCTTTCGATTTCGTAGGTTGTCGAACACTCGCAGCACCACCTCTTCCCTTGCATACCTATGAGATCAACAATTCGAATCTCGAAGTTCACAGATAACCAATCGCTCGACCTTCTCCATTGCACGAGAGCCTAAGACCTGGAACCCCCTATGATCTATGAAAGAGATGTACGAAGAGGTCGTGCAGGGATAGAGAGTGTTAGGGGCAGTCCGCGGAGAAGATGGGAAGGTTGGGGATAAATGCCACCGTCTATCCAACGACTAAAGAAATTGTGAGGCAACCACATCTTCCATTCCCTCTCTCTATATATACAGGTAAATGGGGTTGCCCCCTAAGGGTAGCTAAATTAGCTTCCTCGTCTATTTTTTAAAAAAATTATGATATTTTTAATAACACTTGGCAAGGGCTTCTTCATCGTTTGGAGTTATTGGAAAGAAAGATGATGCCGGTATTTTCATTCATAATGGCATTCCTTCATCAAAGGTGTTGCTTTAACCAGCTTGTTTTTTCTTCCTTCTCGATTTTGCTCCTTTTTCGCATGTCTTTTTGGATGCTAGCTATAGGGATGAAAATGAATACAAATGTATTTGTATCAATTTGTATCCGCATTCGCCAAATAGAGGATATCCATTCCATTTTCTCGTATCTGGCGAATACCAATGCGAATACGAATACAAATATTCAACATTCGCCAAATATAAATACAAATATGAATATAATATCCTCAATTTGATGAATACAAATGTGAATACGAATGTTCAAATTTTTGAGGATGCGAATACGAATATTCATTTTTTAAAGGATATGAATATGGATAAAGATACGAATATGAATGTGAATGTTCAAATTCTGGATGATACCAATACTTACATGGTACACAAAGAAGTAAATTTGGTAAGCTTTCTTTTATTAGTTAGTTATATCTTTGCGTTTCCTTTTCTTTTAGATACTTGGGATCTATTTTTCAACATGATGGGAAAATTGATGGAAATGTTACAAATATAATAAATATAGATTGGTTAAAGTTGAGAGTAGCCTCCACTATTCTCCGTGATAAGAAAATTTCTTTGAAAATCAAAGGAAAGTTTTACAAAGTAGCCTTGAGATCTAACATGCTCTATGGATCTGAATGTTGGCCTGTGAACCATATATATGTGCAGAAAACAACAGTAGAAGAAATGAAATGCTAAGGTGGATGTGTGGACATACATGTAAAGATCAGAAACAGAATGATGCAATCAGAAGGAAAGTTGGTGTAGCTCCGATAGAGGATAAGATGTGAGAAAACCGTCTAAGGTGGTCTGGCCATTTGCAAAGGTTAGCTGATGCACCATTGAGGAGAGCCAGCTAAGAGAGGGCGAGTAAGGCCTAAAAAGTGTAGGAATGAGACTATACGAAGGGAATATTATTTTGAATCTAAACCTGAGAATGAACCAAGATAGATCTAAATGGAGGCAAATAATCCATGTAGCCAACCCTACTTAATGTGGGAAAAGTCTTTGTTTTGTATCTTTAAATTTCCTTTTATTATTTAGTTATTTTTTATGCACATATCATTATGAAAACATTTTATATATTTTTTATATATTAGAAATTATTATGAACCTAAAATGCTTAGCTTTTAAGTAAAATTAGACATGTATAATATTAGTATATTAATTGATATTCATTTATCAAATATCCATATCTGAATTATCAATATTCGTTTTGCATTCGTATTCGTATTTTAAGGACATGATTTTACATTTTACATATATGTGTAATACTCGTATTCATATCCATATTTTTAAAAGGACAAGGATACAATAACAACTATATTCATATCCGTATCCGACCGTTTTCATCCCTACCTAACCGTCCTTCAATGGTTTCCTATAGCCTATAACGGGAAAGCTTTTTTATACTCGTATCTACATCATGGCCATAATTTACCAATCATTTCATAGATATTACATGACATTTTTAATAAAACATATTCAACATTTATCTGTGTTTGTATCCAAGACTATATGCGTCACTCATCATGTAGATGGGTAAATGGATCACTCCATGATCCATTTACTATATTCAATATTTAGTCTCATATCTACCAATGGTGGGACTTGGAGGGTCTATAGAGGCTATATAAAAAGCCACAGACCCCCCGTATCCAGTGAGAAAGTTAATGAAACATATGGCCCTTCGAAACATTCTCCCATAGTTTCATCCTGCTCCTTAGACAGTAGGGTTCCACGTTAAAATCCATGTGTCCCTAAAGTTTTATTTGTTTTCTATGATATTCGCTTCCACGTCATATTTCTAACATGATATTAGAGCAGGTTCGATTCTCGAGGATTTTATGTTCATTCACTATTTTATTCGAGATTCAATTTTGATGAAGATTATTATATGTGGGATTATTCAAGTTCTAGGGTTTCTATAAAAACCCTAATTTTTGCTCAACGCTCATCATGAGGCATGTTCTGTTCGCCATCATTCAGGTTGCATCGCTCTAGGAGGTGGAGCTCCATGGCGGAGCCATCCTCCTTCCTCGTTCTCCAGGCGGCGAAGGCTCCAGATCTCGCGAGATCACATGTGCACACCGAACGAGATCTTTCCCTTTCAATCAGATCGCGTGCAGGCGGCACACAAGAAGCCGTACCGATCTCCTCGCGACGGCGCTACCTTCATTCCATGCGGAGAATATGTAGCGACCATGACGCGCATCTCCAAGCGACATAGCCCTTCTTTAAGCGATGCCTCTCCTCGCACCCTCCCTTCTGGTTACGGCCTCGGCCTCCCTTTTACGACCTCCAGGCGGAGACCTCCTGCAGGCGGAGCTCCAGCAGCAGTTCCTCTTCAACAAGGAACAGTATTGCCCCTCCAATTCTCTTCGTCAACAGGAGGCGGCCTCCTTCTCACAAGAGGCTTCAACCCTTAGAGTTGGCGGTAGGAGCCCCGTCTGCTTGATGCTCCAAGTGTGTCGCACCTCCAGATCCGAAGCGGCGCAACCCCCCTTCCCTTTCAGCTCCAGCGGCAACGAGAAGAAGATAGCTCCTTCAGGGGTGTCACTCTTTCACAAGAGAAAGGGTTCCCTAGGAACCATAAATAAAGCCGTGGAGACATGCGTTGAAAAAAATATATTTTATTGTAAGTGCCCGTGTGGGCCGTAAGTTGTAAAAAAAGAGGAGGAGAAGCAAGCCCATGTGGGCTACAACTGCTCTTTTTAAAAATATGAGAGAGGGGAAAGATCAACAGTGTTGGGATGATGCAAATTAGCTTTATTTGGGTCGAGATATTTAAAAAAAGAAAGAAAAATTCTGAAAAAAAGGTGCGTACAAAGAAAAGCCGTGCGCTAAAAATTTTATTTGCAAAAAAAGAAAGCCGAAAAAATTTTGAATGACTTATTTAAAAAAATGAGTTGGCAATTAGAAAAAAGGGGGATATGACAGTTAAAAAAGAAAAGGATCATAAAAAATACATATGAATAAAAATGATGGATAAAAAAATGCGAGAAAAAAAAGCCAAAAAATGAGACCAGCTTATTTGATGTTTTCTTTTTCCCCATTTTATTGTCTTCTCACAACTTTATCGATGTCATTGTGTTTCGACAAGTAGGAGAGATAGAGGGAGTATTGTGTAGAGTCACAAGCCTGTTCCAAATTTAGATGTTAGATTCTAGACCAACCATTTGTTCAGACGCTACAGAGATATTCAGTTTCAAACTCTGCGGATTGGTTCAAAGTCCAAGTTCGAGACACTCCATAGTTGAGGAGCCCATTTTCTTCGAGTTCTCCAAAGAGAGACTCTTTTTCATATGTGCACATGTTTGTCATCTTTTATTGTGGTCCTCATCTTTTATTTTGGAGAGAGTTTTCATATGTTCTATAGGGACTCCAGAGTAGAGATCTCATTCCCTATGCCATGTGAGTTAGGGTTTTCATGTGATTTCATAGGGACTCCAGAGTAGAGATCCCATTGTCTGAGCCTATATGGGAGAGACCATGTTCTCTGACAAGGATACTTTTTCAGACTCTATTCTCCAACGACTGTGGACTCCGATGAGGATTGTCTTCACAGCCTTTTCAGTTCGACCCTTTCAGAGATGGAGTAGTTGCCAACATATTGTGGCAAGCCAGCGTGCTCCAAGTGGAGACTCATTTCCAGTTGCAATGGCTCTGATAGGCACAGTACAAAGCACATGCTCTCCGAACAGTACAAAGCACATGCTCTCCGACGAGGAGATTCAGGTTGACTCGCACTCCATCCCATTTATTCCTCCTCACCTGCACGGCATGAGAAGCAACGTCCTCGACAACAGCCGACGGTTGTGCGCATTGAGTTGATGTTGTTTGTAGTGTGAGTATGAGATTTCTTTCTGTTTGTCCAAGATGAGCATTACATGCTCCAGCTCGAGGGGGAATGTTGGAGTATATGCATCACTTATCATGTAGATGGGTAAATGGATCACTCGATAATCCATTTACCATACACAATGTTTAGTTCCACATCTACCAGTGGTGGGAGTTGGAGGGTCTGTGAAGGTCATATACAGAGCCTCAGACACCATGTATCCAGTGAGAAAGTTCAATGAAACATATAACCCCTTGAGACATTCTCCCGTAGTTTCATCACACTCCTTAAGGAGTAGGAACCCAGTTAAAATTATGGTATCTTCATTTTCTCCAATATTATTTTCTAACAATATTCACAAATCCTCTCAACCTTGGTAAGTGATGCAGTTGGAGGTTGTGTCCAGAGATGGATTGGAAACACGTTCTAATTAAAAAAATGCCATTTGCTCTCCTCAGTGACTTAGCCGTTCTTATGCATACAAGAGGCGACACAATCCCTATACAGATGCTGAGATTAATAGCTAGCGTGCTTTTATACTTCGAAAAAACAAGAAATTGCCTCCGCTAGAAATGTCTGTATTTGTGTTCATTGTAGTCATCAATTCAATATCGTATGCACGTGTCAAGTGATACATAGTGAGATACAGAGCGATTCTCCAAGAGAGCTATATGCATCTGCAATACAGTCTCCGAGCAGACCGTGGAGTGTTACGATCTCTGCAACTGAAGTACAAATATGAAAATCGCCCTTGCACCCTTCTGAAAAAATTATACCAGAGCATGCATCAAGACAACATCTGGCTGAAGGCATCGAAGATATTCAAGTTGAAGATATGCTACAATTGCAATTTGTTTTTAATCTTTCCACCTCACTCTGTAATTCAAGCTTTTCCTGGGAACATAATAAAGGGCATACTGAGATGGTGTTGAGTGAAAGGAGTGACAAAAACCAAATATGCGAAGACAATGTACCTTCAGCAAGTTCTCCAACTTTTCCTTGGCTCTAGCTAAATCGTCTTTAACCTGCATGGAGAGGAAGATGACCCACCGATATGTCAGCAGTGGGTTGGTCGTAGAGAACAACTTGAATGAATACGGCTCACTTCACTTGGTTTAAGTTAAGACTGAACAATGCAAATATCAGCAGTTCATGCCATGATTTTTGATGTGGTCACCATTATCCATTAAGAGCACCGAAAAACCAAAGACAGGAAGCATATATAAGCATCTAAATCCAAGTTCCTTACTCGAAACCTTCTGACATGTCTACATATACTGTAACGTCCCGGGCTTAGGTCCCCGGTCCGTTATCGAGGAAAACTGGCCCTGACAACTTGTTGGATTCGAGCTCAAATGAACTCGTTGACAACCACCCAAAATACTTAAGCCCAAGTTGTCAAGTAGTAGTCTCCATCACTTATAAACCATACCCACACTTCGTGAGTTTTAGGTATGGCACTATATTTGGGGTTGGGATGTTACATATACAGTGCTACAGTGATAACAAATAACCAAAATGATAAAATGGACACATAAAAGGATATGTGGATGAACAGAGGAAACTATCGTTTGATTGCAGGATTGGGCAGAGTTGGGTTGGCCCAACCCAATGTACCCCTCCTTCCAACCTCCCAATCCTCCTCACAGTTTACTATTCACCGGGGTACCCCAATCCAACCCAACCCTGCCCAACCCGAAGGCTAAGGCAGATATTGAACCTAATAGAAACAAGTATGATGTATACAAGAAGTTATTTTGATATAACACATTTCTTCGTGATAAAAATCAAGATAATACAATGGAATTATTTTCAACTTTGGAGACATCAAGGAAGAATTACTAGACTATCATTGAGTGGTTTCCAACATCTTTTTTCCCCTCTTGTCCCATATTCATTATAATTCTCCATTCGATCTAATTGCTGAGGTAAATGCATGGAATCGGCTTTATTTTCCGGAATTTTTTTTGGAAAAGCTAAAGGAAGAACAGGAGATATTAATGGTCATCGAAAGTTCCATTAAAGAGAACTATGGCAAGTGGAGAGTAGGGTTTAAGAACAATGTCGTTCTATTGGAACAAGATGGCAAAGTGTTCCGCAGCAAAAAGGAACAGAAGAAATCCAATCCAGCTTGTTTTCGTGGAACAAGTATAGCTTTAAAGAACAAAAAAACCCTAAAAGAGGAGGGGAAGGAGGAGGAAGTGCCTGAGAGAGGCGAAGTTGGATCCGGTTGGTGGCGTCGAGTTGGGCATCGAACCTCATCCTCCACTCGGCGGACTCGTCCATGGCCTCGATCTTCGCGCGATCGAACTGGCTCCTGAGGAGCTCCCGCTCGTCTCTGGAGAAGGCGGAGTCGATGGACCATAGGTGGAGGTAGACGAGGGCGGCCCCCATCACGAGGGCGATGAAGAACCATAGGAAGATCCTCCTCATCCTCCTTTTCTCCTCCCTCTCCCTCCTCCGCTTGGTCCTGTTCTCTTGTTTCACGAGAGAAAGGTATAATTTTGAATGCTTTTAAGTCCCTGTTTGTTTGGGGTACAAGGAGGAATGGAATAAGGGGAATAAGCTCCTAACACGCTTCCCCGTGATACGACTATTCTCTATTATTTTATCTTATTTCACTCTTATTCCTATCTTTATCCCACCTTACCTACCTTTATTTCACCTTATTCTCCTTATTCTTATCCTCCAGTCGAACGGAGAATAGACCCTTATTCCCCTTATTCCACATCCTTATTCCTGCTTATTCTCCTACCGAACGGGCCCTAAGGGTAATTTTCTTCATTACTCCAAGGACAAAGCTCCCTTATCATCCAAACAATTCCCGCACGTCCAAGACCTGGAAGAAACATTACAAGAACATCCTAAAACAATAAATATATTTTTTCAAGTTCAGGAACAAGACCAAATTTCCATAAATCAATCATCATAATCAAATTATCAAAGTATCGTACGAAATGGAAATAATAAAAGGAAAATAACCAATAATAAAAAGATTTATCGAGTCGGAATTATAGAATAAAACAACTAAACAGTTTATCAATAAGTTCCATGTATTAACAAGAGAGACTAGAATAAAACAACTTCTTAATTCAGCTGATCAACTCCTTGCTAAGCTGCAATGCTCACAATCCCCCAGCTTGCTAATCTATCACTCGTCAAGAGCATGTTATTCCGGGCGAAAAGTAGCCGCTCCACATACCAATCGTGCAATGATGTCCATTCCCCCTAGCTAATGATGTTAATGATGAGAATGGATGATGCATGACGAACATCTCCCTCGTCTCAGATAGCAATATTCTAAGATCAAGATAATAATCTCATATTAATATCACTACAATGAAAATAAGTTGTGGTCACAAAAAATATGCCTACGGATTTGGAGCTTGTGACCATTGAATTGGCTCTGGTCACAGTACTTCGTGGCATATAGTCGTAGCTACAAGTCTCGTCGCGAATGTTCTTTGACCACGAATATGTCGTGGCTATTACAAGTAACCACGGAAATTGTCGTGGCCACAATTCTTGAATGAATGTCCTTTTTTGATTTTCGAAGGCTTCGACCACAGAACTGGGGATATGCAAACTAGTGGCCACAGAATTATCATGGCCACGAGTTTTCGTGGCCACATTATGTGGCCACAACTCATTTTTCTTGTAATGTATATATAATCAGCGTAAGGAGAACTTGTCATGAACCCGAGTCTGGGCTGTCGGATCCTCCTATATCCGGATCTGGTTACTCATCAATAATTTATTCAACAATAACAACTAACATTCAGAAACAGACTGCAATTAAAAATACTCAGAAGGAAGTATTTCAACATTTTTCTATTCACAAATAAAGTTTACATGATACATTGTCCCACTATAATCATTTACATGTGCATCAGTTAGAAACGAAAAACACAAAAAGATTACTAGCTACCTTACAGAGTAAAGCTACTGTGGCTGGCCGGATGACTATTATGTTAGCTGGCTGGATTATTAAAGTCCTTGTGATAGTCCACTGACATATGTTGGGTTTTCCATAAATCATATGATAACAATTAGCGAATGCTAAGCAACGAAGAAGAGAAAAGCAAACAAATGGTGTATTTTTTTAAAACTTGTTATCACAAAAAATTTCATTCATTATCATTAATTTAAGTCATATTCCTTTCTACTCTACGTCACAGATTAGTCCAAGAATCACCTCACCACTATATAGATTCTGAAGTTGTGGACACCTCAGGATTGGAGATTGCGTTGATCTAGTGAGCTTATGTTGCCACACATCGCCTCCAATCCTCCAATACTACCCTGATAATATCCTTTTCTTTTATTAATCAGGGTCTCAAACCCTCAGCCTGGCAAACAAAGGAGCACACCGTCCTCAAGGATCCGGATGCTTAAAATCTCAGGCTAACCTTTAATCACATAACCTAACGGCTTTAAAAAAATATGTTACCGTGACCCATCCGTTATTGAACCACCCATGCCTCCACATGACACGACCACATCTTTCGTAGTTCTTCAACCCGAATATATTGGCTCCTGGTACCATATGTTGGAAATCATCCATTTTGTGCACACTTATCATAACAGGATAATCATGGACCATCTAGATAGGGAAATGCCAATACGGGTTCTTTCCTACAAACCTGTATGTTGCATGCATTACCTGTAGTTTTACTCCCAGACATTCTTGACGCAAGACACAATCCTTTTCAGGATCCAACTCAAAACACATCAATTTGCATGATGTAATTCCTCCATTAAGCCTTATATTTGCATAAAATAAATAATGAGTATAGATTTACACATATATTAATTCATATATATTTATATACTTATATTTATTCTTAGTTTAACTTCCAAACCTTAACTTTCCAAACCACTCCATCCATTCAATACTTAGACTTTATTTTAGTTGAAATCACAAAGCAACCTTTCATACTTTCTCAAAAATAATCAAATTAGGCTTCTTCGTAGCAAGGAGCATAAATACATAAATCTCAACAATCTCGTATGAAAATTCAACAACAAAAGGAAGGATTTTGTTACCTAATCGAGCTCTCTCTCTCTTTCTCTCGTATGTAGTGCTTTAGAGTGATCCTTTTTCAAAAGGATGATTTATAGCTACTGAAAGGATCGAATTTCATTTTCGTATCAAAAATGCGAAGAACGTGCCAAGAACGTGAAGAATGAACGAAGAACACGAATAACGCGAAGAATATATTTTCTCTTTAAAAAATTCAGCAGAGCTTCCCCTTATATATGGTGATATTTCTAAGAAAAATTTGACAGAGTTTCCTCTTATATTGGGACATATTTCTATAAAAAAACTTAGGCAGTGTTTTCCCTTATATCGGGGCATATTTTAAAAGAAAAACAGAAAGAGTTTCCTCTATAAAATCCATGAGAGGAAAACAACAAGGAAACTGAAAGAATATAACCAAACTAAAAGCGATGGAGAATCGGTAGACATCACACGTCTTAGGTGAGTGAAGGTGTGACGAATCACAGGGTTCACTTGTGTGCATAACCGTCCGCACCTATGTAGGGTGTTATACAGATTTCTACTCGAACCACAACAGAGAATGAATCAAAAACAAAGATGAATCGAAAACAAAGTTGGAAAAAGAACATGAATCGAAAACCTAGCTCACGAAGCAAACTAAGAGAGGATCGTACATTCCTCCTCCTCGTTCTCCTGACAACGCTTCGCTAGCGCCGCTTCCTCGCCTCTCACTCCTCCTCCCGACCTACCCTAGCCCTTGGGGTGGTGTTGGTAGTGGAAATTGTAGAGAATGAATGGGTGGGGATATTTATAGACTCCATAAAACCATTAATCATGGTTAGAAAATTATTGTTTAGACCTTAACCGTGGTTATCGACCAATGGTTGTGGCCAAAACTTATCTGAAACTTAGGGCTTAAGTTAGAATATCCAGAGTATTCTAAATTCGGTAATGACACTTAATTAACGCTAATAGTGATTAACTTTCACTAATCACGATTTAACTTTTACGGCTTACGCTTATCTTTTGCTAACTATTGATTAGTGTTCGTTAATGATCATTAGCGATTTTCAATCTATCATTAGTTTCTTTAATCATGCTTAATTAGTCTTAATTACAGTAATTACGGTTTAATGACATCTTAAACCTCCTTACTTCTCTTTCTTCCGGAAATCATAGCAAATCGAAACAAAGTCCGGTTCACCTGTAACAAATTCCATTAGTTTCCTCTTGACGAGCTGGATCTTATGATATAGGATCCGAGAGACGGTCAAGTTCAAAGCTTTACAGAACTTGAGCAAGGATTCATTCTTTCCTCACTTTTGAAAACATAAAATCCTCCATGGATACTAGGATCATACAATCCAACTTTTTAATGCGTAGCAGTTGTTGAAATAAATCTCATATGTGGTCTATATGATACAATAGTGAGACTGACAATTTAGTTTGACCGATTCAATGGATAAAATAGAATTGAATTAAAGTGACTCGCGTTGATGGTTACTAGATCATTATGATTCGGCTATTGTAAGTTTGTCATTATATTAAATCCTCTAACCATACCCTACAAAAGAAACATGCCCACTTATTATGTCCTATGCCGAAATTGAGAGGAGAGAGAGCTATTCTTCCAGCTCTTTACCATCTGAGAAAGTCTTCACGATTGGAGTTAAAGAAAAGAGAAAATACGAAGTAAGAACCGTCATTTCTCATTTTCGTCATCATTGTTGTCACCATATTTTTCACAAGTGCCACAAAAGAGGGTAACACCATTATGTGTATGTGGTCAATGATTCATATTGTTCCACTAATATGATGTTTTTGTGATTTGATTACAATTATGTTGCGCATAATTTTCCTACAGGATGCTCTCCTTGTTAGAAAAATCTCCTATAAGTTCACGTATGGCAATCTGAATATTTCATCTTCTAGAAGATATCTGAACTCCAAAATCCAATATGTGGTATTAATTCAATGTGCATCAATCTAATATTAGAAGCCACATTTGCAAGAAAAAATGTACATAAAAAGAAATTTACCAAGAGCCTCGCTTACACATATTGACATCATAGGTGGAGATGTGAGTGAACCAACAACTACTAAGCAACAACAATCTCTAAATTAGTTGGCTTATTTCCAACTAGATGATCAATCCATTCACAGAGTCAACTATTTCTACAACCAATCTTCTAAGTTCATTTATGCTTCCCCTATAGTCTGTCAAAGTAGTCAGCTAATTTCTAAATCAGTCGACTAATTATCCATTCCAACCGACTTTGTCTTCCTTTTGTCAGCTGAAAGATCCACTAATAGTAAAATCACATAATTAGTCGATTGGGCTATCAACCATGTGGATGATTTGTTGTTTTTTGTTTCGCATAATGCATTTTCATTTCTCTACTTTATAATTAGTAATATTGAGCATCAAAGTCTTCTTCTTTCATATTTTTTGAGGTTAATTGATGGTTCTTATTTACGCATGCATACTTACAAAAATGTCATATTAATGCATGAATGGATATATTTATTAAGGAAATTAGCTCTGTATTCACTTCCAAGATAGATGAAACTTGATTTCATCATATAAACACATAATACACACACACAAACATGTACGCACTACATACGTACATACCTACATGCATGCACACTTTTATATATACTTACATAAACATGCACATGTACCAAAGTAAAAATCGTCCATGAAAAATACATGAAAATTTTGACGGAATCACACATTATTCTCTCAAAAATGCAAAATGTAAAACATCTAATATGTGCGCATGCACTTGCACGCACACAGTGGGCTAGCTCCTGATAACATTCCCTGAGGTGATATCTCCTTGAGGTTCCCAAATGTATGAAGGATCCAATTACCCGAATCAAGTGACATATTCCAGCTTATTCCACCCATCTTATTCCACTTTATTCCCCTATCGAACATGCCCTAAAACATCCCACCACTTCAACTCAAATTGACATCACTTGAGAAGCATGTATATGCCCTTTCACATGTCAAAGCCAGTACTAAATCTTTCCAAATTTCATAGACAAAATCCTCCCTCCTCGGTATGGCAAATCATTCATTTGATGTCTTTAACACCATATATATGAAGAGGAAAATGGGTTTGCATGTTGGCTACCCCTCGCTATTTTTCCATAATTTTTTTTATTTTTTTTGCAAAATATCATCATGTATATTAATTTATATATCCTTCTTATATGTCATTCGAATTTCGTCGGAATTAGGGACTTACATACCCTCCATCTTGAACAAGTAATTTTAATGAGCTAAACATTGTTGTAATTGACATGTTCTAAAGGAAAAGCATATGAATCTTCATTTCTGACGGAATTCAAATTACAGAGATATATAGTTGAATATACATATGATTTTTTGCAAAACTAACCCATATATGAATCATATGGACCACAACTAATGGGGTTTTTTTAAGACCACGCTCTAATGCGTTATCATTAACAAAATCCATTAATTCCTCAGCTGCCCATTTTGAAAACTGTATTCTCTTCGTCTTTATAAGTAGCTTGGAGCTCAAGATTCGATCTTGTCAACCTTATCAATGATCCATTTAAATAGTGTTGAGGTCTCAATGTCTCGTGTCCATTATATAGATGCATTGTCCAACCACACTATTTCAATACAAGGATTTTGTGAGGTTTTGTGGAGTCAACAAAATATCGAGAGACGTGCCCTCCTATTTTTCAGTGTTGTCTTCTTGCCTACATGTGATGTCCCTATTTGTGGATGTGAAATGTCTAGCAGCTTTCTGTCACCATACGCTCGATAAATGTCAAGGCAAGAAAGCTTTTTTTTAAAAAATATATAAGTTGAATATAGATATCGAATTAATTATAAATATAGAGTAAAAACACGTTCGTCCATCTCACCCTATTTTACAACACATCTGTTGCCAGAAAGAAAGGATAACCAAATAATGTGTTTGCAGAAGTTGGTTTCAAAAGGAACCCTCCCCAAATTATATGGGTTTTTCTCCCAACAAGAAATTATATGGGAACGCTCCATAACACCGAAATTACCACACTTATTATAAAAAAACAAGAAATTATATGTGTTGGGCTGATTCGTATTACTCAAGGTTTAAAAATCGGACCAGACATTGAACCGATCAGCCTTCAGTTTGGTACAATCGGGTCGGATGTCGGTCCAGACTTGTTGGACCGGTGATAGTGTCAGCATGACGTCATCATTCCTATAGACTCGGAAAAAACCGGACATAGCTTAATTTACTAGTCCGACCGATCGAACCAGTTTTCTAAACCAATAAAATCGGATACATATATGTAAGTATGTATATATATATCAATGAAATAATTGTTTAAAATGTCAAATCTTTCAATAGAATAAAGTGATTGGCTATTTCGAGTAAAACTCTACAAAAGTTAGTCACATTTTATAGTATTATATACTAATATAATATTATAATAATTTATTTATAACTGCTTCTAGAAAATTATTCTAAGAAAGTAGTGGCACAACTTATATTCCAAAAAAGAGAGGGACATATCTTATATCGCAAAAGTTAAGAAGGCACAAGTAATAAAAACCCTATTATTTCATTATTTAGACCTTTATTTTTTGAAAATTTACCAAACCATCAAAATTGGATCAATCCGGATCAACTCGGTCCGACCGTCCGGATCAAAATCTGTTTTTTTCCTATTTTATTGAAATTAATTACATTTTCCTTTGAAAAAATAATTACACAAAATCGGTTGAACCGACTGGGTCGGGGTCAAATCCAACCGGTCTGACCGGCCGGTCTGATCCGATTTTTTAAACCATGCTATTCCTTGCAGTTAGGGTGGAGCATTGGCCTGGGTCGGCCTGAACCCGACCCTGACCCGGCCTGCAAAAGTCCAGGCCCGACCCGAACCCGATGTACAAATGGGTCGGGCCCGGGTCCTCATTTTTCAAAAATATTATGCTCGGGTCGGACCGAGTCCGAACCCGAAGTACAAATGGGTCGGGACCGAACCCTCATATTTCAAAAAAATATCATATTGGAACTAAATTAGGAGACACGGATTTATATTTACAATACGTCCAATATTTCCTTCATCCATCAATAGTAATATTATATCGTAACAATACATCCATTATATCCATAACAATAAATTGGAATCAAAGTGCAACTTCATGGAATCAAAATAAGTACGGATTGAGCCTGGCCCGAACCCGAGCCCGATCCTACGGGTCTTGGGCCAGGCCCGAGTCCTTAATTTGCTAAAAAAAAGCAGGCCTCGACCCGACCCAAGATCTACGGAAAATTGATGGGCTCGGACCAAGCTTTCCCAGGTTAGGCCGGGACAAGCTCAATGCTCCACCCTAATTGCAGTAATCTGATGCCGGATATGTTCGAGGACAGCAATAGCGATGACCAATCGGCGATCGACAAACATAAACAAGTAATGTGCAAAGCTGTATGTAGATGCCAACCAACCATAGTGCGCACGCATCCTTCCTTTGTTACTTTTCCTTTTGCATCACCGCTCGTTCCCCGTATTTGCTTTGCTTGCCATTAATTACAGTTTGCTGAAAGAGACCACACTCCACATCCATAATTGGCGGCAAGAATCCATATATATATATATATATATATATATATATATATATATATATATCACACTCCACGGTTCATATCCCGGATACATTATTAACTAATCTCCTATTTCCCAAATCCGGTATCGCAAACAGTACTCTCCACAATCTCTCATGGAAACCTCAGCTGACACAGACCTCACCCTCGGCATCACGGTGGGCTTCCGTCATCCGCCCCTTCCGACGACGTTGAACTCTCCAACAACCACACTGCAACCTGCGGCAGACTTCAGCGAGCGTCGCCGACTAGAGACGGACGCGGATGCGGGCATCGGCAGGTATAATCGGCTGATCAGAACAAGGGAGACGGCATCCAGATCAAGAGCTAGAAAAAAGGTGTATATATGATCATTCCTTTTCTAGTTTCTATTTTCTGTGATCGTCCTTGCACCTGCGATTATATTTCGGCATTTAAGGCTGTCTGAGGTGTCGATCAACCCAAGATACGGCTGTGGTATATATGTAGGCTTACACGGAGGAGCTGGAGGCCGAGCTCCGGCGGTTGCTGGAGGAGAACGCTGAGCTGAAGAGGGAGCTCAAGAAGGTAGCTTTGATTTCTATTTATTACACAGATCGATCGACACGTGTTCTAAGTATCATCTTCCCCGGTTGGTTTAGATACGGTTTCAGCTGTCCGTTCAACGTTCCGGAGTCCGGAAAGAGAGTACGAGGGCTTCCTCATGTCCAATCTGAAAAAGGTTTGCTTGATCTATGAGGAGAGGAGATGTACGTATACCGTTCTCTCAATGGGTACTTCGCGATTGGGTCGATTATGGAAAACTGGAGACGGAGACCGCGCGTGAAAGTAGTTGATTCCTATCTTCCTTTGTATCTTTTGGACATCATTACATGAATTGTAATATTGCAGTCAGCTCTGCAAATCAAAATCCATGGCGGATTCTTTCTAAGATTTGTGGACGTCCTAATCTGATAAAAAAGTGGAGCGCATCCATATATATGCTGCTACGTCTTGCTCTTGCAAACTGAATTGTGTCCTCGTGAGCACCAATAATTGGATAATCATTATCATCATCGTTATTATTATTATTTAAATATATTTTTATAAATTTTCTCAATAACTCTTCTATTTGCTTATTTATAATTAAGAATTTTAACCAATGAACTTTATCATTTTTGTCAATTACCTTCTCGATCTTTTATTCTTCGTAATTATCATCTAACCGTCACAAAGTTTGTCTGTTTAGCACCATGGACTCTATCGATAATTTGACTCTCCTTGAGTTAACTTGCTTGAATTATAAGAATTGAGTTTATCAAATCATATCAAAATCAAGTGTGTTTTTCTCTACTCTCTCTTTCATTCTCCCCCTCATGTTCTTTCTCTTTTTCTCCCTTTCAAGAAACCAAGTGCCAGCAACTAGGTGGCGATGCTTGTGAGAAGCTTGAGACTGCCTACAAAGGAGGTGAGCAAGGCAGCTCCACTTGAACCCCTGGGCATTGGTGAACTGCGGATCCTGGCCACAGTCATACCCATAGTGGTATGGTATGAACCCACAAAGTGAGGATGTTTCGATGCCGCATGGCCCAATCAATGGGCATGCATTTGCGGAAGGTATGTGGATTATGTTAGTTGGATCTCGTAAGGAGGTACACACTGACGTTGGAGGTGGATGGGGCCTCAACAATGATCTAAGTGAGGGGGCAGAAAGGAGCATGAGGGAATGGATTAGGCTAGTGAGGTAGAGGGACTGGAAGGTGTCAAGAGTGTTGGTGGGGGTGATGGCTATGATAAGGCAAGGGTTCTTAACGTCGTACTGGGAACGTTGCTCAAGCTAGACATGGAAAATGATGGAGTGGACACTCATGAGCTCAGATGAATCGAAGTGAGGCCAGAGATAGATGTGGATGATGTGGTGGATGACAACTATGCGCCTGGGATGCGGGTTGACATTGGCATTGGGATTGGCAATGAGGTTGAGGTGGGAGGAAGAAGAGCAGGAGGAGGGAAGCAAGAGGGAGGGGGAGAGAGGAGTAGGAAGAGGAGGAGGTTGGAGAAGCGAAAGCCGAGGAGGTGGGAGATTGTTGGACATGTGAGCCCATGACGAGCCATTTTACAATAAAAGTTATTGCAAATCACTCCTTAATCTGAAATAATGAATAATTAATTTGCATATGAGGTCCCTTAGTACAATTAAGGTTATATACCATGGTAATCTTGATAATCGTACAGTTGTTTATTTAATAGTTGACTCATGAAGGCCGGTGCTTAGATGATATCTAAAGAGTTAGATGAGGACTTGCCTAGCATCGTTAGATGCTTGTCAAGAGGGGATCTCAAGCATGAGAAAGAGAGCAATCTTTACTCCAAAGGATGATATCTGATCGACCTCTTGATGCATGTCATCTACATAGGAATAGAAATTCATAGGTGTAGGATAAGTTAAGTCAAAAAGTTGACTTAGCGAGATCAAGATAGCTAAGACTTTGTCGTATGATGTCACGATATTGGCACGCATCCTCTGATTGGAGATAGATGTAGGTAGACCATTATGCTGATGACCTAATCAAGGTTTATAAACCGATGAACTGGTGTGTATACAAGGACATATGAGTAATACGATCTCTCAAAGGGATCATACATGTTCACTATTGAAGTAGAAGACATGAGCTCACTCATGAGATATTGGGACCAACTGAATTCCATTCATGAGTGTATTGCTTTGAAAGCATGATAGGATTTGTAGGTATGATATATGCTTTTGGAAAGCATATGATTGATACAGACCCCTAATGATAAAATGAAAAACTTAACAATAAAATCCTGAAGAAGACAATTCAAATGAGATCAAAAATTCGGGTTTATTCTAGGTCTTCCAATATGCATGATGTATGGGTATTAGGAATACTCGTGGGTGATGTGATCTTAAACGATTACATAACCGTGATGCTTCCATTCAAAGGGAGTGATGGGACAGGTTTGGATTTTAGTGACTCATATCAGTGGACTAGATATCCGATCTTGATATGATTGTTGGATACTGATCTGAATATGATTTAGATGCAATGAGAAGATGGGATAATATGTCTAACATGATCAGACGCTCTGAGTAGTCTTTTAGATCTAAATATGAGATAAGATGTCAATATCGAAGTCACTATGCATGGCATATACAATCGTCATGACCTTATCTCCAAGTATATGAGGAGAAGACACACAATTCTTAAAAGAGTTCGAGAATTGTTCCATGAGCATTATTACATAAGCATTGGAAGTTGGATAATTAAATTAGAATTAATTATCACAATTAATGTGTGGATAGAGATATCCAGTATAATTAAATTAGATTTAATTATCGTGGATATGACTAATATAGATAACACTATCCATAATAATCATGGATAATATGGATATGATCCACAATATTCTGGAGAGAGTTAATTGTGAATGAGATTCACACTTTATATGTTGATGTGAATTGGATTCACATAATTTAATGTAAATATGATGTACATTAAATATTGGATGGAAGAAGTTAATTCTTAATAGTCAAAGGTATAATTACAATAATAACAAATGATTTGGAATTATTTGATGATTATTCAATTATTCAATTAATTAATATAGTGGATAAATTAATTTTGACTCATTACACTTCTTAAAGTGGACGTTTATGGGTTGTTGAACCATAGTGGACGTCCACCCTAAATTTAGTAAATGGATGGAACTCTTTTAATTAAAATATATTTATTGATTAATTATTTTAATTGATATAATTTAGATTTTTTCCGAATTATCTCTTTTTATTTTCTTTCTAAGTTATTTTGTGAATTAAAAAAATATAAATCAATCTAAATCATCGATTATTGAGATTACATGGATTGGAATGCATGGACTTCCAAAATACTATAAAAGAGAGTCTAATCCTAGCCCTCTTTAATATAAGTGATATGCAAGTGTTGCATAAATTAAATTCTCTTTCTCCACACTTCCAACCTCTCTCCCTCTCTCTCTCTCTCTCTCCACAATCCTAGGTCATCCCCTTGCCCAAGGTTGGTAGAGATCGCGATCGTCGTCGTGCTGCCAGGCCAATTGCTCGAAGAACTCCATCCTCTTCCGTGCATTGTGCTTGTGAAAAAGATAAGTGATTTCATGAGATAAAATTAGGGGTTTTCTATTTTAGATCATTGCTAGGGATTGCGAGAAGTACGTGACTCATCATCACGCCCGCAAGTACACTCTTGTCGGATTGGACCTGAGTCAGGAGGCCTCTTTATTTAGACTCTTTGAGGATCACAACCACCCTTCAAGATGTAAGCCTAAAATTCATGTGATCTTGATGAAACAACATGGGAAAGGTTCATGTGCCATGTGTTTTCATCTTGAAATTTTTATTTTTCTATTGGCATGTTAATTAGTATGATTAGTTGACCTAGATCGCATATGATGTGATTTTCATGCTTCCATGATGTGTAAGGCCTAATACCTTGCCTTCAAGTGGTATCAGAGCCTTGGTCAAAGGTTTTGGACGTGATCCATATCCTTAGGGAATAAGGTTTTGGTAACGTATGCGTGTGAACTTGTTATTTTTTTCATGGATGCATTTTTTGAATCATTTTCAGCCCATACGATATGTCTTTTATTTTATCATGTTATGATCAAATTGTTGGGATACTTAAGCATGTTTAGATGATCTGGATATGTCTCTGAAAAGTTTGCCAAAAATTGGCAACGAAAGGGCATTGATTTAGATTCGAAACGTTCCGACAATGTTGTTGTTTTAGCGTGCAGACTTGGACCTGTAACAAATTAATTTTTGGTTAATATTTTTCTATCATGAAATATTTAAAAATGCATTAATTAAGTATAAAATTTAACTAGTAAACTACTCGAATTTATTTCGAGCGATTTCAACTCCGTTTGCTTTAGATATTCCACATTTAGTAGAGATGAATCGGAAGATGACTAGATCATCACGTGAACTTTTTAATGTGTTTATCATTCAATTTTAATTAAATAAAATATGAATTTACCTTGATTAAATGATGCTTCACATATTTAGAGAGATATTTGAAAATCACATATCATCATTGAATGAACGTTTCACGTCAAAAACCCTCGTTTATCATATAATAGTTGTATAAGAACTTTTACATGCAAAATCAAAATTATTTGCTTGATATGACTAGAAATTTAGGGTCATTAAAATGTTTTAAGATGCCTAAAATTTTCGAGTGAATAGTTTATAGTATCATGTAGGTCATAAAAGGAATGATCGATAAAACCGCAAGTACATTTATCTAATTGTATTGTTATGAATCGGATGTTGAAGGTGTCTAGACTTGGTATGTTGGCTTGGTTACTTAATTATCACCTTGTATGTCAAGGAAATGCTCCATCGCAGCATAACTTGAGCGTTTGGTCGGATCCATTTTGAGGAAAGGGTAATACGAGTAAGTCAAGATGTACTTTATTTACTAAATCCGAATACTACATACTTGTGAGAGCTAATACTATATAGTAATATATCAAACAAACTAAATATTTGATGGTTGCATTGGATTGTTAATTAACTTAATGTGATTAAATTTATTTAATCCAATTAAATTCATAATCTATAATTGATATAAATTGGATTTCTCTTGTAAGGATTAGTGAATATGATTCAAAAGACTCGTCAAATTTTGAATGGGATATGGAGGATCATAAGATGACATCTATGGTGTCTTATTAAGGTGGAGGGTTCCGTCACCATGGATTGTGCATCATAGATGCCTATGTGAAGTCATAGCTCTGGTGTATAAGCGCACATGGATCGTGCTCTCTGTTCCTTGAAAGAGTAAGGCCATATGCATAGTGACCCCAATGTTGTTCTCCATATAATTGAGGCAGCATTGGATTGCACATAAAGGGTGCTATTCATGTTGATGGTTGGTTCAATTGACAACGGATCGATATCACCTTAGAGGTAGTGATCCTGGGTGTCAAAGATCGAATTTGGAGTGTAAGTTGGACCTGGAAAGCGGAAAGAGTTCATGCTTCCTTCACTGTAGTTGCATGTTCTCATATAATTGGGGCACGATGAAAGTGAAAGGGAGGTCTTTGAACTCGTTAAGGTAATTTGGTTGGCATACCTCATGCTTTGAAAGTTTGAAACGGAATGGTCTTTCAAAGTAATAATAAAAAACGATATAACTTTGATTTAAAATAATAATAACCTTAATCAAAGTATGTATATATATGCAAATTATCTTGTTTCGGATAACTTTCTTTTAAACTCACTCAATTTTATACTTGATAATAACCATTGTCATGGATATGATCTATGATTAAGATTTAGTGCTTCTAATTGAACACATAATGTATGTAGATGTAATGCATAGGTTTCCACATAATAATAAGGATAGATAATTTAATAGGAAGTAGGACGATGATCAATGATTTGTATGTTGCTACAGTCCTGATCCTTCACCGAATCTGCTTTGGAAGTAACATATCAATGTGGATCATAATTGTCAAGATCCTTCTAAGATATGAAGGAGATGTTTTTTTGGCAAAGTTATGCACTATCAACATATGATCATGAAAGACAATGTTCACTGCATTATGCAAAATGGTGGCTCCACAAGAAGATGATGTACTCAAAATATTTGAGTACCCACCTGAATTGAATTCATAGGAGTCGAGGTGGACGTGGATATGATGAGTGCCATCATTCTACTATCTCTGATCAGGTCTTTCATAAAGCGTCATGATATTCATATTGTATGAATAGGATAAAGCAAGTATATATGTTGAAATATTCTTGGATTGAAGTCCTTTAAGGAGATGTTCATGCAATGGGATCCTTTATCTTGAGAAATGGTTGTTTAATGATTAAGGAAGCACATTGGAAGTATGTGTCGAAAATACTCTACTACCTTAGGATTCATTCATGTCAACGTTCGGTCATGTTGTCTTGTTTGCTTAATGATACCTAGGTTGAGTTTATTATCAATCTCGACGCGTCAAAACCGCGGCGACTCGCTTGGTGGGAACGGCCTCATTGGCCTAGGCATGCATTCATCCCGTCGCCATCACACGCGATAGCTAAGGTTGTACGGTATGTGGCCAAAGTTACGATTGGGCCGGCGATGGAATCAATTCGATCGTCGAAAACATCTCGGGCCATATTTACACTGATGGCTCTCAATGCTTTCACATTTACACGTCAAATCCTCTATAATAATGAATTATACCTAGAATCCTGATATTTAACTTTGTTTACAATCGTACCCTTCATTATGTTAGTCCATTAACTCAACCAATCACGAATTAGTCTAACCATACCAAAACCAAAGGGAGAAATGTATTTATTTTTCTTTAAATTTGTTTTATTAATTAGCGCTAAATCCTCATCCCCCTTCATCCTCCTCTCGTGTGGCTGCTCTTCCGATCTGCCGCTGCGGCCATACTCATACATAAAAAAACTGTATGTACATTGATTCCTTGGAACATGAAGGCCACGGTACTGACCATCATCTTCCAAACACCGATGCATAAAATAAAAACCTCGCTCCGCAGATTGGAATTATTCTCCAAATAGACACTATCTTATTAGTTTATCGTTCCTCTCCTGTTCATAAAGCAAACCTTCTCTCTACGATATACGAGCCCGATCGACTACGTATTAATGGTGGGGTCAACTTGAAAATCGGAAAGCAATCAAAGACAACCATACGAGAGCGACAAGAAACAGAAGAAGCAATAGAGTGAGACCTCCACTGTTGTTTGCACATAATCACTCGGATCACCAAAAGCTACCATCCAAATCCACCACATAAGATCTCTACACCTGAAGCTCCTCTTCCCAAGTCGAAGATTCTCGTATACACATATTTGCACAAATCTCCCACCAGCACTAGTATATTCACGCCTACTTGTGATGGCGGAAAACTACGCAAAGGTTTGTTCCCTACTGATATTGGAAGACCTTTATTAGGCGTGAAGCTGCTTGGAGGGGCTGTTAGTATGGATCAAAATTTTGTTGAAGGCATGGCTTTAGAGAGGGCGGCTAAAGCGGTGAAATTGATGCATCTTCTACCTCAGTTGAAAGATTCCCAGTGTGAGCTTCTCTTACTTCGTTCTTGCATGGGCCTATCAAAACTTTTATTTGGCTTGAGGACTTGTCAACCATTGTACATGAAAGAGGCCGCAATTTTATTTGACAGAGGCTTACGAGGATCTATTGAAGATATTGTTGTTTGTGGAGGATCTTTTTTTGGAGATCTACAATGGAGGGTGGCTTCTTTACCCATTCGACTTGGTGGTTTGGGGCTACTTTCAGCTGTGGAGGCCTCTTCCTATGCTTTTGTGGCTTCTAGGGCGCAATCTTGGGAACTTCAGGACCATATACTACGGGACAGTAAAATTCACAATTTGGACTCCGACTTCGACTGTGCTCTTCAAAGGCTTAATGGTTTGATTCCCTCATTCGACCTCAGTTGTTTCTCTAAAAAGGACACCGTCCCCCCTAAGACCCAAAATGTTTTGGCGACTGCTCTTTTTAGCAAAATAATTGTGGATATGGATGTGGTATTTAACATGTCTGTTAGACAAAAGGCAGTTTTCCGGTGTCTTCAAGCTGATCAAGCCCAAGATTTTCTCCTTACCCTTCCTATAGACAGACTTGGACTTCACATGTCACCGGTGGAGTACCGCAGTATTCTCTAATATCGACTGATGATTCCATTATTCCCTACCGATGAGGTTTGTCCAATCTGTCGCAAGGCATGCTTAGACAATTTTGGTGATCATGCAATTCATTGCAGGGAGCTCCCGGGATTTAAGTACAGGCACGATCTTGTTAGAGACGTTTTATTTGATGTGCTTAGGCGTGCAGGTATTGCTGCTAAGAAAGAGGCATCAGTGAACTTTTTAACTGACCCACAGGAGGGAAGATCTACACTTAGACCTGCTGATATTTTGATCTTTGGGTGGATAGGAGGAAAACATGCATGTATAGATTTGACAGGAGTTTCACCATTGGTGGGGTTGAAGAGCGGGACCTTCACAGCAGGGAATGTTGCACTTAAAGCTTCTTTAGCTAAAGTGGTGAAGCACGAGAAAGCCTGTACGGAGAATCAACATGCCTTCATCCCATTTGGTTTTGACACATTTGGCTTCTTAGCACCAGAAGCTATTGAGCTTTTAAAGAGGATCTAAAAAGTGGTGAACAGCAATGTGATGGACCATAGATCTATGGATGTAGTGTTTAAAAGAATTGGCTTTGCAATTCAAAAAGGTCTAGCGGCGCAGCTTGTTGCCCGCTTGCCTTCGGTTTCAATGTAAACTTACTATGTTTAATCAAGAGGCATGGCTAGGATTCACGCCTTCTTCTTCTTCTTCTCTCTCTCTCTCAACCACCACTCTCCTTTTCCCTGATGCACTAAGATCTTGATGTTGATGCAAAGTGCACTGGAGAGGAATAGCTTCTGGTTGTGGACAAGGATGAAGCTCAGCTGCTCGATCCCGACCTCCACCAGCGAGTCATGGGAAGAGCGGGCCTTTGCGGAGGATACTTCGGGTCCCTTAGGAAGCTATGTGTGGCCACCAAGGTCATACTCGTGCAGCTTCTGCCGGAGGGAATTCCGGTCGGCTCAGGCTCTCGGTGGGCACATGAACGTCCACCGTAGGGCCCTCGGAGACAGTCATTTTCTAACGGTAACAGGATTTTTTAAATCGACACCATCTCGATGGAGGCCGTAGGAGTCTCTGTTTCTGACGAAATTCGAATGGCATATGGGAGGGATATAGGGATGAATATACACGGCGATATTTTAAAAAAAATAAAAAAAGCGCCGAAACGGCGCGGGGGCAGCCATTGTTGTTTGCCCGCAAGGGGCAGCCCCATTAATCTCTTATTTTTAACCCTATATAACATAATTCTATACTTATTTTACCATATTTGTATAATTTTATGATACAAACACATTTAGTAAATTTATGTCATGTGTTTCCCTTACAATTCGCATATATTTAAGTCGATTCTATAGAATATTTCTAACATTACTCATATACGATCAATATCCGTTTTACATCCGTATCCGTTTTTTAAGAATGTGGTAAAATAGTTTTAATATCCGTCAATATCCATATCTGCATCCGTATTCGTATTCAAAAACGGATAAGGATACGATATTATCTATATCCGTATCCGTATCCGTCCGTTTGCATCCCTAGCTTTCACCCCCAATAAAAAAATGCACGGACCTTTTTTTCGGACCTTTCCTTTTACCTTGGAAAATATTGCACAGTTTACGAATCAAAATCCTTGGCGGATTCTGTCTAAGATTTGTGGACATCCTAAAACTAAAGTGGCGGATAGCCACTTTCTGATAAAAAAGTGGAGCGCATCCATATATATGCTGCTACGTCTTGCTCTTGCAAACTGAATTGTGTCCTTGCGAGCACCAATAATTGGATAATCATTATCATCATCGTTATTATTATTATTATTATTTAAATATATTTTTATAAATTTTCTCAATAACTCTTCTATTCTGCTTATTTATAATTAAGAATTTTTGACCAATGAACTTTATCAATTTTGTCAATTACCTTCTCGATTTTTTATTCTTTGTAAATATTGTCTAACCGTCACAAAGTCGGTATGTTTAGCACCATGGACCCTATCGATAATTTGACTCTCCTTGAGTTAACTTGCTTGAGTTATAAGAATTGAGTTTATCAAATCAGATCAAAATCAAGTGTGTTTTTCTCTCCTCTCTCTTTCATTCTCCCCCTAATGTTCTTTCTCTTTTTCTCCCTTTCAAGAAACCCAATGCCCGTAACCGGGTGGCGATGCTTGTGAGAACCTTGAGACTGCCTACAGAGGAGGTGAGCAAGGCAGCTCCACTTGAACCCTTGGGTGTTGGTGAACTGCGGATCCTGACCACAGTCATACCCATAGTGGTATGGTAATGAATCCACAGAGTGAGGATGTTTCGATGCTGCATGGCCCAATCAATGGGCATGCATTTGCGGAAGGGATGTGGATTACGTTAGTTGGATCTTGTAAGGAGGTACACACTGACGTTGAAGATGGATGGGGCCTCAACAATGATCTAAGTGAGGGGGTAGAAAGGAGCATGAGGGAGTGGATGAGGCTAGTGAGGTAGAGGGATTGGAAGGTGTCAGAGTGCTGGTGGGGGTGATGGCTATGATAGGGCAAGGGTTCTTGACGTCGTACTGGGAACGTTGCTCAAGCTAGACATGGCAAATGATGGAGTGGACGATCATGATCTCTGATTAATTGAAGTGAGGCCAGAGATAGATGCGAATGATGTGGTGGATGACAACTATGCGGCTGGGATGCGGGTTGACATTGGCATTGGGATTGGCGATGAGGTTGAGGTGGGATGAAGAAGAGGAGGAGGAGGGAAGGAAGAGGGAGGGGGAGAGAGGAGTAGGAAGAGGAGGAGGCTGGAGAAGCGGAAGCCAAGGAGGTGGGAGATTGTTGGACATGTGAGCCCATGGCGAGCCATTTTACAATAAAAGTTATTGCAAATCACTCTTTAATCTGAAATAATGAATAATTAATTTGCATATGAGGTCCTTTAGTACAATTAAGGTTATGTACCATGGTAATCTTGATAATCATACAGTTATTTATTTAATAGTTGACTCGTGAAGGCCAATGCTTATATGATATCTAAAGAGTTAGATTGAGGACTTGCCTAGCATCGTTAAATGCTTGTCAAGAGGGGATCTCAAGCATGAGAAAGAGAGCAATCTTTACTCCAAAGGATGATATCCGATCGACCTCTTGATGCAGGTCCTCTACATAGGAATAGAAATTCATAGGTGTAGGATAAGTTAAGTCAAAGAGTTGACTTAGCGAGATCAAGATAGCTAAGACTTCGTCGTATGATGTCATGATATAGGCACGCATCCTCTGATTGGAGATATATGTAGGTAGACCATTATGTTGATGACCTAATCAAGGTTTATAAATCGATGAACTAGTGTGTATACAAGGACATATGAGTATTACGATCTCTCAAAGGGATCATACATGTTCACTATTGAACTAGAAGACATGAGCTCACTCATGAGATATTGGGACCAACTGAATTCCATTCACGAGTGTATTGCTTTGGAAGCATGATAGGATTTGTAGGTATGATATATGCTTTTGAAAAGAATATGATTGATACAAACTCATAATGATCAAATAAAAACTTAACAATAAAATACTTAAGAAGACAGTTCAAATGAGATCAGAACTTCGGGTTTATTCTAGGTCTTCCTGTATGCATGATGTATGGGTATTAGGAATACTCGTGGGTGATGTGATCTTAAACGATTGCATAACCGTGATGCTTCCATTCAGAGGGAGTGATGAAACAGGTTTGAATTTAGTGACTTATATCAGTGGAATAGATATCCGATCTTGATCCGATTGTTGGATATTGACTCGAATATGATTTAGATGCAATGAGAAGATGGGATAATATGTCTAACATGATCAGACACTCTGAGCAGTCTTTTAGATCTAGATATGAGATAAGATGTCAATATCGAAGTCACTATGCATGGCATATACAATCGTCATGACCTTATCTCCAAGTATATGAGGAGAAGACACACAATTCTTGAAAGAGTTCGAGAATTGTTCCATGAGCAATATTATGTAAGCATTGGAAGTTGGATAATTAAATTAGATTTAATTATCATAATTAATGTGTGGATGGAGACATCTGAGATAATTAAATTAGATTTAATTATTGTGGATATGACTAATTTAGATAACACTATCCATAATAATCATGGATAACAAAGATATGATCCACAATATTCTGGAGAGAATTATTAGTTAATGAGATTCGCAATTTATATGTTGATGTGAATTAGATTCACATAATTTAATGTAAATATGATGTACATTAAATATTGGATGGAAGAAGTTAATTCTTAATAGTCAAAGGTATAATTACAATAATAACAAATAATTTGGAATTATTTGATGATTATTCAATTATTCAATTAATTAATATAGTGGATAAATTAATTTTGACTCATTCCACTTTTTAAAGTGGACGTTTATGGGTTGTTGAACCATAGTGGACATCCACCCTAAATTTAGTAAATAGATGGAACTCTTTTAATTAAAATCCACTTATTGATTAATTATTTTAATTGATATAATTTGGATTTTTTTTCGAATTATCTCTTTTTATTTTCTTTCTGAGTTTTTTTTTGGATTAAAAACATTATAAATCAATCTAAATCATCGATTATTGAGATTACATGGATTGGGATCCATGGACTTCCAAAATACTATAAAAGAGAGTCTAATCCTAGCCATCTTTAACATAAGTGATATACAATTATTGCATAAATTAAATTCTCTTTCTCCACATTTCCAACCTCTCTCTCTCTCTCCACAACCCTAGGTCATCTCATTGCCCAAGGTTGGTGGAGATCGTGATCGTCGTCGTGTTGCCAGGTCAGTTGCTCGAAGAACTCCATCATCTTCCGTGCATCGTGCTTGTGAAAAGGATAAGTGATTTCAAAAGATAAAATCAGGGGTTTGCTATTTTAGATCATTGCTCGGGATTGCGAGAAGTACGCGACTCGTCATCACGTCTGCAAGTATACTCTTGTCGGATTGGACCTGAGTCAGGAGGCCTCTTTATTTAGACTCTTTGAGGATTACAACTACTCTTCAAGATGTAAGCCTAAAACTGATGTGATCTTGATTAAACAACATGGGAAAGGTTCCCGTGCCATGTATTTTCATCTGGAAGTTTTTATTTTTCTATTGGCATGCTAATTAGTATGATTAGTTGCCTCAGATCGCATATGATATGATTTTCATGCTTCCGTGATGCGTGAGGCCTAACACCTTACCTTCAAGTGGTATCAGAGCCTTGGTCAAAGGTTTTGGACATGATCCAAACCCTTAGGGAACAAGATTTTGGTAACGTATGCGTGTGAACTTGTTATTTTTTTCATGGATGCATTTTTTGAATCATTTTCAGCCCATATGATATATCTTCTATTTTATCATGTTATGAACAAATTGTTGGGATACTTAAGCATGTTTAGATGGTCTGGATATGTCTCTGAAAAGTTTGCCAAAAGTTGGCAACGAAATGACATTGATTTATATTCGAAACATTCCGACAATGTTGTTGTTTTAGCATGTAGACTTGGACCTGTAACAAATTAATTTTTGGTTAATATTTTTCTAGTCATGAAATATGTTAAAAATACATTAATTAAGTAGAAACTTAAACTAGTAAACTGCTCGAATTTATTTTGAACAATTTCAACTCCGTTTGCCCCTCCTGTCGAGCCCACCCCTGCCTGCGACCTCAACACCCCCCGCCAGCAGCGAAGCCGAACCCCCCCCCCCCACCCCACCCCGGGGTCGAGCTTGCCCCCACCAGCGACCTCAGCTCCCATCGCCAGCAACAAAGCCCCCCCTCCCCGCCAGCGACCTGCCCCCGACCCTCCAGCCCACTGGTCAAGCCTGCCCCCCGCAACGACCTCAACCCCCCCCCCTCCCACCCCGCTCCCGACCCTCTAGCCCACCGCCTCATGCAGAGCCCCCCACCCTGTCCCTCCAGTCCACTGACCCCCCCCCCTCCCCTGCCGCCCCGAGTCTGCCTCCCCCTCCCTTTGAGCCATGAGCCTGAAGCACCCCTCCTCCCTGCGACCCGCCACCCCCGCCTGCTCGGAAGCCCCTCCCACCCCGTAACCCCACCTCTCCCTCATGCCCGCCTCCCATACAGATGCGACTATTTTTTATTTTTCTAAAAGCAGTTGGAATATCATGGGTTAAATTAACCCAATGATATGGTTGGGTTAATAGAAAAATTAATGGAGGATTACGAGTGTGAGATGGAGTGATTATTGAGGGTTTGCTGTGTAATTCACGATTATAGAGGATTATGATTGTAATTGCAGAATTATTTAGGGTTATGGATGTAAAAATCCCTTTACCATATAATAGTTGTATAAGAACTTTTACATGCAAAAACGAAATTATTTGCTTGATATGACTAGAAAAACAAAATGTTTTAAGATGCCTAAAATTTTCGAGTGAATAGTTTATATTATCATGTCGGTCATAAAAGGAATGATCGATAAAACCGCAAGTACATTTATCTAATTGTATTGTTATGAATCGGATGTTGAAGGTGTCTAGACTTGGTATGTTGACTTGGATCCTTAATTATCACCTTCTATGTCAAGGAAATTGCTCCATCGCAGCATAAGTCAAGCGTTTGGTCGGATCCATTTCGAGGAAAGGGTAATATGAGTAAGTAAAGATGTACTTTAATTACTAAATCTGAAAACTACATACTTATGAGAGCTAATACTATATAGTAATATATCAAGCAAATCTAAATATTTGATGGTTGCATTGGATTGTTAATTAACTTAATGTGATTAAATTTATTTAATCCAATTAAATTTATAATCTATAATTAATATAAATTGGATTTCCCTTGTAAGGATTAGTGAATATGATTCAAATGATTTGTCAAATTTTGAATAGGATATGGAGGATCATAAGATGACATCTATGGTCTCCCATCAAGGCAGAGGGTTCCGTCACCATGGATTGTGCATCATAGATGCCTATGCGAAGTCATAGCTCCGGTGTATAAGCACACATGGATCATGCTCTTTGTTCCTCGAAAGAGTAAGGCCATATGCATAGTGACGTCAATGTTGTTCTCCATATAATTGAGGCAGCATTGGATTGCACATAAAGGGCGCTATTCCTGTTGATGGTTGGTTCAATTAACAACGGATCGATATCACCTTATAGGTAGTGGGCCTGGGTGTCAAAGATCGAATTGGGAGTGTAAGTTGGACCTGCCAAAGTGGAAAGAGTTCATGCTTCCTTCACTGTACTTGCATGTTCTCATATAATTGGGACACGACGAAAGTGAAAGGGAGATCTCTGATCTCGTTAAGGTAATTTGGTTGGAATACCTCATGCTTCGAAAGTTTGAAAGGGAATGGTCTTTCAAAATAATAATAATAAATGATATAACTTTGATTTAAAATAATAATAACCCTAATCAAAGTATGTATATATATATATATATGCAAATTATCTTAGTTCGGATAACCTTCTTTTAAACCAACTCAATTTTATACTTGACAATAACCATTGTCATGGATATGATCTATGATTAAGATTTAGTGCTTGCAATTGAACACATAATGTATGTAGATGCAATGAGCAAGTTTCCTCATAATAATAAGAATGGATAATTTAATAGGAAGTAGGACGATGATCAATTATTTGTATGTTGCTACAGTCATGATCCTTCACCGATTGTGCTTTGGAAGTAACATATCAATGTGGATCATAATTGTCAAGATCCTTCTAAGATCTGAAGGAGATGTTTTTTTGGCAAAGTTATGCACTATCAACATATGATCATGAAAGACAATGTTCACTGCATTATGCAAAATGGTGGCTCCACAAGAAGATGATGTACTCAAAATATTTAATTACCTACCTGAATTGAATTCATAAGAGTCGAGGTGGACGTGGATATGATGAGTGCCATCATTCTACTATCTCTAATCAGGTCTTTCATAAAGCTTCATGATATTCATATTATATGAATAGGATAAAGCAAGTATATATGTTGAAATATTCTCAGATTGAAGTCCTTTGAGGAGATGTTCATGCAACGGGATCCTTTATCTTAAGAAATGGTTGTTTAATGATTAAGGAAGCACATTGGAAGTATGTATCGAACCCATATAAGGAAGAAAGGTCAAACAGTTGACCGTGCTTCTTTAACTTCCACATCCAAATGGTTGGATGACTGTCAATACTGCAAGAAGTTGATATTCTGATAGTATAATTATCCAGACTACCTAGAATCCTTAAAGAAGGACTCGGATAGTGTATCGGCATATCATACATCTACATATCATCATTGAAATTGAATTACTTATTAATTAAGCTCAAAGTTTGATAATTGTATATCGTTCTTCTACTAACGCTTGCGATTTATTGCATTTATTTTAGAAGAGTATTAAGATTGATCTGAATGTTTATAGTTATCTACATGAAATTTGATGCAATTGTTGCAACAATCGTCATTAGATAATAAGACAACTCAATATCAATGGGATAAACCTTAGTCTTGGAGAATGTCTCTTTGACATAAATGTTAGACAGTATTCGCTCTCTATTTCTAAATTTGTTAGAAATAGACATACATTCTGAGATAGACATAACATAAAGTGTTATGATGAATATATTTCAGAAGGTAATCTAACATCAGAAGGACACTATGAAATTAGAATATTAATGAGTGGTTCACTAACATTTCTAATATTGTGAATTAAAGACCTTTAAAGATCAATGGATGATGAAGATCATTTGATAATGATCTAGCATTAAGACTTGGACATGTGTCTTTTGATAAAATCAATAAGACTAGTAAGAGATGGACCACCAGATTGTCTGAGAATTCAAAACTTACCTACTTCTGAATAATGTATACAGAATAGCTTGTTCAAGGTACCCTTCTTCCGGAATGGTGTAAGATGCAAAGGTATTTTTAACCTTATACATGTTGATGTATTTGGAGCCTCTATAATATAACGAATATTGATGATATCTGATATCCATTGATGATTATTCAAGGTATGAAATTTCTTCCTTACACATTAGAAATTTTTTGATATGTTCAAAGATTTCATAATTTTGGTTGAGAACCAAAGTTAAAATGAGGATGAAAAGAGTTCGATCTGACCAAGGTAGCTAGTGCATATTGGATTAATTTAGAGAATATCCTATAGAGAAAGGAACATCGTTCCTATCTCACTCCTCCCGATATACCTCGGCTCAATGGAGTTGTAGAAATATGCAACTAGATCATGTTTAACATGCTGTTCAATAATGAATCTTAAGCATAATCACCTCTTAGTTTCCGGATATATGCATTAGAGATTACAACATATATTAATAAGATTCCAAGCAAATCTGTACTCAAAAACCCTCAAGAGATATGGTTTGAAACCAAGCCTAGTGTTTGACACTTAAGGATTTAGGGTTGCTTGATCCATATCATAACATGGATGCAAGTAAGCTGTAAATCTAGCACTACAGAGTGTCGCTTTATTGGGAATGTAAAGGATGATATTGGATGCCTACTTTATAACCCTGAGATTCTTAAAGATTTTATCTCTAAGAATATGATTCTTAGAGGATGATTCGTTAAGAGTCAAGATAAGAATGAAGTAAAGAGACTCATCTAATCCTAGAAGGATAATGAGGTTCGTAATATTGGACAATAAAATTATAGTTACAGATAAAACGCACATACCTCTTCAAAATCAGTTTGACGGTGGTAAGACCACCTAAAGGGTATGAAATCCATATGTCAGAGAAATTTGACAATGATTGGACTTTATATAATGAAGCTTCTGAGGATCATGACATGGATAGATGGATGTTATCAATAAAGTTTAAGGTAGATTTCATGTACAAGTATTGTGTATGGACCCTCGAGGATCCACATAAGAGATCAGATCCATTGGGTGTAAATGGATCTTCAAGAGAAAGATGGAATCCGATGGAAAGGTAGAGACCTTCAAAGCATGGCTTGTGGTCTAGGGATACACATAGATAGAAGATATTATGTACGATAAGACGTGCTATCCTGTGACTATGCCCATCAAGATATTACTAACTATAGTTGCACGTGTTGACTATGATTCTAGTATATGGAAGTTTAGATTGCATTCCTTAATGGATACCTGATAAACACAAATGATCGAGGGTCTAAATAGTCCACACAAGGCGGGACTACTACGTCGCTGTGGCGACCCACAATAAACTGTAATTAATCAACAATTAACCCACACTATAGATCAAACAATTAGGAATAAATGTGGAGTTAAAATTTATTTTTAACTCTACATAAAAGATGTATAGCAAGCAAGTATGCAGAGAGTTCGAACACAGGGAGCAAACAGGGCAGATCAAACAAATGTGTGTGTGAGTGTGAAGTGTTGTCTACACTATGCAAGCAAATACTTTTGTGGGTTTTTAGTTTTTATTTTTTTTTCTAATCTAATTTTTAATTTTGTATTTTGATTTTTATTTTTCTGATTTTAAATTTGATATTATATATTTTTTTCTTTTTTAATATTGGAATATATAAACAAGGTAATACGAGAAGATGCTACAATATTTTATAAAATATGCAAAAATAACCAAAATTCAGAAATAAAATCTTTTTGGTATTTTTATGATTTTCTATTGCTTTTGTGATTTTTGGGTATTTTTCAAAATATTATTGGTATTGTTAAATAGAAAAATAAAAGAAAACAGGGAATTAGCTACTGGCTGGGGGTAAAATGGGAATTAAAAATATCAAACAACCACAAATTTTTTTCCAAACTAACCCGCCAAGAAGTGGGTACCCGTGTAGCAATCTCCTCTCCAGACTCGCTAATCACTGTAGTGATGCCCGTCTTCTTGGGCACCACATGCAAAGGGCTGACCCACTTGGAGTCGGAGATGGGGTAGATAAAATCGGCGCTCCACCATTTCGAGATTTCCTTCATGACAACCTCTCTCAGATTCGGGTTCAGCCATCGCTGAACTCACGCGACGGCTTCGCCTCATCCTTGAGATAGATATGGTGGGAGCACAGGGCCGGACTTATCCCCTGGAGATCGGCTACGCTCCATCCGATTGCCTTGCGGTTCTTTTCAAGAATCCCCATCAAACGGGATTCTTGCTCTCCAGTCAGATCGACGGAGATGATGACTGGGTACATCTCAGGCTCACCCGCAAGGAATCGATACTTCAACGAAGTAGGGAGCGGCTTCAGCTCTGGACAGCTGGGTGCTGGTGGATCTGCCTCTGGAATGTCTGCGTGAACGCTGCCAAATCTGCATGGGAGAACTGAAACTCTCTATCAATCTCAGAAACTGGAGAAGGCTGCCCTGATGGACTGTCTCTGCTCTGCTCGGCATCTACCTCCTCCTCAGTTGTAGGCTCAATGGAACTCAGGTCTGGCATGTAATCCTCACAATCTGCCCAATCAGACTCTGAATCCGAGGATCTGCATCATCTGTGGTGGCATCAGCACCACCATCATCACAAAAATCTGTGTCACGGTCGAGAACCGGCTCTGCTGCCTCTGAAGTGTCCTGGACCAGGAATGTGCTCTCCAGGCTCTCCTCTGCTGTCATCTCTGCATCAGCTGAATCTGGAAATGAGAGGATGGCATGTGCTGCTGGGTCTGCCCAAACTGCCTCATCGTCTGTGATCACAAAGTCACAGTCCTGGTGGATGTCTAGTCCGGCATCTGTCAGCTGCTCTGCATCTGAGGTGGTCTCTGAGCATGATCTGTCTCTGGCTCTGATGTCCTCGACCGTCTCTATTTGTATACTTTCGCCCTCGACGCGAAAGTATACCTTCCCGCTATCATGGTCAGTCACCGCCTTGGCTGTGGCCAAGAACGGACGACCGAGAATGATGGGGGTATCGATCACTAAATCAGGGATCTCCATGTCCAACACTACGAAGTCCACGGGGAATTGCAGGCCCTGAATAGTGACGATAACATCTCGCAACAACCCCTTCGGCCTCTTGACAGATCGATCAGCAAACTGAAGGACTGTTCTGCTCTGTCTAAGAGTGCCCAACTCGAAACGATCGAGAAGGGTTGCCGGAAGGAGGTTGATCGATGATCTGCTATCTAATAGAGTACGGTCGAACCTCTGCTCTCTAATGTGACATCTGATATAAGGGGCTCCTGAATCTGGCCTCTTGGCCGGCAGACGGTTCTGGATCGCGAAACACGTGGCTTTCGTCAGCACATGGATCTCTGAATGGTGGTTCCTCCTCTTCCTCCTGACTGTGGTCCTGTCTCTCAACGAACGCTGAAGAAGGGGGATGTGCTGCAAAAGCCTCCTGAAGAGTCAGCTGTATGTGAAACCGATCTATCATCTGCTGGCTGAACTCTTCCTGATATCTCTTTTTTGGATTTTCTTTTTTCTTCCCCTTCCCCAACTGAAGGGCTCTAGGGAAGGGGATCACTGGGTCCTTCTCAGATGAAGGACTAGGAAAAGGTCTAGACGGCTCGACGGTCGGATCCGCACATACATCACGCACCACAGTGGGACCAGAAAAAACCAAACCTTTTCCTTTATTCACAACAGAGTTCCGAGATACATCAAAAGTAGGAAAAACAATAGGTCTCTCAACAAAAGTATGGGTGACCTCAGCACCACCATCGGCTGGATCAACTGGAAGACTCGCGGCCTCAGTACCGCGCTCTGGCTCGGCATCCTGGGTGGCCTCAGTACTGCTCTCCTCCTCCTCGTCGGGCGCTCTGGGTGTGTCTTCAAGGTGTGGCTCAGACGAGGCGCCGCCTGCTGGCATCCTACCGCTCCTAAGTGTGACAAAATCAGTATCAAAAAGATATCCAGTCATATCACCAAATGCATCACTAGGACTGGTATACTCAGTACAACCTACCTGCTCAGACTTCCTCTTCAGGCTGTTGGGGTTCGGCTCGATCTGGGCAGGGATGGCGGCCTTCCCTCTCACAATGTCCCGCATCTCCTGGCGGAACTCGTCCATCTCCCGTCGAAAAGTAGCCTGCTGATCCGTGAGAAGGCGGGCTATATCATCCAAGGCGGGGCTCTCGTGGGAGCCTGACGGGTAGCCTCTCTGGTAGTGAGGATGCTGGAACTGGTGCTGTGGCTGAGAGGGGTATGGGTGCTGCTGCTGGTGAGGCTGATCTCGCCTCCAAGACTGTCCATGCTGATAGGGATGAGGACCATAGGACGACTGCTGCTGCTGTGATGGGTACACTGAGGGCTGCTGCTGCTGGTGGTGATCTCTCTGATGGACGTACTGGCCTCCCTGACCTGACGGCTGCTGCTGGGGCTGGGTACCTCCGGTCCCCCAACGGAATCCGGGATGATCTCGTCGGATACCGGGCTGAGGGCGATCATACCAAATCCCGTTGACATCCATCAATGGTCTGCATCGTACTGGGGTGGCGGGAGTACTGCCAGAGGCTGATCCGGCTGGTATACCACCATCTGCAAGTCTGGAGATGGTGGTGACTGGTAGGTGGGCTGCTGCTGCTGGTAGGGCTCCGCCTGTACAAGGTGAACTTGTCTAGGTTGCTGGTGTGAGCTGGAGCGTTGGGACAAGCTGCTGCTGCTGCCGTGATCGCCTCGCGACTGAAGACGGCGCTGGGAAGCCGTATGTGCCTCCTGGAGACACATGAGCTGGGTCTTCATGTCGCTCAGAGTCTGTGCCATCTGCTCCATCTGAGTGATGCCCTGGCATTGCTTCTTCTCAATCAACTCCATCCGGTCCAACTTCTCGCTAATGATGCCCATGTCAGCAGCTGATGACTCTGCCTGTGCTGCTGCTATTGCGGACGAACTGGAAGGACCGGCGTCGACCCGTGCGATCCTCTGGTACTGCACGGGTTGTGGCTGCTGGGGTCTACCCTGAGTGTACAACCGGGTCTGGGACATCACCATGTAGTTCTTGGTCATCTCCTCGTAGATGGCCCAGACCTGGTCGTGATCCTTGGCGAAGTAAGACCCGCCATAAGAAGCGTTCACCAAGCCCTGAAGCTCTGGTGTCAGCTGATGAATCCACATTTCATCATCTTTATTCTATCATTTTGGCACCAAAAACCCTAGCAAATGCCTGTAAATACCCTTAAATCAAGCATATTAGCATCCATGCATGTGCATCCAAACAGTGTATAAATTACTATAATTAAGGCCAAAATTATAGAATAAATAAAGAAAATAAAAAGAATAAAATATTGTAAATATTTTATGACCCCAAACCCCCGAGACCTAGGCATCTTGATGAATAGGTCGACAAGGAATAAAGTAGGGGGAGATAAGGTCAGAAATACCAATAAAATACATATACATTCCATTCATTCTTTATTCATTTTGGGATCTATTTTTGGTTCCACTTTTTATACATCAAATAAAGAAACTTTGTACATGAAAGTTGTAGATAATTTAATAAAGAAAAATACAAAATTGATTTCACAGAAAAAGAATGTACAGATGAAAAGTTATGGTCTGAATAAGAATCCAAAATCCCAACTTCCCAGACCCGTATCTCACAACTGACAACTCCAAATGCAGTGTACTCACCTTTAATTGTATATAGAATAAAATAATCTATCCAATGGTGGTGGTTTCGCATTTGGCGGAGCTACGGTTTGAAAGTTGAGTTTTGGACCCCTATTGTATAGCTACACTGATTAAAATATTCAATTTATTCTTTATTCATTATTTATTCATTTTTATATTTTTATAATTTTGTAAATATTACTTATAATATATATGTGCATTAAAATTGAAATAAAAGGCAAAGAAAAATAAAAATAAAAAATACTTGTATATATTCAATACATAGGTACATTACCTATATATATACCTATATAAACTACTTTTATATTTTATTTAATATACAAAATACATCAGAAAAATAAAATAAAGATATATTTATACGTATAAAAGTATTTTATAACTTTATAAAATTATAGACAAAATTAAAGAAATTAAAATACACCAAATAAAAATAAAATACTAAAATACATAGGTATTATACCTATATAGGGATAAAAAGGTAACTTGTAAAAATATAACTCCTAAAAATAAATAAAAATCAGAATTAAATACTACATAAAATTCTAAGCATTTTTTATTTTATAACTTTTATCTAATTCGGCCATTTAGTATTTTAAATAGAATTAATAAAATATTTTTCCAGGGTTTTTCCTGGTTGGTCCACGTGGACCAACCAGGAGGCCAGGACTGTTGACCTAGGTCAACAGTCTGACCTACCCCCTGTAGCCCGTGTCAGGCTCGGTTTTTGAGCCATCTTTGTGGCTTTTTCCCAGCCGATTCTTTCATGTTTTCGTGTTGCATCCTTCTGCAACATTGTTCACCAACCATCTATCTCACTCGCCCAAGCTTAATCTTGGTCTTTGGACCCAAGATTTGCAAGATATTCATTGATCTTTGGACCCCTGTCACCTTGGGTCAAACCGCATAAAACCAACCCCCTTCTTTCCTTTTGAATTTGAGCCCCCTTGGTCCACCCTTCAGCGCCACCTTCGTGCTCCTGAGCTCCTTGGAGGTGACAGCTCCATCGCCAGCTCCTCAGCCAAGGCGTTCGAAGTCGAGGGAGCCTCCACCACCTCCGCCAACAACCGGCGCCGAGGTACCTCTCTTCCCTCTGGCTCCGGCCATCGAGGGCTCCCCCCACCTTCTTGTTTATCTCATTAGCTTCCTGTTAGGCGTAGCTTGAAAAATCCCAAAAAATCACAAAAACAGTAGAAAACCATAAAAATATCAAAAATATTTTATTCCTAAATTTTTGGTTATTTTTGCACCATTTTATAAATATTTTAGCTTGCATTTTACTATATTGTCTTTATTCTCCAATATTGAAAAAAAACAAATAAAAAAATATAAAATATAAAATATAAAAATCAGAAAATCAAAAATCAAAATACAAAATCAAAAATCAAAATAAAAAAAATTAAAATTAAAAACCCACAAAATTTATTTGCTTGCTTGCTTAGTGTAGACACTCCACACATCACACACTCACTTGAGCATTTTTGCCTGAGCTACCCTGCTTTCTCCCTGTGTTCGAACTCTCTGCATACTTGACACTATACACCATTTGTGCAGAGTTAAAAATAAATTTTAACTCCACATTTATTTCTAATTATTGATCTTAGTGTGGGTTAATTGTTGACTTTAGTCCAGATTTAGTGTGGTCACCACACCGACTGAGTTCACGCTTTGTGTTGAACTTAAGACCACCTGTTTTCGGCTAAATCAAATGGCGCCGTTGCCGGGGAGCAACAGCGAGTAGTTCATATTTTGCATGTTTGTGTGATTGTTTACCATAGCATCAGTTTCCATCTCTTACATTTTGTTATATCTTGTTGAGCTATCTGACCACTCTTCTTTGTCTTCTTGCGAGGGACCGCGGAGCGAGGCGGACCGCTTAGGTGGCCCGACGCATCCTTGGGACGCGGAGACGGCTATTCTTAGCCTAGCCGGCAGGAGAGAGCAAGGAGAGTGAGAGAGAGACTAGTTAGCTTTTCCATTTATTTTTGTGAGAGAGAGTGATTCATTTAATTGTAATAATACAGGTACCTTTGGACTTGGACACTTAGACATTCGGGGCCTAATTTCCGGGTGTTTGTTCACCCGGGGGCTCACCGCGGATTTTATCGCGTTTTTCATCGCAGTCATTTTCCGGTTTTGTTTTCATTTTTCACTTTCTTTTGTGGATTGAGCTCTTAGTTATAGGTCCTGCTTGACTCGATTAGAATAGGTCCAAACAACCTAATTATCTTTGCATTGCTCCTATAGATTCGTATTTGGACTTAGACTAATTAAACAGTTAGCTAGTAGCTTCCAAATCCACGCGCCGCGAGCTCACCCCGAACAAGCGCTTTCTCCTACCCCAAATGTATTGGGCAGAGGAGGGGTGAGCCTAGACCGGACACTCGGAATTAGGAGTTACTAGTTAGCTTGTGGTTCTTCACGCTAGCAGCTGCCTGTTCTAGGACGATTTCCGCATGCATATCGCCATATAGCTTAGGTTTTAAAATTCTGCTTTGCATCCCGCATGGAGAGAGATGGGATTCGCTGTAAGTCCTCTTACTTTGCACGCATCATCTAGGCACAAAGGTGAGATTTCCACCTTGGTGTCGACTTGCACGGCTTTTCCGACTCTATTCTCACCTCTGTTTTTGGAACAAAGTAGGATAAAGGAAAAATACAAAAAACGTTAGGCCTTGTTTGAATTGACTCAAAAGAAGCGATAACACCAAAAAAAATTAAAAAAGGGACTGCTAAAGAAAACTTGATCAAAAATAAAATTGGTAATTGGATTCCTTTCTTGGGGTGAGTAATACCCTCACTTGTCTTCAGGTTGCATGGGAAGGTCTTCCTTCCAAGTGAGGTGAGCGCTTCGTAAGGATTAGAGCCAAAACCCAACTTGTGGCTGCCTTGTGTATCGCCTGGATCTTCCGAAGTATTGCGCTACTATCGTACGTAGTCGAGTAGGACTTGGTCGCCATTGGTGACTCGCTATTGTGTGAGCACCGACCTTGTCCGAAGTACCGAGCTTAGGCCACGCCTTCACGGGTGTGTCTGTCTCACCGGCTGCGTCCGAGTAGGATCTTGCACGCTCACGTGTACTCGTTGCGAGCGAGGTCCGAAGTATCGGTTTCGCCTATCGGCTTCCTCTCTCTTTTTCTTTGGCTGAGTAGGATCCAGGAAGGGTTACAAGGACCTCAAAAGCGCAAGTTACAGGTTACACAGGAGGAGGACAAGTACGGGACACTTTCCTGCAGTACTCTCGCTCCTATAGGCGTAGCGTTCTAAGGACTCGTGAAAAGAGAAATACCTGAAAACAAGCTAAAATTGACAAGATAAAAGCCGAACCTTCACGGCTTCACGAGTTGAGTTGGTGAATTCACCTTGCTTTGCGTTTGATTGCTAGATTTATTAGGTCAAGATCAAAAACACCGCACAATTGTGCACAATTTTGTTGCATATCATCTTCTTCTTTTCCTGCATTATCCCCCACTCTTTCCGAATAATCAAGATGATGAGACGGAGATATCTTAGGCCGACTTTGTCGGCACGCTATCTACACTCCTCCTTACCTCATTAGGAATGCCTCGGAGAGTCCGCTCTCCGAGCCGAGTTTACATCCACCCTGTTCCCCTCGACCACCCTTCCCATTCTCCTTCTCTCAGTCCAATTGTGTCAGAATTCAGTGCATCACAGAGTCTGGCTCATTTGACAGCACCTGAAATGGCCTCTTTTGCCTTTTCAGAGAATCCAGCAATGGCAGACAGAGGCGAGCACCCAGATGACCACGAGCATCCCCCGTTCATTATTGATCAAGTGGCCATCAACAATTCCTTGCTAGCGTCCCTGGAAAATATGCAGAGACAGATCCGTGACCAGGGAACATTCATGGGTGACCTGATGAGAGAGATAGCACAGCTGAGAGAAAACCGACCTGGGGGCGGTGGCGGTGGAGGAGGAGGAGGACCCGATGCAGGAGGAGGCGATCCAGACGCTGAGCGATCGCCACAGACTGTCATGAGGGAAACTGCACAACCCAGCTTCATCCTCACTCACCGGTGGATCAGACACCCGCCAATCCACGGAGACTTTGAGCTTCGGCACCACACGATTCAGTTGCTACCCAAGTTCCATGGTTGCCGACCGAAGAGCCGCACCTCCACCTCCAAGAATTCGAAATGATATGCAGCACTATCCATGATCGGTTGATGACCGAGGACACCATCAAGGATGATCGCCTTCCCGTTCTCCTTGGTTGATAGAGCCGCATATTGGCTCAAGCATCTAGGGCGATTTGTCGATACTTGGGCAGATCTCCGGACCGCATATTGCAGAAATACTACCCTCTCGGCCGGACCAACGCAGCTCGAGCCATGATCAGGCAATTTCGTCATGATCCCAAACGAACAGTTCCATGAAGCCTGGGATCGATTCAGAGAGCTCTTAGACCGGTGTCCACATCACGATATCTCCAAGCCCAACCTGGTGCAGAGTTTCTTCTGTGGGGCTGACACCGGAGCTGCAGGGGCTTGTGAACGCCTCTTGCGGTGGGTCCTATTTCTCCAAGGGAGAAGACGGACGTCTGGGCCATCTACGAAGGCATGGCAGAGAACTCTACAGTGATGACCCAGGCCAGAGTCTACACTCAGCAGAAACCCCCGCAGGGAGCGGGATCATTTCAGAGGATCGCCCGCACGATGCTGGTCCCAGCACCAACGTAGGTAGCCGCAGCCCAAGCCGAATCAGCAGCAGCCGACATGGGCATTATTAGCGAAAAGTTGGACCGCATGGAGATCCTTGAAAAGAAGCAGAACCAAGGTCTAGCCCCAGATGGACCTTCTTACCAAAACCATGAGTGACCTGAAGACTCAAATTCTATGCATTCAGGAGGCACAAGCCCATTCCCAACAGCCTCCCAGGTCACAGGTTGCTTCCAGCAGCACCATTCCCACCAGGCCTCCACCTCATACCGCCAGGTGAACCATATCCAAGCGGAGCCGGGTCCATTGCTGCAATACCATTCAGAGCAACCGCCATCTTCAGACACGCAGATGGTGTCTATCAGCCGGGAGCAGGCCATGGCAGTTCTTCCTCCACCTTCTTTTGAGCAGGAGCCATTGATGGAAGTCAATGGGATTTGGTACGACCGGTACCCTCAGCCCGCAATTCGTAGGGATCACCCCGGATTCCGTTGGGGCAATGGTGGATCCTCATCCCAGCAGCATCCTCCAACTCAAGGACAGCAGAACAGCCAGCCGACACAACAGCAACAGCCCCAGTATGCCCATCAGCAACAATATCAGAGTGGTCCTCGTCCTTCCTATCATGGACAACAGTGGAGGCAGCGCCAGCCGCCTCAGCAGTCTTATCACCAGCCTCCCCCCAGTATCAGCAGCAACACCAGCAGCAGCAGCCCCATTTCCAGCAGGGACAGACATCCGGTTCTCAGGGCCAGCCTATGAGAACCCAGCCCTCGATGATCTTGCCCGCTTGCTATCTGAACAGCGAGCATCTTTCAGGCAAGAAATGGATGAGTTCCGGCAGGAGATGCGGGATATCATCAAAGGCAAAGCCGCCATACCCGCTCAAGATCGGACTAATCCTAAATAACCTAAAAAGAAAATCTGAGCAGGTAGGGTCACAGAGGATACCTCTCCTAGTTACGATTTGAATGATAGTGTCTTATCCTTTGAATGATGCTATATTTTGTGACTACTAGGAGCGGTAGGATGCCCAGCCGGCGGCGCTCTTCTGAGCGACAACCAGATGCTGAACCAGGAGCGCCAGAAGGAGCAAAGGAGGCGGTGCTGATGCCGCTAATGATGATGTTGAAGACGGTGGTGGGCTGACGCCACCAATGATGGAGTCCAGGACGACGGTGCTGATGCCGTCGTATACCAGATGCAGACGGTGGTGCTGAAGCCACCATTTTGAATGCTGAACCAGAGCGCGGTGCTGATGCCGCAGAGACCGGTGCGAGTGGTGGGTGCTTGAGGCCACCACATCTACTGTTGTTGAGCCATCTTCTGTGATGTTGCCACATTTTGAACTTAGAGGACTGTGGAAACAAAAATATGAATAAAGGAAAGGTTTCTGTTCAAATTGCGAATCCATATGTGGTGAATGATGATTATTGTATGGATTCTCCGTCTTCACAGGCACAGGGACCGCTTCCTAGTCCTCCATCTGAGGAGGCCCCTACCATCCCCTTCCCTGAGGCACTCCGCCGAGCGAAGGTGAATAAAAAAGAAAATCCAAAAAAGAGCCAACAGGTAGAGTTCGGCAACGAAATGATTGACAGATTTCATATTCAGCTGACTCTACGGGAAGCATTTGAGCATATCCCCTTCTTCAAGAAGAATTTGAAAGAAACAACTACTGTCAGAAGGAAGAAGAGGCACAGAGATCAAATCCATATGCTCACTCATGACACTTGCTGCGCCATTCAGAAAACATTGCCAGCCAAGCGACCAGACGCAGGAGCTCCTTATGTCAGATGCGAGATTCAGGAGCAGCAGTTTGATCGTACTCTATTAGACAGCGGCTCTTCAATTAACCTCCTCCCGACAGCCTTACTCAAGCAGTTCGAGTTTGGCCCTCTTCTTAGAAGCAGAACCATCCTTCAGTTTGCTGATAGGTCGATTAAGAGGCCGAAGGGGTTATTGAAAGACGTGGTCGTTACCATTCAGGGCCTGAAATTCCCCGTGGACTTCGTTGTGTTGGACATGGAGATCCCTGAGTCGGTAACTGATGCCCCCATCATTCTCGGACGTCCATTCTTGGCCACAGCCAAGGCGGTGACCGACCATGACAGTGGGAAGGTATACTTTTGCGTAGAGGGCGAAACCATACAAATAGAGACGATCGAAGAGATCAGAGCCAGAGAGGCAGAATGCTCAGAACAGTCCAGCGAAGCCGAGCAGATGACAGAGGAGGAGCTAGACATCCATCAGGTTTGTGACTTTGAGATGTCTGATGATGAATCCAGTTGGAAAGATCCCGCAGCACCGACCCTCGCCTTGCCTGCAGATTCACTTTATCTCAAGCTCATGGCAGTCGAGAGCCGGGAAAGCACATTCCTGGATGAGGATATATCCGAAGCTGACAGTGTTGTAATGAGTGGTGCTGAGGAATTTCAATCATGCTCATCTTCTTCTGATCCCTCGGATTCAGACATTGACTGGGATGACTTTGATGACTATTTACCTTGTCTGATTCCTACTGAGCCAACAACCATGACAGAGTGCGAGCCAGTGCAGTTTATAGTTGATTCAGAAGGCCGCCCTTCGTCAGAAATTCATGCAGAGCGAGAGTTCTCCCATGCAGACCTGGTCGCATTTACACAGACATATCAGAAACCAGATCTGCCACCTCCCAGCTGTCCAGAACGGAAACCTCTGCCGCAGTCAATGAAGTACAGATTCCTTGCTGGAGAACCAGAAATGTACCCAGTCATTATCTCAGCAGATTTGACTGGAGAGCAAGAATCTCGTTTGATGGAGGTTCTTGAAAGAAACCGCAAGGCAATCGGTTGGAGTATAGCTGATCTCCAGGGGCTGAGCCCAAATCTTTGCTCTCACCACATCTATCTTGAAGATAACGCTAAGCCGTCGCGTGAGTTCCAACGACGGCTGAACCCGAATCTTCGAGACGTAGTCATGAAAGAAATTTCAAGGTGGTGGAGCGCCGATTTCATCTATCCCATCTCCGACTCCAAATGGGTGAGTCCGCTACATGTGGTACCTAAGAAGACGGGTATCACTACAGTTGTTAATGAGTATGGAGAGGAGATCGCTACCAGAGTACCAACTTCTTGGAGGGTCTGTGTGGACTACAGACGATTGAATGAGGCCACCAAGAAGGATCACTTCCCGCTTCCCTTCATTGATCAGATTATCGAGCGGTTAGCCGGGAAGAGTAATTACTGCTTTCTCGATGGGTACTCTGGATATAATCAAGTGGCCATTGCGCCCGAAGACCAGGAGAAAACGACATTCACCTGTCCGTTTGGGACGTATGCTTTCAGACGGATGCCCTTTGGTCTATGTAACGCTCCGGCGACATTCCAAAGGTGCATGTTGTCCATCTTCTCGGACATGGTGGGTGACTGTTTAGAGGTCTTCATGGATGACTTCTCGGTCTATGGTGATGGGTTCGACGCTTGTCTTGACTGCCTAGACTGTGTGCTCAAGCGGTGCATTGAGGTCAATCTTGTCTTATCCTGGGAGAAGAGTCATTTCATGATGACTCAGGGGACGGTCCTTGGTCATATCGTCTCCAACAGGGGCATGGAGGTCGATCCGGCTAAGGTGGACATCATCAGAAAACTCAATCCGCCGTCCAATCTGCGTCAGTTACGGTCTTTTCTGGGGCATGTCGGTTTCTACCGACGGTTCATTCAGGACTTCAGTCGAATTGCCCGACCGCTCACTGACTTGTTGACTAAAGACACCGAGTTTATTGTTAATGATAAGTGTCTTGAATCTTTTGAGACTCTCAAGAATATGGTTGTTTCAGCTCCTGTCCTTCAGCCACCCGATTGGTCTCTCCCATTCGAGATCATGACGGATGCTTCAGATTTTGCCGTTGGGGCTGTGCTCGGACAGAGGAGGGATGGTTTACCGTTTGCCATTCACTACGCCAGCCGGACTTTGGATGCCGCGCGGCGGAATTACACTGTGACTGAGAAAGAGATGCTGGCCGTAGTCTTTGCTCTTGATAAGTATCGATCATATATTCTCGGATCTAGAGTAACAATCTATACTGATCATACCGCCATCCGATACTTAATGGCTAAGAAGGATGCCAAAGCACGTCTCACCAGATGGATCCTTCTACTCCAGGAATTTGATATTGAGATTAAGGACAAGCCTGGAGTCAAGAATGTGGTGGCGGATCATCTCTACAGATTGGAAAATCTTGAGGAATCTGAGCCCAGCGCACCTATTACTGAGACGTTTCCAGATGAGGCGATCTTGGCTGTCACCTCACTCCCGTGGTATGTTGACTTTGTAAACTATCTTGTTGCCAAGACAGTCCCTCAGGGTTGGCCCAGGCAGAAACTTGAGGCCTTCCTAGCTAAGGCCAAGTTTTACCATTGGGAGGATCCCGTCCTTTATCATGAAGGAGGGGATAGTATCTGGAGGAGGTGCATTCCTCAAGAAGAGCAGCATAGCGTCCTCACATACTGCCACAAGCTTGAGGCAGGAGGACATCATTCTGGAAAAAGAACAGCACAGAAGGTGCTTCAATCCGGCCTATGGTAGCCTACTCTCTTCAAGGATTCTGATGAGTTCGTGAAGAGATATACTGACTGTCAGAAAATGAGAACCTGCGGACAGCGAGACATGATGCCCATGCAACCCATTCACTTCTGTGAGGTTTTTGCTGCATGGGGGATTGATTTCATGGGCCCATTTCCTAAGAGTCAGGGATTCGAGCATATTTTGCTCGCTGTAGATTATGTCAGCCGATGGGTTGAGGCCATCCCCGCCCGAGCCGCAGATGCTAAAACCGTTTGCAATTTTTTGAGGAAAAACATCATTTCACGGTTCGGTGTACCTAGAGTCTTGATTTCAGACGGGGGGTCTCACTTCATCAATGACAAAGTCAGGGCCCTTGCAGACGAGTTCGGCATTGACCATCGGGTTGCCACTCCTTATCACCCTCAGACTAATGGTCTTGCCGAAGTATCGAACAGGGAGATAAAGACTATCTTGCAGAAAGTTGTCCGCCCAGACCGAAAGGATTGGTCACAGCTTTTGGACTCGGTCTTGTGGGCTTATCGGACTTCTTTCAAGAATCCATTGGGAACATCTCCCTTTCGTCTCGTCTATGGCAAGCCGTGCCATTTGCCAGTGGAGATCAAGCATAAATCTTTTTGGGCAGTTACTGAGTTGCTTCTAGATCCCGAGAGTATAGGAGACCAAAGAAGAGCTGAATTGGCAGCCCTGGAAGAATTGAGAGACACAGCCTTCTCCAACAGCCTACAGTACAGAGAAAAAGTAAAGACATGGCACGATTCGCATATCAGCCATAAACAGTTTGAGCCAGATCAGAGAGTATGGTTGTTTGATTCCAGGCTGAAATTATTCCCAGGGAAGTTGCAGAGCAAGTGGAAAGGACCGTATGTGGTCAGGAAGGTACATGACAATGGCAGCATCGACATATCCGAACCGTCATCTTCCTCTACCTTCTGCGTCAATGGTCAACGCCTGAAACTATATCTTGATCATGATCCGCCGACCATTGACGTTGCCCCCATTCTTCTGGTATGAGATGTGTCCTTTGACTCTCATCATCTACATCTCATACATGGTGATCAATTCTATCTTCCGCTGTACAGATCCATCTGTTTATATCACTTTGTTGTCTGTCGATTTATTTTCTTATTTTCTTCTTTTCTTCTTTTCCTTTTCTATCTTCTTTATCTATCAAAAAGGTGTCGCCCTTGTAGACAGTTTTCCATACTTAGGACGTACTTTGTCCTAAGTATAGGGGGGTGTGCACCCTGAGTTTTTCTATTCTTTTCGTTCCTCTCCATTGTCTCCTCTTCTTGTCTATACTTAGGGATATCTTACCCTAAGTATAGGGGGAGACAATCTGAGTACGATCTGTTCATTCCCACCCTTGACCCTCCCTGCTTTGTGTACAGTCTGCTATACTTAGGATTATTTGATCCTAAGTATAGGGGGGACCGTCAACTTCTCATTCATTGATTAATTCATTTATTCCTTTATTATTTAGACTTGTCTATACTTAGTACGAGTTATGTCTTCTCTTTTCTCTCCGATCTATGAGGACATAGCTCAAGCTAAGTATAGAGGGGTCGTATATACTCCGTATATACTTTAGCCATAACTCGTACTTTCGTATTTTCCTAACAATATGGCTAATAATTCTTTAAAATTCATTAAAAATCTTTAATAAAAAGATGTGATTATTCCTCAAATTCTTTTTGTATTTACTGATTAATAAATCAGGTGAAAATATTTTTTGCAAAATGTTTGAAAAATAGTTTGAAAATCCTCGTGAACATTTATTGAAAACTATTTTGAAAATATTTTGTTATATGTTTTCAACCTTTGTAAAAATGTGTGGTTTGTAAAACTTCTTTTCTTTGTGTGAAATAAAATGTTTGAAAAATGATTTGCAAATGGTTTGAAAAATGGTTGCAAAAATGATTTGAAAAACCTATATACTGTTTTGAAAGCCTTTGCAAAATGATTTTCAAATGTGTGTAAAATGTTTGTAAAAACTATTTTGGACTATAGTTTTCAAAAATTGTGTGTAAAATTTGTTTTCAAATAAGTTTGAGGAATATACACATCACAACAAAATCCACTATATGTATATATGTATAAAATTGATCACTTACCCTTGTAAATTCTTAAAATCCATTTCTTGTGCATATGAAGAAGCACTCCCGTGTACATATTTTCACCTAGTTTTAGCCAAAATCTTTTGTTTTCAAAAATTCCCAAAAACATTTGCAAAATTAAAATCCAAAAACATTTGAAAAATCTTTTTGAAAATACAAAAAATGCATGCATCATCTTTTCAAAATCCATAAAAAGTTCAAAATCTTTGAAAATTGCATCACAAAAATATTTTATGCATTGCATTGCATAGCATTCGCATTTTTCGGATTGAGTTTGATAGTTGAACAAGTCTAAGTAAAATCCGGAGATTGGAGCGTGATTGGACCTTTAAAATCTACCTAATAACAGGAACCTTATAGGAACTGGGTTTGAGGTACTTCAGGTCTAGCTGACTTAATTCTTTGAGGATCACGGGACTTGGTTCAATGGATTCTTGACTGCCTAAGTAGAGTATTTCGGAGCACACGCACGACTCTTGTTGATCATGACCTAACTTGGACACATGCACCTTTCACATGGCTCAACTCAGTTGGAGTGGTGAGGGGATTGGATTTGCCGGTATGAGACGCACACAGGTGGAAACACTTGTCCTCCTCTAGGGAGGGAAGTGCACCCCAACCCGTCCAGTGATTAGGAAGTCTAAAGACAGGAGGTTGTGGGTTGCGACAAAGCTTCAAAAGAGGGATAGTCTACTAGCTCAAGAGGAAAAACTCCTTATGTAAATGCTGTTGTATATAGTATTCAAAAAAAATGTTCAGGCATGTACAAAAATAAAAAGCCTGCAAGTATGTACAAAGTCAATAAGCAAGCTTGAGTTCCAAAGTCATATCATGTGAGCCTGCAGCAGGATGACTTGACTACACTGGTCTTGCATCCAAGGATAGGTAGCTACACTGGCTACCGTCCATTCTTCTCTTCACCCCCTCCTCTTGAGCTGGTTGCCACTTGAACTTAGAAGGGAATACCCCGCTCCTCGAGGATGGAGTTGCTGGATTGGGGAATCATCGGGTTGTCATACGGGAGAAGTCAGTTTCTTTGTCATTCTAGTTGGGGAGAGCCACCATCACTTACACTGTACAAGTCAGATTCATAGTCGTAAGAGTTTGCGTATGAGTTGAGATATTTCTGACCTGGCTATTGAGGAGACTTGGACAGAGTTTTGGGATTCTCAAGGACTGTTGGACTTCAAACACGGTTCTCACTAAGGTTCCGCCCGCACTAAAATTCCAAAGGTCCGACTTAAGCTCCAAACTTTGATTTTGTGAAAACAAGTTTGACAATCAAATAAAATCCAAGTTCTTCTTTTTCTTTTCTTTCTGTTTCTTTTTGCACTTATTGCATAAGTGTTTGCTAGGGACTAGCAAAGGTAAAGTATAGGGGGATGATGAATCCACATTTCATCATCTTTATTCTATCATTTTGGCACCAAAAACCCTAGCAAATGCCTGTAAATACCCTTAAATCAAGCATATTAGCATCCATGCATGTGCATCCAAACAGTGTATAAATTACTGTAATTAAGGCCAAAATTATAGAATAAATAAAGAAAAGAAAAAGAATAAAATATTGTAAATATTTTATGACCCAAAACCCCCGAGACCTAGGCATCTTGATGAATAGGTCGACAAGGAATAAAGTAGGGGGAGATAAGGTCAGAAATACCAATAAAATACCTATACATTCCATTCATTCTTTATTAATTTTGGGACCTATTTTTTGTTCCACTTTTTATACATCAAATAAAGAAACTTTGTACATGAAAGTTGTAGATAATTTAATAAAGAAAAATACAAAATTGATTTCACAGAAAAAGAATGTACAGATGAAAAGTTATGGTCTGAATAAGAATCCAAAATCCCAACTTCCCAGACCCGTATCTCACAACTGACAACTCCAAATGCAGTGTACTCACCTTTAATTGTATATAGAATAAAATAATCTATCCAATGATGGTGGTTTCGCATTTGGCGGAGCTACAGTTTGAAAGTTGAGTTTTGGACCCCTATTGTATAGCTACACTGATTAAAATATTCAATTTATTCTTTATTCATTATTTATTCATTTTTATATTTTTATAATTTTGTAAATATTACTTATAATATATATGTGCATTAAAATTGAAATAAAAGGCAAAGAAAAATAGAAATAAAAAATACTTGTATATATTCAATACATAGGTACATTACCTATATATATACCTATATAAACTACTTTTATATTTTATTTAATATACAAAATACATCAGAAAAATAAAATAAAGATATATTTATACGTATAAAAGTATTTTATAACTTTATAAAATTATAGACAAAATTAAAGAAATTAAAATACACCAAATAAAAATAAAATACTAAAATACATAGGTATTATACCTATATAGGGATAAAAAGGTAACTTGTAAAAATATAACTCCTAAAAATAAATAAAAATCAGAATTAAATACTACATAAAATTCTAAGCATTTTTTATTTTATAACTTTTATCTAATTCGGCCATTTAGTATTTTAAATAGAATTAATAAAATATTTTTCCAGGGTTTTTCCTGGTTGGTCCACGTGGACCAACCAGGAGGCCAGGATTGTTGACCTAGGTCAACAGTCTGACCTACCCCCTGTAGCCCGTGTCAGGCTCGGTTTTTGAGCCATCTTTGTGGCTTTTTCCCAGCCGATTCTTTCATGTTTTCGTGTTGCATCCTTCTGCAACATTGTTCACCAACCATCTATCTCACTCGCCCAAGCTTAATCTTGGTCTTTGGACCCAAGATTTGCAAGATATTCATTGATCTTTGGACCCCTGTCACCTTGGGTCAAACCGCATAAAACCAACCCCCTTCTTTCCTTTTGAATTTGAGTCCCCTTGGTCCACCCTTCAGCGCCACCTTCGTGCTCCTGAGCTCCTTGGAGGTGACAGCTCCATCGCCAGCTCCTCAGCCAAGGCGTTCGAAGTCGAGGGAGCCTCCACCACCTCCGCCAACAGCCGGCGTCGAGGTACCTCTCTTCCCTCTGGCTCCGGCCATCGAGGGCTCCCCCCACCTTCTTGTTTATCCCATTAGCTTCCTGTTAGGCGTAGCTTGAAAAATCCCCAAAAATCACAAAAACAGTAGAAAACCATAAAAATATCAAAAATATTTTATTCCTAAATTTTTGGTTATTTTTGCACCATTTTATAAATATTTTAGCTTGCATTTTACTATATTGTCTTTATTCTCCAATATTGAAAAAAAAACAAATAAAAAAATATAAAATATAAAATATAAAAATCAGAAAATCAAAAATCAAAATACAAAATCAAAAATCAAAATAAAAAAATTAAAATTAAAAACCCACAAAATTTATTTGCTTGCTTGCTTAGTGTAGACACTCCACACATCACACACTCACTTGAGCATTTTTGCCTGAGCTACCCTGCTTGCTCCCTGTGTTCGAACTCTCTGCATACTTGACACTATACACCATTTGTGCAGAGTTAAAAATAAATTTTAACTCCACATTTATTTCTAATTATTGATCTTAGTGTGGGTTAATTGTTGTCTTTAGTCCAGATTTAGTGTGGTCACCACACCGACTGAGTTCACGCTTTGTGTTGAACTTAAGACCACCTGTTTTCGGCTGCTGAAAAAGCTCTGCACGAGGTTCGGCTTGGAAATGTCGTGGTGCGGGCATCTATCAGTCAGCTCTCTGAACCTCTCCCATGCCTCATGGAATTGCTCGTTGGGGAGCATGGAGAAGTTGCTGATCAGGGCTCTCGCAGCATTGGTCCGCCCGAGTGGATAGTACTTATGCAAGTACTCGGTGCGGAGCTGCTCCCAAGTGTAAACAAACTTCCCCAGATGCTTCAGTCAGGTGGCTTCTCTGTCTGCCAAAGAGAAGGGGAAGGCAATCATCCTTATGGTATCCTGGTCCACCTGACGGTCGTGGACAGTACTGCAGATCATAAGGAACTCCTGGAGGTGGAGATGGGGCTCCTCGGTGGCGAGCCCGTGGAAGCGGGGGAGAAGCTGCAAGGTGTTCGGGGGGGAACTTGAAGTCCCCCACGATAGCTGGTAGCACAACCCAGTGATGCATCAGTGTCGATCCGGGGTTGTGCAACTCCCGCATCGGTCTCGGTGGGTCTCCTGCTCCTGCAGCGGCGGCGGCTGCTGCGGCTACTGCGGCTGCTGCTGCTGCTGCATCTGGGATCCTCGGCCCGTCTCTACGCTGCTCTCTCTCTGCTCTCATCTTCTCCATCTCTCTCCTCATATCTAGCATGAAAGCTCCCTGATCCCTCAACTGCTGTTGTACCGTCTCGAGGGAGGCGATCAGGGTGGAGTTGATCGCACCCTGGTCCAGAACAAAGTACTCGGGCTGTGGACCTCTAGAGCGATCGTCAGAACTGCCGACCATGGTCTCTGCAAAATCAAATGTTCCAAACTCAGGTGCTGATAAATCTGCTAATCTCTCCTCTAGCACTAGTCTCTCGGAACTGAAAGAAAGGAGGTCGAGGGGGAACAGGGTGGAATCATACTTGGGTTCGGAGAGCGGGTCTCGGCTCTCACGAACCAACCTATATGAACAGGTAGACGCGCCCGAAAGCGGTGCAGCCAGAGGCTGCCTAAGAGATCGTTTGCCCATCATCTTGATGTGGCGAGTAAGGCGGATGAGATCTGGAAAAACTATGATCACAAGCAAACCCCAAGTTCACCAACGCAACGCGAGCTGAAGATTGTGAAAGTTCGGTCAAATTATCTTGTCAAATTTTATTTTGGTGAACAATCAAAATATCAGAGCGATTACGTGACCTGTTGGGATACCCGATACCTTCCCAACCGACTGTCCCGCACAGAAGAGTTGGTAATCAGTCGAGAATAGTACCGGAGGGCTCTACCTAGTGTTCGGGTCACTCTCTCGCACAATCAAACCAAGCAATGAGGGGGTTGCTCTCCCCAAGACAAGTTTTTAAGTCGACTGTCTTTTAGTGATCAATAGTTTTAGCAGTCCCAATTTTATGGTTTTTCTTTTTAATATTTTTCAATAAAAACAAAGAGGCCTAACGAATTTTTCGGTTCTCCTGGTTATTAAGTCAAAAACAGGGGGAGAAGACGAAAAAGCCGATGCGCGATGAAATCAATGATGCATGCAAAGTAAGAAAGGTGTACCTGACTCCAGCACTCTACATGCAATATGATTTGCGCAGAATTGAAAAGCAGAAAGTAAACTACTTATATGGTGCAGCGGGAAAAGCTGAGTCCTAAGCAGGCAACTTCTACACGACAGAACCGTCTAGCTGGTCACCATCCTTCGATCCAGAGAGTCCGGTCTCGGTCTACTCCTCCTCCTCCCAACAAATCGGGTTCAAGAGCAGCGCTTGGCAGGGCAGGCTGCGGCACGTAGGCTCGAAAGAAAATGAATCAGCTATTTTTATTAATGTTTTATTAGTAGGTCCAATTAACGATCTATAGGAACAGGCAATCGATTAGGTGTGTGGATCCTACTAAGTACGGCACCGTCAAGCAGAAAGTCCTATGGCCAGGGGCTCGAGAAAAACCGCGTAAAACCGTAAAAGGCAGCGAAAAATCAAAAACCGTGAAAAAGCCGCAAAAAATCTAAACTAGCTACTGGGTCCCCCGAGCACACCGGTGCTCGGCGAAACAGACCCGAGAAAAATCTCAGTCCAAGTCCTGCTGCTGTCCCTATATTATTACAATTCAAATGACAAAAAATAAAATCTACTCTAAGCCTCTCCCACTAAACTCCTCTCTCACGCTCTCCTGCGGCTCCGTGTAGAAGGGAGCCGCCTCCGAATCCCGCGGTTGCGCCGGCTCCTCGAGAGTCGCCGCCTCGGTCCTCGGGCCCTCGCAAGAAAGAAACAAAGTGTTATCAATGTGATAAAATAATCAAATATATACAAGAAAAGCAAACAGGGATATATGTGCAAAAATGACAGGAAAATAAACAAGCAAAATCAAAAATAAAAGAAAAGAAAAGAAAAAGAAAATAAAACAAAAATAAATGAAAAAGAAAAAGCCGCGAAAAGCCGTGGCCTCAGAAAGAGCCGCGGAAAGCCATGAAAAATAAAATAAAAAGAAAATAAAGAATAAAGAAAATGACTACTAAGCCGTGCTCCCCAACAACGGCGTCATTCTGATGACCAACAAAACCGAGCGAGCGAGGTAAATCAGGTCTATCCCATGCGGTCGTTGCGACCTCAATCACTCGGGGGCCAATCGAGAAAAATAGACCACCAAAATCAGATAAAAACAAATAAGCTCAAGTAGCGGTCTCGCTATTATATTAACCTGGTATAGCGACCAGGGTCGAACACAAGGAGCACGTGATGGCCTTGCGGCCTACGAAGTAGTCTAAAAAGAAAATAAAATAAAATAAAAGTCTTTTTGGTAGATTTTTTATATTTTTAAATTTTTTGGGATTTTTAATTAATGAAGAAAATAAAGAAAGCAATAAAACAACCAACTACAAGCAATTACTAACCTACTCAAAAATCACTCAAAAATTCAAATAAAAATGTTTTTATGTTTTTTATATTTTTTTACTGTTTTTAGGTAATTTTTGGTATTTTTCTGATATTTATTGAATTTTATAAAAATCAAACAAGGCAAGAAAACAAGGGTATTGTCCAGTCAGGTGTCAAGGGCCAAATTAAAATACAAAATGGTCCTATTAACACCTGAAGGTAATTTTCCTGTAAAGTAGAAAACACAAGGAAAATTTAGGCACCAGATTTATTATTTTTAGATTTTTCAATTAATTATTAGAATTTTATAGTGTTTTTAGTGTTTTGTAATTTTTAAGGGTTTTATATATCCAAAAATGACCAAAATTGGTCAGAAAATCAAACAAGGTAAAACAACTACTGTCTAATTTTTTTGTAATTTTTAGAGGTGTTTTAATATTTTTTGTGAATTTTTAAGTAAGACGGTAAAGAAAAAGCTTGTTTTTGAATTTTTAAAATAGTAAATAAAATCAAAAATATCTCCAAAAATTGGAGAAAATTTTACACTATGGCAGGAGCCATGTATCCAATTTTCATCACATTTGGATTCATCACATTTGGAGTTAGTTTGCTATTTCATTAAAAATCAAAACTAAGGTACAGTGCACAGGGACCTGTTTGCAAATAGTAGAAGTTCCAGGGGGTCCGGTGCAAATTTTCCAAGAAAACGCGTGCAAGGAGCGTCACTTGGGCACTCAGGGACCTAATTGCAAAGAAACTAAGGTTCCTGGACTATTTAATAACAGGTATTATAAGTCCAGGGGCGTCAGTGTAAAATACCCATTAAATCAAGCACATGCGCAAATAAACCACGCACAGGGGTATATATGCAATTAATAAAAACTTTCATTCCATTCAGTAACACCCTAGAACAACAAGGCTAAACATGCAAATAACCCAGGTAAGCACGTGTCGACGCACGTGGTCCACTACACACAGGGGCATACACGTAAATGCAGAAAATGACAGGGTCCACTATGCAATTTACCAAACTAAAATAAAGTATCTAAAATATTTACAGGACTACAGAAGAACTACTAAAAATCTAAGGACCTAAAGTGAAATTTACCCTTTATTAAATCGAGGGACAGATGGCTGCCACGTAGTGGATCGGACGGTGGAGGAAAGGGTGGCGCCTCAGCAAGGATCCCTCGATGCTGATCGACGGCTGGGACCTCGCCACGTGGTAGATCGGACGACAGCGGAGGCGCTGTGGCTAAGCCTCGCTGAGCCGACGGTCAGGATCGCTCCTCCAAGGATCGAACGGTCGGAGCTGCTCCTGGCGTGGACGGCTAAGATACAAACTGGAGCTGGAAGAGGATCTGACGGTCACGGAGGTTGGAGGATGAACTGGTCGCCGATGAAGTTCGCCGAGCTTGTGTGTGCGCTGAAGTCCTCCTCGCGGGCCACTGACGATCGGAGAAGATGCGTGAGGGCCTTCTGCGTCGAATGGCACCCTCCGATGACTCGACGGAGCTCTGGGGAGCTCAGGCGAGTCCGACGGAGGTCGAGCTGCTGCATCCGGATGTCGAAGCCCTCAGATGGGCTTCCTGGGACCTGCAAAGATGTGCAACGAACTCGCGGGTCGAGGGCAAAGTGCCTCGACCCTGTAAGCAGGGGTGAAGGTGGTCGGTGCGGTGAGGCGTGCGAGTTCCAGCGATGCAATGGCGGAGGAACTCGACTCCCAGCTCCTGTGCGAGCTGGGTTGGATGAAGGGGTGGAGAACGTGCGCGGGGAGAAGGCGATCGTGATGGGGTGGTCCGATGGTCGACTCGGTGATGATTGTGGACGGAATCGAAGATGAACAACGACTGGGCGATTTGGGCGAAATGCAAAATCAAAGAAATAGAGAAGGAAATAGAGCTACCTAGTGGATGGATTCGACTGTGGAGGAGCTGGGCTTGCTCCTGGTCCTTGCCTCGAGGATCGTCGGTGTCCGAGGCTCTGGCGCTACCTCCAGGCGGCGCAGGCTCGCCGGATCGATGGTCGAGACGTCCCCTCCTCGCTGCAACAATGCCCAGAGCGAGCTGTCACTCTCGCGGAGGCACTGGAGGTCACTGGGTGGAGTGCGAATGAGCCAAAGATACGGAAATGGGAGGCGGAGCTCGGCTTATATGCGGTGGAAGGTCCGTGAAGAAAGGGACGGGTCCGGCTCTGTGAAGCACGGATCCCTAAGCGAGGTGTCGGGCGAGGTTCCCGGATTATAGGAGAGTACTTAGGAGCCGAGATTTGGAAAAATAGTGAACGGGTCAGGCAAGGATAATTGGGAGAAGATGGGTCCGCAAAGAGGATCCGTGGTAAGTGGTCCACATGGGGGAGTTAACCGGGGGGTCAACATCCCCCGTGGACCAATGAGAGGGGGCCACGTAATAAATATTTGAAAATAAAAATAAAATAGAAAATGGCCGAATTATTAAAAACTCAAAACATGAAAAATGTTTGTTTTAATTTTTTCTATTTTTTGTGATTTTTAATTAATTTTTCAAAATAAAAATAAAGTGTTTACACTATAGAGCTATATATAGGTATTTACACAATATAGGTTTTTAATTTTTGATTTTTAATTTGTTATTTTTGTACATTTTTATTCCCATTTTATATTTTATTTATTTATAGCATAAAATTAGGAATAAGAAGGTATTTTTATTTTATTTTCATTATTTATATACAAGGGTGAAATAAATAAATAAATATATCTATATACATGGTATATTTACAAGGTTCTTTCTTATTTTTAATTTTGTTCTTTTTATTTTATTTTTGTTTTTATGATTTTTATTTATTTTATTTACAACATAAAAGATAGAATATATACAAATTTTTAGGGATTTTGATTTATTTATTTATAAGGCAAAATAAATATAAGAGTGGGTGTATGTGCATGGTGAATATGTACAAGTGAAGGTATGTTTGTTTTCTTTTTGATTTTTCTATTTTTACCTTGATTTTGTATTTACAAATATTTACAAATACGTACAAGCCACTTTTATTCTATTTTTAGAGGAAAATATATTTATTGTATTTATAAGGATATTTACATACATGAGCCCCTATCTCTCTCTACTTTGGCTTTTATGCGGTCAGGCCCATGCTGAGCCCTCCCTTGGGATTAGGTTGCTCAATATTTATTATAAATATTTCCCTCTTTTTCTTTTTAATCTTTATTCTTTTATTTTTGCACAAAAACATGCTAATTATTACTTTTTACACAATGCATGATTTTGGTAATTATTTGTATTTAAAAACATATACATGCATTTGCAAAGGTTTTTGTAGCTAAAATATAAGAATAAAGAGTGATGGATGAGTATTCATCAGCTTACCGGAACTAGAGGCTCCAATTCAGCACTCTACCACCCACACCTCTATAGAGACGATGGCCCACTATACCTCCTCAGGATACATAGGGCATCATAACTATCAAGGAGGATGGGGACGTGACTCAGGGCGTGGACGTGATCGTGAATCTGGATGCAGTTGTGACTCTGGACATGTACGCGATCGTGGACATGGTCATGATTCTTTTGCTCGGTATCCAGCATGTGTATACTGTGGATACTGGAATCACCCTTCCGATCACTGTTGGGCAACGTTTGGGATGCAACCTAATGCCAACAATGCTTATGATGAAGTATCGTATGATGCAACTGCAGAAACATCTACTCAGCAAACCAGCGAGGCACAAACCACATTCACTGCTTCTGAATATGCTCGCCTACGACAACTGCTGCAAGAATCTAGTCCTTCTGATAGTAATGCTTCTGCCCCTACTACTAGCCTGGCTACTACCTCAGGTACAGTAGCAAACTCTATCTTTGCCTCTAAGAATGCATGGATTATTGATTCTGGAGCCTCTACCCATCTGACGGGAGAAGGAAGTTTGCTAACCTATTCTCAGTTGTCTTCCTCTGTGAAGACTGTTCGGGTTGCTAATGGGGATCATTCCCCAGTGACTGCCATTGATACTATAAACTTTTCTTCCAAGCTGCATCTGACAGATGTTCATTGTGACCCTACTTTTCCTCTCAGCCTTCTATCAGTACATAAGCTATGTCATTAGCTTAACTGTCGTGTTATTTTTGATGAGGTTTGTTGTTATTTTCAAGACATCTGGACGAGAAAGATTTTTGGTGGAGGTCATGAGAGGAACAGCCTCTATTACCTCGACATCCCTTCTAATTCGAACTTTGCCGGTGCGGTCTCCATCTCTGAAGATCCTTTTCTATGGCACCTTCATCTTGGCCACCCTTCTGGTAAAGCTCTCTCCATGATGTCCCATGAACTTTCTATGCTGAAACCCTTTGAGTGTGAAGCATGTCAGTTCAGAAAACATCATCGAGCCTCCTTTCCTGCACGGACTGAGCCTCACCGCCATACTCCTTTTGCACTTCATCACTGTGATATCTGAGGACCCTGTCCGGTCTGAAGTCTAAGTGGTCATAAACATTTTGTTGTCTTTGTGGATGACTACAGTCGACCATCTTGGGTTTTCCTGTTAAAGGAACATTCATAAATCAACAATATTGTCAAGAATTTCTTTACTATGTCAAAAACATCTTCTCCACTACTGTTAACATATTTTGTTCTGATAACGCATTGGAATTTACACAAAATAATTTGACATCCTTCTTTGCTTCACAGGGTGCTATCCATCAAACATCTTGCCCATATGCCTCCCAATAGAATGGGGTAGCCGAAAGGAAACTTCGACATCTCCTCGACATTGCCCTCTCTCTTCTTACCCAAATGAAGGTCCCCAAAATCTATTGGGGAGATGTTGTTCTCACTGTTGTCCATCTTATCAACAGAGTTCCCTCTATCTCCCTAAATGGCTCCACACCCTTTGCGTTATTGTATCCAAATGACTCACCATTTCCTCTACCTCTGCGGATTTTTGGATGTACCGCCTTTGTTCACAACTTTCATACCGCAGACAAATTATCGTCGCGTGCAATTAAATGCATTTTTCTAGGTTGTTCCCAAACAAAGAAAGGGTATAGATGCTATGATCCTTGTGGTAAATGCTATTATGTATTAGTTGATGTCAACTTTTTCGAACAAACTCGCTTCTTCAATCAAGATGTGTCTGACATACCATTAGAACTTCCTCCTCCACCAATTGTCTATAAAAGAAAACATGTGTCCCCTCTTGTTCATGTTCCTCTACATGTTCCTTTGTTGCAGGAAAATATGCCATCTTCAAGTGGCCCCACCAACACTACCCCCGATGATCCTTAGGAGCTTCCCATTGTCCTACGCAGAACAAAGAGGCAATGCACTATTCATCATATGTCTAATTTCACGTCCACTGATATCCTATCATGTTCTAATAAAAGATATGCATATGCTCTTATGATAATCTCTATCCCAAGAGACTATCACAGTGCATTACAGGACCACGGGTGGAGACAAGCTATGATTGAAGAAATGGATGCTCTCACTTCTAGAGGAACATGGGATCTAGTTCGGTGTCCCCAAGGTGTCAACATGTTGCATGCAGATGGGTCTTTACTACGAAACATTCCCCAGATGGTTCTAGTAACAGACTGAAAGCAAGACTTGTGGAAAAAGGATTTACACAAACATATGGAGTTGATTACTTCAAGACTTTTTCATCTGTTGCCAGGATGGGGTCTATTCGCACTATCTTCTCTGTAGCCGTGAACAAAGGCTGGCCTATTTTTCAACTGGATGTCACGAATGCATTTCTATATAGTGAACTTGAGGAAGAGATTTACATGATGCACCCCCCAGGTTACGAAGTCGAGTGGGAGTATGGTTGCTGACTTTGCAAAGCAATTTATGGTCTAAAGAAAAGTCCGAGGGCATGGTTTGACAGACTTAGTTCAGAGATTAGCACTCTGTGCTTTCAAAGAACTACATCTGACCATTCTGTCTTTGTCAAAAAATGATCAACAGATACTGTCATACTAGCTATATATGTGGATGCCATGGTTGTTACAGGTGACAATGATAAATGAATGTTAGAAGTAAAGAATTTTCTGCAAAAGGTTTTTGTTACCAAGGATCTGGGGCAACTTCGTTATTTTATGGGTATAGAAGTCTTACACACCAAGAAGGAGCTTCATATGTCACAAAGAAAGTACTGCTTAGATATACTAACTGAGGCAGGACTACTTGGGTGCAAGCCCTCTGGCATACTTGCAGAACCAAAGTAACATTCTACACCAGATGATCCTGTCTTTGAAGATAATACAAGATACAGAAGCCTGGTTGGCAAACTTTTGTACCTTACTGTTACTAGGCTAGACATATCATATGCTGTGAATAGAACTAGCCAACACATGGAGAAACCATGCTACAACCACTGGCAAGATGTTCTTCATATCCTTCACTACCTGAAGGAATCCCCTGGACGTGGTCTATTTTATGGGGCAAATGGATACACTAAGGTTGCTGCTTATGTTAATGTTGATTATGCAAGCTCACCTGAGGATCATCGCTCTACGACGGGCTATGCGATGATGGTAGGAGGTAACCTCGTTAATTGGAGGAGCAAGAAGCATACTGTGTTTCTCGATCCAGTGCAGAGGTAGAATATAGGGCAATGGCCCAAGCCACATGCGAAATTACCTGGTTACTGTCTCTTTTGCAAGAACTCAATATTGCTATCACTACTCATGTTCCTCTATACTGTGGATAACAAATATGCCACTTATATTGCTACAAATCCTGTGCTCCATGAGAGGACCAAACACATTGAGATCGGCTATCATTTTATTCGTGATGGCATACGAGAAGGCAAGATTTCTACACCACATATCTCAACAGATCTTCAGCTTGCAAACATATTCACAAAGGCCTTATCAAAGAAGCGCCTTTCCTGGATATCTTCCAAGTTGGGCATGATCGATGGATATGCTCCAACTTGAGGGGGAGTATTAGAGATTGCAGAAGATTTCTTTCTTTATATTATTTTATAACCCCACGAGGGCTTTATGTTAAGAGAATATTCTACGTGGTTATTTGTTAAGAGAATATTCTATAGAGAATATTCTATAGAATATTGTCCTTTGAGCCCTGTAGGGTTTAGTCCTATATAAGGACCCCTAGACCTCTTGAATAAACAACGAATCATCTTTTTTTACCATCCTTTCACAAACAAGATGCAGCTTTTTATGAATTTTAAATGATGAAATAGATGATGCAAGATGAAATGCAAGGATAAATGCAGTACAGGAAGGCCATGCAAGAACTTCGATCAATAAGCCCTCCTCTTGATGAAATTTCACAGCATCAATGATCAATTAATCCCAATTTAAATCCAAAAGAGTGCCCAAAATTTTCCTCAATTAGCAATACAATCAAAAGAAAATATGTGCTCAAAATTAAATGAGTAACTTCCTTCAGTAAATTGATGTTCAATAATGTCTCAAAATGTAAATCACAGTGTTTAATATGATAAATAATTAAATCAAGGTTCGAATAAACATAGACTGCAAAAACTCGATAATTATTGCTCACATCATGGGTAAATCAAGTTCCATGGGCCTATATGTAAATAAAATAATTAAAATATTTCAAATACACCTTTGTGAGGGCTTCTTTGTAATATTATAGACTTGATTAGAGCTTCTGTGCAATTTACCCATGACGGGGGGTGTGGGCATGATTTTCAGGAACTGGAGGGGTGTGGCATGTAAATGACCCACATCACGTGTATGAAGTGCGTGAACAGGTCTTCTGCAAATATGCATAATGGCAAGGGTGTGGGTATAAAATCATCCCTATCATGTACAGGAGGTGCGTGGCGAATGCTCAAGCAACATAGTAGCTTCGGGTAACGTGGCTCCACGTGGCTTATTGTTGTCGCTTGAGGTCACCCAAAGAACTAGGCTCGAGGATTATGTATGGAGATGATCTGATATGTTCCCTCCCTTCTTGATCTATGGTTGTGAAAAGGTATGAGATGAACGGTTGAGACTGATGAGGGACCCCAAATCGTACAATAATTGCAGCTTGGAGGTCCTCTTCTTCCTAAGACGACTCGTGGAGGGATGTCGTCCTCCGAGGCCAACACACTGTGGGGTGTCAAGGGGCTCCATCATTGCTTGCTTCTGATGACTCTCCTGTGGAGGGTACCTACAAGTTGGTTTGGATATGGCTCGAGCAAGATGCTCAGTCCGAGCATGATGTGCACAAGTATGGAGAGGGTGGGGTGGAGCTCTTACTATGAATGCCGGGAGATCGAGGAGCGGATCTCTGATGGTGTGCGCCACCAGAGATGGAGAGTTGCGAAAGGTTAGAGAAGAAGGTGGAGAGATGAAGGGAGTAAGGGTGATGGTTAGATCGAACTATGTTTGATGGAGGATTTAAATGGGTGTAAAGAACATGAGAATAGAAGAAAAAAGAAGCAGATGAGGAAGAATGGAGAGAGAGAGAGAGAGTAAGGAAAGAGATGAAGAAAATAAGGGTATACCTGATCGCTTGGGATGGAGGAGATGGACCTCGACTCAGATTGTGGCCTTCAATCATGGGAAGAGCACATCGAAGCTTCAATCAATCTTCTAGGGAAGCCCAACAACATAGGAGGTTGAACACCACCCTCTAGATCATGCCTACAAGGATACCATGTTGTCACCACCGTGATTACTCTGGCTCACTCTCTCCCTCATGCTCTGTGAAGATGATTGATGATGGATCCCCTAATTAGAGATGGATGTACGGGTTAAATAGGAGGAGGAGTCAGCGGTTAGAGTCATAAGATACTTATTGGTTTGGAAAGGGTGGTTGATCGGATAAGGGGATATTCAACGATCTGGATGTTGGTTAGAGGGAGCAGAGTTGTGAGAGATTGGGCTCTAACGGCTAACGATGATCGAGATAAGATCTGGCAGGTTGATAGAGATTGGGTTAAGTTGTTAGGGTTTCCATGTTGGGAAGGTTTAGGTGATGAGTACATGGGTTACGATCTGAGGGGGCGATGGAGAAGACGATAGAGATAGTTGGGAAGCTGAAGATTGGATATGGGTTCCAGGTCACCAGAGATTTAGGGATAAAGGCATTCGGACGGTGATCGGAAGAGGATAGATGGTGGTTGGGAGAAGGAGGAGGAGGTTGGAGTGCCGATAGTCAGATGTTTGGGATGAGAAGCAGCATTGTTGGATCGAACACGGTCCAATGGTTGGAGTAGGTCGCGTGTGGGGAAATGAGGAGAGGCAAGTTAAAGGATAGCTGTTAGATCAAACTTGATCCAACGACCTAGAACAAATGCTATAGGGGACAAAACATGGTTGACCAGGGGATGCGATATTACCAGGCTTGTGACATGGACTAATGAGGATGACCACATGGATTCTGGCGTTGACTATGCATGAAAAATAGAGAAAAATAAATAAAAATAAGTAAACGACCTCCAATGCAAAAATGCCCAATGTGAAAAATGTATCCCTAAATGATTCTACAATGTTCACAAAAGACTCAAATGCAGATGGACTCAACTATGCAAGAATATGTATCTTTGTGATATTTTATATATATAAATGTCAATTTTAATTTTTTATTCTTTATTTGGTTTTTTGTAGATGATCAAATACATTCAAAAATCAAACATGATGTAAAATTGTGTATTGGACACAAATGTAATTTTTTGGCATTTTTATGAATTAATATAAGTCAAAAAAAAATTAGGAAAGTGGATTATATACATGTGAATTGGTCAAGGTGCTCAAGTCAGAATTTACATTTTTCATTTGCTTTTCTAATTTTTTTTATTTTGATTTTTTTGTAATTAGTTAACATGAATTGAAATAAAGAAATAAAAAGGAAATAAAATCAAAAGATCAAATATATACATGAAATAGTAGGTTAAAGATCAATAAATATGTGCAATATACAGTTAGGCCCCAAAATCCAATTTTCACAATGAACTCTGATTCTTTTGAATTTTATCTTGATTTGTAGATAATTGATTATACATTAATTAAAAGTAAAGAGTGAAATTGGATATTGTATGTGAGAGATCTCAACATTTATGGCTTTTTATCCTAAAATTAGGATTTGGATTTATTTCAAATATTTACAAGTTAGTATTTTTAGGATTTTTCATTGATATTAGTGATTTTACACAATGGAGTTAGTTTCATATCAATTGGAGATAGGATGAATTGATTGGATGAATTGATTAAAAATAGGTAATGTTATATGAAAATTTACAAATGTATAAGAATGCAACATGGAATGCTACTTTATGCAAATTGATTAGAAGTACATGAATGTTAATTTTGAGATATAAATATATGAATGTACCTAATTTCTCGGGATGAAGCTCTATTTTTCAGCTGATTAGAGTGATGAATCACGTATTCATCATCTGTCCTAGAACTCTTCTTGTATCTCTCAGATGAACTTATGTGAGTTCTCCTATGGATAAGATGTGGTAGCATGGAAGTGGCAAGACACTATGTGTAAACAGATCAGGTAATCTTGAGCTGTCATCAACCCATGAGTCAGCTTGGCAAACTCTCTCCTCTGATCCTCTACCCAATGGTTTGGGTAGAACCTACACGGAACTCGTCAAAGAAGACCTCCCAAGTGACGGGCTCAGTCAGGTGCTCCTTGGTGACATTCCACCACCGTTCTGTGTACCCAACAAGTGAGTACTCTACAAAAGATACTCAAAAGTCCTTAGGCGCATGGATCATCCTCATACCCTTTTCCACTTGTGTCGTCCACAGTTCTGCATCAGTAGGGATGGTGGTACCAAAGAACTTGGTATCATCGCTTGCTTATATGATGCATATGTGCTTCGATGCCTCTGCAAAGCATCATCATCCTCCATCTGTTCAGGCTCTAGAGAGAATGACAGATCGATGATCTCCTCCCTGTTGTGAGAGGGACAATAGGAGGAATCGTCCTGCATCTTGTAGTCGTACTCGATTGCCTCTTGGTACTGCTAGATGCCCTGTACCACCGTACAAGAAAGACCAGCTGATGCGCCACATCCAGATCCATACAAGGCGAAATGATTCTGCATAAAGAAAACAAATCATTAATACTTTCTTTACTTAAGAGAGACATATATACATGGATATAAAATATGCCATTCTCCATAAGACTCGTGTTGGGTCGGAAGACTCTCAAACACTATTCGGTATTTTGAATACCAATGAGAAATGATATGCTTGGAATTGAATGGACTACCATGGCTCTGATACCATACTAAGACGAACGCCCCCCTTAGGATTCAGGTACTCGACAAATTGATTCCACCGCACATACATTCCACTTTCGAACCACATGATATAACATAAGCATGAGAAATTTGCATAAAGATTGGATTTAAAATTTCCTTCCATGTAAAATATGTCCATCGGTTAATTAATTCAATCCATGCCCATAAAAATATTACATATATACAGTATGTATCAAAAACTGTTGTCCATACATACATATTACATGATAGATCTCTCAAAACTACAAGTAAAGTAATGTAAGAAATGCCAGCTATAAGTATTGTACCACAAGTAGACCGTGTAGTGGTACGAAAAGAAGTAACTCCAAGCTGCTCACTGCTACGGCTGCTTTCGAGAACCTGTTGATCTAACACATAGGTTCCTTATGAGCAAAGTTGTCCAATATGATATCAAAATTACAATAAGTAAGGTACTAAAGAAGTGCAAAAAAGAAACAACTGGGTAAACCATCCTCATGAAGAAATGGACTCTAGTCATTTTCATTAGATATGAATAACCCTGGGTTCCGTGGATAGGTTGTGGTCTTGGTCTACTGGATGCCTCATTCTATGACTCTAAAGGTTCTGTTTGGTTGCAGGGTTTGGTAGGGTTGGGTTGACCCAACCTGTGGTACCCTTCCTTCCAAACATCCCAATCCTCCTCACAGTTTACTATTCACAAGGGTACCCCAAATCCAACCCAACCCTGCCCAACCTGTAACCAAACGAACCCTAAGGCAATGAGTATGTCTTAGGGTTGGGGTGCCTCTGTAGGCATGCCGTGGGGTACAATACATCCTAACTAACTCCCATCATGTCCACTTAGCTTTACTTATCAACTGTGGTTTTGATCCCCAAATCAAATTCCAACCCACGAATCATAGCGAACCGTCCAAGTCCACTACCTACGCGTAAGAGTCTACAGTGTCGTAGGGTATCAGTCAGTGCACCGATTACTAAGATCATTCTTACCATAGTTGAAATCATCATGATCATCCCAATCCTCCTTATGCACGGGAGACTTGTATTCATTCCGAACTTCATTAAACCATATTTTCTGAAACTCCCCTTTAGTGCTCCCAGCCAAAAATACTCACCAAAATCGCCTACACTAGCAATTACACGAGTGTTAACCATAGGTGAACAAGAGAAGCACTAGACTACCAACCACGACTACTTGGCCCACTCTCGAAAGACTAGGCTAAAGGCACGCAAGTGGTGGGGCTAAACATCATGTGGTGATTTCTCGGTGTGCCAAGTAACATATCCCCCAACCAACGCAACTATTGGGTTTGTGATGTCTAAGTTTTTATCCTGGGCCCCATGGGTGTATGCCCCGTACCTTGCGATGCCTAACTCCATATACCAGATCGCCATGAAAATTTGACCCCCAATATGATATTCATGATTATTATAGATAATGCTACTAAATCGTCGAAAGATTTGAAATACTCATCTAAATCATATGTCGTTGCAAGGAGACTATTCAAGTTTTGAGCATGGTTCCGATCTCAGACAACTTACATTAAGATAAACAAGATCCAAGTAATCGGGATAGATCCACATTTCACTGAAGTAAACCAATGAAACCAACGTCCAACAGAGTTTGAACTTCACCCCACTAACGAGGTTCTTCTTAAATTTGATAAGTTGTCACGATAAAATGACATAAGTGGAGAATAAACTAAAGCCACCAAAGTAGGTGTACTTGGTTTCCAAGTTCATGTTTTTAATGTACGTTGTATGCATCACAACTTAGATGTCAGCAGTACTCAATTATTCTAAAAATACCATTTTCTCAATACTAGACGCTAAAACACCCTGACCTAATCTTAAGACAATCTCTGAACTGCAACAATTCACAACACGATTTGTCCATTATAGCATATAAAATTTTTAGGGACACCATAGGAGAAATTTTTAAGGCACCTCCCTATTCAATCGTTAGGAAATCTCTTCACTCAACTTTTTCAATCTTCGTCCAAAAACCAAACCCTTCAGATTCAGGTCTTGTAGATACCATGAATAGCATATTCTCTGATAACAACCATCTGTTTGGGTTTAACAAACCAACTGCTTCCATACCACTGAAAAGAATATAAAAGCTTTTCTAGAAATAAAGAGAAAATGCCAATAAAAAGAAAAATTTTCACAATAAAAGGGACTTACCTTCCATACACACATCCGAAATGTGTGCACTTGTTCAATGTACCTATGCTTTCAGCCGAACAATCCATAAAAACAGATCCAGTAAGAGCCGACTGAGAATTGTAAAAATGGAAAACCAAACCCGTCACAGCTGCTTGAATCTGTAAGCTTTTAATTTTGTAATTCCAAAATTGAACTTACTGATTTAAGAAAGAATCCAATAGCTCAAACTCCAGTTACCATCATTTAAACCTAACATAAGATTCATCACGTAGAAATAAGGATCTGTTATATTATATTTATCATTTATGACCATCTGTTGAATAACACGTACAGTAATTATCCAAATGAAACTCATCAATTATATTGGCAGGTCACGCTAAGCAGGATTATTAGATAATAAGAATTTGACGATTTACAGGAGGATTGCAATTAATATAACCTTTCAAAAATCTCATAGAAAAATGAAGACAACCATATCTTGAATATGGCGAGAATAACATAGATTTTTATAATATTGGATCTATAAATCACTATAAAGATAAATCGTTCAAGGGGATAACGATGTTTATAAAAGGCTTGATTATGAGAGTCATTAAAATCATGAGAAACCAAAGATGATGAGGGAAAGGGAACACCGTTACAAACAATCTTATAGATCCATGAATGATTAAGCATATACAAGGTCAAAATCACATGGAATTCACAACAAGAGGGAAGGGGACATCATACCTCAAAAATTCGCCACCTTAATTTATCCATGTGTGGGAAAATGGTGTTTGACGCTCCGTTGACAACAAGAACCCATGCACGAGGGTGACCTCGACCTACTCTATGCGGTGGTGGCTTCAGATCGTCGATCCGACGCACTATGATGAGTCTCGACTGTGCTCCAGTGAGGGGGGAAGAGTTGTTGCCATTAGGTTTGAGTTTTTTTAGAGGTAAAGTTTATTTTAGGGATTTTTTATGTGGGGGGACATGTTGATCTGGATCTTGGTTCGGATCCAAATTTGACACGGACCCAGTCTCGCTGAAATGACTATAACTCTGATTCCCGAAGTTAGATTTTAGTGTTCTTGGACTCCTTGAAAATGTCTCGACGAGAAGTATGCGATGGAATATATCTTTCATATTTGGACATTGAATAAGAGCAGTTTTTTAAGAAGCAATTCAGACCCATTATGAGGGATCCCACAATATATATTATCAGTGCACTTATTCCAGTTAAAAAAGGTCATTCTTAACAACAACACATGACTCATATAGATTATGGCTTTACTTGGACAACCGCACTATGCACCGAGCTCTCTACGGATGAGATGGTGAGGAGGCAGTCTTCCTTGGCTTGGGGTAGCATATGAGGGTAGTACTTCTAGGCGGAACCTCTCTTCTTCATTTAGTGAAGGAAGTGCGTCTCAACTTGGTCTGGTTGCCATGAGGTCTAACGACGGGAGTTGTGGGTTGCAATAAAGCTTCAAAAGAGGGATAGTCTACTGGCTCAAGAGGAAAAACTCCTTGTATATATGCTGCACATGTACATGTTGTATAGATGCACTCGAAAAAAAAAATATGCAAAAAGAAAAGAACTCCAAAAAAGTGGTGGGTCTGAGAGAAAATGATAATCCCCAACCGGAGTATGTATATAAGTGCAATAAGCAAAGCTTGGTTTCATGATCCACCTGTTGTAGCTTGCAGCAGGGAGACTTGGCTACACTGGTCAAGCTCCCAAGGGTACTTGGCTACACTGGCCTTGACCCATTCTCTTCTTCCCCCTCTTCTTGAGCCGGTTGTACTTGAACTTAGAAGGGAATACCCCGCTCCTCGAGGAAAGAGTGGCCAGATTGAGGTCACTAGAGTTATCTTGTTAGGTAGGGTTGTCAAGTTGCCATTTCTGAGGTGGAGAGCTTAGACCTCACTTTCACAGGACAAGAAAAGATTCATGGTCTTCAGGGTTTGTGATTGATGATTTGTTCTGATCTGGAGCATTGAGGAGTCTTGGTTATAGGATAGTGGAACTTAGAGGCTGTTAGGTTTTAAGCTTAAGTCTGAATAAGGTTCCGACACATTAATAATCCAAAGATCTGAATGAGCTCCATACCTCAATTTAATGAAGGCAAGTTTAATAATCAACCTTGATCCATGTACATTCTCTTTTTCTTTTTCTTTTTCTTTCTTTTTCACTTCTTTTTCAAATAAGTGTTTGCTAAGGGACTAGCAAAGTATAGTATAGGGGGGTGATGAATACCCATTCATCACTCTTTACTTCTTATATTTTAGCTACAAAAACCTATGCAAATGCATGTAGATATGTGTAAATAGGAAAAGTTAGCAAAACATGCATTCTTGTAAATATAGATAATTAGCATGTTTTTGTGCAAAAATAAAAGAATAAAGATGAAAAAGAAAAAGAGGGAAATATTTAGAATAAATATTGAGCAACCTAACCCAAGGGAGGGCTCAGCATGGGCCTGACCGCATAAAAGCCAAGTAGAGGGAGATAGGGGCTCATATGCACATACTTATGTAAATAAATAAAATTATATTTTCCTCAACCAAAAATATGCCTGTATATATTTTGTATATATTTAGAACTATTAAAAACAAAATAAAAATTCAAAAATTAAAAAGACCAAAAACACCCTTACACCATGTACATAAACCACCTTCCCTATTTATTTACCCTAATAAATAAATAAAATTATTTTCCAAAACTTTTTGTAAATAATCTATGGTATATATTGTAAATAAAATAAATAAAAAGAAACAAAACAAAAATCAAATAAAAATTACAAAGAATTAAAAATACAAAAATATGTGTACATACACCATGTATATAGTTGTATATAACTAATTACTTCACCTATGTATATAAATAATAAAAATAAAATAAAAATAGCCTTTTATTCCTCATTTTATCCTATAAATAAATAAAATATAAAATAGGAATAAAAATGTATAAAAATAACTAATTAAAAATCAAAAATCATATATTGTATATATACCTATGTATAGACCTATATTGTATATACCTTATTTTTATTTTCAAAAATTAATTAAAAATCACAAAAAATAGAAAAAATTAAAACAAATATTTTTTATGTTTTGAGTTTTTGAAAATTCGGCCATTTAAGGCCCCAAAAAAATCAAATAAAAATGTGAGTCTTGGCGGGCTCTGATTGGTCCACGGGGGATCGTTGACCCCCGGTCAACACCTCCCCCAGGACCACCAGAGCCCGGGTCCGTTCGCCCGACCCGACTTCCTTGATTTTTCCCAGCTCGATCCGCCTCCCTTTCGCCCCAAATCCGGGTCCTAATCCTTCTGCGTACATCCGAGATCCTCGCCCGGAGGTTTGCATAGGGATCCGCGCTCCAAGCTTCACGCCCGACTCTGATCTAGCCGGACCCCTAGCACTATATAGCCTGAGCTCAGCCGCCTCCTCTCGCCATCTTTGGCTCCCTACCTTCACTCCCGTGACCTCCATCGTAACCACCGAGGTGACAGCTCGCGTTGGCCCTTGTTGCAGCGAGGAGGAGGTGGCCGGTCACTGATCCGGCAGCTTCACGCCGCCGTGCTCCGCCACTCGACCGGAGCTCGAGCCTCAGGCCTTGACGCCCTTCGAGGCGACGACCAGGAGCTAGCTAAGCTCCAGCATAGTCTCCCGCATCACCCAGGTATCCATTTAGTTCGCCCATTTAGTGTAATTTCTCATTTCCCCCAAATCGCATCTCCGGCGTGTTCAGCTGATTCCGGCCATATCGAGTACCATTTCGATCATCGGGACACACCATCATCTTCTCCATCCACCCACGCACGTTCTGCGCCCACTCATTCAACCCAGCTCGCCCCGGAGCTGGGAGTTGAGCTCCAACACCTTCCGCTCGCCGGAGCTCATCCATCCCGACCCACAGTCCACCTTCACTTCGCTTCTTCGGGTCGAGGCACTTTGCCCTCGACCCGCGAAGCTTCTGGTTTGCTTTGCAGGTCAGAAGGAGGGCATCTGAGCCCCCTCACATCAGGTCCAGGAGCTCACCGCCGCCGAGCTCGCCGGAGCCCCTCCAGGGCTCGGGTGGGCCATCGGAGGCTATCATCAGCCGCGGGGCATCACCGCGGATCTTCTCCGATCATCAGGAGCAGCTGAGGAGGTCTACCGCTCACGCACGAGGCCGGCGAAGCTCGCCGGCTGAGTGTTCTTCCACCATCCTTCAGCACCGTCCGATCAGCCTCCGCTCCCAGTTTTAATCTTGATCGTCCGTTCTTCGAGGAGCAGCAGCCGTTGATTGATTTGAGGCGTGATCAGGACCGTTAGCAGCAGAGAGAGGAACCATCAGCACCTGAGGCTGTTCGATCTCCCACGTGTCCTCTCCTGCACCGTCGATCCGGCTCAAGGGCAGACGAAGAGGAGCGCCAGTCATCCAGGACCGCCCGATCTTCCACGTGGCGCGCATCCAGCCGTCGACGAATAAAGGGGTAAATTACTTAGGGCCCCCTCTTAGTTTGTCTTTTTGGTCTTAGTCCTGTAAATAATTTAGTTGCTTTATTTACGTAGGGTAAATTGCACTGTGGACCATGTGCTTGTTTTTATTTGCTTTTATGCCCCTGTGTATGTGATCTCACGTGCTTCGCCACGTGCCTTGTCTGGGCTATTTACATCTTTTATCCTGTAGTTCTGTTGGGTTATTGAATGAAAAGAAACTTTTTGGTAATTGCATTTATGCCCCTGTGAGCATTTTATTCACGCATGTGCGGATTTTAGTGGGATTTTTGCATCTAAGCCCCTGGACTTTTGGTACGAGTTACCAAAAGGTCCAGGAACTTGGTTTTTATTACCAAAAGGCCCCTGAGTGCCCCAGGCACGCGCCACGCGCGTGATTTGCTGGGATTTTTGCACCTCGGCCCCCAGAGCTTTGGGTATTTGCACTTACGTCCCTGTGCACAGTGCCCCCTCTTTGATTTTTGAATAAATATCAAACCACCTCCAAATTCGATGAAAATTTGACACATGGCTCCTGCCATGTTGTAGGATTTTTGAGAATTTTTGAGGACATTTTTGATTTCATTTAGTATTTTTAAAAATTCAAAAACATCCTTTTTAGCTACTGTCTAGGTTTAAAAATACCAAAAAAAATATAAAAACCCCTTCAAAAATTCCAAAAAAATTAGTTACTGTTTCTTGTGTGTTGTTTGATTTTCTAGCCAATTTTGGCTATTTTTCATTGCTTAAAAACCCTCAAAATCTAAAAACCCCTAAAAACTCATAAAAATTATAATAAATAATATAAAAATCCAAAAACAATAATTTAGGTGCCCAAATTTTCCTTATTCTTCCTAGATTCCAGGAAAATTACCTCCAGGGCTTGTTGAGATACATAAGTATTTTATTTTTGGGTTTCAAGCCTTGCTGGACAGTACCTAGGCCTTTGAGCACTGTTTGATTTTTATAAAATAAAATATACATTAGAAAAATACCAAAAATTCACCAAAAACACTTAAAAACCTAAAAAACATAAAAACAATTTTTCTTTAATTTTTGCTTGCTTTTTGGTGTGTTAAATAAATTGTACAAGTGTGCTTGATTTTGCCTTCTTTCATTTTCTACATATATTAAAAATCCAAAAAAAATATAAAAATTATTAAAAACCATTAAAAATCCTTGTTTTTCCTCTTATTTTCTTTTTACTACTTCGTAGGCCCTAGGCCAACCCGTGCTCCTTGTGTTCGACCCTGGGAGCTATACCAGGTTAATCCCATAGCTAGGACCGCACCTCGTGTTTTGATTTCTGATTTCTTTCGCGGTTCGATATTTTCTTGATTGAGTGACTCTGAGTGATAGAGGTCGCAACGACCTATTTGATACCTTTACCTCGTTCGCTCGGGTCGCTCAGCAGTCCTATTACTATGTTATTTCATGGTTGTACTAATTTGGATATGTTTATAATGATTAAATGTTGTAGAACCTAATGACATGTTATGAATGAAGCTTTATGATGATCCGTGACTATAACATAGCCAGTATGCTAACACAATACTTTTTACATTTGTATGGGATAAACATATATAACTATAAATTTAGACGTCCCTCAGAACATGCCAATCACTCTTCTGAATCTCCTCAATTTTTGCATCAATCTGTTTCTGGATCCTTGAGGAGCAGAATTCTGCAGCATAACCATTCAATTTTGTCGCAAGATTTGATTTTGCTAGCTCCTCTTCGGACATGTTTCCAATCAACTGGAGGAGGAATTTGTTAATGTACCCATATCTCCAGCGATTAAAGTCTCTTCGAAAGATAAAAAAATACAAGAGACAAATAAAAGCAAGCTATAGGGATCATAAGGTGTCACGACATGCATGGCATAACGAAGCTGAGGCTAGGAGCCCCACACATTAACCAGGTTATGAGAAGCTCCTCCCTCAAGTCCCTAAGATGGAGCATGTATGTCCAGCCAACTTAGTCTCATACTTTATGTTGATGCTCAAAAATTGATATAATCTATAAGTTGAGGTTGAAGATGAATATCAATAACCATGGATATTAGGGGATCAACAATTAGGTCATAACCAATTAGTATTGAACCTGTAAATGCTTGTTTAAAATGCAGAAGGATGTGTGGGAAGACTGAGATCTCATCAATATTTCATCAATAAAAAGAAAACACATACAACTCCCAGTGACAAAGTCACTCATGATGCATGCAACACTCATAGTTCAACACCGTCCATCTCGACATCACTGCAACTAAGATTAATTAAGTCATCAGATGGCAAGTCATATTCCGACATATCTGAATCATCTGCAACATTCTTTCCCTTGTTACTTGGTAGTTTTGTTTGCACCAATGCGAGACATCCAACACCTCAAACATCACAATCCCATCACTTTCATTCACAGGATCATCTTAACTAAGATCCTTTATAAGAGAGAAATCACTGTCATCCATATTGTCATCATCACACTCAGTTGACATTTGCAATTCAACTTCATCGACGTCTTTCATATCATCTTCAGTGGCACATGTGACAATGCAAATTTCATCAAGTGATTCAACAAGAATAACCAAAGGCTCTAATTCTTTGTAAAGAATAAATATCTCGAATTCAACTTTACCTGAATTAACCAAAATCAAATTAGAATCTCTATTGTTGGCTTGTACCACATTCAACATTTATCCTTGTCAAGATCAAGATCACTGAGAAAACCCTGCATCTCAAATAAAGAAATCATATCTGGATCCACATTCTCCACATAATCTACTTTACCATCAACATAGTCTCGATTTCAATAATTCTGCCAGAATGTCGGATCTCTAACATGTGGAATTATGTAGCCATTTTTACAAAAGAAATTTATATCATTTAGTACAAACCATCAATATATAATTGACAAAAAAAAATCATCATTTTACCCAAAATGCATTCATGTACAAACATTAACACACTCATATCATTTCATGGATTTAATAAACAAAAATTCATCATTTTACTCAAACAGGAGGTTGTACAAATTTCACTACCATCGTCTGCAGAAGAAAAATTCTATATGAAAGAAATTAAAGCATATCATTATAAAACGATTAAAGAATGATATCTCGTAAGAAAAAGAATGATATCTCGTAAGAAAAGATTTGCAGGATAACATTATCTCATACAAAAAAAAATAAGAATTGCAGTAACATTATCTCATGATGATATAGATGATTAGTACAACCTTATTATGTCGCATGATAACGAAACCTTAGACAAGTTTCACTTAAAAATGTGAAAATGACAGTATCGCATCCATCTAAAAAAGAAATAAGACATTTCATTAGCCAACCTTGACTGTCTTCTTTAATTACAAAAAAAATAAAATAAAAGCATATGCTCCCTGCAAAGCAGCACTGATCTATGCCACACAATATAACCAGAAAATATCCCTATAAGCAAATCACTTTCATCCATATAATAAGCAAAATGAGATATTCCCTCTTATTGTTCTTTCTGCAACCAAATGAATAGTCACACGTAAACAGATCTTAGTTTGTGAATCCGATGCATGTATGTTAGAAGCCTCTGTTATATCGTCATCGAAATAAACCCGTCTGTCGCATATTCCTCGATATAGCTTTCAACTTGTCAGAGTAAGAATGTTCTGAGGGACGATATCAATCTAGGGCCTAGCAGCAAGATGAAAGCAAAGAAGGAGCCAAAGAGCATCTTAGTTGCATAGTGTAGAGGATCAATATCAGCCTCTGGGAGGCTTCTTCTCACGGGTGCTATTGCTATAACATATGGGAGAGATCTACTGCGAGGTCTGCAATGAAAGTAGGGTTGTACACGAGTGCCCCCATTTCCCGTGTCGTGCATGAGTAACCTCATTTCAAACCCTAAAATCGAACCCAAATAGAGGTCGACACCCAAATCGGAAGTTCAAAAAATAGGCTTTTACTTAAATCGTCGATGGGGTAGGAGGAACTTCAAGGGGGACGACCGCTGAACTCCACACTGTGTCATCAAGGTGCTGGAAGGCGTGTCGTGATCTATGCCGCCCCTCGTGAAATCGCCATGGAGGGAGGAACAAGGATGTTGATCTATGCATGTGAAGATGAAGGGAGAATGTCAAAACAAAATCCCTAATATGCAGGGACATACTCATTCAATTGCATCACAAATTGGGCCACCCATTGACATCGTCGGGGACTTCACTGTTAAACAAAAGACAGGTCCCATATTTGTTACAATCTAAAAATCAGTCCTTTATTTGGAAATCCATGAAAGATCGGTCCTTTGTATATAATTTACCCAAAATACTAACATGGCGAGGGAGGATTCGAGAGTAACCAGCACTCACACTGAAACTCGTCACAAGTCGAAATTACTGATGCTAACAGACAGACAAGTTACATACATGCATACATACATGCATGCATGCATGCATACATACATACATACATACATACATATATGTTTGTTATCATATCATTATCTTTTTTATAATATGGATATAGATGCGGAAACTGATATCTTGTAGATATTGACAATAAAAAATCATATCATTAAATACAGATACTGATAAGCATAATTCAGATATGAATATTCTGTAAACGGATCGATACAGATCATCCATATATATATATTAGTTTTTTTCCTAATACTTAAATTCAATGTAAATATTTTTTTATAAAAGTGAACTTAATTGTTAATTAAATCAAAAGTACTCGACAGACCCTGTAACTTTACCAATTACCTCAACGACCTTTGAAACAACCTAATGCCCCCTCGACCCCGTAAACTTGCCAACTCTTACTCCATGAACCCTCCGGGTAATCTGCTTGAAGCCCATGGGGTTTCTTGGGGTAATTTACAGGGTCGATGAGGTAATTATGTTGTGCAAAAGGTCGTAGAGGTAATTTAAAAAGTTTATAGGGTCTGCTGGATAAAAATCCCTTTTTTTACAAGATTACATATGTTAATTTTGAGATTTTGAAAAGATAAAAGATTAAAAGTCTTGAAAGTTGCTAAATAGTACCTAAAACAGAAAAAATGTTCATAATGCATGCTTTTTCTTGCAAAACGCAAGTTCCACACTAATAAGTTAAAATGACCGGCAAGAATATTACAAGAGATCGTGCCCATTTTTCAAGATACTTTTTTCTTTCAATAGTAGGATTCAAACCCTGATCCTTTAAAGTGGTAACCGCTGCTCCTACTACCAGATTATAGAGGGGTTTTTTTTCGAGATACTTGAGACTTAGAGGATTGGGAGCCCACTTATCTCACATTTAACTTTGGTCAGATGGCATTGACATCTTCCCTTGGTGGGAGATACAGCCACATGAAAATATAATCTTCAACCAAAAGACTGCAGGATTTCAAGTGAGATCTCGATGACTCCTGTAGGGTAGATCTGGGCAATGGATATGCCAATATCCCTAGGTGGTTGGGCCATATCGGAAGCCAATTATGGACCCTGAACCAGTTAAGCTATGGGTCATGTGCAGCATGGCTACGTAGATATGCTTCTGCATGCACGATCCTACTCTCTGTTGCGGGCAATGGGCATGACAAGGCATCTTCTTTGTTACAGAATATAATAAATAGTAGACGGAATACGATCGTTTGGTTTGGTTTGTGTGGTGGTGCTGTTACACCAAAAGAGCAGAAAGGAATAGGAATCCGTATGCTTCCTGGGTAGTAGTCACTTGGAAGGGGCAAAGCAGTGATAGAGGCAGCAGATCGAGCAGAGGATATACATGCCATTTTCCTTCTTTGTAATCATCGTTCGAAAATGGAGAATGGAGAGGAAGTAATAGAATTCGATTCAATGATAGAGAGACATAGTTATTGCATTGCAGTTTCCCTGGAGGATGGGCTCTGTTATGGGCACAAATGGACTCACGACATAGGGACATGTTCCCTCCTTAGGCATATGTACCCCCTCTACTCTTTTTTTGAGTGAACTACACAAAATTCCCTGAATTAAACACCCAATTTCAATGCCAGACACGAAATTTAGAAACGTAACAATTTGGTATATCATGTCTTCACTTCGTAACAATGAGGACTCACTGTAATGTGAACAAGGCAACCGCCGTTGATTTTATTATTGGAAGGACCAAATTACCTCCAAGGTCGTAAAGCAAAGGAGGGCAAGGTGGTTGTACTGGACCGGGGTTGAGAGTGTAGGTTGGTCTCAGTGAGCTCTCCGATGCCACCTCTGAGCTGCCACCTTCTTCTTCGTTGTCAGTGGCTGATGGGTTTCCTCGACTGCCCATTTCGCTTTGTGATCTTATTCTTTGTCTCCTCTTGTTGGATTTCGGGAACTGGTTCTGGTTGAAGGAGAAAGATCTGATCTTGACTTGGGAATTTGGAGGTAGTCTGTGTGTGTTTTTGACGTCCGGTTCAGTTTAAATCCTTTACAATGACTTTCGATGGTTGCTTCCTCTAGAATTTTCTCGTATGGGTAGAGGAATATGCGGGTTGTGGAAAAGGATCGAGGGATGGGGGTTGCAACGGAAGACTTTGTAGTTTTGCTTCTCGGTTCTGGCAAATTGGAAGGATAAAGAGAAAAGGACGATGACGAAGAAGAAGGCTTCATGGACAAGGAGGATGAGGCATCACGAACAGAGCTTGAAGGTTTGATCTTTCTCCATGGAATGGGAGAATGACGAACAAGGTTGTTCCCTTCTCGATTATGCTGTATGCGACTCCGCGGAAGTACATGGTTGTTGCGACCAAGGAAGATTGGGTGTCCGAGAGACTCCATGTTAAGGATCAATCACACTCTATCTCTTAGATCGACCTATCAATTTTTTTCTATTGTTTGCTTCTTTGTTGTGTGTTTTCCTGAGTTGGGTTTTGGATTCCGAATGATAACGATGTTGATGTGTCGTCTTTGAAGGTTGGAAGAAAGTGCTTCGTTTTGTTGTACCTCGTGTTTTGTTTGGAATCTTACTTTTTGTACTTATATTTGACATCCTCAATCTTTGAGGGCCGGATGGCCCTCTGCTTCAACCTCATGATCAAACACAGGTAATTAACTATTGTGGATTCATGGCTATCTTTGCTACCAATGCAGCTGCATCTGATTCGGCTGCAGGTATGGGTTGTAGGCTTTAGGAAAGCCTGTAATTTTTGGACACTAGTTAGGTGGGCATGAGGCCTGCCATCTCCAAAGAGCGGTCTAGATTTCCATGAATTCCTCATCCATTAGTAATCTTGTACCGGGCATGCTGGGACTCTCATCCCTTTGGTGTTCTTGGTATCATGTGTGAGCTCGTATATTGTTTGCCTTCCTAAGGAGGGAGGTTTGGGGTTGATATCTCTGACAACAATACGGAGCACTATGATTGTAGCTTTATCATGCAAGATCCTTACAATTGATACATCTATTTGGGCTCTCTACGTGCAGAAGAAATGTCTGCATTCCCTCTACTGCTAGGTGTCACCTTCTAAAATCGATTACTTTCTTCAGAAGACGGTGTTGGCCAGGCATGACATCCTATAAGGCATAGCTTCTTGCACTGGCATATGAGGGAATCTCATTTCGGGAAGCCCTTGACCAGCTTCATCATCAAGCATGTGTTGTACCCCGGGCATGTGTGATATGGAACAGGCGCTCGGCCCCGAAGCATTCACGTATGCTCTTCCGCGCTACTCTCAACCATCGTCCGACCACCGATAGGCTTGAAAAGTATGGAATATGGTCTCCTAGTCTTTGCTATCTTTGTGCAGGTGCTCCAAAGTCTCGATTATATCTTCTTCAGGTGCACCTTCTCCTTCGATGCAAGGGATTGGCGTGCTCGAATTTGGGGCTTTCGCAAGCGGTTTGCCTCTCTCTGATCGATTGAGACTTTGGAGTGGATCATGCACATTGCTGATTGTGACTTGCGCCAACTTTGTTGCATCACAATTGCTACTACTTTTTGGGTGATTTGGAGAGAAGGAAATCAAAGATAGACTTTGGGTTGCTCTGCTCTTCCTATTGAAAACAGGATAAACCAAGCATATATTAAACATTAATCAAACAGATTCCAATGGATTGACAAATCAATATTACAGATTATTAAGAATAATAACGTGCAAGTCCAATCCATTATCCGATTACAATATGCAAACCAGAACCGATTAATCAGACGGAAACAAGCAAATAGGAGTGATCCAGAAAAGGGCAAGCAATAAATAAATTGCGGCAAACAAAATAGACGAAAGATAATGCTAGATATCACCGAAGCGTCCATGAAATGGACTGTCCTTAGAGAGGATTTCGCCCCCACAATACCGGTGTGTTGGGTATTGGCGATCCGCTCCCAGGATACGCCGGTTCACGGTCGTCGTCCGCGCACACCGACGAGACCGTCCTCGAAAGCACCTTCGAGAACTTGCAGCCGAGAAGAAACAGATCACAGACGCAAGAGAGAGAGAGAGAACAAGCGTGACGGCGGGTGGAGTTTTCTTGCGAGTGAATAAAGACGGCGTCGGGTGAGGGATATAAAAAGAGGGGCTCGCGTGCCCTACCGCACGATGACCTTTGGTTTCCGAAAACGCCCCTCAACAGGCATATCCATTCAAATTCCAAACCTACGGCTAAATCGAGCCGTTTGGATCAAGTCTGATTCCCAATGTTATCGCGATTAAATTAATTTGTCTAATTAATTTAATCGATCAGCCAAATGAAACCCGCAACAAAAGTATCGAGATCCGAGATCCGAATTGACTCTCCCGAGCCCGAGCCCGAGCCCGAGCCGGTGCCGGAGCCGGAGCGGAGCGCGCGCGCGTCTGTGGTCCTCCATTCCTCCTCTCTACTATTGCTACAAGAGCTTGGTGTGTGGACTCATATATAAGTCCACCAAAAGTTTAGAACTCTAAGGTATGGTACTAAACTTCCATCCAAACTCAACATGTTTCAAATTTGAGAATTCTCAACTTTCCCTCCAAACATTTGGTTTCCCAATTGAAACCAAATTAATGCCAATTGTAATTAATAGGTTTTCCAATTAAAACCAAGATACAATTTTAATACAACAATCCCCTATGAATTCACTAATTTGAAAAAGAGATTCAAAAGGATTTAATAGACCTCTTTCGGTTGCCCACACTTTGCTTTCAGTAAAGGTACCTTCCGGTTTGAACCTCTACCTGAGTTTACTACTTTCACTTTAACAGGAACGAAGTGAACTACGTCTTGAACTTCAAACCTTAGTGTTAGAGTATATGGTAGAAACAACAAAGCGTTGTTCTTGGTGCAATCTTCAGGGTTGGTGCTCTTAAAAGCCATGCACCCTTATCCTGTTTCATGAGTGTGTTCAGGAAAGACCCTCTTCCTTTAACTGCGGCCCACAGTAACACTCACATAGGTGGCGTTCTCCAAGGATGCACTGCTAACATCCTGCCCAAAGGCTTGAACCCATTCAGAGCCTACGCTCTTCCTAAACTTGCAGCTTAAATGGCACTCAGGCTTCCAGGGATAAGACACTCATGCGTACGCATTAAAATTATAGTGCCAACCAGTTCTCTAAACAGCTTGTTATTACCACATTGAACCTACTTTGTGGGATCTCCACTCAGATAGGTTGGGTTGCTATTGTAGAGGAACTCCCAATGGGTCTCAGTCACATCCCAAGCCTAGACTTTTAGGACTAAAGATCTATCAAGTCCCTTAGTCAACGGATCTGCCGTGTTGTCTTTGGATCCAACAAAATCCACAGCCAACATTCCTCGAGACACCAAATCCCTTAACGTCTTAAGTCTGATTTGTATGTGTCTCCTTGTTTTCTGATTGAACTTTGAACTCTTGATCTTGACAATTGTGGTCATATTATCACAATGTACCGAGATCGCAGGAACATGCTGACCTACCATGGGAATTTCAGACAGAAGTTCCCTTAGCCATTCAGCCTCAATTCCAGTGGTGTCCAAAGAACACAGCTCGGCCTCAAAAGTGGATCGAGCTAGAATGGTCTGTTTCACAGACCTCCAGGAGACTGCACCGCCTCCAAAGGTAAATACATACCCTGTGACACCATTACTCCCAGACTCCTCTATTTTCCCTATCTAGCTTGCATCACTGTATCCTTCTAATACAGATGGATGTCTACCATAATACAAACTAAGGGAAATAGTTCCCTTCAAGTACTTCAGTACTCGATCCAGAGCCTCCCAGTGAGTACGGTCAGGACAGCTAGTGTATCTACTCAGCTTTGCAACCGAGAATGAAATATCAGGTCTCGTGCAATTTGCAAGATACATTAAACTTCCTATCACTTGTGAATACCTTAGCTGGGCTACAAGTACTCCACTTTTATTCTTAAACAGTGTTTTGGATGAATCATAGGGAGTGCTTACAGCTTTGCAATCTTTATATCCAAATTTCTCAAGTACTTTCTAAACATAGTGAGATTGAGAAACTACAATCCCATCAACTGACCTTGTCAGGTTGAGACCTAAGATCACATCAGCAACACCCATGTCCTTCATCTCAAACTTGCTACTTAAGAATACCTTAGTCTCATTAATAATCCTTATATGTGATCCGAACAACAATATGTCATCAACATATAGGCACAAGACAATACACTCATCACCTTTCACTTTGGAATAGACACACTTGTCAGATTCATGAACCTTAAAGCCACATGACAAAATAGTCTTGTCAGATTTTTCATGCCACTGCTTTGGTGCTTGTTTCAATTCGTAAAGGGATTTGACAAGCTTGCAAACCTTTCCCTCATTCCCAGAAGCCACAAGCCCATCCGGTTGATCCATATAGATCTCTTCCTCAAGATCGTCATGCAAGAAGGCGGTCTTCACATCCATTTGGTGGATATAGAGATCATATACAGATGCCAATGCTATGAGCATCCGGATTATGGTCATCCTAGTCACAGGGGAATATGTATCAAATACCTTCCTTTTGCCTAAAGCCCTTGGTAACTAATCTGGCTTTGGATTTTTCATTTGATCCATCGGGTCTAAGCTTTCTCTTAAACACCCACTTGCACCCAATAGTAGAGCACCCTTTGGGTAAATCAACCAACTCCCAAGTTCCATTAGCCATAATGGAATCCATCTCAGATTTGATAGCTTCCTTCCATTGTTTGGCTTCAGATGAAGCCATGGCTTCCTTGTAATTTGGTGGATCACCCTCGATCTGGTAGACAACGAAGTCGCTACCCAGATCCTTGGCTATCCGAGGTCTTTTACTCCTCCTTGGCTCAATCTCTTTAGAAAGATCATTTGGTTCAGGTTGAGTCTCAACCCCCACATTCGATATCCTTTCCACTTGATCTGGAATAGATCCTGATGTGGAGGCGCCCTCAATAGTCAGATTCTGAGGAATCACAGTCTTCAACGGAAAGACATCCTCAAAGAAGGTAGCATCACGGAGTTAAACAATAGTGTTGACATCTATGCCCGGTATCTCGGATCGAATTACCAAGAACCTATATGCATAGCTATTTTCTTGGTAACCTAAGAAGACAGCATCAACAGTTTTAGGACCAAGTTTCTTTCTCTTGTGTTCTGGGACTAAAATCTTAGCGAGACAGCCCCACACTTTAAGATATCTTAAACTCGGTTTCCTATTTCTCAAAGTTCAAAGGGACACTTTTCCATATGTCTTGGAGGCACCCTATTCCGAATATGGCAAGCCGTATTCAAGGCTTCTCCCTACATATAGGTTGGAAGTCCAGAACTTTGTACGAGAGTATTGATCATGTCAGTTAAGGTTTTATTTTTCCGTTCAGCTATCCCATTTGATTGCGGTGAATATGGGGCCGTAACTTCATGAACTATGCCAAAAGATTTGCATTGTTCATCAAGTAAGTTAGAGGTATATTCACCTCCTCTATCTGACCTAAGGTGTTTAAGCACTTTTCCTTTTTGTGTCTCAGCCTCATTCTTAAATATAAGAAATTTCTCTAAGGCTTCATCCTTGGTTTTCATTAGATATACATAGCAGTATCTACTGCCGTCATCTATAAAGGTGATAAAGAATATCTTATTGTCTCGGGTCAACACACCATTAAACTCACAGATATCCGTGTGCACTAGATCTAAGATCTCACTATCTCTAGAGACAGACTGAAAAGATTTCCTAGGTGTCTTAGCTTGCACACATATTTTCACATTTTTGAGTTTTATCAATAGTGTGTTTAGGGATCAACTCTAAATTCATCATTCTTTTAATTGAATTTAGATTTACATGTCCAAATCTACCATGTCATAGATCATAAGATTCTAGATTATTCACAACATGAGACACAGAATTAGAACATTCAACATTCAAAACATTCATTTCATTAATGTTTACTGAATCACATCTAATTCTAAATAACAAATCGAAATCAGCCAAATAGCCTTTTCCATAGAAAATGCCATGTCTCAGAATAACAACTTTATTACATTTAAAGTTTAATTCAAAACCATTTCTAACTAAGATAGAGCCAGATAACACATTCTTCTTGATGTCAAGAACATGTAGCACCCTGTGCAACGTCCAGACACGTCCAGAGGAGAACCTCAAGTTGACTTGTCCCGACCCTACCACCTTGGCCGCAGAATCGTTCCCCATCTTCACAGTCCCACCGCTGCAGGTCTGATAAGAAGAAAACAACGTTCTGTCAGAACATATATTTACATTGGCTCCCGTATTCACGAGCCACTCATTTGGATTATGGATATGGTATAGTTCAGGTTTTACAGAGACATACTTCTCGCTAGCCCCGAGTCCCATAGTAATCATGTTCACTTGTGGACTCCCGTCTGTAGCATTAGGTTGAGCCTTCAAGGACGGACAATCCTTCTTCCAATGGCCAACCTGATTGCAGTGCCAGTAGAGTTTATTCTTTTCCTTTTTCTGGATCTTGCCCTTTGGTTTCATTTTATTGTTATTAGGACCCTTTCTCTTTTTATCCTTGCCCTTCGAGGTCATAAAATTGACCTTAGCCTGAATATCAACAGGAAGCACAGGTTTTTGTTTCTTGTGTTCCTCCTCAATGGCAATTGCCACCATCAAGTCATCCATAGAAATTTTCCCCTTCCTGTGTTTCAGGGTCATACCGAAATCTTACCACGACTTGGGGAATTCTGCTATGATGCACATGACCTGAAACTTCTCTGGAAGTTTCATTTCGGCATCCTCTAAACCATGGAGCAGGAAAAAAAACTCGTGTACCTGTTCAGAAACTGGCTTTCCCTCGGCCATTGAAAACTTCAAAAATTTAGCTACGGAGTATTTCTCAATACCGAGGTCTTCGGTGTTATACTTCCGATCCAAGTCTTCCCATATCCCCTTCGCAGTCTGCGTGGACGAACAATATACGTCAAACAACGTGTTAGACAGAGCCAACGAGATGCAACCATGACATATACGGTCGCGTTCCTTCCAAGCAGATTGCGCCTTATGGCTATCGGGTGAGGGGTTTTCCATCACCACCGTAGGACAGTCGGTTTCAAGCATCGAGATTAACCCTATGGTGGTTAACCATATCTTCATGCGTTGTTGCCAACGCTTAAAGTTCTGTCCAAATGAATTTTTCAGGCATACCCGTCATATCTACGGTCGATTTAAACATTATTTCTGACATAGTTTTATAACCGGTTCCGGAAATCCTCTCTAAGATTGTTGAAAACATGATAAACTAACCATATATTAAACAGTAATCAAACAAATTCCAATGGATTGACAGATCAATATTACAGATCATTAAGAATAATAATGTGCAAGTCCAATCCATTATCCAATTACAATATGCAAACTAAAACCAATTAATTAGATGGAAATAAGCAAATAGGCGTGATCCAGAAAAGGGCAAGCAATAAATAAATTGCGGCAAACAAAATAGACAAAAGATAAGGTTAGATATCACCGAAGCGTACATGAAATGGGATGTCCTTAGAGAGGATTTCGCCCCCACAATACTGGTGCATTGGGTACTGGCGATCCGCTCCAAGGATACGACGGTTCATGGTCGTCGTCCGCGCACACCGACGAGACCGTCCTCGAAAGCACCTTCGAGAACTTGCAGCCGAGAAGAAACAGATCGCATACACAAAAGAGAGAGAACAAGCGTGACGGCGGGTGGAGTTTTCTTGCGAGTGAAGAAAGACGGCGTCAGGTGAGGGATATAAAAAGAGGGGCTCGCGTGCCCTAGCGCGCGGTGACCTTTGGTTTCCGAAAACGCCCCTCAACAGGCATGTCCATTCGAATTCCAATCCCGCGGCTAAATCGAGCCGTTTGAATCAAGTCTGATTCCCAATGTGATCGCGATTAAATTAATTTGTCTAATTAATTTAATCGATCAGCCAAATGAAACCCGCAGCAAAAGTATCGAGATCCGAATTGACTCTGTCGAGCCCGAGCCCGAGCCGGTGCCGGAGCGGAGCGGAGCGCACGCGCGCGCGTGTGTGGTCCTCCATTCCTCCTCTCTACTATTGCTACAAGAGCTTGGTGTATGGACTCATATATAAGTCCACCAAAAATTTAGATCTCTAAGGTATGGTACTAAACTTCCATCCAAACTCAACATATTTCAAATTTGAGAATTCCCAACTTTCCCTCCAAACATTTGGTTTCCCAATTGAAACCAAATTAATGCCAATTGTAATTAATAAGTTTTCCAATTAAAACCAAGATACAATTTTAATACAACACTTCCATGCCACAAATTGTGGCTCGTTTGATTGTGTAATGTCCCGGGCTTAGGTCCCTGGTCCGTTAGCGGAGCATTACTGGCCCTAACAACCTCTTGGGATCGGGCCCATGCGGACCCGATTAACCACCCCCAAAATGCTCAAACCGGGTTGTTCGGTAGTAAGCTCCTCACTATTTATCCCACCGGGAAATTTCGTGTTCCACGGTATGTGACCTTTTTTTGGGGGGTGTTATAACCTCACCCACTTATATTCGCAACGTCCTCGTTGTGACATGGCCCATCACTTATTCCCAGTGATAGTGGCGGCTGCACGTTCCGGGTAGCCATTTCCTCCAACCTCTTTGTAGGGGCGGCTCCACCTCTCGGGTAGCCCTTTCCACTATCAGAAAGAATTTGGCTCTGATACCATTTGTAACGTCCCGGGCTTAGGTCCCCGATCCGTTAACGGAGCATTACTGGCCCTAACAACCTCTTGGGATCGGGCCCTTGCGGACTCGATTAACCACCTCCAAAATGCTAAAGCTGGGTTGTTCGGTAGTAAGCTCCTCACTATTTAACCCACCCAAAAATTTCGTGTTCCACAGTATGGGACCTTTTTTGGGGGAGTGTTACAGATTGTGTCCACGGTCCAATGTTTAGAAAGTTAATATAGGACTCAGATTTTTGTCTCCTCCGATTCTCGATCTAATTCAACTAATCATGGTTTATCACGTGCTAATCTCTTTAGTCAAATATGTATGTAACATCCCTCATTTTCGGTTGGTAACCCTTGAGTTGGGTTTGCCTCTTGTATACTCTTTTCTTTCACATTAATACAAAGGAAAATATTACACAAAAAATCTGTGTAACGACCATCCTATGTGTTCGTATTCCTCCTTCACATCGTAAAACCTATCCTCATTGTTACCAAATTAAAAGACAAATATCACATTGTTGCTTTTCAAAATTTGGTTATAATATTGAAATTCGATTGTATAATTTAGGAACTTTTTTAAAATTTACTCTCTTTTTTAAAAGGAAATCGGATGATTCCATTTATGGACAAGAAAACGAGAGAGACATCAGCTTGATGATGATGAGGGTGAGGTAAATGTACCACATACAACTGATTTCATCATATGTTGAGGTCCTGAGTTACACCTCAACACCAAAGAAGAAATCCCAATCTCAAGAAATAGGATATGTAGATAAAGATGTTAATCGAACTGCACATGTTCGTATTCGATTAGATTTCAATCAATAATAGTTTGGAAAGTATTAGTTCGTTTCTAAACGAACTAAACATGAAGTCCGATAGTTTAACGAACCGAACATGAGCATATCATATGTTCTTTCAATAAAAGTTGGAGTTCGATATACATAAGCATATCTGTGTGCATTTCTTGTGTAACTTGTGTATTTATACACAGATAATTTCTATGTTAAAGAAATTATGGTAATTATTGGGATTTGTACCACTTTAATTTGAATGTTTTCTTATTTTTACAGTTTATCGAACCTTATTATCGAACTCCAGTTTTGAACTTGTCTATATAAATAATTTTGAGTTAACTTAAAGTGTTAACGAACTATAATCGAACTGAATTCAAGTTCAATTTTTAAACAGATTCGAATTTGAGCATATCCAATCGAACATTTATCAAATGTGATCATTAATAGCTTCTTCTGTTCTAGATTTTGGTGATGCATCAATCTGAGTAAGGCTCCAATTTCATCCTTATTTAATATGATGGTGAGGTTTGAGATACCTACACATCGTCAAATTAGTTCTGATCGTTCTTTGCATCAATAATGACGTCGATGAAAGCGGGTGATTTTCGTTGTTAAAAAACAATTCGTAGTGTGGGCATTTTTTAAGATCAACTTGCACCTAGATTTCAAGATAAACCACTATGATGAAGTGATGATTGCTAAGGGAGGAAAGCAGTGTCAGCTCCCTTTGGACAACTTTTATCATAGAATTAGGCAAGTAATATTAACAATATTGAGTTATAGTATGCATCAAAGATATTTGATTTTGGATGATAAATTTTCTCCCATGTAAGAAAATGTTATTTAAAGGTCTTGTTTTCACTACGGGAATACACCTCATTTACGGCAATCGAAGGCCACCGCAAAAACGTTATATTCGTTGCCAATGAAGCGTCACTAAGTCAAGCGTCGTAAGTATTTTTTTGTGGCGGCCGATGACTAACCGCCGCACATATCGACCGTCATATTCTTAAAAACCACCGTAAAGAAGCTGATATAATTCGGTTGTCTGACCATCGCATATGTCAATTTTTCTTGTGGCAGCTTGTTAGTCACGTAATGAATCCATGATCCATCTCCTTTATTCTTTCATTTTGTCTAAAATCTTTGGTAAAATACACTTAGATAATAACTAATTCTCATTAATTAATATACTAAAATCATTTGTTAGTATTGCATAATTAGCACCTACTTCATCCAAAGTAAAAGAATAAAGAAGAAAAAGAAACAAAGATTGGTGTATATATGTAATTATGTATAGATCGATGCTAATCCCAAGACCAGGTAAATATTGGCGTGGTTGAAAAGAAAATAAGTATGAGAGATAGGATCTTAATTTGTAAAAAAATCCAAGAAATAATAGATCACAAATTGTACATATGTACCTTATTCACTTTGTAAATAAATTGTATTATTTTATTTATCATCAAGATCAGTCCAAAAAAATTCCTTCCTGAAATATTTGTATATAAAGGTATATCAAATTATAAAAAAAATAAAAAATTATTTAATGTATAGATTTCATTATACACTCAAAATAAAAGGTTGTAAAATGAATATTTAATGTTGAATATCTACTCCATATGAATTTAAAATTTACCAAACTCATTTACCTTATATTCAGAATTAAAATCCATTTAAATTGAAAATGGTTTTATTAAAAATGGACTTAAGATGTGAAAATCAACTTTTGGGGGTACTATGTTATTTGTACAACTGTATATTGATCATATTTATTATTTTTTATAATTTGTACATATTTATATTTTTATTAATATTTTCCTTTTATTTTCTAATAATTTATGAAATCCAAATAAAAATTGCAAGTTCTTAAAATAACCAAATTAATAACTTATTATATAGGTACAATAATATACTTACATCATGTGTATGTGTATATATATCTAATTATTTATCTAATTAAATGTTGTTTTAAAGATAAAAGGTATATATTTATAATCCTAAAATTATATATTAAATTATAAAATATAAAACATAAAATAAATAAGTTATTTGTAAATAAATAATTAATTTAAAATAATTATTCGTGTATATATAAGTATAAAATACATATATAGTATCTTATTTAATTTATTAAAATCAATGATTAAATTAATTAGTTAATTATTTACTATTCTTATTTATATTATTTATTTAAATTAATTTATTACTTATTATATAATTTATAAGTTAATGTATAATCAAATCAACGTATCATAAATCGATCAATGTATCATCTGAAGCAAATTCCTTCAAGTATCATCCACAAAAGCATCATCGAGATCAAGCATGATCTGGGAGCACACCCTCCACATAGAATGCTTCACAATTTGAGGAAGAGGATCGATTCCAGCCAGGGAGCGGATCCTCTGCAGTAATGCAGAGGTCTGCTTTAAATTCAACCGCGTCCGAGCTACTCGATCTCGATCGAGCGGTTCACACAAAATCCAAGCTTTTTTGAGGTTTTACTATGTGAATCGCTCGGTCAAAATCGAGAAACTCCAACACGGTTGAGATTTAGTACAGACCTATGCATTACTGCAGAGGATCCACACTCATTCCAGCCATTCGACCAAGCTCCATTGACTAATAACAACACCTCTCACACGGCTCGTGTAATTTCCTTGAGATATTTTGCATTTTACAAGGACACCATTTGAACTCTTTTGAATCATGAATAGGTACAAGTTCTTCAGGAATATGTGATACGCACGTGCTCGGCTTGAAAATTTGCGTACTTTAACCCACATTTCTCTTATTTCGCGTACATGTATTATCCATGCATTGCAAAATCATGTATTTTTGTATTAACTTCTGGAGTATTTTTTGTCATTCAAAAATTTTCAATGACCATACAATTTCATAGAGCTCGTCGAGATCTTTCCAACGAGCACAAGAATATCGAATGTCGAACGTTATATCTCAAGGTATTGATGTTTTAAGTTGAATGATTGAAACTCGTATATGGACTCGAACCAAATCCAATTTTGGATATGAATTCGCCTCTTCTTCTATAAATAGGAGATGGTCCTCTCAAAAACCTAGCCACCACTATCGTTTTCCTCATTGGAGCACCACCATCTTGGTTGGATTAGTCGCCGGAGGACCGCCGTCATCGTCGGAGAGAAGGTGCTCCAATCGAAGATCTGCGATCACCATCACGTAGGGGAGCTCGAGGTCACCATTATGCGCACATTCATGTTGCGATTAAATAACGGAAACTTCATTTCTACGTGAGAGGAGATCCCAAAGGAATATTTTCGAAGATAACAATGTTCCCTTCTCTCCTTGTTTTTGACTTCATATGATTTTAATGTATCTATCAAGTTGTCAGAGTATTAGATCCTTATTATAACGACGATGACCGATTCTTGTACATTCGAGATAAGTTACTGATCTATTTACATGAGAGTAGGTTGGATAGAAAAAAATCTAATACTACAATATTGTTGAAAATATAATTTGTAATTAGCCCATGAAGTATTATTGTAATGAGCTAGTATAAATGGGCCTACAATCCTCCACCATATGAGAAGATGTGGGCCTATATCTTCCACCAACATAAGAAGCTTCATGAAAATATACACTTGGGTGAATATTCTAGAAAAGAGAGAGGTGGAGAAAATATATAGATATTTCTCCACCTCCCACCAAAATATCTAGATATTTTTTCTTAAAAGATAAGCATGGAAGAGGATTCTAGAACCCTCTTCTAAAATATCTCCACCCTCTTGGGGTCTATAAATACCCCCCAAGAGGTCTTCATTTCACATAACAACAACAAGAAGAAGCCCTCTACCAATACAAGAGTCTCTCAAGTGTCATTCTCCTTCCAAGTGTTGTAAGTCCATCTTCCTTTGTTGTAAACACTCTAAGTCCTCTTCTTGTAGAGGTTCAAGTGTTGTATGCAAGTTCAAGTTTTAATGAAAAGAAGTTCTTAAGTTTACATCTACCTTGTGCATTGATCCATATTCTCTCCCTCTAATTTGCTTCTTATACACCACCAGTCTTCCATTGCTGCAACAAGTTTGGTATCAGAGCATAGTTCATCCTTATATCCTTGTTGAATCCTTTTCTTGGTTCTCCTCTCCATGGCATCCACCTCCAACACACCTTTATTCAACTATACCCAAAGCTTCATTCCTATATTTGATGGAGAAAGTTATGATTATTGGAGTCTTGAAATGAAGACTCTCTTCATCTCACAAGACTTGTGGGATCTTGTTATAGAAGGTTATGAGGAGGCTAAAGATGCAGATACAATTGCTTCACTAAGTGAAGGAAAGAAGAAAGAACTCAAGGAGAACAAGAAGAAAGATGCAAAGGCAATTCTCTTCATTCAGGAAGGGGTAAGTAAATCTATCTTTCCTCGTATTTCTGGAGCAACTACTTCTAAAGAAGCATTGGATATTTTAAACAAAGAATTTTAAGGATCCACCAAGGTAATCTCCATCAAGCTCCAATCTTTATGGAGAGATTTTGATAATCTTTTGATGAAAGTTGGTGAAACCATCCAAAGATTCTTTTCAAGAGCTTCTATTATTATAAATCAAATTCGAACTTATGGTGATACCATTACTGATAAGAAGGCTGTTGAAAAGATTTTAAGAAATTTACCTGCTAAATTTGATTATGTCGTTGTTGTTATTGAAGAATATAAAGATTTATCTTCTCTCTCTATATACGAATTAATGGGTTCACTTGAAGAATGAGCTAAGAATTAGCAGGTTTAGTACTCAACCCTTAGAGCAAGCATTTCAAAAAAAATTAGCATCTCCAAAGCTAAGAATGGAGATCATGACAAGCAAAGAAGGGGACAATATGCAAGGAGACAAGAGAATGATGGAAGACATGGATCTTACATAGGTCAAGAAAATGGAAGATCCAAAAGAGATATAATCAAAGAACTCCAGGTATAAGAAGATCTTCTTCTCATTGCATTATTTGCAAGAAAGATAATCATGAATCCAAAGATTGTAGATTCCGCTGCACAAGGTGCAAAATTGCAAATCATTCCCAAAGGGACTGCTGGTTTCAAAAGAATGAGTCTAATTATTTTGCAAAAGATGAGGATTCCAATCCATTACTTTATTCTTCCATGAATACTAAAGAGGTGTCTAAAGACATTTGGTCTGTCGATAGTGGTTGTAGTAACCACATGACAGGGAATAAAGATGCATTTGTGAGCCTTGACAAAGGGCGTAGTTCGCAAGTTAAGCTTGGAGATGGAAAGCTGCAAAATGTGAAAGGCAAAGGAGTTATTGCAGTACAAACAAAGAAATGTACTTCTAAACTCATTCATGATGTTCTCTATGTTCCAGTCTTAACTGAGAATCTTCTAAATGTTGGTCAACTTATGAATAATGGTCATTCTCTAAAATTTGATAATGGAGTATGCAAAATCTTTGATAAAAGAGAATGCTATTGATTGCAGACATTAAAATGACTCCAAATAAAGTCTTTCCATTATCAATGCCTTTAAAAGAAGGCTATGTTCTAAAAACTGTAAATGAAGATGATTCTTTATTATGACATTTACGATATGGAAACTTAAATTTTAGAAGCCTCATGTTATTAAAGCAGAAGAACTTAGTTGTTGGGTTTCCGATTCATCAAGAAAGATGAAAACATATGTGAAGGTTGCATATATGAAAAGATGCATAGATTGACATTCGCAAAGACATCATGGAGAGCAAAAGCTCCACTTGAGTTGATACACTCAGACGTATGTGGACCAACTCAAACTCCTTCTATCAATAGAGCCAGGTACTTCTTACTATTTGTTGATGATTATAGTAGAATGATGTGGGTTTATTTTTTGAAAGAAAAGTGAGAAGTCTTTTCTACTTTTATCAAATTTAAAGCTTTTGTTGAAAAACAAAGTGGAAGAAAAATAAAAGTCTTCCGATCAGATCGTGAAGGAGAATTTACATCTAAAGAATTTCAAAACTTGTGCATAACTCACGGAATCAAGAAGGAGCTAACGACAAGATATACTCCTCAACAGAATGGAGTAGCTGAAAGAAGAAATCAAACAATTGTTGAGATGGCAAGAAACATATTAAAAGGAGGGTCTTCCTAATAAATTTTGGGCAGAAGCAATAAATATTGTGGTTTATATATTGAATAAATCTCCTACCAAAGCAGTATTGGATAGAACACCTTATGAAGCATGGTATGAAAGGAAGGCCAAGGTTAGTCATTTCAAAATCTTTGGCTCTATTGCATATGCTCATATTCCATCTCAACTTAGACAAGAAAATTTTGATGAAAAAGGAGAAAAATTTATCTTTATTAGATATTGTGATGAATCTAAAGCTTATAGATTATATGAGCCCAAAGAAGGGAAATTAATTATATCAAGAGATGTTATCTTTGATGAAATATCTTCAAGCAATTGGGATAATTCTTCAGTGCAACAAAAGCAAGCTGCAGTTGAAGAAGACAAATCAAATGATGAAGATATTTTCCCTTCAATTCACAGACCAATCGGGCCAAATGTCTCTGATTCAGAACATCCACGTCAAAAGGTACGGTCTCTTCAAAAAATTTATGCATCATCTTCTGCTATTGCTTTATTTGTTTGTGAGCCACAGAAATTTGAAGAAGCAGTTAAAGAAGAAGTATGGATTCAAACAATGAATGAAGAGATTACAGTCATTAATAAAAATCACACTTGTGAGCTCGTTGACCGACCTCAGGATAAAGATGTCATTGGTCTTAAATGAATTTATAAAGTTAAATATAATGAAGACGGTTCCATTCACAAGTATAAAGTATGATTGGTTGCCAAAGGCTACTCGCAACAGCCAGGTATTGATTATAATGAAACTTTTGCATCTGTTGCTCGTACGAAGATAATCAGAACCTTACTTGCACTTGCTGCTCAAAAGAAGTTATTGATTTATCAATTTGGTGTTAAATCTGCATTTCTTAACGGAGATCTTTAAGATGAGGTTTATGTTGAACATCCTCAAGGATATATCTCCAAAGATAACGAAGAAAAGGTTTATCATCTCCGCAAGACCTTATATAACTTAAAGCAAGCACCAAGAGCTTGGAATAATAAAATTGATGGATATTTTCGTGATAATGGATTTCTAACAAGTCCTAATGAGCCATCTCTTTATGTGAAAAAAGAAGGTATGGAAAATTTCCTTATCATATGTCTTTATGCTGATGATCTTATATATACAAGCAATTCCTTCAAGATGATTGAAAAATTCAAGGAAGCAATGATGAAAGAATATGAAATGACAGATCTTGGTCTTATAAGATATTTTCTTGATATTCAAGTCCAACAGAAAGAAGGTGAAATATTTATCTATCAAGAAAAGTATGTTCATGATCTTCTCAAGAAATTTCATACGTTAAATTGCAAACCAGAAGCAACTCATATGGCTGTCAATACAAAACTTTCTACAAATGATGGAGCTCAAGAAGCTGATGGTTCTCTTTATCGGAGTCTTGTAGGCTCCTTGTTATATTTAACTAATACAAGATCGAATATAGTATATGCAGTCAGTATTGTATCAAGATTCATGAGCAAGCCAAACAAGCTTCATTATGCAACCACAAAAAGGATTATTCGTTATGTTCAAGGTACCAAGGATTTTGGAATTAAATATACTACAGAAGAAGATAACTCTCTCAAAGGCTATTCAGATAGTGATTGGATTGTATCTATAGATGATAGAAAAAGCACATCAGGTTATTTATTTTGCATGGGATCTAAAGCCATATCTTGGAGTTCTAAGAAGCAAAAGATAATAGCTCTTTCCTCTGCTGAAGCCAAATATATTTATGTATCAAGTGCATCATGTGAAGCTTTGTGGCTGAGAAGACTTCTTCATGATATTCAAGAAACGAATGCTCTTCCAACAACTATATTATTTGACAACATGTCAGCCATTGCAATGACAAAGAATCCAGTCGTTCATGGAAGAACAAAACATATTGAACTTCGTCATCATTATGTTCGAGAGCTAGTGGAAAAAGGTAATATCAAGTTGGAGTTCATCAACACAGAGGATCAACTTGTAGATATTTTTACAAAGCCACTTCCAACAGAAAAATTCCAATACTTCAGACGAACAATGCAAATTAAGATGGAGTGTTGAAAATGTAATTTGTAATTAGCCCATGAATTATTATTGTAATGAGCTAGTATAAATGAGCCTACAATCCTCCACCATATGAGAAGATGTGGGTCTATATCTTCCACTAACATAAGAAGCTTCATGAAAATATGCACTTAGGAGAATATTCTAGAAAAGAGAGATGTGGATAAAATATCTAGATATTTCTCCACATCCTGCCAAAATATCTAGATATTTTCTCTTAAAGGATAAGCATGGAAGAGGATTCTATATCGCTCTTCCAAAATATCTCCACCCTCTTGGGGGCCTATAAATATCCCCCAAGAGGTCCTCATTTCACACAACAACAAGAAGTAGTCCTCTACCAACACAAGAGTGTCTCAAGTGTCCTCCTCCTTCCTAGTGTTGTAAGTCACTCTTCCTTTGTTGTAAATATTGTAAGTTCTCTTCTTGTAATGGTTCAAGTGTTGTATGCAAGTTCAAGTTTTTATGAAAAGAAGTTCTTAAGTTTACATCTACCTTGTGCATTGATACATATTCTCGCCATCTAATTTGCTTCTCATAGACCACCAATCTTCCGATGCTCCAACAAATACCATTATTCATCCCTCATTGATTATTTCAGATATTGAAAAGTGATAAAATATATAACAATGTTCTTTATGGTTATATATAAGTGTTTGATGTAGAGATAATCCACTAATGGTTCATGTTGAGGTAATCCACAAGGTCCATTCATTTGGATAGAAGGTCAATCGTGGAGGCCTTTCGATAAAATCTGTATTTGTTGACTCAATAGTCAATAGCAATCCAAAATCTTGTGGTTGCAGACGAATTCAAAGGTGATAGTAATAATCAATATCTCTTGATCATTAACAATACTTTTTGATATTATCGATCACATCTAAGTAACGCATGCATGTATTTGTAGTCTGATTGATATTCTCCTTCTAACTTAGACTGTTGAATTCATTTCCACTTCTACAACTTACATAGTTGTAGTATTACTATAACTTACATTTATTTTGTAAAACAACTACATAAATCCAGCATTTCTTTGAGAGACAATGTATTAAGATATTGTTGATACATTTTGATATACTGGTTATAGTGGGTTGGGTATCTCAATATGTGGCATGGACTTGTTGGACATAATTAATGAGAATGAATTGATGATGCATTTACACTCAATTTTATATAAATGTCTTGTTGTTATATGCATTTCAAATGTTAATCTAATGTGAATTAATTGGTTTGTTGAGTATTAGTGATCATTGGCATATTTGAACCTAGGTCTGACGATCTCGTCCCGTCGATTTCAATAGCCGAAGGGGCAGGGCGTCACAAGCATCAATACATGAGCATTCGCGTGCCTCACCTTGGATTTTTACGCTCTACACCCTATAATTTTGTTTATTTCACATGCACATATATAATTTCTTATATTACATCTATACCCTTACAAAGTATAAAATATACTATTTATATGTACAAAACAAAATACTTCAAATAAATATATATAAATACTTAGTAATATACTACACATAATATCACTTAACTTTTGAAAAATAAAAATCATTTCTCTTTTAATAAATCAAAACCATAACATAAAAATACATTTAAACTTTAAAATTCAAATAAATATCGAATAAACTTAGAAAAATTCAAAAAAATATTAGATATATATTCTGCTATACTACTTCATATACAAAATAAATAAAAGTACAAAAGGAATCCCAAAAAATTAAAAAAATAAATAAAATCTTATAAAAATCATAACTAATTCTTGAAAAATATAAAAATACCTACAATAGAGAGTTTAAAGATAACTTAATTCTCTATAGATTAAAAATATAAATAAAAAGAGCTACTATTTAGTATTTTTATTTAAATAAAAATTGATTTGTAAATATTTAATTCGTTGTTTTCAACTTTAAAATCTTTTAGAAATCTATAAAACTCTAAAATTCTTTAAAAATGCCAAAAATAGTAAAAAAACATTTAAAACACAAAAATATTTTGTTTTACCATTTTGTGCATATCTTACCTATTTTTAAGATATAAGAAGCTTGATTTCTTCACTTGTATATACTTTCATAAATAAAAACCTTTCTTATTCATTAAAACCAATAAAAATATAAAATTAAAATTAAATAAAAATCATAAATCAACAAATATAAAAACATTAAAAATATAAAAAAATATACAAAATCTACACCTATTTTGATATAATAAAATCAACATAAAATGTATAAAACACTTAAAATCAAATAAAAATTCATAAAAATCCTTAATCTTCATAAAAAGTACTAAAACCCTACACCCTAGTCTAATCTACCATTCATCCCTACTTTTTCATAGTTTGTCTCCCTGAGTTCGACACTCTCATTCTTAATCGCTATACACTTGAGTTTAGGAGTACAAATAATACAATCACATCTTTTGTTGGCTGAAACGTTTCGGTCACCTAAATGACACTTCGCTTCTCCTAGAGAAGAGATTGAGACGTGTTCATCACCACTATATATAACTTGATTGTTTTTAATGGTAGCTACACAAACCATCATAAAATAATGTGTTTTTAGCAGCTACCACTACCATGTTTTAAAGATATACACTTGTTATGTGCAAAAGAGAGTGTTAAATGTAATGATCACTCAAGAGCTCCATGAATCACAACCACCATAACAAACACAAATACGGTAATGAAACCATCATGTTCAGTCACAATTGCATAGTTGGAAAATTAAAAAATACAAGTTACATATATCGCAACATAAAAAAATTATAGGAATAATCACAACAAACTCTATACTAAGTCTACAACTAACACTGTAAATCATTCAACACATGTAGGGGGAGGTTCGTCGATGTGGTCTCGATGTGGAAAGAACGGAGCTGAACTACATGTGCTCCTCCCAGATAGCTCTACAATCATCCTATCCATCTCATGCATCGTTTGTGGACTTTGTTGCAAAGTTTGAGTATTCTATAACACGGTTTTTGCAATTGGCCTTCTCTATCATGAGACCTATTGAGGTCTCTCCCCAACTCTAACACACCCTACTTCAGCTGGTCGAACTCTTGCTACAATGGACCGTCGCCTCATCCATACTAGCTTGACTTGGTGGCAATTATGCCATACAACAACACTCCTCTAGGATGTTGGGAGAAATGATGGAAGACATGGAAAAATGCCTCCTCGTTAAGAGATTTGTGGTTTAAAGAGCCTTGATACGAAGGCGGTTGGTTGTGAATGAACTCAGCCATGCATCCCTACATACATTTGCAAGTCAAATGTTTTATATATACTTAGGTTTATAAAATCAATTAAATAAATAATCGACTTACATGGGCTTCGATCGTAACTCTCATGAATAAAGAGGTTGTTCCCTTCTTTATTAATTCTCTACCAAGTCATATCAAAGAGTTTAACATGGTCCAACGTGTCACCTTTCACGGCCTAGAAATATATATGACAATCATATTGATATATACCATGCCATGCTTGTTTTGTAAAATGTTTGTGGATATGAAACTTAAATATTTGTGTTTCAGTTGGTTCAGGATTGTCCTCCCCAAAGAGTGGGTAGGATCGAGTGTTTTATCCATGTTGTTATTCTCCTCCGAATAACTCTACAACTAGGAGAGCATACCCTTATTTAGATGACATCCAAAAATCTTTTAGAGTATAGTTCATCTTACCTTGAACTCATTACTGTCACAATACGGGATGTTCGCCTCCTACTTAATCGGATGCCAATCTAAGGCGAACTAGCTTTCGCTTCTTCCACAGTTGCAAATCGATCGTAGTGCTTTAATTTTTTTAGTTAAGTTAATAACAACATGAAGGAGACCCCAACATATGTTTAATTAACATACATAAAGTACTATCTTCTTTCCCCCCGTACGAGTATCGAGATGCAACTTCACAGCATAATGTAAGATCCCTTCCTCGCGCTCAGAATCATTACCCCAGTCAAAGAATGTTGTCTATGCAAAGCAGGTAAATCAAACATTCAACAAATACATATTGCTTAATCCTCTAATTTTTGTATGTACCTTCATATCCGAAATGATCACACCCTTCAGAGTGGAAGGGACATTCCTAAAGTTAGTGGTACCAACGAAACATTTACTTAGGTCACGATAGGTACACAACTAGAAAAAGGCCATGTGTACTCTCCTGACTCCTGAGCCACTCTGTTCAGTTGCACTTCACCCTCTTGTCAAGCTTAAGTATTTTTAATTGATTGCACTTAGCGAGGCCCCTCCTCTTACAATGTTGACCTATTAAAGAAGTCAATACTATGTGGGCATTTTTCTCGTCAATTTATTTAAAACTATTAAATATCACTTAAAAGTATATACGACAATGATGCACCTGTATTTTGGATGTTCATTAAATATGTTAGCAAAAAAGTGGGGGGCAATTGTAGATAACATAGATTTTCTTGAGATTTTCCGTATGCCGTTTTGGTCCATTGCTCTCATTTTTTGCAGAGCATAACCTGGTGATGAATCTCATATTCATCATGTAAAAATCACTAATTAAACCTCTAGTTTAAATAATTCAATAAAATTCACTAATAAATCCTCATTATTATATTGTATTATATTATGTATAATTATGATATTTAATTATTATTATTTCATTTGTAATTCTTTTATTATTAAAAACCTCTAAAATTAGGTTTATTAACTGTTTATAAGTTCCTAACCTTTAAAAAGACTAAAAATCTTAAAAATATCAAAAGCTAAAAGTTAGTGTTTTAAACCCCTTAAAAATACCCTCAAATGTTTTTTTGTTCAAATGACCTTGTTTGACTTTTTATCCAACATGAAACTTGTAGATTTCATCGAGATCTACAACTTCTATGTTTTGACTTTTTCCTAATTTTGTTTCTAACTAATTATTTTATATCTTTCTTTATTTTTCCATTTTCTGATTTTCCTAATGGGCCACATGGCGCCCTCTAAGCCGCCCACATGGCCCGCCTCTTCTCTTGCTACCTGGCTCCCTCCTGGGCCGTTGGATCTTCTCATTCCCGCCTCCATCTCCGTCGTTCGTCATTCGCCTAATCCCAACCGTCCGATCATCCTCCAGATGTGATAGCATCCACCGTTCGTCATGCCGCTTTGGTCCATTGCTCTCATTTTTTGCAGAGCATAACCTAGTGATGAATCTTGTATTCATCTTAATAAAAATAACTAATTAAACCTCTAGCATAAATAATTCAATAAAATTCACTAATAAATCCTCATTATTATATTGTATTATATTATGTATAATTATGATATTTAATATTATTTAATTTTTAATTCTTTTATTATTAAAAACCTCTAAAATTAGGTTTATTAACTATCTATAAGTTCATAACCTTTAAAAAGACTAAAAATTCTTAAGAATATCAAAAGCTAAAAATCGGTGTTTTTAACCCCTTAAAAATACCTTCAAAAATATTTTTTGTTCAAATGACCTCGTTTGACTTTTTATCCAACATGAAATTTGTAGATCTCATCGAGATCTACAACTTTCATGTTTTGACTTTTTCCTAATTTTACTTCTAACTAATTCTTTTATATTTTTCTTTATTTTTCCATTTTCTGATTTTCCTAATGGGCCACGTGGCACCCTCTAGGCCGCCCACATGGCCCACCTCTTCTCTCGCTACCCGGCTCCCTCCTGGGATGCTGGATCTTCTCATTCCCACCTCCATCTTCGCCGTTTGTCATTCGCCAAATCCCAGCCGTCCGATCATCCTATAGATGTGATCGCATCCACTCCATCGCACCTCATCTACATCCATCCGATCCTTTTTCATCCTACGGTGAGAATCTCTCCACGTCCTCCACTCATTCCATGTCGTCGGATTAAATCATAAGCTCCATCTAATCCACTCATCCCCGCCTACCTCTCATCTGTTCGATCAGATCCCAGATCTGATCCAACCCGCTCAACTTCACCTTAATCATGGCCGTTGGATCTCGAGATCCAATGGCTAGGGCTTCGTCCCCTACCTCCATCCTTGTCGTTTCACCTCGCGACCGATCTGCCCCCTTCCTATTTTGGAAGGTACCTCCGGTCACCTCTTTGCTCCATAACGTCTCATCCATGTCGCCCCATCCTCCGCCTTCCTTGCGTAACCATCTTCATTGCGCCTCCTTCATTCCTCGCCATTATTCCGTCCATTACATCTTCGCCGGCCATCTCCAGAAACAAACCAAAACCTCTATTTAAACTCATCTGCCCCATCTACGATCGTCCACCAATTCACGGGGTAAGACCTATCCTTCGTCGTCTCTGGTGACAGCGGAGTACGCCAATCGTGAGGCGACGATGACCTTCTCTGCCCAAGTGTTTCCCCATGGTCTTGACCATGTCACGGTGGTTCCACCACCGCTGAGCTCCGTGCCCTAGGCTGAGCACGCCGGGAGACGATCCGAGCTTTGAATGAAGCTCAGCCTAAGCCTCATCCTCCAGCCATCGATCGCCTCTGAACCTTAGGTATCTATTCATCTCTCGCACATTGATTTTCTCTGAATTTATACACCGCAATCAGCACCTCTCGCCTCCATCCAATCATCTGACGACATCCACCAGTCACCCATCATCAAAGCCAACTACTCTCGATCACCCTTCTCCTTCTCCAGAACCTCCATCGCCCCCACCCCCTTCTTCTCGGGCCTTAGCCTGTGAATTGTTGGACGATCGTAGACGGCGGCGGAGGAGGAGTTTAAATAGAGGTTTTGGTGCGTTACTAGAGATGGTCGGTGGAGATGTAACGGACGGAATAATGGCAAGGAGTGAAGGATGCATAGTGAAGCTGGTCACGCGAGGAAGGCAGAGGATGGGGCTACGTGGATGAGACGTTATGGAGCAGAGAGGTGACCGGAGGTACCTTCAAAAATTGGAAGGGGCGGACCGATCGCGAGGTGAAACGGCAGGGCTGGAGGTAGGGGACGAAGCCCTAACCGTTGGATCTCGAGATCCAATGGCTAGGATTAAGGTGGAGTTGAGCGGGTTAGATCAGATCTGGGATCTAATCAAACAGATGAGAGGTAGGCGGGGATGAGTGGATTAGATGGAGTTCAGGATTTAATATGACAGCGGGGAATGAGTGGAGGATGTGGAGATATTCTCGTCGTAGGATGAAAGGGGATCGGATGGTTGTAGATGAGGCACGATGGGGTGGTTGTGATCACATCTGGAGGATTATCGGACGGCTGGGATTGGGTGAATGATGAACGGCAGAGATGGAGGCAGGAATGAGAAGATCCAACATCCTAGGAGGGAGCTGGGTGGCGAGAGATGAGGCGGGCCACGTGGGCAGCCCAGAGGGTGCCACATTCTGATGAATCCCGTATTCATCATGCTAAAATTGGTAAATTAGGCTCGATTCCCAAAAATTCACATGTATTTAATCATTAATAGAGCATTATTAGCATTCATACATGTGTTAATAATATTTGCATTTCATCATGCATAATTGCATTAAAAATCCCAAGTGTAATTTAGCCCAAAAAGCTGCTAACTTATCTTATTTTTATTTAATTCATCATAGCTCCGATTGACCCCAAATCACTCCATTGTGTAGATATTACTAACCTTATTAAATAAAAAATACAAAAAAATACTAATCCCAATAAGTGTCAAATAACCCCAAAGTCTAATTTCACATCTGGCGGACTAAAACAAGCATATCTCCCTCATACAGTGTCTGATTTTGGTCTACTCACTTTTAAAGTACTCCATTTTCAAATACCTTCAAAACAAGACCAGTTTCGTAAAATTCAGAGCTCATATGTGAAAGTTGGGTTTTGGGCTTCTTTTTCGCATTTTGACTTTTCGCTATTTTTGACCTGAGTTTTTATGTTCATAATTAACCATTTTAATTTTATTTCTTATTCATTTGTGTTATTTGATGAAAGTTTTATTAAGCGACACAAAAATCCAAATCCAGATTAAAACTGAAATCAAAGAAACTAACTGAGTCCAAATGTCCATTGTCAGTCTATACAAAAGTTGTGTGTTTCTTACTTCTATTTTATTTTCCTATTTTCTTGTTTATTAAAAATAAAAAAATAGATTAATGTGTAAATAATTTTCTTTTATTTTATCGTATTTTTCTATATTTTTATCCTCTCTAAAACCGCCAAAAAAATTACAAAGCCCCAAAAATCAGTACACATGGAAAACCACCAAAAATTCCACTTCGCACAGGTAACCTCTTTTGCTCACAGATGCTTCATGAAAGTTGTAGATCTCGTCGAGACGAACAACTTTCGTGAAGAAAATTTTTCGATCCAAGATCTCCTTCTATTTCTTTTCCTTCTTTATATTCGAAACTTTTTGGGGGCGCCACGTGGAAGCTCCAGGGCGTGCCACGTGGCACCCCCACTAGCCCCACCAGTCGCACCCAGGTCACGTGCCACGCACGTGACCTATCCCCTTCGTTGGTCACGTGCGCGGCACGCGACCCTCTTCTTCTTCCCCATCGTTACATGCATACACCCACAACCCCCGCTAGCTGCTCCGCCTCCCTCTCCGCCTTGCATGTGTAACGGCCGTCGCCCCACTACCTCGCGGTCGTTGCATCCATCCCTGGTAACGCCTCCACCTCCGCCCATATAAAATCAAGCCCTCACCATCCTTGGAAGGCATCCGCCATTAACTCTGAAGTCGGTGACAGCGACCTGGAAGGCGTGATCCGGAGGTAGCTTCACCTCTGCTGTCGCTTCTCCGGCGAGTGGCTGAGCTTCGCCGTGAACACCCACGACTGAGGCAAAGATAGAGGAGGCATTGGCCCCTCGACTACTCCCAGGCGTTCCTCCACCCTCCATAAGGGATATCCTCCGTGCGATCCCACGATCTTCATCAACTTCCAGAACGCCGCTGCTACTCCGCTCTGTGTCGCCGACCTTCACGCCAACATCGACGTCTCCTCCAGTCGCCGAACGCCCATCGACGGAGCCCCTGCTCCTCCGCATCTCCGCCGCCCAAGCTCGGCCGCCCCGTCACCCTTGAGCACCTTCGTCCCATCTCCCTCTCCTGCAGAACCACCTCCGCCCGTCCGCAACTCCAGTCGCCTGCAACTCCAAGGTCACCCCCGCCACCACCTCCCTCGGGCGTGTGTCACCTGGGAGCTGCCCGGCAAGGGGCGTCAGCCCTGGCCTCCGTCAACCCCTCGTCGTTCCTCCGCCTCCACTCGGCCACCGCCTCATGCCTCGCAGCTTACAGCTGCCGTTGGATCAGGGTCCAACCCTTGATCCAATGGCCCTAACGCCGCCACACGTCCATCCCGAGCCTCAGCCCCAGCCTCGAGGCTCGGGTCGTCCGAACCTCAGGGTCGGTCCCCCGAGCCTACGCCTCGACCCCGAACCACAGGCTTGGGTCCTCGAATCTCAGCTCCGAGCCCCCGAGCCTCCGCCTCGTTTCCAAGCCTCTGGAAGCATGTGTTGTGCACGCGCGGTTGGGGGCAAATTGCATCAACGCCCCTGCTCAATTCAGAATTTGCAAAAATACCCCCGCTAGGGGTAAATTTCAGAAAGGCCCCTTCGACTTTGCTAAATCACAGGTAAGCCCCTCTAGGGACCTCTTTGCAAGAAAAGCTTTATGTTATTTTCATTTTAGTCCTTGTAATTTTATTTTATCATATCTTTTTCATACGAACTCCGTTTTTAGCATATAATATGTCATTTTGAAGCTATTTTCATACTCTACCACTTAGCATAGTTTGTGAACAGATCTGAGGTCATTTATTAAGAATTATTATTTAAGGATCATCATTGACTTTACAGGCTAATTTTGACATATCTGTGCCATAATTACCTTGGAAAAATTGATGATTTCTTTTGCAGGAGCTCGGCTGAGGACATTACATTGAATAATCCCCTTCGAATCATTGATTATAATATTTGGGGATTTAAATCACATTGAATTTTGAGGATAAAACCTATACTTTGATATTATCATTTATTGGCAGTAGGATAATCTGTTACCTCTTATACTTGCAATCTGGGATTAATTTGAATATTTTTCTTGATTTATATCGGTTGATCTGTGATAAACTTTGAGGTCATTGATTATTACATTTTGGAGCAAAAATCTTAATCTCAGATCCTGTGCTCAACTGCTGTCCCTATATATTTCTTCGCATCTGCATAACATTTGCATCTCATTGCATTGTACATTTTCTGACACAGAAATTATATCAAACATTAATTAATTATTTAATTTAATTTAAAACCATGCAATTAAGAATCATCGTTCCATGTGTTCGACCTTGGTAGACTTGCCAACTAAAAACTATTCCACAACATTCACAGATTGCTGTATTTTGATCGACCGAAATTCACCTCCTATACTACAATTCATCATTATTAAAGAGGTGAATTTGACGTTCATTAATCGGTGCCGTTACCGAGGAACGACGAATTTTTAGGGTTTTAAATCATTTTTGTAATTAATTTTTGTGAAATTAATTTCTGTTTTTTTCCTTTTGCATTTCTTTTCTATTTCTGATACTAACCACACTTTGTCTCTTCGCAGGGATTACTCGGAGCTAATTTTGGAATTTAAATCAAGGACATGCGAAGAAGACTGAATTTTATTTTATTTTGTGAGAGAGAGATTAGCCTAGGTTTAATTTTCTGCAGTATTCTTAGGGTCCCTCTCTTTGAACCCTTGTAATAATTCAGACTGAACATTTCTGTGGTGTGTCCGGTCTGTTTCAACCCCTTCTGTGTGGTCGGGACCCGGCTTGAGTAGCATAGGACTTAGGCACATATACGATTGTTTCTTTACCATTGTTTGTGCTCGTAATTCTTAGGCCATACTTTCACTAATAAAACACACTATAGATCGTTCAACATTAGTCAAAAATTTAAATCAATTCTTCCCGCTAATAGAACTATCTGTTTAGGGCGTTTTTCATCTGTGCATATCATTTAGTGTAATTTAAATTCCTTATCTTGCATCCTGCATGAAGAACGCAAGGATTCACTATAAGTCTTTCTCTTAAGCATGCATCATTGATTTACGCTTGCATTGGCTTTTCTTATTCTCCTTTCTCATGTTTTACAACCTAGGATTTAAAGGAATTGGGATTGCTCGTTAGGCTGAATTTCAGTCCTCACATAAATTTCAGTGATAACCTTAATTTAAAATTGGGACTGCTAATCAAGGCGACTATAAATAAACTGACCTAAAATTAACCTGTATGTGGTGGAGAGAAACCCACTCATTGTTTGTAAGGACAAGATCGTACACCTTAGGATAGAGCCAAAAGCCAAAGTGCTTCATTCAGACTACTGATTTTAAAAACAATTAGCTACTTTTCAGTGAGGGTCTCGGGTAGCCGTTTCACGGTCCGACTTCCCTTAGCAGAGTAGGTGGTTTAGAGGACACCGCGGAAGGCTCCGTCCTCAAGTAACACAGGTAGTTGTTTAAACGATCCGTACATACACTTATACTGGCTGAAAGTAGGTGCAACTAGTTGTATGAACTCGGGACAGTCTTTGTGAAATATTTCGGCACCTAACAGTTCTGCTTAATTTTCAAGATTATTTTGTCATTAAATTAAAACTGAAAAGATAAGCGATCGAACCCTAACGTGCCTTCACCAGTATTGAGTGGGTGAATCTACGCGTTTGTTTTGTGTTTGATTTATGTGCGTCAAAGACCTTGCAATCGCAAGCAAATCGTGGTTCGTTGATCATTCCATCCCTCTTGACAAGATGTTGGCACAGTTGTCTTCTTTCCCGATCTCCATGACCATGTCCCGATATTCTTCTTCTCACACTCCTCAGGGGAGCCAGCTCTTCAAATCAGGTTCTCTTCAGCAATCATTCTCTTCCTGCCCATACATCCCACCCTATGACCACACTTCTTCTTAGAATAACCCTCTCTCACATTTTGATAATCTTATGGACATGAGAGAGAGACCAGAATTGAGGATGAACAATAGAGTGACTGATATTGACAGTAGAAAACGATTTCCGGTTACTATGATCTCACAGCCTCTTGAACCATCCCCTACTCAGGATGACCATCTTCTTGAGTACAATCAATTTTCCTTCGATAATCTACGAGAAAACCAAAGTCAAGCAAATATAACTCATGACCAGACCATAATATTTATGAACAATCAATACTCTACTCGAGGTTACATGCCAGAATCACGACACATGGAGAATGATTATTGAATCACTAGTCATGAGATGTTTGAGGATGAGATTGCTCGGATTAATCATAGAGCAAATACGTTAACTGAGAGAACATACGATCTCATCCAGACTGACAATATTACAGAAAATATCAAAAAATTGAAAAAATTGAAACTTCAAAAAAATTGGGCAATTCTGAAATGGAAGCATTTTGCAAGAGTCTAATTTTAGAGCTTCCATTGATCAAAGCCATAGAATATGTGTCCGATCTTAAGAAATTTGTGAAGAGTCGACTGAACCCAAAAAGACGGGCAAGAAACGATCCTGGACTGAATATCATGTCATATATATGGCTAGTTCTTTGGTGATGAATCATAAAATCAAAAGCCGCAAAGTCAAGAGGTTGACTCGGATAACATGTGAAATTGAGGATTCTACATTCACTCATGTTCGGTTAGACGACGACTCCACATTAAACATCCTCCCCAAGTCCGTCTTTGGCCAACTCAAACTCGGGCAACTCAAAAAGATAGGATGATCATTCAATTACCCGATCAATCTACCAAAAGACCACGGGAGATCGTTTCTGTTGTCGTAAATTTTCGAGGTAAAGAACATAAAGTGGACTTTATTGTCCTTGACATTGAGCACCCCGGAAGGATGTCTGAGTCTCCTATTATTTTAGGAAAGTCGTTCTTAGCCTCTGCTAAGGCGATCGTCGATTGTGAGACTAAATCAAGTTCCCGAACTTGAACCAAAATGAACAAACCCCCAATGACACGATCTGCTCTGAGGAAAACCAACTTGAAACCGATAGTTATGATCAACAGATAAATATTTCACATTATCAGATATCTCCGCATGACATACTGATACAAACCCTAGGAGAGTCACCTGAAAGACTGACTGTTGGACAAACTTCATATTCTCACCACCCTATCACTGCTCCTAAGAAAAATCAAGATTTTGGGGCTTATGAAGAATTAAACCATATTATTGAAGATCACCATGATTATTTGAGTGGTCCAATCTTTGAATCGGCAGTAATTCATGAGATACTTGAACCATATAAGGAACCGACTTCGGAAACATCCGATGTCACCAAAATTCACGATCATCCGGAAGTGACATCAATACCCCCAGCCATAAACCACAAAATCACCAGGAACAATCTCACTCGACCGAAGCAGCGCATGACCCTTCAAGAATTGGTCGACTTTTACGGGGATTCATCTGATGAGGAACTCACGAATGCCACATCGGTTGCTCAAGACAAGGAGATGAAGACTGTCCAACTTCCTCCCAATACTTCCCAAGGAAACAAACTGACTAAGAAAGTCATCTTTGACCTTAGACACCAGGTGATTTCTGAAGAGTCCTTGTCTAGTCCTGATGTGGTTCATCAGATAAGTGCAATAGGTACAACTCTAATCCAAGGGCACGTACCTCTGATCGACAAAAGTTGGAGATCCTCTGCAGGCGACTACTATTCTCCTGAGGACGACTCCGACGATGGCTGGTCTTCTCCATCGCCCCCCTCTTCATCGCCCTCCACATCTCCATACTATCTCCCTCCACACTCCCGCAAGAAGGTCTGTCGCAAACCTCCTTGATCTTGTACATCCGCAAATCTAACCGGATCCCCATCTGTAATTATCCGATTATACTTAGGCTGACCTGAGCCTAAGTATAGGGGGACCGGTACCATTATTTATACATCACTTCTCTCCTTCTGTTTTTGTTCTATCTATACTTAGTACGAGCTATGCCTACATTTCACTTTGTGCCATGAGGACATAGTACAAGCTAAGTATAAGGGTGTGTGTTTGTATATATTTTATCTACTTTATCCATAGTTTGTACTTTAATCGTTTTTATCTAACATCGGGGATGGGTATAAGTAGTGTTTATAATACATGTTTTTCAAAAAAACAAAAAACAAAAAAAAACAAAAAAAGGCCTTTAAAAAACAAAGCTTTTTGCATAAAAATTCACTCATAGTATTGCATTTCATCAAGCATTTCATGCATTCCTTGGTTGATATATTCCTGACATATTCACTATCACTCAAGACTTGAAGATTTTTGAGGACACTTGATTTCTAAGATTTTAGATTCTGAGTTAGCCAGCCTTAGTCATTAGGGTTTTGAACTTAATTATCCACACTTCCCTAGTTTGAAAGATTTGAGCGCTATATTGCACTCTTCATCTCTACCTTCAAAAAGAATATGATCAGCACAATCACTTTCACAACTGCATAATTGATGAGATGAGTTGAGTTATCACTTGAGGAATTGAGACTAGAGATTTGAGTTTAGATCCGATTTAATGATATCCGAGGATGGGATAAAGTTAATGAAGGCTTTAGAAAACCTGAGTGTCAGCAAAAACCTAGCAAGTATGTGAACAAGTTCATATGTTATCTTTTTGATATTGACCTAAGTGCCAGGGTGTGTTGAAACTTAATGAAAATTGTTGATCAGTGTGCGCCAACTTTTGGTAAAAGCAGTGGAGCTAGCCAACAAAATAAAAGAAAAAGAAAAGTCAAAGAAAAAGCTCTATCATCCAAAGTCAAATTCCAAATGAGCTTCCACAAATGGCAAGCGCTCCCAAAAATTTTCAAAGTGTCTACTTGGACCAAGCGCTAATTAGGACCAAGGAGTCGGGCTGACACCATAAAAGGGCTCTGCATCGTAAGCGATACAAGTCTGGGTGTCGAAGGTATCTTAGATACTCAAAAGAGACACACCCCGGTCTCCCAGAAAAACAAGTGTAGACGACTCCAAATTCTCTTGACGGACACATTGATCAACAAAATAAAAATATACTTGTGTTGAGTAATAAGACACTTAGGCACCTTAATCCAATGTAAGGGAGAGAAAATCAGACACAATCATATGCCCTCCATCATCTGGTCGTCCATTTACACTTTCAAGTCTGACAAACTAATGAGACGGTTAACTGAAGCTAGAATAGACTTATTCCCTAGCATTGAGGATTAGGTCTAGAGGAGAGTCTCTTGGATTAGAACTTTGGGTGATGTCTAGACTTGACTCTCATGAATGCATTACACTAAAAATCATATCCTTATATTATATGTACAAACAGAAAGTCTGAAAATTAGAGAAGTTGGATTCCTTTTGATTAAAGCTTGGTTGAGCCCAGAATTTTAGGATCACTCAAATTAAGGGTCTTCTTGTGAATTGAGCCCTGAAAATTCACATGCACAGTCAGGGATGTATTCAACTAAGTCATTCATTCATTCATGCTCGGGGACGAGCATGGTTTAAGTATAGGGGTATGATGAATCCCGTATTCATCATGCTAAAATTGGTCAATTAGGCCCGATTCCCCAAAATTCACATGCATTTAATCATTAATAGAGCATTATTATCATTCATACATGTGTTAATAATATTTGCATTTCATCATGCATAATTGCATTAAAAATCCCAAGTGTAATTTAGCCCAAAAAGCCGCTAACTTCTCTTATTTTTAGTTAATTCATCCTAACTTCGATTGACCCCAAACTACCTCCATTGTGTAGATATTACTAACCTTATTAAATAAAAAATACAAAAAATTACTACCCCAATAAGTGTCAAATAATCCCAAAGTCTAATTTCACATCTTGCGGACTAAAATGAGCATATCTCCCTCATACAGTATCTGATTTTTGTCTACTCACTTTTAAAGTACTCCATTTTCAAATACCTTCAAAATAAGACCAATTTCGTAAAATTCAGAGCTCATATGTGAAAGTTGGGTTTTGGGCCTCTTTTGCGCATTTTGACTTTTCGCTATTTTTGACCTGAGTTTTTATGTTCATAATTAACCCTTTTAATTTTATTTCTTCTTCATTTGTGTTCTTTGATGAAAGTTTTATTAAGCGACATTAAAATCGAAATCTAGATTAAAACTGAAATCAAAGAAACTAACTGGGTCCAAATGTCTGTTGTCAGTCTATACAAAAGTTGTGTGTTTCTTACTTTTATTTTATTTTCCTATTTTCTTGTTTACTAAAAATCCAAAAAAAATAGATTAATGTGTAAATAACTTTTTTTATATTTTATCATATTTTTTCTATATTTTTGTCCTCTCTAAAACCACCAAAAAAATTACAAATGGTTCTACAAATCCAATTTTGACTTGATTTCTCGAGTTGCGTTAGTTTTATGCATTGACTAAAAATGTGCGTCTAACTAGATCAACTTAACAACTATAGCACTCTTTTTGATTAATTTTTGAACAATTACACGTAACAACGTAGCTCAACTCATTTTGTATGTACGAGGCACCGTCTCAATCTCTACCAAGGAAAGGAAGTGACTGCAATTGCACTGCCCAATGCATAATCGAATATAAGGTTAGGGAAGTTTGATGATCTAAGTTTAGGTCTACTTGTTTTTGATAAGTCTGACTTTATCACCAAATTTGCTTTATGATATGTATCTAAATGATAAATTATATATGTGTATGCTTAATACCCAATATACCAAAAAAGCAAAATAATGGATTCATGTACAAATACTTAAAATGCAAATGTATAGCAAAGATCTGTTAAAGAAAATTCTACAAATAAATATAGAGCCAAGTAGCAGACCAATGATGCTACCACTCTAAAAGAGGTCCCAAGTGATGAATCTTGTATTTATCATGCTAAAAATCACTAATTAAACCCCTAGCTTAATTAATTCAATAAAATTCACTAATAAATCCTCATTATTATCTTGTATTATATTATGTATACTTATTGTGTTTAATTATTATTATTTAATTTGTAATTCTTTTATTATTAAAAACCCCTAAAAAAGGTTGATTATTAGTCTATAAGTTCCTAACCTTTGAAAAGACTAAAAATGCTTAAAAATATCAAAAGTTAAAAATCGATATTTTTAACCCCTTAAAAATACTCCTAAAAATACTTTTTTTTCATATGACCTCGTTTGACTTTTTATCAAACATGAAAGTTGTATATCTCATCAAGATCTACAACTTTCATGTTTTGACTTTTTCCTAATTTTGCTTCTAACTAAATCTTTTATATTTTTCTTTATTTTTTTATTTCTGATTTTCCTAAAAATATTTTCCTTTTACCGGCAACGGCGCCATTTGATGAACGTCAAATTCACCTCTTTAATAATGATGAATTGTAGTATAGGAGGCGAATTTCGATCGATCAAAATACCACAATCTGTGAATGTTGTGGAATATTTTTTACTTGACAAGTCTACCAAGGTCGAACACAGGGAACGGTGATTCTTAGTTGCACGATTCTAAATTAAATTAAATAATTAATTAATGTTTGATATAATTTCTGTGTTAGAAAATGTACAATGCAATGAGATGCAAATGTTATGCAGTTGCGAAGAAATATATACGGACAACAGTTCAGCACAGGATCTGAGATTAAGATTTTTGCTCCAAAATGTAATAATCAATGACCTCGAAATTTATCACAGATCAACCGATATAAATAAAAAAAGGTTCAAATTAATCCCAGATTGCAAGTATAAGAGGTAATAGATTATCCTACTGCCAATGAATGATAATATCAAAGTATAGGTTTTATCCTCAAAATTCGTGTGATCTAAATCCCCAAATATTATAATCAATGATTCAAAGGGGATTATTTAATGTAAAGTCCTCAGCCGAGCTCCTGCAAAAGAAATCATCAATTTTCCAAGGTAATTGTGGCACAGATATGTCAAAATTAGCCTGCAAAAGTCAATGATGATCCTCAAATAATAATTCTCAATAAATGACATCGGATATGTTCACAAGCTATGCTAAGTGGTAGAGAATGAAAATAGCTTCAAAATGACATTATATGCTAAAAACGGAGTTCGTATGAAAAAGATATGATAAAATGAAATTACAGGGACTAAAATGTAAATAAAATAAAGCTTTTCTTGCAAAGATGTCCCTGGAGGGGCTTATCAGTGATTTAGCAAAGTCGGAGGGGCCTTCCTGAAATTTACCCCAAGCAGGGGTATTTTTGCAAATTCCGAAATGAGCAGGGGCATTGACGCAATTTGCCCCAACCACATGTGCGCAGTACGTGCTTGCAGAGGCTTTTAAACAAGGCGGAGGCTCGGGGGCTCGGAGCTGAGGTTCGAGGACCTGAGCATGTGGTTCGGGGCCGAGGCTTAGGCTCGGGGGACCGACCCTGAGGTTCGGACGACCCGAGCCTCGAGGCTGGGGCTGAGGCTCGGGATGGACGAGTGGTGGTGTTAGGGCCGTTGAATCAAGGGTTGGCCCCTGATCCAACGGCAACTGTAAGCTGCGAGGCGTGAGGCAGTGGCCGAGCAGATGCGGAGGAACGACGAGGCGTTGACGGAGGTCGGGGCTGACGCCCCTTGCCGGGCAGCTCCTAGGCGACACACGCTCGAGGGAGGTGGTGGCGGGGGCGACCTTGGAGCTGCAGGAGACTGGAGTTGCGGACGGGCGGAGGTGGTTCTTCAGGAGAGGGAGATGGGACGAAGGTGCTCGGGGGTGACGGGGCGGCCGAGCTTGGGCGGCAGAGATGCGGAGGAGCTGAGGCTCCGTCGATGGGCGTTCGGCGACTGGAGGAGACGGCGGTGTTGGCATGAAGGTCGGCGACACGGAGCGGAGTAGCAGCGACGTTTTGGAAGAGTTGATGAATATCGTGGGATCGCACGGAGGATATCCCTTACGGAGGGTGGAAGAACCCTGGGAGTAGTCGAGGGGCCAACGCCTCATCTATCTTTGCCTCAGCCGTGGGCGTTTATGGCGAATCTCAGCCACTCGCCGGAGAAGCGACAACAGAGGTGAAGCTACCTCTGGATCACGCCTTCCAGGTCGTTGTCACCGACTTCAGAGATAATGGCGGATGCCTTCCAAGGATGGTAATGGTTGTATTTTATACGGGCGGAGGTGGAGGCGTTACCAGGGATGGATGCAACGACCACGAGGTAGTGGGGCAACAGCCGTTACACATGCAAGGCGGAGAGGGAGGCGGAGCAGTTAGCGGGGGTTGTGGGTGCATGCCTGTAACGGCGGGGAAGAAGAAGAGGGTCACGTGCCGTACACGTGACCAGCAAAGGGGATAGGTCACGTGCGTGGCACGTGACCTGGGTGCGGCTGGTGGGGCTAGTGGGGGTGCCACGTGGCACGCCCTGGAGCTGCCACGTGGTGCCCCAAAAAAATTCGAATATAAAGAAGGAAAAGAAATAGAAGGAGATATTGGATCGAAAAATTTCCTTCACGAAAGTTGTTCGACTCGACGAGATCTACAACTTTCATGAAGGGCCCATGAGCAAAAGAGGTTATCTGTGCGAAGTGGAATTTTTGGTGGTTTTCCATGTGTATGGAAAACCTGATTTTCTACTAAAGTTTAATGAAGTCATGTAAATTTACGTGGAATAAGGTTTTTTCAGTCCAAGTCAGAAACTTGTAAAATTAGACTTTAGATCCCAAAAAGTTAGGGGAAAACAAGAGAAAAATGTTTATGCTTTTTTTGAATTTTTTTGCTAATGTTTTTTAACGAAAAGATTTTTGGAAAACTCTATAAATTTTTATGGAATTATGGTTATTTGTAAATGTTTTTTATATTATTGAAAAATATCTGAAAATGATTTTGAAATTTTTAACAATTTTTGTAAATTCTATACTTTTTAAAAAAGGTAATGCATGAAATACATTGCACCTCACCAGGATTAGTAGAAGCCATGTTCCCACGATGATAGTAATGCACAAAATAGAGAGTAGCATACGCATGGAAAGAAGAGGGTTCAAGATGCAAGAGATGTTTCTTTCTGTTTTTTTGCATTTGCACTTTTTTATTTTTTTGTAAGGTCTCTCCCCAAGCTTATCCTGGAGTATTTATGAAGAAAGATAATTGTGGGAATTTTCCCATGAAGTGATGGTTTTAACGGTCCTAGTTGGGATAATTGGTTAAGAATAACCATTGTCACGAAAATGCACAGTATCTGTGTTCGAGAAACTGCATTGACACCCGTGGTAAAGTGATGAGAATGGAATTATATGACGACATCACTGGTGACGTGAAGTGTGGAGAGCCGTAGGAGTTGGAGTAACGTAGGTTGTCTCAAATGAAGATGACAATTATGAATGATCAATCTCATAGGCAAAGACCTTTTTATGTAATAATTTTAATTGACTAATATCAATTTCAACTAACTAATTGATCTTTAAACCAATTAATTGTGCATTAATAGACTATTCATGTTTCAATGACTAAAGTGGGATGTCATAATAAAACTGATGTTTTTTCACTTAACTAATTATTTTAAGCCTACTTATTTATGCAATCTACAAATCTATCAATAAATTACTATATTCTTTATGATTACTTTTGACATGGGTGCTCATTTTGATTGGCAAAGTCTATTTTGGTTAACCATTAGATCCTTTCATCATATAATGTTCAATAGCCCCATTAAAACAATAATTTTAATGTCTTATAAAAGGAAAACATTCCGTTTGATTTCCTTTCCTTTGATACACTAACTACTCATTCATTCCCTTCCATTTAGTGCTATATGAATAGAGTTTCTCATCATGTTCAACTCCATTCTTTAAGAGAAGCTCTTAAGAATCATTTTGCTATGTTCTTCATTCACAAGCTCTTAAAGATATGATGATCATCTTATGAGCATGCTCTTTGCTCTAAAAGGCAGTTCTTAAGTTATCTCTTATTTCTTTTCACACACACAGTATATGTGTGTGTGTGTTTATTTACTATCAAGATTCATGGAAGTATTATACCAGTATTGAATTAATAGCTAGAGTTGTTTTTATAAATAACTTATTGCTATTAGAGTTGTCCTTGTAAACAACTTGGTGTAATAGTTATAGTTATATGCATGTAAACAAATCATTGTAACATAAATTGGATGCATGTATAAGTAGTATGTACGATGGAAAGGACCAAGTGATTTGATAAAGATGAAAGCATGATTTATGAGACTCAGGTCATGCTTTTTGCCCAGGAGGATTTTCGTGTGAAATTTTTATGTCACTTCTGATTTCATTATTATTTTTGTATTTTTTTTCTAGTTGAACAGTGATGCATGACAACTTTGTTTGTTTGAGATACTCATGATTGCAACATTTCTATCTGATCTCGTATTAGTCCCCACTATTCATGCAATCTATTATGTACTTTACTTTCTAAAATCTAGGTCATTGCTAGAAAATATATTTCATTTATTTTTTGATCATATTTTACTTTAGTGCTCCTATTGTTTTTTATATAATAATGGGGGAGAAAATCCTAGTAGAGAAATCAAGTTAGAGTTGCCTAATAGGAAGAATATTTCTCATAAAAATAAATATTTATTTATCATTGACAAAAAGACCGAGATTATTAGTGAAACTAACAATTCAATAAGGTTTGATAATGACACTCTCTTTAGTGTAATATCTATTTTGCCACACAAACCATTATTTTAGGACAAGCTCTCTAAGATAGAATTTGACCTCGATAAATTGAAAAATTATGGCTAACAGCTCAAGATTGAGATGGTTCCCTTAAACGTGGGATATGACCATGTAGGAACTCTATTCCTCGTCAGACATGTTGATCTCTGATGAATCTATGATTCTCATACTTTATTCTATTATTTTAGCCAATTCTTTTAGTAAAATTATATGCAAATATGTGTAAATCTAATAAATTATCATCATGCATGCATTTGTTAATAGTGTATAATTAGCATATATTTGTTCAAAATAAAAGAATAAAGAAGAAAAGAAAAAGAGAAGAGGGCTATAATTATGAAATAACACAAACTGACCCTCCCTGAGAATGCAAATTATTAACCTGATCGACAAGGAATAAAGTAGGGGGAGATAGGGTCCTTATTCATTTTGTATATGTTCATCACCATTCCACTTGTATATAGAACATTCATCTTATTTTATTTACTAATAAAATAATCTCAAAAGAGATTACTTTCTTAATAAAACTTGTAAATAAAAATATTTTGTAAATAATAAAAATATTTGCAAAATTGATTGTTGTACATAGTGCAAATAATATCACCCACAAGAAGCCTCAAAACAGAACTTAAAAGATCAATTCCGTCTCCAAATGAACTCAGATTCTCCCAAACTCATGTTTATTGTACTTAAAATTCAATTATCTTTAATGAGAGTGGTTTCATAATTTTTGGAGTTACTATGAAAAAATTGGCATTTTGAATGTATTGTATAACTATACTATACATATACATGTACATAGTTATTTATGTATTTATTTTGTATATAATTTGTATATATTGTATTTTTAAATACCTATGAATATTTCCAATAATAATAAAAAATAAAATATAAAACATAAAATACAAAATAAATTTAAATAAATCAAACTTTCATTGAACAAATAGTCACGCATGTATGTACTGTACAAAAGACCTATTTATTTAGCATCCCTATTTAACTTGTAAAAAAACAAATAAAATTTCTTTTATATTCCTTTAATTATTTTGTAAATAAATAAAATAAATTTTTGAAAAAAAATAATAAAAGAAAATAAAAGTATAAAATATATAGTTATACTATACATGTACATAATATACTATAATATAAATATTGTATATATGAATTCATAAAATAATCAAAAAATTACATAAAAATAGTTTGAAAAATAATAAACATTTTTCATTTTAGTCATTTTTTATTTTAAATTCATTTACTATTTTTTATTTAATATTCTTTGATGTATTGAATGGAATTTTCTGATTGGATGACCCGGGTTTGTTGACCCGGGTCAACCCCTCCTCTTAGCTAGGTCAAACTCGGATGTTCTCACCAGAGCTCTTTCTCCCCTCTCTAGCCCGACTCCGATCACCGTTTGTCTTGAAATTCGGAACCTGGATTCTTTGTAGATCTACGGTTCTCGCGGATCCCTAGATTGGTCCAAATCTCCCTAGGGTTTTGCACGACCCCTCGATCTTTATAAACACTGGTGTTGCCTATAAAACCTCTTCTCCGACCTCCACAGTTCGGCTGCTTGGTCCCTCACACCACCATTTTCCCTTAGCCACCTTCAGGATAGTGACAGCTTCAGAAGGATCCCTTTGGAAGCAAGGAAAGATGCCTGGTTGATCGTAGCTCATCTCGTGGTTGGAGCTCCACCGCGACAAGCCTCCCAGGCTCTCCATCACCTGGTCGAGGCCATAACCTTTCCTACCCCTTCGCCTGATGCTGCTGAGTATATCAGAAGCCCCAGGTAGCTTCTATTTCCTTTCATTTCCACTATTCAAATTCGATTTAGTCCATCAGCCACCCTCAACCATTTTGGCTCCGGTCGCCGCCGCCGGAGCTCCATCTTCCACTCCAGTCGCTTAGATCGATACATCGTTTCGCCATCACTCTCTATACGCAATCTAACCCCATGTATCTCGCTCATCAGAGCAAGATTAGGCTAGACGACCATCCCTCATTTTCGTCGAACGTTGAACTTTATCCCACCACCAATTCCCTTATTTTCCATTTGCAATAACCTAACTGGAGCTACACACCCGAGTCATTCTACCCTTTGCAGGCAAAGGAGCGTACGAGCAGGCTTGATTCAAGCCTCAAATAGACCAGCGGAGCAGTCCCAGGTGGTGGAACTCCATTCCATCCATCTGACCGTTCGCCGCCTCATCTGAAGCCATCCCTCGATGAGCACCATCACGAAGGTGATGGAACTTAGAGCGAGTCGAACAGCCCCAGAGATCGCCCAATACCTTTGAAGTTTGCCGACGCCCAATTCTTCCAGACACCTTCACGCCCGTCGGATCAGAAGCCCCCATCCAGATTTGATCAACGTTGTCCATCCATGCCCCTTTTCGTAGTGTCAAATCAGCTTTGCAGAAGATTTGCACCACACGTCAGATCCTCTTTTCAGAGTCGTTAAATCCTCCTGCTAACGGTCATCATGACTTTATGTCAAAGGTGCCCCACGTGCGTGCCACATGTATTCCCTTTACTCCTATGTAGTTTTTTTTACTATTTAGTTCTATAAATAAATGTTGTAGGGTAATTTAGTTTGGATATTTTACAGTAAGGACCTCGTACTTTGTTTATTTGCATTTCAGTCCAGCTGAGTTGAACTCACGTGCGTCCACATGTATTTTGTGGGATATTTGTGTGCTTTTTCCGGTACTTTTCTTTGGTTAATGAATGAAATGAATTTTGATTAATTGCACTTATGCCCCTATGAGTGATGATCACGTGTAGCGTACGGTTCTGCCTAGACTTTTTGCATTGAGGCCCTTGGATTTTCTCTGCTTGTTATTCATTAGGCCCTGGACTTAAAATATTTGCGTATAGGTCCCTATTGCACAGTTTTTATTGGGGATTTTACCCGGCAAACCCTATAAACTTTTCCTACTGCCTCCATGACCTTTGAAACAACATAATTCTCCCCTCGACCTCGTAAACTTGCCAACTCTAACCCTATGAACCCTGTGGTTACTCTGTTTGAAGCTCACGAGGGTTATTGGGGTAATTTATAGGGTCAATAGGGTAACTACATTATGCAAAAGGTCGTGGAGGTGATTGGTAAAGTTTATAGGGTCTGCTGGGTAAAATTCCCTTTTTATTATCTTTTATTAATCATAATAAATATCATTCTGGCCTTTAAAATTCCTCAAAAATTAATTTTAGCCCATGCTAATTTGATATTTGCGTGGTAATTTTTATGTGCCATTTTATTTTATTTTCCATTAGTAAAATTCAAAAATAATAGAAAAAGTGCATGTTTGGCTTAGTAAAATCCTAAAAATTTGAATTTTTTTTAAAAAATCCAAAAAATGGAGAAGCTATCTTTTCTCCTATTTTAGCTACTATATAAATTTTGTTTGAAACTATATATAAAAACCTAAAAATTTGCAAAATAATCAAAATCTTATAAAAACATGTAAAATAAACAAAAATTCCAAAAATTGTATTTTCAGATCTTGTTTGTAGATATTTATTCATAGTAGTTAATAAAAATCACTTCCAGGAGTTTTGACATTTATTGTATTTTTAAATCGAAAAATATTCCTGGTTGTACACTATTTACTTGTTTTCTTGTTTTTTGATTTTTAGAAAATCACAAAACTATTTGAAAATTTCCTAAGAATTCCCAAAAATACTATAAAATATATAAAATCCAAATATTTTTACTTAATTTTTCTGAGTTTTTTTGACCTATGTAGAAAATCTAAAAGGGAAAAAGAGTGCTTGTGCATATTTTTCCCTTTGTTTTTGTTTGCCCTATTTGGAAAATTAAAAAATTGTAAAATTAAAACCACTAAAAGAATAGGAAAAAATCGTTTGATTTTCTAAATCACCTAATTAGCTTTTAATTGTGCTCCTTGAGTTCGACCATGGTCGTTATATCATGTTAATAAAAGTAGCGATGCCACTTGTGCTTAATTTGCTTGATTGCTTAATGGTTAATAAATTTTCTCATTGATTGCATTGGTTGATTAGGGTGACAACGATATTGTATTAATCAACTTAACCCTAGTTAAATGGTATGTCACCAATCTCATCGAGGAAGAGAAGTCGAGATGTTGTCGAGTAGAGGAAAAAAAGAGCTAGGTGTACAACAATCACATCTGAGACAAATGGTAGAACGTGGAAGGGAGGGTGTTTAGTGGCACTGAAAATAATTTAGGTTTTTATCAGTTGTGACCTTCTTAGATATTACAATTTTAGTTATACCCCTCCTTTTTGGAATATTAGTTGTGCCCCTGACTTCTTCCACATTTATCAAGTGTACCCCTCGGGTAAGTTGCAGTACATCCCCACCCCAAACCGACGTTAACTTTAGGGACATATGGGTAACTAGATTAGAAAATCGAGGGTAGAATATCTTTTTCTTCTCCTTTTCTTTTCTTCCTTCCACTCATTCTCCCCTGGCATCCCCTCCTCTGACTACCTCCTTCGCCCTTCCATCTCCTCCTCCAACAACGATGACCATCTCGTCCTCCGCCCCTCCCCCCTCCAACCCCTCCTCCTCCTTTGCAACCCCCCCCCCCCCAAACAACCCCTCCTCCTGCAACTTATGTGTCTGCTCCATCATGGTGAGGATACTCGTAGAGATCATAGTGATGCATCCCACCATTCAACAACAGAGGTACAAAGATGGCATCGACAACCTCCTCGTGCTCCTTATCACAAGATCCCCATCGCAATGCTGATCGTGCTCTCTGTGACGATGGCCATTGAGTTGCATCAGCCATCCGAGGAGGGGGCCATCACCAAGAGGATGATTGCCATCGAGGAGATGGCCGACATGGATTCAGTAACCAGGTGTCGTGTTGGATTTGGGAAAGAAAGTAAAAGAAGATAAATTAGAAAGGAGAAGGAGGAGGAGGGAGTGAGGTGTTTGGAAAGTTGTGTCCTTTTTAATTATACATGGTTTGAATAAACCACTATTTAGTTCAACTTATTGACAACCAAACTAACGGAAGGCACAAGATAAATTACTCTTTAGTTCAAATTATTGACGGTCAAACTAACGGAAGGGACAAGTGATAACTATGAAAGACGTCAACGACACAACTGAAATGCCAAAAAAAAAGGGGGACGTAAGGAGGGCACAACTGATATAAACCAAATAAATTTGAATGGTAGTGTAAAAGGGTAAACACTTTTTTGAGTTTTAAGCAATGCAACTAGTCTTTGTTTGAAAAGGAACCAATCTAAATGACCAACTAGTGGTGATCTGCAGCAGCAGTTCAGCCCAAGAGAACTACAGAGATCCGAAGAAGATAGAGAGGACGCTGCCCCCGACGACCTCTTCCTTCCAAATCCTAATCCCCAATTCCACTCCCGTTCTATCGGGTGATCAGAGTTAGAGCTCAAATTAGAGTAGACGAGAGGCGAAGATGAGCCTCAGCAGGCCGGCGGTGCACCCCGTCGAGATCACCTCCCTCGCACCGGCAGCGGCGGCGGCGGTCAACAACCACAACCAAGATAACGGCGACCTTCTCGTGCCGCCGCAAAGGGTGAGGATGCGGGACGTGCAGGGGATGCCCGGGACTACTGGCGGCCTGTTCTTGCGCTTTCTCCAGTTCGCTACGGCTGTTGCCTCCATCTGCGTCATGGTCACCACCCCCGACTTCAAATCCGTCACCGCCTTCTGGTAATCCCCTCTTTTACGGAACACTCCTTCACTGATCGCGTTACTTATTTAGGGAGAAAACAGAAAGTTTGAATTTTTGGATGGAATTCCGATCGTCCAAAGGGAATTGAGATGTTGAGTGTTATCTCCAAAAAATAAATCAGAGGAAATTAAAACATTTGGTCGAAGTCTCTATTATGGTCATAACTTTGGCATGAAATTTTGAAAAAAGTGGCAATAAAATTGCCAATAAAATTTAGTCGGGCAGTTATTAGTCCGACGTTTGGTTGATTTTTGGATAAAATTTTGCATTTGGAATCTTATGTAATTTTGGTTCTATTGAATTTTGCTTGAAGGTAATTTGAATTATTAGGTTCGCAATGGGTTCGCAAGTCTACCTCGGGGAGTCTAAAATGAATGGAAAAACGGATGAGTTTGGTGTAGCTCTGTAGATGAATTGGAGGGTGTGTGTTCCACCAAAATTAATTATGAAGATGATTTTCAAGTCAGTTCTAAAATGTTAGCATACTATAAAAATGTGGTTGCCCATCAGGGGTGAGTTTCCAATTATGTTAAAGCATTTAAGATGCTGAAAATCCAAACTTGTATTTATGTGAAAGTTCTTATTTGGACTTTCCAGACATCCTGATGAAGCTTGTCTGATCTGGAGAAGCAGAAAATATATGGCATATTCCAAATTATGTTTCAGTATGCTGTATGAATTTTTGTAATTGGTTTTTCTCTACTTCGTAAATTAATGTGGTCGTTTTTTTAAATGACAACATCACTATTAATGATTAAATACGTAAACTAATAAACCAGACATAATCCTAGTATCCCCCGACATCATTCTATAGAGAAAATCTAACAAATCATTCATGGTGTATAAAATATTAACGGACAACCTTGCAAAGAGATAGTAACATTCCACGGAATACAAGTGACTGATATGCTCCATTACATATGCTTTGAAATGTTTATAAAGCATGATTTCTGATATACTATAGATTTTGGGATCTAGATTTTCCCTACTTATATTTAATAAGTTTAGTTCGGAATGTTTTAGATGTAAAACTATTAAGTTCTAGTTTATGGGCTAGTGCACATCTACATCTGTTGGTGTATATTGACTTTCCTTGTTCATAAGTTGTTTATTACTTGTGTACAATTCTATATTGTTGAGAATAGAAATGTTGTCAGTGTGTCCAACTTTCTTCATCATTATGATGGACATTTAGTTTGTCCTTTTGATGTTTAAGTATTAAAAGAAAAGCCTGCAATGGATGCATTTTATTTAGAAATGATACCCTTGTGAAACTTGATATATTCATTGGTTCTAAACCTTTTTGACATTTATATAAAAGCAAAATATATAGAAGAAAAAAATTCACTTATAGAAACTTAATAATGTCATATGGTGGATATCTCCTACATCATTCATCATCATGATGCACGCTAAGGTTGCCAATTAGACGTTGTGAAATTAAAACTTTGAAGAGTGACTTATTCAGTATAGCTCCCATCATGAGATGCAAAACATTCATTATATTCCAAATCTTGACTTTTCTATAGAAGCAAAATGGCTCATGGTGTCAAAAGCAGCATTTAATACTCTGGATCATCATGGGAACGGTTGTCCAATATGATGCGCAGAATCAGCAGGATCACTTGGAAAAAAAACTGGCAGTGGGATGTAGAATAAACTGCATGCTGTTAGCATGTTGAATTAGGTATTAGGGTCGTCAAGACAAAACTCATGGCAATTGTAAGAAATGATGTTGATGGTGGTGGTGGCAAAGGGGAACAATGGGATAACGATTGGATTCTTTACTATGAAGATGGGAGAATATTTGAAATTATTCGATGATTTATTTGTTAATTATTCTATATATATATATATATATATTCTTATATATTTATACACATATGGCTATCAATCAATAAGAGTCCAAGATAAAAGTACCAATTAACAAGTTACATATATGGAATTTTAATATTTTTGATGATACATGGATGAATGGGAACCTTAAAAAATAAAAAATTAAAAAAAATAGACGTATGTTGCAATATTGAACCGAATAACTGAATATTCAGGCTGGATATTCGAGAATATTCGGTTGAACCGAATATTGACATAATGACAATATTCTATTGGGTCACCCAACAGAATAAGAACGGCGGAATATCTTGTCCATTCGGCCAAATATTGCAACAATGATTTTTTTAACTAATAAGCCTTATATTTGGGGTTCAGGTAACCCATTTATTTCATAAAAACTTAAAACCTTAAAATAGGTAAAATAGGGGTTTAGAGAGTAGGTGTATTAGGTAGAGAGAGGAAGGAAAAGGAGAGGGTTGAGATTTAGAACCATGCTCATTTTCTTTAAGTCTCGTAATTGTCTTTAAACTCAACAGTTGGGTCCTTTATTTAGACCCATTACAGTCAAAAAATAAAAACTCCAGTCAACTCTAAAGACGTACTACGCTTCTCACACCCAAATATAATATTCTAGTCCTAATTTTTAATCTTAAATAATTGCAGAAAAAATGAATAACAGAATTAGGAACACAATGTAGCCCTCAAAACTAAAGGTGGAAATTTTTTATGGCAGCCTACATATTCTCTCCTTTCTTCTGGGGTTGCATCCTTGTTCATATTATCTGTAAAGGTGGAAGAACAGGTGGATTCAATTAAGAGGGTTCCTGGAGAGGGACACTAATGATAAGGGTTGGTTTATGTGTTTGTTTAAGTGGGACTATTTGTGGTGTATGACAAGGATGGTATGTGGATTGGGATATGAAGTGATGATACATTGTTACCTAAGTGGGTGTTGAAGGTCTTAGATAATGGTGGTGGCCTCTATGATAGGAAGGTGTCTGTCCTTGGAGAATAGGGCCACATCCTATGGAGGCATTAGTGAGGCTTCATGGAAGAGGGTTATTGCAGGGGTTCGATGGATGTCTGCATTTCTCAAAGGTACCTCGACTGTTAATTGAATTTTAGTTTGGTTGGATTATTGGACTCGGAGGGGGTTTTTGGTTGTAGAAATATTACATGTTTTTGGCATTTTGTGCTGACATCTAGGAGTCTGTACGGGGATGTTGGGGCTTTGTTGCCACTCCCTTCAGTTATTTAGAGAATGTCATTAGTTAGTTTGTACTCTTAGTTGACTTCGACTTAGACCATGAGAGAAGATGTTTGGGAGTGTGTTGATGATAATCACAATGTTGATGCTGCTTACGAGACTGTTACAGCATGCCTCAATTAATTGGATTTATATTTCTCCCTCCTTTGCATGTATTTTGTTCGGGAAGGCAAATGTGCCCCTCCAGGCGAGAACACTTGCTTCACTGCTGCAAAAGAAGCAAATAATGATGAAGGTGTAGGAAGGTAATCCACATAGGGGTTATGTGTTGTCTAGATCTGTTGACGAGGATGTCAACCATCTATTCTACCACTGTCCTTTTTGTGATAGGGTGTCACTGCGTCAACCTGGGTCTATACTAACAAATAATTTGAAGACTGTTTGTTATATTATTTGATGTTAACTATATAACAATGAATACTACTTGTTACAAAATCACATGCAATTTGAATTCACACGGAATGGTATATTTGTTTGCATGTTGATGATGAATCGCATCTGACAGTTATATGTTGCATTTCTCATGAGTTTTCCCTTCATTGCTAAAATTAGCGACAATTAGCACAAACTTCGAAAAGAAAGGTGTTAGAAAATCGGAAGCAGAAGCTAAAACATGGATAAAGAAATAAAGAACAAGAAAGAACGCGGGATTTTACGTGGAACCCTACTCCATGAGGAGCGGGATGAAACCACGGGAGAAGCCCTCAACGGGGCATGCTATGCATTACTTTTTCTCAATGAGTACAGGAGGTCTGGGGCTCCTTATATAGCCTCTCCAGAGCCTCCAAGTCCCATCACTAGACAATGTGGGACTAAACACATGGATTGGGTAATGGATCTCCTCCAGGATCCATTTACCCTGTCTACAACTCAATAAACGCACTATCAAATACTCCAACACTCCCCCTCAAGCTGGAGCATGCAATGCTCAGCTTGGACAAACAAATAGAAAGAAACTCAACTCAATGCTACAGGAGACTACGGATAGTATCAACCCAACGCGCACATTGCTGCAGTCGAGGACATTGCTTCTCATGCCGTGCAGGTGAGGAGGACAAACGGGCTGGAGTGTGAGTCTGCTGAATCTCCTCGTCGGAGAGCATGTGCTCTGAACTGCGCCTGTCAGAGTCACTGCAACTGAAAATGAGTCTCCTCGTCGGAGAACTGGGTCTCTCCCATCTGGCTCAGAGAATGGTGCACTGCTCTGGTGTACCTATGATACCACATGAAAACCCTTGCCCTCAAGGGAATGGTCCTCTGCTATGGAGTCCTTATGGCTCACATGAAAACTCTGGCCGAACAACAACAAGAATGATGGGGACCTCGAAACAAACGATGACAACTTATGCTCATCTGACAATGACCGCATACTCGTGCGTGTCTGAAAACTGGACTCGGAATCAATCGTCGAGTCTGAACAACTGATCATCTGTACAGTTTGGAAAAAATGGCTGGTCTGGAGACTGGCATCTAAATCTGGATCTGGATCTGGATCAAGACCTGTGACTCTACATATATACTCCCCCTTTCTCCCATACTTGTCGGAAAATGAACATCGATAAAGTTGGGAGAAGACAAGATAGATGGGGGAACAAAAAGAAACGGGATTTTTACCCGGCAGACCCTATAATCTTTGCCAATTACCTCTACGACCTTTGAAACAACGTATTTCCTCCCCTGACCCCGTAAACTTGCTCCGTCTTACCCTACAGACCCTACCGTCAATTTTAACTTTATTTGAGTTAATTGCTTGAGTTAATCTAACCAGAAGAGAATTTGATGATGGATCTTCCTCCTCCTCATCTCCTTCCATGACCTCAACTCCTCCCCCTTCGCCGAGCTCCTGTGCCATTGTATTCATCTATGTTCCCTCCTCGACGCTTACTGCATCCACTGCTGCCTCCTCAAGTCCCCATTCTCCTCCGAGATCTTCATACACAACTGCCTCATCGACGCCTACGCTAAATGCGGCTCTGTCAATTACACCCAAAAGATGTTCGACCAAATGCCCCACAGGAACACCTTCTCCTGGAACACCTTGATCGCGGCCAATTCCAAAGCGGGTCGCATCAGCAATGCAGTCCAACTATTCGAAACAATGCCCGAGAGGGATCAGTGCTCGTGGAACTCCATGGTTTCCGGCTTCGCACAGCATGGTTGGTTCGCTGATGCGTTGGACTCCTTTTCCAGAATGCACAGGGAAAGTTGGGTTCTCGGTGCTCACACATTGTCCAGCACGCTCACGCCTGCGCCGGTTTGTCGGATTCTAAAATGGGCTCTCAGATTCATGGTCTTATATGCAAGTATCGCTTGCATTCCGACATGATTGTAGGAAGCGCTTTGATGGGTGCGTCTATGGCTATCCATTTCTAGAGCAGGGGAGGCAGGGTTGGGGCTTCGGGCGGCGCAACGTGGGTCGAGGCTTCGAGGAAGACGGCGGGGAGGGACGAGGACCGAGGGTGTGGGGGTGGGAAGGATATGTGGAGGAAGAAGAGGGGGAATGGCATTGAATGTAAATTTGACAAACAAAATGGGTATAATGTAACGAATATAACGAAATCCGGTTAGTTTTAACGGGCAAACATATGGGAGTTAACTACAGGGTCTGTAGGGTAAGGGTTAGCAAGTTTATGAGGTCGAGGGAGGAATATCGATGTTTCAAAGGTCGTAAAGGTAATTGGCAAAGATTATAGGGTCTGCCAGGTAAAAATCCCAAAAGAAACTTGCGGCTTTTCATCATTTTTTTAATATAAGCCGCCACATTTCTTTTAAAGCCGTTGCAATTTTTTTTACGGCTTTCTCAAAACAATTTTTTTAAGCCGGTCTCTCTCTTTTCTTTTTTTTCCGGCTTCTCAAATCATTTTCCTTTTCTCTTTTTTTTTTGAAAAAAAATTTACGTACGGTTTTTTTTGTATGCGCCTCTTTCCTTACCTTTTTTTTTCTTTTTTTCCTCTCAAAATACTTACATACGGGTTTTTTTTTCTTTACGTATCTCCCTTTTTTTCTATACAAACGGCCTCTTGGGCCCTCACCAGCATCCCCCATTTTCCTTTACACGCCAGCCGCTCCAACCCATATTTTTTTTAAGACTCACGGCCCCTTTTTCTTATTTAGGGCTCCGCTTTGGAACCCTCACTGTAAAAGACGCCGCCCCCCCTTCGGGGCTTCTCTGATATGCGCTAGGGTTTCCCATGATGGAAACTCCCTCAACCACGCCGCCGCCTGGGGTTGAGAGAAGCGCCGCTGCCTGGAGCTTCATCGTCGTCGGGATCTCCACCATCTGCACCGCCTGGGGATCGCGCCTGCCGCCTGGGGGTTCTCGGTTGTCACGCCTGGATCGCCACTTGAGAAAGGCGGATTTAATGGAGGGCATTTGCGACCAGGGGGTGGCACGCAAGGGTTTTAGGCGCAGGCAGCGCCGCCTGGAGGCGCGACACCGGCTGGGAGTGCCACAAGGGGAAGACCCACTGGAGGAGCGCCGCTATCGACCTGGGTTCCACGCCATGTTGTGATGCCATGTTGTGATGGGCGACCTGGATATGCCTGGAGGTGCGCGATCTGCATGCGAAGACCTGGATGCGGAAAGATCGACGCCTCTTGAGTGCGATTTGATTTGGGGTTCCGCACACCGCCTTCTCCAGTTGATGGGGTTCTATATGAGGCCTGAGATTTTTCTTTGTGAGATCTGCGGCCTGATGATGCTTGGGTTGCACTAGATTGGGGGCGCTTCTCCTGGAGCCGCCTAGGGTTGCACCCTGTGCACGCAATTAGGGAGGAGGCACATCTGGTACTTCTTCCTCGGGACGGTGGGGGTCAGATCTCCACGAAGAACCCCCTTGATGATATTCTCCAACAAGCATGATCATGAACACACAAATCGAGAAATTAGGGTTTCAATTGAAACCCTAGAACTTACAAACTTTAACAAATAACAACAATCACAATCGAATCTTGAATAAAACTAATGTAAAAATAATTCCTCGAGAATCGACCCGCTCTGATACCATGTTAGAAAATCGGAAGCAGAAGCTAAAACATGGATAAAGAAATAAAGAACAAGAAAGAACGCGGGATTTTACGTGGAACCCTACTCCGTGAGGAGCGGGATGAAACCACGGGAGAAGCCCTCAACGGGGCATGCTATGCATTACTTTTTCTCAATGAGTACAGGAAGTCTGGGGCTCCTTATATAGCCTCTCCAGAGCCTCCAAGTTCCATCACTAGACGATGTGGGACTAAACACATGGATTGGGTAAATGGATCTCCTCCAGGATCCATTTACCCTGTCTACAACTCAATAAGCGCACTATCAAATACTCCAACAAAAGGCAATGGATAATCATTTCTACATGAATAGTTTCTAGCAATATAGCAAGTATGTCATTTGTTGCAAATTCCATGTATAAAGGATATTTGTGCAATGTACAATATTTGTTCTTAATACCGGATGATGTTAGAATAATTATGTTACTTAGTTTTATTGTCCTTTTTCTGTAAATTACCCATAGAGCTTTTCTCCTATATAAGAGAGCTATAGGGTTTGATGGAATTTATCTCGTTTATTCCCTCAACATGGTATCAGAGCGACGGTCCTAGACCGGAGCCTGTGCCCTAGTTCCCTATCCCCACCAAAAGCCCCTCGGCCGGCGCCGCCTCTGATCGCCGCGTGCCCCACGCACCTCCGCCGTCTCACGCGCGAGTGCCCCACGCGCCTCCGCCGCCTCCTGCGCGCACTCGTGCAAGTCTCGCCTCTGATTGCTCGCGCGCCGCCTCCTGCAGGTCTCGCTCGTGAAGTCCTCCTGCGCGTGACCCATCGCCTGTGAGCGCGCGCCATCCTCTGCGATCCCCTGCGCGTGCCTCTGGTCTGTGCGCGTGCCCCTGGTCTGCGCGCTACCAGTCCCTGTTTGCCCTACCAGCAAGAGCCATTCACACGCGATCCCTGTTTCTGTGCGTGTGATTAGGGTGTAGCCCTATCAGTCCAAGGTAGTCGAACTCGTCGGAGGAACCCTCAAGGAATGGAGGGCGTTGTGGTTTGAGTCTACGTCCACAACGACCTTCATATATGTTCACGTAGACATTATTGTCTAGTCGTGTAACCCCAGTTGCAGAATATTGTTGTCATCATGTCAGACAACAAGGTAGATCTTCCGTCTCTGGGTGCCTTTAAAGGTCCAGCACCTGTTGTGAAAATGGACGGCACGAACTATGAACTGTGGGCCATGCAGTTCATGAGTCTTATGCAATGCAACGGCAAGAAGCATATCCTCACACAAGAGGAACCTGTTGAGAAGACTGGGGTTAACGCCTCATGGGAGGCTGACGATGCATATGCACGTGTATGGTTATCGGGTACCGTGTCCATGGAGATAGCCAACGACATTCTGAGTCAACCCACTGCGAAGGCTATGTGGGATATCCTAGCTGCCACATATTCTCCGGCAAAGAACGAGTCCAAGATCTTACAACTCCAGCATGACATTTTCACCTCGAAACAGAATGGGCGTCCTCTTCATACCCTGTATACCTCTCTGAGGGGTATGTTTGAGAAGCTACACGGGTACATTCCGTTGACAGCCACACCAGAACAGCTAAAGGCATATAGGGACTCAGTGATGATAGGAGTATTTCTAGCAGCCCTTGATCAGGAGTATGATGCAGCCACGGCACAGATTCTTACAGATGCTACCATACCTCCTATGGAAGAGGCCTATCGCAGGCTGAGTAGACTCTCTATACCTCATGGTGGATCTCAGCTATCTCAGACGTGCTCAGTCATGGCAGCATCACGTGGCAGGGGAGGATCTCCACAGTTTCGAGGTAGAGGTGGTCGTGGCAGAGGAGGAGGTAACAGACCTCCTCGACAGCCATGCACTTACTGTCGCAGGACGGGTCACACTGAGGAAACATGCTATTCTAAGCATGGGTTTCCTACTACTACAGCACGTGTGGCGGAGCAGACTCAGCAGGAAGGGGGTCCTTCCCATGTCCCGGATCAGAGGTTCGAGGAGTTAGTGGCGCGACTTAGAGAGATCATGCCTGGTCAGGGGCCAACAAGTACTTTAGGATCTTCGGAGATAGCTGGTTCAGCATCTGCATCCACGTCAGGTACAACATATGCCCTTACTAGTTGTTACATAGCAGATCTGTCAGAATGGATCATGGATTCAGGAACATCTCACCATTTATGTGGTGATAAAAAGCAATTGGATGGTTTTAATGCAACTCAGACAGGACGATCTGTAGTGATAGCTGACGGGACACACTCTCCCATTACTGGTCAAGGGGAGGTGCAGTTGACCCCTGTGATACGACTTCAGAATGTTCTTTATGCTCCTGATTTTTCAATGAATTTACTGTCTATTAGTCAAATCACTAAAGATTTACATTGTCGTGCCATATTCGACCCATCTGCTCTTGTGTTTCAGGACATCCTAACGGGCAGAGTGATTGGAACTGGCCGTGAGCAAGGGGGTCTCTATAGACTGGTGCAGTCTCCTTATGTTGGTGTCTCTTCTGTTAGTGCTGGATCAGTCTCTCCTTACACATGGCATCTCCGCTTTGGTCATCTTCCGTTGCAAAAGATGGTCCATCCTTCCACAGATTTCTCCCAGGTCTACTTTCCAATGCGAAGCGTGCCAGCTTGGGAAACATCACCGGTCGTCGTTTCAGAGTCGTCTAGGTCCAAGTCGTCATGGTCTGTTTGAGTTACTTCATTTTGATATTTGGGGTCCCAGTCGTGTCCCTGATCTACAAGGGCACATATTTTATCTTGTTGCTGTCGATGACTTTTCTATGTTATCTTGGGTCTTTCTTCTTAAAAATAAGTCTGATGCTGGACATGTTATTCAGTCTTTTATTATTGAAATAAAAAATATTTTCTCTGCTAAAGTGAAGTACATACGGTCTGACAATGCTCTAGAATTGTCTAGCACCCAACTCTCTAAATTCCTTATGTCTCATGGGATTGTGCATCAAACGTCTTGTGCATATACCTCCCAACAGAATGGGGTGGCTAAAAGGAAACATCGTCATTTGTTGGATATTACAAGAACCCTTTTGATTCAGAGCCGTGCTCCTCACTCCTATTGGGGGATGTGGTTCTAAGTGCGTGCTATCTGGTTAACCGTATGCCTTCGTCAGTGTTAGGGGAGAAGATCCCATTCTTGACTGCGTTTCCCGAGACAGATCTTTTCTCCCTAACACCACGTGTTTTTGGGTCCGTTGCATTTGTTCATTGCTTCTCTCCTGATCTTGACAAGCTCTCTCCAAGAGCTGTCAAATGCGTGTTTGTGGGTTATTCCAAAACCCAAAAAGGTTATCGGTGTTTTGATCCAGTTAGACGACGGTACTATGTTAGTGCAGATGTCACCTTCTTTGAGTCCATTATGTATTTTTCTCCTATAGGTGACAGACTCACTCACTCAGAGGAAGGAGACGATATCTATGTGCCTCCTCCTCCTCCATCTGTTCCATGCTCGACTCCGACATCACTACCACCACCAAAGCCTACTCGACCACCACCACTGCCACCACCAACTACTACTTTTTATCCTCAGGTCTATCAGTGTCAGCCCTCTGCTCATGTGCCTCCTCCATCATCTAGCACGCCCGAGGTATGTACTGATCATTTGAGTTCTTTTGATGGCACGGGTGATTTGCATGTGCAGCTGGATGTACAGGGTACTGATGGTACTTCCACTCCTCCAGTTGATGACTTAGATATTCCTATTACCCATCGAAGGCAGAAGCGTGCGCGGACGATGAATCCCAAATATGGACGCAGTTTGGAACTCATGTTTCGTTGGAGCGTTTATCCACAGAATTTCGCTAGTTTGTTGTTGAGTTATCGGTAGTAGAGATCCCACGGTCATATCAAGAGGCACTACAGAGCAGCCCGTGGCGTTTAGCTATGGAAGAGGAGATGGCGGCGTTGCAGTCGCGTGGTACGTGGAGTATTGTGCATCCTCCACCAGGTGCGTCAATAGTGGGCAGCAAATGGGTATTTACTGTTAAGCATCAGGCTGATGGTACGGTTGATAGATACAAAGCCAGGTTGGTTGCTCGTGGGTTCACCCAAACATATGGGGTGGACTATCAGGAGACGTTTTCTCCAGTAGCACGTCGGTCACTCTACCTTACGGATTCTTATTGCAGTTGCTGTTGTCTGTGACTGGCCCCTATTTCAGTTAGATGTCAAGAACGCTTTCTTGTATGGTGATTTGCAGGAAGAAGTTTATATGCAGCAGCCACCAGGGTTTGCTGCTGAGGGGGAGTCCAGTATGGTGTGCCGTCTTCATAAGGCCATATATGGCCTGAAGCAGAGTCTACGGGCTTCGTTTCAGAAGCTCTCGGAGTTGATTGAACAAAAGGGCTTCGTCGGATCTACAACAGATCATACTCTCTTTGTAAAGAGAGACTAGCGAGGTATTGTGATCATCTTAGTGTATGTTGATGATATTGTTATCACTGGCAGTAATGAGCAGGGCATTCAAGCAGCAAAGGATTTTCTTAGCGAGCAGTTTGTTACGAAGGATCTGGGTACACATCGTTATTTTTTGGGATTGGAGTTTGCATGAAATGAGCAAGGCATGGTAATGACACAAATGTAGTATGTTACTGACCTGTTATCTGAGACATGTATGGCAGGATGTAGACCAGCTACTATTCCTATGGATCCTAATGTTAAACTTTATGATGATGACTCTGAGGAGGTGGACAAGAGACGATATAGAGAGCTAGTGGGGAAGTTGTTGTATGTTACTATTACTCGACCAGATTTATCCTTTGCGGTTAGTAGGGTAAGTCAGTTCATGGAGCAACCCAGGCAGGCCCACATGAATGTTGTTTTTATGATCTTGAGATATCTGAAGTCGTCTCCAGGTGCTGGTCTTCTGTTTAGAAGAGATACCTCTTTATCCGTCACAGGTTGTGCTGATGCAGACTATGCTGAGTGTCCTAATGATAGAAAGTCTACTTCAGGCTTTATTGTATTTGTTGGCAGCTCACCAGTAGCTTGGAAGAGTAAGAAACAAACTGTTGTGGCTCGATCCAGTGCAGAGTCAGAATATAGGGCAATGGCCCAAGGTAGTGCTGAGATGATGTGGGTTAAATCTGTTTTGACTGATTTAACTATTGAAGTACCTCTTCCTATGCATCTTAAATGAGATAATCAGGCAGCCTTGTTTATAGCCAATAATCCATCCTTCCATGAAAGGACAAAGCACATTGAAGTAGATTGTCATTATACACGGGACTTGATTCAAAAAGGACTTATCTCGACATCCTATGTATCATCAGGAGAGCAGATTGCAGACATGTTCACCAAGGCTCTTGCTAGGGGTCCATTTCATCTCTGTTGTTCCAAACTGAGCATGTTAGATATATATGCTCCAGCTTGAGGGGGAGTGTTAGAATAATTATGTTACTTAGTTTTATTGTCCTTTTTCTGTAAATTACCCATAGAGCTTTTCTCATATATAAGAGAGCTCTAGGGTTTGATGGAATTTATGTCATTTATTCCCTCAACAGATAATACAAAAAGTAACCATTTCCAAAATATTCATCACTATAGGCTCATTAGGGAATGTATTGGTGTTTAGTCATCGCGGATCTGAACTTTTTGATAATTCCGGATGCATCCTGGGACAATATGAGTGAGAAATGGAACATTGAGTTATAGAAGACATAAGGATCAAGGCTACCTGTTAATAATGTTATGGATCCTTTAGTTGTGAAGAATCTGCATGTTTGAGTTGAGAAAGATGCAATGTCTACAATGCAATCCATAGCGCGAATGGGAAGTAATGGTCCTAGGCGTGTGTAGGATTCAATGTATTCTCGATTTCTGTGCCTTTATTAATTAATATTTGTGGAGTTAGGACAACTAATCCTCTTGAGTAGTCATCTTTAGGCTTATTAGAAAAGGGAAAGCTTTTGTATTGCCTTTTAGATCAAACTTCAACAAGTAAACTAGGGAGGGTTCCACTGGGAGTCAAAGGAAAATTTTAAATTTCTTGAGATTGAAGGTAGGAATGGTAATGGTAATCTTATTGAGAAAAGATCCTCTTAGGAAACACGTTACAATCATTGGGCATTCCAATTTGAAGCAAAAAGAAAGTGCCTAAGTATCATAATATGGTACTAGAAAGTGGGAGTTAGCAGCAATTAAACCAGATTTTTTTGAAAGGGGGAGGCATCAGAAACTAAAAAAATGGCAAAGTTTTCTCCTACTATAATTAGGGCTGGAAGCATGGATTGTGGTTCGAATCCATGTTGAAAGATTCGACTATTTTCTATGATGACGGTCAACTACCTAACGCAAACCCTACAAGGGGGGATTTGAACCCTAGTTTTTTGGGTGGTAGACACACTGCACTAGGATGAAAATGGTCGGATACTGATATGAATATAGGTATAATCATATCCTTATCCATTTTGAAATACGAATACGAATGCGGATACGAATATTGACGGATGTCAAAAATGTGTTACCATATCCTTAAAAACGAATACGAATGTAAAACGAATATGAATCTGATACGAATAATAAAAAAATTAATATATTAATTAAAATATACATGTTTAGGATGATTTACACATAAAATAGATATACAAGATATAGTAATTTCATAATGCAATCATAAAATGTTGTTACATATAGTTATAAATAAATCTGTTACTATACTTATAGACGAAAACGAATATACGAATACGAATGAGAATATTAATGAATGTCAAAGTGATATCCATATCCGCATTCATTTTAAAACGAATATGAATACGAATATCAAAATATGTATAAAATGAATACGATAGAGGATTGGATACTGATATATTCACATTTGTTTTCATCCTTACACTGCACTATCACCATACCATTTAAGTGGGTACTAAACAGGAGACATCAGAAACTAAAATGGATTTTTTTGGAAAAGCAAGTAAACATGAAAGAAATAGCACTTCATATTTAAAAGCGATAAAGGCACTTGAGTGCTTTATCTGCATTGTCGCATATTTTCTTGGTCGTATCGTTGAGCAAAATTCCATTTTTGGTTCACTGGCATATAGAAATTGCTTGAAGATGACAAAATGTCTTCAGGATATTTTAAGTGTCATTATCAATTTATAAACTATAAAGTACAAAAATGATTCAAAGTGTCAATGTCATTATCAATTTATAAAGTACAAAAAAGACAAGGGAAATTTCTTAAATTTTAATAAAATGTGCGATATGATATCTCTAACCATTTCTAATACTTAACTCAAATGTACTGTCCTCTCTTTTCATTGTTGTAGGAGTCTGGAAGGCTGGAAACATGAAAATGCATGCATTTAACAGGTCCATAATCCGACTAAATCAAACAATATCGATGCCAAATCCCTAATGTCAATGAAATCCCAAGACAATGTGAACATAGTTTACGTGAATAAAATTCAAGTACTACAACCATTCCTATATTATATTAGTCACTATTTTTACTCCATATGTGGGGGCAATGTCTGATGGTAGAGCGGTATGCCTACCATTCAAAAGACCAGAATTCAAATCCCCCTTGAGGAGGGTTGTGTTAAGTTGCCGACAGTCAGCATAAAAAACAGTTGGATATTTAGCTACTTAAAGTGGGAGAAGATTTTGTCATTTTCATATGTGGGGACCATGAATAGGATGCATCTTAAATATTTGGTGTTTACTCCAGATACATGGGTATATGTTTCAGTTTGTTTGATAGTGGAAGTCTGTAGAGATTTTAGAGTTCTTCCCGTATGTGGTACACTCCCATCATGTAAAATGTTGTTCCGTGGGTCCTACACCCCGAGAGCTTCTGATTTAGTGCAGAGTTTTTGGTATAAATGCCGTGAGAGTTTTACCAAATGTGGAAAGATTTTACTCTATCACGTATATAAATTTCTGGTTGCTAAGGCTTTCATCCATACTAAATACCCATGACAATCTTCCCTACAATACCTAATGTTCGTCCCAAAATTTTGCGAGCTTGATTAGTCCTGCCGACAATTGTTGTGTTGCCAACATTTGGTACAGTGTTGGAAATTTTATTTTAATTTTGTCAACTGGAGATGAAGTAGGCAAATGGGAAGTGGTAAAGTATGATGGCTGCATGAAGGGGTTGGGGTGTTCAGAGATGGGGGGGATGGATTAAAAGGCGGCTGGATTTTGATTTGACAAAGTGATTAAAGAGAGGCTAAGTGCCCATATTCCTGGACATATAGGAGTAAACTTGATCAGAACTTATCAATCTTAATGTCATGAGTTGATGAATTCATCCCCTGAAACCACACTGATGTCAAGTCCTATTATTTATTACCGAACTGAACCTTTTGAAGGATTCCTTAGTTAATCCGAGTCAAAGTTCTGGATTTTTGTCTTATTTTCTCACTCATTTGTTACAATGCTGGTTATCTCAGCAGGGCTCTCAGTATCATCCCGAAAAAGACATGGGATACTGGTGGAGTTGAATGTTTGGAATTTCTTTTAAAAGCCTCTAGTATACTGCTTTTGTTTTGCACATCTCCCTATCATTACAATCTGTCGAAGTTGTAATGCTTGAGTTTTATAATCCTAATTCAGGGGGAAGCACTCGTTTTCATTCCCCTGCTTTTATATATAGGCTGCTGATTCTTGAGGGATGTCCTGATCTTTATGTCCTTTTTCTGTGGAAGTTATCTTGTAGCAGCAGCCACCTTGCAAAGCTTGTGGAGCCTGGTGTTGGCTGTTGTAGATATATATGCTCTTTTAGTAAAGCGCAGCTTAAGAAATCAACCTGTGGCCTGCTTGTTCACCATTGGTGACGGGGTAAGAATAAATTATTTTGCTCAATTATTATCATCATTTTGCAATTTTTCGGTAATTATCTGAGTATCCTTTTGCACTTTCCTTGGTTCAATCATAGTGTTTCTAACAATTGTGTTGGTGTCCTTAAAAAACAAAATTCGTAGAGGTTTCTTGTGCACCAAAGGAGGTGTTCTATGGTGATGTGCATGCAATTCACATGCACATGTACCTGAACTGAAACAAATAAGATTTTACTACAGATTAATGAAGATGTATCTTTTTTTACTTTTTTAGTTTTTCTGCATGTTACATGTATCACTTAGCCAAAATTAAATTAGCAACATCCACCTATCCCTTCTAGTTGACATCGGAAACAATGGTTGTATATATCAAACTTAATTTACTTGAATAATTGCTGCAGGTAACTAGCACACTTACATTTGCGGCTGCGTGTGCTTCTGCTGGCATTACCGTGCTCATTGGCAATGATTTCAACAACTGCAAACATAATCACTGTGCGCAGTTTGAGACTGCGACTGCCATGGCTTTCTTAAGCTGGTTCGCAGTCTCGCCATCCTTCCTCCTCAACTTTTGGACTCTGGCGTCTCAATCATGATGACCAAATCTAGACCAAGTACCGTTCATCGATGTCAAAAAACCATCTCCTTATACTCAGGCTACTCGGCCAATTTATTTCTTGCTTTTCTATTTTTCCCGGGGAAGCAAAAATCTGGATGTGCTTTCGTCCAGAGATTTTTTTTCTGTCCCGCCTTGTAAATTTGCTGTGGGTCGTCCTGTTGGGGTCATTTAACTATAGAGTTTGTAGTGTTAGAGAAACAATTGCCATGTAATTATTGTGTGGATGTAAATTACCATGTAAACACTTTGTATACCGAAATGTTATTTACAGTTATGTAAATTACTGTATTGTTGAAGATTTATAAATATGGATAATAAGAACAGATAATTTTAGAAAACGACCAAGACAACTGTTAGTCGTTTATCCTTTCAATGGAGCTACTCTTTTGCCTAAGCTGCGTTTAGTATCAACTTTGTACATGATTTGCTAAAAATCATTTTCTGCCATAGATTATCCTCTCTATAACAAATGTATTCTTTGTCAAATCAACCTCTCAAGATTATTTTTTATGTTTTACACAAGGGAAATGGTTTTCACGATGAAGATTTATGACAAAAAAAAGAAAACTAAATGCAAAATTAAGATATTATCAAACACACTCCACATAAATGCTTATAGAAAATTCGGAAACGCAAACCAGGACTAAAGGGGTATGAAATGCATTAGCGGATCCTCACATGGGATTGACAAGGAATGATTAGCGATAAGCTTCGGGCATTACAACATCGTGTTAAAGTCTTCTCCCACTATAAGTAGGGTCGGCTACATGGATTGTTGTATAAGGAATAAGAAGGAATAAGTGAGGTTTATTGCTCGATTTGTTATATTGGTTGGAGGGATAAAGAATGAATCACTGTTGAAGAGATCTAATTGATGATGTAATTAGATGTGATCTTTGATCCAATGATAAGTTTATCTTGAAATAAAGTCCTCTTACTCCGAGATAAATGGATGCTATTTCGCATCTGTTGGATGGTTGAGGTGGGTGTTCTTTCTCACGAAGGTTGATTGTTTGCCTTGTTAGTTGATTGATTAAGTGAGGCTTGGTTTGTGCTTTGGAAAGGATGCAATGGGTTGCTTGACTAATAATAGCACCCAACTTCCAATTTTAATGGATTGTTTTATTAAGGTTGCTAGCATATGAACTCTTTTGCTCCATATCCAAGACTATCAAAGGACATCTGAATTTTACATGCATATGCACATATATAGGGAACTGCCCCTGGGGTCGATCGTGCATGCACGACCTTTCCATCCATCTCCCGCATGTCATCCCATTGCCTGCACACGAAAAGCCCTTTCGATCTCGTAGGTTGTCGAACATTCGCAGCACCACCTCTTCCCTTGCATACCTATGAGATCAACAATTCGAATCTCGAAGTTCACAGATAACCAATCGCTCGACCTTCTCCATTGCACGAGAGCCTAAGACCTGGAACCCCCTATGATCTATGAAAGAGATGTACAAAGAGGTCGTGCAGGGATAGAGAGTGTTAGGGGCAGTCCGCGGAGAAGATGGGAAGGTTGGGGATAAATGCCACCGTCTATCCAACGACTAAAGAAATTGTGAGGCAACCACATCTTCCATTCCCTCTCTCTATATATACAGGTAAATGGGGTTGCCCCCTAAGGGTAGCTAAATTAGCTTCCTCGTCTATTTTTTTAAAAAATTATGATATTTTTAATAACACTTGGCAAGGGCTTCTTCATCGTTTGGAGTTATTGGAAAGAAAGATGATGCCGGTATTTTCATTCATAATGGCATTCCTTCATCAAAGGTGTTGCTTTAACCAGCTTGTTTTTTCTTCCTTCTCGATTTTGCTCCTTTTTCGCATGTCTTTTTGGATGCTAGCTATAGGGATGAAAATGAATACAAATGTATTTGTATCAATTTGTATCCGCATTCGCCAAATAGAGGATATCCATTCCATTTTCTCGTATCTGGCGAATACCAATGCGAATACGAATACAAATATTCAACATTCGCCAAATATAAATACAAATATGAATATAATATCCTCAATTTGATGAATACAAATGTGAATACGAATGTTCAAATTTTTGAGGATGCGAATACGAATATTCATTTTTTAAAGGATATGAATATGGATAAAGATACGAATATGAATGTGAATGTTCAAATTCTGGATGATACCAATACTTACATGGTACACAAAGAAGTAAATTTGGTAAGCTTTCTTTTATTAGTTAGTTATATCTTTGCGTTTCCTTTTCTTTTAGATACTTGGGATCTATTTTTCAACATGATGGGAAAATTGATGGAAATGTTACAAATATAATAAATATAGATTGGTTAAAGTTGAGAGTAGCCTCCACTATTCTCCGTGATAAGAAAATTTCTTTGAAAATCAAAGGAAAGTTTTACAAAGTAGCCTTGAGATCTAACATGCTCTATGGATCTGAATGTTGGCCTGTGAACCATATATATGTGCAGAAAACAACAGTAGAAGAAATGAAAATGCTAAGGTGGATGTGTGGACATACATGTAAAGATCAGAAACAGAATGATGCAATCAGAAGGAAAGTTGGTGTAGCTCCGATAGAGGATAAGATGTGAGAAAACCGTCTAAGGTGGTCTGGCCATTTGCAAAGGTTAGCTGATGCACCATTGAGGAGAGCCAGCTAAGAGAGGGCGAGTAAGGCCTAAAAAGTGTAGGAATGAGACTATACGAAGGGAATATTATTTTGAATCTAAACCTGAGAATGAACCAAGATAGATCTAAATGGAGGCAAATAATCCATGTAGCCAACCCTACTTAATGTGGGAAAAGTCTTTGTTTTGTATCTTTAAATTTCCTTTTATTATTTAGTTATTTTTTATGCACATATCATTATGAAAACATTTTATATATTTTTTATATATTAGAAATTATTATGAACCTAAAATGCTTAGCTTTTAAGTAAAATTAGACATGTATAATATTAGTATATTAATTGATATTCATTTATCAAATATCCATATCTGAATTATCAATATTCGTTTTGCATTCGTATTCGTATTTTAAGGACATGATTTTACATTTTACATATATGTGTAATACTCGTATTCATATCCATATTTTTAAAAGGACAAGGATACAATAACAACTATATTCATATCCGTATCCGACCGTTTTCATCCCTACCTAATCGTCCTTCAATGGTTTCCTATAGCCTATAACGGGAAAGCTTTTTTATACTCGTATCTACATCATGGCCATAATTTACCAATCATTTCATAGATATTACATGACATTTTTAATAAAACATATTCAACATTTATCTGTGTTTGTATCCAAGACTATATGCGTCACTCATCATGTAGATGGGTAAATGGATCACTCCATGATCCATTTACTATATTCAATATTTAGTCCCATATCTACCAATGGTGGGACTTGGAGGGTCTATAGAGGCTATATAAAAAGCCACAGACCCCCCGTATCCAGTGAGAAAGTTAATGAAACATATGGCCCTTCGAAACATTCTCCCATAGTTTCATCCTGCTCCTTAGACAGTAGGGTTCCACGTTAAAATCCATGTGTCCCTAAAGTTTTATTTGTTTTCTATGATATTCGCTTCCACGTCATATTTCTAACATGATATTAGAGCAGGTTCGATTCTCGAGGATTTTATGTTCATTCACTATTTTATTCGAGATTCAATTTTGATGAAGATTATTATATGTGGGATTATTCAAGTTCTAGGGTTTCTATAAAAACCCTAATTTTTGCTCAATGCTCATCATGAGGCATGTTCTGTTCGCCATCATTCAGGTTGCATCGCTCTAGGAGGTGGAGCTCCATGGCGGAGCCATCCTCCTTCCTCGTTCTCCAGGCGGCGAAGGCTCCAGATCTCGCGAGATCACATGTGCACACCGAACGAGATCTTTCCCTTTCAATCAGATCGCGTGCAGGCGACACACAAGAAGCCGTACCGATCTCCTCGCGACGGCGCTACCTTCATTCCATGTGGAGAATATGTAGCGACCATGACGCGCATCTCCAAGCGACATAGCCCTTCTTTAAGCGATGCCTCTCCTCGCACCCTCCCTTCTGGTTACGGCCTCGGCCTCCCTTTTACGACCTCCAGGCGGAGACCTCCTGCAGGCGGAGCTCCAGCAGCAGTTCCTCTTCAACAAGGAACAGTATTGCCCCTCCAATTCTCTTCGTCAACAGGAGGCGGCCTCCTTCTCACAAGAGGCTTCAACCCTTAGAGTTGGCGGTAGGAGCCCCGTCTGCTTGATGCTCCAAGTGTGTCGCACCTCCAGATCCGAAGCGGCGCAACCCCCCTTCCCTTTCAGCTCCAGCGGCAACGAGAAGAAGATAGCTCCTTCAGGGGTGTCACTCTTTCACAAGAGAAAGGGTTCCCTAGGAACCATAAATAAAGCCGTGGAGACATGCGTTGAAAAAAATATATTTTATTGTAAGTGCCCGTGTGGGCCGTAAGTTGTAAAAAAAGAGGAGGAGAAGCAAGCCCATGTGGGCTACAACTGCTCTTTTTAAAAATATGAGAGAGGGGAAAGATCAACAGTGTTGGGATGATGCAAATTAGCTTTATTTGGGTCGAGATATTTAAAAAAAGAAAGAAAAATTCTGAAAAAGGTGCGTACAAAGAAAAGCCGTGCGCTAAAAATTTTATTTGCAAAAAAAGAAAGCCGAAAAAATTTTGAATGACTTATTTAAAAAAACGAGTTGGCAATTAGAAAAAAGGGGGATATGACAGTTAAAAAAGAAAAGGATCATAAAAAATACATATGAATAAAAATGATGGATAAAAAAATGCGAGAAAAAAAAGCCAAAAAATGAGACCAGCTTATTTGATGTTTTCTTTTTCCCCATTTTATTGTCTTCTCACAACTTTATCGATGTCATTGTGTTTCGACAAGTAGGAGAGATAGAGGGAGTATTGTGTAGAGTCACAAGCCTGTTCCAAATTTAGATGTTAGATTCTAGACCAGCCATTTGTTCAGACGCTACAGAGATATTCAGTTTCAAACTCTGCGGATTGGTTCAAAGTCCAAGTTCGAGACACTCCATAGTTGAGGAACCCATTTTCTTCGAGTTCTCCAAAGAGAGACTCTTTTTCATATGTGCACATGTTTGTCATCTTTTATTGTGGTCCTCATCTTTTATTTTGGACAGAGTTTTCATATGTTCTATAGGGACTCCAGAGTAGAGATCTCATTCCCTATGCCATGTGAGTTAGGGTTTTCATGTGATTTCATAGGGACTCCAGAGTAGAGATCCCATTGTCTGAGCCTATATGGGAGAGACCATGTTCTCTGACAAGGATACTTTTTCAGACTCTATTCTCCAACGACTGTGGACTCCGATGAGGATTGTCTTCACAGCCTTTTCAGTTCGACCCTTTCAGAGATGGAGTAGTTGCCAACATATTGTGGCAAGCCAGCGTGCTCCAAGTGGAGACTCATTTCCAGTTGCAATGGCTCTGATAGGCACAGTACAAAGCACATGCTCTCCGAACAGTACAAAGCACATGCTCTCCGACGAGGAGATTCAGGTTGACTCGCACTCCATCCCATTTATTCCTCCTCACCTGCACGGCATGAGAAGCAACGTCCTCGACAACAGCCGACGGTTGTGCGCATTGAGTTGATGTTGTTTGTAGTGTGAGTATGAGATTTCTTTCTGTTTGTCCAAGATGAGCATTACATGCTCCAGCTCGAGGGGGAATGTTGGAGTATATGCATCACTTATCATGTAGATGGGTAAATGGATCACTCGATAATCCATTTACCATACACAATGTTTAGTTCCACATCTACCAGTGGTGGGAGTTGGAGGGTCTGTGAAGGTCATATACAGAGCCTCAGACACCATGTATCCAGTGAGAAAGTTCAATGAAACATATAACCCCTTGAGACATTCTCCCGTAGTTTCATCACACTCCTTAAGGAGTAGGAACCCAGTTAAAATTATGGTATCTTCATTTTCTCCAATATTATTTTCTAACAATATTCACAAATCCTCTCAACCTTGGTAAGTGATGCAGTTGGAGGTTGTGTCCAGAGATGGATTGGAAACACGTTCTAATTAAAAAAATGCCATTTGCTCTCCTCAGTGACTTAGCAGTTCTTATGCATACAAGAGGCGACACAATCCCTATACAGATGCTGAGATTAATAGCTAGCGTGCTTTTATACTTCGAAAAAACAAGAAATTGCCTCCGCTAGAAATGTCTGTATTTGTGTTCATTGTAGTCATCAATTCAATATCGTATGCACGTGTCAAGTGATACATAGTGAGATACAGAGCGATTCTCCAAGAGAGCTATATGCATCTGCAATACAGTCTCCGAGCAGACCGTGGAGTGTTACGATCTCTGCAACTGAAGTACAAATATGAAAATCGCCCTTGCACCCTTCTGAAAAAATTATACCAGAGCATGCATCAAGACAACATCTGGCTGAAGGCATCGAAGATATTCAAGTTGAAGATATGCTACAATTGCAATTTGTTTTTAATCTTTCCACCTCACTCTGTAATTCAAGCTTTTCCTGGGAACATAATAAAGGGCATACTGAGATGGTGTTGAGTGAAAGGAGTGACAAAAACCAAATATGCGAAGACAATGTACCTTCAGCAAGTTCTCCAACTTCTCCTTGGCTCTAGCTAAATCGTCTTTAACCTGCATGGAGAGGAAGATGACCCACCGATATGTCAGCAGTGGGTTGGTCGTAGAGAACAACTTGAATGAATACGGCTCACTTCACTTGGTTTAAGTTAAGACTGAACAATGCAAATATCAGCAGTTCATGCCATGATTTTTGATGTGGTCACCATTATCCATTAAGAGCACCGAAAAACCAAAGACAGGAAGCATATATAAGCATCTAAATCCAAGTTCCTTACTCGAAACCTTCTGACATGTCTACATATACTGTAACGTCCCGGGCTTAGGTCCCCGGTCCGTTATCGAGGAAAACTGGCCCTGACAACTTGTTGGATTCGAGCTCAAATGAACTCGTTGACAACCACCCAAAATACTTAAGCCCAAGTTGTCAAGTAGTAGTCTCCATCACTTATAAACCATACCCACACTTCGTGAGTTTTAGGTATGGCACTATATTTGGGGTTGGGATGTTACATATACAGTGCTACAGTGATAACAAATAACCAAAATGATAAAATGGACACATAAAAGGATATGTGGATGAACAGAGGAAACTATCGTTTGATTGCAGGATTGGGCAGAGTTGGGTTGGCCCAACCCAAGGTACCCCTCCTTCCAACCTCCCAATCCTCCTCACAGTTTACTATTCACCGGGGTACCCCAATCCAACCCAACCCTGCCCAACCCGAAGGCTAAGGCAGATATTGAACCTAATAGAAACAAGTATGATGTATACAAGAAGTTATTTTGATATAACACATTTCTTCGTGATAAAAATCAAGATAATACAATGGAATTATTTTCAACTTTGGAGACATCAAGGAAGAATTACTAGACTATCATTGAGTGGTTTCCAACATCTTTTTTCCCCTCTTGTCCCATATTCATTATAATTCTCCATTCGATCTAATTGCTGAGGTAAATGCATGGAATCGGCTTTATTTTCCGGAATTTTTTTTGGAAAAGCTAAAGGAAGAACAGGAGATATTAATGGTCATCGAAAGTTCCATTAAAGAGAACTATGGCAAGTGGAGAGTAGGGTTTAAGAACAATGTCGTTCTATTGGAACAAGATGGCAAAGTGTTCCGCAGCAAAAAGGAACAGAAGAAATCCAATCCAGCTTGTTTTCGTGGAACAAGTATAGCTTTAAAGAACAAAAAAACCCTAAAAGAGGAGGGGAAGGAGGAGGAAGTGCCTGAGAGAGGCGAAGTTGGATCCGGTTGGTGGCGTCGAGTTGGGCATCGAACCTCATCCTCCACTCGGCGGACTCGTCCATGGCCTCGATCTTCGCGCGATCGAACTGGCTCCTGAGGAGCTCCCGCTCGTCTCTGGAGAAGGCGGAGTCGATGGACCATAGGTGGAGGTAGACGAGGGCGGTCCCCATCACGAGGGCGATGAAGAACCATAGGAAGATCCTCCTCATCCTCCTTTTCTCCTCCCTCTCCCTCCTCCGCTTGGTCCTGTTCTCTTGTTTCACGAGAGAAAGGTATAATTTTGAATGCTTTTAAGTCCCTGTTTGTTTGGGGTACAAGGAGGAATTGAATAAGGGGAATAAGCTCCTAACACGCTTCCCCGTGATACGACTATTCTCTATTATTTTATCTTATTTAACTCTTATTCCTATCTTTATCCCACCTTACCTACCTTTATTTCACCTTATTCTCCTTATTCTTATCCTCCAGTCGAACGGAGAATAGACCCTTATTCCCCTTATTCCACATCCTTATTCCTGCTTATTCTCCTACCGAACGGGCCCTAAGGGTAATTTTCTTCATTACTCCAAGGACAAAGCTCCCTTATCATCCAAACAATTCCCGCACGTCCAAGACCTGGAAGAAACATTACAAGAACATCCTAAAACAATAAATATATTTTTTCAAGTTCAGGAACAAGACCAAATTTCCATAAATCAATCATCATAATCAAATTATCAAAGTATCGTACGAAATGGAAATAATAAAAGGAAAATAACCAATAATAAAAATATTTATCGAGTCGGAATTATACAATAAAACAACTAAACAGTTTATCAATAAGTTCCATGTATTAACAAGAGAGACTAGAATAAAACAACTTCTTAATTCAGCTGATCAACTCCTTGCTAAGCTGCAATGCTCACAATCCCCCAGCTTGCTAATCTATCACTCGTCAAGAGCATGTTATTCCGGGCGAAAAGTAGCCGCTCCACATACCAATCGTGCAATGATGTCCATTCCCCCTAGCTAATGATGTTAATGATGAGAATGGATGATGCATGACGAACATCTCCCTCGTCTCAGATAGCAATATTCTAAGATCAAGATAATAATCTCATATTAATATCACTACAATGAAAATAAGTTGTGGTCACAAAAAATATGCCTACGGATTTGGAGCTTGTGACCATTGAATTGGCTCTGGTCACAGTACTTCGTGGCATATAGTCGTAGCTACAAGTCTCGTCGCGAATGTTCTTTGACCACGAATATGTCGTGGCTATTACAAGTAACCACGGAAATTGTCGTGGCCACAATTCTTGAATGAATGTCCTTTTTCGATTTTCGAAGGCTTCGACCACAGAACTGGGGATATGCAAACTAGTGGCCACAGAATTATCATGGCCACGAGTTTTCGTGGCCACATTATGTGGCCACAACTCATTTTTCTTGTAATGTATATATAATCAGCGTAAGGAGAACTTGTCATGAACCCGAGTCTGGGCTGTCGGATCCTCCTATATCCGGATCTGGTTACTCATCAATAATTTATTCAACAATAACAACTAACATTCAGAAACAGACTGCAATTAAAAATACTCAGAAGGAAGTATTTCAACATTTTTCTATTCACAAATAAAGTTTACATGATACATTGTCCCACTATAATCATTTACATGTGCATCAGTTAGAAACGAAAAACACAAAAAGATTACTAGCTACCTTACAGAGTAAAGCTACTGTGGCTGGCCGGATGACTATTATGTTAGCTGGCTGGATTATTAAAGTCCTTGTGATAGTCCACTGACACATGTTGGGTTTTCCATAAATCATATGATAACAATTAGCGAATGCTAAGCAACGAAGAAGAGAAAAGCAAACAAATGGTGTATTTTTTTAAAACTTGTTATCACAAAAAATTTCATTCCTTATCATTAATTTAAGTCATATTCCTTTCTACTCTACGTCACAGATTAGTCCAAGAATTACCTCACCACTATATAGATTCCGAAGTTGTGGACACCTCAGGATTGGAGATTGCGTTGATCTAGTAAGCTTATGTTGCCACACATCGCCTCCAATCCTCCAATACTACCCTGATAATATCCTTTTCTTTTATTAATCAGGGTCTCAAACCCTCAGCCTGGCAAACAAAGGAGCACACCGTCCTCAAGGATCCGGATGCTTAAAATCTCAGGCTAACCTTTAATCACATAACCTAACGGCTTTAAAAAAATATGTTACCGTGACCCATCCGTTATTGAACCACCCATGCCTCCACATGACACGACCACATCTTTCGTAGTTCTTCAACCCGAATATATTGGCTCCTGGTACCATATGTTGGAAATCATCCATTTTGTGCACACTTATCATAACAGGATAATCATGGACCATCTAGATAGGGAAATGCCAATACGGGTTCTTTCCTACAAACCTGTATGTTGCATGCATTACCTGTAGTTTTACTCCCAGACATTCTTGACGCAAGACACAATCCTTTTCAGGATCCAACTCAAAACACATCAATTTGCATGATGTAATTCCTCCATTAAGCCTTATATTTGCATAAAATAAATAATGAGTATAGATTTACACATATATTAATTCATATATATTTATATACTTATATTTATTCTTAGTTTAACTTCCAAACCTTAACTTTCCAAACCACTCCATCCATTCAATACTTAGACTTTATTTTAGTTGAAATCACAAAGCAACCTTTCATACTTTCTCAAAAATAATCAAATTAGGGTTCTTCGTAGCAAGGAGCATAAATACATAAATCTCAACGATCTCGTATGAAAATTCAACAACAAAAGGAAGGATTTTGTTACCTAATCGAGCTCTCTCTCTCTTTCTCTCGTATGTAGTGCTTTAGAGTGATCCTTTTTCAAAAGGATGATTTATAGCTACTGAAAGGATCGAATTTCATTTTCGTATCAAAAATGCGAAGAACGTGCCAAGAACGTGAAGAATGAACGAAGAACACGAATAACGCGAAGAATATATTTTCTCTTTAAGAAATTCAGCAGAGCTTCCCCTTATATATGGTGATATTTCTAAGAAAAATTTGACAGAGTTTCCTCTTATATTGGGACATATTTCTATAAAAAAACTTAGGCAGTGTTTTCCCTTATATCGGGGCATATTTTAAAAGAAAAACAGAAAGAGTTTCCTCTATAAAATCCATGAGAGGAAAACAACAAGGAAACTGAAAGAATATAACCAAACTAAAAGCGATGGAGAATCGGTAGACATCACACGTCTTAGGTGAGTGAAGGTGTGACGAATCACAGGGTTCACTTGTGTGCATAACCGTCCGCACCTATGTAGGGTGTTATACAGATTTCTACTCGAACCACAACAGAGAATGAATCAAAAACAAAGATGAATCGAAAACAAAGTTGGAAAAAGAACATGAATCGAAAACCTAGCTCACGAAGCAAACTAAGAGAGGATCGTACATTCCTCCTCCTCGTTCTCCTGACAACGCTTCGCTAGCGCCGCTTCCTCGCCTCTCACTCCTCCTCCCGACCTACCCTAGCCCTTGGGGTGGTGTTGGTAGTGGAAATTGTAGAGAATGAATGGGTGGGGATATTTATAGACTCCATAAAACCATTAATCATGGTTAGAAAATTATTGTTTAGACCTTAACTGTGGTTATCGACCAATGGTTGTGGCCAAAACTTATCTGAAACTTAGGGCTTAAGTTAGAATATCCAGAGTATTCTAAATTCGGTAATGACACTTAATTAACGCTAATAGTGATTAACTTTCACTAATCACGATTTAACTTTTACAGCTTACGCTTATCTTTTGCTAACTATTGATTAGTGTTCGTTAATGATCATTAGAGATTTTCAATCTATCATTAGTTTCTTTAATCATGCTTAATTAGTCTTAATTACAGTAATTACGGTTTAATGACATCTTAAACCTCCTTACTTCTCTTTCTTCCGGAAATCATAGCAAATCGAAACAAAGTCCGGTTCACCTGTAACAAATTCCATTAGTTTCCTCTTGACGAGCTGGATCTTATGATATAGGATCCGAGAGACGGTCAAGTTCAAAGCTTTACAGAACTTGAGCAAGGATTCATTCTTTCCTCACTTTTGAAAACATAAAATCCTCCATGGATACTAGGATCATACAATCCAACTTTTTAATGCGTAGCAGTTGTTGAAATAAATCTCATATGTGGTCTATATGATACAATAGTGAGACTGACAATTTAGTTTGACCGATTCAATGGATAAAATAGAATTGAATTAAAGTGACTCGCGTTGATGGTTACTAGATCATTATGATTCGGCTATTGTAAGTTTGTCATTATATTAAATCCTCTAACCATACCCTACAAAAGAAACATGCCCACTTATTATGTCCTATGCCGAAATTGAGAGGAGAGAGAGCTATTCTTCCAGCTCTTTACCATCTGAGAAAGTCTTCACGATTGGAGTTAAAGAAAAGAGAAAATACGAAGTAAGAACCGTCATTTCTCATTTTCGTCATCATTGTTGTCACCATATTTTTCACAAGTGCCACAAAAGAGGGTAACACCATTATGTGTATGTGGTCAATGATTCATATTGTTCCACTAATATGATGTTTTTGTGATTTGATTACAATTATGTTGCGCATAATTTTCCTACAGGATGCTCTCCTTGTTAGAAAAATCTCCTATAAGTTCACGTATGGCAATCTGAATATTTCATCTTCTAGAAGATATCTGAACTCCAAAATCCAATATGTGGTATTAATTCAATGTGCATCAATCTAATATTAGAAGCCACATTTGCAAGAAAAAATGTACATAAAAAGAAATTTACCAAGAGCCTCGCTTACACATATTGACATCATAGGTGGAGATGTGAGTGAACCAACAACTACTAAGCAACAACAATCTCTAAATTAGTTGGCTTATTTCCAACTAGATGATCAATCCATTCACAGAGTCAACTATTTCTACAACCAATCTTCTAAGTTCATTTATGCTTCCCCTATAGTCTGTCAAAGTAGTCAGCTAATTTCTAAATCAGTCGACTAATTATCCATTCCAACCGACTTTGTCTTCCTTTTGTCAGCTGAAAGATCCACTAATAGTAAAATCACATAATTAGTCGATTGGGCTATCAACCATGTGGATGATTTGTTGTTTTTTGTTTCGCATAATGCATTTTCATTTCTCTACTTTATAATTAGTAATATTGAGCATCAAAGTCTTCTTCTTTCATATTTTTTGAGGTTAATTGATGGTTCTTATTTACGCATGCATACTTACAAAAATGTCATATTAATGCATGAATGGATATATTTATTAAGGAAATTAGCTCTGTATTCACTTCCAAGATAGATGAAACTTGATTTCATCATATAAACACATAATACACACACACAAACATGTACGCACTACATACGTACATACCTACATGCATGCACACTTTTATATATACTTACATAAACATGCACATGTACCAAAGTAAAAATCGTCCATGAAAAATACATGAAAATTTTGACGGAATCACACATTATTCTCTCAAAATGCAAAATGTAAAACATCTAATATGTGCGCATGCACTTGCACGCACACAGTGGGCTAGCTCCTGATAACATTCCCTGAGGTGATATCTCCTTGAGGTTCCCAAATGTATGAAGGATCCAATTACCCGAATCAAGTGACATATTCCAGCTTATTCCACCCATCTTATTCCACTTTATTCCCCTATCGAACATGCCCTAAAACATCCCACCACTTCAACTCAAATTGACATCACTTGAGAAGCATGTATATGCCCTTTCACATGTCAAAGCCAGTACTAAATCTTTCCAAATTTCATAGACAAAATCCTCCCTCCTCGGTATGGCAAATCATTCATTTGATGTCTTTAACACCATATATATGAAGAGGAAAATGGGTTTGCATGTTGGCTACCCCTCGCTATTTTTCCATAGTTTTTTTTATTTTTTTTGCAAAATATCATCATGTATATTAATTTATATATCCTTCTTATATGTCATTCGAATTTCGTCAGAATTAGGGACTTACATACCCTCCATCTTGAACAAGTAATTTTAACAATCTAAACATTGTTGTAATTGACATGTTCTAAAGGAAAAGCATATGAATCTTCATTTCTGACGGAATTCAAATTACAGAGATATATAGTTGAATATACATATGATTTTTTGCAAAACTAACCCATATATGAATCATATGGACCACAACTAATGGGGTTTTTTTAAGACCACGCTCTAATGCGTTATCATTAACAAAATCCATTAATTCCTCAGCTGCCCATTTTGAAAACTGTATTCTCTTCGTCTTTATAAGTAGCTTGGAGCTCAAGATTCGATCTTGTCAACCTTATCAATGATCCATTTAAATAGTGTTGAGGTCTCAATGTCTCGTGTCCATTATATAGATGCATTGTCCAACCACACTATTTCAATACAAGGATTTTGTGAGGTTTTGTGGAGTCAACAAAATATCGAGAGACGTGCCCTCCTATTTTTCAGTGTTGTCTTCTTGCCTACATGTGATGTCCCTATTTGTGGATGTGAAATGTCTAGCAGCTTTCTGTCACCATACGCTCGATAAATGTCAAGGCAAGAAAGCTTTTTTTAAAAAATATATAAGTTGAATATAGATATCGAATTAATTATAAATATAGAGTAAAAACACGTTCGTCCATCTCACCCTATTTTACAACACATCTGTTGCCAGAAAGAAAGGATAACCAAATAATGTGTTTGCAGAAGTTGGTTTCAAAAGGAACCCTCCCCAAATTATATGGGTTTTTCTCCCAACAAGAAATTATATGGGAACGCTCCATAACACCGAAATTACCACACTTATTATAAAAAAAACAAGAAATTATATGTGCTGGGCTGATTCGTATTCCTCAAGGTTTAAAAATCGGACCAGACATTGAACCGATCAGCCTTCAGTTTGGTACAATCGGGTCGGATGTCGGTCCAGACTTGTTGGACCGGTGATAGTGTCAGCATGACGTCATCATTCCTATAGACTCGGAAAAAACCGGACATGGCTTAATTTACTAGTCCGACCGATCGAACCAGTTTTCTAAACCAATAAAATCGGATACATATATGTAAGTATGTATTTATATATCAATGAAATAATTGTTTAAAATGTCAAATCTTTCAATAGAATAAAGTGATTGGCTATTTCGAGTAAAACTCTACAAAAGTTAGTCACATTTTATAGTATTATATACTAATATAATATTATAATAATTTATTTATAACTGCTTCTAGAAAATTATTCTAAGAAAGTAGTGGCACAACTTATATTCCAAAAAAGAGAGGGACATATCTTATATCGCAAAAGTTAAGAAGGCACAAGTAATAAAAACCCTATTATTTCATTATTTAGACCTTTATTTTTTGAAAATTTACCAAACCATCAAAATTAGATCAATCCGGATCAATTCGGTCCGACCGTCCGGATCAAAATCTGTTTTTTTCCTATTTTATTGAAATTAATTACATTTTCCTTTGAAAAAATAATTTCACAAAATCGGTTGAACCGACTGGATCGGGGTCAAATCCAACCGGTCTGACCGGCCGGTCTGATCCGATTTTTTAAACCATGCTATTCCTTGCAGTTAGGGTGGAGCATTGGCCTGGGCCGGCCTGAACCCGACCCTGACCCGGCCTGCAAAAGTCCAGGCCCGACCCGAACCCGATGTACAAATGGGTCGGGCCCGGGTCCTCATTTTTCAAAAATATTATGCTCGGGTCGGACCGAGTCCGAACCCCAAGTACAAATGGGTCGGGACCGGGCCCTCATATTTCAAAAAAATATCATATTGGAACTAAATTAGGAGACACGGATTTATAGTTACAATACGTCCAATATTTCCTTCATCCATCAATAGTAATATTATATCGTAACAATACATCCATTATATCCATAACAATAAATTGGAATCAAAGTGCAACTTCATGGAATCAAAATAAGTACGGATTGAGCCTGGCCCGAACTCGAGCCCGATCCTACGGGTCTTGGGCCGGGCCCGAGTCCTTAATTTGCTAAAAAAAAAGTAAGCCTCGACCCGACCCAAGATCTACGGAAAATTGATGGACTCGGACCAAGCTTTCCCGTCGGGACAAGCTCAATGCTCCACCCTACTTGCAGTAATCTGATGCCGGATATGTTCGAGGACAGCAATAGCGACGACCAATAGGCGATCGACAAACATAAACAAGTAATGTGCAAAGGTGTATGTAGATGCCAACCAACCATAGTGCGCACGCATCCTTCCTTTGTTACTTTTCCTTTTGCATCACCACTCGTTCCCCGTATTTGCTTTGCTTGCCATTAATTACAGTTTGCTGAAAGAGACCACACTCCACATCCATAATTGGCGGCAAGAATCCATATATATATATATATCACACTCCACGGTTCATATCCCGGATACATTATTAACTAATCTCCTATTTCCCAAATCCTGTATCGCAAACAGTACTCTCCACAATCTCTCATGGAAACCTCAGCTGACACAGACCTCACCCTCGGCATCACGGTGGGCTTCCGTCATCCGCCCCTTCCGACGACGTTGAACTCTCCAACAACCACACTGCAACCTGCGGCAGACTTCAGCGGGCGTCGCCGACTAGAGACGGACGCGGATGCGGGCATCGACAGGTATAATCGGCTGATCAGAACAAGGGAGACGGCATCCAGATCAAGAGCTAGAAAAAAGGTGTATATATGATCATTCCTTTTCTAGTTTCTATTTTCTGTGATCGTCCTTGCACCTGCGATTATATTTCGGCATTTAAGGCTGTCTGAGGTGTCGATCAACCCAAGATACGGCTGTGGTATATATGTAGGCTTACACGGAGGAGCTGGAGGCCGAGCTCCGGCGGTTGCTGGAGGAGAACGCTGAGCTGAAGAGGGAGCTCAAGAAGGTAGCTTTGATTTCTATTTATTACACAGATCGATCGACACGTGTTCTAAGTATCATCTTCCCCGGTTGGTTTAGATACGGTTTCAGCTGTCCGTTCAACGTTCCGGAGTCCGGAAAGAGAGTACGAGGGCTTCCTCATGTCCAATCTGAAAAAGGTTTGCTTGATCTATGAGGAGAGGAGATGTACGTATACCGTTCTCTCAATGGGTACTTCGCGATTGGGTCGATTATGGAAAACTGGAGACGGAGACCGCGCGTGAAAGTAGTTGATTCCTATCTTCCTTTGTATCTTTTGGATCAAGGTAGAAATCTGAACGCATATAATCACCATTACATGAATTGTAATATTGCAGTCAGCTCCGCAAGTTGTGTTCGTGACTCTCGTTTCTGCGCAGCTTTCACCCCCCAATAAAAAATGCACGGACCTTTTATCTTTGGACTTTCCTTTTACCTTGGAATAGGGGGTCGACATATATTGCACGGTTTACGAATCAAAATCCTTGGCGGATTCTTTCTAAGATTTGTGGACGTCCTAAAACTAAAGTGGCGGATAGCCACTTTCTGATAAAAAAAGTGGAGGGCATCCATATATATGCTGCTACGTCTTGCTCTTGCAAACTGAATTGTGTACTCGTGAGCACCAATAATAATTGGATAATCATTATCATCATCGTTATTATTGTTATTTAAATATATTTTTATAAATTCTCTCAATAACTCTTCTATTCTCCTTATTTATAATTAAGAATTTTTAACCAATGAACTTTATCAATTTTGTCAATTATCTTCTCGATCTTTTATTTTTCGTAATTATCGTCTAACCGTCACAAAGTCTGTATGTTTAGCACCATGGACCCTATCGATAATTTGACTCTCCTTGAGTTCACGTGTTTGAGTTATAAGAAATGAGTTTATCAAATCAAATCAAAATCAAGTGTGTTTTTCTCTCCTCTCTCTTTCATTCTCCCCCTCACGTTCTTTCTCTTTTTATGCCTTTCAAGAAACCCAATGCCAGCAACCGGGTGGCGATGCTTGTGAGAAGCTTGAGACTGCCTGCAGAGGAGGTGAGCAAGGCAGCTCCACTTGAACCCCTGTCCGTTGGTGAACTGTGGATCCTGACCACAGTCATACCCATAGTGGTATGGTACGAATCCACAAAGTGAGGATGTTTCGATGCCGCATGGCCCAATCAATGGGCATGCATTTGCGGAAGGGATGTGGATTATGTTAGTTGGATCTTGTAAGGAGGTACACACTGACGTTGGAGGTGGATGGGGCCTCAACAATGATCTAAGTGAGGGGGCAGAAAGGAGCTTGAGGGAGTGGATGAGGCTAGTGAGGTAGAGGGACTGGAAGGTGTCAGAGTGCTGGTGGGGGTTATGGCTATGATAGGGCAAGGGTTCTTGATGTCGTACTGGGAACGTTGCTCAAGCTAGACATGGCAAATGATGGAGTGGACAATCATGATCTCTGATGAATCGAAGTGAGGCCAGAGATAGATGTGGATGATGTGGTGGATGACAACTATGTGGTTGGGATGCGGGTTGACATTGGCATTGGGATTGGCGATGAGGTTGAGGTGGGAGGAAGAAGAGGAGGAGGAGGGAAGGAAGAGGGAGGGGGAGAGAGGAGTAGGAAGAGGAGGAGTTTGGAGAAGCAAAATCCAAGGAGGTGGGAGATTGTTGGACATGTGAGCTCATGGCGAGCCATTTTACAATAAAAGTTATTGCAAATCACTCCTTAATCTGAAATAATGAATAATTAATTTGCATATGAGGTCCCTTAGTACAATTAAATTATGTACCATGGTAATCTTGATAATCATAAAGTTATTTATTTAATAGTTGACTCATGAAGGCCGGTGCTTAGATGATATCTAAAGAGTTAGATTGAAGACTTGCCTAGCATCGTTAAATGCTTGTCAAGAGGGGATCTCAAGCATGAGAAAGAGAGCAATCTTTACTCCAAAGGATGATATCCGACTGACCTCTTGATGCAGGTCCTCTAAATAGGAATAGAAATTCATAGGTGTAAGATAAGTTAAGTCAAAGATTTGACTTAGCGAGATCAAGATAACTAAGACTTTGTCGTATGATGTCATGATATAGGCACGCATCCTCTAATCGGAGATATATGTAGGTAGACCATTATGTTGATGACCTAATCAAGGTTTATAAACCGATGAACTAGTGTGTATACAAGGACATATGAGTAATACGATCTCTCAAAGTGATCATACATGTTCACTATTGAACTAAAAGACATGAGCTCACTCATGAGATATTGGGACCAACTGAATTCCATTCACGAGTGTATTGCTTTGAAAGCATGATAGGATTTGTAGGTATGATACATGCTTTTGGAAAGAATATGATTGATACAAACTCCTAATGATCAAATAAAAACTTAATGATAAAATACTGAAGAAGACGGTTCAAATGAGATCAGAACTTCGAGTTTATTCTAGGTCTTCCAGTATGCATGATGTATGGGTATTAGGAATACTCGTGGGTGATGTGATCTTAAACGATTGCATAACCGTGATGCTTCCATTCAGAGGGAGTGATGAAACAGGTTTGATTTAGTGACTCATATCAGTGGACTAGTGATGAATCTACGTTTCATCATCTTTATTCTATCATTTTGGCCTTAAAAACCCTAGTAAATGCGTGTAAATACCCTTAATTAGTGCATCTTAACATTCATGCATGTGTGTATAAATAATGTATAAAATACAATTTTTAAAGCTAAAATTATAGAATAAAGAAAAGAAAAGAAAAAGAATAAAATATTGTAAATATTTTATGATCCTAAACCCCGAGACCTAGGCATCAAGATGAATAGGTCGACAAGGAATAAAGTAGGGGGAGATAAGGGTCTAAATACAATAAAAATCCCTTTTATTTTATTCATTTTTTATTCATTTTAGTACCTATTTTTGTTCCACTTTTTATACTCCAAATAAAGAAACTTTGTACATGAAAGTTGTAGATAATTTAATAAAGAAAAATACAAAATTGATTTCACTCAAAAAATAATGTACAGATAAAAAGCTATGATCTGAATAAGATTCCAGAATCCCAACTTCCCAGACATGTATCTCGCAAATAAAAACTCGAAACGCGTCAAACTCACCTTTAATTGTATATAATATTTCATAAGCTATTTAATGAAGGTGGTTTCGTATTTGGCGGAGCTACAGTTTGAAAGTTGAGCTTTGGACCCTTATTGTATACTTGTACATATTAAAATAATCATTTTATTATTTATTCTTTATTTTTATAATTTTATATTTTATAATTTTGTAAATATTATTTATAATATATGTGTACATTGAAATAAGAATAAAAACCTAAAGGAAACACAAAAATAAAATACTTGAATATAATACACAGGTAAAATACCAATACACATACCTATATAATTAATACTTATATTTTATTAAGTGTACAAAACACTTTATAAAAATAAAATAAAAATATATTTAAGTGTATAAAAATACTTTATAAATTTATAAAATAATAAACAAAAATAAATAAATTAAATATATAAATAAAAATAAAATATTAAAATATATAGAAGAAGATACCTATATATGCTATAAAAGGTAACTTGCATTTTTATACCTCATAAAAATAATTAAAAATCATAATAAAAGAGTTTATAAAATAACAAATATTTTTTATTTAATAATCAAAAAATAATAAATTCATTTACTAATTTAAATCGAATAAATAAAACATTTTTTGCAGGATTTTTAGGGTTGGTCTACGTGGACCAACCAGGTGGCTCTGATAGTTGACCGAAGGTCAACTGTCTGACCCTCTCCTATTCTCGTCAGAGATCTTGGTTTTCCCCCATCTTTGCGGACTTTTCGAGGATCCGTCTCTCACCATTTCATGATGATCTCTTGAGGACTTTTGTTCCCCAGTCATCGAGGAATCACGTTCAAGCATTTTTTCGGGGATTGGATCACTGATCCACCTGTTGTTCTTCGATTCTTGGAGCCCTGTCGTCAACCACTGAAATAACCACCCATTCTTCCCTTCCTTCTTTGAACCACATTAGGGCTCGGCTTAGATCTCTGGGTAGTTGCTATAGGATCTCCGGTGAGTGATCCAAGCACCTCGTCGAGGTACGGCGGGGCCTTGAAGCGCGTCTCCAACCCCCATCTCCGGCCACGGCCGTGAGGTCCCCATCTCAGGTTGACCAGCCTTTGAGTTGTCATTTTCCTTTGTTTTTCGTGCATTTCTTTATTTCCCCGTAGGCGTAGGAACCATTCGCATCTTCCCTTTCGATCATCGCCCCACCTTTCGCCTCAGCCACCACCTCGCCGGAGCTCACTCTGGTGAGTTCCTCCCTCACCGCGTTCTACCTTCTACCGCTGCCAGGTGGGGCGAGGCATTTTGCCCTCGCCTCCCTTAACATTTCTTGCAGGTGCCAGGAGATAACCGTTCGCTTGGAGGGCGGTTTTTGGACATGTCAGAGCCACCTGGAACTCTTCCTCAACCTCGCCATCGTGGGCATGCTCTGGTGGTCGCCAGCTGATTTTGTCGCCGCCAGCCGCTAGAAGACCACTGCAGGAGGTTTGGGGGGCCATTTTGGAGCAGCTAGGACCGTCGGAGAGGCGCGATAAGGCCGGAAGAACTTCGTCTCGACGGAGTTCTTCCCGATTCTTCGTCGAGCCCTCTCCGCCGTCGGATCGTGAGGGCTCTCCAGATCTCCTCTCCGCCGTCAAATCGTGCACCATTGCTCGTCGTTCGATCTCCTTCCATCTTCTAATCGCAGGCGTCCGTTGCGAAGGGGTATCAACCGTCCAGATGCCGACACGTGTCTTAAGTGAAGCATCTTCTCCCGTCGGATCCGCCTGCTTGGGTAATTTGCGTATTTGACTCAGGCATTTTTGTGTATTTATTAATTAATATATAAACTTTCCTCTGCCATTATTATATTTTGGACATTTTGCATTATAGCTCCTCTTAGATTTTGTTAATCGCATTTGAGTCCCTGCCAGTCACGTGCGTTGCGCACGAGACCGTGGGAATTTTGTATTGCAACCCCTGCGGGTCTAGGTATTTGCAGTTGGTCCTAGAACTTTGATTATTAGTTATATCTTTTATGGATAAATTACGTTTTGACTCTGTACTTTTATATATTTACAATTGTGCCCCCGCTAATTGGAAATTTCGTAGTATTCGCCCTGTGTTTTTGGCTATTTCTATCTAGTCCAGAAAGCTTTTAATTAGTTATAAAATCTCTGGAAAATTACGTTTCAACCCCTGAACTTTAAGATATTTACAAAAATGCCCCTACCAGATTGATTTTTCTTTTTGTTTCTAATATTTATTTTATGCATCTATAAAATCCCAGAAATTACCAAAAATATACCATAAGTTCATGTCGCATTGTAGATTGACGACATATTTTTGTTTTGCATTTTTCTTGCATTTGAATATTTATAAAAAATCAAAAACACACATTTTCTCTACTGTTTGCACTACAAAATCCATAAAAATTATAAAAACACATTAAAAAAATTCAAAAAAAAATATATTTTGCCTATTTTCGTGTGTTTTAACTTCAATCCAAAAATCACTAAAAAATATAAAAGAAAATGCCTAAAAATTATAAAACTCCAAAATTTTCATAAAAATATTAAAAGTTCCATAAAAATCCTAAAATATATAATCTTTGTCTCAAAATTTTCCTTATTTTATTATCTTTTATTTAAAATTGATTTGGAGAATTTTTATTACTATTTGATATTTTATTTCTCCATTTTAGTTTCAGCCTTTTATTTTATCTACTGTTTTCAGTATTTTTGACTTTAAAAATACCAAAAAAATTAGGAAAAATCTAAAAAAAATCACAAAAACATTAGAAAAATATAAAAAAGCCTAAAAATAATTTATTTTCTGATATTTGCTTATTTTTACCTATTTTTATAAATACTTATTCCTTTTTTTTCTTATATTGTATATATACTTTATTTTTATCTTTTTTATAGAAAAAGAAAATATAAAAAAGATAAAATACAAAAAGAAAATATAAAAATAAAAAATTAAAAATCAAAATACAAAAATATAAAATTAAAAATTAAATTAAAAAAGATAAAAACAAAAACCCACAAAATTAGCATAAATAGACAAATCATCAAATTCACATTTTGAGCATTTTGCCCCGTTCTACCTGTGTGCTCCATGTGTTCGACCTCTACACTGCTTGCACACTATACACATCCTTTGTAGAGTTATAATAAATTTTAACTCCGCACCGCTTTTCATTGCTTGATTTATGTTGTGGGTTAATTGTTGATTGATACGGGTTTCGTGAGCGGTCACTCAGCGACACTGTAGTCCCGCCTTGTATGGACTATTTTAACCCTCACAAAATCCGTGTTATCAAATAGCACCGTTGCCGGGGAGCAACAACGCTTAGTTCGGGTTCTTGTTTGTGTTTGTGTGTTTGTCTATTTTCGCGGTTTTTATTTTTGCTTATTTTATTTTCCTTATTTTTGATATATCTGTTGAACTATCTAACCTCCTCTTTTGTTGACTTTGTGCGAGGAAGCGCAGATCGAGGGAGGCGCTCTACCCTAGGCGCCTGGGCACCCATGTGAAGCCGGCATCTGCCAGCTTAGCACCAAGGACATGAAGAGTGATTTTTGAAGACCGAGCTCCACCCTTAGTTGTAGCATTTACTTTCTGCATTTATTTTTATAATTTAAGTGAGAGAGAGACCTTTTTATTGTAATAATACATGTACTCAGGACTTGGACACTCGGGCCTAATTTCTAAGTGATTTTTCACTTGGGGGCTCACCGTTGTTTTCTCGTATTTTCTTCACTTTTTTTTATTATTTTTATTTTGTTTCTCGGTTTTGATTTTATTTTCTTTTGTGTGATTGAGCCGTTAGTTTTAGGAATTGCTTGTCGTTAGTATTAGGTCCAAACACGTTAATCATCATTGCATGCTCCTATAGTCTACGTTTGGACTTAGTCAAATTGTGAAATACGGTTCTTCCCGATAATAGCAATTTCTGAACTTAGGATGATTTCATCGGCTTACATTTGCATATAGATAGGTTTCAATTCTGCTGAGCATCCTTGCATGTAGAGTGCTGGAGGCAAGGTGAGCATTTACGCTTTAGCATACATCATCGTTTTGCCACTTGTATTGCTTTTCCGACTCTCCCTCTGATTTTGATCACACAGGTGCTTAAAAGAGTTGATTCCTCATTAGGCACGTGTATTTCTATTCAAAATCCAATTGCGCACACACTAAGGTTAGTGCCCAAATCTCATTTTAGCCCCTAAGTGTTTGTGTAATATTTTGACTTCTCACCTAACTCTAAAACAGACAAGATAAAAAGACCGACTTTTCGATCTCTATCGAGTTGAGTAGGTGAATTGAGGGTTTGTCTTGTTTTCATTTTTGTTTGTGATTGTTTTGTGTGCAATCGAGATCGTCTCTGCGCATTTGCGCCTTTCTTCACACTTCTCTTGACTTGACCTTCGTGCTCTCCCGATCATTTCCTTTTATTTTCGAGATGGACCCCTGGAGCGTATTTTATCCGGACTTCGTGGATCCCTTGTTCACTCCAGTCGGTCCACCTCACTTTTTCCAGGAGGACTTTGCTCCTGATTTTTGTACATATACGACCAACCCACTATTTCAGGATTCGGACTTTGACCTTCACCAATCATTTCCACAACCATCTCCTACACATTCCGACAACCCACTCTTCCTTGAGTATCCTGATCCGGAATGTGATTTTTGTCCACACCAACCACCCACATTCGACACACCTGATCCTGAGATTTTAGAGTCACCTCTTATGGTATCCACACTTGAGACCTTGAATCAGATGATGGAGCATATGAATTCGAGGATCATTGAACTTACTAGTTTGAATAAGAACCAGAATGTCGCTTCATTCTTTGAGAATATGGATTCACTTGAGGATTTCCATGAGAGCTTGCAATCGCCCAAAATACAAAAAATGAGAAAATTTTAAAAATTCAAAAAGAGTTCGAGAGACCTTCGATCGAGTCAGACTGTGAGGAGAGCGCCCACTTGCCAAAACCTTTGACCACACCTGCACTCACATCTTGTCCCACCTTTGACCCCGAGGATGCTGCTGTACAGACTGCTCTTGGCATTCCTCATGTAGATGATGATTCTGACTTCCTCCCTTGTATGAGGAGGTCCAAAAATTAAAAAAAATTATTTACTGAACCCGAAGTGGTGGCTACTATTCATGAGTGATTTATCTGCTCCTTTTCCCAAGAGGAGAAAGCGGAGGAGCAGATCTGAGCGTCACATTCTGACCATGGCCACTGCCCACGCATCACACACCGTCCCATTCCTAGGAAAAAGAACACTGCCACACCTTTCATTAGCTGCACCATCTCTGACTTCACCTGTGATCACACTCTCCTCGACGGCGATGCTTCGATTAGCATTATACCTTTTCGTTGGTACAGTCTCTTCACTTAGGGCCTCTAAAGAAGATCAGGATGATCGTTCAGTTTGTTGATGGATCGATAAAGAGGCCGAAGGGTATCATTGAAAATGTCGTCATTTCGATTCAGGGCATGAGCTACAATGTTGATTTTATCGTATTGCCCATGGAGACCTCCACAGGGGAGCATTCTCCAATCATCCTGGATGGCCATTCTCGCCTCTGTGAGGGTCGTTATTGACTATGGATCAAGAGAGATTTCGCTTCCTGTCCTATTGACGAGAGCGAAGTGTTGATCACCACACCCACCGTTGACTAAAGACTTGCACCTGTAGTGACTACACCTATCTTGGCTGACCTCGAGGACCATGACCTTGATGATACTATCAGAGAATTTTGCTGCTTATTGGATTCCACTGAGACCCGAGAATTCCTTCCCGTGGAGGAAGACTCGAAAGCATGGAACTTGGAGATCTTCCTTCTGGGACTTGGCGATGTGTTAATGACATCCGCGGAATTTACACTATTGATACCATTGAGCAGAGGGCAGATTTAGAGACTAGGCAAGATGGACAGGTTTCGACTACTTTCATCTGATGAGTCTGCTCCTATTCACGTAGATACTAATGAGACAAAGGCCGAATTTGATTTGATTGCTTTTATTCGGGAATTCGAGCCTTTTGATGAGAAAGATGATCTGGTAGAAATTATAGAGGATGAACAGAGTTCGACTACTTCACTGATGAGTTCGTTCCTTTTGGTTTTGACATGGACGAGACCTCGCAGGACGACATTGATTACACTACTTCCTATGATGATGAGTTCGTCCCATTTCACTTTGATATCAGCGAGACTCCCAAGGCCAGACCTAGTTGTACTTCTTCCACTCACCCGTCTGCACCTTCACTCCCTAGGGCTCCTGGAGATCTTCACTCTGTCGACCCTGATCGGCTTCCGTCCACTGTGGACCATGATGTCGACCTGCACCATACCAGATCTATTCCTCAGCGGTCTCGCAAGAAGGTTCGATTTCTACCTTCTTGATCCTCTGTACATCCGCTCTGTTGTATATTCTCTCTCGTGTATCTATGTTTATCTTTCGTATTGCTCGTCCACCCATTTCTCGTGTTTGCCTTACTTAGGGCGTACTTTGTCCTCAGTATAGGGGGTGGACGAGCCGAGTGTTCATTTGTCGTTCTGTTTCATCACTCCTGTTGTTGCCTATACTTAGGGCTTCTTTACCCTAAGTAGGGGGGGTGATGCGTACATCCTCTGATCTGTATCCATTTCATCTCTTTTCTTTCTTTCTTCTTTTCTTTTTTTCCTTTTCTATCTTATGTATCTATCAAAAAGGTGTCGCCCCTTGTTGATAGTCTTATATACTTAGGACGTACTTTGTCCTAAGTATAGGGGGTGTGCACCCTGAGTTTCTCTATTTTCGATCCTCTCCATTGTCTCCTCTTCTTGTCTATACTTAGGGATATTTTACCCTAAGTATAAGGGAAGACAATCTGAGTACGATCTGTTCATTCCCACCCTTTACCTTCCATGCTTTGTGTACAGTATGTTATACTTAGAATAATTTGATCCTAAGTATAGGTGGACGGTGAACTTCTCATTGTTTCATTCATTTCTTCGATTGGTTTATTCTTTAGACTTTTCTATACTCAGTACGAGTTATGTCTTCTCTTTTTCTCTCTGATCTATGAGGACATAGCTCAAGCTAAGTATAGTGGGGTCGTATATACTACGTATATACTTTAGCCATAACTCGTACTTTCATATTTTTACTAATAATTATGGCTAATAATTATTTAAAATTCAGTAAAAACCTTAATAAAAAGATGTTTTATTCCTCAAATTCTTTTTGTATGTACTGATTAATAAATCAGGTGAAAATGTTTTTTTTGCAAAATGTTTGAAAAATAGTTTGAAAATCTTTGTGAAAAACCTTTTGAAAACTATTTGGAAAATATTTTGTTACATGTTTTCAACCTTTGTAAAAATATTTTGGTCTGTAAAGTTTATTTTCTTTGTATAAAATAAAATATTTGAAAAATGATTTGCAAATGGTTTGAAAATAGTTGCAAAAATATTTTGAAAAACCTATCTATACTGTTTGGAAAACCTTTGCAAAATGATTTTCAAATGTGTGTACATGTTTGTAAAATTGTTTGTAAAAATTATTTTGGACTATAGTTTTTCAAAATTGTTTGTAAAATGATTTTCAAATAAGTTTGAGGAATACACACATCACACCTAAAATTCTTTATTGTATATACCTATAAAATTGATCATTTACCCTTGTAAATTCTTAAAATCCACTTCTTGTAAATATAAGATGCATCCCCATGTAAATATTTTAACCTTGTTTTCATCCAAAAATCTTTTTGTTTTCAAAAACCCCAAAAACATTTGCAAAATTAAAATCCAAAAACATTTGAAAAATCTTTTTTGAAAAAAACCATAAAAAGTTCAAAACCCTTGAAAATTGCATCACAAAAATATTTTCTGCATTTGCATAGCATTAGCACTTTTTCGGATTGAGTTTGATAGTTGAACAAGTCTAAGTAAAATCCGGAGATTGGACCTTGATTGGACCTTAAAATCTACCTAATAACAGGAACCTTATAGGAACTGGGTTTGAGGTACTTCAGGTCTAGTTGACTTAATTCTTTGAGGATCACGGGACTTGGTTCAATGGATTCTTGACTGCCTAAGTAGAGTATTTCGGAGCACACGCACAACTCTTGTTGATAATGACCTAACTTGGACACATGCACCTTTCACATGGCTCAACTCAGTTGGGGTGGTGAGGGGGTTAGATTTGCTGATATGAGACGCACACAAGTGGAAACACTTATCCTCCTCTAGGGAGGGAAGTGCACCCCAACCCATCCAGTGATGAGGAATTCTAAAGACAGGAGAGTGTGGGTTGCAATAAAGCTTCAAAAGAGGGATAGTCTACTATTTCAAGAGGAAAAACTCCCTATGTAAATGTTGTTGTATATAGTACTTCAAAAAAAAGAGAAAGAAAAAAAAGGACAGGCCTGTACAAAAATAAAATGCCTATCGGAGTGTACATATGTTGTATAGAAAATAAGCAAGCTTGAGTTCCAAAGTCATATCATGTGAGCCTGTAGCTGGATGACTTGACTACGCTGGTCTTGCATCCTAGGATAGGTAGCTACACCGGCTACCGTCCATTCTTCTCTTCACCCCCTCCGCTTGAGCTGGTTGCCACTTGAACTTAGAAGGGAATACCCCGCTCCTCGAAGAAGGAGTTATTGGATTGGGGAATCATTGGGTTGTCATGCTGGAGAAGTCAGTTTCTTTGTCATTCTAGTTGGGGAGAGCCACTATCACTTACACTGTACGGGTCAGATTCATAGTCATAAGGGTTTGCGTATGAGTTGAGATATTTCTGACCTGGCTATTGAGGAGACTTGAGCAGAGTTTTGGGATTCTCAGGGACTGTTGAATTTCAAATCTGGTTCTCATTAAGGTTCCGCCCACACTAAAATTCCAAAGGTCCAACTTAAGCTCCAAACTTTGATTTTGTGATGACAAGTTTGATAATTAATCTTAATCTATCTTTCTTCTTCTTTTTCTTTATTTCTCTTTTTATGCACTTATTGCATGAGTGTTTGCTAGGGACTAGCAAAGGCAAGTATAGGGGGATGATGAATCTACGTTTCATCATCTTTATTCTATCATTTTAGCCTAAAAACCCCTAGTAAATGTGTGTAAATACTCTTAATTAGTGCATCTTAGCATTCATGCATGTGTGTCTAAATAATGTATAAAATACATTTTTTAAACCCAAAATTATAGAATAAAGAAAAGAAAAGAAAAAGAATAAAATATTGTAAATATTTTATAACCCGAAACCCCGAGACCTAGGCATCAAGATGAATAGGCCGACAAGGAATAAAGTAGGGGGAGATAAGGGTCTAAATACAATAAAAATCCCTTTTATTTTATTCATTCTTTATTCATTTTGGGACCTATTTTTGGTTCCACTTTTTATACTCCAAATAAAGAAACTTTGTACATGAAGTTGTATATAATTTAATACAGAAAAATACAAAATTGATTTCACTCAAAAATAATGTACAGATAAAAAGCTATGATCTGAATAAGATTCCAGAATCCCAACTTCCCAGACCTGTATCTCGCAAATAAAAACTTGAAATGCATCAAACTCACCTTTAATTTATATAATATTTCATAAGCTATTTAATGAAGGTGGTTTCGCATTTGGCGGAGCTACAGTTTGAAAGTTGAGTTTTGGACCCTTATTGTATACTTGTACAGATTAAAATAATCATTTTATTATTTATTCTTTTTTATAATTAAATATATTTTTAATATTTTTGTAAATATTATTTATAATATATGTGTACATTGAAATAAGAATAAAAATCTAAAGAAAACACAAAAATAAAATACTTGAATATATTACAAAGGTAAAATACCAATACGCATACCTATATAATTAATACTTATATTTTATTAAGTGTACAAAACACTTAAAAATAAAATAAAAATATATTTAAGTGTATAAAAATACTTTATAAATTTATAAAATAATAAACAAAAATAAATAAATTAAAATACAAAATAAAAATAAAATATTAAAATATATAGAAGAAGATACCTATATAGGCTATAAAAGGTAACTCGCATTTTCATACCTCATAAAAATAATTAAAAATCATAATAAAATAGTTTATAAAATAACAAATATTTTTTATTTAATAATAAAAAATTAATAAATCCATTTACTAATTTAAATCGAATTAATAAAACATTTTTTTGCAGGATTTTCCTGGTTGGTCCACGTGGACCAACCAGATGGCTCTGACAGTTGACTAAAGGTCAATTGTATGACCCTCTCCTGTTCTCGTCAAAGACCTTGGTTTTCCCCCGTCTTTGCGGACTTTTCGAGGATCCATCTCTCACCATTTCATGATGATCTCTTGAGGACTTTTGTTCCCCAATCACTGAGGAATCACGCCCAAGCGTTTTTTCGGGTATTGGATCACTGATCCACCCGTTGTTCTTCGATTCTTGGAGCCTTGTCCTCAACCATTGAAATAACCATCCATTCTTCCCTTCCTTCTTTGAACCGCATTAGGGCTCGGCTTAGATCTCTGGGTAGTTGCTATAGGATCTTCGGTGACAGGGGAGTGATCCAAGCACCTCGTCGAGGTACGGCGGGGCCCTGAAGCGCGTCTCCAACCCCCTTCTCCGACGGCCGTGAGGTCCCCATCTCAGGTTGACCAGCCTTTAAGGTGTCATTTTCCTTTGTTTTCCGTGCATTTCTTTATTTCCCCGTAGGCGTAGGAACCATTCGCATCTTCCCTTTCAATCATCGCCCCACCTTTCACCTCAGCCACCACCTCGCCGGAGCTCGCTCCGGTGAGTTACTCCCTCGTCACGTTCCGCCTTCTACCGCTACCAGGTGGGGCGAGGTATTTTGCCCTCGCCTCCCTTAACATTTCTTGCAGGTGCCAGGAGCTAACCGTTCGCTTGGAGGGCAATTTTTGGACACGCCGGAGCCACCTGGAGCTCTTCCTCGACCTCACCATCGTGGGCCTGCTCCGGTGGCCGCCAGCCGATTTTGTCGCCGCCAGCCGCTAAAAGACCGCTGCAGGAAGTTTGGGGGGCCATTTTGGAGCAGCTAGGACCGCCGGAGAGGCACGATAAGGCCGGAAGAACTTCGTTTCGGCGGAGTTCTTCCTGGTTCTTTGTCGAGCCCTCTCCGCCATCGGATCGTGAGGGCTCTCTAGATCTCCTCTCCGCCATCAGATCGTGCACCGCTGCTCGCCGTTCGATCTCCTTCCATCTTCTAATCGCAGGCGTCCGTTGCGAAGGGGTATCAACCGTCCGGAGGCTGACACGTGTCTTAAGTGAAGCATCTTCTCCCGTCGGATCCGCCTGCTTGGGTATTTTGCGTATTTGACCCGGATATTTTTGTGTATTTATTAATTAATATATAAACTTTCCTCTATTATTATTATATTTTGGATATTTTGCATTATAGCTCCTCCTAGATTTTGTTAATCGCATTTGAGTCCCTACCAATCGCGTGCGTTGCGCATGAGACCGTGGGAATTTTGTATAGCAACCCTTGCGGGTCTAGGTATTTGCTGTTGGTCCTGGAAATTCGATTATTAGTTATATCTTTTATGGATAAATTATGTTTTGACCATGCACTTTTATATATTTGCAATTGTGCCCCCGTCAGGCGCACGTGCTCGTCATGTGCGTCTGGGAAATTTCACAGTATTCGCCCTGTCTTTTTTATTATTTCTATCTAGTCCAGAAAGCTTTTAATTAGTTATATAATCTCTGGAAAATTTGCGTTTCAACCCCTGAACTTTTAGATATATACAAAAATGCCCCTGTCAAATTGATTTTTCTTTTTATTTCTAGTATTTATTTCATGCATCTATAAAATCTCAAAAATTACCAAAAACATACCATAAGTTCATGTTGCATTGTAGATTCACGTCATATTTTTTGTTTTGCATTTTTCTTGCATTTGAATATTTTTAAAAAAATCAAAAACACGCATTTTCTCTACTGTTTGCACTACAAAATCCATAAAAATTATAAAAATACCTTAAAAAATTCCCAAAAAATATATTTTGCCTATTTTCATGTGTTTTAGCTTCAGTCCAAAAATCACTAAAAAATATAAAGGAAAACTCCTAAAAATTATAAAACCCCAAAAAATTTCATAAAATATTAAAAATTCTTGAAAAATCCTAAAAATATAATCTTTGTCTCAGAATTTTCCTTATTTTATTAACTTCTATTTAAAATTAATTTGGAGAATTTTTGTTATTGTTTGATATTTTATTTCACCATTTTAGTTTCAGCTCTTTATTTTATCTTCTGTTTACATTATTTTGACTTTAAAAATAGCAAAAGAATTAGGAAAAATCTAGAAAAATCAAAAAAACATTAGAAAAAATATAAAAAGCATAAAAATATTTTATTTGCTGATTTTTACTTATTTTTACCTATTTTTATGAATACTTCTTCCTCTTTTTTCTTATATTATATATATACTTTATTTTTATCTTTTTAAAGAAAAAGAAAATATAAAAAAGATAAAATACTCAAAGAAAATATAAAATTAGAAAATTAAAAGTTAAAATACAAAAATATAAAATTAGAAATTAAATAAAAATTATAAAAACAAAAACCCACAAAAAATAGCACAAATAGACAAATCATCACATTCACATTTTGAGCATTTTGCCCTGTTCTACCTGTCTACTCCCTGTGTTTGACCTCTACACTGCTTGCACACTATACACATTCTTTGTAGAGTTATAATAAATTTTAACTCCGCACCGCTTTTCATTGCTTGATTTATGTTGTGGGTTAATTATTGATTGATACAAGTTTCATGAGCGGTCGCTCAGTGACATTGTAGTCCCGCCTTGTATTTTGACCCTCGCAAAATCCATGTTATCAACTAGATATCCGATCTTGATCCGGTTGTTGGATATTGATCCGAATATGATTTATATGCAATGAGAAGATGAGATCTGACATGATCAGACACTCTGAGCAGTCTTTTAGATATGGATATGAGGTAAGATGTCAATATCGAAGTCACTATGCATGGCATATATAATCGTCATGACCTTATCTCCAAGTATATGAGGAGAAGACACACAATTCTTGAAAGAGTTCGAGAATTGTTCAATGAGCAATATTATCTAAGCATTGGAAGTTGGATAATTAAATTAGATTTAATTACCACAATTAATGTTTGGATAGAGATATCTGGGATAATTAAATTAGATTTCATTATCGTGGATATGACTAATATAGATAACACTATCCATAATAATCATGGATAACAAAGATATGATCCACAATATTCTGGAGAGAGTTAATTGTGAATGAGATTCACAATTTATATGTTGATGTGAATTAGATTCACATAATTTAATGTAAATATGATATACATTAAATATTGGATGTAAGAAGTTAATTCTTAATAGTCAAAGGTATAATTACAATAATAACAAATAATTTGGAATTATTTGATGATTATTCAATTATTCAATTAATTAATATAGTGGATAAATTAATTTTGACTCATTCCACTTCTTAAAGTGGACGTTTATGGGTTGTTGAACCATAGTGGATGTCAACCCTAAATTTAGTAAATGGATGGAACTCTTTTTATTAAAATTTATTTATTGATTAATTGTTTTAATTGATATAATTTGGATTTTTTTTCGAATTATCTCTTTTTATTTTCTTTTTGATTTTTTTTTTGTAAATTAAAAAAATTATAAATCAATCTAAATCATCGATTATTGAGATTACATGGATTGGGATCCATGGACTTCCAAAATACTATAAAAGAAAGTCTAATCCTAGCCCTCTTTAACATAAGTGATGTGCAATTGTTGCATAAATTAAATTCTCTTTCTCCACACTTCCAACCTCTATCTCTCTCTCCACAACCCTAGGTCATCCCCTTGCCCAAGGTTGGTGGAAATCGTGATCGTCGTCGTGTTGCCAGGCCAGTTGCTCGAAGAACTCCATCATCTTCCGTGCATCGTGCTTGAGAAAAAGATAAGTGATTTCAAAAGATAAAATCAGGGGTTTGCTATTTTAGATCATCGCTCGGGATTGCGAGAAGTATGCGACTCGTCATCACGTCTGCAAGTACACTCTTGTCGGATTGGACCTGAGTCAGGAGGCCTCTTTATTTAGACTCTTTGAGGATTACAACCACTCTTCAAGATGTAAGCCTAAAACTCATGTGATCTTGATGAAACAACATGGGAAAGGTTCCCGTGCCATGTGTTTTCATCTTGAAATTTTTATTTTTCTATTGGCATGCTAATTAGTATGATTAGTTGACCCAGATCACATATGATATGATTTTCATGCTTCCGTGATGCGTGAGGCCTAACACCTTACCTTCAAGTGGTATCAGAGCCTTGTTCAAAGGTTTTGGCATGATCCAAACCCTTAGGGAACAAGATTTTGGTAACATATGCACATGAACCTGTTATTTTTTTCATGGATGCATTTTTTGAATCATTTTCAGCCCATATGATATGTCTTCTATTTTATCATGTTATGAACAAATTGTTGGGATACTTAAGCATGTTTAGATGGTCTGGATATGTCTCTCAAAAGTTTGCCAAAAGTTGGCAACGGAATGACATTGATTTAGATTCGAAACGTTCCGACAATGTTGTTGTTTTAACATGTAGACTTGAACCTGTACCAAATTAATTTTTGGTTAATATTTTTCTGTCATGAAATATGTTAAAAATACATTAATTAAGTAGAAAATTAAACTAGTAAACTACTCGAATTTATTTCAAATGATTTCAACTCCGTTTGCTCTAGATATTCCACATTTAGTAGAGATGAGTCGGAAGATTACTAGATCATCACATGAACTCTTTAATGTGTTTATCATTCAATTTTAATGAAATAAATTATGAATTTGCCTTGATTAAATGATGTTTCACATATTTAGAAAGATATTTGGAAATCACATATCATCATTGAATGAACGTTTCATGTCGAAAACCCTCGTTTACCATAGGGATTTTTACACCCATAACCCTGAGTAATTATGTAATTACAATCATAACACTGCATAATCATGAATTACATCCAGAACCCTTAATACTCTTAACTATTACACTCATAACCTCTGAGTTAACTTCCATCCAATATTCCGTTAACAATGACGGTATCTGTCCAACAATTTACATTTTCTATCCTTTAAGTTGTGTTATTTACAAATTAGTACACTCCCCCTACCTCCTCCTACTCCACCCCTCCTGCTCCTCTTCGACTACCATCCCCTCCCCCTCTCCTCTTCCTCCCCATCGACCTCCTCCTCCTCCCCGCTGACCCCCCATCCAGGACTCCCCCACCCACTTCCTCCAACTCAGGCCGGACCGTACCACATCGAGCCCCCCCCCCCCCCCCCCACGTTGAAACCTCTCTCCCTTCGAGCATGCGCCACCACCCTCCCGTCGAGCCCCTCCCCCTGTCGAGCCCACCCCTGCCTGCGACCTCAACACCCCCCGCTAGCAGCGAAGCCCACCCCCCCGTTAGTGACTTCCAGTCCCCCCCCTCCAGCGACCTCTAGCCCCCCCCCCCCCCCCCCCGGGTCGAGCCTGCCCCCGCCAGCGACCTCAGTTCACCTCGCCAGCAGCAAAGCCCCCCTCCCCGCTAGCGACCTGCCCCCGACCCTCCAGCCCACCATCGTACATAGAGCCCCCGACCCGTCAGCCCATCGGTCAAGCCTGCCCCCTGCAGCGACCTCAGCCCCCCCCCCCCCCCCCTCTCCCGACCCTCTAGCCCACCGCCTCACACAGAGCCCCCCACCCTGACCCTCCAGCCCACTGACCCCCCCCCCCCCCCCCCCCCCGCCCCTGCCCCGAGTCTACTTCCCCCTCCCTTTGAGCCACAAGCCTGAAGCACCCCTCCTCCCTGTGGCCCTCCTCCCTGCGGCACGCCACACCCGCCTGCTCAGAAGCCCCTCCCACCCCGCAACCCCGCCTCTCCCTCCCGCCCGCCTCCCCTACAGATGCGACTATTTTTTTTTCTAAAAGCAGTTGGAATATCATGGGTTAAATTAACCCAATTATATAGTTGGGTTAATAGAAAAACTAACGGAGGATTACAAGTGTGAGACGAAGTGATTATTGGGGGTTTGCTGTGTAATTCACGATTATACAGAGTTATGATTATAATTGCAGAATTATTCAGGGTTATGGGTGTAAAAATCCCTTTACCATATAATAGTTGTATAAGAACTTTTACATGCAAAAACAAAATTATTTGCTTGATATGACTAGAAAAACAAAATGTTTTAAGATGCCTAAAATTTTCGAGTGAATAATTTATATTATCATGTCGATCATAAAAGGAATGATCGATAAAACTGCAAGTATATTTATCTAATTGTATTGTTATGAATCGGATGTTGAAGGTGTCTAGACTTGGTATGTTGGCTTGGTTCCTTAATTATCACCTTCTATGTCAAGGAAATGCTCCATCGCAGCATAATTCGAGTGTTTGATCGGATCCATTTCGAGGAAAGGGTAATATGAGTAAGTCAAGATGTACTTTAATTACTAAATCTGAATACTACATACTTGTGAGAGCTAATACTATATACTAATATATCAAGCAAATCTAAATATTTGATGGTTGCATTGGAGTGTTAATTAACTTAATGTGATTAAATTTATTTAATCCAATTAAATTCATAATCTATAATTAATATAAATTGGATTTCCCTTGTAAGGATTAGTGAATATGATTCAAATGATTCGTCAAATTTTGAATGGGATATGGAGGATCATAAGATGACATCTATGGCCCCCCATCAAGGCGGAGGGTTCCGTCACCATGGATTGTGCATCATAGATGCCTATGCGAAGTCATAGCTCCGGTGTATAAGTGATAACACCGAAAACCCACTAAGACCCGGGTGAGGATAATAAATCAAGGGTCGTTGCGACCCGGATCTCAGAGAGGACGTGTATCAAGAAAAATCGAACCGCGAAACGAGTCAAAAATCAAACACGGCAAAACAAGCGCGGTCCTATCTATGTGATTAACCTGGTATAGCACCCAGGGTCGAACTCAAGGAGCACGGATTGGCCGTAGGCCTACGAAGTAGTGAAAAGAAACTAAAATAAAAGGAAAATGTTTTTTTAGGGGTTTTTAATACTCTTTATAATTTTTTTGGGATTTTTAAAAGATTAAGAAAATAAAAGGAAAGAAATAAAAACACACTTAGGCAATTTATTAAACACACCAAAAAGCAAGCAAAAATTCAAGAAAAATTGTTTTTATGTTTTTTATGTTTTTAAGTGTTTTTGGTTAATTTTTGGTATTTTTCTAATGGGTAAATTATTTTCTAAAAATCAAACAGTGCTAAAAATAAAAGGTACTGTCCAGCAAGGCTTAAGACCCAAAAATAAAATATTTTTGGATCTCAAAAAGCCCTGAAGGTAATTTTCCTGTAATCTAGAAAAGATAAGGAAAATTTAGGCACCCTAATTATTGTTTTTGGATTTTTAAATTAATTATTATAATTTTTATGGGTTTTTAAGGGTTTTTCAATTTTTAGGGTTTTTACTCAATGGAAAATAGCCAAAATTGGCTAGAAAATCAGAAAACAAGCAAGCAACAGTATCTAATTTTTTCAGAATTTTTGAAGGTGATTTTATATTTTTTTTGGTATTTTTAAACCTAGACAGTAACTAAAAAGGCTGTTTTTGAATTTTTAAAAATACTAAATGAAAATAAAAATGTCCTCAAAAATCACTGAAATTCCTACACCATGGCAGGAGTCATGTGTCAAAATCTCATTGGATTTGGAGGTCGTTTGATATTTTATTCAAAAATGCAAAGAGGGCATAGTGCACAGGGACGATTGTGCAAATACCCGAGAATCTGGGGGCTCTGGTGCAAAATACCCAGCAAGTCACGCGCGTGGCACGTGGCTGGGGCACACAGGGACCAAATGGTAATAAAAACCAAGTCTTAGGGCCTTTTGATAACTCGTATCAAAAGCTCAGGGACTCGGTTGCAAAAAGCCCAATAAAATTCGCACATGCGTAATAAAAACACTCACAGGGGCATAACTGCAATTACTCAAAAATATTCATTCATTTCATAACAACCCAGTTCTACAGGACAAAAGATGTAAAATGCCCAACACAACACGTGACGAAGCACGTGGTCACATACACACAGGGGCATACATGCAGTTAAAACTAAGCACAAGGTCCATACTGCAAATAACCCTACGTAAACAAAGTTCTAAAAATATTTACAGGACTGGAAATGAAATGACAAACTAAGAGGGGGCCCTAAGATATTTACCCCTTTATTGGTCGACGGCCAGATGCGCGCCACGTGGTGGATGGACGGTCAGGATGGGCGGCGCTCTCCTTCTCTTCTTCTCTTGGGCTCGATCGACGGTACGAGGGAGGCCACGTGGATGATCTGAGGGCTGGCAGTGCAGGGGCCTCTCTCCTCGCACGAACGGTCCGGATGGCTCCTCGAATGATCGGATGGACGCTGCTCCTCAACGAACGGACGGTCACGATCAGAACTGGAGCAGAGGCCTCATCGGACGGCTTTGGAGGATGGTGAAAGAACTCGACGCCGGCGAACTTCGCCGGCCTCCTGCGTGAGCTACACTCCTCCTCAGCTGCTTCTGGATATCGGAACAGGTTCCTGGTGAAGGCCCGCAGCTGATGGTATTGGCTGATAGCCCAGCCGAGCCCTGGAGGGGCTCCGGCGAGGCTGGCGGCGCGAAGCTTCCGGCTAGAATGTAAGGGGGGCTCAGCTGCCTCCCTTTTAACCTGCAAAGCACACAGAAAGCTTCGCGGGTCGAGGGCAAAATGCCTCGACCCAAAGAAGCGGGGTGAAGGTGATCTGTGCGGTGGGGCGGAGGAGCTCCGGCGAGGCGGAAGACGGTGGAGCTCGACTCCCAGCTCCGGGGCGAGCTGGGTTGAGTGGCTAGGCGAAGAACGTGCGTGAGGAATAGGCGAAGGCGATGGGATGCTCCGATGATCGAAATATGAAGCGAGATAGCCGGAATCACAGGAACACGGCGAACGGTCGATTTGGGCGAAATCCAAAACTACACTAAATGGGTAGGAACTAAGGTCACCTGGGTGATGCTGTAGACTGGGCTGGAGCTCAGCTAGCTCCTGGTCCTTGCCTCAAGGGTCGTCAACTACCGAGGCTCGAGCTCCGGGTGGTCGTCGGAGCACGGCTGCAAGAAGCGGCCGGATCGATGGTCGAACACCTCCTCCTCGCTGCGACACCGGCGGGGGCAAGCTGTCACCTTGCTGGTTGCGATGGAGCTCACTGGAAAGAGAATGGCGAGCCAAAGATGGCGTGAGAGTGCGGCGGAGCTCCAACTTTATAGTGCTAGGGGTCCGGGAAGAATGGAGTCGGGCACGACGATCGGCGCGCGGATCCCCATGCAAACCTCCGGGCGAGGATCTCGGGTGTGTGCAGATGGATTAGGGCCCGGGGTTTGCGGATTTGGTATTCGGATCAGGTGGGGAAAAGATCGAGAAATCAGGTCGAAACCCAGATCCGCGCCTCTGGTGGTCCTGGGGGAGGTGTTGACCGGGGGTCAACAATCCCCCGTGGACCAATCAGAGGCCGCCAAGGCTGAGATTTTTATTTTATTTTTTTTTGGGCCTTTAAATGGCCGAATTTCCAAAAACTCAAAACATGAAAAATGTTTGTTTTAATTTTTTCTATTTTTTTGTGATTTTTAATTAATTTTTGGAAATGAAATAAGGTATTTACATAATGTAGCTATACATAGGTACTTATACAATATATGATTTTTGATTTTGATTTTTAATTAGTTATTTTCATACATTTTTATTCCCAATTTATATTTTATTTATTTATAGGATAAAATGAGGAATAAAAGGCTATTTTTACTTTATTTTTATTATTTATATACATATGGGAAATAATTATTTATTTACACTCATATACATGGTATATATACAAGATATTTTTATATTTTTAATTTTGTAATTTTTATTTGATTTTTGTTTCTTTTCTTTTTATTTATTTTATTTACAAAACATAGAAGAGGATATTTACAAAAAGTTTTGAAAGTAAATAACTTTATTTACAAGGTGAAATAAATAAAGAAGGTGGTCTATGTATAAGGTAAAAGGGGTATTTTTGGGTTTTTGATTTTTAGATTTTTATTTTGTTTTTAATGGCTTATAAATATGTACACAATATATACAAGCATATTTTTAGTTGAGGAAAATATTATTTTATTTATTTACATAAATATGTACACATGAGCCCCTATCTCCCTCTACTTTGGTTTTTATGCGGTCAGGCCCATGCTGAGCCCTCCCTTGGGTTAGGTTGCTCAATATTTATTCTAAATATTTCCCTCTTTTTCTTTTTCTTCTTTATTCTTTTATTTTTGCACAAAAACATGCTAATTATTTATATTTACACAAATGCATGCTTTTGCTAATTTTCCCTATTTACACATATCTACATGCATTTGCATAGGTTTTTGTAGCTAAAATATAAGAATAAAGAGTGATGAATGGGTATTCATCAATAAGCGCACATGGATCGTGCTCTTTGTTCCTCGAAAGAGTAAGGCCATATGCATAGTGACACCAATGTTGTTCTCCATATAATTGAGGCAGCATTGGATTGCACATAAAGGGCGCTATTCCTGTTGATGGTCGATTCAATTAACAACGGATCGATATCACCTTATAGGTAGTGGGCCTGGGAGTCAAAGATCGAATTGGGAGTGTAAGTTGGACCTGCAAAGCAGAAAGAGTTCATGCTTCCTTCACTGTAGTTGCATGTTCTCATATAATTGGGGCACGACAAAAGTGAAAGGGAGATCTCTGATATCGTTAAGGTAATTTGGTTGGAATACCTCATGCTTCAAAAATTTGAAAGGGAATGGTCTTTCAAAAAAATAATAATAAATGATATAACTTTGATTTAAAATAATAATAACCTTAATCAAAGTATGTATATATATGCAAATTATCTTGTTTCGGATAACCTTCTTTTAAACCAACTCAATTTTATACTTGATAGTAACCATTGTCATGGATATGATCTATGATTAAGATTTAGTGCTTGCAATTGAACACATAATGTATGTAGATGCAATGCACAAGTTTCCTCATAATAATAAGGATGGATAATTTAATAGGAAGTAGGACAATGATCAATGATTTGTATGTTGCTACAGTCCTGATCCTTCATCGAATGTGCTTTGGAAGTAACATATCGATGTGGATCATAATTGTCAAGATCCTTCTAAGATTTGAAGGAGATTTTTTTTTGGCAAAGTTATGCACTATCAACTTATGATCATGAAAGACAATGTTCACTGCATTATGCAAAATGGTGGCTCCACAAGAAGATGATCTACTCAAAATATTTGAGTACCTACCTGAATTGAATTCGTAAGAGTCGAGGTGGACGTGGATATGATGAGTGCCATCATTCTATTATCTCTGATCAGGTCTTTCATAAAGCTTCATGATATTCATATTATATGAATAGGATAAAACAAGTATATATGTTGAAATATTCTCATATTGAAGTCCTTTGAGGAGATATTCATGCAATGGGATCCTTTATCTCAAGAAATGGTTGTTTAATGATTAAGGAAGCACATTGGAAGTATGTGTCGAACCCATGTAAGGAAGAAAGGTCAAAGATTTGACTGTGCTTCTTTAACTTCCACATCCATATTGTTGGATGACTGTCAATACTGCAAGAAGTTGATATTCGGATAGTATAATTATCCAGACTACCTAAAATCCTTAAAGAAGGACTTGGATAGCGTATCGGCATATCATACATCTACATATCATCATTGAAATCGAATTACTTATTAATTAAGCTCAAAGTTTGATAATTGTATATCGTTCTTCTACTAACGCTTGTAATTTATTGCATTTATTTTAGAAGACTATTAAGATTGATCTGAATGTTTATAGTTATCTACATGAAATTTGATGCAATTATTGCGACAATTGTCATTAGATAATAAGATTACTCAATTCCAATGGGATAAACCTTAGTCTTAGAGAATGTCTCTTTGACATAAATGTTAGACAGTATTCGCTCTCAATTTCTAAATTTGTTAGAAATGGACATACATTCTGAGATAGACTTAACATAAAGTGTTATGATGAATATATTTCAGAAGGTAATCTAACATCAGAAGGACTCTATGAAATTAGAATATTAACGAGTGGTTCACTAACATTTCTAATATTGCGAATTAAAGACCTTTAAAGATCAATGGAGGATGAAGATCATTTGATAATGATCTAGCATTAAGACTTGGACATGTGTCTTTTGATAAAATCAATAAGACTAGTAAGATATGGTCCTTTAGATTGTCTGAGAATTCAAAACTTACCTACTTCTGAATAATGTATTCAGACTAGCTTGTTCAAGGTACCCATCTTCTGGAATGGTGTAAGATGCAAAGGTATTTTTAACCTTATACATGTTGATGTATGTGGAGCCTCTATAATATAAGAACATTGATGATATATGATATCCATTGATGATTATTCAAAGTATGAAATTTCTTCCTTACACATTAGAAATTTTTTGATATGTTCAGAGATTTCATAATTTTGGATGAGAACCAAAGTTAAAATGAGGATGAAAAGAGTTCGGTCTGACCAAGGTAGCTAGTGTATATTGGATTGATTTAGAGAATACCATATAGAGAAAGGAACATCGTTCCTATCTCACTCCTCCCGATATACCTCGGCTCAATGGAGTTGTAGAAATATGCAACTATATCATGTTTAACATGATCTGTTCAATAATGAATTTTAAGCATAATCGCCTCTTAGTTTCCAGATATATGCATTAGAGATTACAACATATATTAATAAGATTCCAAGCAAATCTATACTCAAATCCTCAAGAGGTATGGTTTGAAACCAAGCCTAGTGCTTGACACTTAAGGATTTAGGGTTGCTTGATCCATATCATGACATGGATGCAAGTAAGATGTAATCTAGCACTACAGAGTGTCACTTTATTGGGAATGTAAAGGATAATATTAGATACCTACTTTATGACCCTGAGATTCTTAAAGATTTTATCTCTAAGAATATGATTCTTAGAGGATGATTCATTAAGAGTCAAAATAAGAATGAAGTAAAGAGACTCATCTAATCCTAGAAGGATAATGAGGTCCGTAATATTGGACAATAAAATTATAGTTACAGATAAAACACCCATACCTCTTCAAAATCAGTTTGACGATGGTAAGACCACATAAAGGGTATGAAATCCATATGTTAGAGAAATTTGGCAATGATTGGACTTTATATAATGAAGCTTCTGAGGATCATGACATGGATAGATGGATGTTATCAATAAAGTCTAAGGTAGATTTCATGTACAAGTATTGTGTATGGACCCTCGAGGATCCACCTAAGAGATCAGATCCATTGGGTGTAAATGGATCTTCAAGAGAAAGATGGAATCCGATGGGAAGGTAGAGACCTTCAAAGCATAGCTTGTGGTCTAGGGCTACACATAGATAGAAGATATTATGTACGATAAGACATGCTATGCCCATCAAGATATTACTAACTATAGTTGCAAGTATTGACTATGATATCTAGTATATGGAAGTTTAGATTGCATTCCTTAATGGATACCTCAACAAGGATTTGCATATGAAGTAGCACCAGCGCTTCATAGTTAAGGAAGGCAAAGTATGTAAGCTGAAGACTCCATTTATGAGCACAAACGAGCTTTTTGTAGTTGGAACATTGTATTTGATCATAAAGGTTGTGATTTTAGACAAAATCTTGATGAACCGTGCGAAGCTTAGTGCATTACGTTGTGTTCATCGTGCTAAATGTAGATGAAATCCTAATCATTTGGAATGATATAAGGATGATGAAAGTTTTTAAAATATGGTTGATACATACCTCTGTGATCAAAGATCTCAAGGATTCCTCTTAGATCTTAGTTTTGAAAGTGTTCAGAAGCAAAGAAAGAAGGCATTGGGGCCATCACATCAAGGGTACATCTTGGATAGATCCAATATGGAAAATTCCAAGAAAGACTTCATTTCATAAAGATATGGTACTGACTTATCTAAAGGAATTGCACCTGAAAGTGTTGAGGGTGTGAATGTTATAATGGCATGAGCTTATGCATCAGTTATAAAAAATCTTGTGTATGCCATGATATGTACGAAAACCAGATATCTACCATTCAATGGGAGCGGTAAATTGTTTCCAATCATGCTATGGAGATAAAACACTTAATTGCAGTAATAAATCATCTTCAAGGACTTAAGACTATAGAGATAGTGATATCTAAATCTTAGAATACCTTAAAAGGCTTAAGACTCTGTCTGGTCTAAGGAGATAGAGATCTCTAGACATAAAGGTATTTTTATGAGGATAATAGAAATTACATACTGGTTATGATAATTTGTGAAGTTGTATTGCCAAAAAGTTAAAAATAGAAGGGCATTGTGATGGCTTTGATAATTTTGAGTATTAGTTGCAATTGCATTCTAGATGCAATCACTGATTCGAGCGATATGTAAGTCTGTAAAAGGACTTGGTATAGTCTCTCGCAACATGTGATTGATTAGTTGACCAAGCTATTGCCTCTAAGGCAACATGGCTTATTGATTAGCACATGAGTGTGGATTTAAAGATTAGTCATTCAATGATCTTCGGGATAGTGGGAGATTGTTGGACATGTGAGACTATGGCGAGTCTTTTTGCAATAAAAGTTATTGCAAATCACTCCCTAATATGAAATAAGGAATAATTACAATTAGGGTTGTGTACCCATATCCATCTTGATAATCATACAATTTTCGATATAATAGTTGAATCATAAAGGCCAGTGCTTAGATGATATCTAAAGAGTTTGATTGAGGACTTATCTAGCACCATCAAATGACTGTCAGGAGAGGATCTCAAGCCTGAGAAAGGAGATAGTAATCCTTACTCCAAAGGCTGATGACCTACTGAGACCTCTTGATACATGCTCTCTAAATAAGAATAGAGATTCGGGGGTATCAGATAAGTTAAGTCAAAGAGTTGACTTAGCGAGATCGAGATAGCTAAGACCTATGGCGTATGCTTTCACGATATTGGCATGCATCATATGACTGGAGACAGATGTGTTACTATATGTTTGATTATGTACAATAGGCAGACATTAGACTGATGACTTAATCAAGGTCTATATACCGACGAGCTAATGTGGATATAATGACATATGAGTAATACGATCTCTCAAAGGGATCATACAAGTTCACTATTGAACTGGAGGACATGAGCTTACTCATGATATATTGGGACCAACCAAATTTCATACATGGTCGTATTGCTTTAGAAGCATGATAGGATTTGTAGGTATGATATATGCTTTTGGAAAGCATATGATCGATACCAACTCCCAATGATTAAATGAGAAACTTAATGATAAAACCTTGAAGAAGACAATTCAAATGATATCAGAACTTCAGATTTATTCTAAGTCTTCCAGTATGCAGTATGTATGGATATAATAAATACTCCAGGGTGATGTGATCTTAAACGATTGCATAACTGTGATGCTTCCATTCCACGAGATTGATGAAATGGTTGTAGATTTTAGAGACTCCTATCAGTGGACTAGATATCTGATCTTAATCCAATTGTTGTACATTGATCCGAATATGATTCGGATGCAATGAGAAGATGTGATATTATGTCCAACATGATCAGACACCTCTGAGCGGTCTTTGAAAAACAATAAGACAAGAGTCGCTAATTAATGGCCTGACAAATCAGGCTCACTATCGTTGAGGCAACTACTCGAATCCTCTTGTTGTTTCATCAATTAACCCACACACATAATAAATCAAGAGCAGGAGTTAAAATTTATTGTACCCTACTAAGAATGTATAATGGCAAGCAAGTAGGGGTCGAACACAGGAAGCAAGGGAATAGAGCAGGCAAGATATGAAATCAAAGCACAAATTATCACTTAACTACTTAGCCAAGGTGTATTTTTTGTGGGTTTTAGATTTTTATTTTTTATATTTTGTATTTTTATTTTTAATTTTCTGTTTTTATATTTTCTTTTTAGATTTTTATATCTTTATATTTTCTTTTATTTAAATTTATATATTAAGTTTTATAAAGGATATATATACAATATAGGCTAGGGTAGAGATAAATATTAAAAAAATAGTCAAAATAAGAAAATAAAATAATATTGGGTTTTAAATAAAATTTTTTACTATTTTTGTGATTTTTTTAAGAAATCTTGCTAATTTTTATATATTTTTAAAGTAAAATATCCAAACTCAGGGTTAAAATTAATACCTAAAATTAAAATAGAGATAAAAAACAGAAAACAAAATCAAAACTTCTCCAAATTAATTTTAATATATAGATAATAATTTAGAGAAAATATATAATAGAGAATAGATTTTTAGAATTTTTAAGAATTTTATAAATTTTTATAAAGGTTTTTAGGATTTTCCCATTTTTAGGAGTTTTCTTTATAATTTTTAGGATCTTTTTTTCTAAAGGTCAAAAATACATCAACAAACAAAAATAAATTTTTTGGGGATTTTTTAAAAATGTTTTTATATTTTTATGTATTTTCTAGTGTGAACATGGACAAAATATGTTGCTTTTTATTTTTTATAAATATTAAAAATGCCTAAAAATGCAATACAGAATAAGGATGTGAAATTACATTGCAAAAGGTGTCTACAGCTATTTTTTGAGATTTTTCCACGTTTAATTGCTATTTAAAATAAATACAAACAACAAAGAGAAAATACGATGCTGACATGTGTTGTTATGTAAATAGATTAAAGTTCAAGGGCCAACGTGCAATTTCTCCAAAACTTTACAACGTGAATAAAAAGTTTCTAGGCCTATTTCAAAATCCAAGACCCGCAAAGGTATGCTGCAAAATGGCCAAGCTCATGTGTAGATACACGTGAGCCACGCTGGCAGGGACCAAAAATTAATTACCAAAAAGTGGGGGCCTACTTGTAATTATTCTAGAAATATATAACATGATTAAAAATATTCTAGATTAAACATAAATAAACAAATGACTTGGGGGTCTGCTGCAAAATGTCCACCTCATGTGGAGTGCCACGTGAGGTGACTTGGCACGGACCAAATGGCAAATATAGAGAAGCCGAGGGTCTAATTGCAAATTATACAAAAATATTTAAACGGCCAAGGAAAGTTTTAATGGCTAATATTAAATTACAAAAAAGGCTACAACTAAAGATGCAAAATACCCGACAAAGGCGCGGGCCAACGGCGGATCTTCAATCACTTATGCCACACGTCGACCATCCGACTGGCGATATTGGTCCGTCTACACGGCTTGGATTAGATGGTTCCAGGTTGATCTGACGGCTGAGAAGTAATCAGATCCGACGGTAGCTGGAGCTTGCCAAGAACCAAAGCCCAAGGCGACGTCCCGGCATGAATCAACATAGATCGAGGAAGAAAATTTGTCAAAGGCTCGGTGCAAAAGGATGAAAGGATCGGGATTCAATAAATCGTGAATCGGGGCAAAAATGAGGTCTGATAAGGGCTAGGGTAGCAGGTCAGACAGTTAACCTGTGGTCAACCATCCAAAGACTTTGGTTGGTACACGTGGACCAACCAGAAAAAACCCCAGCCCAAAAATACTTGTAAATTCGTTATTAATTATAAAATGATTATATTAATTTTAGATTATAAAATAAAAAATGTTTATTATTTTATAAAATATTTTATCATGATTTTTATTTATTTTTTGGGCTTTTTTAATAACAAGTTACTTTTTAGGGGTTATATATAGGTATGTTTATATATGTATTTTTGGTCTTTTATTTTTATTTTGTATTTTTGATTTTATTAATTTAGTTCATTATTTTATAAAATTATAACTTGTTTTTAGATACTTAAATATATTTTTATTATATTTTTACGATATAATATATACACTTAAATAAATAAGTCTATTTATTATATAGGTATAGTTATTGGTATTTTACCTATGTATTTTTTATACATATTTTATTTCTGTATTTTCTTTATTGATTTATTCTTGTTTTAATATGTACATATATTATAAATAATATTTATAAAATTATAAAAATAATATATTTATAAAAAATAATAAGTAAATAAATTATTTTAATTGAGTATATTATGCAATAGAGGTCTAAAACCTAACTTTCACACCTTAACTCCAAAAAATATGAAAAAACCTTCATTAAATAGATTATTAAAAGTTATATACAATTAAAGATGATTTTGATATATTTTGATTTTTATTTGAGAGATATGGGTCTGGGAAGTTGGGATTTTGGAAACTTGTTCAGACTGTAACTTGTATACTATATTATTTTTTTATGAAATCAATTTTTTATTTTTCTATGTTTTATTGTCTATAACTTTCATGTTCAACGTTTCTTTATTTGAGGTGTAAAAAGTAGAAATAAGATAGGTCCCAAAAATGAATAAAGAGTGAATAAATAAAAGAGATTTTTATTGTATTTTGGCCCTTATCTCCCCCTATTTTATTCTTTGTCAATCTAGTCATCGAGATGCCTAGGTCTTGGGGTTTAGGGTCATAAAATATCTTCAATATTTTATTCTTTTTCTTATCTTTTCTTTATTCTATAATTTTGGCATTAAAAATAATATTTTATGCACACTTTGTACAATAATGCGTGGATGTTAAAATGCATGAATTAAGGGTATTTACATGCATTTACTAGAGTTTTTAAGGCCAAAATGATAGAGTAAATGTGATGAAATGGAGATTCATCAGTCTTCTAGATTTAGATATGAGATAAAATCTCATTGTCTAAGTCAATATACATGGCATATACAATTGTCCTAACTTTATCCCCAAGTATCTGAGGAAAAGGCACACAATTCTTGAAAGAGTTTGAGAATTGTTCCCTGAGAAATATTATCTAAGCATTAGAAATTGAATAATTAAATGGAATTTAATTATTACAATTAATGTGTGGATAAAGATGTCCAGGATAATTAAATTGAATTTAATTATCACGGATAGGATTAATGCGGATAACACTATCTGTAATAATCATGGATATGATCCACAACATCTTGGAGAGAGTTAACTATGAATGGTATTCACAATTATATGTTGACGTGAATTGGATTTACTTACATAATTTAATGTAAATATGATTTACATTAAATATTAGATGGATGAATTTAATTCTTAATAGTCGATGGTATAATTGTAATTATCACAAATAATTTGGATTTATTTGGTTATTATTCAATTATTCAAGTAATTATTATAGTGGATAAATTTATTCTAACGCATTCCATTTCTTAGAGTGGATGTCCATGGGTTGTTGAATCATGATGGACATCCACCCAAAATTTAGTAAATGGATGGAGCCCGTTTAATTAAACTTCATTATTGATTAATTATTTCAAATGATATAAGTTGGAAATTATTTTCAAATTCTCTTTGTATTTTCTTTTTTGTATTTTTTGTGAACTAAAAAGAAATATAAATAAATCTAAATCATTTATTATTGAGATCACATGGATTGGGATCTATGGACTTCCAAAATGCTATAAAGAAGAGGCTAACCCTAGCCCTTTTCAACATAAGTGATATGTAATTGTTGCATAATTTAAATTCTCTCTCCCTCACTCTCTCCACAAGTCCAACCTCTCTCTCCACAACCCTAGGTCGTCCCCTTGCCCAAGGTTGGTGGAGATCACGATCATCATCGTGGAGTTATCGTGCTACTGAACCGATTGCTCGAAGAACTCTTTCCTCTTCCGTGCATTGTGCTCGTGAAGAAGACAAGTGATTTTGTGAGTCGAAATCAGGAGGTTTTTCACTTAGATCGTTGCTCGGGATTGCAGGAAGTGCATAACTCATCATCATGCCTACAAGTGCTTGTCGGATTGGACTTGAGTCAAGATGCCTCTTCATTTAGAGGCTTTGAGGATTACAATCATGCTTCAAGAGATAAGTCTAAAACTCGTGTGTACTTGATTAAACGACATGGGAAAGGTTCCAGTACATTATGGTTTCATCTTAAAATTTTTAATTTTTTGTTGTCATGCCAACTAGTATAACTAGTTGACCTAGATCCCATATGATGAGATTTTCATGCTTTCATGATGCATGAGGGCTTACACCTTGCCTTCATAGATAAGGCAGTAGAGAATGTGGAAGAAGAGACATTGGAGGGAGCGTAGAGGAGAAGGGGATCGAGTTGTGAAGGTGGAGGGGCAGTAGGGGTGTATTGAGAGAGGGAGTTGGACTTCATAATAGTGGACGAGTGAGAACGGCAATGAAAGTGCATGCTTAAAGATGTTGGGAGTTGATTGAGGGATGGGGATGGCAAGGCGGAAAAGACGTTGAGGTGGAGGTACTCCCTATCCCTCCTTCCATTCACCATCCCTTCAAGTACTCTCCGTCAAACACCTGATCCACAAATAGGCACTTTCCTGGTGAGTACAATGGGTACATTCCTTCCACATCCTTCTCCCACCTCCCATGTACAGATCACACATTCCACCACCCATGTCCGAGCTTTGTACTCGCTCAAAGCTTGCGTCTATAAGCATGGATGATCGCTTATTTTGCGAAGACACTGTGAACCCATTTGCAAAGATCGTATCTTTGAGCTCAATAGAAACCTCTAGAGCAGAGTGTGATACTCATAATCGAAGAAAATGGGAATAGAAGAATCAAACAAAATGGGGAGGAGGTGGCAGTCGGGGAGGAGGCAACCATGGAGGAGGTGGTTGGGGAAGACGATTAATGGGAGGAGAGGATGATGAAGATGTAGATTTTATAAGTAAGAAGGGTAACGGATGGAAGTTAACAATGGGAGTCGTGGTGTATTAATAAGTTTACAAGGGTTAGGTGATAAATACGAAGAGTACGGGTTGAGAAAGTAATTGACACATGATAGGGTTCACAATGTAAAAATACCTTATAATTATGCAATGACCTCTATAAAATATTTGTATCTCTGTGCTCATGTTGTTAACACCCATGAGTTACCCGCATAGAAAAAACTATTGAGAGACTAGAATATGTAATTTTTTTATAAAGTAACCCTTAAACTCTAAAGTATTTCCCTCCTTTTCATTGACCTTTTTTCCCTTCCATCTCATGTCTCTCTCTTTCTATCACACTAGCAAACTTCTTTATGACGATGACTACGAAAATAACATTTACAATAATAATGACAATGGCGAAGATGATGGTGATTGTTACACCTTTTTCCATCATGTGTTGATTACAAATAATTAACTGTCAGCATAGTATAACGGGTCAACCGATCAAAACAAGAAAGATAGGAAGATGTGGTCCTAAGTGGGTGTATTTATTTAACCTGAGAAAGCCCCATTGCTGAACTCAAGGAGGCAGACATTAAATAGAACTATATAGGTGCCATGTTGGAAAGTAACTAAGTCAATCATGGGAGATTTTTGAATCAACAAACAAATGTGTCAAAATGTACCTACAAACTAAAATAATGTTGGTATGATATCTCAAAGTATTTTTTCCTTTTTACAGGATTGTTAATCTTGCATTTTTGTTTTTGTTTTTATATTTTATATCTTCTTTTATTTTTTAAAATTAATTTTTAAAAATCTATTTAATTTCTAGAAAAGAATTTTTCAATATTTAGTTTTTGGGTTTTTACTGAGAGTCAGAATAGTAGAAATAAAAAGAAAATAGAGAGAAACTGTTTTTGGACTTTTAAATCTTGATAAGATATTTTTAAGCATTCTGAGGTTTTTAGACTTTTGGTTATTTTCATAAAAATAGATAACATAATTATAAGTCTAATTTTAGGGGGAGAGAAAATTGTTATTAAAATAAAGAATGGACCTATAAATATCTAAGGTATTTTTAAAAGACAGAATATTTAAAACTACAAAAATGAGAACTTATTTTTTTATTTTGAAATTTGTGAATTTTTATATAAACTATGGGAATTTTTCAATATTTTTGTCATTAACAGAAATACAGAGAATTTTACGAAGATTTTTATTGGCTGTGTATATCAATAAGAGCTACACAACTCCTATTTTCTTTAGATTTTTTGAGAAGAAATAAAATACTAGAATTTTTTACTGGAAAGAGGTTATTCTTTATGTTTGAATTTTAATAAATATCAAACTATAGTATTTCTTAAAAGTAAAGTTTGTAGTGATAGAATAATAACAATGGAATATATTGCCAAATGAATTTGTAGGATTTTATTACAAAATGACACTTAAAAATATGGAAGAGAGAACCTATGAAAAGATATATGAGATTAGCATTTCAAGAGTTAGTATCATCTCTAATAAGCTATGACACCATAGAAGGGACAAGAGAAGGTCCTACGAAGAATAGGAGATCTCTATAATCCAGTCATCTCGCCATGGTCGACTAACCATATTTGACTTTCCTTTTAAGAATAATGATTTGATAGCGCATATATATAGGGTAAAATGGGGTCGCCCCATGGGGGAGCTAACTTGGCTCCCCCCACGTCATTTTGTCTGCTTTTTTTTATTTTTTTTTGAAAATTTCTTCTGTGAATTTTCATCAATATATACCTATATTATGTCATTCAAATTTCGCATGAAACAGAAATTCCTACGATCTCCATCCAGAAGGGTCGTTTTTAGCAATTTTGTTACCATTAAAAAATGACCATCTGGATGGAGGCCGTAGAAGTCTGTTTCGCACGAAATTTAAATAACATAATATAGGGATATAGTGATGAATATTCATGGAAGAAATTTTCAAAAAAATAAAAAAATGGGGGAAATGACGCGGGGGAGCCAAGTTAGCTCCCCCTAAGGGGCAGTCCCATTTAACCCATATATATATATGTATATATATAGGGACCCTTTCAAGTGAGGTGGGGTCTCACCAATATTGTGGTGAGCCATCAATCGGATTCGTCAGATCACAATCTGACGGTTGCATCAAAAATATTATCCAAAATGGTATTTCCGTCATCTCGTTTTTGTAAATTCGAATTTCATTTAATGGATTTGAATTACCATTTAATATTTTATGGATTTGGTATTTTTGAATCATACCTTTACTGAGTTTTTTCCAATTTTGTGCTGAATGAATTGGATTCAATCGTATCTTTGTAAACGCCCGCGAGTTTTTGTGAAAATGTATTTTCTTTTTGTAATTTCTTTAATGACCGTTTTTCACATTTTTTTTGTAAATTGGTATTTCTGTTTTGTAAATAGGTACATTCGTTTTGTAAACTCCAATGAGTTTTTGTAAGAGTAATTATCCTCTTTGTAAACTTCGATCTTTTCTTGTAAATGTATATATTCATTTTGTAAAATTTGTGTGACATTTTGTAACTGTATCGCACTCTTTTGTAAAATTCATGGAGAGATCTGCAAAAGAAGATAAAACAACAATAAGATTTGTAAAAAAAAAGTGAAACAATATGTAAATCGAAAGTCAATTATGTAAATTATTAAACCACAATGTAAATCCATGCATTACCTCACAATCGCGGCCACAACCGCCTTCACTGTCGACCGTTGTTCCATGCAGCACCTCCATTGCGTCTGGAACCCACCGCCGACTGATATCTCCACCGTGTTCGCCACCGTCGATGTTTACCGCCATTGGAGGAGAGGAGTTGTCATCCGCGTCCACCACCGTTGCTCTGCTTCGAACCTCCATCGCTTGCAGATCGCAGCCGCACAGCCCCTCCGTCGACCACCGCCTGGTGGAGAGCACGCGCCACCACCAAGGGTGTGTGTCGCCCCCTATCCCGTGCGAGGTCCGTAGCCATCCACCACGCCGACGATAAATCGTGAGAGAGAGGAGGGAGGGGACGTCGTCAATCAATGGAAAGAGAATGAGAGATATTGGGTCAAATAAATGTCACATTCTATATTTAGAATGTGACGAAAATGACCAAAATAGGTTTTCATTCATTAAATTAATTTAATTAATGCCTCATTAAATCCAGTCGTAAGATCAAAAATAAAAGGACGAAATTGAGGGCTTACTATAATATTGGTGAGACCCTAACTCATTTGAAGTTTCTCCTATATATATATATATATATATATATATATATATATTTCTGAAAGGTTGAATAAGACTTAAATTTTGAGGTATTTTTAAACACATGATATTGATTTCTATAAATTTGAAGGAGAGTTTTGTAATTTAAGGGTTGAGGTCCGACGAGGATTTTCCCAAGCACATTAGTAACTCTTAGAAGCAATAAATAATTTTTTGATTAAAACTTTCAATTTACAAAAAATAAAATGCAGAAAAAGAAAGGCATATTCAAATGGAATAAATATGGAATAAAAAGTTTGGGCCATTTAATACAATCTACCCATATGCATATATTCTTGTGTGTACCCAAACATTTTCAACCACTAGATTTTTTATGGTAGATAGAATAGACACAAGCACGAAAAAAAGAAAAATTACATTCGTCTTCCTCGCAGGATAAATAGCTTCTCTTGTTACTTCTTAGCATACATTTTGTGCAGCCAAATAATAATGAAAGGGACGAGTGTCGAGCATTTCCTATACCTCCCGAGTATAGGTTTCCTTTTACCCTGTGTGTATGTGTGCGTGCGCGTGAACGAGGGTGTGTGTATGTGTATGTGTGTGTGTTAGGGCCGGCTCTGGGCATTGTTTTGAAGTGCAATTGTCCATGGCCCATTAATTTTAGGGGCCCAGGTTTCCATGTAATCTGATTTTTAGGTTAAGAATAAAATAGAATTTGTCGGTGAAACAACTTACAAAAAAATAAGCTCCTATTAATTAGGGATGAACATAGATAGAATACGGATTGGATATGCCTATTTTTATATCCATGTTCATTTTATCTCTATCGAATATCGATACAGATATGATTAGGATATGCATTAAGGAAATCATATCCTTAAAAATACTGATACGAATTCGAATTCGAGTACGGATCAAATAAAGAGCGGACCCGAATGTGGATCGAATAAAGAACCAATCCGAATATGAATCAAATAAAAGTGAATCCAAATATGGATCCAATAAACATAGAATCCGAATACGGATAGAACAAAGACCACATACGAATACGAATTGAATTTCTATCAAAGTTCAAGATAATTTTAAAAAAATTACAATGAAATATAAATAAGTTGCATCATGACAAGAGGTAGCATCGAAGTAACATGTGTTCTTGACCGGAAACAAAAAGGGGGATAGGGTTTCGTAACTTCTGTTAGTGCTTATTCCCAAACAAACGGAAGTTTATTGATACCATTAATTTATTATATTATATAATATAAAATGCTAATAATAACATAGTGTTGTGGCATATATTACATTAACTAAGATATAAATCAATATTAAATGTTGTACTCGGATATCCGGATCTAGATCCGGATATTGATACCATTAATATATTATATTATGTAATATATAATGCTAATAATAACATAGTGTTGTGGCGTATATTACATTAACTAATATATAAATTAATATTAAATGTTGTACTCGGATATCCAGATCTAGATCCGGATATTAAGCCATTACTATATCTGCATACGTATTTGGAAAATTTTTACAATCCATATCCATATTCGATTAGTAGTCGAATACAGATATCAGTATTCGGTAATTTTTTGAATAGCTAAGTACATATTCGGATATAATCGTATTTCTTTTCACCTTCGAATTTTCGGTGAACAACTCAATGCTAAAGTCAAAATTTTAATGAGGTTATATAAGGGTTGATTGTTCTGCGAAAATAGAATGTTTTATTTTATACTTGATGGTAAACAGAGTAGGGACAATTAGCTCTTATTAAAAATTTTTAAGGGCCTCTTTTTATTCTTTTGCCTAGGGCCCATGAAATGTCAGGGACGACACTGGTGTGTGTGTGTGTGCGTGTCTGTAGGGACCACTTCAAACGAGGTGGGGGTCTCGTCATTTCCACGGGAATCCATCAATGAGATCCTTTGGATCTTAATCTCTCGGTTGCGTCCAAACTTTATCTGAAAAGGCTATTTTCGTCGTCATGTTTTATTAAATTTGAACATCATTTAATACCGATTTTTGACTATTTTAGGATTGTCTAGATTTGGTATTTTCATTTACACATCAATTATTATTTTTTATTACACATTCACATCAAAATTAAGTTGAGTACTTTGTAAACTTGAAAAAGTTTACGTAAAATCCATGTTTACTTTATTAAATTCATTAACATCATTTTTTACATTCTCAAACGGTATATTTTAAGTAAAGAATTTTTATCAGTTATGCCCCTCTGAGATATTGCAATATCAGTTATACCCCTCCTTTTTTAGGAATATCAGTTGTGCCCTCGACTTCTTGTCGTTCTATCACTGTACCCCTGCATTACTTTGACCGTCAATGAGCTGAACTTAACCATGGTTTAATCAAACCATCAGGAGGGGTAAAACTAGAAACCCATCCTCTTCCTCCTCCCCTTCTCTTCCTCCTCCCAAACCTCCAATTCCTTCTCTGACGTCCCCGCTCCTCCCCCAGCACCAGCACCCCCTCCCTCGCCCCACCCCAGATGCTCCGCCCCAGCATCCCCCCGCCCTAACTGCCCTTCAACCTCCCTCCGCCCACGGTCCCCCTCCGCCCCCTCCACACCCCTCCGCCCACCGTCCCCCTCCGCCCCTCCTCCCCCTCCGCCCCCCTCTGCCCACGATCCCCCTCCGCCCATGCTCCTCCCCTGCTACCCCATCTCCTCCACCTCTGCTCGCCATGTGACCCTGCTCCCCCTCCGCCCCCACACCTCCTCCACCTCTGCTCCTCCCTCCGTCCCCAGCCTCCCCTTTGCCTCCATCCTCCTCTCCCCTCCGCCCCTAGCCTCCTCTCCCCCTCCCTACTTCCTCCTCCAACCCCAGGGTTCGAGGACGACGCTAGTGGTGGCTGTACTAGAGGGTTGCCACCATGCTCCATGGAGTCCATCTAGCGGAAGAAGACCCAAGGGTAGATCAGGGTTTGGGGGGATGGGTTGCCACCGTGCTCCATGGAGACCATCTTGCGGAAGAAGACTCAGGAGTAGGGCGGGGTTTGGGCATGCTCAGAGTAATAGCGCTTGCGGAGCTTCTCGATCTTATGGTGGTACTGGACGGAAGGGAGGCGGTGGCATCGTAGGGAGACGTCGTCAGCGACCTCCTACTAGCGGTGGGCACAGAGGTTTACACGATAGAGGGTGTGCTACTTCTCCTGATAAAAATTGATCAAGGCAAGGGTCTTCTCTACGAACCAACACGGTGGCAGGACACGACGGGAGGAGGAAGGAGGAGGCAGTGCATCCGAGGGAGGGACGGTGATGGCGAGGCTTTGGTCGAAGTTATGGTCGAATCAGGGGGTGATGCTCCTCGTGGGTCTCTGTGGTGATTCTCACCATGAGGAGCAGCTGGGAGCGGGGGGGTGTTGGGGAAAATGGGGGAGGAGGAAGAGGATGTGATGACCTTTCAGTCTTTTTTTAAAAAAAAATAATTATGCATGTGTCTCCAAAGTTAACGTTCGTTTATTTTGAGGATGGACGATAGCTAACCTGAGGGGTACAAGTGATAGAACAGCAAGAAGTCGGGGGCACAACTAATATTCCTAAAAAGGGAGGGGTATAACTGATATTGCAATATCTCGGATGGGCACAACTGATAAAAATCCTTAAGTAAAATATATGTTGCTCTTTGTAAAGTTTTATGATTCTTTGCAAAATGAATTGCAAAATTCCCCAACTGAGTAGGTGTGCACCAACATTAGGATAGTATCATGCTTTGGAGAGTATAAGGCCTCTTTGGGAAGTTCCTATTCCCTTTGTAAATTCGTTTCGTTGTTAAATACAAAATCTTAGTAATGTTTCGTTTGTTTTTATATTTTCAGCCAATAAATAAGTGAAATGCATAATCTCTTTACAATGTTTTTAATATTGTTTCTAAAATGAATTGCATGTTTGCGCTACATTGCTTATTTCTCTTATTTTCTGCTAATAAGTTTTCAAAGTACGATGCATAAATATGATGGTTTTTATAAAATCTGCACCCCTTTTGTAAATTTTTGATGAAAATCTGCAAAAAAAAGTTCAATTACTAGTACATCGATATCAAAAAAGACATGTTAAAAAAATAAATGCAAATTTGTAAGTCAGTAAAAAACTAAATAAGATTTTTGATATATTTTTTACCAACGATTTTACTCCTTACAAAACAAAATTACTGTACGAATCATGGTTTCATAGAGTCTACCTGCATGTATTGTAAGATATACATATTTTGTAGACGTGATGAATGTAATTATTCAAGGGAATAACTTGAAAATGTGACTTTTCGGAAACAATATTGTGCATCTACCTTCGCGACATTATTATTAAATTAAAGATATATTTATTAATAGAAGGATTGTGTCGAAATAGAAGACAAGCATGCAACAAGCTGCATCGCTAGTCCTTTGCAAGTCTACAATCGAAATGCGATTAGATTAAGTAATAAATCAAGTATATTGTATATAGCGCAGCTGAACTCCCTGGAGTTCCGAAGGTATCCTGTCCTTCATGTCTGCTATAATTAGGAGTTTTTTTTTGTATTTCCACGGATAATCATCCATTCCAAATCTATTTCGACCGTGAATATGATTTTTCTCGATTTTTTTTTAAAATTTTCCGATATATTAAGTCGTCATATACTAAACAATTTCCGATTGCAATGAACAATCTCGTGGAGGAGATGAATGGACTGGAGGAGGTGGTGGGTTTTTTTCTGTTATGCCCCTCTTAACTATACCATGGTTTGAATAAACCATGATTTAGTTCAATTCATTGACGGTCGGACTAATAGAAGGGCACAAGTGGTCATCTTAGAAGAAGTTAGAAGCTAAATAGATATCCCAGAGGACTTTTTTAAATAATTATTAAAAAGTCGAAATTAATTAAATAGGCATGAATGAAAAAAAGTTAAAAAAATGTGTATCGATGGGCATCTGAGGTGCCGATTTGGGGCGCCTCCTTCAAATCGGCACCTGAGGTGCCGATGTGGGAGTGACCCGTCGGAAAATTGCCAACGATCCTCTCTCCCAAATTTTCTATATAACACCCCCCTCCCCCATTCTGCTCATTCCTCACACATTCATCCTGTCTTCATTCTTCATCTTCCTCCCTTACTCCTCTTCTCTCATTTCTCTCAATCAGTATTCTGAAGCGCGATTTCGTCTCTCAATCGGCTAATCCTATTCAAGTAAGAATAAGATTATTTTTGTAGACATTTTTTCGTATTTTTTTATAGGTTTTTATCAGTGAATGCGATATAATATTGCGGATATCAGATTATATTTTTTTCTTTTCGGATAACATTTCTATTTGAAGACACGCGTCTTTCAGGTAAATTTACTTGTATTAAATTTTTCGTGATTGTAATCAATAATTAGATGTGCAAAATTGGTACTTAATTTAAATATATATTTACATTAATTCTTTTTATATTTCAATTGAAATCATTTGTGTTATAAACTTTGTATGAAGTACCTTACAGAAGTTGAAAAAAAAAAGAAATGTATATGTAATATGAAAATTATTTTAATATCAATTACATTAAGGCTAAAGACCTTATTATCATTGCATCCATTTAGATTTAGAAGTACCCATAGTCATGTTAAAATTAGAGATTTTTACATCCATAACCCTGAGTAATTCAGTAATAACATTCATAACCCTGTATAATCGCGAATTACATGAGAAACCTCGTATAGTCACTCCGTCTCACATTCATGACCCTGTGTTAGTTTAATATATTAACTCAACCATATGAACTAGTACCTAACCAACCTATGATCTAACGGCTATGATTAACCCAAATAACCACAGAGAAAATAAAAGAGCCGGCGGGCTGGGGAAGGGGGGCGCTTAGAGCTTCGAGAGAGCTTGACACGGGAGCTTGCTTGGCGGAGGGAGACCTTTTGTGGGGTCGGTCCGGCGGGAGGGTTTCAGCGACGCGCGCGGGGGGAGGGGGGGTGGAGGGGGGATGCGGGGGCTTGCTTGGCGGAGGGACACCCTTGGTGGTTCGGTCTGGGGGGTGAGGGAGTGGATGGGGGGGCTTCGGCGACGCGCGGGGAGGGGGGAATCGTGGGGGCTTGAAGGAGCGCGGGGCGGGGGGGATTCGACGGTGCGTGGGTTGTGGGTCGGGGGGACTCGATGCACGTGGGGCAGGGGAGTGGGTGGGGGGTTTCGACGGTGCGCGGGGTAGGGGGGTGGGCTGCGGGGGAGTGGGTGGGGGGGTTCGGCAGCGCGCGGGTTGCAGGTCGGGAGGAGGGGGACTCGATGCGCGCAGGGGGGGAGTGGGAGGGGGGTTCGGCAGCGTGTGGGTTGTAGGTCGGGGGAGACTCGATGCGCGCGGGGCGAGGGGGATTCGACGGCGTGCGGGTTGCGGGTCGAGGGGGACTCGATGCGTGTGTGGCAGGGGAGTGGGTTGGGGGATTTCGACGGTGCACGGGGGCAGGAGGGGTGGGCAGGAACGGGGGGCTGCGTGGGAGTGGGTGGGGGGGTTCGGCAGCGCGGGTTGCAGGTCGGGAGGTGGGGGGACTCGATGCGCGCAGGGTGGGGGAGTGAGTGGGGGGGTTCGGTGGCATGTGGATTGCAGGTCGGGGGAGACTCGATGCACGTGGGGTGGGGGAGTGGGTGGGGGGCTTCGGCGGCGCGCGGGGCAGGCGGGTGGTTGGCAGGAGCGGGGGGCTACGGGGAAGTGTGTGGGGGGTTTCGGCAGAGCAGGGGGGTGTGGGTTGGAAGGCTCAGCGCGGGGTGGGGGCACGGCAGGAGCTTGGGCTTCGACCAGGCAGGAGAAGCTACTGGTGGGGAGGCTTGCAGAGGTCGATGCCGACCGCGGGAGGGAGACTGGCAGAGGTGCGGGGGTGGTCCCCGAGGTCCCCGTTGGTACGCAGACGGCCTGGGCTGGTGGTGACTTTGCAGGAGTCCTCTAAAGTGATGAAGAGAGAACATGATGGCATGATTTGTAAATAAAAATTAGTATTAAGGGCAACTTCATCTTTTTAACGAAAATCGTCAGATATAACGGCCATCTCAAATGGAACATAACACAGGGTTATGTCATGTAAGAGTTAAGCATTACTCGGGGTTTCTCTTGTAATTCACGATTATGTAGGGTTATGAATGTTATTGTGGAATTACTCAGGGTTATGAGTGTAAAAATCTCTTAAAATTACTTCTCATTTAGATTTGGAATCGATCGCCGAGAGGGTCTCTATACAGCGTTGGCAGGACTCACTGTGGTGAGCACCGATGATTCCCCAAGATCAGACTTTTGGATTCCATCTCTGAGTGATTAGTATATCATTTAAATAATCGATTAGTAGAGATAATATCCGAGTGAAATATAAATGATTGTTATATTTAAATAAACTAATCAAATCATGTATTTTATTCGTATAGATGGCTTCCAACACTGCTCATGTCCTATTATAGTGGGGAGGATCGGTTCATGTCTCTGATGACCACGTAGAATATATTGGGGCCAAGAAACGGATGGTTATATTACCATGCCAATTATCATACATTGGTTTACTGGCTCGAGTATCTGAAGCCATTGATCTCCCGCTCGACCAGTATATACTTACATTAACGTGTAAATGGTTGTATGAGGGATCACCATTCTTTGCAGTACCGATTCACGATGATGAATCCACATTAGCAATGTTGAGTTCAATCATCGGTGTGAGATTTATTCACCTTTTCGTAGAAGGTACTCTTTTTGCTATGGAAAATATGTTGTTGTCGTCGAGGTAAAATTAATCACATTTAAATTAAGGAATAATGTTATATTCCTTTATTTAATCTGACAAAGATGTAATTTAATCAGGCCAACAAATAAGACCATAGCTTGTTGGTCCTTTGAGTCAATTGGACTTTGGACCCTCTCAGCTCACACCATCTACTCAATATAGTTTAGGAGATTTGCAATCACAAATATTTGATAGTGTTCGGCAAATGAAGACAACTGATTTTGATAGACAGTTATTTGGTATATCCACGATAATACCATAACAACGTCCGGAGCTGCCTCGAAAACCCTCTCCCAGAGTAAGGATCACTGAGCCTCCTCCATTAGAGCCGCTTTGCCAGTCAACAAGTGTACGAACTTCAAAAAACTAGGAAACTCAAACAATCGAACCTCCACGGAAGTCGTCAGGTAGGCCGCATCCTCCAGGGCACATTCCAACACATTCAGAACAAATCGTCAAGTAGAAGAAGAAGAAGAAGACGACGCATGAAGAGAGTCACAGAAAAATTGGAGATGGGGGGAAAGGAAATGACAAAGGAGGAGGAGCAGGAGGTGTAGGAGGAGGTCTGAAGGGATTTCTAAAGATATGAAAATTATAAGTTATTGTAAATTTTTTTTCTTATTATTTGTAAACACATCTTTGTTCTTTTGTGATTTTAATAAAATACTTGCAATTTTTTTAAGTTAATTGATGTCAAGTTGTACGTTGTTGAGCTAGCGTATGTCAATGGTAAAGAATGTTGAGTACACTCTCAATTTCTTTATATTTACTATAATATTCTTGACATGTCAACTAAAAATATTCTTAGTATATATCAATAGTACAAAATAAATTTAAAAATAGAGATATACATCATATTTTAGAATAACGTTATCGGAGAGAAGCGAGACGAGGAGGAGGTGCAGAAGGAACGGTAACCCATCTTTTCACCTCCAAAGATGAGTGCACGAAGCTCCTAGTGATAGATCGAAAAGCTCGTGATGAATAAAAATACCAAAGCCTATTTAATTTATTTTAATTTTTTTAATAATTAATTAAAAAATTTCCTCAAAGGTCCTCATTCATATCTAATAAGGAAAAGTAATAATATTTTCCTTATTTATAGTATCGAATATGAAGTAAAATATTAAATAAATGTATTATGTAAATTACCCAAGTCCAAATCGAGACCTGAGGTGCTGATCAATACACATTTTTTAAATTTTTTTCATTCATGCTTACTTAATTAATTCCGAATTTTTTAATAATTACTTAAAAAAATCTTATTCCCATAAACAGATGAGATAACTTATGCTACAATATATCATAGGAGCACAATCAATAAAAATTATATATATATGTGTGTGTATGTCTTCGATCTGAATTCCTCAAAACTAATATCATTACGAGCACATTCATCGACAAATCCACCTTTCGAATATCAAAATATACAAAAACAATATCCACCAACTTACCCTACCAAAAACATACAGAATGTAACGTAGATGTACCAAACAGGTCATGACTTTAATGTCGTAGTAGTGATTAAGAGCTTCAACAGATTTACATGCCCTGTGGACACACACACCTTTTTGTATGACTTTTATATTTGCATAAAGATAGATCTTGTATTAGGATTTTTACCTAAAAATCACTATAGCAAAATTAGACGAAGGCAACGGACAATTTAGTATTGGATTTTTATCAACTGTGCCCTTTTAAGATATTGCAATATCAGTTGTGTTCTTTCCTTTTTGGAACATCAGTTGTACCCTTATTTTTTTGTCATTCCTTGTTACTTTATTTATCAATGAGTTGATTTAACCATATTTTTCAAGGGATTTTTACACTCATAACCCTGAATAATTTCGCAATTACAACCATGACCCCGTATAATCGTGAATTACTCCAAGGACCATCGATAGTGCTTAACTCTTACATCCATAACCCCGTGTTAACTTCCATCCAATTTCCCAGTAACTATGACCATGACAGTATCCGTCAAATATTTAATATTTTCACTCTTTATGTTCCCACTATTTACAAATAGACCATTCCCTCTTCCTCTCCCATCTTCCCTCCCCCATCACCTCCTCCTCGAGCACTCATCTCTTCTTCGCTGCACCGCCACCAGGCGCCATCTGGGCTCAAGGCCCGCACCAAATACCAAATTCGTTGCACTGTCGTTGTCCCCTGTCTCGGTGCTATCCTCCAGAAAGGTGAGGCGGCAAAAGAAGAGGAAGAAGTGGTGAACGGATTGATGATACTTGAAGGAACGAGAGATGGTCACAGGTCTTTGTATCGTAATAGTTAATGAGAATCTGGAAGATAGTGGCACAATTAGAAACAAAATTTCAAGTTGATGATGGAATGTTTGAATAACATTGCAAAGGTGGACTGTAAATTCAAATTAGGAGCTTAAAATTATTCTGGAAATAAAATGTATGTGGGGGAGCAGTGATGGGAAATACTTGATGACTGGGACTAAATCCCGCGCCAACCCGTGTGTCTTAGGAGAGCGAACCTAATCAGACGATCTCTGACCCCAAGGCACAAACCATCACAAGAATAATGTTGATCAGAGGAGCGTCGAGCATGTGCCTGAGGATTTTGACATGAAGAACGTGGATTTGGAATGCGGTGCACCAACAACAACAGGAGTGAATGCAGCATGTGCTGCTGCCGTGACAATGAGATGGCAGCAGTTGCAAGCAAGTTGCGGCTGCTCGTGGAGTGAGCAGTTGCTCTTTTACGGCATTTACGACGACAATGGAATGTGACCGGAGAGCTGCTTCTTGACGTTACAAGGTAGAGAGAATTTGGGGCGGCCGAGGCTTGCAGCTGCTGCTGTCGGAGAAAGAGGAAGCATAGGAACAAGCTGGAGGAGCGGGTCAAGGAGGGGCTGAAAGTGAGCAGCGGAGGGGGCACGGTGGGCGGCGGAAGGGGCTATAGGAGGGAACGAGGATGGGGATGGAGATGAGCGGCGGAGAGGGCGGAGGGGGCTGGCGGGGGGTCGCGTATGGGGATGGAGGTAGAGATGGAAGGGGCGCGAGGGGATGGAAGGTGGACGACGGAGGGGGCACGGGAGGGGACGGAAGGGGCTAGAGGGAGGATCGAAATGGGGATGGAGGTGGGTGGCAGATGGGGCGGAAGGTGAGCGGCAGAGGGGGTGCAGGAGGGGGCGGAAGGTCACCAGAGGGGGCGTGGGTGGAGGAAGAAGGGGCTGGAGGTGGAAGAAGAAGGGGTGGGGTTGCTTTTTCTTTCTTTATTTTTTAGTTTATGTTTATAGTCTATTGAAGATGGGTTAGATTAATCCCATGGTGTGGTTGAGTTAATGGTTTAAACTAAGGGGAGGTCAAGGGTGTGAAACGGAGCAACTATTCAAGGTCTCTCATGTAATTATGAATTATTGAGGGTCATGATTGTAATTACGAAACTACTTGGAGTTATGAATGTAAATATCCCATTTTTCAAACCATGGTAATGTTAAGTGGTGCATAACTATCCAAAATCACCCCCACCCATCCTCTTCCTCCGGCCCCTCCTCCTCCACCCCACACCCTCTGATGTCCTTCTTTGTCGTCTTCGTCGATGCACCAAACTTTGTCGTCCCGCACATTTGAGTTTGTGTTTACTCCATGTCAAAAAACAGAGCACGAACACCAACATTAACCCAAAAAATCACGAATCTCCCTACCTCCTCCTTCTGCCCAAATGTCTTCGATCACCTTCGGATCGTTGATCCTTATGCACAAAAATCGATTACATTCTAACAAAAAAGGCCTTCAGATCTTCGCTCCCAATCTTGTCGGTGTGACGAGAAGCAGCTCGTAGGCATTTAAGAACTAGGGGGTGCCTGGTGGTCGATCGAATGCCAGTCAAGAACCTCCTCCATGGAGTAGTTGAGAAGCTCGAACTCGTCGAACCCAATATCCATGAGCTCATCCTCTGTCTCCGCCTCCTCGTCAGTGGGGAGTGGCGGGTGGTAGAGAGGGAAATTAAGGCGGTCAAAGTTGACCCAGGGGTCGAGGCAGCGGTGGTGGAATACGTGCAACACTCACGGAGGTTGCACACATCATCTTTGTCCTCGAACATGTAGAGGCACATTGCGCAGTTGTCCACCTCAGACATGCAACAAGAGGGAGAGGACCCGTAGGGCGTTAAGGGGAGGGCATCATTACATGAAAGGGGGAGAACATTGTCCTTCTTTTGTTCTGTTTCTTGAGGTGGGTGTGGGAAACATGGGAGGAGGAAGGAAGGAAGATGGGAGTTGTGGATGTGAGGCAAGACCGCTAGAGGAGAGGGCACTGGAGGAGAGGGGCAGAGGAGGGGGATGGAGGAGGAGCGGTGAGAGGAGGAGGGGGTTGAAAGATTTTTCAATCATTTTGTTTATCCCCTGTATCCTCAAAGTTAATGTTCGTTTGCGTCGGGATGAACGACAACTAATCGGAGAGGCACAAGTGATCATTGTGGATGAAGTCAGGGGCTGAACTGATATTCCAAAAAAGAGAGGATCATAACTGATATTGTAATATCTCAAAGGAGCACAAGTGATGAAAATCCTTTAATATTTGTTGTAATATCTTCCATAATTAAATACCTTGTGAGTAATATTATTTGTTGCTTTATTTTTGAAATTCTTGGTGTTATTCATTGTTATACTATTAGCAAATATATATATATATATATATCAACTCATTAATTTTTTCTTCTAATAATTACCTCGTTGCTAAATTAGCAATATTTAATACAAATTTCCAAGGAAATAGTGTCATAATCATTGCTTTATCAAACTTCAGCCTCAAATATGATATTATGTGGGAATTACAAAAACAAGAGAGTGGGATGGGAGTGTTGTTCTAGGAGTACCCTCTTCTTTCTCTTTGGGGAAGTTGTTCTAGGAGTACAAGGAGTGGCATCGTCTTTTTATTCGAAAATAATAAGATTGCATTCCACCAAAACAGAGGAGGCAAATGCTAAAGGATAAAACCCCCGAACATCCACCCATCTGGAAGCTCAATGCTTAGAGCATGTTTGGTAACCTGTTGCGAATAGTAGCTATTTGGATGGTTAGGAAGGTTGGATTGTGGAATGTGATATGATGTCACATTGATTTGTGATGGAATTTCATCACGCGGATATATGGGGATAAACCAGATTACTCTGAGATAACCTGGTAACCAAACGAGTACAATTGGGACATTTCTCCATAGGGGACATAATAAAATTGTTCAGGCCGAGGGAAATAAAAGTAAGCTATATTATCGGGTTGGGGGATAACAGATACTCCATTATTTCTTGAGCACAAGTTAGCGATGTGTGTGGGGCAGGGTCCATTTAGACTTCATCTAGGGTTCGGCATTAGGTTGGGACGACCTGACCCGGCCCATAACCCGACCTGCATAACCCGATTCAAATCCAAATCCGAAATTTAGGGGGCAGACCATTGGCCTAAAAATGAGCCCATATTGATTATTGGACCGGGTTCGGGTCTGAGAAAGTCCGAACCCGCAAGCCCGATAGCCCGACCCCTTATAAGGCCCAAACTTAATTTACTAACCCTGTCATGTTCTAACTTTCATATCCTTATTTCGAGTGTAGAATAAATACTCAGGCCCATTAATAATCATATCCATTAGCGTGGATTGAGGATATTATTCCATTAATATGCAAGATTATTACATTAATATGTAAGAATGAATTCTGTGTCCTCAAGTGTTAGAGCATGTACAACTATAAGATAGTTAAGGGAAATGAGTCTACTTCTAGGGACTACACCCCATATACTAGTCTCTGATTGGTGAAAAGGTTGATTTTATACCTACTCTTTATATTTTTGAGTCGTGCGAGCTTCCATGAGCTGCCCAATCCTGAATGTTCAACGATAATGTTTAAATCCATAAGGGGGTTTAAAACTAACGAGGTTGAAAGTGTGTATTTTGACTTGCATGCAAAGATTCTTGGATGCCCACACTCTACGAATGAACTTATTGTTCATCCACGAGTTTTCGTAACGTAAGCATAGATCATGTAGGATCTCATTTGAGAGGTTGAGAGTGTTGGGTGAGATCAGCTTCGGAGATTCGGTTTGGCTTTGGCAGATATTTGGTCTTGGTTGAGGGATGTGGGGTTGGGGTCTTTTAGGTATTCTTACATAGCAATATTTAGAGTGATTTTCATCTGTTCCTTCATGCCCTTAGATGGGAGTACAACAACATGCATGATAATCCTATCATCAATGTTTGTCCCTGTACTTTTCAGTCAAAAAATAACATTTTATACTATCTCCTGATCCATGTATTTGATGAGTCCTAAATTAATTTTGGATGAGAAATCTTGGTGGGTGGGGAAGGGGAGTTGTTCCATCTTAGCTAGTTCAAAGAACTATCAAAGCATAGGTCAAAGTGACCCATGGTGAGTTCAATGATGGAAGAGGAGGTTACTCGGTCGCATGACCAAGAGAATGAGATCTTTTACATAGGATCAACTACTTGAAATTTGGAGATGAGAAGGTTTGTGGTGGAATTTTCGGTGGAAGGGTTGTCGTAGTGGATGAATGAAACATGTTGGTTGTACTGAAGAGGATGGAAGTTCACCTCAAACAGACCACTGTAGATAACCGCTTTGATGTCCTTTGGAATGTCTTGGATTTTGGGGATGTCTACCAACAGCTTGACGATGATGGTGTCTTCACAATCATCAAAGAGGGGTGAGGCTTCAAAGGAAAAAAGCTTCCCAAAGTTCTAGACTAAGCTGTTCAAAATGTGTGGGTACCAGTGGTGCAAGGGAAGGCCAATGTCGACCGACCAGTATGGGCAAACCTCTTCTACGCACTTGGCACCAAAGATTGTGATGGGATTAGAATGAATAACCCCTGCTTGCGGAAGTAACGAGTCTGAAATTGCGCTTGTTTAAGAAATGTATTTGATCGTGTATTTGTTGTGCGTAAAAAAAAATAAATGTATCGTTTCGTTCTAGGCGGCAATCGGAATCGGTCAAGAAATAACCACACAAAAGTTTTATCAATTTTAATTAATGTGGTTTTATGTTTATTTTACTTGGACAAGTCCCAAGGTCGATCACAGGGAGGCAAAGGAACAACCTAGAATTAGGTCTATCAATTTTTTGGAATTTTTGGATGCATGATGAATTTTTTATGAATTTTTAAATACAAATAAAGTGAATTTCAATATTTAATTATAATAAATATTAAACCTAATTGTTTTTAAGGGATAAAATTATCTAACGTCTACCACAAGGTGATGGATCTAAAAAAAATCCTAAACCTCGAAAATACAAGATTCAATACTTACTAAAAATTAAATACTGAAATATGCAAAATGATTTTTATAGGGCAAACTATGCGTGTAAATGTAGTTCTTTTTTGGCACAATGTTAACCACACTTAATTCTACAATCCATGATTTTTCAGGAATTTTTAGAGCAACGGTTAATCAAATGTAAATTTTATTGCTTAAAATGGGCAAAGTATGCAATTTTCCACAAAATACTTAATTATGAATTAACCATTGATCACAAAAATATCCACAATATGTCAAAATGTAGAGAATTATTTGATAAACAAAATGCTATTTTTGTATAATTAAATAATGTAATGTAAAGGTCTAGAATAATAGAAGAATACAGGGGTAAAACTGCAATAATTAAATAATTATGAAAATGCAAAAGGGGGCCTACACATAATTACCAAGAAGGAAGGGGGATTTCTGCAATTTTGCCAGAGGTCACGTGTGGAGCACGTGACCCTGGATTTCTAGACGAATCTGCAATTAGGATGATCTCTGGGGGTTCCTTGCAAATCCTTGGCTGATGTCGGCTGACGTTGGTGGCCCCTCCTGCACGTGCTCCTACGTGGGAGGGCCTCGGGCCTCATGCCTGACCGGCGAGGCTCGTGAGGTGGCAGAGATGTTTTGGCCGTCGACGATACTCCGGTGTTGGCGAGGAAGGAGTCGAACAGGCAACCCCTCAACTGGGCGACACACGCTCCAGTAGAGGATAGGATGATGGAAGCGTAGTGCTGGTCTCGTTGGCCGAGCTGTTCGGCGAAGGGGATGGCGGAGATAGCAGTCGAAGCTGTTGTTGTCGAAGAAGGAGGTCGGAGTCGATCGTAAAGTCATAGGCTCGACAGCGGCAGGCTGGAGATGAAGAACGTGGTTGATGTCGACGTCGAAGTCGGCAGGGAAAACAGGAGGCGGTGGCTGATTCTAATTGTCGGATTTGTTGGAGGTGAACGCAGTTGCAAGAGGAGGTCGTAGTCGTCGTTGGCTCGACAGCTCACGGCCGGATCAAGGCAGCAAAGCTGGGAAGCATTGTGACGGCATTGATGATGGACACCAGATCTCGCCGGAGGGGGAAACTTCGAGGCGCTGTCACTACCACGAGGAGGCTACTAGGTGCATCCAGCAGATGGTTTCGAAGGAGGCGGCGACGTTTTATTTATAGGGGGAGGGAGAGCGCCGGAGATGGAAGGAGGCGATGTGATTTGGGATTCGTCGGGGTTCAATCTGGGGTTCAATGGAGATTCGAATCGTTGATGGATCGAATGGTGGCGCACGAGATCGGCTGGAGGGATTTGGGGGATTAGGATCGGAGATGGAGTTGATTGACGAAATTGTGGGGCGGCGGAGAAAATCGGGGGGGGGGGGGGGGGGCATTTCCCAGATTGGGAAAGTGATCGGATGGAGAAGATGATCCGCAGGTCATCCGATCGGTCGAGATCGGACGATCCATGTCGAGACACGTGGCGGTCAAAAAAGGGGAGAGGGTGGTGCACGTGCGCGACACGTGCGCGGGGGCACGTGCCTCGTACGTACGGGATTTTATTTATTTATTTTATTTTATTTATTTTATTTATTTTTTATAAAAAATGAATAATAAAAATCCCAAAAATGACTGATTGGCGGCTCCAGGAGCGGCCACGTGTCAGCACCACAAAAATCGTAAATTAAATACTTTGTAAAATTCAAAATAAATAGCAAACAGCCTCGGATCGAAAAAGTTTCTTCACAAAAAGTGCTCGTCTCGATGAGATATACAACTTTCATAAAGACAATAAAACCAAAATCGATCAAATGCACAAAGTGAGTTTTTTGGGGTATCCCATGTAAATAGAATACCTTGATTTTGGGGTTTTATTGTTTTTTTTTTATTTTTTAAACCAGATAAATATCCGAAAAAATATGATAAAATCAATGATAAATATAGATACATTAATCTATTTTTTTAGATTTTTATTAATTAGGAAAAATAAGAAATAAAATAAAACATGAAAACGACCAATTTTGTATAGACAGTTAGTGAAGACTTGGACTCAATTTGTTTCTTTGATTTCAAGCTCAATTTGGATTTGGATTTTTGTGTATTTTAATAAAACTTTAATCAAAGAAGATAAATGAAAAAGAAATAAACTAAAATAGGTTAAATATGTACATAAAATAATAGGTCAAAATCAGCTAAAATACAAAATGTACAAAAGAGGCCCAAAACCCAACTTTCACATACGAGCTCTGATTCACTTGAACTTGGTCTTGTTTTGAAGGTAATTGAATGTACATTAGTTCAAAAGTGAGTAGAATCAAAACGAACACTGGATGGGAAAGATATGAAGGTTTTGATCCGAAAATCCTGAAACTAGGTTTTGGATTTTTGGTCCACTTATTTGGGTTAGTGATTGTTTTTTATTTTCCATTTATTCTTGTAGTGATGTGAACATAGTGGGTAGTTTTGGGTCATTTGGTGTTAGCGAGAATTAGTTAAAAATCAGGAAATTTGGCTATTTACAGGATAATTTTAGTTTGAATTTCTTGGCTTCTTATTTGTGCAAAAATAAGGGATAAAATGCAATTCTTATGAAAACATGTATGAATGCTAATTATGCTGAATAGATGCAAAAATACTGATGATTTTGAAGGATTTGAGCTTAATTAATGAGATTTAGAGTGATGAATCCGAGATTCATCAGGAAGCATGTGGGAAAGAACCAAAGATCTCTAACCAAGATGGATGGCAATCAAAATAGCTATCACGAGCAAATGAGCAAGTAAAAAATGACAAAGCACAAGCAACCATAAACACACAATAGTTTTAACATGGAAAGTCCCAAAATGAAAGGGGGGCAAAACCATGGAGTCTCCCTGACCACAAACCACTCCACTATAGTTGGTGGTATGTCATATCTCCTCAAAATGGCACATAGGCCAAACACTCTTATTTTTTATCAACAAAGGAACACTGCTAAACAAAGTAATATGAGAAGGAGGAAAGAAATAACCAATAATGGAAACCAAAGTCCATATCCCTCATCCAAAGAGGGATTTGTCGTTGCATCTTCTTCCATCTTCTACGCTCTCACACGAGCGAAGAACCACAAGAGGAGGAGGAAAACCACCAGAGACCTTCACCCGACCCATACTCGGACGATTGAGTAGAGTTAGTGCACATCAAGATGATGCCCTAGATTTCTTTTGTTGTGTTTATTCAGAAGAATGAATGGGTCCCGCTCTTTGGATAGCATAATAAAATAAGGAGTAGCCCCCAATACAAGTGGGGCCCTCCATAAGTGTTGGAAACTCATTTTCGCACTTGTATTCTGCGACCTGCTATGGCACGAACGCTGTAGCAAGTCACCTACTGTGACTCCAGAGACTGACCTGCAATGACCACACTACCATAGCAAGTCACCTACTATGACTACAGAGACTGACCTGCAATGACCACAATACCATAGCAAGTCACCTGTTGCGCTTCAAGGTGTGCACCTACCACGATTTCTGCAACTGCTAGCCCGACCTGCTACCACATCAGCTTCTATTCTACCCCACCTACCATAGCAACAACTTCTATTAAACACCACCTGCTACGACCAATTGCATAAATAGATTCATGTTCCAGACCATAAAACTTTGTTATGATTAGTCGATCCTAAGTATAAGGGGGTGATTGACTTCTTATTCTTTTAGTCATTGGGGTACAGACTTTTCGATACTTAGCATGAGTTATGTCTTCCTTTTTCTCTTTGATCACTATGAGAACATAACTCGTATTCGTATTATGGACAATATGACTAAAATACTACACTAGGTAAGGATATACGATTAATCAATTATAAATAATATCCTATAAATATGTATAAGATTTTTTGAAATTCTTTGTGAATATGTTTAATAAATCGGTTTAAAAATATTTTGCAAAATGATTTGAAAAACTATTGTAAAATATCTTTAAAATCTTTTAAAAACTATTTGGAAATTTTTTGTAAAATATTTTCAAATCTTTGTAAAAATCTTTTTGAAAATTCTTTGCAAAATTCAGTTCATTTCTTTGAATAAAATGTTTTGAAAATTCAATTTGCAAATGATTGAGAAATGTTTGTAAAAATATTAGAAAAAATATATCTATACCTTTGAAAAATCTTTACAAAATGGTTTTCAAATTTTGCAAATTTTATACGTTGATTTTAAAAATTATTTGCAAAATCAAGTTTTCAAAATGATTATTAAAATGTTTTCAAACTATGTTGAGAACTTTGTACATAATTATAAAGACTTCAATAAAATCCTTTATAACCATTGCATATAAAATCTGTAAATAATGACTAACTCAACATGTATAAATTCTAGTGTAAATTCTACACTCAAGTCTTGTAAATATGTACGCACTTTCGTATAAATAGTTGTACATATGCCATTCATTAACCTTTATCATAAATCCCTAAAAATTTCAAAATTTGCAAAAATCATAAAAAATGCAAAATATTTTCAAAAATTACATAAAAAATTACAACATTTTTCAAAAATACATAAAAAGTTCAAAATCAGAAAATAGTTTTACAAAAATATTTTCTTGCATTGCATAGCATCTACATTTTCGGAATGATAATGATAATTGAACAAGTTTAAATAAATTTTGAAGATTGGAGCTTGGTCTAGACCTTAATCCACTTAATTTCAGAGGAACCCATTAAGGACTAGAATTGAGATGCTTCAGATCACCTTGACTTAATTCTTTAAGTTCCATGAGACTGCGTTCATGAGTCAATTCAATGTGTCTAACTAGATCCTTTCATGTCATCCATACGACTCTTGAGACAATGGCTTGACTGGAGACCTCGCACAACAGTTAGCTCAACCCAGATGGATGAAAGATCTTGGAGTCTAAGTCGGTATGATACTAGGATGCTTCATCAAGGGCGGCTCAAGAATCATTCTTGAGGACTGTCGAAACCATAATTAAACCCACTTCCTCATGTAGCATGGACATCTAACGACTAGAGACTAGATTGAAATAAAGCTTCGTACGAGGTATAATCTACTAGCACAACCTTTTCCAAGACCCCAAAATATGGCTGAAACAAAATATTCTACATCTATCGGGGCAAAACAAGAATGCATAGCAATGCCATACAAAGAGAATATCGCAACAATAAGCCTACACCAAAAATTCCGAAAAAATTGAGCCTCCAGAAAAAGCATGCTTCTCGGTGACTTGGTTACACTAGACGAGCTCACAAGGGAATGTGACTACATTGGGGGACCAGAACTTCAAAAAGGGGGTAATGGATCATACTTTTGCAAAGAAGATGGGGTGTAGTTTGAGATGAAATTGCTTTCGACGGAGGAAGGGTTGGTGATACGTAGGGGTCAGGCGTGGAGTAGGGATGTGGGAGGAGCATGAAGGTGGGAGGGTGGGGGGTCTCGAGGAGCATGGAGGAAGGAAGGAAGGCCAATAATGGGAGAAAGTCAGAGTCTTGGACTTTGAAACAGAAGGTGACAAGGAAAGGATTGTTGACCCGTGGGTCAACTGTTGGGGCGCTCTGGTTGGTCCCCGTGGACCAACCAAAAAAAAGATAGTTAAAGTATTTTATTTAATGGATTAACAATACAGATGATTTTATTAATTGGTAGTCAAATATAAAAAATGTTTATTATTTTATGTACTATCTTATAAATATTTTTATTTATTTTTTACAATACTTTTTATTAGGGGATAATATTTATATGTATATATGTAGGTAGATATACCTACATATATACATATAAATATTATCCCCTAATAAATATTTACGGTATTTTATTTTTATTTTGTATTTTATTATTATATCTACATATTTTATATATTTATAATATATTTAGAGGAAAGGGAGCCTACTTCATGAAGTAGGTAACCTACCTACTTTATGCCCATTTTTTATCATTTTTTTATTTTTTGAGAAATACCACCATGGATTTTCATAACTATATCCCTCTAATATTTCATTCAAATTTCATCGAAAACAGAGACTCCTCTGTCCCCCATCTAGAACATGTAATATTAACGGTCTTGATTTGCTATAATCGACCTATTTTGGATGGATGACATAAGAGTTTCTATTTGTGATGAAATTTGAATGGCATATTAGAGGAATATAGCTATGAAAATCCATGGTGGTATTTTTCAAAAAATAAAAAAATGACCAAAAATGGGCATAAAGTAGGTAAAATCACCTACTTCATGAAGTAGGATCCCTTTCCTCATATATTTAAATACATATTTAAATATTTTTATTATATTTTTCTTATTTTATTTATGCACTTAAAAAATATGTATATGTGTATTATATGTACAGTATTCATATATATATTTATTTAATACATTATTTATTTTAATGAATTTTTTAAAAAATTTTTATTTATATTTTTAATGTAATTTCAATAATATTTATAAGTATATAAAAATATAAAGAGAATAAAATAAAAATATAAAGAATGAATTTCTTGATTATTTAAATACATGTATACAACACAATGGGGACCTGAAAGCCAACTTTTGCATCTTAACTCCAAATTAAATGAAACCATCTTCATTAAATAGATAATTAAATTTTATGAATAATAAAAGTAAGTTTGACGGGTTTCGAATATGTATGGAGGAGTTAGTAATATGTGAATTTTTCTTTGCGGCTTTTTGTTCTATGTGACTCAGTCACAATGTGCATTTTTTTGGTGTGCATTTATTTTTGTATTTTCCTTTGTATATTTATGTACATATTCCATGTTGAGGGTTTTATTATTTGAGGTGTGTAAAAAGAAAAATAAAATAGGTGCCAAATTTATTAGTAATTAGGGGTTGCTTGTGTGTTCTGTACAATTCAGTACCCTACCTCTCCCTACTTTATTCCTTATCGACCAAGTCATCATGATGACTTGGTCTCGGTATTGGGGTCATTCAGTGTCTTTTATAGTCCATTTCATTTTATTTTCTTTATTTTTTTTTTGGAATTAAATAATGTATTTATACAATATTTATAGATCAAATAATGAATGTTATTTTGTATAAATAAATGCTATTTTCTCGCATTTAGCTAGGGATTAATGACCAAAATGAAAAAAATAAAGGTGATGAAATGGATATTAATCGCCCCCTTTACTTGCCTTTACTAGTCCCTAGCAATCACTTGTGTCAATGGGTGCATAAAAAGAAAATAAAGAAAAGAAAATAAAAGGAAATAACTTGGATTGATTTTGACTTTTAAACTTGTCTTAATAAAATCAAAGTTTGAAGCTCAGTTAAGACATTTGATTCTGTGTGTGTTCGGAACCACATTAAGGTTAGGGAGTGTGACACAACAACCCTTAGGTTCCATGATCCTCTATCCAGTTCAATTCATCAGCTCAGTCAGAACTATCCTTTCAGTCGCACACTCTCGCAACCTTGAAATGACAGGTACCATGTGTATGAATTATGCTAGCTCTTCCCAGATAAACAGTTGAACTATCAAGGGTCTTCTCCTCTGGCAACTCGTCCTCAGGGAGACGGATATTTCCTTCTAAGTTCATGTACTTGTTAGTTCACAACCGAGGAGGGGAAGCTAGGAGAATTGGAGAAGATTTTCTCCTCGTAACCCCAATAGGAGCCGCATATAGAGTGTTCGCGGTGACAACACAGTATTCCAAGCCTTGCTGACGTGGATAAGAGGTGGAGATCGGTGGTTCAGCTCGTTGGAGATCTTCTAAGGTGATGCTCCTCTGCTCCAGGTATACATGCATGTTCGAGCTTATAGATATGTGTTTTATTGCATCTCCTTTCCGCATCTTAGGGTAGATTTTCATTTCAGAAATTAGGGTTTATTTTAGTATTAATTTTAATCTTTTGCTTGCTGGAGCTTCCTGCTCCAGCTCTAATTCACTGGGACCCGACTATTTTTGACCCACCAAACCACCTCATCTTCCATCCCCTGCATATTTTTCATCATTTCCCCCATCCACATCACTCTGATCGTGTCTAGATCGGAGCTTCAAGGCTCCTCCTTTACCCTCCACCGGAGACTCCTCATCTCCTCCATCCACGGTGCTATCAGCTTCACCTTCTGGTCGAGGCTCATCGCCTCGAGCTGAGGCATCTTTTTGTGCAGGACATGGACTTCGAGGAGCCCCCTAGAGATGAGACAAAGCCCACTTCAAATCTCCAGGCGACCTTGAGCTCCAAACCCCTATAGATGGGGCCAAGACCTATTTAGGACCTCCTACTGGTGCGGAGCAACCCCATGAACGAGTTGAACATTTCGGCAGCGAAGGAGGAGCTTGGACGGACGAGAAATCCAGATCGAAAACTGCCCAGGGTGTGTACTGGAGGTGTTCTTCGTGAACCCTCAAGAACCATCATATGATGAAGCTCGCCTAGGTCTAATCCTGAGCGTTGGATCGAAGTTGAAGCGATGGACTCCACCATCGTTGATTTAACTTAAGTATGTCTACATGTGTGCGCAAAACTGCTCATCTCCCCCACTTATTATGTAAATATCAATGTAGCTGCTTTGTATTTCCATTTTGGTCCTATAAATATCAACTTAATTTAAATATTCTATATATTTAGCAAAAGGGTCGCCGAACTTCTTGTGTATTACACTTAGGTCACCTACCAGCTCACCTCACGTGCCCTCGCACATGAGGTGTTGGGCTTTTTGCATAGAAGCCTTGCTGGATTTATTTCTTTACTTTTAGTCTAGAAATTTGTAATATAAGTGTTAGGGGAAAATTGCACGTAGAACCTCATACTTTATTTTTATTGTAAAAATATCCTTGCTAGGTTGTATATTTTATTTCTTGGTTTTTTTATTTTTATTAAATAGATCATGTATGCTGAAAATTATGGGAAATTTTGGTAGATGCCTCTCACCTTGCTTGTACATGCGCTCACTTTTATTCTGGCATTTATTTTATTTTCTATTTTTTCTAAAATTCAGTTAGGAGCTATTTATTCCCAGTCTAAGCCTAAAAATACAAAAAATTATAAAACCTTCTTTAAAAATTCCAAAAAAATAAAGTATATATTACTATATATTATACCTTCATACCAAAAATCACAAAAAATATAAAATAAAAATACTAAAAATCATAAAAATCCTAAAAATTTTAATTTTCTTTATGCTATATAGTATATATTAAAAATAATTTTGGAAACTTTTGAGCCTTTTAACTGTTTTTAACACCCAAAATAATTCATCCTACATATAATATTCATTGTTTTGATATTTTAATACATTAAAAACATAAAAATGGGGAAATTTTATATAAAAAATCCAAAAATATAAACATTAAAAATACAAAAACATTTTATTTTCTAAATTTTGAGTATATTTATATACATTTAAAATTATAAAACCCTATCTATACTATATATACTTTATATTAATTATATACTAATTATTATTATAACTTATAAATCTATATTATATATTTAAAACTTTTAGAAAATAAAAAGGATTGTTCATGTATATATTTATATCTATATATTTATTATATATACCTTATATATTATTTATAATATCTCTATTATTATATATCTATATATTATATCTTTAAAAATAAAAAGAAATTACAAATCTACAAAACTGAAAAGAAAATAGAAATTCAAAAATATAAAAATATAAAAATAATTAATCATAAAAATTAAATATAGTTAAAACCCGCAAAAAGCAAAAGCATAAAAATACAAAAACAATTATTATTAGTATTAACTAGTAATAATTATAATTGATTCTCAAGTTTTCTCTCAGTGATTCGACCCCTATACTTGCTTGTTATATTTATTTGTAGCGTAATAAATTTCACATTGCATCGTATTCATTGTTTTCTCATTATTGTGGGTTAATTGTTATCTTAGTTGGTTGTTTGAGTATCAAGAGCCAAGAGAAGTGTCAGTACAGCAATGTCGGATCTAACTTGTCGGACACCGTAGGTCCTCAAAGATCAGACGATAGGTTCCTCATCAACCTGACTAAACACTGCATCACTGCATTCAGCTACCCTCGTGATGGTATGCTAGATCCCACAGCGTTGAATGTTTGTGGTGGGGCTCACTGAAAGGCATAACCTGCACGTTCGAATCCCGATCCTTGAAACTGTCTAAAATACCTAGTTGGTCATCCACTATGTTATTGGTGTGTGTCTGAGCTGTTGGCACGTAATGGGCATTGGGCCTTGAGATGGCCCAGTTTTCTATAGAGGTAACAACTACATTTGTCAATATGGGATAAAATCCCACCAGAAGTAAAACTATTGCTCACATGCCTACAACTTTTCGTCTACGTATGGGGGTAGGAAGAACCTGAACCAGGCATTCCCCAAGGTAGGGTATGGTGTGAACCTACTAGATGTCGATGTTGTCGTCGGGTGGTGGCGACGATATCTATGGAACCTAGAGAAGTCCTGACATGCGACTCTACTAGAATGGGGTGGAGGAAACTATGACCGACCTCCAGGTAATCAGCTTTGTGTAGCCTCCCACTTTCTTGCTTTTGTAACCTCCTTGATGGAGGTAAGGTCCAAAGTGGAGAGTCTGTTTTAGTCGGGCAAGAATCTGTCTATCAAAAACCACATCGAGAAATACTATGGAAAAATAAATCACAATGCAGTCAATTTATTTATTTTACTTGGGTAAATCACAAGATCGACACAAGGAGGTAATATGAGTGTCTATAATTAATTTTCAAATAATTCAGAAAATTTAAGATTTTGAAAGAAGAATATTTTTTGTTCTTTTTTATTTTGCATTTTTTATGGATTTTAGATTTTGAAGATGTAATTAATTCAAACAAATATGATGTGTGATTTTTAATAAATATTTTAATATAGTATATGTGAGAGAGAAATAAATAAACAATGTTAGATATTGCAGAAGATTTCTTTCTTTATATTATATTGTAACCCCATGAGGGCTTTTATGTTAAGAGAATATTCTATGTGGCTATTTGTTAAGAGAATATTCTATAGAGAATATTCTATAGAATATTCTCCTTTGAGCCCTTTAGGGTTTAGTCCTATATAAGGACCCTTAGACCTCTTGAATAAACAACGAATCATATTTTCTTATCGTCCTTTCACATAGTATCAGAGAAGCGGTCCTAGGTCGGTGTTCTGACCTAATCACCCCTCCACCACCACCAGCCTCCAAGTCCCTCTGCAACCGTGTGCTGCCTCGGGTCTCCGCACCTCCTGCCTTAGGCCCGCGCCGCCTCGGGTCCTCAGGCCCTGCCAAGCCTTCTATACACGCAAGGGGGCCGGGATGAGCATCGTCAGGCTGCTCTAGGGCAGCCAAGTACCATTGCCAAGCCGGCCAGGCCCTCCTCGTGCCTCATTGTGCCGTCAGGCACCTCCGCCAGGCCCCTCCATGGTCCTGTTGTTCCGCCTTGCGTTGCCCAGCACCGTCAGGCGCTCCACTAGGCAGGCCAGGCCTCCCAGGGCCTCCCCTTTACACCGCCACCGCCGCCAAGCGCCTCTGCTAGGAAGGTCAGGCCCTACTCACATGAGGAGGCTGACTCCGCCAGGCCCTCCAGGCCCCCTCTTCTGCCATCAAACGATCATTGACTCATCCTTCTTACTCCTTGATGAGAGTTTAGATATTTGATGATAAATTGAGGGAAGATATACTCTCTAGCTAACTTTTTCTTGACCTAAGATTCCACGATGACATCTGCCGAGATCAAGCCCACGTACCCTACTTCTTCTTTGCTGGTACATGGCACTTCTATCAAGTTGAAGGGCTCCGAAAATTATGTTCTATGGTCTCGATCTTTCAAAGTGTTTGTTGGTGGCCAACACAAGAGCTACGTTCCCACAAAAGTTCCACCTACGGAAACTGATAAGGACTATGAAACTTGGTTTGTTGATAATTGCCAGGTTATCACTTGGATGATGAAAAGTGTCGATCCAAACATTGTTGCGAATCTTCTTTACAAATACACATTCTCAGAAGACGACTAAGTCTCGTCTGTCAGACATATACACAGGAATTTGGTCTGCTGATGAATCTGTGAATCATCACTTCAAAAGTCAAAAATAGAGCCTTGTTCCCGAGAAAATAGATGCATATTTCCCTTTATATTGCATAAATAGCATTCATGCATACATACATAATTCATACATTTTAGCAGTCCATTTGCATTTAAGTAAGAAGCCAAAAATCCCTTGTAAAATATCCACTCACTAAAATAATCTCTTCTTTATAAAATGTACTCCTTAGTTAATAATATAGGGAAGAAGGCCAAAAATTTCCCTTGTAATTTAGCCAATAAAGCCTTAGAACCCATGTACACTAAAATGCACATAAAGCCCTCATACAAACTCCGAATTAGGTCTACTTACTCTTAGAATACTACACATTAAAAGACCTTTAAAATGAGATTAATTTCATCTAATTTGGAGCTCGTATGAGAAAGTTGGGTTTTTGGGCCACTTTGTGTACTACATATATGTATATTTGTATCTTTGTATTTATATATGATATTTGATCTCATCTCCGTCTTTGGTCAACATGAAAGTTGAAGATCTCATCGAGATCTACAACTTTCATGTTTTGAGTTTTTCCAAATTCGGCCCCCTCTTCTCTCTACACATTCATTTTCTTCTAGCCATTCACAGCAGGCCACGTGGCGCCCTCTGATTGCGCCACGCGGCCCGCTCTCCTTGCCCCAGTCGCCCGCAGCCACAGCCGTTGGATTACGTTATAGTTCCAACGGTCTAGCTGCTTCCACGTACGCCTCAAATCAACACCGTCAGATCATCCCCCTTGCCTCATCTGATCCGCTCGTCCGCGCCTCTTCCAGAGATCGCCACGTGGCGGCATGTACACCATCTGATCAAGACCTTGATCCCTCCATCACAGCCGCTCTTCCGTTGGCGCCCCTCATCCCTTCGATCATCTCCATCTCTTCATCCAGACCGCCCGCTCGCGCTTCGCCAGCTCACTCCACGTGGCGCCATCACGGCCTCACATCAACTCGCCCCGATCTAATCCTACCCGGCTGTTACTGCTTCGATCACCACCGTTGGATCACAAGATCCAACGGTGGAGACTTCATCTCCTACCTCAGGGTGCCCCTCTCTCCCACGTTCCCAGCCTTGCGGGAGGGGCGCCCCCTTTCTATTTCCGGCTGCACGTCAGCCACCTTCACCGTCCGCCAACACGCCCACGACCTTCCCCACTCGCAACTCATCCTCGCCAGCTACCCCACTCGCCACCACCTCCACCATAGAAGCCCCACTACCTCCGTCAACCTCGCTCCATCACCAGGCCGCTCCTCTACTTCACCCTTTAAATACTCCACCACCGGCCAACTTCAGCCCCATCCGCCATTCTACGAGTTAGAGAGGTTCGAGCCCCGTTTAATCTGTGAGGTGACAGCTCCCCCTTAGACGTTGAGCGACGACGACCTATAGGCGAGATCCGCGGTTAATCTCCGCGTAGCGACTTCCCATCAAGATTGCAAAGCTTCTCCGATTTTCATCGAACCGGATCGAGGCCACAACCGGAAGCCGCGTGACACGGCTCCACAATCCGACGAATAATACAGGTTCCTCACGTAGGCGCGCCCATCCAGCCTGCCACGCGCCGCGGCTTTCCTCCGGCCAGCCACCGTGCACGCGGCTACCCCTCCGGCCAGCCGCACAACAGTCGCAGAACCTCCAGCGCTCGATCCCCGCGCGCTCCCTGCCGTGGCTCGCTAGAAGTCCTCCAACCGCCCTCCTCCAGGCCTTCCAGGCGCGCCCTCCATCCTTGGTGCTCGTCCCTCCGCTCGGCCGCGGCTACCGCCCTAAGCGGGCCGGCCCGCGGACGGCCGTCCCTCCTCCAGCCACCCAGCCACGCTTCACCAGTACCGTTGGATCTTCCTGATCTAACGGCGCTTAGCCCTCCACGTCATCGACATCTGAGCAGCCAGGAGTCGTCAGATCAACGTAGATCTGACGATCTTTGATCGAGCCACGCTTCAGCACCGACACCCCTTGGATTAATCTCGATCCGAAGGTCCACAGCTTGCCACGTAGCCTCGGCCCGAGCCTCCTCTCCGAGCCTAGGTTCGGGTCGTCCGAGCCTCACTCCAGACCTCCAGAAGCGCCCGAGCCTAGCTCCAAGCCTCCGCAGCCATCCGAGCCTAGGTCGCCCACGTGAGGAGCACGTGCGGCCTGGGAAAATTTACACAGAGGCCCCTGGAGTTTTCCGTATTTGCAAAAAGGTCCCTGTGAAGCTGAGCTCACGTGAGGAGCACGTGCTTGTTGGAAAAATTGCACTCAAGTTCCCAGCATTATAGGTAATTGCATTTTAGTCCTTGTCCGCATATTTGCTTATTGTATTTTTATTTTCCTGTATTGCATTTACACCCCTGTGTTTGCACGCATACCTAGGGTGCATTTTACATCATTTTTTTAAATCTAAAAATTGCATTTTGTTGAGAAACTTGTCCTCTGTCTATTGGTCCACGTGTCACATTTTTGTAATTTTAGCAGAATTATTAATGAATTAATTGGTACATTTTTGAAATATTTTGCCCAGTGACACCTTTTAATTTGTAGTTAATTCTCTGTGCTTCCAAAAATCATCAAAAATTCACAGTAGCTTAAAGACAGTATTCTTAACATGCCATAAATATTTCATGCCATCCGCACACATATCGAGCCCTAAATAAATTGTTGAGTAATTTTCCTATATTAATTTTAATTAATTCATTTCACATTGAAATTCAGATCTTTCAATTTTCCTGGATCCCTTATCACTAGTGCTATCTAGTATAATTTTAGTTCTTGAAAAAATTGTGGTTTGTTATTTATTAAAAATTAAATATTGAAAATCACCCTGTCTGCACATTTAATTCCCAGTAAATCCATTTAGTGTCTGAAAAATCCAAAAAAATTAGGGTAACTCATTTTCATCATAATTAATCATCTGGCCAATTTTTAGAACTTTTGGACTTCATTTGATATTTTAATTAAATTAAACGTTAAATTGGCCTGCATTTTTGCATAAGTCTGCATAGAAATGGAAAAAGCCAAAAAAATATAATTCTCCGGAAATCACACACTTGGATACTTGCTAAAATTCATCTAAGGAGACAGATGCCTCCCTGAGATCGACCTTGGACTTCACCGAGTAAAAAAAATCACCGCTTGAAATTGACTCAAATCTGATTTAAGTGGTTTTTGACTAGCCTCTCGTATCCGACTACAACGAACGATTAACATTAATTTGGACGTTAATTTGACCGAATTAACCAAGGGTGCGGGACGGCTGTCAAAATGGCACTGTTGCCGGGGAGGCACGGCTTAGGCTAAATTTTAGTGAATTTTTGAGTGATTGATTTTCTATCCCCGGGTAGTCCGACCCCCGGTTTTCTTGTAATTATTTTTTCTCCTTTATTTCTTTGCATTATTTTATTTTTTGAGTCACTCTCTGATCTCAATTTGTTTCTGTACGAGGAACGCGAGGAGTCGACGACGCTTCGAGGATCTAGCATTTTAACTTTATTGAGTGAAAGGGAGGCATTGTATTTTTTTATTTATTTTATTTCTTTTTTGCATCATTTCCAGCAGTTCCCGTTTGGGTTCTCGCGTCTGTAAAGATAGTGGAACTGTGTCCCGTGTGATGTGTGGGTGAATTATAACTTAGCTTGCACTAGCGGCTCCCCGAGCCAATCTAGGAATTGCTTGTGCTCGTAATCAATAGGACCACACAATACACTTAAAAGACGCACCTAGACCGCAGTACTTAGTCAAATTAAACTGTTCTTCACGCTAATAGAACTGCTTGTCTAGGAGCGGCTTTCATCGCTTGCATCTAGATTAAAAGTTTTCAATTCTTTATTGCATCCTGCATAAAAAGCAAAGGGATCACTGTAAGTATTCTTCACAAAGCATACGCATCATTGCTTTTTACTTGCATTGGCTTTTCTCGATTTCCCCCTCTGATTTTCACATTTAGACTAAAAGGAAATTGGGACTGTCCGATAGGCGTGCTGTGTGGTGGACTTAATCAGTGATAACCTATCCTAAAATCGGGACTGCTAAACAGGATTGACCAAAAAAAGGAATAAAATTTGAAAATTGTTTGCGGGAGATTAATCCCCGACCTTGTATTCAGGCTGAGTGAGGGTACTTGAGTGTGTGTGAACACCTTAAGGCAGAGCCCATATCCCCGCCTTCCATATCACGTTCTAACCGATCCTAGCAAGTATCACAAGTAGAATAAATTTCATATTCTTTGACTAGTACCAAGTAGCCTCCGCCTGTCTCAGGTAGATAGGGGCGAAATTGCGGTACTTTGCGACATGCTGCCAGTAACCCCCCGGGGTGAAGTTCCGGCCTTGTCAGCCTCCGCCTGCTTGCAGGTAGATAGGGGCGTGGTCATTGAATCCATCGGCTTGGGATAGGAGCGAAGAAAGGAAGGAGCGGCGGTATCTTAGGCGACAGGTTACACAGGGAAGACGCATCCGGCTCTGAGCCGACTTCCCTATAGGCCGCGTAATCCTTTCTTATTTTGCTTGAAAATCACACTTAAAAACTACAAGATTAATTGGACTCGATTTCGAGTCCTTCACTGTGTTGAGTGTGAACCCAGGGTCTTGGATTGATTTTTGCTTGCTTCAGGTAGGAGTAAAATCCTATCTTCTTCTCGCTTCATCAAGATGAGTGACTGGGGAGATCTCGATGCATTATTCACCAATCTCTCTATGAGTCCCCCAAGTAACTCATCTTCATCGGTCCAAGCGCACCTTGGACCACCCAGGACTCATGACCCTTTTGAGTCCTTGTTCCCTCATGCTCAGGGTGGTTACTCTCAAACCAACCCTTTCATCTCCTCCGAAATTACCGAGGAAGACCATTGCCTCGGTAATCCCTTCCTTAATTTGCCCTCTAACACAGATCTTATTTCCCAATCCCCAGAATTAGAGGACAAGATGCCGCCAAGGATGCCACCGGATGAGGACCAGATACGACAGATTCTTGCTCGCCTTGCCGAAGACGAACAGAAGAATGTTGATCTCACGGCGCGGATGTGACAGATTATAGTAGATGGAGGAATCGACCAACCAATGGTCGATACCTACAATCCGGCGGAGAACGAGATCCAGAACTGGTTAGCACCCGCAGTTCCCGCCCAGGCATTCGAGCTGAAGCCCCACTTCCTTAGTCTGCTTCTGAAGTTCAACGGAAACCTCAGTGAAGAACCATACACTTTCCTCCGTGACTTCGAACTGGTATGCAACAATCTTAGCCATCCCAATGTTGGCCAAGATTATATCCGACTGAAGGCCTCCCCTTTTTCCTTAGGAGATAAGGCTGCTCATTGGCTGAAGAACTTAGGGGTGGTATGTACTACCTGGATGCAGTTCAAGGACCTTTTCTTGAAAAAGTTCTACCCTCTCAGTAGGACTAACCAGATGAGAACGAAGATCGCCAGCTTCGCTCAAGGACCCAGTGAACCTTTCCATGAAGCTTGGGACAGGTTCAATGATTTAGTGCAGAAGTGCCCATGCCATGGCATTTCGAAGGCGATCTGAGTCCAGACCTTGTTCTGTGGTCTAACCCCGGAGATGCAGGGGTTAGTCAGTGCCGCCTGTGGAGGAAGCTATCTGAACAAAAACGAGCATGTTGTATGGAAGATCCTAGAGCAGATGGCGGAAACCGGCAGGTCACAGGCCACAAGGGCCTATCAGTTGTCTCCCTCAATTCTATCCAATGAGACAACTCGAAGGACTGTTGCAGATCTGACTGAGGACCTCATCCCCAGCATGGGGATGATTGCCGACAAGCTTACCATGGTCGAGCAGATCCACAAGAGAGTCGCGGAGATGGAGTCTCTTTCGAGCCTACCAAAGAAAGTGGAGGAACTCTCTGAAAAGGTAGCTAAGATCAAGCTACCTACCCCTTCTGCACCACCTGTACCTGTACATCGAGTACATCTTGTACAGGAACAGGCACCAGGGTCTCAGAGCAGCTGGGATCAGACTTACACCCAGCAGAACCATCATGCACCCCCACAAGTGGAGACGGAATACGAGGAGCCTCCGCCAGTATACGAGATCAACGGGCTTTAGTATAGCCGTGACCCGATTGTCCGGCAGATCGAAATGGGGAAGGATCAGCCACACCGCCCATCCCCAGTCTACTAAGAAACCAGGCCCGCTCCCATACCGTGCTTTCAGTCCAGGCCAGAACAGGGGTACCAGCCGCAGCAGCGCACCTACCAGCAGGGGCCAGCACCGTCCCATCAGCAGCAGCAATATCGGCATGGCCAGCAGGGCCAATACAGAACCGCATCTACCCAGCAGCAAGCCCAGCCCACTGAACTGGAGTCTCTCACCTTGGCAATCCAGACCCTGTCTGATAGTGTCCAACAGATGCAGAATGACTAGCTGGACATGAGAACCGACATCAATCGGGTCTCTCGTAACCAGGACCAACAAATGGCGCCAAGGACCCCAATTCCCGCACAGGTTCAGGCCAACCCGAACAGCTTACACCAGGGCCAGAACCGACCTCAAGATCAGGTATATTATTCAGATAATTATTTATCTGAACATGAGATCCTTTCGTACGATAATGTAAATCATATGTCCCTCAGGGGCGGAAGGACCGTGACCATACCTGATCGGGCACGGGCGCAGAAGGAAGGAACCTCCGAGACTCTACCTGAGGAGAACTCGGAGGAAGAAGAGGAGGAGCATCACCACCACCATCGCCAGCAGAAGAAGAGGACATCTGAGTCCTCGAAGCAACATTCTCGCATTCGCATAGAGTCAGACGACACCGATGAAGACCCCGCACCTCCATCTGAGGAGGATCGTCCAGCAGAAGCGGAAGAAGCATCACCGGTCTCGCCGCAGCATTTTCTTTTCAGTCAGAGTCAGAGTCCGAGTCTGTATCAGAGTCAGAGTCATGTTAAGAACTCAGTTCCCGAAGTTAATGAGAAAATTTCAGTTTCCAAACCTGAGTTGGAGTCAATAATCCCTTTTCCCCGAGCTATCAAAGGTGGAAAGAAGAAAACCAAAAAAACCCAAAAAGATGACCCTGAGATGGCTGAATTCTTCAATAAACACATCAAGGTCACAATCCCTTGTGACAAGTTCGGGGAAATGACCCCTGCTTTCCAAAAATACCTTAAGGTGAGATGCACACCTACTAGGGTTAGCAGGAAGACCAAAAGTCGTGTTGAGAAACACATTTTATCAGTAGCCACGACTTGTGCAATAAAGAACTCGTTTCCTCGGAAACGAAGAGACATGGGTGCACATTATGTGGTGAGTCATGTTGATGACATCGCGTTTGCACGCACTCTCCTGGACAATGGTTCCTCAATCAATTTAATGCCCACAGCCCTCTATGAGCGGCTTAATCTCGGACCTCTTAGGAAATCTAGAGCTCTTCTACAGTTCGCTGACAAATCAACTAAGAGGTCCTAAGGAGAGTTAAGGAACATTGTGATCAAAGTCGAGGGGCAAGAATACATGGTGGACTTCACTGTCCTAGATATGGAAACCCCTCGCAATTGGAGAGATTCCCAGATCATTCTAGGTAGGCCCTTCCTCAAAACAGCAGGGGCCTTATTTGATTATAAAAATGGGAAGATTCAGTTCCAAACTCCAGGCGGAGATGAGGAACTTGAAATGAAGCAGACAAGATGGCAAAGACCGGATTCCGAATCCAGCACCGAGTACTCTTCTACCGGAACAGACTGCGAGCATGTAGACTTAGTTGGGCCATGGAGACAGAACCCAGCCAGCACCGATGTGTCCATCTCCTTCGAAGATGATCCAGTGCATGAGTCAGTCTGCGAGATCCTCAGGAACGAGTACAGCTCTGAGCCTGCATCGCCCTACATCTTCGATGACGTAGAGGCCCAGTTGGGCCTGTCAGTCCTTACATCTTTAGGACAATCAGAAGATGAGGATGACGAGTCGGACGAGGCGTTTGCCGATTGTATGGAGACTTTTGACGATCCGACTCCAGAGCCAAACTTGGTGGCAGTCATCACAGAAAGCGATCCAGCCACTTTCAACACTAAACCAGAGCAGATTGAGCCAGATTTCTTAGACGATCACACTATTCCTGAGCTCAAACCCCTACCGACAACCTTGAAATATGCCTTCCTTGCGGGCCATGACAAGAAGTTTCCAGTCATCATCAGTTCGCAATTGACCGAGGAGCAGGAATGTGATATGATGTCACATTGATTTGTGATGGAATTTCATCACACGGATATATGGGGATAAACCAGATTACTCTGAGATAACCCGGTAACCAAACGAGTACAATTGGGACATTTCTCCATAGGGGACATAATAAAATTGTTCAGGCCGAGGGAAATAAAAGTAAGCTATATTATCGGGTTGGGGGATAACAGATACTCCATTATTTCTTGAGCACAAGTTAGCGATGTGTGTGGGGCAGGGTCCATTTAGACTTCATCTAGGGTTCGGCATTAGGTTGGGACGACCTGACCCGGCCCATAACCCGACCTGCATAACCCGATTCAAATCCAAATCCGAAATTTAGGGGGCAGACCATTGGCCTAAAAATGAGCCCATATTGATTATTGGACCGGGTTCGGGTCTGAGAAAGTCCGAACCCGCAAGTCCGATAGCCCGACCCCTTATAAGGCCCAAACTTAATTTGCTAACCCTGTCATGTTCTAACTTTCATATCCTTATTTCGAGTGTAGAATAAATACTCAGGCCCATTAATAATCATATCCATTAGCGTGGATTGAGGATATTAATCCATTAATATGCAAGATTATTACATTAATATGTAAGAATGAATTCTGTGTCCTCAAGTGTTAGAGCATGTACAACTATAAGATAGTTAAGGGAAATGAGTCTACTTCTAGGGACTACACCCCATATACTAGTCTCTGATTGGTGAAAAGGTTGATTTTATACCTACTCTTTATATTTTTGAGTCGTGCGAGCTTCCATGAGCTGCCCAATCCTGAATGTTCAATGATAATGTTTAAATCCATAAGGGGGTTTAAAACTAACGAGGTTGAAAGTGTGTATTTTGACTTGCATGCAAAGATTCTTGGATGCCCACACTCTACGAATGAACTTATTGTTCATCCACGAGTTTTCGTAACGTAAGCATAGATCATGTAGGATCTCATTTGAGAGGTTGAGAGTGTTGGGTGAGATCAGCTTCGGAGATTCAGTTTGGCTTTGGCAGATATTTGGTCTTGGTTGAGGGATGTGGGGTTGGGGTCTTTTAGGTATTCTTACATAGCAATATTTAGAGTGATTTTCATTTGTTCCTTCATGCACTTAGATGGGAGTACAACAACATGCATGATAATCCTATCATCAATGTTTGTCCCTGTACTTTTCAGTCAAAAAATAACATTTTATACTATCTCCTGATCCATGTATTTGATGAGTCCTAAATTAATTTTGGATGAGAAATCTTGGTGGGTGGGGAAGGGGAGTTGTTCCATCTTAGCTAGTTCAAAGAACTATCAAAGCATAGGTCAAAGTGACCCATGGTGAGTTCAATGATGGAAGAGGAGGTTACTCGGTTGCATGACCAAGAGAATGAGATCTTTTACATAGGATCAACTACTTGAAATTTGGAGATGAGAAGGTTTGTGGTGGAATTTTCGGTGGAAGGGTTGTCGTAGTGGATGAATGAAACATGTTGGTTGTACTGAAGAGGATGGAAGTTCACCTCAAACAGACCACTGTAGATAACCGCTTTGATGTCCTTTGGAATGTCTTGGATTTTGGGGATGTCTACCAACAGCTTGACGATGATGGTGTCTTCACAATCATCAAAGAGGGGTGAGGCTTCAAAGGAAAAAAGCTTCCCAAAGTTCTAGACTAAGCTGTTCAAAATGTGTGGGTACCAGTGGTGCAAGGGAAGGCCAATGTCGACCGACCAGTATGGGCAAACCTCTTCTACGCACTTGGCACCAAAGATTGTGATGGGATTAGAATGAATAACCCCTGCTTGCGGAAGTAACGAGTCTGAAATTGCGCTTGTTTAAGAAATGTATTTGATCGTGTATTTGTTGTGCGTAAAAAAAAATAAATGTATCGTTTCGTTCTAGGCGGCAATCGGAATCGGTCAAGAAATAACCACACAAAAGTTTTATCAATTTTAATTAATGTGGTTTTATGTTTATTTTACTTGGACAAGTCCCAAGGTCGATCACAGGGAGGCAAAGGAACAACCTAGAATTAGGTCTATCAATTTTTTGGAATTTTTGGATGCATGATGAATTTTTTATGAATTTTTAAATACAAACAAAGTGAATTTCAATATTTAATTATAATAAATATTAAACCTAATTATTTTTAAGGGATAAAATTATCTAACGTCTACCACAAGGTGATGGATCTAAAAAAATCCTAAACCTCGAAAATACAAGATTCAATACTTACTAAAAATTAAATACTGAAATATGCAAAATGATTTTTATAGGGCAAACTATGCGTGTAAATGTAGTTCTTTTTTGGCACAATGTTAACCACACTTAATTCTACAATCCATGATTTTTCAGGAATTTTTAGAGCAACGGTTAATCAAATGTAAATTTTATAGCTTAAAATGGGCAAAGTATGCAATTTTCCACAAAATACTTTATTATGAATTAACCATTGATCACAAAAATATCCACAATATGTCAAAATGTAGAGAATTATTTGATAAACAAAATGCTATTTTTGTATAATTAAATAATGTAATGTAAAGGTCTAGAATAATAGAAGAATACAGGGGTAAAACTGCAATAATTAAATAATTATGAAAATGCAAAAGGGGGCCTACACATAATTACCAAGAAGGAAGGGGGATTTCTGCAATTTTGCCAGAGGTCACGTGTGGAGCACGTGACCCTGGATTTCTAGACGAATCTGCAATTAGGATGATCTCTGGGGGTTCCTTGCAAATCCTAGGCTGATGTCGGCTGACGTTGGTGGCCCCTCCTGCACGTGCTCCTACGTGGGAGGGCCTCGGGCCTCATGCCTGACCGGCGAGGCTCGTGAGGTGGCAGAGATGTTTTGGCCGTCGACGATACTCCGGTGTTGGTGAGGAAGGAGTCGAACAAGCAACCCCTCAACTGGGCGACACACGCTCCAGTAGAGGATAGGATGCTGGAAGCGTAGTGCCGGTCTCGTTGGCCGAGCTGTTCGGCGAAGGGGATGGCGGAGATAGCAATCGAAGCTGTTGTTGTTGAAGAAGGAGGTCGGAGTCGATCGTAAAGTCATAGGCTCGACAGCGGCAGGCTGGAGATGAAGAACGTGGTTGATGTCGACGTCGAAGTCGGCAGGGAAAACAGGAGGCGGTGGCTGATTCTAATTGTCGGATTTGTTGGAGGTGAACGCAGTTGCAAGAGGAGGTCGTAGTCGTCGTTGGCTCGACAGCTCACGGCCGGATCAAGGCAGCAAAGCTGGGAAGCATTGTGACGGCATTGATGATGGACACCAGATCTCGCCGGAGGGGGAAACTTCGAGGCGCTGTCACTACCACGAGGAGGCTACTAGGTGCATCCAGCAGATGGTTTCGAAGGAGGCGGCGACGTTTCATTTATAGGGGGAGGGAGAGCGCCGGAGATGGAAGGAGGCGATGTGATTTGGGATTCGTCGGGGTTCAATCTGGGGTTCAATGGAGATTCGAATCGTTGATGGATCGAATGGTGGCGCACGAGATCGGCTGGAGGGATTTGGGGGATTAGGATCGGAGATGGAGTTGATTGACGAAATTGTGGGGCGGCGGAGAAAATCGGGGGGGGGGCATTTCCCAGATTGGGAAAGTGATCGGATGGAGAAGATGATCCGCAGGTCATCCGATCGGTCGAGATCGGACGATCCATGTCGATACACGTGGCGGTCAAAAAAGGGGAGAGGGTGGTGCACGTGCGCGGGGGCACGTGCCTCGTACGTACGGGATTTTATTTATTTATTTTATTTTATTTATTTTATTTATTTTTTATAAAAAATGAATAATAAAAATCCCAAAAATGACTGATTGGTAGCTCCAGGAGCGGCCACGTGTCAGCACCAAAAAATCGTAAATTAAATACTTTGTAAAATTCAAAATAAATAGCAAACAGCCTCGGATCGAAAAAGTTTCTTCACAAAAAGTGCTCGTCTCGATGAGATTTACAACTTTCATAAAGACAATAAATCCAAAATCGATCAAATGCACAAAGTGAGTTTTTTGGGGTATCCCATGTAAATAGAATACCTTGATTTTGGGGTTTTATTGTTTTTTTTTTCATTTTTTAAACCAGATAAATATCCAAAAAAATATGATAAAATCAATGATAAATATAGATACATTAATCTATTTTTTTAGATTTTTATTAATTAGGAAAAATAAGAAATAAAATAAAACATGAAAACGACCAATTTTGTATAGACAGTTAGTGAAGACTTGGACTCAATTTGTTTCTTTGATTTCAAGCTCAATTTGGATTTGGATTTTTGTGTATTTTAATAAAACTTTAATCAAAGAAGATAAATGAAAAAGAAATAAACTAAAATAGGTTAAATATGTACATAAAATAATAGGTCAAAATCAGCTAAAATACAAAATGTACAAAAGAGGCCCAAAACCCAACTTTCACATACGAGCTCTGATTCACTTGAACTTGGTCTTGTTTTGAAGGTAATTGAATGTACATTAGTTCAAAAGTGAGTAGAATCAAAACGAACACTGGATGGGAAAGATATGAAGGTTTTGATCCGAAAATCCTGAAACTAGGTTTTGGATTTTTGGTCCACTTATTTGGGTTAGTGATTGTTTTTTATTTTCCATTTATTCTTGTAGTGACGTGAACATAGTGGGTAGTTTTGGGTCATTTGGTGTTAGTGAGAATTAGTTAAAAATCAGGAAATTTGGCTATTTACAGGATAATTTTAGTTTGGATTTCTTGGCTTCTTATTTGTGCAAAAATAAGGGATAAAATGCAATTCTTATGAAAACATGTATGAATGCTAATTATGCTGAATAGATGCAAAAATACTGATGATTTTGAAGGATTTGAGCTTAATTAATGAGATTTAGAGTGATGAATCCGAGATTCATCAGGAAGCATGTGGGAAAGAACCAAAGATCTCTAACCAAGATGGATGGCAATCAAAATAGCTATCACGAGCAAATGAGCAAGTAAAAAATGACAAAGCACAAGCAACCATAAACACACAATAGTTTTAACATGGAAAGTCCCAAAATGAAAGGGGGGCAAAACCATGGAGTCTCCCTGACCACAAACCACTCCACTATAGTTGGTGGTATGTCATATCTCCTCAAAATGGCACATAGGCCAAACACTCTTATTTTTTATCAACAAAGGAACACTGCTAAACAAAGTAATATGAGAAGGAGGAAAGAAATAACCAATAATGGAAACCAAAGTCCATATCCCTCATCCAAAGAGGGATTTGTCGTTGCATCTTCTTCCATCTTCTACGCTCTCACACGAGCGAAGAACCACAAGAGGAGGAGGAAAACCACCAGAGACCTTCACCCGACCCATACTCGGACGATTGAGTAGAGTTAGTGCACATCAAGATGATGCCCTAGATTTCTTTTGTTGTGTTTATTCAGAAGAATGAATGGGTCCCGCTCTTTGGATAGCATAATAAAATAAGGAGTAGCCCCCAATACAAGTGGGGCCCTCCATAAGTGTTGGAAACTCATTTTCGCACTTGTATTCTGCGACCTGCTATGGCACGAACGCTGTAGCAAGTCACCTACTGTGACTCCAGAGACTGACCTGCAATGACCACACTACCATAGCAAGTCACCTACTATGACTACAGAGACTGACCTGCAATGACCACAATACCATAGCAAGTCACCTGTTGCGCTTCAAGGTGTGCACCTACCACGATTTCTGCAACTGCTAGCCCGACCTGCTACCACATCAGCTTCTATTCTACCCCACCTACCATAGCAACAACTTCTATTAAACACCACCTGCTACGACCAATTGCATAAATAGATTCATGTTCCAGACCATAAAACTTTGTTATGATTAGTCGATCCTAAGTATAAGGGGGTGATTGACTTCTTATTCTTTTAGTCATTGGGGTACAGACTTTTCGATACTTAGCATGAGTTATGTCTTCCTTTTTCTCTTTGATCACTATGAGAACATAACTCGTATTCGTATTATGGACAATATGACTAAAATACTACACTAGGTAAGGATATACGATTAATCAATTATAAATAATATCCTATAAATATGTATAAGATTTTTTGAAATTCTTTGTGAATATGTTTAATAAATCGGTTTAAAAATATTTTGCAAAATGATTTGAAAAACTATTGTAAAATATCTTTAAAATCTTTTAAAAACTATTTGGAAATTTTTTGTAAAATATTTTCAAATCTTTGTAAAAATCTTTTTGAAAATTCTTTGCAAAATTCAGTTCATTTCTTTGAATAAAATGTTTTGAAAATTCAATTTGCAAATGATTGAGAAATGTTTGTAAAAATATTAGAAAAAATATATCTATACCTTTGAAAAATCTTTACAAAATGGTTTTCAAATTTTGCAAATTTTATACGTTGATTTTAAAAATTATTTGCAAAATCAAGTTTTCAAAATGATTGTTAAAATGTTTTCAAACTATGTTGAGAACTTTGTACATAATTATAAAGACTTCAATAAAATCCTTTATAACCATTGCATATAAAATCTGTAAACAATGACTAACTCAACATGTATAAATTCTAGTGTAAATTCTACACTCAAGTCTTGTAAATATGTACGCACTTTCGTATAAATAGTTGTACATATGCCATTCATTAACCTTTATCATAAATCCCTAAAAATTTCAAAATTTGCAAAAATCATAAAAAATGCAAAATATTTTCAAAAATTACATAAAAAATTACAACATTTTTCAAAAATACATAAAAAGTTCAAAATCAGAAAATAGTTTTACAAAAATATTTTCTTGCATTGCATAGCATCTACATTTTCGGAATGATAATGATAATTGAACAAGTTTAAATAAATTTTGAAGATTGGAGCTTGGTCTAGACCTTAATCCACTTAATTTCAGAGGAACCCATTAAGGACTAGAATTGAGATGCTTCAGATCACCTTGACTTAATTCTTTAAGTTCCATGAGACTGCGTTCATGAGTCAATTCAATGTGTCTAACTAGATCCTTTCATGTCATCCATACGACTCTTGAGACAATGGCTTGACTGGAGACCTCGCACAACAGTTAGCTCAACCCAGATGGATGAAAGATCTTGGAGTCTAAGTCGGTATGATACTAGGATGCTTCATCAAGGGCGGCTCAAGAATCATTCTTGAGGACTGTCGAAACCATACTTAAACCCACTTCCTCATGTAGCATGGACATCTAACGACTAGAGACTAGATTGAAATAAAGCTTCGTACGAGGTATAATCTACTAGCACAACCTTTTCCAAGACCCCAAAATATGGGTGAAACAAAATATTCTACATCTATCGGGGCAAAACAAGAATGCATAGCAATGCCATACAAAGAGAATATCGCAACAATAAGCCTACACCAAAAATTCCAAAAAAATTGAGCCTCCAGAAAAAGCATGCTTCTCGGTGACTTGGTTACACTAGACGAGCTCACAAGGGAATGTGACTACATTGGGGGACCAGAACTTCAAAAAGGGGGTAATGGATCATACTTTTGCAAAGAAGATGGGGTGTAGTTTGAGATGAAATTGCTTTCGACGGAGGAAGGGTTGGTGATACGCAGGGGTCAGGCGTGGAGTAGGGATGTGGGAGGAGCATGAAGGTGGGAGGGTGGGGGTTCTCGAGGAGCATGGAGGAAGGAAGGAAGGCCAATAATGGGAGAAAGTCAGAGTCTTGGACTTTGAAACAGAAGGTGACAAGGAAAGGATTGTTGACCCGTGGGTCAACTGTTGGGGCGCTCTGGTTGGTCCCCGTGGACCAACCAAAAAAAAGATAGTTAAAGTATTTTATTTAATGGATTAACAATACAGATGATTTTATTAATTGGTAGTCAAATATAAAAAATGTTTATTATTTTATGTACTATCTTATAAATATTTTTATTTATTTTTTACAATACTTTTTATTAGGGGATAATATTTATATGTATATATGTAGGTAGATATACCTACATATATACATATAAATATTATCCCCTAATAAATATTTACGGTATTTTATTTTTATTTTGTATTTTATTATTATATCTACATATTTTATATATTTATAATATATTTAGAGGAAAGGGAGCCTACTTCATGAAGTAGGTAACCTACCTACTTTATGCCCATTTTTTATCATTTTTTTATTTTTTGAGAAATACCACCATGGATTTTCATAACTATATCCCTCTAATATTTCATTCAAATTTCATCGAAAACAGAGACTCCTCTGTCCCCCATCTAGAACATGTAATATTAACGGTCTTGATTTGCTATAATCGACCTATTTTGGATGGATGACATAAGAGTTTCTATTTGTGATGAAATTTGAATGGCATATTAGAGGAATATAGCTATGAAAATCCATGGTGGTATTTTTCAAAAAATAAAAAAATGACCAAAAATGGGCATAAAGTAGGTAAAATCACCTACTTCATGAAGTAGGATCCCTTTCCTCATATATTTAAATACATATTTAAATATTTTTATTATATTTTTCTTATTTTATTTATGCACTTAAAAAAATATGTATATGTGTATTATATGTACAGTATTCATATATATATATATATATATATTTAATACATTATTTATTTTAATGAATTTTTTAAAAAATTTTTTATTTATATTTTTAATGTAATTTCAATAATATTTATAAGTATATAAAAATATAAAGAGAATAAAATAAAAATATAAAGAATGAATTTCTTGATTATTTAAATACATGTATACAACACAATGGGGACCTGAAAGCCAACTTTTGCATCTTAACTCCAAATTAAATGAAACCATCTTCATTAAATAGATAATTAAATTTTATGAATAATAAAAGTAAGTTTGACGGGTTTCGAATATGTATGGAGGAGTTAGTAATATGTGAATTTTTCTTTGCGGCTTTTTGTTCTATGTGACTCAGTCACAATGTGCATTTTTTTGGTGTGCATTTATTTTTGTATTTTCCTTTGTATATTTATGTACATATTCCATGTTGAGGGTTTTATTATTTGAGGTGTGTAAAAAGAAAAATAAAATAGGTGCCAAATTTATTAGTAATTAGGGGTTGTTTGTGTGTTCTGTACAATTCAGTACCCTACCTCTCCCTACTTTATTCCTTATCGACCAAGTCATCATGATGACTTGGTCTCGGTATTGGGGTCATTCAGTGTCTTTTATAGTCCATTTCATTTTATTTTCTTTATTTTTTTGGAATTAAATAATGTATTTATACAATATTTATAGATCAAATAATGAATGTTATTTTGTATAAATAAATGTTATTTTCTCGCATTTAGCTAGGGATTAATGACCAAAATGAAAAAAATAAAGGTGATGAAATGGATATTAATCGCCCCCTTTACTTGCCTTTACTAGTCCCTAGCAATCACTTGTGTCAATGGGTGCATAAAAAGAAAATAAAGAAAAGAAAATAAAAGGAAATAACTTGGATTGATTTTGACTTTTAAACTTGTCTTAATAAAATCAAAGTTTGAAGCTCAGTTAAGACATTTGATTCTGTGTGTGTTCGGAACCACATTAAGGTTAGGGAGTGTGACACAACAACCCTTAGGTTCCATGATCCTCTATCCAGTTCAATTCATCAGCTCAGTCAGAACTATCCTTTCAGTCGCACACTCTCGCAACCTTGAAATGACAGGTACCATGTGTATGAATTATGCTAGCTCTTCCCAGATAAACAGTTGAACTATCAAGGGTCTTCTCCTCTGGCAACTCGTCCTCAGGGAGACGGATATTTCCTTCTAAGTTCATGTACTTGTTAGTTCACAACCGAGGAGGGGAAGCTAGGAGAATTGGAGAAGACTTTCTCCTCGTAACCCCAATAGGAGCCGCATATAGAGTGTTCGCGGTGACAACACAGTATTCCAAGCCTTGCTGACGTGGATAAGAGGTGGAGATCGGTGGTCCAGCTCGTTGGAGATCTTCTAAGGTGATGCTCCTCTGCTCCAGGTATACATGCATGTTCGAGCTTATAGATATGTGTTTTATTGCATCTCCTTTCCGCATCTTAGGGTAGATTTTCATTTCAGAAATTAGGGTTTATTTTAGTATTAATTTTAATCTTTTGCTTGCTGGAGCTTCCTGCTCCAGCTCTAATTCACTGGGACCCGACTATTTTTGACCCACCAAACCACCTCATCTTCCATCCCCTGCATATTTTTCATCATTTCCCCCATCCACATCACTCTGATCGTGTCTAGATCGGAGCTTCAAGGCTCCTCCTTTACCCTCCACCGGAGACTCCTCATCTCCTCCATCCACGGTGCTATCAGCTTCACCTTCTGGTCGAGGCTCATCGCCTCGAGCTGAGGCATCTTTTTGTGCAGGACATGGACTTCGAGGAGCCCCCTAGAGATGAGACAAAGCCCACTTCAAAGCTCCAGGCGACCTTGAGCTCCAAACCCCTATAGATGGGGCCAAGACCTATTTAGGACCTCCTACTGGTGCGGAGCAACCCCATGAACGAGTTGAACATTTCGGCAGCGAAGGAGGAGCTTGGACGGACGAGAAATCCAGATCGAAAACTGCCCAGGGTGTGTACTGGAGGTGTTCTTCGTGAACCCTCAAGAACCATCATATGATGAAGCTCGCCTAGGTCTAATCCTGAGCGTTGGATCGAAGTTGAAGCGATGGACTCCACCATCGTTGATTTAACTTAAGTATGTCTACATGTGTGCGCAAAACTGCTCATCTCCCCCACTTATTATGTAAATATCAATGTAGCTACTTTGTATTTCCATTTTGGTCTTATAAATATCAACTTAATTTAAATATTCTATATATTTAGCAAAAGGGTCGCCGAACTTCTTGTGTATTACACTTAGGTCACCTACCAGCTCACCTCACGTACCCTCGCACATGAGGTGTTGGGCTTTTTGCATAGAAGCCTTGCTGGATTTATTTCTTTACTTTTAGTCTAGAAATTTGTAATATAAGTGTTAGGGGAAAATTGCACGTAGAACCTCATACTTTATTTTTATTGTAAAAATATCCTTGCTAGGTTGTATATTTTATTTCTTGGTTTTTTATTTTTATTAAATAGATCATGTATGTTGAAAATTATGGGAAATTTTGGTAGATGCCTCTCACCTTGCTTGTACATGCGCTCACTTTTATTCTGGCATTTATTTTATTTTCTATTTTTTCTAAAATTCAGTTTGGAGCTATTTATTCCCAGTCTAAGCCTAAAAATACAAAAAATTATAAAACCTTCTTTAAAAATTCCAAAAAAATAAAGTATATATTACTATATATTATACCTTCATACCAAAAATCACAAAAAATATAAAATAAAAATACTAAAAATCATAAAAATCCTAAAAATTTTAATTTTCTTTATGCTATATAGTATATATTAAAAATAATTTTGGAAACTTTTGAGCCTTTTAACTGTTTTTAACACCCAAAATAATTCATCCTACATATAATATTCATTGTTTTGATATTTTAATACATTAAAAACATAAAAATGGGGAACTTTTATATAAAAAATCCAAAAATAGAAACATTAAAAATACAAAAACATTTTATTTTCTAAATTTTGAGTATATTTATATACATTTAAAATTATAAAACCCTATCTATACTATATATACTTTATATTAATTATATACTAATTATTATTATAACTTATAAATCTATATTATATATTTAAAACTTTTAGAAAATAAAAAGGATTGTTCATGTATATATTTATATCTATATATTTATTATATATACCTTATATATTATTTATAATATCTATATTATTATATATCTATATATTATATCTTTAAAAATAAAAAGAAATTACAAATCTACAAAACTGAAAAGAAAATAGAAATTCAAAAATATAAAAATATAAAAATAATTAATCATAAAAATTAAATATAGTTAAAACCCGCAAAAAGCAAAAGCATAAAAATACAAAAACAATTATTATTAGTATTAACTAGTAATAATTATAATTGATTCTCAAGTTTTCTCTCAGTGATTCGACCCCTATACTTGCTTGTTATATTTATTTGTAGCGTAATAAATTTCACATTGCATCGTATTCATTGTTTTCTCATTATTGTGGGTTAATTGTTATCTTAGTTGGTTGTTTGAGTATCAAGAGCCAAGAGAAGTGTCAGTACAGCAATGTCGGATCTAACTTGTCGGACACCGCAGGTCCTCAAAGACCAGACGATAGGTTCCTCATCAACCTGACTAAACACTGCATCACTGCATTCAGCTGCCCTCGTGATGGTATGCTAGATCCCACAGCGTTGAATGTTTGTGGTGGGGCTCACTGAAAGGCATAACCTGCACGTTCGAATCACGATCCTTGAAACTGTCTAAAATACCTAGTTGGTCATCCACTATGTTATTGGTGTGTGTCTGAGCTGTTGGCATGTAATGGGCATTGGGCCTTGAGATGGCCCAGTTTTCTATAGAGGTAACAACTACATTTGTCAATATGGGATAAAATCCCACCAGAAGTAAAACTATTGCTCACATGCCTACAACTTTTCGTCTACGTATGGGGGTAGGAAGAACCTGAACCAGGCATTCCCCAAGGTAGGGTATGGTGTGAACCTACTAGATGTCGATGTTGTCGTCGGGTGGTGGCGACGATATCTATGGAACCTAGAGAAGTCCTGACATGCGACTCTACTAGAATGGGGTGGAGGAAACTATGACCGACCTCCAGGTAATCAGCTTTGTGTAGCCTCCCACTTTCTTGCTTTTGTAACCTCCTTGATGGAGGTAAGGTCCAAAGTGGAGAGTCTGTTTTAGTCGGGCAAGAATCTGTCTATCAAAAACCACATCGAGAAATACTATGGAAAAATAAATCACAATGCAGTCAATTTATTAATTTTACTTGGGTAAATCACAAGATCGACACAAGGAGGTAATATGAGTGTCTATAATTAATTTTCAAATAATTCAGAAAATTTAAGATTTTGAAAGAAGAATATTTTTTATTCTTTTTTATTTTGCATTTTTTATGGATTTTAGATTTTGAAGATGTAATTAATTCAAACAAATATGATGTGTGATTTTTAATAAATATTTTAATATAGTATATGTGAGAGAGAAATAAATAAACAATGTTAGATATTGCAGAAGATTTCTTTCTTTATATTATATTGTAACCCCATGAGGGCTTTTATGTTAAGAGAATATTCTATGTGGCTATTTGTTAAGAGAATATTCTATAGAGAATATTCTATAGAATATTCTCCTTTGAGCCCTTTAGGGTTTAGTCCTATATAAGGACCCTTAGACCTCTTGAATAAACAACGAATCATATTTTCTTATCATCCTTTCACATAGTATCAGAGCAGCGGTCCTAGGTCGGTGTTCTGACCTAATCACCCCTCCACCACCACCAGCCTCCAAGTCCCTCTGCAACCGTGTGCTGCCTCGGGTCTCCGCACCTCCTGCCTTAGGCCCGCGCCCCCTCGGGTCCTCAGGCCCTGCCAAGCCTTCTGTACACGCAAGGGGGCCGGGATGAGCATCGTCAGGCTGCTCTAGGGCAGCCAAGTACCACTGCCAAGCCGGCCAGGCCCTCCTCGTGCCTCATTGTGCCGTCAGGCACCTCCGCCAGGCCCCTCCATGGTCCCGTTGTGCCGCCTTGCGTTGCCCAGCACCGTCAGGCGCTCCACTAGGCAGGCCAGGCCTCCCAGAGCCTCCCCTTTACACCGCCACCGCCGCCAAGCGCCTCTGCTAGGAAGGTCAGGCCCTACTCACATGAGGAGGCTGACTCCGCCAGGCCCTCCAGGCCCCCTCTTCTGCCATCAAACGATCATTGACTCATCCTTCTTACTCCTTGATGAGAGTTTAGATATTTGATATTAAATTGAGGCAAGATATACTCTCTAGCTAACTTTTTCTTGACCTAAGATGCCACGATGACATCTGTCGAGATCAAGCCCACGTACCCTACTTCTTCTTTGCTGGTACATGGCACTTCTATCAAGTTGAAGGGCTCCGAAAATTATGTTCTATGGTCTCGATCTTTCAAAGTGTTTGTTGGTGGCCAACACAAGAGCTACGTTCCCACAAAAGTTCCACCTACGGAAACTGATAAGGACTATGAAACTTGGTTTGTTGATAATTGCCAGGTTATCACTTGGATGATGAAAAGTGTCGATCCAAACATTGTTGCGAATCTTCTTTACAAATACACATTCTCAGAAGACGACTAAGTCTCGTCTGTCAGACATATACACAGGAATTTGGTCTGCTGATGAATCTGTGATTCATCACTTCAAAAGTCAAAAATAGAGCCTTGTTCCCGAGAAAATAGATGCATATTTCCCTTTATATTGCATAAATAGCATTCATGCATACATACATAATTCATACATTTTAGCAGTCCATTTGCATTTAAGTAAGAAGCCAAAAATCCCTTGTAAAATATCCACTCACTAAAATAACCTCTTCTTTATAAAATATACTCCTTAGTTAATAATATAGGGAAGAAGGCCAAAAATTTCCCTTGTAATTTAGCCAATAAAGCCTTAGAACCCCTGTACACTAAAATGCACATAAAGCCCTCATACAAACTCCGAATTAGGTCTACTTACTCTTAGAATACTACACATTAAAAGACCTTTAAAATGAGATTAATTTCATCCAATTTGGAGCTCGTATGAGAAAGTTGGGTTTTTGGGCCACTTTGTGTACTACATATATGTATATTTGTATCTTTGTATTTATGTATGATATTTGACCTCATCTCCGTCTTTGGTCAACATGAGATCTACAACTTTCATGTTTTGAGTTTTTCCAAATTCGGCCCCCTCTTCTCTCTACACATTCATTTTCTTCTATCCATTCACAGCAGGCCACGTGGCGCCCTCTGATTGCGCCACGCGGCCCGCTCTCCTTGCCCCAGTCGCCCGCAGCCACAGCCGTTGGATTACGTTATAGTTCCAACGGCCTAGCTGCTTCCACGTACGCCTCAAATCAACACCGTCAGATCATCCCCCTTGCCTCATCTGATCCGCTCGTCCGCGCCTCTTCCAGAGCTCGCCACGTGGCGGCATGTACACCATCTGATCAAGCCCTTGATCCCTCCATCACAGCCGCTCTTCCGTTGGCGCCCCTCATCCCTTCGATCATCTCCATCTCTTCATCCAGACCGCCCGCTCGCGCTTCGCCAGCTCACTCCACGTGGCGCCATCACGGCCTCACATCAACTCGCCCCGATCTAATCCTACCCGGATGTTACCGCTTCGATCACCACCGTTGGATCACAAGATCCAACGGTGGAGACTTCGTCTCCTACCTCAGGGTGCCCCTCTCTCCCACGTTCCCTGCCTTGTGGGAGGGGCGCCCCCTTTCTATTTCCGGCTGCACGTCAGCCACCTTCACCGTCCGCCAACACGCCCACGACCTTCCCCACTCGCAACTCATCCTCGCCAGCTACCCCACTCGCCACCACCTCCACCATAGAAGCCCCACTACCTCCGTCAACCTCGCTTCATCACCAGGCCGCTCCTCTACTTCACCCTTTAAATACTCCACCACCGGCCAACTTCAGCCCCATCCGCCATTCTACGAGTTAGAGAGGTTCGAGCCCCGTTTAATCTGTGAGGTGACAGCTCCCCCTTAGACGTTGAGCGACGACGACCTATAGGCGAGATCCGCGGTTAATCTCCGCGTAGCGACTTCCCATCAAGATTGCAAAGCTTCTCCGATTTTCGTTGAACCGGATCGAGGCCACAACCGGAAGCCGCGTGACACGGCTCCACAATCCGACGAATAATACAGGTTCCTCACGTAGGCGCGACCATCCAGCCTGCCGCGCGCCGCAGCTTTCCTCCGGCCAGCCACCGTGCACGCGGCTACCCCTCCGGCCAGCCGCACAACAGTCGCAGAACCTCCAGCGCTCGATCCCCGCGCTCTCCCTGCCGTGGCTCGCTAGAAGTCCTCCAACCGCCCTCCTCTAGGCCTTCCAGGCACGCCCTCCATCCTTGGTGCTCGTCCCTCCGCTCGGCCGCGGCTACCGCCCTAAGCGGGCCGGCCCGCGGACGGTCGTCCCTCCTCCAGCCACCCAGCCGCGCTTCACCAGTACCGTTGGATCTTCCTGATCTAACGGCGCTTAGCCCTCCACGTCATCGACATCTGAGCAGCCAGGAGTCGTCAGATCAACGTAGATCTGACGATCTTTGATCGAGCCACGCTTCAGCACCGACACCCCTTGGATTAATCTCGATCCGAAGGTCCACAGCTTGCCACATAGCCTCGGCCCGAGCCTCCTCTCCGAGCCTAGGTTCGGGTCGTCCGAGCCTCACTCCAGACCTCCAGAAGCGCCCGAGCCTAGCTCCAAGCCTCCGCAACCATCCGAGCCTAGGTCGCCCACGTGAGGAGCACGTGCGGCCTGGGAAAATTTACACAGAGGCCCCTGGAGTTTTCCATATTTGCAAAAAGGTCCCTGTGAAGCTGAGCTCACGTGAGGAGCACGTGCTTGTTGGAAAAATTGCACTCGAGTTCCCAGCATTATAGGTAATTGCATTTTAGTCCTTGTCCGCATATCTGCTTATTGTATTTTTATTTTCCTGTATTGCATTTACACCCCTGTGTTTGCACGCATACCTAGGGTGCATTTTACATCATTTTTTTAAATCTAAAAATTGCATTTTGTTGAGAAACTTGTCCTCTGTCTATTGGTCCACTTGTCACATTTTTGTAATTTTAGCAGAATTATTAATGAATTAATTGGTACATTTTTGAAATATTTTGCCCAGTGACACCTTTTAATTTGTAGTTAATTCTCTGTGCTTCCAAAAATCATCAAAAATTCACAGTAGCTTAAAGACAGTATTCTTAACATGCCATAAATATTTCATGCCATCCGCACACATATCGAGGCCTAAATAAATTGTTGAGTGATTTTCCTATATTAATTTTAATTAATTCATTTCACATTGAAATTCAGATCTTTCAATTTTCCTGGATCCCTTATCACTAGTGCTATCTAGGATAATTTTAGTTCTTGAAAAAATTGTGGTTTGTTATTTATTAAAAATTAAATATTGAAAATCACCATTTCTGCATATTTAATTCCCAGTAAATCCATTTAGTGTCTGAAAAATCCAAAAAAATTATGGTAACTCATTTTCATCATAATTAATCATCTGGCCAATTTTTAGAACTTTTGGACTTCATTTGATATTTTAATTAAATTAAACGTTAAATTGGCCTGCATTTTTGCATAAGTCTGCATAGAAATGGAAAAAGCCAAAAAAATATAATTCTCTGGAAATCACACACTTGGATACTTGCTAAAATTCATCTAAGGAGACAGATGCCTCCCTGAGATCGACCTTGGACTTCACCAAGTAAAAAAAATCACCGCTTGAAATTGACTCAAATCTGATTTAAGTGGTTTTTGACTAGCCTCTCGTATCCGACTGCAACGAACGATTAACATTAATTTGGACGTTAATTTGACCGAATTAACCAAGGGTGCGGGACGGCTGTCAAAATGGCGCCGTTGCCGGGGAGGCACGGCTTAGGCTAAATGAGTGATTGATTTTCTATCCCCGGGTAGTCCGACCCCCGGTTTTCTTGTAATTATTTTTTCTCCTTTTTTTCTTTGCATTATTTTATTTTTTGAGTCACTCTCTGATCTCAATTTGTTTCTGTACGAGGAACGCGAGGAGTCGACGACGCTTCGAGGATCTAGCATTTTAACTTTATTGAGTGAAAGGGAGGCATTGTATTTTTTTATTTATTTTATTTCTTTTTTGCATCATTTCCAGCAGTTCCCGTTTGGGTTCTCGCGTCTGTAAAGATAGTGGAACTGTGTCCCGTGTGATGTGTGGGTGAATTATAACTTAGCTTGCACTAGCGGCTCCCCGAGCCAATCTAGGAATTGCTTGTGCTCGTAATCAATAGGACCACACAATACACTTAAAAGACGCACCTAGACCGCAGTACTTAGTCAAATTAAACTGTTCTTCACGCTAATAGAACTGCCTGTCTAGGAGCGGCTTTCATCGCTTGCATCTAGATTAAAAGTTTTCAATTCTTTACTGCATCCTGCATAAAAAGCGAAGGGATCACTGTAAGTATTCTTCACAAAGCATACGCATCATTGATTTTTACTTGCATTGGCTTTTCTCGATTTCCCCCTTTGATTTTCACATTTAAACTAAAAGGAAATTGGGACTGTCCGATAGGCGTGCTGTGTGGTGGACTTAATCAGTGATAACCTATCCTAAAACCGGGACTGCTAAACAGGATTGACCAAAAAAAGGAATAAAATTTGAAAATTGTTTGCGGGAGATTAATCCCCGACCTTGTATTCAGGCTGAGTGAGGGTACTTGAGTGTGTGTGAACACCTTAAGGCAGAGCCCATATCCCCGCCTTCCATATCATGTTCTAACCGATCCTAGCAAGTATCACAAGTAGAATAAATTTCAGATTCTTTGACTAGTACCAAGTAGCCTCCGCCTGTCTCAGGTAGATAGGGGCGAAATTGCGGTACTTTGCGACAAGCTGCCAGTAACCCCCCGGGGTGAAGTTCCGGCCTTGTCAACCTCCGCCTGCTTGCAGGTAGATAGGGGCGTGGTCATTGAATCCATCGGCTTGGTATAGGAGCGAAGAAAGGAAGGAGCGACGGTATCTTAGGCGACAGGTTACACAGGGAAGACGCATCCGGCTCTGAGCCGACTTCCCTATAGGCCGCGTAATCCTTGCTTATTTTGCTTGAAAATCACACTTAAAAACTACAAGATTAATTGGACTCGATTTCGAGTCCTTCACTGTGTTGAGTGTGAACCCAGGGTCTTGGATTGATTTTTGCTTGCTTCAGGTAGGAGTAAAATCCTATCTTCTTCTCGCTTCATCAAGATGAGTGACTGGGGAGATCTCGACGCATTATTCACCAATCTCTCTATGAGTCCCCCAAGTAACTCATCTTCATCGGTCCAAACGCACCTTGGACCACCCAGGACTCATGACCCTTTTGAGTCCTGGTTCCCTCATGCTCAGGGTGGTTACTCTCAAACCAACCCTTTCATCTCCTCCGAAATTACCGAGGAAGACCATTGCCTCGGTAATCCCTTCCTTAATTTGCCCTCTAACACAGATCTTATTTCCCAATCCCCAGAATTAGAGGACAAGATGCCGCCAAGGATGCCACCGGAGGAGGACCAGATACGACAGATTCTTGCTCGCCTTGCCGAAGACGAACAGAAGAATGCAGATCTCACGGCACGGATGTGAAAGATTATAGTAGCTGGAGGAATCGACCAACCAATGGTCGATACCTACAATCCGGCGGAGAACGAGATCCAGAACTGGTTAGCACCCGCAGTTCCCGCCCAGGCATTCGAGCTGAAGCCCCACTTCCTTAGTCTGCTTCCGAAGTTCAACGGAAACCTCAGTGAAGAACCATACACTTTCCTCCGTGACTTCGAACTGGTATGCAACAATCTTAGCCATCCCAATGTTGGCCAAGATTATATCCGACTGAAGGCCACCCCTTTTGCCTTAGGAGATAAGGCTGCTCATTGGCTGAAGAACTTAGGGGTGGTATGTACTACCTGGATGCAGTTCAAGGACCTTTTCTTGAAAAAGTTCTACCCTCTCAGTAGGACTAACCAGATGAGAACGAAGATCGCCAGCTTCGCTCAAGGACCCAGTGAACCTTTCCATGAAGCTTGGGACAGGTTCAATGATTTAGTGCAGAAGTGCCCATGCCACGGCATTTCGAAGGCGATCTGAGTCCAGACCTTGTTCTGTGGTCTAACCCCGGAGATGCAGGGGTTAGTCAGTGCCGCCTGTGGAGGAAGCTATCTGAACAAAAACGAGCATGCTGTATGGAAGATCCTAGAGCAGATGGTGGAAACCGGCAGGTCACAGGCCACAAGGGCCTATCAGTTGTCTCCCTCAATTCTATCCAATGAGACAACTCGAAGGACTGTTGCAGATCTGACTGAGGACCTCATCTCCAGCATGGGGATGATTGCCGACAAGCTTACCATGGTCGAGCAGATTCACAAGAGAGTCGCGGAGATGGAGTCTCTTTCGAGCCTACCAAAGAAAGTGGAGGAACTCTCTGAAAAGGTAGCTAAGATCAAGCTACCTACCCCTTCTGCACCACATGTACCTGTACATCGAGTACATCTTGTACAGGAACAGGCACCAGGGTCTCAGAACAGCTGGGATCAGACTTACACCCAGCAGAACCATCATGCACCCCCACAAGTGGAGACGGAATACGAGGAGCCTCCGCCAGTATACGAGATCAACGGGCTTTGGTATAGCCGTGACCCGATTGTCCGGCAGATCGAAATGGGGAAGGATCAGCCACACCGCTCATCCCCAGTCTACCGAGAAACCAGGCCCGCTCCCATACCGCGCTTTCAGTCCAGGCCAGAACAGGGGTACCAGCCGCAGCAGTGCACCTACCAGCAGGGGCCAGCACCGTCCCATCAGCAGCAGCAATATCGGCATGGCCAGCAGGGCCAATACAGAACCGCATCTACCCAGCAGCAAGCCCAGCCCACTGAACTGGAGTCTCTCACCTTGGCAATCTAGACCCTGTCTGATAGTGTCCAACAGATGCAGAATGACTACCTGGACATGAGAACCGACATCAATCGGGTCTCTCGTAACCAGGACCAACAAATGGCGCCAAGGACCCCAATTCCCGCACAGGTTCAGGCCAACCCGAACAGCTTACACCAGGGCCAGAACCGACCTCAAGATCAGGTATATTATTCAGATAATTATTTATCTGAACATGAGATCCTTTCGTACGATAATGTAAATCATATGTCCCTCAGGGGCGGAAGGACCGTGACCATACCTGATCGGGTACGGGCGCAGAAGGAAGGAACCTCCGAGACTCAACCTGAGGAGAACTCGGAGGAAGAAGAGGAGGAGCATCACCACCACCATCGCCAGCAGAAGAAGAGTACATCTGAGTCCTCGAAGCAACATTCTCGCATTCACATAGAGTCAGACGACACCGATGAAGACCCCGCACCTCCATCTGAGGAGGATCGTCCAGCAGAAGCGGAAGAAGCATCACCGGTCTTGCCGCAGCATTTTCTTTTCAGTCAGAGTCAGAGTCCGAGTTTGTATCAGAGTCAGAGTCATGTTAAGAACTCAGTTCCCGAAGTTAATGAGAAAATTTCAGTTTCCAAACCTGAGTTGGAGTCAATAATCCCTTTTCCCCGAGCTATCAAAGGTGGAAAGAAGAAAACCAAAAAAACCCAAAAAGATGACCCTGAGATGGCCGTATTCTTCAATAAACACATCAAGGTCACAATCCCTTGTGACAAGTTCGTGGAAATGACCCCTGCTTTCCAAAAATACCTTAAGGTGAGATGCACACCTACTAGGGTTAGCAGGAAGACCAAAAGTCGTGTTGAGAAATACATTTTATCAGTAGCCACGACTTGTGCAATAAAGAACTCGTTTCCTCGGAAACGAAGAGACATGGGTGCACATTATGTAGTGAGTCATGTTGATGACATCGTGTTTGCACGCACTCTCCTAGACAATGGTTCCTCAATCAATTTAATGCCCACAGCCCTCTATGAGCGGCTTAATCTCGGACCTCTTAGGAAATCTAGAGCTCTTCTACAGTTCGCTGACAAATCAACTAAGAGGTCCCAAGGAGAGTTAAGGAACATTGTGATCAAAGTCGAGGGGCAAGAATACATGGTGGACTTCACTGTCCTAGATATGGAAACCCCTCGCAATTGGAGAGATTCCCAGATCATTCTAGGTAGGCCCTTCCTCAAAACAGCAGGGGCCTTATTTGATTATAAAAATGGGAAGATTCAGTTCCAAACTCCAGGCGGAGATGAGGAACTTGAAATGAAGCAGACAAGATGGCAAAGACCGGATTCCGAATCCAGCACCGAGTACTCTTCTACCGGAACAGACTGCGAGCATGTAGACTTAGTTGGGCCATGGAGACAGAACCCAGCCAGCACCGATGTGTCCATCTCCTTCGAAGATGATCCAGTGCATGAGTCAGTCTGTGAGATCCTCAGGAACGAGTACAGCTCTGAGCCTGCATCGCCCTACATCTTCGATGACGTAGAGGCCCAGTTGGGCCTGTCAGTCCTTACATCTTTAGGACAATCAGAAGATGAGGATGACGAGTCGGACGAGGCGTTTGCCGATTGTATGGAGACTTTTGATGATCCGACTCCAGAGCCAAACTTGGTGGCAGTCATCACAGAAAGCGATCCAGCCACTTTCAACACTAAACCAGAGCAGATTGAGCCAGATTTCTTAGACGATCACACTATTCCTGAGCTCAAACCCCTACCGACAACCTTGAAATATGCCTTCCTTGCGGGCCATGACAAGAAGTTTCCAGTCATCATCAGTTCGCAATTGACCGAGGAGCAGGAATCTCGCTTGCTAGAGATCTTGGAGAAAAACCGCAAGGCGATAGGCTGGAGCATTTCCGATCTCCACGGGATAAATCCCGCTCTGTGTTCGCACCATATTTACTTGGAGAATGAGGCCAAACCCTCTCGTGAATTCCAACGCCGGTTGAATCCATATTTACGAGAGGTGGTGAAGAAGGAGATAGAAAAATGGTGCGACGCGGGTTTCATTTACCCAATCTCCGACTCTAGGTGGGTGGCCCCGATCCATGTGGTCCCGAAGAAGTCGGGAATTCAGACGACCACCAACGAGGACGGAGAGGAGATCGTGACGAGAGTACCCACGTCGTGACGCGTCTGTGTGGATTACAGACGCCTGAATGCCGCAACGAAGAAGGATCATTTCCCCCTACCGTTCATTGATCAGATTTTAGAAAGACTAGCGGGGAAAGAATTCTCCTGCTTCCTAGATGGGTTCTCGGGCTACAATCAAGTAGCCATAGCTCCAAAGGACCAGGAAAAGACCACGTTTACATGCCCCTTTGGTACCTATGCTTTCAGGCGCATGCCTTTTGGGCTATGCAATGCTCCAGGTACTTTTCAAAGGTGCATGATTGCTGTATTCGCCGAAATGGTCGGCGAATTCCTGGAAGTCTTCATGGATGACTTCTCGATCCACGGCGATTCTTTCGATTCCTGTCTTAGGAATCTGGACCGAGTCCTCAAGAGTTGTTGTGAGGTTAATCTGATGCTCTCCTGGGAGAAAAGTCACTTCATGGTGACGGAGGGCATAGTGTTGGGGCATGTCATCTCCAAGAGAGGAATGGAGGTTGACCCTGCCAAGGTGGACGTGATCAGACGACTCCAGCCACCAACCAACGTAAGGCAGTTGCGGTCGTTCCTCGGGCATGTTGGATTTTATAGGAGATTTATTAAGGATTTTTCTAAGATTGCCCGACCGCTAACTGAGCTTTTAGGCAAGGACATAGAGTTTATTGTAGATCATAAATGTCTTGAGGCCTTTAAGCTTTTACAAGGAATGATCATGGACGCACCCATCCTGCAAGTCCCAGATTGGTCTCTACCTTTTGAGATCATGACAAACGCCTCTGATTATGCTGTTGGGGCTGTGTTGGGACAAAGAAGAGATGGCGTCCCGTTTGCAATTCACTAAGCAAGCAAAGTGCTTGATTCTTCTCAACGTAACTATACAGTTACAGAAAAGGAAATGCTTGCGGTAGTGTTTGCCTTGGACAAATTCAGATCTCACCTAATTTGATCCAAGGTAACTGTGTTCACGGACCACACGGCACTACTGTATTTGATGGAGAAGAAGGACGCAAAGGTGCGTCTTCTTCGTTGGATTTTACTTATCCAGGAGTTTGATTTGGACATCCGTGATAAACCTGCAAAGAAGAATGTAGTGGCCGATCATCTTTCTCGTCTCGAAGATCTTAATACTTCCGAGGTTTCACCGATTCGAGACTCCTTCCCTGACGAGTCGATTTTTGTTATCGACTCACTCCCATGGTACGCCAATATCGTGAATTATCTTGTCTCCAAGAAAGTTCCCGAAGATTGGCCCAAGAGCCAAATCGACCGACTAAAGTCGGACTCAAGACACTACCATTGGGAGGATCCGATCCTTTTCTTTGAAGGACCGGATTGTGTCTGGAGATGTTGTATTCCTCAGGAGGAATACCAGAGTGTCCTTTCTTTATGCCATAGCTTGGAGGCAGGAGGACACCACTCCGGGAAGAGGACCGCATGGAAGGTACTTCAGTGTGGCTTCTACTGGCCGACTCTGTTTCGCGATGCCACCGCCTTCGCGAAGTCGTGCCCAGTTTGCCAGAGAATGGGAGGAACCGTTGGTTCCAAGGATGAGATGCCAATGCAGCCGGTCATCATTTGTGATGTCTTTGACGCCTGGGGCATCGATTTCATGGGCCCATTCCCTTTCAGCCACGGGTTCGAATACATCTTTCTTGCGGTAGATTATCTATCCAGATGGGTGGAGGCTATCCCAACCCGAGCTGCAGACAGTAGGACTGTCTGTAAATTCATCAGAGAGCATATAATCTCTAGGTTCGGGATCCCCAAAATGATGATATCAGATGGGGGTAGCCACTTTGTGAATCTAGAGGTGAAGAAACTCCTGAAGGACTACGGCATCGAACACCGTGTCGCGAGTCCTTACCACCCACAAACCAATGGTATGGCTGAGGTGTCAAATAGGGAGGTGAAAACTATATTGCAAAAGCTTGTCCGCCCAGACAGGAAGGACTGGTCTCAGATCTTGGATCAAGTCCTCTGGGCATATAGGACGGCTTACAAGACACCGTTAGGCACCTCCCCGTTCCGAATGGTATTCGGAAAGCCGTGCCATTTGCCCGCAGAGTTAGTGCACAAATCTGAATGGGCAATCAAGAAGGTCAACTGGAACACACACCTGGGACAGAAGCAGAGAGACATGGATCTGAATGAGCTTGTGGAAGTCAGAAACCACGCATATGACAACAGTTTGGTGTACAAGGACAAGGTGAAGCGTTGGCATGATAGATATATCAGACGAAAGACCTTTGTTCCTGGACAGAAGGTATGGTTGTTCAATGCTAGGCTGAAGATTTTCCAAGGCAAGTTGAAGTCTAAGTGGACGGGCCCATTTGTCGTCCGTACGGTGCATGATAGTGGATGTGTCGAGATCTCAGATCTCGCAGATGACGCACCGACATTCCTAGTGAATGGACAGCTGTTGAAGCACTTCGTCGAATCCAATGAGCAGTTAGTCCATGTCGAGGAGATTGTATTCATGCGCGAGATAGATACAACAGATTCACATCAAGCCGCGTATGAGACCTTGCAGCAGTGAGCTCCAGCCATCCGCAGCATCTCAAAAGATTCAGACTGACTCATCTGTGTATATCATTCTTCCTGTACATCCTATCCTCCCTCTTACACGACTTTAGTAACCCATCCCAGCCTCATTAGATCACTATCCTGGACTATGCTTAGGATAACCAGATCCTAAGTATAGGGGGGAGGGGTCACCTGAGTCAGTTCACTGTAAATTCTCCAGATGACATTGGTCCTCATACTCATTTCCTACCGATACTTAGGCTGACCTGAGCCTAAGTATGGGGGGACCGATGCCCGCATTGTATCTCTCATCCATTTCCCCTCTTTTCCTCGTCCGCCCCATTTCTGATCTTCTTCTACACTTAGGCTGCCAGAGCCTAAGTATAGGGGGGGCGAGACGACTTCTATACTTTTTGTTATTTTAGCTCTCCTACGCTTAGCCCGAGCTATGTTTTTTTAGTCTCCTTCGTGCTCTGAGGACATAGCACACGCTAAGTATAGGGGGCGTGTATATATTACATATATACTTTACCCATAGCTCGTACTTTCGCGTATTTTCGCGTATTTTTGTATATTTTACAATAATTATGGGTGGGTAAAAATTGAAAAAAAAACATATATATATATAATAATAAAAAGAAAAATAGGCTTCTTATTTACTCTTGCATATCATCTCTGCATCTAAAAAGAAAATAAAAAGAGTCTCGCATTTTCAGAAGGTTATGTTACTCGTACTCAGCACATCTTTTCGAATCTAAGATTTGCAAAGTTTTGTGTTTCTTTTATTTTTTTTTTGTTTTTTGAGCGAGAAAAAAATCCACACTTTTGTCTTTTTTTGAAACTATAACTGATTTTTAAAATGCAATATAGGAGTAACTCTTCTGTGAATAGTGGCTGTTAGGAGGACTGGAACGGTATATGTGAAGGGATTTCATGTTGTTTATATGCAGTACTGATTATATTTATTATTAAACTATATTTTTGATGTTGAGTTTTTAATTTAGAACTTTAGGGTTAAAGTATATTAAAAAATTGTATGATTCGTACAAATAACGTTAACCCAAAAATGTAAGGGTAAAGACTATAGTAACATAGAAACATTCTATCATTGGACAAATACGAGAAGATGTAAAGGAATAAACTATTGATGGTGGGTAATGTTTTTAAAGAAATAATATAGGGGTGTAGCTGTCATTTGATAGATACACTGGGATTTACCATGTTCCACTAGATTGATTTACGCTTTAAGAAAGTATATTTCTAATATAGAAGATCAAATCATCTATAATGAATGAATAAAATGGATTAAGACAAAATATGGTACTAGTAGAAGTGGAGGACACACAAGGCAGATGCTATAGAAAGAAAAATTGCCATTAGAAACAAGAAAAAAGAACACCACTAGCACCCTTGGGGACCCGCCTCATTTTCGGTATTTTTTATTTTTATTTTAAAAATATCATCATGTATATTTATCTATATATCCATCATATATGTCATTCGAATTTCTTCAGAAACAGAGACTCTTATGCTCTTCATCTAGAATATGTCGATTACAACAATTCTAAAACCGTTAAAATTACATGTTCTAGATGGAAGACATATGAATCTCTATTTCTGGCGAAATTCGAATGACATATAAGGAGAATATATACATGAACATACATGATTTTATTTTGCAAAAAAATAAAAAAAACATGCCGAAAAATGACCGAGGCATCCCGTTGGCTGCCCTGTAGAGGCATCCCCATTATTCCCTTTGGCAATACATATCCCACCGACAAATACAACATGCCATAATCCACTCTAACGAGTGTGCATCCTTTTGCCTAAGGAGGCAACTAAAATGTTTAGACTAGTTATTTCAATCAAGGCTTGCTTGCATGAGAGGCTGGTCATACATTAAATTACTATTCTCATATAATTATTACCTTTTCATGTCACTGTCATAGATGTCGCATAAGACTAATTATTGTATATAAATAAAATATCTAATTATTATATGTGTGTGTTTAAATCCCCTTTTATTTTCTATATTTTCATTATTAAAAATCCAATAAAACTTATTTTAATATTGTACATAATATATTGTACATTATTTATTGTTTAAAATTATAAAAAATAATAAATTAAATAAAAGAAGTATTTTTATTCCTAGAAAATACTTACAAATATATAAGTATGTATATATGATGTATTTTGACTTTAAAGTTCTACATGAAAGTTGTCGACTTTAGAAAAATACACCACTTTCATGTAGAACTTTTTTTATTTGACATCATTTACTATTTTTCTTTTTATTTTATAATTTTTATTTATTTTTGAATTTCTGAGTGGTCCATGTGGCCTGATTCCCAGCTTCCACGTAGTTGCTTCTTCATTAGCACCCGCCTTCATCTTGGGCCATCTGATCATGTGATCGGATAGCTCTTATCACCGTCGCTCCGCATTCTTGAGGACTGCATGATCAAATTATCAAGGGACCTTCATCCATCCACTTACGCCCAATCAGTGACCACTGGATCGAGCGATCCAACAGTCACAAGTCATCCGTCTTCCCTAGTTGGTCCCCTCTCAAAGGGTTGCTTTTGTTCTCCACTCAAACTTCAACCATTTCTCCATGTCGATGCACGTGGCTTCAAGCCATGATTCTGGTATATTCTTAATGACGGTTCATCCCTTTTCTTCTCCCTAGCTTCCATCTATGATCTCATACTCACGAGTGGTAACTGGAGATGGTTGAAATCACCTCCTCTAATTGCACCTTCTCTGAACAAAAGTCCATCGCCTCTGCCATTCTCCAATCATCCACCTGTATATGAGTGTCTCCCCAGGCGTCTACCTCCCTCCGGTGACAGTATGAGGGGGTTTGAGAGGCCACGATGGGGGAGATCTCTGGTGAGATCTACGACTCATCGCAACCTTGCTTGAGGCTACTCGAGCTTTGCAGAACCGCAATGTGCATAAAGCGAAGACCTGAGGTCTTCCAGACCTCACTCAGAGGCGATTTGGCCACTTTGACCTCCTTCTCCATTGCTCAAGGCACACTTCAGTTTCTTAATCTTCTTGTTTCTCGTACTTTTCCATACACAAACACATATTCATTTTCATTAGATTCCAATCACACCATCACCTTCCTTAATTAACACTTATCCTTGTTGACACCTCCAATCACCCTCTTCCCTTCTCTAGAACCACCTTTGCCTCAAACCTTCCTCCTCCTTGCAAAGGAGAGGAACCCATTAGGGATCCGCCTCCGACCACCCAATACACTTCCATTCACTACCATTTCACCCCAGAACAGTCCTATTCGCTTTGGCTATGTTTTCTAACACTTGCAGGTACTCCAATCTTCAATTGTCGGAGCTTCGAGAAGAGCTCCATTCTAGAGCTCTTCCTACGACGACCCTTCATTGAGCTGATGATCCGGATACCCTCAACCCTCCTCCCACTTCAACGGCCTTCACCAGCCCCTCACGGAGGTGCTCCTGCCTCTAGCGACGTGTGAGGAGCACAGAGGAGGATGGAAGCAATTGCCGGAGCTCCGCTACCTTGCCACTGTTGCGAAGGAATTCAGATGCCCACGAAGTACAAATATTTTCAGATGTATCTGATCTAATGGTCGATACATGATCTGATCCTCCAGACACGAGCCAACAAACTCGATGGAACCGAGCCCTGCCTCGAAGCACCCGAGCCACCCACGTGGCCCATGCCACCTGCCCGACCAAACGTAGCTCTAGGCCTCCACCAACACGCACTCCACGTGTGCTTCTTGGAGCATTGCAACTGAAGCCCCACCATTTCTCCGAATTGCAGTTTAGTCCAAATGCCCGCCACTTGCCCATCTAGGATATTTGTGCCTAGCCCCTTCATGTTTCATTAATTACATGCATGTCCCCCATATGTCTAGAACTTTGTAGATAAGCCCCTACGACTTTATTTTATTACATGTTGATCTATTTTGGATTGAACTGTGATATTTTTTAGTATTTAAACTTCATGTTTCATTGCATTTAAGTCCATGGATTGAAACTTAAATATCTTTTACATAAGTAATCTATTTTTAACGAAATTGATCTCGATTGAACGTTTGGTAAATGCTCTACACATTAGTGGTATCTATTATTTGATGTGATATATATGTGTTGAACTAAAATTCAGAGAGATACTCCTTATAATTGATTGATTTAATTATCACAAATTCATTTTAGCTTGTTTAATGCTTCTAATTGAACCATTACTTGTTCATTTAATTGAGATTTTTGTGTTGCGATTAATCCATAGTAAATCATATTTCCTTGATTAACTACTAATGATTATGCATTGAATGAAGTATTTACTCAATCAAGTGCATAAAATGATAACTTAGGTTTATATCATAAAAATGGTTATTGACTTAGATCAGTTGCTTGCTTAAATTAAGATTCATATGTAATAATTAATTCAGGGGTTTAAATTGTGATGTAGGTTATTTAGTGTTAAGTGAGATGTGTTGTATTTTAAATAGTTTTTTCTGCATTTTATAGCATTCTCTTAATCCGACTTGTATTAAAACCAATAAAAATACCATGTACCCATATTGTTTGTGCATTCTTGACTTAGATACACACTAATTAACTTAACATAGAAATTTAAAATCCTAATTGAATATACTAATTACTCATGTCTTGAATGTCACGAGAAGTTTTCCTTTGGAATGAGACTTGGTTAAACTTAGAGTTTAAGAATCACATGAAACTCGTGTCCTGAATGTCAAGTCTTGTATCTCACATGCACAATCAAAGAATCAACTTACTTGTTCATTATTTATTTGCTCAAGGACGAGCAAATGTTAAGTATAGGGGGGTGATGAATCTCAGATTCATCAACTTTTTCTTATTAATCTACCCTCTATCTTAGACTAATTAATTAACATAATAATTAGTTAAGTAAAATTAACTTTAAAACCTTGTAAATAATTAAAGATAATTATTGTATATATTTATTAAGTCTCATTTAATTTCTGTGTTTTCATTATTAAAAATACAATAAAATTAATTTAGTATTGTACATAATATATTGTATATTATTTATTATATAAAAATGGAAAATAACAAAACAAATAAAAGAAGTATTTTCATTCCTTAAAAATACTTACAAAAATATATGTATATATGATGTATTTTGGTTTCGGGTTCTACATGAAAGTTTTCGATCTTAAGAAAATACACAACTTTCATGTTGAATATCTTTTATTTGTCTCATTCACTATTTTATATCTAATCATATTTAATTTGTACATTTCTTTAAGTTTTGATTGGGCCATGTGGCCCAATTGGGAGATTCCACATTGTCGTCTCTTTAATAGCCTCTGCCCTCTTTCTAGGCCGTCTGATCTTTGATGAGACAGTCTATATTCCATCAACCATGCCCCCTTTTTGGACCGCTTGATTATTTGATTAAGAGGATCATGTGCCCTTATTTATGCTTCCATTAGAGCTGTCGGATTTCATGATCCAATGGTGCTCATCCATCGTCTTCCCTGAGAGGTTGGCCCCTCCAAGGGTTGCAACTGTTCAGCGGCCCAACTTCTTCGATTTTTTTGTCACCACTCCATGTGTCGTCTCCTCTCGATTTTGGTACCCTCTTATTCACCTTTCATCCCTCTTCTTCACTGATAACTAGGGTTTTGGCGAGCGATTAATTAAAGAAGTTGTCGGTGTAGAGAAAATCGCTTGAGGTCCAAAACCCTAATTAATCAAACAAAAAATTCAGATAAATAGGAGAGAGAGAGAGAAACAAGAGTGAAGTAAAAAAGAGTCAGCTTCTCTCCTATTTTATCCTTAAACTATTTCTTTATCTAGGTAAGTTTCCCCGGATCGAACTCGAGGAGGCAGAATACTATATTACAGTTTTTGAGAAAAAGAGAAAATTTCGTGATTTTATTTCTTCTTGAAAATGAAACAAAAAGACTTCAAACAAGCACAACTTTAGAAAAATCAAATCAAGCAAAATACACGACAAAAATCCGCGAAAAGTATCAAGAATCTTCACTAGGATAGTTGTGTAACTACTCTAGAAAATTCAAGGAAAAATACATCAAAATGATGTCCAAAATTGCCATACAGTACAAGGGTAGAAGTGCAAAGAAAAGTATAAAAGTCTGTTACAGAAAGGTCCCTTCTTAGGGACTGAAACGAAAGAAAAATCAAATGTTTTGCATTTAGATCCCTGTGTGGGAACCTAAACGCAAATATTGGAAACTTCTGTAGTGCTTTGGAATTCCTGGAAGCTGCTGGGTTTAGTATGGAAAATTCCTACCCCTTCAATTTCAACGGTCAATATTAGAAGCTCTGGTGCATTCTCAACCGTCCGTGTCGGATATGTGTTAGCAGCCTGTATACTCTAGAGTTCTTAGTGTTCTTCCCTCTTTCTTCATAGGTGGCTGCAGCGTCGTCTTCTCCAATTATTCTCCGGTGACTCATTGCGAGATCTGACGTCCCGCAGGGCCAGAGGGGTAACGCCTTCACCCCTAAAGCTCGCCTGCAGGTGAGCTGGCTCCAAGGTAAAGGAAGCTGGCGGCTAGACGTCGATGAAGGTGACAGCTCGGTCTGATGGTCGAGCAGCGGGTATGTCTGGAGCTTCAAAAGGCTGCGTGATTTTGTTGAAAGCGAAGTTTACCCAGATCTAATGGTTGCTCCAGATGGTAAAGGGAACATGCAAATGAATGTTTGTTGCTCGATTAACCAAAGAATAGGCCAAAGGATTAAGAAATTGCAGATCTAATATCATGTTTTCCGGGAAATATGATAAGAGTGAAAAATGAAAGAGAAATGAAGAGTGACTTGGATGGAATTCGGAGTGAATTTGAAGGTGATTTTGGTGTGTCTAAGAAGGATATTAAAGGTCTCTGATTATGCTCTTAAGTAGACTAATCACAGCACATAAATCGAGCATTAAAATGCAAAAGATGGATGAATACCTATGGTTGCAGAGTGTATGACTCCGTTGGTCGTCGCTCGATAGGGCGGTCTTCCCGGAGCTCCACGCGATGGCGGCGTTGCAAGGCCAAGGTGGGCCTTGGAACTTCTCCTCCGAAGTCTCCTTTTCCACGCGAGTGCTCTACCCAGCATTGTCACAGCCAAAGGGAGGCAGATTTAGGTGGAGAAAGAAGGTCGATGACCAGTTTGAATTTGGAAGTTGAAAGCTCACGAGAGTTAGTTTGTTAATAGTGATTTTGATGGCTTTTTATAGAGGAATAGGAGTGGGGTTAGGTGAAGATCGACGATGGGCGTGTAGGGTGGTTATTAGAAGAAGAGATTAGAAGGTTGGGATCAAAGGAAGAAGTTATGATGGACGCAGGGAATTTTTTTGAAGAAGAGGTTGTTAGAATAGAGCACCGACCTGGCTTCTTGAAGAAGAAGGCCCCAGGTATTTGAGACGTGTCAACACCTGGTTGGTTGATTTGTGTATATACCTTAATAAATATATATTAAATAGTAAATAACATTATTTTAAATAGGTATAAAAATGAAAAATGTAAATAATTAATTTATCTAAATTATGGTATAATTAATTTCTATAAATAATAATAAATTGTGAAATATAAATATTAAATTAATAAATAGGTATTAATACTACTTGATAAATAGATAATTTTTTAATTTAATAAATTAATAAATAATATACCATTTTTATAATTTATTAATTATTAGAATAATAAATAGAGTATATATTAATTTTTGTGGATTTTAATAAATTAATTTAAGGATATTAATAAATATATGTATAAGTTATGTAGTTCAATTTACCTATAAATTAGTGTTTTGATTTATTTAAATAATAAATAAGCTCCAAAAATTATGCAATAAATCATGGTTAAAATACAAGATTAGGAAAATAATTAAAAATTATAAAATCATTAAAACAATAAATAATGTGTTCTAGATAAAATAAATAACCCAGAAACCCAATTGTGGTTAGATCCCAAAACCGACTTTTTGCAAACGGACTCCGATTTTAGTGAAACCACCTTCATTAATTAGAGAATATTATTTTATGAATTTAAAGGTGAGTAGAGTGAAATTAGACTTCGTATAAGGAAGTTATGATGTTCGGAAGTTGAGATTTTGTCAATTTACAACTTGGATTTCTTAGCATATATATAAGATATTATTTTTAGCGTATTTTTATATTTTTCTATAGATTTTTAGAAATAATTAAGAAAAGAGTTGGTGAAAAATATATTCATATGAATTAATTAAAAAATATTGAATATTTGATAATTATTGGATAATGAAGGTGTGTAAAGTGTGAGATTAATTATTTTTATTGTTTTCTTTCCTTATCTCCCCCTACTTATTTGTTTGTCTACCAATCCATGCTGACTAGTTCTCGGGGGTTAGGTTATAAATATATCCTTCAGCTATATTTATTTTATAAGTCACATTGTACATATATACATGTCTACAATTTGCATTCTCTTTGTTTTCTTTTATTTTTATTCTTTTATTTATTTACATGATTTTGATGCATAAAAGTGCAGTTTTATTCATGAGGATGATTTTGTGAAAAGGTGGAAATTAATTAATATTTACATGTAATTGTTAGGGGTTTTAAGATAAAATGCAGGCAAAATGTTAATGAATCATGGATGCATCATTCACCCTAACTTCCATCTCCTATCTCCTACTCACATGGGGGGTACGTGCCTTCTCCAAATAAAACATCCATTTCAACGTTTGTTCACAACCATCTGCCTGTATGTGAGTGTCTCCCCTAGCATCTATCTCCCTCCAGTGATAGTACGAGGGAGGTTTGAGAGGCCACGGCGGAGGAAATCTCAAGTGAGATCCATGATCGATGGGCCATGTACGCAACCTTGCTCGAGGCAGATAAAGCTTTGCATGACCGTTGCGTTCATCAAGCGAAGACCAGAGGTCTTCCAGACCTTGCTCACAAGTGATTCGACCACTGCGACCTCCTTCTTCGTTGCTCCAAATACACCTTAGTTTATTAATCTTCTTGTTTCTCGTACTTTTCCACATATGCTTCATTATATTCCGATCACAACACCACCTTCTCTGATTAACACTTATCCTTGATGGCACCTCCAATCATCCTCTTCCCTTCTCCAGGACCATCTCTGCCTTGACTCTTTTTCCTCCTTGCAAAGGAGGGGAACCCATTAGGGCTCCACCTCCAAACACCCAACATGCCCTCCATCCACTCCCCCATTTCACCCCCACCATGATACTATTCGCTTCGGTTATGTCTTCTAATTCTTGTATGTACACCAATCATAAATGGTTGGAGCTTCGAGAAGAGCTCCGTTCTAGAGCTCTACCTTCGGCGACCCTTCATCAAGCCGATGATCCAGATACCCTCAGCCTTCCTCTACATTTCAACAGCCTTCGCCAACCCCTCACGGAAGTCCTCTAACCTCCAGCAAGGTGTGAGGAAAACACAGGAGGATGGAAGTAGTCGTCGAAGCTTCGTTGCCTCACCACCATCGTGGAGGAGTTCGGATGCCCACGATGTGCATATACCATCAGATCTATCTGATCTGACGGGCCATATGTGATACTATCCTCCAGTCATGACAACAGACTCGGTGGAACTGAGCCCTGCCTCGAAGTGCTCGAGCCATCCACCTAGCTCGAGCCACCTACCTTGATCAAACCTAGCTCCATGCCTCCATCCGTACGTGCTCCACATGTGTTTCCTAGAGCATTTGCAGCCGAAGCCCGTCACTTTTTCAAATTGCAATTTAGTCCAGATGCATGCTAAGTACATGCTTGGCTAGGATATTTGCGCCCATGCTCTACTACATTTCATTAATTACAGATATGTTCCCACATGCTGGAACTTTGCAGATATGCCCCTATCGCTTTGTTTTGTTACATGTTGATCTATTTTGGACTGAACTGTGATATTTTTTTTTAGTATTTAAACCTCATGTTTTCTTTCATTGAAGTACATAGATTGAAACTTAAATATTTTAAGTATAGAATATATTTTTAATGAAATTGACTTCAATTGAAAGCTTCTTAAATGCCCTACTCAATGTTGTTATCTATTATCTGATGCGATCTATATTTGTTGAACTAAAATGCAGAGAGATACTCCATTTATAATTGATTAATTTAATTACCACGCATTCATTTTAGCTTGATTATTGTCTCTAATTGGACCATTACTTGTTCATTTAATTGAGATCTTTACTAACGACTATGCATTGAATGAGTTGTTTACTTAATCAAGTGCATGGAATGATAACTTATGTGCATATCATAAAAATGGTTATTGATTTAGATCAATTGCTTGCTTAAATTAAGATTCATATCTGGGTATTAATTATGGAGCTTAAGTTATGATGTAGGTTATTTAGTGCTTAGGGAGATGTGTTGTATTTTAAATAGTTTCTTCTCTGCATTTTATAGCATTCTCTTAATTCTACTTGTATTAAAACCAAAAAAATACCATGCATCTAAATTGGTTGTGCATTCTTGACCTAAATACACGCTAATTAACTTAACCTAGATATTTAAAATCCTAATTGAGTATACATATTGCTTGTGTCCTTGAGTTCGACCCTGGACTTATACATGATAAATTAAGCATCGATTTGTTCATCGAGATTACTTAATCAAGGTTATGATAAGTTATTAATCGATCGTATTACAACGAGACTTAATTGACTTAACCGATTAGTGCTTCATCAGTACCCTATTGTTTAACCAAAAATCGAGCAGTCTTGTGCTCCAGACAAGGTGGGAGCACAATCTCGAATCGACCACACGAAATCCAGATTAAAACAACAATTAACCCACAACAATGATCAAACAATGAAAAACGATGCAGAGTTAAAATTTATTATAACTCTATAACAAAGATGTGTATATGTGCAGGTATGTGTAGAGTGTCGAACACATGGAACAAGCAGGTAGATCGGGGCAAAAATGCTCAAAAATCAATGTGATGTGTTTGTCTATATTTGTGTTATTTTTTATGGGTTTTTAATTTTATATTTTTTATTTTATTTTTGATTTTATATTTTATATTTTTGATTTTGTAATTTCTTTTTATATTTTATACTTTTTAAATTTCCTTTTCTTTTAAAAGATATATAAAGCTATATAGAATATATATATATATAATATAGATAAGAGAGAGATAATATATACAAAAATAGGTAAAAATAATCATAAATGCAAGAAATAAATATTTTTGGATTTGATATAATTTTTTACTATTTTTATTCTTTTTAGATAATTTTGCAAATTTTTATAGATTTTGAAACTCAAAAATACCCAAAATAAAGAATAAAATAAAGATCCATAATTAAAATGGGGATGAAAATACCAAACATGGTCAAAAATTCCCCAAAGTAATTTTAATATAAAGACAATAATACAAAGAAAATTCAGAAACATGAATTATATTTTTGTGATTTTTAATGATTTTTTATATTTTTATAAAATTTTTAGGGGTTTTTAATTTTATGAGTTTTCTTTTATATTTTTTAGTAATTTTTGGTATGAATATAAAACATACAGAAATAAATAAAATATATTTTTTGGGAATTTTTCGAAGAGTTTTTATAATTTTTATGTATTTTCTAGTGCAAACAGGGATAAAAATGCATGTTTTAGATTTTTTATAAATATTAAAAGGAGTTCAAAAATGTAAAATAAAAATATGGCATGATAGAGTGTTGAAACAAGAAGCTATGCCTATTTTTTTGGGGATTTTTTGAATTTTATAGATGCATGAAATAAATAGAGACAAAAAAGAGAAAATACAACACTAGCAGGGGTATTTTTGTAAATATCTAAAAGTGCAAGGGCCAAGTTGCAATTTCCACCAAAATTATAACTAAACAAAAATATTCCTGGACCAATAAGAAATAACTAATGTCCCAAGGGTATTCCTGCAAAACAGCCAAAGCTCACGTGCCAATCACATAGGCCCGGTAGGGACTAAAATTCAATATTCCAAAAACTTAAGGGCTAATTTGCAATTTTTATAAAAAAAAAGTTATCAACTTAATTTAATAGTTCTAGGATCAAAGATAAATAAGCAAAACAACAGGGGGTCCCCCCGCAAAATGCCCACGCCTCACGTGCACTAGTCACTTGAGGTGACGTGGCCATGGACCCAATTGTAAATAACATAAATGCAAGGAGGTTTTTGCAAATCACACAAAATAAATAAATGACAGATGAATGTTTAAGTTCTATATATTAAATACAAAATGCACAAGGATGTGACTGCAAAATACCCAAGCGCCTCACGGATCTGACAATGCTGATCTATCACTTAGGACACGTGTCGATATCCCGGCGAGCGATACCAGTTCTCTTACGACGGCTAGGATTAGATCCCAGCCCCTAGATCGGACAGCTCTGGCTCGACGAATCCAATGGTAGCTGCGCACCTGGGCGGAAGAAACTAATCCAACGGCGAAGACACGATTAGGAAGATCAGGGAAGAAGGCCGGCGAGGGCGACCTTCCCCGCCTCCGATCTTCCTCCTCCGACGCTACGTGAAGCACAAAATCGCCGCAAGAGCTTCTGCAGGCACCGTCTATTGACTAGAAGCGTCAAAAATCATCGGGGTGCACCAGCATTCTCGCACAGGGGGCGGCGGAGCTGGGAAGCTCCATGACCCTCCACCGAGATCCAAAACTCGCTCCAAGTGGTCCTCATACTCCAGATACCTGCAGAAAATGTTAAGAGGGTCACGGGAAAATTGCCGTGACCCTCCAGTATGCGAAAGAAGGCGGAAACAGCGGGGATCGAAGCTCGTTGTAGCTTGCGACTTAGGGTGATTGAAGAGTGTACTTGCAAAATAAAGTATGGGGAATGAACCTAGGGGTAATCTAAGCTAATAAATGCAAGAAAAAAAACTAAAATAGCGAACCTCAGCTGCAGGAGCGGCGAGATGGAACCTCACAGCCAAGGATGGCCGGAGATAGAGGAACCGACTTCAGGGCCTCACTAGACCACGATCGAGGAAGCTGGAGACTCCCCTATCACGGGAGTCGATCCAGGGCACAAGAACGAGCCAAGGTTCAGTCAAGAAAGGGTTCAAAAGATGAAGGAAGTTGGATTGGGTTTTTGTACATGGTGATGAAGCGGCAACATTCGAGATGAGAGCACGTGTGAAAAGAAGTTGATCTGCCCAAGAGATATGGTCAGCATGGATCATGGTGATATAGGGAACAAATCTCATGAAGGGTCAACTCTTCCTCGAGCAACGTGGCAATGGCGAAAAAATCGAGAAAAGAGGGTCGTGGCTAGGTTTGACAGGAGTAGGAGGCGGGTCAGAGAGTTGACCTGTGGTCAACTCTCAGACCCACCACGAAAAATCCTGTAAAAAAATAATTTAAAATTCATTTCAAAATAATAAATGATTTTATTAATTTTAGGTTATAAAATGAAAACTATTTATTATTTTATGAATTATTTTATTACGATTTTTATCTATTTTTTGAGGTAATTAATTACAAGTTACCTTTTAAGGGTTATATAGGTATATTTACCTATATATTTTAATGTTTTATTTTGTATTTTTAATTTTATTAATTAGGTTTATTATTTCATATATATTTATAACTTAATTTTATATACTTAAATATATTTTTATTTTATTTTGCTGATGTATTATATATAATTAAATAAATAGATGTATTATCTATATAGGTATAAATATAGGTATTATACTTATGTCTTTTATGCAAGTATTTTATTTTTATATTTTCTTGATGTTTTTATTCCAATTTTATTTTGTACATATATTATAAATAATATTTACAAAATTATAAAAATATAAAATTATAAAAATAATGAATAATAAATAAAATGAATATTTTAATCGGTATAAGTATACAATAGGGGTCCAAAACCTAACTTTCAAATCGTAATTCTAAAAAATATGAAACCACATTCATTAAATAGCTTATTAAAAATTATATACAATTAAAGGTGATTTTGTTATATTTTGATTTTTTATTTGAGAGACATGGGTCTGGGAAGTTGGGGTTTTGGAATTTTATTCAGACCATAACTTTTTATCTGTATATTATTTTTGTGTGAAATCAATTTTGTATTTTTCTATATTTTATTATCTACAACTTTCGTGTTCAAAATTTCTTTATTTGAAGTATGAAAAGTGGAACTAAAAATAGGTCCTAAAAATGAAGGAAAATGAATAAAATAAAAGAGAATTTTATTGGATGGCCCTTATCTCCCCCCACTTTATTCCTTGTCGATCTAATCATCGAGATGCCTAGGTCTCGGGGTTTGGGATCATAAAATATTTGCAATATTATTCTTTTTCTTTCTTTTTCTTTTCTTTTCTTTATTCTATAATTTTGGCATTAAAAATAGTATTTTATACACTATTTACACACAAATGCATGAATGCTAAAATGCTTGAATTAATGGTATTTACACGTATTTACTAGGGTTTTTAAGGCCAAAATAATAGAATAAATATGATGAAATGGATATTCATCACCTATAAAGGGGTTTGTGGGTTTTTGCACATTCCTTGATGATGATGAAATTACGCATGTGTGTCGCGTGCATGTGGCTCCACCCACTTGCCTCCGAACTCAATGACGTCCTCTCTACCACTTATATGATTTAGTTCCTCGACTCGTTTCTCGATATCTATGTGATTTTCAACTGGGCAAATCTCCAACCTTAAACTATTGCAACTACGACTGATGACGTGATTTCTTCAGTAGTTACATGTGTTTCTTCCTTTCGAGTTTGGTTGATGTTAACACTATGCAGATTAGGATGGATGCATAAATGACATTCCAATAATGGCTCATCGTATGTATGGAGTAAGACTATTGGATAATTATTGAAAAGTGCCGTCACTTTTCATCTCTATTGCAACAATAACAATATTCTTCTTCATTGATGTCTCTACTTAGTAGGCGAATGTCTCCCAAAAGTTAGTATCCATCTAATGATAATAACTAAATTCTGAGTTGATTATGTAAAAATGATGGAGTTAGTGGTTTGATTTATATTTTTGCAACATTATTTTTTATAATCAACACCCTATCAAGTTCGGTAACCACTCTTTCAGTCAGCATATTGCTGATGTTATCCTTTGTAGTGCAATATATTCTAAACGCTCTTTACATGAGCATGATTTATCAGAACTACCATGTAGAGTGGAGTCTATGTAACTTTAAGATGTCATCATGAAGTGAGCTTGGAAGTGGAGTTTGGAAGTGTCAATTCTACTTCCAATCGTACATCAAATGAATTCTTGGTTGCATGATGCATGCATTTCAAGGCACTGCTTGGGGTGTGGATCTTTCTTGGTTGTTAGGTTTCCATTGAAATTGAGTTGAATTGAATTTAGAGTCTCGACAATTCTTATAACTCTACTTTTTTTAAGTGGAGTTTAATTATTTAACTAATGAGATTATATATTATTGATGAGGAAACCATGCCAATGATGAACGGGACATGCTAATTAGTTGATTGCTTTAGAATAGATCTATGCATTATATATTCTATATGTTGGACCTTGCAACATCTTAGGTTAAATTCAAACTGCTTTTGTTTGAGTTGCAAATATGGAATTCCAGTTATATCTTAAGCAATTAAACATGCTTACTAATAATGTAAATTGAATTTGAAGATAAGTTCTTTGTCCATAGATCACTAAATACATGATGTTAGAAGAGATCAATGTCCTATTTGTTGGGCTTAACTGCAAATTTCCAGGCCCAACTTGGGGGGGGGGAGGGGCATCCTTGATATTTGCCCAGCTTTTGATTCCATTCCAGAGAACCCCAATCGGGGAACCCATTCCAGTATCTGCCCATCCCATTCTAGGAACCTCCGATTCCAGCAAAATGAGAGCAGCAGCAAAGGGGTTTTTACGTAACCCATCTTCTTCCTCCACGAGAGAGAGATCGAGAGTGAGAGAGAGAGAGGGTAGCCGGTGGCCTTGCTCGTCTTCTCCAGTCGGTCAAGGTGCTGCTAGGGCTGCGGTTTTGGGTTAGAGAGAGGAGGTGCTGGGCGAGCTCGAGAGGAGCATCGAGGAGGTCGTTATGGACGACCTCAAGGGAGCCGAATCCAAGTTTGGGTCTCCATCCGGGAGCCCGTAAGGGAAGATACTCCATCTCCTTGTTTTGAGCATGTTGTTTTGTATTGTTAGATACCTAGGGTAGTTAGTTACTTGGTGAAGAACTACCTATTATGCTCGTGGTTTGTACCTCGGTTTTGTGGGCAACAAAACCGGGAAGAACATTTGGTTCACTTTGACCGTAGTGAAATCGTTGCCAGTCTTGCCCCGTGGTTTTTCCCTTGCTCACATCGAGTAAGGGTTTCCACGTAAAAATCTTTGTCTCTTGTGGTTGCTTGTGTGCTTGATTGTGATTGTTGCCATTGAGTTCCCGTGTGGGGAACATATATTGTGTTGTGCCATCTTTGCTGCAGGACAGAATTAGGGGATATATCCTGGGTTGATTGCATCTATTATCCCCAACAAGTGGTATCAGAGCTCAGGTTGAGCAATGGGCAAAGATGATGAAGGCACAATGATCAAGCTCACAAGCAGCAACTGGCAGATTTGGAAGGCCAAGATGGAAGACATCTTGTATTGCAAGGACCTCCACGATCCCGTGGAGGGTGAGAGCACCAAGCCAGAGAATATGTCCGCGGGCGAGTGGACAAAGTTGAACCGAAAGGCCATTGGTACCATTCGGAATTGGCTTGACATGTCTGTGTTCCATCATGTTGCCGAGGAGACGAATGCCAAGGAGTTATGGGACAAATTGTCCGAACTCTATGATCAGAAGACCGCTACCAACAAGGCTTTCTTGATTAGAAAGCTTGTGAATTTGAAATACAAGGATGGATGCAAAGTGGCGGAGCATCTGAATGATTTCCAAAGCATCATCAACCAGTTGACATCCATGAGTCTGACACTTGATGACAAGTTGCATGCACTTCTCGTTTTGGGTTCTTTACCAGATAGTTGGGAGACTCTAGTAGTCACCGTGAGCAACTCTGCGAAGGATAGCAAGTTGACCATGGCTATGGTCAAGGGCAGTCTCCTAAATGAGGAGATTAGACGTCGCTCTTCGGGAGAGGCATCCTCCTCTTCACATGTGTATGGAGTTGAGAGGAGAGGAAGATCCAGTAGCAGAGGAGCGTCACAGGAGAGGCAGAAATCCAGAGACAAGTCCATGGGCAGAGGAAAGTGACCATTGCCAGAAGCCCGGTCATTGGAAGAGAGATTGCATGGTTTGGAAGAGAGAGCAAGCTGAAGCCAAGAAAGATCAGAAAAAGGAAGATGGGAATTTAGCTGCAGTTGTGGCAGATGAAAGTGCAGATGAGGTGATTCTCACCATCCAGGACCAGTGCTTGCATTCAGGGAGCGATTTGGAGTGGGTCGTTGACACGGCCGCCTCCTATCATGTGACTCCACACAGGGAGTTCTTCACCACCTACACCAGGGGTGATTATGGGAGAGTCTTGATGGGTAACGAAAGTTACTCTAAGATCATTGGCATGGGCACCATCTCGATCCATACGGATGTTGGGTGCTCAATGATTCTCCAGAATGTGAGGCATGTTCTTGATGTGCGACTTAGCCTTATATCTGGCTCATAGCTAGATGGTGAAGGCTACCATCTGAAGTTCGGCGACAGCAAGTGCAAGATAAGCAAGGGTTCTCTCATCATGGCTAGAGGCAACTTGTGTCACACACTCTATATGACTAGAGTGAAGGTCATGGACGGCAGTTTGCATGCTAGTGAAGCAGAAAACTCAGATTTGTGGCACCGTCGGCTTGGCCACATGAGCCAAAAGGGTTTGCAGCTTCTTAGCAAGAGAGAGTTGATCCCCTACCACAATGACATCACTTTGTCTCCTTGTGATGCATGTGAGGTTAGGAAGAGCAAGAGTGCACCATACAGAGCCAGATCTAAGGTGAAGGGAGACCTTCTGCAGTTGGTTCACTCAGACGTTTGTGGTCCTATGGACACCTATTTGGGAGGCAACATGTATTTTGTCACCTTTATTGATGATGCATATAGGAAGGTGTGGGTGTATGTGTTGAGATTGAAAGAACAAGTATTTGATTGCTTCAAGAAGTTCCATGACATGGTTGAGCGCGAGACAGGGAAATTATTGAAGTGTCTTCGCACAGACAATGGGGGAGAGTACACCTCCCATAGCTTTCAGGGCTATTGTGCAGAGCACGTCATCAGGCATGAGAGGACAGAGTCAGGCACACCCCAGCACAATGGTCTAGCTGAGAGGATGAACATGACCATTGTTGAGAGAGTTCGTTGTATGCTGAAGACAACGAAATTGCCCAAGACCTTTTGGGCTGAGGCAGTTCGCACCGCATGTTACTTGGTCAACCGATCTTCATCAGTTCCTTTGGGCTTTCAGATTCCAGAACGTGTTTGGACAGGGAAAGACCCCTCATATGCTCATTTGAGGGTGTTTGGATGCAAAGCATATGCATTGGTACCTAAGGAGCAGCGGAAGAAGTTGGATGACAAGGCAGTACCTTGTATTTTTCTTGGCTATGGAGATCAGGAGTTTGGATATCGTCTTTGGGATCCAAGGAAGAAGACAGTCACCAGACATAGGGATGTGATCTTTTATGAGAACCAGACGTTGGCTGAGGACAACACTGAGAGTGGTGATGCAGATGAATTTTCCATGGATGATGACATCGATGAGGACACGAAGCCCTCCCCAGTACATGGTATAGGTGGAGAGGATGGGCAGCTAGAGCAGCATGAGCCAGACGCAGACCCCGTTGATGCAAGTCCAGGGGACCTAGGGCAGGGGGAGCAGCCTCATCCACTTGTAGACGCAGCAGAGCCTCAGGTTAGGAGATCTGAGTGGACACGCCAGCCATCATCCCGTTACCCCACTTCTAGGTACGTGATGCTCACAGATGCAGGTGAGCCATACACTTTTGAGGAGGCACAGATGCATAAGGACAAGGGTCATTGGTAGAATGCAATGAATGATGAGATGCTATATCTCAAGAAAAACCACACTTATGATCTTGTTGAGCTTCCTAAAGGGAAGAGAACGTTGAAGAACAAATGGGTCTACAAGCTGAAATCAGATGACAGTGGCAAGCAGGTGAAGCACAAGGCTAGATTGGTAGTGAAAGGGTTCAGCCAAAAGGAAGGAGTGGACTATGATGAGATCTTCTCCCCAGTGGTGAATATGAATTCAGTGAGAATGGTGCTAGGACTTGTTGCTAGCATGGACCTTGAGCTGGAGCAGATGGATGTGAAGACGGCGTTTCTTCACGGTGATTTAAAGGAAGAGATCTACATGGAGCAGCCACAGGGTTTTCAAGAGAAAGGGAAAGAGCACATGGTTTGCATGCTGAGAAAGAGTCTTTATGGCTTGAAGCAAGCCCCGAGACAGTGGTACTTGAAGTTTGATGCTTTCATGGGAAAGCAAGGCTTCAAGAGGACAACAGTCGATCCATGTGTATATGTTCGTCGTCTTCCCAATGACAGGTTCGCCATTCTTTTGATCTACGTGGATGACATGTTGATTGTAGGTCATGATTCCAACCTCATTGCAAAGCTCTAGAGAGAACTCTCCAAGGAGTTTGAGATGAAAGATCTGGGCAAGGCAAGTCACATCTTATGGATGCAGATTACAAGAGACAGGAAGAAGCACATGTTGTGGTTGTCACAAGAGAGCTATGTTGAACGCGTGTTGGAGCGGTTCAACATGAAGAATGCTAAGCCTGTCAGCACACCCTTAGCCTCTCATTTCAAGCTAACCAAAGAGTCATGTCCTTCTACTTCTGAGGAGAAAGCAGAGATGGCCAAGATCCCATACCAGTCAGCAGTTGGGAACCTCATGTATGCAATAGTTTGCACTAGACCCGACAAAGCCCATGTAGTGGGCGTGGTGAGCAGATTCATGTCCAATCCGGAGAAGGACCATTGGGAGGCAGTGAAGTGGATCTTGAGATACTTGAGAGGGACCTCAAGTATGTGTCTTGTTTTTGGGAGGTCAGATCCCAAACTTTGTGGCTTCACTGATGCAGATATGGTAGGTGACATGGACCAGAGAAAGTCCACCTCAGGCTACATTTTCACATTTGCAGGGGGAGCCACATCATGGCAATCCAAACTACAGAAATGTGTTGCTCTCTCAACTACCGAGGTAGAATACATTGCAGCAGCAGAGGCTGGGAAAGAAGTGTTGTGGCTACAACGCTTTCTTGGTGAGTTTGGATTGGATGGCAGTGAGCCGGTTGTGTTTTGTGATAGCCAGAGCACTATAGACTTGAGCAAGAGTACCATGCACCATGCTCGTACAAAGCACATTGATGTGAGATACCATTGGCTGAGGGATGCAATTGAACAGAAGCAGCTCATGTTGAAGAAGATTCACACCGATGAGAACCCCTCAGATATGTTGACAAGGGCAGTCACTCGTGACAAGCTTCAGCTCTGTAGAGAGCTGAGCGGTGTCACCTCTTCTTGATCTCCATCAGCGGACGACACCTCCCCGTTGGGGCTGGAGGGGGAGGTTGTTGGGCTTAACTGCAAATTTCCAGCCCCAACTTGGGGGGGAGGGGCATCCTTGATATTTGCCCAGCTTTTGATTCCATTCCAGGGAACCCCAATCGGGGAACCCATTCCAGTATCCGCCCATCCCATTCCAGGAACCTCCGATTCCAGCAAAACGAGAGCAGCGACAAAGGGGTTTTTATGCAACCCATCTTCTTCCTCCACGAGAGAGAGATCGAGAGTGAGAGAGAGAGCAGCCGGTGGCCTTGCTCGTCTTCTCCAGTCGGTCAAGGTGCTGCTAGGGCTGCGGTTTTGGGTTGGAGAGAGGAGGTGCTGGGCGAGCTCGAGAGGAGCATCGAGGAGGTCGTTACAGACGACCTCAAGGGAGCCGAAGCCAAGTTTGGGTCTCCATCCGGGAGCCCATAAGTAGGGTTGAGCATGGGCCGGGTTCGGGCCGGGTTTGCCTTGGCCCGACCCAAACCCATTTTGGTATATGGGCTAACGGGTCGGGCCCTAGGCCCGTTTATTTTTAAAATATAGGCCCAAACCCGAACCCGGCCCGAAGATTATAGGGTCGGGCTCGGGTCGGGCCGGTCCATTTAGATGCCCCAACTTTTATCTCAAATGCATCTAAAAATAGATGCATATTTTGCATCTGAAATAGCAATATATGTATTTGATACGAGTTCGTAAAACGTATGTTAATGAAGCACGACATCCGGTTTCATAGAAAATGCATATTGGAGTAGTTCCGGATTGTTTGGAAATAACATGAAGACGACGAATGTTTCCTTGATCAGAACCTTGTTGCAAAGATCAGCAGCTATAACCTTCCAGTCTCAGCAGATGATATCAATACAAAGGTAACAAATAAATGCAATATGAAACTTGTATATTTGGTAATTTTAATTGGTATATAATTTATCTTTGTTAGAGTTGTACGATATCAATCTTAGTAACTATATGTACGATTCGGGCTATCGGGCTTTGCGGACTGGGGCCCCAAAGGGCCCGAGCCCGGCCCGAAATTGCAAATGGGCCCAAAACAAGGCCCGATCCTGGCCCATTTCAAGTGCGGGCTCGGGTCGGGCTAAGCGGGCCGGATTTCGGGTCGGGTCGGGTTGGCCCGGCCCAATGCTCAACCCTACCCATAAGGGAAGATACTCCATCTCCTTGTTTTGAGCATGTTGTTTGGTATTGTTAGATACCTAGGGTAGTTAGTTACTTGGTGAAGAACTACCTATTGTGCTCGTGGTTTGTACTTCGGTTTTGTGGGCAACAAAATCGGGAAGAACATTTGGTTCACTTTGACCGTAGTGAAATCGTTGCCGGTCTTGCCCTGTGGTTTTTCCCTTGCTCACATCGAGTAAGGGTTTCCACGTAAAAATCTTTGTCTCTTGTGGTTGCTTGTGTGCTTGATTGTGATTGTTGCCATTGAGTTCCCGTGTGAGGAACATATATTGTGTTGTGCCATCTTTGCTGCAGGACAGAATTAGGGGATATATCCTGGGTTGATTGCATCCATTATCCCCAACACTATTTGGTAGGACAATCCGTGGTGGAATAGTCGTTGCGGTAGAGGGCAAAAATGGTGACAAAGATGGAGAGGAATGGGGGCGATGGAAGGGAAAAAACTAACATAGTTTTGATTCTTTTAAGTATTCCATACTATTGTTCCTTACCTTGTTGACGGCATTTATCGACGGTCTAAAACATTAACAAGATAACATAAAGTCGTCACTCGTGAGGTACTAACAAAGATTACGCGTGCTAAGGTGTATTTGGACCTAGTTTATAAGGGTCTATTTAGTGGAAGGACATTTCTGTCATCAGATCAAATTAACAAGGCGATCTTTGTAAATATGAAATTTGAAGGAGTATTATATGATATTTTTCAAGTTCATCGCAAGTAAGTATGTACTTACATTCCAGGGTCCAATTACAGAGAAAACCTCACGCAAAAAAAAACTCGGCCTCTCTCATGGAGGTTAGGCGTATCCTGGAGAAGTTCGAGTGCATGTCTGGATTAGCAATGAATCCACGGAAAAGCAAGATTATTTTCCCAGCTGTACAGGATGGAGCTTCTGCATCTGATTTCAGACTTTGCTTGGAGGTGGCTTGCTTCAGCAGCCACTTCCAACCAAATACCTGGGATTTCCCCTCTCGGTTGCTAGGGGTAGAATGACTGCGGCCTCCTCTCTCATTGACAGGGTAGGGACCTTGCTTAGTGGCTGGAAAGCAAGGTCCCTATCCACTGCTGGCCGCCTCCAACTGCTGGATTCCGTCATCTCGGGAGTGCTTATCTTCTGGATCTCGGGCTTCCTCATCCCCCTGGGGAAGATCAGGAAGGTTGAAGCCCTATGTGCTGATTTCCTGTGGGCGTATGGCGCCCATCACGTCAAATGGGACGTCGTCTGCCTTCCAAAAGAGGAAGGGGGGCTAGGCCTCCGATCGCTTGTCCATCTGCGGGAGGCTATGATCTTGACTTGGGGATGGAACATTTCTAACGCCAAGCACTCTATCTGGGCAAATTACATGAGAGCGAGATATCTTAGAGGTCGTTTAATCTCTGATTGCGTCAAACACTGCGGGGACTCTCTTGTTTGGAGGTCCATCTTGGAGACTCGTGCTCGTCTGGCGCCTGCTGCCCCCACCTTCAGCCACCGCCCATTCAGGGATGCCTTTGAGCTTGTTAGACACCGGGCTCCGCCCGTGGCCTGGGCGCGCATTTTATGGAATAATACCGTGGTCCCCAGACACGCGTGCACTCTATTCCGTGCTATCTTAAACCGACTTCCGACACTGGACAGACTTGCGAGGCACGGAACTATTGTCAATAGAGGGTGCTACCTCTGCGACCGAGACCCCGAACTACGTGATCACCTTTTCTTTGCGTGTGAGTTCTCCTCCGAAGTTTGGAAGCAGGCATGCATTGCCCTTGGATTACAAGATTTCCGAAATTCTGATCTGTTTGGCTTGCTGAACCAATGTGAAAACATTCGCGGTGATTTGGAAAAAAGGTTGGCAGCTGCTACCTTAGCTGCAGCAACCTGGGAAATTTGGAACGAGAGGAACGCAAGATGGACCTCTGTTAGGCGATCTTTGCCCAGCGCCTTAGCACAAAAAAATGTTGACATGGTAAAGCTGGTCACTACTTGAAATCCTGAAGATGTGAGGAGACCCTGTTGAGTGGGTTAGATTTGGGAAATTCCTTTTTGTTTTTTTTCCCTTTTAACTACACTGCACCTCCAAGTTTCCTGGTATGTGCACTGTTTTTTGGAAACCAAGTTGTAAACATTGCTTCTTCTTTTTGGTTAATACGATATAGCGACAGAAATTACTCATAAAAAAAAAACCTCACGCAAACGTCCCACTCCGATATTTAACAAACAATTCTTCCTTCCCTTCCCACCATCGTATTCCCTTCCTCTTTCCCTTCTGTCAGAAGTTCGCCGACGCCTCCACGAAGCCGACGACCTCCGACCCCCGTCTCCTTCCCCGGTTCCCTCATCCTCCCCCCGCAAACGCGAATCCCCGATTCCCCAAACTCCAATTCCCGAGAATCCCCAAAATCGACCGCGATGCAGCAGCCGGGCGGCGACTACTCCTCCTCCGCCTACTACCCCCACGTGCAATTCTCTCCGTCCGTCCCCATCCCAAACCCTAACCCTAGTCCTTATCCCGTCGATATCCCTCCATCCGCCGCCCCTTTGCCACCGCCCTTCGCCTCCGCACCGCCGTACCACTATCCTGCCTACTCCAACTCCCCGGATCCGGCGTCCTTCGTCGCCCCGCAGACCCAAACACCCCCAAAGGTCCCGCCTTTCCAGCCCTGCACCACCCCGTCTTATGCTCCGCAGCAGCCTGGTGCCTACCCCCACCTCCAGCAGCCTTACGCCCCCTACGAGATCAACCAGCCTCCGGTGCCCAAACCGTACCCCTCGTACGACAGCCATTATGATCAAGGTGGTTACTTTGACGGAAATGCGGCTGGATACGGGCCTGGAACTGCAGCAGGGGGTTATCGTGTGGAAGGCGGTGGATATATGCAGGATTACTATGAGAGGAAGGATGACAGTGTGGGTAGGTACGAGCCTCCGATGCCCAGTGAGGATGTTTTCGGTGATGGCGTGTATGCATACCAGGGTGGGAGCGTTGAGCCATACGGGGCGAGGGGGACAAAGTCAGCATCATCCTTTGTGAATTTTGATGACTATGGACGTGCGTTGGGATTGTCGCAGGGGGATCAGGGAAGAGGGAATGTGAAAGTTGTGAGGGCAGTGCCCAAGGTGGAGGCGCATCAGGACGTGAATCATGGGGTGCAGAAGTTCCGCGTGAAGCTGTTGCCTGAGGGAGCAGGTAGCCCACAGGATGTACTCTGCCAGGTTAGAGATCGTCTACCTTACCAAGTTTCCGAAGGTTTTGGGCTTTGTTATATCTGAGAGTTGCAGAAGTGTTGTAGTTAAGGAAATTTGTTTAATCTTTGTTCGACAAGATTACAATTAGCTTTGGCCTCAAACCATATGCTTGGAACGCAAGGAAATTTGAAACTGGTTTTCTGACATAAAGTAGATACATTCGGTCAGATAGGCAACTTTCTTGCTCCTTGTTTGTGCTAACAATTTTTGGGCGAAAATCTCGTCGCCTCTGATAGAGATGATGACATGAATTCCTTATGTAATGAACGTGTAAAATGTAGGGCGATTTATTCTCATACGAATATACTTAAGATGATAGATGGACAATAACATATATTTACATTTCGGTCAGTCTGTTGCCCTAACTGGCGCACTTAGTTTGCTTCAATGCAATGCCTCATCCTTGTGCTGAATGTCTGAAATTTCTTTTCACTTCTAAATGATCAAGTTCTCTCCATTCCTCTTCTTTTGAGTTTTTTTGACCGCACATTGATAAGCGAACCTTTCATTGGAGTGCTTTGTTATTCTTCTCTGTTTTCTGCTTCATCCGTTCATTTTGAGAACATTACATTCGTTTTGTTTTCTCTACTTCCATAATTGTCGCCATTGCAATTTTATTAAAAGTGTTTTGCATTCACACTTTTTATGAGATTACATTAATAAAGTAATTCTCTCTTAAGAATCTTTAGAAGAATACTAATGCAACTGTACATATATCTTGTTGAAAATAAAATGTGGAAGCAAATCAAGAACAAAAAGAATAAGACTTGATTTTTACGTGGAATCTTGCTCCTTAAGGAACATGATGAAACCGTAGTAGAAAACTACACCAACACCAACACACCAAAGTCCAAAGTCCCATTAATTTTCTTTTATGTTCCTCAAAGATTACAAGAGGTGTGAGGCTCTTTATATAGCCACACCAACACACCAAAGTCCCATTAATAGGTGGTATAGGACTGAAAATATAGTAGTGTAATAGGATTTTAGATAAATCCAATTAACTATCTAAAATGTACTCTTACACTCCTCAAGTTGGAGCTGCAAAGTTGCAGTTTGTTACAAAGGAAAATACTCAACTCATTTTCATCTGATGCATCTTCCAAGGAGCTAGGAGGAGACCCGCTCGATGCAATCGCTACTGGGATGAGACTCATGCGGAAGGGATTGCACTAGGAGGAGACCCGTGTCTGGAGTGATGCTTGATGAAGATAGTCGGCTGGAGATAGATGACTAGAGTGGTGATCTTCATGCATTGAATTGATGACATCAACATTTGAAATGATCCCAGTCTGTAGTAGAAGTCCTTTGAAAGTTGATGCCAAACTTCAGAAGTAAAGTGATATGCGTACACACGAAAATCTCGAAAGTTGGACCTCTTCTGTATGGAATATTTGAATATGGCCAGACTTCAGAAGTAAAGTGGTCTGCGTACATATGAAGATCTCTAAAGTGGACCTCTTTTGTATGGTGGAATTTTTGAAAATGGCCTCTCCAATGAAAGTCAGTATTGCTTCTCTCATGTAGGGACATCAAAGAGTAGTATCTTATACTGGGAACTAAGAAGTGGGTTCACACACGTAGATCCTCGAAGAGATCTCGTTTTAGGGGTTATGAGCAAAGAAAGTTGGACATGATAAATTTCTACCGGGCACAATCTCAAATGGAAGAAGAAATAGTGCAGTATTCTTTCACTCTCCTTTTTCCAATACTAGTTGGAAACTTGACGATAATTGATCAAGTTGGGAGAATAGGTGGAGTAAAACAAACCCCTTCCTCCTTTTCTCTCTCTTATTTTCTCTTTTTCCATCATCTTTTCGATTTCCAATCATTTAGTCATATTTTTTTTCCACAGATGATTCTTCTTCTTTTTCTTTTCAGCCTTCTCCCTCTTTTTTGTTACTATGTCTCAAAAATTTTTCTTTTCATTGAGAAACATTTCTCCTTTATCCGAACTATTGTCTTTTTTTAATTACAGCACTAGACCATAGGACTATGAATAATAAAAAAGAAGATCGAGAGCATTGGCTTTTAAAAGTCTACTAGTGGAAAAGAAGTAAAAAACATGGGCCACAAACCAACATGAACATCTCTCTCTCTCTCTCTCTCTCTTTTATCATTTTTTTCTCCATTTACACCTTTTTTTACTGGTAATTTTTCTTCCAGTCTGCAACATTTTTTTGTTGCTCCACTGTCCTCTTTTTTTATCACATCATCTCTCCTCTCTTCTTCCTTTTTAGTGGAGCACAACACTAGGTCCACTAGATCAAAATAAACAAGTACTTTTAGATTATAAAAAAAACCACACAACAGAGAAGGGTATCCACCCTCTTCTTCTACTGCTGCAATTTAGGTTTCCCAATGGGAACCCATCTCACGATTCCACCATGTTTAGCTACCGCCGCTTCCTTATGTCGATGCTTACTTGTGCCATCGCTGCTACTTCGATTGCGGTGTTGTCCCAAGGAGCACCGCTTCTCTTTCTTCTCGCACACACAACCTGCGTCGACATCGTCATTATACCATTCATCGCCATAGTCTGCTAGGTGTTGGGGGATCTTCATTTCTTCATTTCTTTGGTTTCTTCTAGGGTTTCACAATGTGGCTTTCTTGATGGAGCCACCACATTGGTGCTTCATCCGTAGGGTTCTGATGGGAACCCTTTGATCTTTTCGTACAAGATCTTCAAGATCTTCGTGTGGCTGCCTAAGCATGTGGACTAATGCTCAGGAAATCGCACCAATGGTTTTATTGCTCTGGAATTGTTGGTGCTAACTCATGGTGGAGGCCCTCACCATATCTCCATCTTGCTGAACAAAATAACCACAAAATGAATTCCGAGAATTCGGGATAAAAATCTAATCATGAAGATGAAAGCTTAGAATCGACTTGCTCTGATATCATGTTGAACATATAATGCAGAAGCAAATCAAGAACAAAAAGAATAAGACTTGACCTTTATGTGGAACCCATTTATTTAAGGAGTGGGTCAAAATCATGGGATAAAGCCACAAATGGATGTTTCTTCTATTATGTTTCTCATAGGTTATGAGGGGCGTGAGTCTCTTTATATAGTCCTGTCAACACACTAAAGTCCCATCAATAGGTGATATGGGACTCGAGATAGTGTAAATCCAATTACCCATCTAAAACATACTGAAATGCTTGCCAACATTGTAGTAAGATAAATGCCGTTGTAACTTGTAAAGCTGTTAGGTCTCTCTCAATGCCTTGGAAATTGAGAAATATAAAAAGAATGGCTAATATTTGATGGAATATTTTGAAAATTAATCTAATCATCCTTATTAGTATGAAAAATTTGTGGAAGGTGCCATTGTTCTTTCAAATTTCTTCCTTTCTCCATCTAATTATCTAAAACTTGTAATCCCTCTTTACATATTGTTTCTTTGTGTATCCAAACTGTTGTGATATTAGTTATCTTTATTATTATTTTCTTATTTTCTACTTTTTTTGTCTTTTTCTTGTATTTTGCCTAATAGGTTCCTCTCCTATATAAGAGAACCTTAGGGTCTCTCATTAATGTAATTCATTCTTTTCCCACAATATGGCATTGGAGTGACGGTACTAGACCGGAGTTCTCTTATCCCACCAAACCCTAACCCTACCTGTGCCCCCTTCCCCTCCTTGACGGCCGCCGACCCCTACCAGCCCTTCCCGCCGCCCCCGGCCGCCCATGCCACCACCCCAGGCCGCCGCTGTTCCCCTCCGGCTGTCCGGGCTACTGGCAGGCCGCCGCAGCCTCTTCGGCCGCGTCCTAGGGCACAACCTGACCTCTCCGGCCGCGACCCTAGCCGCCCAGGCCCAACCCCGGGCATACCGAGCCGCTGACCGGAAAACGTGATTTCAGACCTTTAAATCACGTTTTCTGACCCTAGCAAGCAGCGAAGATTGATGAGGATGGTTGTATGAGTCTACACGCACAACCAATACTCCGTATAATCGTGTAAACTCGTTCATATCAGTCGGTCTACTCCCCAGTTGAGTTTCGTTGTTCGGCCATTTTCCCATCATATCAGAGAACAAGGGTAATATTTTTCGTTCGGAGCCTTCAAGGGCTTGGCTCCTATCGCGAGGATGGAATGGGATCAACTATGAGTTGTGGTTCACGCAGTTTCTCTACCTCATGCAGTGCAACAACAAGGAGCACATCCTGACAGATCCATATCTAACAGATAAGACTGAGGCTAATGCTTCTTGGAAGCAAGATGACGCGTATGCGAGGGCTTGACTTTGTGGAACCCTCATCACGGAGATAGCCAATGATATTCTGAATCTGCCCACCGTAAAGGTGATATGGGACACTTTTATCATCCACCTATGCTCAAGCGAAGAATGAGGCCAAGATTCTTCAACTATAGTTTGATATCTACAAGGCTAAGCAGAATGGTCGTCCTCTTCGCTCAACGATGGCAGCTTCTCGTGGTCGAGGAGGGACGATCCAGTCCAGAGGACGCACCCCTCCTGGCAGAGGCGGTGGACGCCAACGTGGCCCTTGTACTTACTGTCGTCGGCATGGACATGCAGAGGATACATGCTACCAAAAGCATGGATATCCTACTTCTGGTCACGTAGCAGAGTAGATTGAGCCTTCAGAGACTCCAGCTTCCCATGCAGATCCTCGCTTGGATGATATTGTCTCTCGTATTCAAGAGATCATGACTCCTATGGCTGGCATCACCACTATAGATACCGCAACCGCAGCCATCGCCTCTTCGAGCTCCTCAGGTATCACCTATGCTTTTACTGGTAGCACTGATGTAGACATGACATAGTGGATTATGGACTCTGGTGCTTCTCATCACCTATGTGGAGACAAAGCGCAACTGAGGTCCTACAAGACTATACCACTTGGCAGATAGGTTGTCATTGTTAATGACGACCACTTACCCGTTACATGACAGTGGGAGGTGCATTTGACGCCGTCTATGTGCTTTCAGAATGTTTTATATGCTCCTGACTTCCAGATGAATTTACTTTCCATTAGTCAAATTATTAAGGATCTGCATTGTCATGCCATTTTTGACCCTTCGTCTCTTGTGTTTCAGGACATACTCACGGGCAAGGTGATTGGATATGGTCGTGAGCAGCGGGGGCTCTACAGACTGGTCCAACCTCCTCATGCTGGCGTTTTTATTATACCTAGTGGACCAGTCTCCCCATATACGTGGCACCTTCGTTTTGGCCACCTTCCTCTATAGAAGTTGTGTCATGTTATCCCTCAAATTTCTATGAGATCCTCCTTTCAATGTGAGGCATGCCGGCTTGGGAAGCTTCACCGTTCATCATTTCCATCCCATAAGCGTCGGAGCAATTCTTAATTATTTGAGCTCCTTCTTTAGACATATAGGGTCCGAGTCGTGTTCCTGATCACCAGGGACACCGTTTCTATCTGATTGTGGTCAATGATTTCTCTAGACTTTCCTGGGTCTTTTTATTGAAGAATAAGTCTGAGGCTGGATCCGTGATCAAATATTTTATTATTGAGATAAAGAATATCTTTGCTGCCAATGTCAAAGATCTTCGCTCTGATAATGCCTTAGAATTCTGCACCTTACAACTTTCTAAGTTTCTTAGATCTCTTGGCATTGTTCACCAGACTTCATGTGCGTATACATCCCAGCAGAACGGTGTCGTCGAGCTCAAACACCGTCACTTGATGTGACCAGAACCTTGTTGATACATAGTTGTGCTCCTCACGCTTACCAGGGCGATGCTGTCCTTACTGCATGCTATTTGGTGAACCACATGCCTCGTCTGTGTTGGGAGAGAAGATTTCTTTCTCGATTGCGTTTCCCGAGAAGGATCTTTTCTCCCTTACACCTCGTGTGTTTGGATCTGTTGCCTTTATTTATAATGTCTCTCCAGGTCATGACAAGCTCTCTCCTAGAGCTATCAAGTGCGTATTTGTCGGCTACTCTCGTATCCAGAAGGGGTACGTTGCTTTGATCCGCTAAGGCAGAAATACCTTGTCAGTGCTGACGCTACTTTATTTGAGTCTGTTATGTAGTTTTCTCCTACAGTTGACAGACTAGCCCCATTTGACTCTGACGATGAGATCTACATGCCTCCACCTCCTACTGTTGTTCCTCTACCTCCCTCTACTCCTTCTCTACCACTACCTCCTCAGCCACCACCATCACCACCTACACCTACTCCTGCCTTTACACCTGCTCCTATGGCTCCACCTTCTACCGTGACTCAGTTTTTGCCACGTGTTTTTACTCACAGGTCTCGCTCGATTCCCCCTGCTTACAGGTCTTCCCCGTCATCTAGCACGCCTCAGGTATGTAATGGGCTTCTTACTAAAAAAAAAGGTATGTAATGATCACATTGTTTCTACTGATGTCACTACTGAGTTGTCTGTGCAGCAGGATTCCATACAAGATGAGCAGGTGTCATCTCAAGAGGGGAACTCACAGGTTACAGATTTGGCACATGATCTTGATGTGCCGATTGCTTTGCGCAAGTCGAAACGTAAGTGTGCTACTTATCCTCTTGCAGCCCAGGTTTCCTTGAGCAGGCTGTCAGAGGATTTTAGGAGATTTACCTTGGCACTATCAGCCCTGGAGATAACACAGACATATCAGGAGGCTCTTCAGGACAATCAGTGGAGGTTAGCCATGGAGGAGGAGATGACCGCTCTACAATCACGTGGTACAAGGTTAGCTCATGCGGAGGTTTTTATGGGGCAAAAATGGGGAGTTGGCGGGTGAGATGCATTTGGTGGGGTGGGATGACGTTATGAGGCGCAAAAGCGATGGGGGGCTGGGCGTCAGGAGGTTGGACCATGTCAATGAGGCCCTTCTCCTTAAATGGGTCAGCAGGTTATGGGGCCCTGGTGAAGATTTTTGTTCCGAGGTTCCGCGGAAGATTCATCATATTGTCGGGGCGCTTCTGGTGGTGGCTGCTAGGATGGGGCCGCTCACGCCTTTTTGGAGGGGGGGTGCTGGAGACTTGCTCTAAATTCTCGTCGTTCTTTTCTCCGGTTCTCGGTGATGGTCGAACTCTCAAGTCCTGGAAGGATGTTTGGACGGGAGAGGAACCTCTTTCTTCGAGGTTCCTGCGGTTGTTTGCTTTGGCGGTGGATGTGTTTGCTAGCGTGGCCTCGTGCTGGTCTGAGGCCGGTTGGTTCCCGCTCTTTCGTGTTAGCCTTTCGGAGCAGAGGCTCCACGACTATCTACTTCTTTTGGAGGCCGTCAGGAGTACTTGTCAGCCTTCGACCGGGAGGGATCACTGGGCTTGGAAGGGGGGGCCTTTCTCGACTAGGAAGGCGTTTGTGGCGGTTTCATCTTCCCCTATTCCCGGGCCGGAGTTGATGGTGCGCGATTGCGGTTTCCTTTGGACTCTCAAGCTTCCGGAGCGGGTGGGTTTCTTTCTTTTATTGGTTCGGAGGCAGAGGTTGATGACGAGGGATCGCTGCGCGAGGTTGATTGAGACTATTCCTGATACTTGTATTCTTTGCAGCGATGCCGTAGAAACTCTGGAGCATCTGTTCTTCGTGTGTCTGGCGGTGCAGGGTGTATGGGAGGAGGCGACCGATGCCTGGGTGTGCTCCTCGGATCTGGTTTCTTTCTGGGACTCGTTGGTGGCAAACAAGGGCAGGGATCGTAGGGAATTGCTGCGGCCCTTGGCGAAGGCTTGGGCAATTTGGCTTGGACGGAATGATGCTATCTTTTTGAGGCAGCGTTTTTACAAGGAAAATGTACTGATTCTTTGTAACCGTTTAGTTGATGACTGGTCGTTGGTTTAGGTTCCTTTTTGGAGCCGCGGTTGGTTCCCTGCAAAGTTTTTCTTTTTCTTTTTTCTCTTAATATATAGCAGGGGCGGACACCGCTGAGTGTTTCCCCCTCTTTTAGACTTCAAAAAAAAATCACGTGGTACGTGGAGTCTTGTTTCTGCTCCAGTTGACACATTCGTTGTGGGATGCAAATGGGTGTTCACTGTGAAACACTATGCGGATAGCAGCGTGGATCACTATAAGGCGAGACTTGTGGCACGTGGGTTCACCCAGACATATGGGGTGTACTATCAGAATACTTTCTCTCCAATTGCCAGACATTCTACTCTGCGTATTCTACTTTCTGTTGCTGTAACACGAAATTGGCCCCTGTACTAGCTTGATGTAAATAATACCTTCCTATATAGTGATCTATAAGAGGAGGTCTACATGCAGCAACCACCTGGATTTGCTGTTGAGGGGGAGTGTCAGAAGGTTTGCAGGCTACACAATGCTATCTATGGCCTTAAGCAGAGTCCAAGAGTATGGTTCCAGAAGCTCTCTGACTTGATAGAGTAGCAGGGGTTTGTGCGGTCGACTGCCGATAACTCCTTGTTTGTGCAGAGGACCCAGAGAGGTACTATTGTCATTCTTGTTTACATTGATGACATTATTGTTACAGGGGATGACGAACATGGCATTTAAGATGTCAATGACTTCCTAGGTGAGCCGTTCGTGACCAAAGACCTTGGACATTTACGTTACTTCCTTGGACTGGAGTTTACCAGGAACCAACGAGGTCTTGTGATGACCCAGAGGAAGTATGTTACAGATCTTCTTTCAGAAACAAGCATTACAGATTGCAGACCTGCCACTACTTTATTGACCCGAGCATGAAGCTCTATGATGATGACATTGAGAAGATCGATAAGAGGAGGTATATGGAGCTTGTTGGCAAGCTACTATATGTGGCTATTACCAGGTCCGACATATCCTTTGCCGTGAGCAAAGTGAGTCAGTTTATGGAGCAACCCAGACAAGCACATATGTATGCAATCCATATGATTCCGAGATACCTGAAGACTTCACCTGGTACGGAACTTCTTTTTAGCAGAGACACATCTCTCTCAGTTACAATATGTGCAGATGCAGATTATGCTGGGTATCCAAAGGATAGAAAGTCAACCTCGGGCTTTGTTGTGTTCATAGGGAATTCCCTGATTTCATGGAAGAGCAAGAAGCAGACTGTGGTTGCCAGATCGAGTGCTGAGTCAGAATATAGGGCCATGGCGCAGGCTAGCACAGAGATGATGTGGGTCAGATCTGTTCTTACTGACCTGACTATAGAGGTGCCTCTTTCCATGCACCTCCAATGTGACAATCAGGCTGCTCTTTTCATTGCCAACAACCCAACCTTTCGTGAGAGGATGAAGCACATAGAGGTGGACTGTCACTGCACTCATGACATGATACATAAGGGTCTTATCGCCACTACGCTTGTCAACTCTGGAGACCCGGCAACATATTTTCTTACTAAGACCCTAACCAGAGGGCCTTATCAGAGATGTTGTTCCAAGCTGAGTCTGATCGATATCTACGCTCCAACTTGAGGGGGAATGTTGGGATATTTGTTATCTTTATTATTGTTTTCTTATTTTCTACTTCTTTTGTCTTCTTCTTGTAATTTTCCCAATAGGTTCCTCTCCTATATAAGAGAACCCTAAGGCCTCTCATTAATGTAATTCATTCTTTTCCCATAACACCAACTAAGACATCATTTTTCTCCTATACCCAACTAAGGAATCACTATTCAGTCCCACAGGAGATATTGTGGAGAGTTTTGAAGAAGAGACAATTACTTGTCCTATATATCAATCTTATAAAGGATATATATGATGATGCTTCATCATATGTAAGGATCCATTCTGGGAAGACTGGACTGACTATTTTAACATCAACATCGATCTGCATCAAGGTTCAGCTTTGAATCCATTTTCTTTTTCTTTTATTATGGATGAGAAACTAACATATTTCGTATAAGTAGGGTTAAGAGTGAATATTTGGAGTGCACATTTGATGGAAACAATGGTGAAGGACTCGAGGTGAAGATTGGAGACGATACCGTTCGAAAGAAAGATTCTTTTAGATACTTGGCATTTATTTTGCAACAGGATGGGGAAGTTGATGGAGATGCTACTCATAGAAAAAATGCAAGTTGATTGAAGTGGATAGGAGCCTCTACTGTTCTTTATGATAAGAAAATCCCTTTGAAAGTCAAAGGAAAGTATACAAAACAGACGTGAGACCTGCTATGCTCTATAGATCGGAATGTTGGCATGTGAACATAGACATGTGCAGAGAATGACAATAGCAGAAATGACAATGCTAAGGTGGATGTGTGGTCATACACGAAAAGATCGAATTCGGAATAAATGCGATCATAAGAAAAGTTGGTGTAGCTATGATAGATGATAAGATGAGAAAGAACCACTTAAGATGGTTTGATCATTTGCAAAGGAGGTCAGTTGATGCACCCGTTAAAAGATGCGAGATTTGGGATGCTAAGCCCGTTAAGAGATGGCGAGGAAAGCCCAAGAAGTGTTGGAATGAGATTATCCGAAGGAATCTTAGTTGTTTGAATTTAAGCTCGGGATTGACTCAAAATAGATCTGAATGAATGCAAAAAAATCTATGTAGCTGGCCCTACTTAATTGTGAGAAAAGGATTTTTTTTGTTATTGTTGTGTTGCAGATTTTTATTATATTGAGATGATGGGGTCATTGCGCCTTATTCTAAATCTATATTTCGGTTACATGAACAATCTCAAAATTTTAACTATGGCAAGATAGTTCTTAATATCCTTTCATACTTTATCTTTGTTATTGGGTCATAATTCTTTGTAGTTTTGTTTGTTTTGTACTATATCTTTATCCCTTTTTGTGGGGGTTGCGTTAGGTAGCTGACAACCGGCGTAAAAATAATCGGATCTTTCAACTTGTATTTGAACAAGAATCCATATAGTCGACCTTGCTTAATGTAAGAGAAGGCTTCACCATTTTTTTATTTTCTAAGAGGGAGGAAACACTGACAAGTGTCCACCCTAAGATTTGAACCTTAGTTATTTGGGTGGTAGCACACTGCACTGCCATCAAACCATTAAATAGGTTCTCTTTGTAGTTTTGTTATGCAATATGCTTGATGTTTTATATATTGGGAGTCTTCTTTAGAAAGATAATGTTTTTATGGTAGGTTTCAGAGTGTTCTATACCAGGGTTGACTTGTCCTGTTGAAAGCATAAGATAAGTTAGATCTGTTTGTGAGATATCATGTCAGGAAAAATCATGTCATGATTTTTACATAGCTAGGGTCTGGGGGTTCACGCTGAAATCTCTGTCAACTTTGTGCTTGTTTTATTTTTGATTTATTCAGTGATTGACTGACTATTGCACTAACATATTTGGTTGAGTGCTTGTAGTGATCCCATCCAAGCAGGAGTCATACCACACACTCTTTCACAATAGATGATGTGGGACGGAGCATGTGTACCAATGGATAGATTTTCCACAATATATAGTTACCATTTAGACTTAACTCTTCACTTAAAAAATATGGATTTTTTCATATAAAAAGGAAGTTCTGTTAAGTAAATATTGAAGACCTTCCAAGTTATTCCAAAATCGATCTTGTTATCTTTCTAAATATATGCATCATATCTTGAATTTGTAAATGTTTTTTAAAAATAAGAGTGTAGGCACCCAGCAGGTGCACACATGTTTTTTTAATATAACTAGCATTCCCTTGTGACTGAAATGATATTTCGTAGGTTGGACTGGATGGCATACGAATGCTTGATCCTAGCACCAGCAGAACATTGAGAATCTATCCACTGGATACCATAACAAGATGTCAAGTAAATTTCTCTTATCTTTTTTTTTTTCGCTTTCAACTTTAACTTTGTCTTGCTTGTAGATTGTTTCCCATGAACCATCATTATGGTATTTTTTTTCTGGCTCTTATGTAGGTTTTGGACTCATCTATCTTTGCATTTTGGGCTAAAAGTTCTGTTGACATTGAATCGAGGCGTATAAGGCTGCAATCAAATAGTTATACTAGCAACACCATCCTTGACACTGTTACTGCAGCGACTGTTCAGGTTGGGGAGTTGGTCCTTTGTTTTATCAAATTGGAGTAGTCATTTTTACGAGTCTTAGATATACATAGACATTTCTCCTTTGCTGATTCATCACCTCCAGAACTATGCTTCTTGTTAGTTTCAGAGAAAAAAAGAGGCTTCTTGTTTTTTTTTTGAAAGGAAAAACCAGGCTTCTTGTTTTCGAGGAAATTGTGGATTGAGCATCCGACTTTTCTGTATGATTTTGAATTATTAACCATTACAGCATCTTCATAACGACGAGGAATATCTCATAAAGGACCTGATTATGCTGTGTATTTATATATCTATTTGTAACCAGTAGCGAGTTCAAAAGTATTTTTTGTTGGTTAGGTTAACTTATAGCATAATGTAAAGACCCCTCATTTTTCTGATAATTACCATCTGTGGTTTTGTTCTGATTTTTTGACTTTCAAAAACATTTCTTTTCTGCATGATTATGTTCATATAGGTCATCTTTTGTCACTGAAATTCAATCAGATTGATTTGCTAGTTTCACATGATTGCACATTTTGCATTTATATATTAATATATCTTCCTGTATTTATCAAAATGCAGTATAAAGAGATGGGTGGGAAAGACGCAATAAGAAGCAACGGTACTGCTGATCATGAGAAGCTATATGAACAAATTCCTGAAAAGAAGAAGGGCTTGATGGATTGGATGAGTAAAATAAAACCTGCTAACGAGGAGAAAGACCATTGGGTAAGGCCTCTCGGGTGCATTTACATTTTGTTGCATTTACATATGATTTTATCAAAGTAAAATTTTGCTTATTCTGTATGCTAAAAATGTGCAATCCCACAAAGGTATTGGCATGTAGTAGCTGTTTTGAGAACGAGGGAAGGCCTTGAATCAAAATTAGATTATATCTGCACCGTATGAGGTGGCTAAGCAATATTGGTCCATGGTTTTCAAAATCATGCCGTAAGGTGTTGGAGAAAAACTGAATGGCGCGCAAGTCTATAATCTTGATGCATTTTTAAATAGGTATAAGCCTTTAGTCTCAGGGCATTTTTTGCGAGGTGTAAACAATGAGAAGATGAGGTATTGAGACATTGTGGTGGAGTTGAGGCATTGGCATGCTACCTTAGTCAAGTGGGGAGACTAGCTTTTTGAAGGGAAAACTATGCTCTTCTGCATATTCTAGGCATATTCCAGGATACTTGTGAAAACAAGTTTTGTTTGGTATATTTGTTTGCTAGATGTGATGCAATCTCCAAAATATTCAAAGCATTCTGTAAGAGTGATAGAATCCTTCTTTACTGGGATGATAATATTAGAAAATGATAAATACTTCCCGTCATTGTTTTTACTTCATAGGACTTGGATACATTGTGTTTAATTTTTGTTCTTATCTGGTAACATTACCTTCCCAGTTTCTATCTTCAGGAATCAGGTATAACCAAGGTTCAGAAAGTCGGTATGCGGTATTCGTTCTGTCAAGCGGTCAGAAGCGAGTAAGCGGATAGGCGGAAGTATATGCGGAAGTATATGCGGATTATGCGGTTTTGTATTATTTAAACTAAAAAAATAAAATATAATGATAAATTGAAATATTATAGATTTATGTTGTAAAAAATATGACAAAGAAGAAATCTAACTTGATGCTATTTCGGTTTGTATTTAACTAGCTGTTTGGTAGCTAAAAAATTGTACGGAACTGGCTATTTTTGTTGCTAAAGTACGCAACATTTCTCTATTACACAAGATCCGGTAGGGATTCAATACAATACAACCGAGAACAAATATTTATGAAGTATTGGACATCCCTTGTATTGCAAGGACACATTAACAGACTTTGCATTTATTTGTAACTTCTAAGCTCTTCTGGAAGCAAAGTGGAGATTACCATTATTCTAAATTCTAAATGACGATACCACAAAAATTAGGCTCAATATCCATCTTTCTTTCATAGGATCTGTACATACAATAGTGTACTGGCAACACAATCAAATAACAATACACCTACAAGGTATTATGGCATAAGAAATAAATACTAGTACACAAAACATGTATCAGTATGTCCAATATCTACATTTATAATTAGGGTCAAAACATGTACCAGGGAGTAGACGGAAGATGCTACAGAGCACTGCAGAGGCAACACAAGGAGGCGGCATGGAGAGCATGAGAGAAGACTCGTTGCTCGACTCCACTGCACATAACATGGCGATGAAGAGGAACCGGGGCAGGAGGGTTTCGATGGGAGTTGGGACTGGAGTGTTTCAATGGGAGGCGGGGTCTGGGATCGAAACTAGGGCTAAGTATATATGGATCCTTAATCGGACCTTGAACCCGCCTAGCCCGCATACACGGCCGCATATGCGGTTTATGCGGACCGCTTAAGCGTTCGGACCGCATAATGCCGCATATATAATATGCGCTTCGGAACCCATGGCGCCTACGCATATGCGGCCGCATATGCGGCCGCATGAACCGCATTTCTGAACATTGGGTATAACTCAGAAAATATTTTTTCTTATAGAGTATCTAGAAATGCCCTTTAAGGGAATGTTATATAACTACGAATATTACCCTGAATCCCGTTCTTAGGGCACTTTTGTTTCTATGTTATACACGTTTTTTAATAATTTGTCTTTTAACCAGGTATACAAGCAACTGTAATCCTTGATTGTAAAATGTTGGAAAACCTGAAACTTCCAATTCAATTTTCTTTAAATTTGAGAGCGAATATGGCAATTTTCAACCCTTGATTGATGGAGAGGCACACATATTTGTTTTATTTTTGGTTCTACTACATTCACATATTGTTGTTGACTTTGTTTTCCAAACTTGTGGCTTATACCTAATCCGCCTCAAAGCTTATGCCTTGCCTCACTTTACTGGGTCGTGCCTCATTTTTTTAAGACACAACAAACAATAAACTCTTTTCCCACATTAAGTAGGGTCAGTTACGTGGATTCTTTACCTCCATTCAGATCTATCTTGAGTCGTTCGCAGTCTTAGATCCAAAAAACTAAGATTCCTTCATATAGTCTCATTCCGATACTTCTTGAGCCTTCCTCGTCCTCTCTTAGCCGTCTCAATATCCCAAAATTCGCATCTCCTCACTGGTGCATCAACTGACCTCCTTTGCAAATGGCCAAACCACCTTAAGCGATTTTCTCGCATCTTATCTTCAATCGGAGTTACACCAACTTTCCTTCTGATTTCATCATTTAGAATCTGATCTTTACATGCGTGTTCACACATCTACCTTAGCATTTTCATTTCTGTTACTTCCATTCTCTGCACATGTATATGGTTCATAGGCTAACATTCAGATCCATAGAGTATAGCAGGTCTAACGACTGCTTTGTAAAACTTTCCTTTGATTTTCAAAGGAATTTTCTTATCACAGAAAGCCGTAGATGCCCCTCTCTACTTTAGCCAAATTGCGTTTATCCTATTAGTAATATCTCTATCAATTTCCCATCATGTTGCTCAATAGATCCCAAGTATCTAAAAGAGTATCTCTTCTGAATATTATCGTCACTGATCTTCACCTCGATTCCTTCACCATTGCTTCCATCACAAGTGCACTCTTTATATTCAATCTTAACCATACTTATATGAAATCCTTTAGTCTCCAATGTATGTCTCCAGACCTCAAGCTCCTCATTTACTCCATCTTTAGTATCATCAATCAACACAATATCATAAATGAATAACATACACCAAGTTATCTCACTTGAACGTGACTTGTCAACTTGTCCTTAATCAAAGTAAAAAGGAATGGACTCAAAGCTGAACCTTGATGCATACCAATGCCGATGTCAAAGCAGTCAGTCTTCCCAGACTGTATCCTTGTACATGATGAAGCCCTATCATGCATATCTTTTATGAGGTTAATGCAAAGGGCATGTACTTGTCTCTTCTCCAAAACTCTCCACAATATCTTCCGTGGGACAAAATCATGAGCCTTTTCCAAATCAATAAAAATCACATGGAGGTTCTTCCTTTTAGCTCTATAAATCTCCATTGTTCTCCTCAGCAAGTAGATGACTTTAATAGTTGAGCGACCTGTCATGAATTCGAATTGATTGTCTTTTACTTTGTAAACTTGCTTCAACCTTCTTTCGATCACACATTTCCAAATTTTCATAGTGTGACTCATCATCTTGATACTTCTGTAATTTGAACAATTTTGGATGTCTCTTTTGTTCTTATAAACAAGGTTGCAAAAAATGGTATGCGGTATACAGTCGGTAGGGTCACTGATTACTGTTTAAACGGTATGCGGGAGTTTAAACGGAAATTAAACGGTCTATGCGGTTTTACATTTTTAAATTAATAAAAGATATTACATATATATATTTAATAAAAAGTATAAATGAACTTTAAAAATATAATCACATATCCACAATTTTGATCAGATATTGTCAATTTCAATGACTTCTTCATCCAAATGTGACATGTCAAAGTAGATAGCATAATCAACATAGGGTTTGTGTAACCTTAATGCAAAACGCGGCCGCTTAAACGGCGTGTAAATGGCCGATTACACCCGTTTAAACAGTCTGACCGTTTACATAGCCGATTAAAGGTTATACAGTCGGTCGAGGACCGAATGAGTTTAAACGGCCTTTTAAACGGCCGCCTGAACCGATTTTTGCATCCTTGCTTATAAAAAGGCACCACGATGTTTCTCCTCCAATCTTTAGGCATTTTCTTGCTTCACCAAATAACATTGAATAAATTTACAAACCAAGTCAAACCACACTCACCTAAAACTCTCCAAGCTTCTATAAGAATGTCATCAGGTCCTACACCTTTGTCAGGTCTCATAAGTTCATAACTTTCGAAGCCTCCTTTACTTCATTCCTTTGTATTCGTCTATAGCTTGCACGATTCAAGTAAATTTCAATATTAGCTAGATCTCCCAAAGTGATCTCTCTATTTCCTTCCCCAACGAAAAGCTTATGGAAGTATTGCTTCCATCTAATCTCTATATCCTTCTGAGTAACAAGCACACGACCTTCATCATCCTTAATGCATCTCACTTGAGAAAGGTCTTTGATCTTTCTTTCTTTTGCTTTTGTTAACCTAAATATATCCTTCTGGCCCTCTTTAGAGTCGGGATTTTTGTACAAAACTTCATAAGCTTTTGACTTAGCTTCGCTTACAACCTTCTTTGCTTCCTTCTTAGCTATTTTGTAGTTTGTGACAGTTTTATCTGTTCTATCCTTAGACATAGCTTTAAAGTATGCTCTTTTAATTTTGAGCTTCTCTTACGCCCGTCCACTCCACCACCAAGCCTTTTTGACCTGGAGCTCCTCCTTCTGACTCGCCTAACATCTCTTTGGCTACCCTTCGGATACAAGATACTACTGCCTCCGACATCTCGTTTGCACTGCTGTTACAATTCCGAGATAAGTTCTCTAAAATCTTCTCCCTAAAGCTTGATTGCTTCAATTAAAGATTCCATCATCTAGTTTTAGTGATCTTGAAAACCCTGCTTTTTTTACTAGCCCTTTTATTTGCACATCCATGACTAACAAGCGATGTTGGGTTGTCAAACTCTCTCTTGGGATTACTTTGCAATCTTTGCAACATAACAAATCTCTTCTCCTTAACCCAAAGTAATATGTCTGTGTTCTAGTTAGGCCACTCTTATAAGTAATTAAATTCTCCATCCTCTTCTCGAAGAGCGTGTTTGTTATAAAAAATCATAACAACAACAACAAAGCCTTTTCCCACAATTAAGTAGGGTCGGCTACATGGATTCTTCGCCTCCATTCATATCTATCTTTGGTCAATCTCGGGCTTATATCCATAAAACAAAGATCCCTTCGTACATTCTCTTTCTAACACTTCTTGGGCCGTCCCCGCCCTTTCTTAGCCGGCTCAACATCCCAACACTCGTATCTCCTAACTGGTGCATCAGCTGATCTTCTTTGCAAATGACCAAACCATCTTAAGCAGTTTTCTCTTATCTTATCCTCGATCGGAGCAATACCAACTTTCTTTCTGATTGCATCATTCCGAATTCGATCTTTACGTGTGTGTCCACACATCTACCTTAGCATTTTCATTTCTGCTACAACCATTCTCTGTACATGTCTATGGTTCACATGCCAACATTCAGATACATAGAGCATAGCAGGTCTTACGGCTGCTTTGTAAAACTTTCCTTTAATTTTTAAAGGAATTTTCTTATCATAGAAAACAGCAGAGGCTCCTCTCCACTTTAGCCAACCTGCATTTATTCTATTAGTAACATCTCCATCAATTTCCCCATCATGTTGCAAAATAGATCCCAGATATCTAAAAGAATCTCTCTCCTGAATATTATCATCACCAATCTTCACCTCAATTCCTTCACCATTGCTTCCATCAAAGGTGCACCCCATATATTCTGTCTTAGCCCTACTTATACGAAATCCTTTACTCTCCAACTCATGTCTCCAGACCTCGAGCTTCTCATTTACTCCATCTCTAGTCTCGTCAATCAACACAATATCATCAGCAAATAACATACACCAAGGTAACTCATCCTGAATGTGACTTGTCAACTCATCCATAATCAAAGTAAAAAGAAATGGACTCAAAGTTGAACCTTGATGTAAACCAATGTTGATGTCAAAATAGCCAGTCTTCCCAGACGGTGTCCTTACATAAGATAAAGCCCTATCATACATGTCCTTTATGAGGTTAATGTATAGGACATACACTTGTCTCTTCTCCAAAACTCTCCACAATATCTCTCATGGGACAGAATTATAAGCCTTCTCCAAATCAATAAAGATCATATGGAGGTTCTTCCTTTTAGCTCTATAAATCTTCATTGTTCTCCTCAGCAAATGGATGGCTTCAATAGTTGAGCGACCTGGCATGAATCCGAATTGGTTTTCTTTGACATTGGAAACTTGCCTCAACCTTCGCTCGATCACACGTTCCCAAATTTTCATAGTGTGACTCATCAGCTTGATACCTCTATAATTTGAATAATTTTGAATGTCTCCTTTATTTTTATAAAGTGGTACCACGATACTCCTCCTCCAATCTTCAGGCATTTTCTTGCTTCGCCAAATAACATTGAATAGATTCGTAAGCCAAGTCAAACCGCGCTCACCTAAAACTTTCCATACTTCTACATGGATGTCATCCGGTCATACACCTTTCCCAGGTCTCATAACATTCAAGGCCTCCTCTACTTCCTTTCTTTGAATCCGTCTATAGCTTGCAAGGTTCAAGTAACTTTCACTACTAGCTAGATCATATTTCCCAAAGTGATCTCTCTATTTCCCAAAGTGATCTCTCTATTTCCTTCCCCAATAAAAAGTTTATGGAAGTACTGCTCCCATCTAGTCTCTATATCCTTATGAGTAACAAGCACGTGACCTTCTTCGTCCTTAATGCATCTCACTTGAGAAAGGTCTTTGGTCTTTCTTTCTCTTGCTTTGGCCAACCTGAATATATCCTTCTGGCCCTCCTTAGGGCCTGTTTGGTTGCAGGGTTGGGCAAGGTTGGGTTGGGCTGGGTTGGGATGGGTGAATAGTAATCTGTGAGGAGGAAGTACCCTTGTGAATAGTAACCAGGGTTGGGCCAACCCTGCAACCAAACAGGCCCTTAGAGTCAAGATTTTTATACAAAACTTCATAGGCTTTCGACTTAGCTTCGCTTACAGCCTTCTTTGCTTCCTTCTTTGCTATTTTGTAGTTTGTGACAGTTTCCTCTGTTCTATCCTTAGACATAGCTTTAAAGCATGCTCTTTTAATTTTTAGCTTCTCTTACACCCCTTCACTCCACTATCAAGCCTCCTTTTGACCTGAGGCTCCTCCCTTTGACTCGCCTAGCATCTTTTTCGCTATCTTTCGGATACAAGATGCTATTGCCTCCCACATCTCATTTGCACTTCCACTACAATCTCAAGATAAATCTTCTAAAATCTTTTCCCTGAAGCTCGATTGCTTCAGTGGAAGATTCCACCATCTAGTTCTAGTGATCTTAGGAACCCTCCTTTTCTTTACCAACCCTTTTATTTGTACATCCAAGACTAACAAGCGATGTTCGGTTGTCAAACTCTCTCCTGGGATTACTTTGCAGTCTTTACAACACAACCGATCTCTTCTCCTTAACGCAAAGTAATCTATCTGTGTTCTCGTTGGCCCACTCTTGTAAGTAATTAAATGCTCCTCCCTCTTCTTGAAGAGAGTGTTTGCTATGAAAAGATCATATGCCGTTACAAAATCCAGGATGACTTTTCCCTCTTCATTTCTATCCCCAAAACCATGTCCACCATGAACACTAGCATACCCTGAAGCATCTTTTCCCACATGTCCATTAAGATCTCCATCGATGCAAATCATCTCTCTTTGTGGGATTCCTTGTAAAATCTTATCTATATCCTCCCAAAAAGCTTGTTTAGTCCTATCATCTAAACCAATTTGCAGTGCATAAACTGAGATTATATTCAGAATTTCTTCTTCAAGCACCAAATTTAGCAAAATAATCTGATCCCCGAATCTTTGCACCTCAACCACACAATCCTTCAAATCCTTATGAACAACCACTCCAACACCGTTTCTACCCTTATCTTTACCTGAATACCAAAGTTTAAAGCCTGTCTTCTCGATCTCCCTTGCTTTCTCTCCAACCCATTTAGTCTCATGAAGACATAGTATATGAATCTTCTTTCTTTCCATCGTATCCACTATCTCCATCAATTTTCCAGTCAAAGTGCCAATATTCCAAATACCAATATGAAAAATCATAAGCCGTTACAAAATCTAGAATGACTTTTCCCTCTTTATTTCAATCCTCGAAGCCATGTCCTCCATGAACACTCGCAATTCAGTATTCATGAAATCGACCGCATGGGTCACATATGCCCGTGCGGCATGCATACCGAACCGATTTCATGAATCGGTGCATTATACGTCCTCCCTTCATATGCGACCTGCATATGCCCCGCTTATCCTGCATATGCCCTGCATACTGCTCCAACATCTCCAACTTCCCAATCTTCTCATTCAGGTGCTTAATTCTGTAGATCTGCCTTTTCCTCCATTCAATTGTAAGAATATGACATGCATTTGTATACAATTGCAATGCATTATACCCTTATATATATGCAATATTTTATGTTTATCTCATATATTATTTTCATTAGTATATGGAAATGTCTCGTCAAATATTTTAATATATACCGATTGAGATTTTGCTCATGTAGCGCTGTATACATAATGGAGTTTTGTTATTATGAATCATCTAATATGTAAAGTTTTTATGGTTAAATATTTTGTAATTAAATGTTAGGCAATTAAAAACATATACTCAACCATCTAACATGAACTGTTTTCTCAGATCTTCTTTAACTCCACTTAGATACATAAATTCAGTAGTAATGTTATTCATAGATATTTATTTATTTTTAAATTAAAAATTAGAAAACCACGTAGAACCACATATACCCGCCGTACTCCCTCGCATACCGCTTACTCAATATTTGGTGGCTTGTATGAACGCATACGCATACCGCTTTCCTAAACCTTGCTTGACTAGCATACCCTGAAGCATCCTTTCCCACATGTCCATTAAGATCTCCACCTAGGCAAATCATCTCTCATTGTGGGATTCATTGCATTATCTTATCTAAATCCTCCCCAAAAGCTTGTTTTATCCTTTTATCTAAACCAATTTGCTGTGCATAAACCGAGATGATATTTAAAATTTCTTCTTCGAGCACCGCATTTAGCAAAATAATTCGATCCCCGAATCGTTGCGCCTCGACCACACAATCCTTCAAATCTTTATGAACAACTACTCCAACACCATTTATGTCCTTATCTTTACCTGAATATCAAAGTATAAAGTATGTCTTCTCGATCTCCCATGCTTTCTCTCCAACCCATTTTGTCTCTTGGAGACATAGTATCTGAATCTTCCTTCTTTCCATTATATATGGTATCTCCATCGATGTGCCAGTTAAAGTGCCAATATTCCAACTACCTATATACAACTTGTTTTGCAAACATCTTTTGGACTAACTTCTTTACTCGCATGCGTCCATCATGAGAGAATCTTTACAAATATTGGATTGCATCTGGGTGGTGATGCAACAGAACTAGCTTATTTAATCACATGCAATAGGCGCGACGGGACGGGGGAGGACTCGGATTACTTATTCTTCTCTTGCCCTCTCTCCTAAGATCTGGAGTTGAGCAAGCATCGCGTGGCTTGCGCGGAGCGACTACCCTGCTTTCTAGTGGGATATCCGTGCGGTGTACGGATCTGGCCATGGGGATTATCTGTGCCTGTTTGTGATGGTGTGGGCGATTTGGTGCGCCATACAAGGTCATCTTCAGAGAGGAAGGGTTTAATATGGATAATGTAGTGGGGCATTGCAAGGTACTCTTTGTGTCATGGCAAATGTAAAATGATGTAACTTCTTCCGGTTTCCCTTTCTTTTTATATTTATATATATAGTGCGCGGTGGTTCCCATTATGGGGCACCACCCTATTTTTCATTAAAAAAATCGCATGTTTTCCTCGTGCGAGAACCCTTGTACATTTGAACTACTTCCGGACAACGATGTAGTGGCCCTTGCCAACTTCTCATTGCATTCGGGCGATGCAACACGTCGTTAGTAGGGAACGTCTTAACGAAATCTAAATGTTTGCTTAAATCCATGTTGAAAAGAACCGAACTGTTTTGAGACAAATTCCTAAATAGTGTTCCTAAAAAGAACATTATCTAAGAATTTCTCTCTTGCACTGGCTATTGGCTAACGCACAACCATCCTCAATTTAAGACCATTATACAAATATATTCCTATAAAAATCCATACCTAATATTGTTAAATCTTGATTAGCTTGGTTTTTTCATAGATGTAAACGGCTGAGTACTTTAGCCAAAGTTGATGTCATTGAAAGGGCACTGTAATTCTTACAACAGGCTTGTGATCTTGATAAGCACCGGACAATGGACTTATGAACCTCATGAAAAAAGGCCATTACCTTCTTCTCAATTTATTTTGATGCATTTATCTCTTTCTTCATTTTTTTTCTAATAAACCCAAATACATGGGCATGGTTACCCCTTTCACACTTTCGTCATCCTTGCTCTATAGAACGTGATTGTTTTTTGTCCTTCCTTTATCATTTTAATTATTGGCATTATTTCTATTGCTGTTTGTTTCTTTTCTCCTTCGTCATTTTAGTTTTTAAATACCCTTTGTCTTAGTCACAAACTAATGTAATTTTTTGATTCTGCATGTGATCTTATTTAAAAGGTTATCAGAAAAACTATTTTCTGAAGGAATTCATGGTACACTTTATCATATCTGCTTTTTACCTCCTCCCCTAGGTTATAGATTTATACATTTAGAAGGGCTCTCTATTTGTAAAAAATCAGTTTTTGATGGAATAAAGGGGTTACCTGAACCGCCTAAGATCATTCATGTTAGTTTAAAAATAATGTAATTATTATCTAAGTACATTCCTTTCATAATTATGCACGGGCCATCGATGCATCTTAATGGTATAGTGATTGTGTAGGATGTTGGAAGAGAATGCTGGAGTGGGGAATGAGGAGTTGAGGAACACGTCGAACCATGTGATGCAGATGGAAAATCATAGGTGGGAGGACAGAAGAGAAAGTTGACGCAACGAGGCTCTCGGGATGAGAGAGGAATATGGATTAGAGGTGGAACCATAATCTTATTTTTTTTAACAAAAATAAAAGTTGACACTAAGTAATCAATTAGCGATGGGCAACCCCAATTTGTCAAAATCCCTAAAACATGCTTGCATCAATTCTCCCCTGCTTTGAAAAACTCATCTCTTGACGAGTTGCTTGATCATTGGTGGTATTATTAGGGGATTGTGGTCGGCAATGATTGGAAATATTCTTTCATTTTGTGGACATTTCTTCACCAAATTCAATATTCCTTTTGTAGTTATATTCCATTGGAAGGCGTAGACACGATATTTCTACCCCTTTACTTAAATGTTGTCTCGATGTTGCAACCATATGTTCTCCACCACTTTAACCTTTTGATAAAAAGGTTTAGAGGTTAAAAATGTGCACTATTAACCCCCTATCCCTAATTTTATGGGATTTGATTCTCAGTGGAGAAACGACTCCAAATTTGCTAAGTTTTTTGTTCTCTCAAGCCATCGATGACGACTAGGAATGGGGTTTCTTTGACAATCGCATCAATGATATCAAACGGATATGACTCGGACCACCCACCACTTGACTATGTTGTAGTTGTGTGACCCCTTGAGATTGTGTCATGACATATTGACATGCTCTATCACTGATGTCCTAATCGGTGACGGCAATCATGAATGCTAGAAATTTAAAAATACAACTGGAAGGACGAGCTACCACATAATTGACTCTGCTTGTGGGGATGCATCCTCAACTGCAATACCCTCCTTTGAGTTTCAGTGATGGCGACAACAACTCCTATTGACTGTCAGGTGAGGCTGACATTGCCTTTGGTGCCCTTCCTCACATGATCCCTCCAAACCTGGTGATAGTCAATGTGGCTAATCTATGATGCCCTTGATGAGAAAGTCAGTGGGGAATGAGCGACAACTGACAAGGGTGACACAAAGAGCTCCGGGGTTTCTAGAATTGGAGGGGCCATCACCTCAGAACGAGTGATATCTCTGGGAAGCACGATTGGAAAGTGCATATATGGAATGGCTGATGACGATGCCTCCAAGTCGGGATGAGTTGGAGTGCAGGGATCACTTTTCTTTTCTTCACCGTTGTACTCTTTTTGGTATTTTAAGGCTACAAAATCCACAATGATTGCAGATGACTGCTCCTCATGCCCCATTTTTGAGTCATCGATATCATGTTGTATGTCTACATCAAAAACACATCGTGTGGGTGTTGTGTTGATTGAATCTTCTATTTTGTTGAACGTGTCTTTTTCGATCCATGATGCCTACCATAGTTGTATGTTCGTGCTTGATTAGATGTGATGATTCATTTTTTTTCTATTGCGAATACAGACCATGGTTTAGACGACTCAATTCGAACTTCGTCCATTAAAGTACAACATAATCGTTGAATCGTGAGAATGATTTGATTTCTATGATTTGACGCCACTTGATGTAGTCAAAAAATCGGAGATGAGAGGATAGAAGAGAAAGTTGGTGCGACGAGGCTCACGGGATGAGAGAGGAGCGAGGATAAGAGGAGTTTTGTCCATTGTTGTTTTGGTTAATAGCCAACCTAGAGGAGGTTTATTCCAGCTTCAAAGAGGAGTCCGTCAAGGATGCTATCTTGCACCTCTGTTGTTTGTTCTGTTTGTTGAGGCTGTCTACCGTGGTGTATTGTATGGTGACGGGTGGTCTTTGTTGTGGTTATTCAAGGATGCTATCTTGCACCTCTGTTGTTTGTTCTGTTTGTTGAGGCTGTCTATCATGTGTATTGTATGGTGACGGGTGGTCTTTGTTGTGGTTATTCGAAGGAAGATTTGTCATTGCCTATTCTTTAGTATGCATATGGTACTATTATTTGTGTGAAGGTGGTCCAGAGAGTTGTATGGGTATGTCTGTGATCCTGGATTTATTTGTTATTGTTTTTGACGTGAGATTGAACATGTTCAAGTTGGAATTTGTTCCATTTGTTCTAAATGAAGGGGAGATTTCTGTTTGTGGACTGGTTGAGATCCCCCATGCGTGTTTACCACTGCGGTACCTTGGAGTCTGTGACCGCCCTCGTCGACGAGAAGGTTGTGGCAGCCTGATTGGCTACTTTTGATTGAGAAGATGGGGGCAACGACTCATTGGTTGGGAGTTCACTTGCCTACCTAGAGGCGGGAGATTGGTGCTGTTGAACTCGGTCCTTTTAGCTCTTCTCGTCTTTTTTCCCGACTTCGCTCGACGGGTGTCCGAAAAAGGCTCGAAACCATTATGAGAAGATTCTTTTGGTTTAAGTCTGGCGATTCTTTACGTATATCACTGGTTGATTGGAGGACTGTTACATCGTCCAAGAATGATGGGGGACTTGATGGTTCGTAGCTTGATAGAGATGACCAAGGCTTTGACATACATGTGGATCCACCTGCATTTGGGTTGATTTTAATAGTCTATTGTGTTCTTTGATTTGGAAGTTCTATGGGACGTCTTCTTCCTTACCGAGCTCTGAGGAGTGTGATATTGCGCCTTCTCATTTCAGGAAGGGGTTATGTTTGGTGTTGTAGCAAGTCTGCTTGTTAGTGTCTGATTTCGGTTCTAGCATGATTATTGGACATAAGGAGAGGCTCTTGGGATTAGATTCTCACAGTTGATGGCGTTGGCACATAACTCGGAAATTTCGGTGGCAGATACCTGGGATGATACATTGTTTTTCTCGTCTTTTTGATTTGAGATTTCAGATCAACAGATATCTTGGAGATTTTGGAAGGATAAGAGGGACCTCTGCAGGGGCATGACAATTGGAGTTGGTTTGACGGACGATTTTCCTTTCGGAAAGCGTACAAGGTTTTGATGGAGTTGATGCCTTTGACTCAGGTGGATGCGGTTCTGACTGTACAAGACTCTAGAAGTGGAAGGTACATACGAGGATTAAGGTATTTCTCTAGCTCTTACAGAGGGCTGTTGTTGACGGGAGGCATGGCATGAATTTTACTTGTGCGCGATGCTCAAAGGCCAATGAAGATGTGGACCCTCTTTTCTTCTCATGTACAGGCTCTGTGGGTGTCTGAGTGAACCTTGGTAACGAATTGATTAATACAGATTGCACGACAGATTTCTGGGAGTCTACCGAGTCTAATTTCGGGATGGGGTGGGGTGGGGGGTAGAGGGTGATTAGTATCATGGCTATTGTTTGGGCTCTCTGGCTTGCAAGAAATGGAGTGATCTTTCGTCATGGAAGATTTTATGGGGAAAATGTAATTGCTCATGCAAAAATACTACATGATAGCTGGGCCATGTAATTATTTGGCTTTAAAAAACCTTGTACTTGTAACATTGTGAATTAATGGTGAAGTTTTGGATCCACACCTATATGGCCTCCTTTTTCCTTTCAAAAATATTACCAAAATAAATTCTTTTCATTTTTTACTAAAATTAGTTAATCATGCCATTGAAATATTGTATATGTAAAGTTGTCAAGTTGATGATGATAAATAGCATGGAACAGATCAACCAAAAAATCTTACCCAAGTATAGAAAGATCAAACCAAAATCATCATCTAACCAAACCTCATGTCAAGAAAGGTGCAAGATAGTGAAGCCCGAAGAGAAAAGCGAAAAAAGGGATCGAGATTGGAGGAAAAGGGTGAACACTTAAGTATGAAGATGCACGGGATAAACACAATAGAAGGGAAAACCCATCCTTACAAAATTGCAGCGGCTCTTGAAGTTTCCGAATTCTAGACTTACCGACAATTATGACATGTTCCCAGTGTTGCAGAAGTCGGTATTCGTTATTCAATCGGAGGGGTCACTGAATAGAGAATAATCGGTATTCGTTCGACTATTCAGAATTATTTGATTTTGTATTTTTTTATTATTTTTAATTTAAAATTGATTTTTAACACATATATTCTTATATATTTATACATATATTATTATCAATCAACATGAATCCAAGATAAAGTATCCATTAACAACATAGATATACAAAGGTTTGACATTTTTTATAATATCATGACAAATGGTAAGTCTTGAGAATTTTAAAAAATAAAAAAATAAAAAAATTTCCCGCTGTTAACTACTAGTCGGCCAAATAGTCGACCAGTCGGTCGAATAATTGGACCGACTATTTAGTTAGGCCGACTATTGGCCGGCTAAAGGTTATTCAGTTGGAGACTCCCACACCTCATAGTCGGACCGAATAGTCGGCTTATTTGGCCGACTATTGCAACATTGCATGCACCCCTATATCACACACATCGCTCGATATCTCAGATTATCTGTGAAGATATCCTCTAGTTTCACCTTTGTCACAGAATAATTGGCATGCCAGTGACTTTTGGAATGGGAGCACGCCTGTAATACCAATATGGGAAATGCTGGGGAAATAACACACTTGTACAACTTGTGCTGTAAGCGTGCTGATGACCTATTGAGGCTTCTGAATCCCTCCCTTAATATTTCTTTTGTTGTGCATCCATCTTTTTGAAACCATTTTCTCAAAGTGCATAGTTTAGGTATCTAAAACTTGTGAATGCCTGACCATTTCCAATGTAGACGGTTTGTGTCGATGATACATAGCCTAGTTTTTTTTTGAACCAATACATAGCCTATTTCTTTTATAGAGTGGGACAGCAGACCTAGTTTCCAGGCATGCTGGTACCAGTTGGAATGGGGATTCTCAAGCTTTTTGTTTTCTTTGTTTTGTTCTGTTGTACCAGCTTTTAAGCCATTGCTATGAATCCATTGGCCATAAAAATAAGAAAGACCTATTTTGAACCACTATTTTTTCATCTGGTACAGGTCCCAGATGAAGCAGTCACGAAATGCACATCTTGCAGGGCGGATTTTGGTGCGTTTGTGCGCCGGGTAAACTTTCTTTTCTTTCCAATTTCTTCAGAAAATGTATGCAATTTAGATATTAATTTTCTTTGAAAAGCCAAGGATGGCCTCTTGAATTGGTATACATCTGAAAAATAGTAACCATTATAAATAGGTAAAGGATGCATTTGGAGGTATTACTGATTAGAGTAATCTATTTATTTTTTGCAGCATCATTGTAGAAATTGTGGTGATATCTTCTGTGACAAGTGTAGTAGTGGTAGAATTGCTCTCACTGCTGATGAGCAAGCTCAACCAGTCCGTGTTTGTGATGGATGCCTGGTATGCTGTCGAATTCCCGCACTAGGCTGTCATCTTTATTGAACTATTTATGTTATTCTATCTAGAACAAGCAACCTATTTTCTCTACAACACAAGATATGCTACAGCCTGTACATTCTTCTTTGCTTCCTATTTTGCAGAAAGATTAAAGGCTTTGTTGTTGTATATTATACTTGCATTCTTCCTACTTTGTTGTTTTTGATTACTTCATTTCATTACAAGTTCACGTGTTCTTAACTTTTGACTTCACAAAGGGAATAATATGATTTGGTTTAATGTCCAACAACCAAATTAATTTTTTTTTTTAAAATTTGTAAAATTTAATTTTACAAGTATATACAATTTTCTCTCTCAAAAAATATTTTTTGTTGAAAGGATACTAGTAATATAGTACTATGTGCATATGAATACATTGGATTTGTCATTGTGGATATGATAACAACTCGTTTTGTTTACTTTTGATTATCTTCTTTTTGTTTCCTCTCCTAAAGAAGGTGATGTTGGAATATGTTGGGGAGTTTTAACTAGGAAGTCTAGACTGCTTGCATTGCCCGGTTCTATTTACTTCATTCTAACTGAAATCCTATCTATTTTTCTGGGTGAGGCCATCTACTTCATTGTGACCGAGAAATCACTCCACCTCTCATATTTCTCTTAAGGCAGATATCTTGTTGGTATTAAGGCATAGAGGGACCGCAACTAGTCCTCATATTTCGCTGAAGGTGGAGATCTTCTTGGAATTTAGGCATACAGAGACCACAACTAGTCTAGAACAGAACCTACATTCTGGCCTGTCCGACTATGAAAGCCTCATTAATTCCTTGTGGATTTCGCTATTGTAACCCACTTTCTTTCCTAAATAATCTAAAAGTTTCCATGTACGCAATTGCTTGCTCAGTCAGCACTAGCTTTCTCAACAGAAGGATGAACAACAACTTATGGTCACATCCAAAGCTCTCCTCGGCACTGCAAAGAAGTTGGCTAGACCTTGACGGACCTCCTATAACTATGACAGTCCTCCTATAACTATGACAGTGCCACCCCCCCCCCCCCCCACCAGACACACACCACCACCTAACAAGATCCCAGGGACCTCCTGCAAGCCAGCCATCTTGAGCTTCTTCCATTATTTCCAACATGAGGCCCTACCTATGCTGTTGCCGCATGCGTTGGGCTAGAGCTTAAACGGTAGCCAACCGCTCTATACAACAGTCACCGGACCAGATTGTTGACAGTCATCACTAGATCCTGAAGCCCCTAAATAAGTGCAAACGGGCAATCTACAGCCACTTGGGTGAGTTTGCTACTACCTATTTGGGTTGCTGCTGACATGTAATAGGCTGCATTAGGTGGAGTGCGGATGCCTTAAAAAACATGATAAGCTGGCTGGCTGGATACTAGTTATCTCTCGACGAATGGTTCCTTGGTGCTTTTCAATGCAATTCTATCAACCATTCTTATGCTTTTCATCTCCAATTTGTTGTCGATGAGAGTGAACTCGCATGGAGTGTTTGATGAGATATATATATTTTTTAAATTCATGCTAGAGGAGAGACTTCGGGCATCCATTTGGTGGATTGGAACTATGTGACTCATTTAGTAAACAATAGGGTGTTCTGCGACTTAAGGAGATGAATTGGTGCTTGATGAGAGTCCTGCTCCTTGTAAATCTTGAACTTGAATATATAAGTTTTGAGTGTGCGTCATTCTGGATGCCCACCCTTTTCTTTAAAATGTAGTTTGTTGATGTTCCTTTTGCTCATGGTTTGCAATTGTTGCTGTGCTATGATATGTATGGTTTTAGTTTGTCACGGTACAAACAAAAATGATGATATTTACACCAAATACAACATACATATATATTTTTGAGGAAAAATAGGCCTCACTTCCAGAAGAGGCCAGTCTAGAACATAGATACGTAATTAGGTTATGGGGATCCTGTTTTGATGCGTAAGATAACTACCACCAATAATGAATAGAGGTAGTAAGTGATGGTACAACGACGTGTAATTCTATATGAGATGGGAGATTATTGTGAATACATGGAGGATGCAAACTCACTTTAGTACACATTATATGGATTACCTAAAAATGTCTAGTCTTGATGGGTGACATGGTTGATATCTATTATCTAGTATGTACTGTTTAGGAAGTTTCCCATTATATGTATTCTTTTATCTTTAATGAATGACGGTTCCGTTCGAGTTGCATATTTTACGTTCCAAGTCATTTCAACGATTTAGCATGCGGTGGTGTATAAGTAAAAACTTGTATCACACCTCTTTTGTGGCTAATAATCGTGTACTTGTATCATATTTATTGATTTAAGAACTGTGCGTACCTTAATTTGTGATATGAGTGGCTTTTAAAGCTATTTCTATGTTTTCCTGTGATATTGGTCATATATCCCTGATACATTCCTTCCCAAACTTGGCGAAGCAATACTGATATTTGGATTAAAAAAGAGAGGCAATACTGATATTGATAGTTTGAGCCACGGATTTGCTTTGCATCCTTCCTTCTGTAACAAAGAATATCCTACTTGAATAATATTTTTCTGCTTCGCGTCTTTTCCTGATTATTATCCAATTTCTTTTTTTGTCCTCGTTCTCTCCTTTAAAGCCATCCAGATCCAGCTTCCATACCTTTGAATCAGACATTTATTGATCTTTGTAGATGCTCAAATCCTCCAAGTCAACTTCCCAACTTTTTCAATCGAGAATCTATATGATCTACGTGCAATGGTAATTAACCTTTAAATGGAACCTTATAATAACTCTGTGCTATCAAAACTTCTTTCTTTATGAAGTTCTGCAACCCCACTTCACACAACAATGCCTGGAAATTATCCAGGATGCAAATTACGAGGTTATGTTTGTCTGTTCATTTATATTTGTGGTATGGCTTCTGCTTGGGGTTGTCTAATCATGAAGCAGATGAAGTGATTGGCCATGGAGAGATTTTTGGCATAGAGGACATACAACTCCCAATGAATTATCTTGGTCTCACACAAGGTTTGAAAAAACGAAAGACAGAACGGAGCGTTTCCTCGGAATCTAGGCGAGGCATAGCCTCGAGGCGTAAGACTCAATTTATGGACAGAAAATTATAATTATATATATGGCAATGTAATTATATGTTCTTTGCCCAATATATAATACTTAACACTATAAAATATGATGAAATAATAGAATAAGAACATCAAAATAGAAGATAGAACAACATCATATCCCTTTCTATACATTTTCATCAATTAAAGATGAACTCATTGTTTATAAATGTCGTGAAAGAATTAAACAATACATATCTATCTTTGAAATATTGTTGTAATTAAAAGTGTGATTAAATATACGTTGAAGAAATTTATGTTATGTGTTTAACATATAATATATGGCCGCACGAATATTGTTGTAATTAAAAGTACTATTAAATATAAATCGAAGCAATGTTATATGTCAAACATATAATATACAACATCATGATAAATCGTGAACCCTATCTATTTCGTTTTTACTTGATTTATTGCAAAGCTCATTAAGTTTACGAGCATTGTTGGATTTGATATTTATGAATTTATTCATTAAAAGAGATAGTAAGAGTTTGTGAAATAGTTGGACACAATTAATAGTAAATATGAAGTTATGGGAACGAAAGAAACATCAGATTTATGCATTTATCTCGTATAATATTTATCCTAATGAAGCATGTATTTATAAGCTTCTCAAACTACCAAGTACACCCAAGGTTTTAAAAAACATGAGGCGTATCGAGGCATTTTTCCAATATGGCCTCGAGGCATAAGCCTCACTCCATAAAGAAAATATTTCATAAAACATGCTAATTAATCACAAGTATATTTTACAAGTCCTAGAATATGAAATAACTTTAATAAAAAAACATACTCCATGACATTGCAAGGCTAATTCCATGTTATAAACACCATGTTCGCACAATAAAAGTTCTGCTTCTAAACTCAAACAAGTTCTAAATCCCGACAACAAGGACAAAAGTTCGAAAGTACAATGACCATTAAGATACATTAACAAGCTAACAAAGTAAGTTCTAAACATAAACAATCATTGCATCTCTAAACACCGATATCATCACCACTTTCACTGCTACTAATTGGATCATCCAATGAATCATCCATATAGTCGATGCGTGCCTCATCATCATCGTCGTCAGTGAGTTCCTCATTAGCTTGGATGTCATCTTCTTCAATATCAACATTTTTTTCTAAAAAAATAAGGTTTCATAGATTTTTTGTATTATATATTATAATATAATCCAAGAGATAATATATATCTTAGATTCTTACTCACCTTTACCCTTACATTGCTTCTTCTTCATTGGTCGTTCTCCACCTAGTTCCTCAATATCCACTATTTCATACTCAAGAGAAAGATTTGCATTGAGCTCGTGAAAAGCCTCAACTTCACTTGTGCCTAGGTGGAACTCAGATATCCATTCATCATCTGAATCCATATCTTCCAAACAAAGGGGATCCTCTAATGTCTTCTTTCTTACTTCTTTTTGCTTTAACCTCAAATTAAACATACAAAAAACCAAGTCGTTGAGCTTCTCTTGCTTTAATTTGTTTCTTCTTTTAGTGTGTACCTGTGTATTAAAGGTTCATTAATCATTATATTTGAAATATAATGTGCTTGAACTATGGTTGTTCGTCAATCTCTTCTAGGTTAAATTAAATTCTCACCTGATTGAACGAACTCCAATTTCGTCCACATCCTGATGCACTGCAAGTCAAACTCAAAATCCGTATGGCAAACTTCATCAACTCAGGTGTCTCAGCTCCGAATGCCTGCCACCAATCTGTAATTTGTTAATACATGATGAAATAACATATCTAGAAAAAAGAAAAATAATTAAAGCTAGATGAAAATTTAAATGAGGATTGATTTTATACCAGGACTTCTCTTCTTCCTGGTGTCAATAGCATTTGCCCAACCAAACAAGCCTTTTGCATTAATATATGCATCAGACCGTAAGTCAATTTTCTCTCTATTCCCTTTCTAGGACCATCCTTTGCAGACAAGAGTACCATCCAACTTTGACCTCATAATCATTGTTGAATGTTGGTTCATACAAGCATTGTAGATTAAGGAAGTAAGCAACAACATGCGATTGTGTATGAAGTTGTTTATCCCATCTCTTATCAACAATGTCCCAAAGTTGCTTGTATTTTTCTTCATTATTGCGTAAATTTCGAGCGATTTCCTCCTTTGCCCTATCCATGGCTTCATAAATAAATCTCATTGGAGGATATTTTTCAGAATCAACCATTCTCAACACCATCACCAATGGCTTGGTCGTTCGGATCACATAAGCAACACCGGGCCAAAAAGATTTGCTTTTTAAAATAATATTTTGGACACTCTTACCTTTATCCTTGGATGAGTAAGAACTACATTTCCATCTTTTTGAGGTGAAAAATGACTCCAGATGATCCTTTACTATGAGTAATCTATGCAAGGTCAGGAAAGCTGTAGCAAAACGAGTGACGGCGGGTCGCACTAAATCTCCACCTATATGATTCCTCACCATAGCCAACACCCATGCATGGTTGTTGAAGTTGATGATTTGCTTTGTCTTCTTAAATACGGAGTCATGCAAATGCAATTTGAAGATGTCCTCCAACATAAGATCAATACAGTGTGCTGCACATGGAGTGCAATACAAGTGTTCCCTCTTCTTCATCAACATCTCCCCTGCTGCTTTATATGCTACTGCATTGTCAGTGATAACTTGTATTACATTTTTTTCACCAACTTCCTCAACAACCTCATCCATTAACTTGAAAAGAAATTCCGCATTTTTAACTTGTTCGGATGCATCAACAGATTTTAGGAACCAAGTTCCTCTTGGGTTGTTCACCAAAAAATTGATCAATGTACGACCTTTGGTATCTGTCCAACTATCAGACATAATACTGCATCCTTTCTCTGACCAGGATGCCTTAACATCATCCATCATCGCCTTTACAGTCTCTACTTCTTCCCTTAATATCCAAGTACGCAACTCATGCATGCTTGGGGGTTTAAATCCCCTCTCAAAGTTTCCAACTTCTTGAAATATTGTCTGATATGAAGGGCTATTGGCCACGTTGAAAGGCAATGTATTTTCAATAAAGAATCTCTCGACGCTTTTGCAAACCCTCCTTCTTTCTTCTTTTTTCCACGAAGCATTCAGAGTTACTTGTTTGGAAGGACCTTGGGCACTCCCAGACCCAATCCCTGGCTTGTCACTTCCACCTTCACATGCACCTCCACCTACAAAAAGATCCATAGGACCTCTACCTTTGTGTGCACTGTTAGATCCTGTGGGCATATGCTCATCAAATCCAGATGATCCAAGATTTGTATATGCTCTCACTCGACGAACCTTTTCCATCTCTTCATATAATCTCCTTGCCAGATCCTTCTTGGATAAGAAATCCTTCATTTCATTTTCAACTTCAATTGCCACATTTGGACAACTTTTAACATTCTTGCGGCTCTTGACCAAATGCTCTTTAAATCTAGCAATGCCTCCTGTGACGGTTTGTCCACAAAATTTGCACTTCACATACTTGTATCCTTTCAATTTTTTGTCCCCTTCTAGCTCATCCTCTATGCCATATTTCCATGCGGGATTTGATCTTTCCTTCCCTGAGCTCCCTCCGTCTCTTCTAGCTTTCGTTGCCATTTCTGAAATGTTAATCATAAAGTATGATATATGAATCATTATTATAAGCTAAGCTTATAAAAAATTCAGCAATCTTCAACAATCACTTATTTTAGCAGTCATTTATTTTAGCTTAAGTCACTTCACTTCATAAAAGAATTCAACAAGTAAGCTCTAAGGAATAAGAATTATGCAACATTCCATTCTAATTTGTCGCATGATTTCTCCATATCATGCTTTAATATAACATTACTTTATAATACATCATTTCTTTGAGTCAACTATTTTACAGGTAAGTCACCCTATGCTTCAAGCTTGGATAGTACTAAATTCATAGTACGTAGTTGAAGTGTTTCTTATATGGGAAAAGCATATGCGAATATGGTAACTTACGATACATAATGGAGGTCATGTTACAGTTATTATATATAATACTAGCTTTTTAACTTAAATTAACTTTTGCATAAGTTCCCGGTATAGTGGACAATGTTGGTTGTGCAATCGTACTTCAGCATGAACAACAATCAACCCCAACATCCAAAAAAAGATTCTAAGCATAAAAAAGGATATATTTACTTCATCTATATTCTTGATATAAGTGTGGAGTCATTTTCTGAGTGAGATCAGTATTATCAAAAACCTGCCACTCTGCCAGATCAATATTATCGACAAATAGCCCTAGAAAAAAGGCAAAGGTAAATGCTCTGTCTTTGCAAACACTAGCTATTTTACTCTTAACAATTCATTTAGACTCTATGACAAGTAAAAGACGATGGCGTTGCAAGTAAAAGGCGACGCCGTTTAGGGCTTGTAAGTAAATCGAGGATTCGAAGATACTGGTGGACAATTAGGGCTTGCAAGGAAAAGGTGATGGCGTTGAAACGACGATGGAGCTCCCCTCTTAATCAGGCGATGGAGCACCAAGGGATGGAGCAGATGATGGAGCACCAGGCTAGGCGATGGTTCAACAGCAACTGGCGGCAGCAAAGCAGAAGCCGTGGGCATGAAACCTAAGAAGCAGGAGGCGAGAGGCCTTAGAAGGCCACTTAAATGTCACGTGCATGGCACGTGACATGTGCATTCATGAGGCAATGCCTCAATTGCACCTCACGCCTCAGCGCCTCGAGGCGCGCCTCGTGATATTTGAGACGCAAGCCTCACTGAGGATGCTTGAGGCGTGCGCCTCAAGGCGTTTTTCCTAGAAAAACGCCTCGAAGCGTACGCCTCAATGCCTCGAGGCACGTTTTCTGCCTCGAGCCTACGCCTCAGCCCCTTGAGGCGCACACCTCACTGGACTGGACCGAGACGTATGCCTCAAGGCTCAAAAGGACCACCTTGCCTCGAGGCGTACGTCTCGACCGCCTCGAGGCAAGTTTTTTCATACCATGGTCTCTCATTGACTGGCTCCTCCAATAAGGGCTGATGGTTGGTTGGTGCCAGTTGTGGGGAGGATTGATTGTGAATATTTAAACCATGGCCTTAAATGTCAGCGACATGTCGTTGATATGTTGGCTTCGCCAGCCAACCAAATGATGTCTTGTTGGCATAGTGTTTTTTTAAGGTTCTGGGTTAAGATACTGTTCTTCATAATAGAGCTTTGGTTTGGATGTTATGGAAGATGTTTGAGAGCGGGTTGATGATCGTTTCATTATCCGTTCAAGAATCCCCATCCATGGATTAGTGATTTGGGCATACACTGGGAGACTAGATATTTGGGAGTGGGTTGATGACAGGCTAGAAGTGTAATCAGTTCACATTCGACTGTCTACTGGTTTGAAGGTACTAGTAAAGGCACCGATTCATGCTTTGCTTCTGAGGTGGAGCTGGCTTACGATGCATGTCTAGAGGAAGACATTATTCAAGTTTTTTTTCTGACCCCCTTAGCAAGTTTTGGAGGCGAGACTGGCACATTGGCAATATAGGTTGATAGAGCAACCTTGTGTGTTTTGGAGAAGCTTCAGAGTATGGAGGGATTTTGAATAGACAAAAAACCATAGCTATCTACAATTTGATTGTACTGAGGGCCAATGATTGCAGAACTGCTGCATGTTTTTTTAACCAAGAGGGGAAACACGGACAGTTGTCCGCCTGAAGATTTAAACCATGGTCTCTTGGGTGGTAGGCAGACTGCACTACCATCCGATCATTAAGTGGATTTGAAATGCTGCATGTTTCCAGTTAGAAAGGTGCCATGTTGAGAATGTCGCTCACTGTGCAGAGGTGCTTTGTAGTCGTTACTGTATTTATTTTTGGTTGATGATTTTTGGATGATGAAAAGTGAGCTATGGTGAATTTGCACAAATGAGATGAGAAGATATTCACCTGATGCAAAACAATTAGCCAGTGATTGGGTTTATAATCTTATCTAGTGGCACCGACCATCTAAATACTTCTTTCGATCATTGACTCCAAAGAGGGGTAGGTTTTTCCTTCTTTCTATTATTATTGTGTGCTCTGCTCAAAGTGTTTTAACCGTGATTTTAAACATGATAAAAGCTAGAGTGTTTCTGCATCCATGAATATTATGGCACTGCACAACATTTCTCATCCAACCTTGCTCAAGTATTGTGTTTCAATACTAAAAAGAAGTAGTGTTTTTTGGTACCATCCAACATTTTAATCTATGCTAAACTGTTGGTCTAGTCTTTTCAAGCAAGTTATGTTAGTGATTGGACTTTTAGATTCCCATCTGCTTGCACAAAGCATCGAAATATCTTTCTTATCTGAGCAATGATCAAATATTATTTTAGCTGTGTATATTGGTCTTGATAAAAAGCTCCACAGTTCTGCATCCTTGAATATTATGGTATACATTACATTTGCAATCCAGCCTAGCTAAATATTGTGTTATTTGTGATTATACAGGCAGAAGTAACACAAAGGCTAAGTCGTGCTAAGGACTCACTCAGTAGACCTACTTCTGAACTCCAGAGTCATGCAGATCTCGCCAAGAAACTCCAGGTGATTTTAGCAAATTTAGACAAATATATTCTTGTTTCTTTTGCGGGCATTCTGAATTCTAAAATTTCTCACAAAGGTTCTTGTTAATCCATTGCTCGTAGATAATTCATACTTTCTACTTTTGTAGTTTGGACATTCCTAAATTGGTTCATTTGTGCAAATCGTCCGGAAAAGTTTGAAAGGATTTGTTTAATTTGCAAAAATGCAGCTGTAGTGCTTTGCTTTCTTTATATTAAAGATTCTCCGTCCGGAAAAGTTTGAAAGGATTTGTTTAATTTGCAAAAATGCAGCTGTAGTGCTTTGCTTTCTTTATATTAAAGATTCTCCGCACGGAGGTTGTTATTGTTAGTGAATGCATCTTTTGATAAATCACCTCTGTGCGTTTCGAGAGGGGCATGTCTGCTAGTGCTGAGCTGCTAACATGCAGAGACTGGGGTTGCATTTTAGATTCTCTGCACTTGTGGTTTGGGCTGATAGCTAGAAATAATTAGGGCGTTTGATACAATTACCAGTGTCATGCCCCATATTGTGATTTTATTATGTTTCTTGGTTATACGAGCAGTTTTTTCTTCTTAAAATTCTTCCTGCAGCTCCTCTCCTATTTGCAGTGATCTATAAAAGCTTCTGGATTCTTCTTCTGCTTTTGTGGATCTGTCTTTTGATATTTTTTGACTTGGAAACTTTTTGTATGTTTGTGTTGACGTGTATGTGGACTTTTTCTCTCATATCGATTTTTTAACAAGTCAAATGGTACTAGAGATTAGTGTTCATCGAGAAAGTATAGTAGTAAGTAGTATTATATATGGGTAAAATGGGGCTGCCCCTTGGGGGAGCTAACTTGGATCCCCGGCCCCATTTTCCCCCTTTTCTTATTTTTTTTTGAAAAATACTTCCGTGGATTTTCATCACTATATCCCTATATTATATCATTCAAGTTTTGTGCGAAACAAAGACTCCTACGGCCTCCAGCCAGACATGGTCGATTAAGCAATTCTGCGATCGTTAAAAAATGACTGTCTAGATGGAGGCCGTAGGAGTTTCTGTTTCACACCAAACTTGAATGACATAATATAGGGAGATATAGTGATGAAAATCCTCGGATGCATTTTTCAAAAAAAATGGGGGAAAATGGGGGGCATGGGGAGCCAAGTTAGCTCCCCTTAGGGGCAGCCCCATTTTTACCCATTATATATTGTATATTAATTTTCGAGTTTGTAATTTTTGATTTCCTTTCATGCCCTCTCACTTGGTAACAAAACTGAGATTGTAATAGCTATTTTCCACCGTTCTTTGTAACATATTTTCTGTGGATTTAGATGCTAGTGCTTGTGATCTATCTCTTTCCACTATAAAGATTTTAGCGTTTCTGTTCTTGGTTGCATTAAAAGATAAAAAGTTCTTGACCATTCTCTACCATGTTTAGTGTGCTTAAATAACTCATCCAGGAACATGCTGATGCTGCTGTGGGACTTGATAGAAGTTCGTCTGCTGTTTTATATTTTTGGTGCTCTTACAACTGAAACATGGATGCTACTATGCACCAGCAATGAGAGATTTTTAATTTCATCGAGCTCTATCAGCTTTTGGGAATTTCTGATTATGTTTTTTTATATATTTACTTAATTCTTCTATTCATTTTGGGAAATCAGTGTAACTGAACTTTTATTTTTGCTAAGCTTGATATTTTTGCTATAGTTTTAAATTTACTTGTTTTCATGTAGGATGAAATGGAAAGGAATCGTAAAGCTGGTAAGTGTGTTAATAAACCTGACAAACTTGATGCCTTGTAGTGGCTTTACTCTGATATATTTGTTTCCAACATTTCTGATGCAGGTTCCAAATCCTCGAGTGGATCTGCAATAAAAATGAGAGAAGTTGCTTGCCCCACATGCACAGTTCATCTACAGGTCACAAGTTTTATTTTATAATCTTTCTTAAATTGTCAGGGTTTGTGAATCAGCTGTTGTCTACTTTTTTCCAGGTTCAAGTTCCGAGTTATGGCTCTGAAACAATTGAATGTGGTGTTTGCCAAAGTCCCTTTCTTGTTAGCGCTAGCTGATAGATGATGATGGCGGGCTTCTGGTTTCGACATGTGGTCTTGCAAATATCATTCCATTTTCGTCAAGTTCATGTTAAAAGGATGTATATATTCTCACATGATTGCTTAGTTATTCCCCTGCATGTGGGGCTTTGCCTTTGCTATTTGATTTAGTTTTTTCAAATTATCCACCCTGTTTACGAAATGTAAGTGTTCTTATTGCACGCACTGAAATAACTATATACAGGAGAAAAATACAGTGTATTGCTAATGTCACTCAGGGGCATAGGGACAGACTTTAGTCTGTTGTTTTCTTGAAGTAGAGTTTATTGCAAATTTTATATCTTTGTCGCCCTTCTACAGGTGAAAACTGGTCCATTGCTATGAAAAAAATGCAACACCCCTCCTGGGATGGTACAAAAGAACTTACTATCTCATAAAAGGAAAATAATATTCAAAGTTCTAACTATGATGATTGAAGCTAATGTGCTCCCTGGTGGCCTAATGTCGATGATTAGATTCTGTCATAATTAGATTCTGGCAAGGAATTGTGTTCTACTTACATATTATGTATGTGCTTAGCCTGTAGATCAACATGTGTTTGTTTCATTTCTATTACTCGAGTAGGGTTGGCATCTGAGTATTGGTAATGCTAGAGATATATGCTTCCATTATCATTCTAAATACATTTTCAGATTTTGCATGGAGGAATTTTCGTGGGTTGCGCAGATTCCATGGTATGCAGTCTGTTATGTCATTGGTGCTATTAGTTGAGGCAGTTGGGTGATGTTTGCGCTCCTTTTAGCCCATAATAGTCTGATTCTGAAATTTGTTTTTACTTGTGCATTCATACATCTGATTCTGAATTTGTTTCTACTTGTGCATTGAAACATTTTCTCTGGTTTGGAAATTTTCTTTTCTTTTAAATCGTGTGATCTATGGTTGACTTGAGTTCCCATGAACAGGAGAGGAAAAGTCGAGCAATTGAAAGCACACATGAGCTATACTAAGCTCAGAAGATTCAATGCTAGCATTTTGAGATGATGACTACATTGGAATGGTCTTATATAACAATGAAGTGGTTAGAGTTTTAGATGAAATCGTATGCATAATCCTAGTTTGTACGCAACCTTTTCTCTTCTATATGGTTAGGGATGGCCTTGCTTGTGACTCATACCCTAGCTTAGGTCCAAGCATGTTTTTCTTTGCGGATCATTAGTTTTTCCAATGTAAGATTAGGATTTGGTTTACATCACTTTTACTACAACAACAAAATAGAATATAGATCGTAGTTGATGCATAAGAGACTCATGCGGTTAAAAGATGTTATCACTACCCTCTCTCCCGAGGGAATGTTGGTTAAAGATTAATGTTTTTTCAACATAGAAGTCGTTTACTTCCAACCTATATTCTAAAGAAACATACATCTATGCCATAAGGTTTAGCTTTTGATCTGGATTACGTGTCGTTCATGTAATTGAGTAGATCATGATACTCAACACCACATTGGTGACACTTAAAGATAATACATTATGCTACCATTCATGTACTACCTAAATATTATCTTGTGTAAATGGTGTACAGCAGTGAGACTTCACTACAACTCAACAACCGAGGATCTTAGGGGAGGAAGGTCCTCTAGTGAGCAGGAGGCATATAAGCATGTGTACCTTATCTAATATCGACGGAACCTCAGAGGTTCATTGTAGTTCAAACCTGGAACCATCAGGCCACATGCTCCAACCCCCTCACAAAATCTACATCCTTTATAACTTGCAATTCAACCCACTACATCATTTGCAGCTATTTTATCGTCATTGGGCTGATCTATATATTTTTATTTTCCAGCTATTTTATTGTCAATAAATTAAATGGCTAATTGAAGTTTCCATTGACTTTCACAGTTAGTGCTTAATACAATGCATGAATCTTATCTCCTTTATCACTCCCAAATGGAGTTCTTGACATAACAATGGTACATCCAGAAGCCTACGAGCATCGATCTCCACAACATGTTATTTATCTCATTGAACGTGGCAACAATGAGTGAGGCACACTATCATGCTTCATCATCTTGTGGGTAGACCTTGACTACATGGAGGCCCTCCAACACTTCCACCCTTCGTCGGTGCCGAACAAAACACCACAAAAGGGGGAACCATCCTCCTGACTAAATGCTAACAGGAACACAAAATGTGTTTGGCAAAATCCTATACCATCGACTTAACAATGCAAAACCAACTACTGAGCTACCAAGATCTCCATGAGACAACTCCATGCCTCTACGACATGATCGGAAACATTGGATGCATAAGAAATCTTGTGAAAACCAAGTGAACAACGAGTATGAGGAGGTGAACCATAGTTGAATACTTCAATGTTCCATACCAACCTAGAAACCTTTCGTTAAAAGTGTCCACCTTCACACGGAACATCAAAACTTTGCCCTTACAGGGGGCATATAGTCATGAGTAGGAGTCCCTCCAAATAATGAAAACATGCAAACTGATCGATATAAGGGTGACACAAAAGTACCATCATGTAAAGCTATTCTCCAAACAATGCAAGCCAAGTTTCTCTCCATATAAATGCCATCGAGGGATGACATTGAAATATTCTAGACTTGTCGCTCCAACTAATACCATAATCGAACCCCTCTAATGGTCTGGTGGTAGAAACAGTAGCTCTCACTTTAAAGGACCAGGGTTCGAATCCTACTAGTGAAAAAAAAAACTAATACCATAATCAAGATGAATAATGAACACCAATCAAGAGCCCTCCATGTCAAGGCTTAACCTATAGAAAAGAAGGGGATTGGATAAGTCAAGGGACGATCTGACTAAAACGTAAGTACTTTCTCATGATTGAACTCCCTAATGCCAATAGAGGTTTATCTCAGCTCTCGAAAGAGCTCCCAAGATCAAGCTTTGTGCCCAAGGCCAATATGATTACGCTCCATGAACGAGAACCAAAGTCCCATGTCCAAGCTCCTTAGAAGAGGTCCCAAGATGAAGCTCAACATCCACGACATGACACTAATGAGCTCCATGATGGAAGATCAAGATCCCATGTTAAAGCTCCCTAGTAGAGGTGCGAAATATGCACTCCACATTTAACCCTAATATGATTGAGCTCCATGATTGAGGATCGATGTCCCATCTCCGATAGCCCAAATACATGTATCACAACCGATTTCCATAGTTAAGGTCCCACAATCAAGCTTAATGCTTAATGACATGACTGAGCTTCCAAACAGAGGTCTCTCACATCAGACTCGTGATTTTAAGTTAAGTAGGGCATTATGATATAGACGATTATGATTTCACAAAGTTTGAAAATTGTAAACGCATGTATTGCACATAGATGTAAAAATATAGAAATCAAACTAAATAAGAAATGCAAAAAATTCACGCAAATGCTCAAATAAAATTAAAATATAAAAATTAAATTAGAAAATTCATTCCTACGTGCAATGTTAATTCATATGTACATATTCATCACTATATATAATATATATTTTCTATAATTTTATTAATAATGAAAACAACTTTAGATAAAAATATTTTCTTTTTGGAACTTGTACATAAAAATAAGTTGTAAATAAAAAATAATTTAAAGAAGAATCATTATACATAATAAGAGACTACACTCTGAAAAAATCATAAAGTCAAAATTGTCAGATCAATATCTTCTCCACAAAAATTCAAAATACTCTCAAAATAAATCAAACTCACTTTCATTATGTTCTGAATTAAATAATCTTTAAAAATGGAAGTGATTTTATAAAAATCAGAATTAAGATGTGAAAGTTGGCTTTTTGGAATGCTATTGTATATTTTGTGTATGTTGTACACACTATTTATATTTATTTATTTCTTAATACTTTTACACATATCGTATTTTTGCTATTTTGTATATATTGTATATTATCTATACAAAATACAAAAAAAATAACAAAAATAAAATCAAACAAAAATAAAATAAGTATATTTCTACAATATGCATCATGTACATATGTTGTATATAGCCGTATTTCATCAAATTATTAAATTAATTCATAACATTAAAATTAAAATATATTTAAAATCCTTAAAATATGTTATAAATAAAAAATTATTAAATTATGTAATTATTTGCGAAATATAACTAAAAATTGATTTGTTGTACATGTAGGTATTTTTACCTATGAATAAAAGGCTTTATTTATTTGCAAACTATTTATTAAATTTAGTTAAATTACTAAAAATCACCAAAAATAAGTTTATTTATTTATTAACATTGTTTATTTTGAAAAACTTTTATTTAAAATTATGTTCTAAGCTATTTTGTATTTATATCATATTAATTTATTATTTTGTTCTTTAGTGCTTGGACTCATGTGGGCCTGGGCCTCTGATTAGTCGGACCTGGGTCTGTTGACCCAGGTAAACTCTCCCATTTGCCCATCTCGACCCGAATAATAGCCAACCTGGCTTCTTTTGGATTTTCATTGCCCGATTAGTCCTGCCATTCTACCTTAATTCTTCTTTGTTTTATTGCCCCAATAACATATCCACTCACCCGAATAAATCTCGCCAATTCGGCCTCAATTTGCCTGCCATCCATTTTGAAAATCACCTGCCACTCATACTTATAAATATACCTCATGGCGCCCTTCTCGGTTTGATCCATTTTTGAGAGTTTTCTTCGCCCGAGATCGAGTTATGGAGAGACCTGAGGTGACATAGGAGCTCCTCCACGATCGGGAGAGTGTGAGTTCCTTTGAGGAAAGAGATCTAGACTGCCGCCAGACTTACTCCGATGGCTTAGCTTCTGGACTTTCCACTGTCGGATCGAGGCCATCACACTCCGTCAATCACCATAAGTAATTGTAGGTTAAATTTATCGTATTTTAGCACTTGATTTCATTGTTTTCCGTTCAAATTTGCTTCAATTCAGTAGATTGTAGATCCATCTCCGATTTGCCCGATCAGAGGTCATCACCTCGATTTTAGGCCACTTCGATCATCACTTCACCTCCCCTTATTATTTCTCCATTCTTCTTACGCATTCTGACCACCAGATCCATATCGAATCTAAGATCTCAATCTTGTTCTGACCATCACTGCCAAAGATCGAACCACTCACTCCATTTTTATCTGTTTTTGCTGCAGGAACTTGGGAGCTTTCTACAGCTTGGATCGAGGATATGGAGATTAAGTTTCACCTGTAGCAACCTTGAGCTCCAGATCCACGATCAACGGGACCTAGACCTTCTTTTCCTCTCAGATCAACATGGAGGGTTGTCATTGTCTCATGAAATTGTTAGTTGTCAGATCGGAGGCAATCCGAGGAGCAAGAGCAGATTGAAGCTCGTCGGAGGAGATATTCAACACACTTTTTTTTTTCCAAATTCCTTGAGGGACTTCAGATCAAGATCGCTGTCATATTGCATCACCGTCATCGAATCACGCCCAAAATTGGACCATAAGATTAGATCTTCATCATCTATGCATACACCCCTTTAGTGATTTTAAATTTCCTGCCCTGCCTTTTATTTTAGTTGTAAATAAATCCTTAGTTGAACATAGGTCTGCTTAAGAATTAGTGAATAATTACATTTTGCCCCTTGTTAGTTTTCATATTTTCTTTTCAGTCATGTTTAAACAGTTTCATGTGCGCTGGCACACACCTTTTGGTTAAGTTGCAATAAATTGTCTATTGTTAGTTGTCATTGTTTAGTCCTTGGAAAAAAAACAATTGCAATCAGGTCCATTCCAGCGCGACTCACGTGCTCATGCATGTGTATTTCAGGGTTTTTGCATATTTCGTCTTAGATTTCTTTTATTTATCATAATTTTAGTGCATAAGCTTTAAATAATTTCGAATTGATCATTCTACAACAAATTAATTACTTTGCTTTCAATTATTTTTAATAAATAGCTATATTGCTCCATAAAATCCATAAATATTAGGATAATCTCCTGCTAACTTGTTTCGATTCCGGAAAATTTTGTTTTCAAAACTAATTTGTTTTCCTATTTTAGAAAATAAAAACATTAAAAATTGCTTTATTTACACTAAAAATATCATAAAAATTCGAAAAATACCTTAAAAATTCTAAAAAATTAGTATGTATCATTTATATACTCCTATCAACTATATATTTTTTGTTTGAAAATTCAATCAAAAAATCCTAAAAATAAAAAAACATGAAAACTGTAACAATTCATTTAAAAATTAGAAAAAAACATAAAAAGGCTTGAATTAAAGTCTGAAAATTTTTCTTCTTGTTGAATTTAAAAAAAATCCAAAAACAATGGATTAAAGATGTTTTGTGTTATGTTTCTATTTTTATTCATTTTATTACCCTTCAAAAATATAAAAATTTCATAAAAATCACAAAATAGTATAAATATTGATAAAACATAATTTTTTGTAGTTTGGATTTTTGAATATTTTTACTATTTTTGAAAAATCCAAAAAAAGTGCCTTTTTATTCTTTTATTTTACATTTATTTTTTTTATTTTCTTTAAAAAATTAAGAAGATAAAATTTTGAAAAAAATAAAAGTCATTAAAAAAAATTAAAAATCAGAAAATGTAGAAAAATAAAAATGATTAAACATCCATAAAAAGGTATAAAAAGAATTAAAATGACCTAAAATAACAAAAAGAGAAAAAGAAAAGAAAAAGTTTCCTTGATTAATTTGCATTAATTAAATAATCTTCATGTAATATTGCCTCCCTGAGTTCGATCCTGATAGCTATACATGTAAAATAATAGCATATTAGCATTTTTGTTTCATTTATTCTCTGCTGGATAAAATAATTTTTGATTTAAGAGTTATCAGTTGCAGTGACACATACATTGTTCATTTCTTTTCTTAATAATATAAAAACCCACTAATTTTATGCAAAAATCAAGTCTTAATATGAAATTTACCTTGAATTGATCTGAACGTTAATTGTTGACTTAAAATCATTTTAGGGGGATTTAGTGATGTTGATTGATTAAGTGCTTTATGAATTGAGTCAAGTGATGCATTAATGACTTCAACCAATAAATGCTAGATGATTGATGGTATTTGGATCATGGAATGGTCAATAAATTTCACTAGTAGATCACCAAATCTGGATCTTAATTGTGATTGTATGTATGTTTATGTGTTTTGTCTTGCATTTTCCTTTGTTATCATTTTGTTGCATAAAACCTAAATGCATTGAAAAAAATCCATAAATTCATGCATACATATTTTTGTGTTGTATTTTGCATACTTGACCGAGATAGCCCCTTCGAGTAGATTGACCACACATCTTAGGATCCAATTAGATAGCTAATTGGTAGTGTCTCTGTGTTCGACCTTGGACTTACCCTGGAGAAATCGAATCGAGCTACTCCTCACAGAGATTCTCGCTCGGTTTCTGATTGACTCATAATTGGCCGTACTGCAATGAGCCGATATAAGATTAGCTGATTGTGCGTTCATCAGCTGCCATCAGTGCCACCTGCTACAACATCCCCTCCTATAGATTCACATTCTATTTTTTCTGCTATTGCCTAAGTCATCTATTGTAACACCAATGCACATGGCCTGGACTCCATAGTTGGTGATGCTTGTGGGTGCAATCTACTATCGACAATGTTTATTGGCCTATTTAAGCATCAACCAATAAATATGTCTTTGAATGTATTGTGCATGTAATAAGGTCTTAAAGTGGCTTAACTACATGTAATCTAAAGATTGAGTTTCACTCAATTGAGGATTATTACATTATAATGAAGCAAGATTCATTAGTGGCTATTATGTAAAATAGTTTAACATTACTTGCCATATCTTCCACGGTCAATTATATAACAACAAATATTGTTCGTTACTTGATCTTTTAATTTTGCAACGAATAAAGTGTTCATTTCTATATTCCCAGCAACGAATTATACAACAATGATTATCAGTTGACTTCTTATTTTAGCTGTTGTAATACAAACTTTAATAGATATATAAGGTAATAAATGAGCCTATGCTATATGAAGCTTTAGCAACAACAATGAAATTCATTTCCAACAGCAAGAATAAAAAGCGAATTTTTATAACGGAATAATATTCGTTATTACAGTGAATCCTCAGTTACAGCTGCAGTGATGCCACGGGCTACAGTATAAATGTCACATCAAGAAAAAAATATATATTATAACACCAACTTCTCATTGCTCCAATCATGTAAAAAAGAGCCAACGAAAGAGTTGTAATCATGTAAAAAAAAGGTAGCCGTTTTATATTTTGGACGAGAGTGTCTGCGGAGTCGAATTATTTCAAGTCCATCGAAAAACAACAGTAACAAGTTGTTGTAATCTTTGATATACATAATTGCAGCAAGTAGACACTGTCGTGTTTGGGTAGATCTGATCCCAAATCTATCTGGCTGCATTCCATAAATACAGCCTCTGTTTACGAACATTAGACTATGATTATTGACCTTAGAATTACTATACTGTGCATGATCCACATGTGAGCCTAAGGTCAGTCGACCCATTGGCCTCATGACAGTGCAATGTGGAGAGTACTATGTGGAAGAGATGGGAATCAACTTTGATTTAACATCAACCATTAGTTTCACTGAAGGTTAGCTCTAGACTACTGTTCAATACTTAACAGATTAAGCTCCCTACTGTTGCTTCCAGAAAGGAAAACACGTGATTTTGTCCACTGTAAATGGCTCAACAGTTGATTCACCCGTCAAAACAGGTCAATTCGATATTTATTTTGAGTACTGCCACTATAAATTTCATTGTTAATATTCATTGCAAAATTTTTGTTTGATTGGTTAGAGAGACAAGCAAGGGGACATAATGAATGATGTAATAATCACAATGTATAACTGATTGTCTTAAGATAGCTTACGCCGAAATAAATGGATATCACCCCACATCCAAACAAGTGACCATATTTTTACAAAGGGTGATCGATCATGTCAATCCTATAAGTTCAAGATATGCTATTTAAAAAGTTATAATTCGTACTGATTATCAAGCAGTAATGACTGATATTATGGATATTCCATTGTTTGATTGAAAGGTGATGTTTATTTTGGCCTGTCAAATGGGGAGCCTATCTGATACTTTTATATAAGGGTTTTTAATCAGTTGTACCTTCTGAGATACCGCAATATCAGTTATGCCTCTATCTTTTTGGTAATATCAGTTGTACTCCTAACTTTTTCTCGTTCTATCACTTGTGCCCATTGGGTTAGTTGCCGTCCACCCACAATGCAAACGGACGTTAACTTTGAGGACATAAGCGGAATTAATTTTTAAAAAGGGTTCAATGGTCTTTGTGACCCTCTTCCTCATCCTCTTCTTCTTCCTCCTCTTCCCCCATCCTCTTCCTCCTCCTCCAACCTCCTCCTCCTCCCTCTCCGCCTGGAACTCCTCCCCCACCCCCGGCTGGTCGCCCTCCACCCGCAGCTCCTCCCCCGACGACCTCCTTCCTCCACCCCAGCCTGCTCCCTCCTCCGCCCCAGCCTCCCTCCGCCCCGACCTCCCCCCGCCCCCTGCACCGAGCTCCCCCCATCCTATGCCGCCCCCGCCAACCCCCACCTCCAGGTCCTCCCTCCGCGCCGACCTCCCCCGCCCCCTGCTTCGAGCTCCCCCCACCCCTTGCCGCCCCCGCGCCAATCCCCACCTCCTTCCTCCGCCCCAGCCTGCTCCCTCCTCCGCCCCATCCTTCCTCCGCCCCAGCCTCCATCCGCCCCGACCTCCCCCTGCTCCCTGCCCCGAGCTCCCCCCACCCCCTGCCGCCCCCCGCCAACCCCCACCTCCAGCTCCTCCCTTCGCCCCGACCTCCCCCCGCCCCTTGCTTCGAGCTCCCCCCCACCCCCTGCTGCCCCCGCGCCAACCCCCACCTCCAGGTTCTCCCTCCGCCCAAATCTCCCGCCGTCCCCAGCCCCGAGCTCCCCCCACCCCTTGTCGCCCCCGTGCTAACCCCCACCTCCAGGTCCTCCATCTACCCCGATCTCCCCCTGCCACCTGCCCCGACCTCCCCCTCACCCCCTCCTGCCTCCGCTCCAACCCCCACCTCCAGGTCCTCCCTCCTCCCTGACCTCCCCCCGCCCCCTGCCCTGACCTCCCCCCTTGTTGCTCGTGCCTCCCCTACCCCCGCCTCCTCCCCCCGCCACCAGGCTCTGCCCCGAGCTTCACCTGCCGCCCCATGCCCCAAGCCTGTCCACCTTTCCAGAGCTCCTCCTCCACGCCTCGTCATCGACATGGTGGTGTTGACCGTGAACGGCTGAAGAGAAGGAGATGGAGGAGCGGGTGGTAGGAGGAGGAGGAAGGATTGGATGGTGAGGAGGGAGCTGGATGATTTTTTTTCGAATTTCCCCTCTTAACTATATGACGGTTTGGTTAAACCATAGTTAAGTTTAGCTTATTGACAGTCAAAGTAAAGGACGGGCACAACTAATAGAACGGCAAGAAGTTGGGGGCACAAATGATATTCCCAAAAAGATAGGAGCATAACTGATGCGATATCTCGGAGGGACACAACTGATTAAAATCCTTTATATAAAAACCAATATAAGAAACCAACTCCCTGTTTTAGTACAGATACAAAGGAATTAATAAAGCAATTATTACTTAAGAAAAAACGCATCCCCTTCACACTTCCTGCCTGCCAAAAATTTTCATCAAACCTATGATTAAAATGGTTTATTAGTATATCTGATTTTCAGTGAACAAACAAAAGAGAACTTATGTAACGCCTCAGCTCAACCATTGTTCTATGTTGGAAACTCACTGTTGGGAAAAATGAGCAAGTTGTTTATTCCATAAGCCCTAGGATCTCTTATATAGGAGAGTAGCCTATGGGTAAATTACATAAAGCATACAACTGAAAATAAAAATAAAGAAGTGATACAAGGCTCTACTCTATATGCGTCAACACTCCCCCTCAAGATGGAGCATAGATATCAATCATGCTCAGCTTGGACGCACACTTCTGGAATGGACCTTGAAGTAATGTCTTGGTAAATATATCAGCAGTTTGATTCTCTGAGGTGACATGAGATGTAGCAATGAACCCCTTCTGAATCATGTCACGTATGTAGTGACCGTCAACCTCAATATGCTTGGTCCGCTCATGGAAGGCTGGGTTGTTTGCAATGAACAAGGCTGCCTGATTATCACATTCCAACTTCATAGGAAGCGGTATATCAAGATATAGATCTGTAAGTAGAGCTTTCACCCACATCATTTCTGTGCTAGCCTGGGCCATAGCCCTGTATTCAGATTCAGCGCTCGATCTAGCTACCACTGTCTGTTTCTTGCTCCTCCACGAGACTAAAGCATCTCCAACATAGACTGCAAATCCTGAGGTGGACTTCCTGTCCTTGGGGCATCCTGCATAGTCTGCATCAACACACACTGTGATAGAGATCTCCTTTCCCTTCTTAAATAGCAAGCCTGCACCTGGAGATGATTTTAGATATCTCAGAATCATGTGTATTGCATCCATATGGACCTGACGTGGTTGCTCCATGAACTGGCTCACGCGACTTACTGCAAATGATATATAAGGTCTAGTGATCGTGACATACAGTAGTTTGCCTACCAGCTCTCTGTACCTTCTCCTGTCCACCTCCTCTGTGTCATCATCATAGAGTTTCATGCTGGGATCCATTGGTGTCATAGCAGGCCGACACCCAAGCATACCTGTTTCACTCAATAGATCTGTAACATATTTCCTCTGCGACATTACTAATCCATATGGATTTCTAGCAAACTCCAGCCCCAGAAAGTATCTAAGGACTCCCAAGTCCTTGGTGACAAATTCGGTTCCCAGTTTTTCTTTCGCATGCTTTATGCCCTGCTCATCATCTCCTGTAATCAAGATGTCATCAACATAAACCATGATTACAACGATACCTCTAGCAGTCTTCTGTACAAACAAGGAATGATCAACATTGGAGCGTTTGTATCCTTGTTTCTCAAAGAGATCTGAGAGCTTCTGAAACCATGCTCTGGGGCTCTGCTTAAGGCCATAGATAGCCTTATGTAACCTGCATACCTTGCAATACTCCCCCTCAACAGCAAAACCAGGTGGCTGTTGCATATAAACTTCTTCCTGCAAATCCCCATATAGGAATGCATTCTTCACGTCCAGCTGATGGAGCGACCAGTCTCTAGCAACTGCAACTGACAACAAGATACGTAGAGTGGAATGACGTGCCACAGGCGAGAATGTGTCAAGGTAATCCCCGTATGTCTGTGTAAAGCCACGTGCAACAAGACGTGCCTTGTACCTGTCAATAGAGCCATCTGCATTGTGCTTTACTGTAAACACCCACTTGCAACTCATCGGGTTCACATCTGGAGGTATAGGAACCAACTCCAAGTTCCTCTGGACTGAAGTGCCGCCATTTCTTCCTCCATTGCTAGCCGCCATCTACTATCCTGCAGAGCATCTTGATGATTTCGTGGAATATCTACAGCTGAGAGTGCCACAACAAATGACCTGAAATCTCCAGATAGCCTCTCAAAAGACACGGATGCTGATAATGGGTATGTAGCACAACTTCTCTTCGACTTGCGTAGAGCAATGGGAACATCTAAATCAGCTGTAGTCTCATCTGACCCCTGCAACATATCCTGCTCAGAAATGTCGTCAGATCCATCAACAGTAATATTTTCATTACATACCATAGGCGAGCTAGTAGACGAGTCATGACCATGAGCGGGAGGAAGCCTGTAGGTATAATGGAACGGTAGCGGTGAAATAGGTGGTGGTGGTGGTGGTGACGGCATCTGAGGTGGTGGTGCTGGTGACAGCATCTGAGGTGGTGGTGTCATGTATATGGCATCAGTAGATAGAGGTGGTAGCTGCTTGTCTCCTGAGGCTGAAAAATACATAACAGATTCAAAAAATGTAACATCTGCACTGATCATATACCGCCGACGCATAGGATCAAAGCACTTGTACCCCTTTTGAGTTCTGGAGTACCCAACGAAAACACATTTGACAACTCTAGGAGAGAGCTTGTCATTACCAGGCGACAACTGATGGGCAAAAGCAACCGACCCAAACACACGAGGAGTAAGAGTGAACAGATCCTTGCCAGTATGAATGAGGGAAAACGGAATCTGTTCATTCAAGGCAGAAGAAGGCATACGATTGATTAGGTAACATGCAGTGAGAACTGCATCACCCCAGTAGGAGTGTGGAACATGACTCTGTATAAGGAGTGATCTTGTGACATCAAGAAGGTGACGGTGTTTCCTTTCAGCAATTCCGTTCTGTTGAGATGTATGAGCACAAGATGTTTGGTGAACAATCCCTTTTGAGGAGTAATAATTTGCAAGAACATTGGTGCACAATTCTAAAGCATTATCACTTCTCCAAACTTCACAGATGTGGAGAAAACATTTTGTATTTCATTCAGAAAATGGATAATGATATTTCGTGCTTCAGATTTATTTTTCATCAGAAACACCCATGACACTCTAGAAAAATCATCCACAAATACTATATAAAATCTGTGTCCCTGATGATCAGGTACACGACTCGGACCCCAGACATCAATATGAAATAACTCGAACTTGGAGGTACTACTCCGACCTGGACGACTGGGAAAGGACGACCTGTGATGCTTTCCCAATTGACACGCCTCACAATGAATAGGTGTGTGAGGAAGACCATAAGGTAACACTTGACGCAACTTCTGAAGCGGTAAATGACCAAAACACAGATGCCACAATAAAGTAGATACTTGTCTAGAAGGAGAGGATGAGCTTCCAGCAAATGGGGTCTGATTCAGGCGGTAAAGGCCTCCTTGCTCATAGCCACGACCAATCACGTCCATGCTTCGAGTAGCATGTGTCTTCATTGTGTCCAACTCGGTGACAGTAAGTACATGTTGGCCTAGTGCGGCCACCTCTTCCACGAGGTCCACGTCCACGGCTCTGGTGATGAAATCCACGACCTTTGTTGGCTGCCATGGCTGAAGAATTCTGACTCGCAGCTGTGGAAGGAACTGTGATCCGACTCAATCTATGAAAAGCTTCCTCCATGGGAGGAATAGTAGAGTCAGCCAAAATCTGTGATCGTGCCGCCTCATACTCTGGATCAAGTGCAGCCAGGAACACACCCACCATGGTCGCGTTCCTGTATGTCTTCTGCTGTTCTGGCGTGGCTGTAAGAGGCATGAAGCTATAGAGCTTCTCGAACATCCCTCTCAGTGATGTATAGAGAGAATGTAAAGGGCGACCATTCTGCTTTATTGTGAATATATCATGCTGAAGTTGCAGAATCTTCATCTCGTTCTTCGCCTGAGAGTATGTAGCCGCCAGAATATCCCACATATCCTTGGTTGCGGGTTGGTGTAGGATGTCATTGGCAATTTCAATAGCCAATGTACCAGATAGCCAAACCTTGACATATGCATCATCAGCCTCCCAAGAGGCATTGGTTCCAGTCTTCTCAGCAGGCTCTGGTTTGGTAAGAATGTGCTTCTTACCCGTTGACTTCATCATGCTCATGAACTGCATTGCCCACAGTTCATAGTTGGTACCGTCCATCTTTACAATAGGCGCTGGACCATGAAATGCGCCAATAGATGGGATATTTGCCTTGCTTTCTGACATACTGGATACTGAAGACTGGAACGATTGATAAAATATGTGATTTGTCTACAACGACATAGACGGGTTCAGTTGCACGTGTATACCTCAAGCAACTAAACCCATGTAGACGACGGTGCTCGCTTTAGGGCTTTAGCACGTGCCCCCGTACAGTCGACCGGGGAGAAGTAGGCGCGCTGGTTCACTATTACACGATGCGTCAGGCGCACTGCTGCGCGACCGGGGAGAAGTAGGCGCACAAGTTAGCATGTTGGAGTCGCGCTAAAAGGCGTCAGGCGATGTGCGCGATGGTGCACTGGTGCGCACTGGTGCACTGGTGCGCGATGTGCGCTGAAAGGCGTCAGGCGATGTGCGCGATGGTGCGCTGGAGGCGCACTGGTGTGCGCTAGAGTGGCACGCAGCGCTACAACGCTACAGGAGCACAGCGCAACACGCTACCACGGGATGCACCGCACTGCGATGCTTCAGGAGGCGCACCGCGACGAGAGGGAGCACCGCGATGCTTCAGGAGGCGCACCGCGATGCTTCAGGAGATGCACCGCGATGAGAGGGAGCACCGAAGCCGCGCGCGCAAGAGCGATGCGCGGGAGGCGGCGCCGTGCGTGCAACCCAAGAGAGGGCGGCGTCGATTGAAGATGGAGAGAGAGAGAGCCGGCGGGTGGGGTAGGGTAGGGTTAGGGTTTCGAGAACTCCGGTCTAGGACCGTCGCTCTGATACCATGTTGGGAAAAATGAGCAAGTTGTTTATTCCATAAGCCCTAGGCTCTCTTACATAGGAGAGTAGCCTATGGGTAAATTACATAAAGCATACAACTGAAAATAAAAATAAAGAAGTGATACAAGGCTCTACTCTATATGCGTCAACACTCACAAAGTATGATAATGCGTTATAAGAACATGGGATCACTATTTAACAACTTGAACTTAAGCATTTTGGGTGGTCGTCAAGATATCCATTTCGGCTTGAATCCAACTTATTTTCAGGGTCAGTTTTCCTCGATGAGGGTCCGAAAACCTAAGCTTGTGATGTTACAATTTATGTACAAACCCCCATTTGATGCAGAAAAAAGCCATATCATCAGACATTCTCATGCATCTCTCATTCCGTATAAATAACAAAACTGATGTCATTTTGGATTTCAGCTGCCAATAAGAAGTATCTGTGGACAACTCTTCACGGGCACAATTTTTTTGGGGGAATTGGTTGGGTAAAGAAACCATTAATTTGACGTCATTTTGGATCCATTGGCAAACGATAAATGTTCGAAATTTATATAGAAGTTTCTGGATATCAAATTTTAATACCATCTGTTCTATTCTATAAGCAAATTATTTTTTTTTCTGAAAAAACCGCTGTAGATGAAGAGCTCCTGATCCCCTGCGTGTCAATTTTTGATGGGTTGTTGGCATACTCTGTTGGGGGATCTACTTCTGGTTGATTGGGGTCTTAGCTTAAACTTATCTGATGACGTTGACGAAATTCCTCTATTTGTGCCCGACGTCTGTGTAGGTCCCTGCCACTTGTTCTATTTTTGCCTTTTTTTGTGGTTGGCTTTCGAGACTCTCTCTATGTTGAATGAAATGTGCGGATCTATTTTTATCAAATGTTTTCTTTAACAAACTGAACGTTGTAGTAAAATTGCAAATTTTTGTGCGCCAGTAAATAGTTGCTTACATCCACGTTTTCTGAAATAGCTCCCAGAACTGTCGGATAACGCGATTTCAGGGAGTCTGGCGTCCATCCACTTGGATGTTCTAGATCTGTAGATGAATTCAATCAGAGTCCCATTCCCCTTCTTTTTCATAATTGCAGTGATATATTTTCTACCTTGGATCTGTCTTAATGCTTCTGGTTACAATGGGCCGTTGAAATTTGGTGAGGCAATAATATATAACAAAAGATGTCGAAGTTTGACTTGTTCCATGTCATTAACTTCAGAAATTCTGAGATCAGTTGCAAATCATACTGGCAAGGATTGATGAGGAGATTACAACTGTGACAGGACTCTCCCTTTCCAACCACTCGACTCGCATTTGATTTTGTTTAGAATCAGATCACTCATTTCATCTCGTTCTATGCTGTCTGAAATCGGGCAGCATGAATGAAGTATATATACACCCTCCTCTCTAAACGTTTTATTGCAGATCATTAGGGTTCTTCTTGATGTTTATGACAGTATTATGCGGTGTCCCTTTGGTAAAAAAATATTCGATTTCTCACAAATCATGTCCTCCAAAAATGCATGCAAACTTGGTCCCCTCACGATATGTATACCCCATCCTCTTAAATTCCGCAGTAATCATCACCGTCCTTGTCGCTACAAATGAAATGTGCATTTGCACAGAAAGCTGTCTACCCTTTTTCACGTCCAAACTGATCAAGGACTTCCACCCCATCATATGTTGGAAACCTATCTAGATCTCCTCCTCAGTTGAAGTAAACTGAAGCTTTTCAATTACTTCGATCGAGCTGTCCCCAACTACCACCATGCCCACGTTATCATGCATATGTGGCTCCTCTTCGTTGTCTATATAAGCTCATGTAATATAGCCTAACGCCACCTTCAAATTTATCTCCGGAGAGTTGAAGGAGAGCATGGATTTGAAGGGTGTCGTGGTTGTCGCCTTGGTGGTGATCGTCGGAGCACATCGGATGGCCGCGTCTGCCGTAAATCTAGGCTGGGTGAAGGGGAAGATACCTGCGGTGTTCACGTTCGGAGATTCAATCATGGACACCGGGAACAACAATGTGCTCCCCACCATTTTAAAGTGCAACTTCCCGCCTTATGGGAAGGACTTCGCCGATCACCGTCCTACCGGGAGGTTCAGCAATGGCATTGTCCCCTCCGACCTCATCGGTAATCTTCTGGATCGTCTGCTGGCCACCAGAGTCTGCTGTGCATCCGGAGCCGCTCGATCGTGATCGAGCGGTTCGCATGAATTCACACCTTTTTGTGGGCCCGACTGTGCGAATTCATGCGAACCGCTCGATCACGATCGAGCGGCTCCGGATGCTACAACAGACTCTGCTGGCCAGCAGACAATCCGTTCCCTTTCTATATATGATAACAACCACTAAAACAAAATTGGACTTTACTGTCGTTTTTTTAAACAGTAACTAAATCGTCTCTTAAATATATATAACAATGATATTCCTTATTGCAAATTTATTTTTTCCCATGAAATTAGCGATGAATATTATATCCATCATTATATCATTAACAATGGTCCATTTAACGACACTTATTTGTTGTCATATTTGAATATTTTAATTAATCATTGCTAATTTTTAAATTCATAATTTAGCCATAGATTAGTTAATATTTTAAAAAAGAACGAGTAAGCACCGGTATATGAACTATTGTTAATAATATAGCGATAAATGTCTTTAAGTATAAAATATTAATTCGCAAAGAATAATATTATCATTATATATTAAAAACGGATGATTTACTAACGAAATTTGGATAAAGCATCACTAGTGCGGCTAATGAGCGTTTCCTCGAACATGTTTTAGTCTTACTATACTTACATGACATGATGGGTTATCAGTGTATCTTTAATAAGTTGGATGGATTAAGGGCCAACCTTAATGAGATCTAAATTGTACGTTTGTGCTGCCATTATGAAATTTAAAGGTACGCCTGTCATTTATATCCTTTTGTCTCCGCGGACACCATAATGGCAAATTTGAGTAGTTGCTTTCTCTGATCCTGACAGTTTGAATTGAAAAAATTTTGCTACGGAAGAGTATTTTAATTTGCTCGTACGTGTATTTTTGCCTAGTTCTCACTTGGATATGATTTCTGAGATTTCTGAGTTTCATCAAGATCCGATTAACAAATTTTTTCGATCTAATTATCTGATCGGATCAATCACGATGGTTCAAGATCTTGACAAAAGCAATTATAAACGAATGACTGTTTCCATTTTTCTCTCGATACGTAAGACGTCGTACTGTTTCATGACTAGCTACAGTACCAAATTAATTTAAGACGATAATGACAAAAGCAATTATAAACGAATGCTACCACCCCGTTCGTCGTCTTCAGACCTGTTAAACGATCAATGAAGGCAATTTTTTTTTTGTTTTTTGTCGTAAATTTACAAACGGGCAGATAAAGAATCGTCAGCAGAAGTTGGTTCTTTACAGTCTTATGTAGTAATGCATGGAAATCTAGCAAACGAAGTCCTAATGTTCAATACTTCTCCTGCGAAACAGTAGCAAACGTCAATTGGAAAATTTATTATTTGCGAGAAATAATAACCTTTAATGTGACTAATATGTAGAATAAAATGGTGCAGCCTCGGCAATTGGGGTGAAGGAGCTCTTGCCACCTTACCTGACCACAACGCAAAATGAGGAGCTCCTCACCGGAGTTTGCTTCGCTTCTGGAGGCTCTGGATATGATCCCATATCTGACAGATTATCGGTATAAATATCCATTTTCCGTCTTTATTTTTTAGCATCCCAATGTTTAAGCGCGATCGGTGTCATCTTTCCATACCAGACGTCATGGTAGCACTGTCAACTTGTGAAATTTCAAACTTGTGCGTCCACTGTCTGTCAGAGAACGTATACTATATTTTTACAGAGACGATAATCATTATAAGTCGGATTTTTATGTGATGCAGCACTTAAATAGGCCGCTAATTACCTCATATAATTACCTCATACGAAATTCTTAATTTAAATTCTAATGCATCGATGCATTGCGCACACATTGATCTAATCATAGGGCGTTTTGACGATCACGGATCAACTGAACCTATTCAAAGAGTACAAGATAAAATTGGCATCGATCGCAGGCCAGGATCGAGCGAACTGGATCATATCGAATGGCGTGCACATTTTATGCGAAGGAAGCAACGACGTGATGAACTACTTCACCTCTCCTGTCATACGGGCTCGGTATAATTTCTCTACGTACGCAGGCTTGCTCCTCGACTCCGCTTCCAGTTTCATTCAGGTATCTTTTTTCCCAGAATAAATACGGATTACCTTTGAGTTGGATGACCTGCTGATGTAATGCTAAATGTGATTTTTGTGTGGATTAGAACAAAAATGGATTCACAATTATATGAATTGCCTGATAATTATATAGATTTGGAAGGAATTAATGTAGGGCTAGATCCATGACCTGTTTTTTACGTGCATTTAAATTTGCTCTGATTGCACTGTCAAGTTCGACATTGTATTAGGCATATGTCTGGTTTGGATATTGGATTAAAATTAGGGTTTTGTCAAAATATGATTATATGGCATCAAACAACCAGAAAAATGAATCTACTGCTGTGTTCATCTCATTGATCCGAATGATGGTCATCAGATTCTCACGGAACGACGTCGGTCGATGAAAACAGTAGGAGCTGCAGATCCAAACCTCGCAATCGTCTGATTTTTCCGGCATTAATTAACGCCTTACCTTCCGCCTGACATCTTCTTTTATTGCTTGCTTCACTCGTGTTAGTGGGCAAGTGGTGTTCCTGTTGTTTGCTCACATTTATTTGTCTCATGCATTTAATACCGTAAATATTGGGGGGATACAATTTTCCTGCGAAATATATTCGTTTTTTTGACAGTGTAGAACGTCTTCCTTTATAATATACAATAACCGCAGCTGCTACTATTAAGGGGCTCTGTATATATGGTCTTCCTCGGACATCGTTTATTGAGCTCAGGCGAAAGCTTTCAGCAGACTACATTTCCAACTCGATTCCAAACAACAAAAGATGAAGACTAATTGATCATGAGCGCAGAGGATTGCTCTCAAATGGAGAGTGGATCGTCTGCTGTACAGACCCCTGCTGTAATGGGTATCCGTTGGATGGAGAATGAGCGCCTCTGATAGGGGGCCGATTATCCCTGGCCTCCTATCAGAGGATGTCCATTCCCCATCCGACGATCCCTTGCGCTTAGCAGGGGTCCTCTACAACATATGATCCGCCCCCCTCTCAAATGATCATACCCCAGTCAAGATTATTCCATTTTAATTCTATTCATGATTTGTAGCCGGTGCTATTTTAGGTTTATTTTGTAACGTCCGGGCTTAGGTCCCCGGTCCGTTAACGGAGCATTACTGGCCCTGACAACCACTTGGGATCGGGCTCATACGGACCCGATTAACCACCCCCAAAATGCTTAAGCCGGGTTATCCGGTAGTAAGCTCCTCACTATTTATCCCACCCGGGAATTTTGTATTCCACGGTATGGGACTTTCTTTTGGGGGGTGTTACAACCTCCCCCACTTATATTCACAACGTCCTCGTTGCGACATGGCCCATCACTTCTTCCCAGTGACAGTGGCGGCTGCACGCTCCGGGTAGCCATTTCCTCCAACCTCTTTGTAGGGGCGGCTCCACCTCTCGGGTAGCCCTCGCAACGCCCTCGTTGCGACATGGTCCATCACTTATTCTCAGTGATAGTGGCGGCTGCACGCTCCGGGTAGCCATTTCCTCCAACCTCTTGTAGGGGCGGCTCCACCTCTCGGGTAGCCCTTTCCACTTTCAGAGAGAATTTAGTTCTGATACCATTTGTAACGTCCCGGGCTTAGGTCCCCGGTCCGTTATCGAGGAAAACTGGCCCTGACAACTTGTTGGGTTCAGGCCCAAATGGACCCGTTGACAACCACCCAAAATGCTTAAGCCCAAGTTGTCAAGTAGTAGTCCCCATCACTTATAAACCACACCCACACCTTGTGAGTTTTAGGTATGGCACTATGTTTGGGGTTGGGGTGTTACATATTTAGAATATACAATCACGTGTTTGCGAATTTCTTTAATTACATCGAGAAGGTAGAAAACTAATTTTATTTTAGCCAATGGCATTGACAAACTATTTCGAATTATTCCGAAGCATTTACTTTATCAAGTGTGAAAATATCATCTGATAGTTTATTTTTACCCATGAAATGTATAATGATGTCAAATAATTTGGTATTTTCTTATATGACGACTGCCGCCACCTAACATATGCAATAAAATCTTTCTAAATAAATCAAAATTAATCGCACAATATTCATCGTAATATTGAAATAGGAGACAAGGGAGAAACAAGTTGTGCCACTAATTTTTTTAAGTTTGAAATATGATCCCTAAATATGTGCATTTTACATCGCATCAAACGTATTAGGTTATTATAGATTTTGGTATTTATGTTTGGATCCGTTTTAAAATAGACGTGAATATGGACATCACTTTAACATATTTCAGAGTATTCGTATTCGTATATCATTATTTTATACAAAAACATGGATATAAATTTATTTATAATTACATTTTTATTAACCATTGCTGATATAATTATTATTAAATGAATATATTTGCTATAATGTGTAAACCATCTAAAAAATATAGTTAAATTAACCTATTAAGTAGGGTTTAATGCAGTTGCCCCCTCGGGGGAGTTAACTTGGTTCCCCACCCCCCCATTTTCCTCGTTTTCTATATTTTTTTGGAAATTTCTTTGATGAATATTCATCATTATATCCCTATATTATGCTATTCAAATTTCGTGTGAAACATAGACTCTTACGACTTTCGTCCAGACAATCATTTTCTAATGATAACAGAATTGCTAAAAACGGCCCTGTTTGGATTGATGACGTAGGAGTCTCTGTTTCGCACGAAATTTAAATAACATAATATAGAGATATAATGATGAATATTTATGGAAGAAATTTCCAAAAAATGGGGTGAGCGAGCCAAGTTATCACCCCCATCAAGGAGCAGCCTCATTTTACTCTATTAACTATTTCAGTTATAATTCACATTCGCAGTTTTATATTTGTATTGTTTATTTTGACACGGTAAATATTTTTTTTGACATTCGTCCGTATCGGTGTTCATATTAAATGGACCAGGATATGATTTTACCATTTGTATCCGTATCCGACCAGCATATGCACTAGCTTCTTATATTATGCATAAAATCTTTGACTTCAGTACTTCAAGATCCAAAATTTCAACACTTTGATATATCATTCACAGGAGTTATACCAATCAGGAGCCAGGAAGATAGGAGTCATCGGGCTGCCGCCGCTCGGCTGCGTCCCGTCTCAACGGACGCTAGCCGGGGGTACCCAGAGAGACTGCGTCGCGACGCACAACCAGGCAGCGGTCCACTACAACTCGAGGCTATCGCAGACGGTCGATCAGCTAGCGGGCAAGCTCCATGGTGCGAAGATCCTCTACCACGACATATTCACTCCATTCTTCGACATCATTCGCCGTCCGTCAGCCTACGGTAACGCGCAATTCTCGACATCCTTGCTAGATCATATCGGACACAAATAACTTGGTGCATTTGAACGATGATCAGGTTTTGCTGAGGCAACGAAGGGGTGCTGCGGGACGGGGACGCTGGAGTCGGCGATACTGTGCAACAGCATGACATCGTCCACATGCAGCAGTGTTGGAGACTACTTGTTTTGGGACAGTGTCCACCCAACTCAGAAGGCCTATGAGATCATCGTTGGCAATATCGTTAACAAGGACTTCCGTCTCTACCTCTGATCAGAGGCTACTTAATCAACGTGCCCTAAGCAATAAGCGCCGAGGAGCTTTTTGTGGCGTATATGTGTGCATCCATTTTTTTTCCTGTTTCTCGTTTCTGTATCATATAGTTGTTGATTAGGAAATTAATTCTTTGAGTATTCAAGAACGGTTTGCGATATTTCTCGAACCTGTTCAGGGGTGTTTAGAGCATGCGATTTCTGTATGGTGACATCTTTTCAGGGATATTGTTATTAATCTAATCTTTTTTGTTTTTATAAGATGAGCGGACACACTGTAAACTGGAAAGGAAAATAGTATAAATAACTTGCAGAAAAGCTTAACTACTATGCATGTATGTGTAATTTATGGATTACAGACGGGGCAGATGAGTAAATGTAAGTATCATTAATCTAGATAAATCAACCTAAAAATCTGCAGAATTCCACAGAGATAGAGTTGTAAAAGTATTACATGCCAAGAAGTTTGAAGGACTGGAAAGATATACCCGCAGGCAACACACCCAAGATCAACATTTAAAAGGAAACTCACATTTACTCGATTTCTTTGAATTTGATTTTGAAAACTCAGAGGAAAAGAATAATTTCATTGCAAATTGTGAGTCCGGAAGGACCTCTTATTTAATAGTCCCCTTCTCGATTCGTCTTATCCTGTTTTTATCATTCTCGGGTGTTCTTGGTTTGCTTGCTGCTGCTGACTTAAAGATGAAACTAACTTTATTTACTGAAATGCGAGAGGATTAGGAAGTATTTTCAAATGGAAAAGTCCACTGAATCTGAGGAAGAAATTTATCCTCAATCTTTTATTCCTACCTGTTCAGTTGTATTGAACCAAAAATAGGTAAATGGGTTTTGGATGAGGGAATGTCTACCCACTTTCATATATATGTACTCATCCCCCTCTTTTTTCCTTGATATAGTGAAGAGAGATCCCTAATTTCTGGTTAGGAGATTAGGGTTTGTGTGCCCGCCGTGGTTTTTCCCTCTCCGTAGGGTTTTCCACGTACATCTTTCTACCATTCTCGTGGTTGTTTGCTTATCGATTTCTACATGGTATCAGAGCCATAATCAAGAAGACTCAAACTTCCTCTGCATTGGGTGCTTGTCGTTATTGTGCCTTGCCGTGAACTTGCCACCACATCCACCAACATCGCCCTTTTCTACGCACACCTTTGGCCCTGATCTGCTATGCAACTTGTCCCTTGTTCACTGCCCGTGCGCCACCCTTGGACCCCCTGTAGACGCAAGCCTCCTGGGTGCAACTCACTGCATGCTCGGTACCTATCGGATTATTATTTTTGGTTTACAGAGATCTGGTTTTGGAGACGGAAGCTTAGCTCCTGAAAGCAGAAGGTTATTTCAGAAAAAAAGTACGTGCTTTCTTCCTAAACGGAAGCCACTAGGGAAACGAATAATTTAGTATATATTCTTGAGATTCTGAAAGTCCAAGGTGAGCTATTGTTCTGTTGTTCAAGCTGGGAGTTTCATATGTCATTTCTTGTTGTGTAAGCCAAGTGATTGATGGTATGCTAGAGAGTTAGGAGCAAACAAATATTGAAAGTGAGGTTGTTTTTTTGATCCTACTATTGTGACTTTGTGTTGGTTGCTATTCTTACTATTCATCCATTGTGATTCCTCTGGAGTTGCTATTCGTCTGGAGTTGTGCTACCATTCTGTACCTAAAGACTTGCTATTCGTCTGGAGTTGTGCTACCATTCTATATTCGTCCGGAGCTGTGCTTCTCTACCCAAAGACTTACATAGGTGCACACCTTTATTCCTTATTATCTACTCCGTGGGTGACAGAGTTTTTTTGTTGGATTTCCTTGTGTGACCAAGTTGATTGTTGCATATTTGTGCTCCTGTGTCATCCTCCTTTGTTTGTTTGGCGGATTACTCTTGCCATAATGGATACTGTCATGGAGTTAGAATATTTCTTAAAGAGATATGTTGTTGAAAAGTCTACTTCCTTGTATTATGAAGATATGCATGCTGCCCTAAATGTGAGAAGAACTAATCTGTCTCATTCTGCAAATTCTGAGTGGGTTATTGATAGCGGGGCATCTGATCATATGTCAAGAAATCCAAAAATATTTCATGACCATAAGTTGTCCTTTGGAAAGGAGAAGGTTACTGTTGCAGATGGATCCTCTGCTACTGTTGCTGGAAAGGGGACTATTTTTGAGGTAGATCGATTTCTTCTGCATAATGCTCTCCATGTTCCTAACTTTCTTATAAATCTTCTGTTTGCCAGCAAAATTACTAAAGAATTAAATTGTAAGTTGATTTTTTTTTATCAAAACTCATATATCATGGAAGACAAAGATAAAAAAGAAAATTAGAATTGGTTTGGTTGAGGATGGCTTGAATACCTTCCTGCTTGAATCGGTCAGGCCCTTGCATCTGTGACGAAGTCTAGAAACGAGAAGATCAATTCTACGTTGGTAATACAATGGCCTGAACGACTTGGTACAATCGCTTTTATTCTTTACAAAAGTTGATGCCTGATTTTTTTTCAGGATTATAAGCGGTTGATTTTCAATGTGAGGTGTGCAAATTTGCAAAACAAATACGCACTACTTTTCCTATCTCTACGAGTAAATCCACTCATGCCTTTGAGCTAATACATTCTGATGTGTGGGGCCCATGCAATATTCAAAGTTGGCAGGGATATCATTACTTCATTATCTTTATTGATGATTGGTCATGAAATACTACTGTCTTTCTTACTGTCTTTCTTATGAAGAATAGGAGTGAAGTTCCTGCTATTGTTAGCAAGTTTATTGCTCTTGTAAAAAGGCAGCATAATGCGGAGATTAAAAAATTCCGTTCAGATAATGCTAGAGAGTATTTGTCTCTGTCCCTTCGAAAAACTCTTACAATGGAAGGAATTATTCATGAAACCTCGTGTGCATATAGTCCACAACAGAATGGTGTCATTGAGAGAAAGAATAGGCATATTCTTGAGATTACTCGAGCTCTTCTCTTTCAACGAAACATTCCCAAGAAGTTTTGGGGAGAACTGTGCTTATAAGTGTTTACTTAATAAACAGAATGCCGTCTTGAATCCTAAATGGTGAATCTCCCTTTATTCTCATTTATCCAGGTCCTGAACCTTTCTCTATGCCACCTAGGGTATTTGGTTCTGTTTGTTTTCTGCATGCAAATAATGGGAGGGGGGGAGGGTTAAGAAACTTGACTCTCATGCTAATAAAGGATTCTTCCTTGGTTACTCTACGGCACAAAAGGGATATCGGTGCTTCGATTCGACATCTGGTTGTGTTCTGGTAACTAAAGATGTTAGTTTTTTTAACATGATGCTTTCTTTCCCAATATTCCTCTTCAGGGGGAGACTGAATGTGAAGAGGATTTTAATGGACTTTATTTTTTGGATGATGCTAGCTATAGTAATCCAGTTTGGGGGAGATTCAATCTAATGAAAATATTTGTCGTGATAAAGAAGCTGATGAAAACAATCATAATTCTTGATGAATCCACGATTCATCGCCTTTATTGTTTTATTTTAACTTCATTTCCATAGTCAAACACATGTAAATACCCACTAATTTTATGTAATTACCATTTTACATCCATTTTTTAATTATGCATTTTAACACTTTTTGTGCTTAAATAAAAGAATAAAGAAGAAAAGAAAAAGAAAAGAAAGCATGTGTGTATGCAATAAATGCAGACTGTCCCGAACCCCGAAAGAAGGTCAAGACTTGACCTCATCGACCAGGAATAAAGTAGGGGGAGATAGGTTCTTCTGTCAAAAATCCAAAAATAATTTGCACATAAATTCCTTGTATATTTGTATAAAACTTGTACTATTTTATTTGTACATAATTTGACCTCAAATTAATTATATTTGTAAACAAAAGTTGTAGATAAAAATGTGTTGTAAATAATAAAAATATTTGCAAAGTAAAATAATGTACATATTACTAATAATGACACTTAGAAAAAGCCGCAAAGTAATCATTGAAATACCAATCCGGCTCCATACGAACTCAAATTGAACCAAACTCACTTCCATTATACTCTAAACTAAATTATCTTTCAAATGGCTATGGTTTCATAATTTTTGGAGTTACAGTTAAAAAGTCAGTTTTCTGGGGTTTGGAGTTATATTGTACCGTAGTATGTAATAGCTAATTTGTTGGGGATTTTTAAAGAAGTAACTATAATTTTTTGTATTTTTTATCTAAACAAGAACTAAATAGCACAAAAACAATTTTTAATAAATGGAAAATGTACGGAAATGCTAAAATAAAATGGTAGCATGCACAAGCATAATATGGAGCACATTCATCTATTTTCCTTAAGTTTCCTAGCATAGTTATTTAATCAAAGATAAAATGTACAAAATTAATTATTAAGGCAAGAAGGGGTATATTTGCAATAAAAATAAAGCAAAGGGTGTACATGCAAAATATCTCATAGTTTTGAATTTAATTACAAAATTTAAAAACTAATATGAAATAATACCCACAAGGGTACGCTTGCAAAATACCCAACTCACGTGGGGGACCACATGAGTTGAATTGACATGGGCCTAAGCACAATATACAATAATATTAGCGGCCCACTTATAAATTGTACACTACTTTTAAACTCTATTTAAAATTTATACGACTAATATATAAATAAAAAAGTGATTGGGTTACTTAATAATTTATCGCCTAACAATGCTTCATCCAGCGGTTGTGCATAAGGCATGTGGAGAGATGGACGGTAGGACAGCGCTTCATTTCGGCCGGGATTCAACGACCCAGATTAGATCTGGGCTGAAGGGTTGATCTGACGGTCCTCGACGGGTCTCCAAGAACTCCTCAAGAACAAAGCTCCGACGAGCTTCATTCTCAGATTATCCTCACATCCTGACCTCATCCTTTACAACCAATACCTTCCTCTGCTTCATGACGCCCTTTCGCACCTGCAGGTGTCCTCCAAGATGTCTGGGTCTCGTCGGAGGAGCCCTAGATCTCAGGTACCTAGAGATACTGTTCAGACCATGCAATGGTGCTCTATGTGGTTGTCCCATTTGCAGATCTGCACCAAAAGGTTAAGGGGGTCGAGGGATATCCCCTTGGCCCTTTACTGAAGCTGAAAATGCACATGGGAAGTAGCGCGATGGGACTCCGGCGAGGGTGGTGGAGGAGGAGTCCGGTGGCTTGAATCCTGTAACGTCCCGGGCTTAGGTCCCCGGTCCGTTAGTGGAGCATTACTGGCCCTAACAACCTCTTGGGATCGAGCCCATGCGGACTCGATTAACCACCCCCAAAATGCTCAAGCCGGGTTATTCAGTAGTAAGCTCCTCACAATTTATCCCACCCGGAAATTTTGGGTTCCACGGTATGGGATCTTTTTTTTGGGTGTTACAACCTCCCCCACTTATATTCGCAATGTCCTCGTTGCGATATGGCCCATCACGTATTCCCAGTGATAGTGGCGGCTGCACGCTCTGGGTAGCCATTTCCTCCAACCTCTTTGTAGAGGCGGCTCCACCTCTCGGGTAGCCCTTTCCACTATCAGAGAGAATTTGGCTCTGATACCATTTGTAATGTCCCGAGCTTAGGTCCCCGGTTCGTTATTGAGGAAAACTGGCCCTGACAACTTGTTGGGTTCGGGCCCAGATGGACCCGTTGGCAACAACCCAAAATGCTTAAGCTCAAGTTGTCAAGTAGTAATCCCCACCACTTATAAACCACACCCACACTTTGTGACTTTTAGGTATGGCACTATGTTTTCGGGTATGGGTGTTACAACCTCCCCCACTTATATTTGCAACGTTCTCGTTGCGACATGGTCCATTCACTTATTCCCAGTTTTCCTCAATAACGAACCAGGGGACCTAAGCCCGGGACATTACAAATCCGTGCAGGTTTTGAGATGAAAATATATGGCAAATGCGAAGAAATGAAGTGGGAAGGAAATTAGGCAAAGTTGGGGGTCCAAGATGGGCGGAATGAGGCGAATTTGGTGCCAGAGCTTAAGGCTCTAGTGATTTTATTCCTAAAATTAAACAAAATGTACGGTAATTAAGAAAACTAAATGCATGATTAACCTACTGATTTTTTTAATAAAATGCAAGATAAACTACATTACATAGTCTCTCAATTAGCCCTGCATCTCATAGTAGAAAGGAGTCACTTGAGGTGGTCTGGTCAACACCTGGATCTCGCTCTCCATCGCTTTCTCTGTGCCAAGAAGGGTTGGAGCTAGTATTGTTGTCACCAAGTGCTCGACGGAGGTGTCCAACTAGGGTTACAATGGCGCAAGGGGGATCTGACTCAAAAGGGAACCGGGGGCTAGATTTTATAGGAGTGGTTTCTGTCTAAAAAGATGGGGAGAAGGTATGTAGATGGAGGGTAGTAGGTGAAGATGCGAGTATGGGCGAGGATCAGGGATGAAAGGGATAAGGATTGGTGGGTTGCTCGATGAAAATGGGGAAGAGGTGAAGGTGTGGGAAATGGAGCAAAGGCCAGGTGAGAAGCTATACAGTTGACCCATCCGATCAACAAACACTGGCATATGGTTGGTCCACGTGGACCAACCAAAAATGGGTTCTTTAAATCTATTATAAAATCGATAAAAATTATTAAATGATTTATTTAATTTTGTTTAGAATATGAGAATACTTGTAATTTTAAGTAGTATTTTATTGTAGTTTTTATTTATTTTACAAGTTAATGTATTATAGGTTAATATTTACATCTGTATATATAGGTAAGTATACCTATATTTTGTTTATTTTAATTTTATTTTTTACTTATATTTTACTATTTTATTCACTAAACTTTATATATTTATAATTTATTTAAATACAAATTTGAGTATTTTTATGGTATTTTTCTCATTTTATTTATGTACATAAATATGCATATATATTATCCATGTATATTATAAGTATGTTTACTTGTAGATTAAAGTAAATTATTAATTATAATGAATTTTTAATTATTTTGTTATAATTTTATTATGTACATATATTTTAGATATTATTTACAAATTTATAAAAATAATGAAGACTTAAAAATACAAAGAATAAATATATTGAATATTTTATGCAGGTATACTCCACAATGAGGGACCAAAATTCAGCTTTTGTATCTTAACTCCAAATTGAATGAAATCAAATTCATTAAATAGCTAATTTTACTTTATGAAAAATAAAGGTGAGTTTGGTGAATTTTGATCTTGTATGGAGAAGATACATGCCTGCAAAGTTTCTTCGCGACGTTTTATTCTGTATCACGGGTACACTATGCATTATTTTTGAATGAAATAATTTTTGTATTTTTATTTTTATGTACACTTTTGATTTTTATTGATTTGTGGTATAAAAATAATAAAATAAAATAGGTCCTAAAGTGTGATTATTGGACTATAAAATTAGGGTTTTTGTGTTGTGTTTTCTGTACGATTGGTCATCGAATCTCACCCTACTTTATTCCTTGTTGACCAAGTCATCATGATGACTGTGTTTTGGGGTATAGGGTCACTCATTATCTTGGACACTTTCTTCTTTTTCTTTTATTTCCTTTAATCTTTTATAGTGAAATTGAATACAATATTTTGTATAGTATTTTATACATCATTAATTGTGAATTATTGAGTGTTTTTCATCAATTAACGATATATACATGCATTTAGCTAGGGATTTAAGGCCAACATGAAAGAATAGAGGAGATGAAACGGAAATTCATCACATCTAAATGATCAAAGCTAATCCAACGATCCAGCGCAAGCCACCGAGTCACCGCTAAGCGCATCACATGCCACGTGTGTGCACGGAAGTTGTTTTGGGATTTTTGTATATGCTTCCCAAACATTTTGTATTTTTGCAAACAGGTCTCTCATCGATTCAGACACATGAGCAAACATGTGATATTATGTGGTTTTTACGTGATACCCCCTTGGTTTCTGATATTTGCACGTGCGCTAAAAAGTCCCAAAAATTATAATATAGTCATTAGAAATAGAATACAAGGTTAAAAATAATAAAATTAATAAAAAATAGATAATAATAATAATAATAATAATAAACTAAAAATATATTAGAGTATTAAATACCCTACTATATACAATACACATTTATTTTGCAAAATAAAAACTATTTTCTCCTTTTAATAAGTCAATAAAAAACACATAAATAATAAAAACCATAATAATAAAAAACATCTCTAAAAATCCTATAAAAATTATGTTCAATATATTTTGTTATATTTTATATAGTAAACAAAAAAGAAAGTAAAAATCAAATATTTAAATCACTAAAAAATCAAAAATACATAAACATTTTAAAAATGCATAACTGATTCATTAAAAATCAGAAAATTACATACAATACCTTGTTAGAAAATTATTTTTACAAAAATATTTTTCTTCTATTGATTATTTTAAAAATAATAAATAGTCCTCTATTTTCGATAAATGTTGTAGTTTTCAACTTTAAAAATAATTTAAAATCCATATAAATCCTGAAAGCCAACTAAAAATCATAACATTCTCTTAAAAATAAATACAAATAAGAAAACCCTCATTCCTTAGTCACTCTAATATTATACCCTAGTTTCTATAGTTTGCCTCCCTGAGTTCGACACTCGCGTACTTATTGCTATACGCATTAGTTTACGAGTATACATAAAAAAAATCTTTTTCTGACAAAATCCGCCCGGTCGACACAATGGCACTATTCTTCTTTTAGAGTAGTAGATCGGGCGTGTTTTTTAGATGGTGCCAATGCCAGGGAAGCAACGCGTGGGTAGATAGATAGAGCCTGAGGATTTGGTTTCTCAACCATGCATGTCCACCTAATTCTTGAATTTCTGCTACAAAATACTAATGTCCATGTATCATTTTTAAGATATTAGGAATAAAAATAATATTCAAATATCCATTCAAATTTTTGTAATCTTGTCAAAGGAAAAACTTTAAGTTTTGGTAGCGATTCTCTTAATAATTTAATGTACCAAGCGTACTAATATTTTCAACATCGTTATAGTAATCCTCACGGTTAAAAAAATTTAATGATAATATATTTCAAAATTATTTTCCTCAAGCTAAAAACTAAAGGTGTACTTGTTGGTGAGAAACTTTTTTTTCACTTCTCTTGACCCTCTTCACTTGACCTTCGATTAGCAGATTAGTAGTATTTTTGACTTGACTGAGTCGAATGTGCAATCTTGCTTGGATCACTTGCTTCCATAATGAGAGTGTTTTCCATCCTTTCTATTGCATCTTTTGAGGGGAGTAAGAAAGTTTTTTTTCCACAAATTTTCACAATTCTTAGTTCCCACTCTCTTAAGCCGTAGCATTGTATTCTCTGTTGATTCTCTGTCCAACTCATTTGTGTATTTGTTTATCAATGTATAAGGAGAAATCAGTGGGTCAAGAATAGGGGTGTAAACGAGCCGAACCTGAGTGAACCAACCCAGGCTCAGTTCGGCTCGTTTAGCATACTTTCGGACTCAGGCTCGCTTCGGCTCGATAAATTAAAAACTATAATCAGGTTCGGTTTGGCTCGGGTAAGGTTCGTAAAGGTTCGGTTCGGCTCACTAAAGGTTCGTTTAAGAATAAATGTTGTGCAGATGTTTCTGTTTAAAGGGAAAAACCACAGCTACAGGGGAGGGTTTTGTAGGATTCGGGAACAGGGAACAGGGACTTAGTAGATGACTAGATGGGTTTGAAAAAATAAGTGAATGCCCTTATGTTAATATATAATGTATTTTTCCTCATATATATATACAATATGTATATATACTTTTATGTATGTATGTGTGTATATAATCGAACTTTTAATGAACTGAACTTGAACGAACCTATGTTTTTGAGGTTCGGTTCGTTTATTTAATCGAACCCAAACTCGTGTTCAGGTTCGATTCATTTATTTTCGAATCGAATCTGAATCGAGCTTTTAGCGAGTCGAATTTGAACGAATGTCGAACCTGAGAATTTTCTGACAACCCTAGTCAAGAATGATGTGGCGTCTAAGTTCACCCTATCCTAGGATGGAGTCGAGGCAAAGATAAGTTAAAGGGTATTAGCTCTACAATGGAAGGTGCTTGGTTCCAGGTGAAGGACTATTATTCTGAGTCCGCAAAACGGTATTATGTAACTAACTAACTTGTCGTGGTGTTTTCTGCTGAAGGGGTCTCGCAATTAGTGAAGGCAACATCCATCTGTTGTGACAAGTTCAATCCCTTTCAGGATGACATGGATATTGGGGATATATACGAGAAGTTTGACGACCACAACATATTCACAGTCGACGACTAACGAAGAGATCTTAAAAACTAGAAGTTTTCCCTAAGGGTCTGTTCGGTTCGGGAATAAGCGGGAATAAGGATGGGGAATAAGGATAATAAGGGTCTATTCTTTGTTCGGCTGGAGGATAGGAATAAGGAGAATAAGGTGAAATAAAGGTAGGTAAGGTGGGATAAAGATATGAATAAGAGTGAAATAAGATGGAATAATGGGGAATAGTCGTACCAATGGGAACTGTGTCGGGAGGAGAATTGGCCCCTTATTCCAGGGCTTATTGATGAGCGCCCCCGAGCGACTAAGGCAAGAAGGTGTCAATGGTCGTTGCGACCTCATCCTCTCGGGCCGGACTCAATCAAGAAAAATCAAGACCACCAAATATAAAAATCACACAAGTTAAATAAATAGCGGTCTCGCTATTTTATTTTACCTGGTATAGCTACCAGGGTCGAACATAAGGAGCACGAAATGGCCGAGGTGGCCTATGAGGTAGTCAAAAATGCAAATAAACAAAGGTGTATTTGGTGGATTTTTAAATCTTTTTATTTTTTTGTATTTTTGAATAATAAGGAAAAATATAAAAGCAAGGGAAAAAGCCAACAAACCAATATTTATAAAACACAACAAATAAAGCCTAAAGTTTAAATAAAATTGTTTTTATTGTTTTTATATTTTTAAGTGTTTTTGGTGATTTTCTGAGAATTTTATGATGTTTAGTTGATTTTTTTTAAATTGAGAAAAGGGAAAACATTGACAAAATGTACAGTCAGATTTGATAGGCTAATTAAAAATAATTATTTAGCTTCTAAAAATCTGATGGTAATTTTTATGGAAAGTAAATACAAAAACTAAGCTACAGAAACTAGAATTGCAATTTTTTGAATTTTTTTATAATTTTTAAGAATTTTATAAGATTTTTAGGGTTTTGTGATTTTTAGGGGTTTTATAAGTCCAAATAACACAAAAATTGGAATGAAATTCAAAGACAACAAAACAAACTATTCCTATTTTTTTTAGAATTTTTGGGTGAATTTATATTTTTCTTTGATTTTTTATGTTAGATAGTAACAAAAATCAAGATTTTTTATTTTTTAAAAATAATAAAAAGCCACGAAAATGTCCCAAAAAATTAGTGAAATTTTTATATAGTGGCAGAAGCAACAGTCCAAATTTCACTCGATTTGGGTTTGATTTGATATTTTATTCAATACAAACAAGGCACACATCAAGCAGGGACCTAAGTGCAAAGAAACTTAGTTTAGGGGCCAAACAGTAACACGCCTAAAAAGTTCGGGGCCCAAGTTGCAAAAATCCCACTATATTACGCGGTAGCACGTGGTGTAGGAACAGAAGGGTACAAATGCAAATCTTATTTAAAAAGATGTAAACATTAACAACCAACAAGTTCAATGATAAAAGTGCAATTAACCCATAGCCTCACGTGTCGATGCACGTGTCTCTCACAAACAGGGACTATTTTGCAAATACTATAAACCTAAGGTCTTAGATGCAAATATTTCAAAATAAAAGCAACTGAGACTAATATTTACAGAACTAAACTATATATGCAAAAAGGACAGGGGCCTGAGTGAAATTACCCTCTTATTAATGATTTGACGGACGAGGAGTGTCCACGTGTGATCGGACGACTGAGAGTTGTGGATACCCCTTCATTGATTAATGCTCTGGATGCGACCCTCAGATGGATCAAACGACTGGAAGCGCTCCGCAGATGGACGACGACGACCAAAACTGGAGCGGAGCGTCGATCGGACGGTATGTGGAGGTTCTCCAAGAACAGCTCGCCGGCGAACTTCACCGCCCAATACGCACGGTGGAGACCTCCTCAGCTGCTGCTAGGATGGGGAAATCGATGCTGGCGATGCTCCGCATCGAATGGTCTGCTCCGATAGGGCCGAGAGCGTCAGGAGAGCTCCGGCGACGAGAAGGCTTGGAGCTTCTGTGCATGAACCAGTTAGATCCCCAGATGGGGTCCATTGACCTGAAAACCTGCACAACACGAAACCTAGGTTGAGGGAAAAGTGTCTCGACCCGTTAGCGGGTGAAATGGGTGGTCGAATGGGTCGCGACGTGGTCCTCCGGTGAGCGGCAGAGGAGGAGGACCGAACTCCCAGTTCCGGGACGAACCGGGGTGGACGAATGGGTGAAGAAGATGGAAAGAGGTCTCGTGGATGTGAATCGACGATCGGATGGAAGGATGGATGATCGGAGACGGCGGACGGCGACAACGGAGCGAAATCGAAAATTCTGAAATTAGAAGAAGCTAAGAAGAATCTGACCTAAAGGGTGGCTGCAATCGTCTAGGATGGAGGTCGGGGACCTCCGGGGTCGTCGCCTCGATGGCTCTACGGGGCCAGAGGCTCGGGCTCACCTTGCAATGGAGCACGGCGGTGAAAGTCACCGGATCAGTGGATCCCGCCGCTTGCGTCCTCCATGCAACTCTTCCTCACGCTGCTGTCACTCAGGCGAAGATGAGGAGCTCATCGGCGGCGAGGGGGATGGCCAAAGATGGAGTGAAAAGTGCGGCGGAGCTGAGCTAAATAGTGACAAGGGTCCGGCAAAGATGGAATCAGGCAGCGAATCATGGAGCTCGGATCCCTAGGAAAGGTGGCAGGCGTGCATCTTGGATGGATCGTCAATAGTCGGAGCCCGGGGTTTTGGGTTGATGATGGTCAGATCATGCCAAGAAAAAGGGACAAAATCAGGTCAGGACGCAGATTCGGGCACCGAGTGGTCCAGGGGGAGAGTTGACCGGGAGTCAACAATCTTCCGTGGACCAATCAGGTAATTCCTTTTATTAATTATTTGTAAATTCATTTTAAAATAAAAAATGATTTTATTTGAAAATATTTTCAAAATGAAAAATATTTATTTATTTTCAAAGTATTTTTTAATGATTTTTATTTATTTTTTTGAAAAAATAAATTATGTATTTACATTATATTATTATTATTATATATAGGTATGTATACCTATGTATTTTTTATTTTTATTTTTAATTTTTTATTTATATATATTAACATTAATTTCATAATTTATTTATTTACACTATGAAATATGAAATATAAAGTGATTTTTATTGTCTTTTTATTATTTATTTACAAGGGGAAAATAAATACATATTTTATTGTATGTGCATGGTATATATACATTTGATGAGAGAGAAAGTAATTATTTTTATTTTTCTTTTATTTTTCCCATTTTATTTTATTTTTATATACAAAATAATAAAAACCTATTTTATTTTTATTATATATTAATAAAATATGTACATGAAGGAGTATTTTATTGGAAATGGCCCTATCTCTATCTACTTGGGTTCTTTTGCGGTCAGGCCAATGCTTGGCCATCCCTTGGTTTTGGGTCACTCGATATTTATTTTAAATATTTCCTTCTTTTTCTTTGTCTCTTTATTCTTTTATTTTTGCATAAAAACATGCTAATTATTAATATTTACACAATGCATGCAATTTGCTAAATTATTCTATTTACAGGTATCTACATGGTGTTTTGCAAGGGTTTTGTAGCTAAAATAAAAGAATAAAGAGTGATGAATGGGGATTCATCACCCCCTATACTTAACTTTGCTAGTCCCTTAGCAAACACTTATTTGAAAAAGAAGTGAAAAGGAAAAGAAAAAGAAAAAGAAGGGGGCAAAAAGAATGAATCAATGCTGAATATTAAACTTGCCTTCATTAAATTGAAGTATGGAGCTCGATCAGATCTTTGGATTATTAATGTGTCGGAACCTCATTTGGACTTAGGTTTAAAACTTAACAGCCTCTAAGATCCACTACTATAGTCAAGACTCCTCAATAATCCAGATCAGAACAAGTCTACATACACAAACACTGAAGACCATGAATCTTTCCTTGTATAGTGTAAGTGAGGTATAGCTCTCCACCTCAGAAGTAGCAAAATGACAACCCTCCCCAACAAGGTAACTCTATGACCCTAGTCTAGCCACATTTTCCTCGAGGAGCGGGGTATTCCCTTCTAAGTTCAAGTTCAACCAACTCAAGAAACGGGGAAAGAAGAGAATGGACAATGGCCAGTGTAGCCATGTATACCTGGGAGCTCAACCAGTGTAGCTAAGTCTCCCTGCTGCAAGCTTCATAAGATGGAACATGAGTCTCAAGCTTTGCTTATTGCATTATATACACTCCGGTGGGATTATCATTTTCTATCAGACCCACCACTTTTTTGGAGTTCTTTTCTTTTTGCATTTTTTTCGATGTGCATCTGTACAACATATCTACAAAGTGCAACATATATACATAAGGAGTTTTTCCTCTTGAGCCAGTAGACTATCCCTCTTTTGAAGCATTATTGCAACCCACAACTCCTGTCGTTAGACCTCATGGCAACCAGACCAAGTTGAGACGCACTTCTTTCACTATAAGAAGAAGAGAGGTTCCGCCTAGAAGTACTACCCTCATATGCTACCCCAAGTCAAGGAAGACTGCCTCCTCACCACATCATCCGTAGAGAGCTCAGTGTAAAGTGCGGGTCCAAGTAAAGCCATTGTCTATATTAGTCATGTGTGTGTTGTTAAGTGCTCTACTTAGGCTCATCGAGATGACATATGATCATAGCCTAGTGGACTCAAAGAATTAAGTCACCATGGACCTGAAAAGTCTCAACCCTTAGCCCTATAAGGTTCCTCTTAGAATTAGGTGGATTAAGATCTTAACCAATCTCCATTTTCCAATTTAATTCCATGCTAGTTTAAATGTCAACTATGATCCGGGAAAAACTATACAAGTATTTACAAAGATGCTATTTACAAAATATTTACACATATGTAAAATTTTTGAAAAATATTTTGAAAACATGGATGTATGCATGAATGCAAGTTTTGCAAAATATGTACACAAATTTACACAAGGTTTTTGCAAACTTTTGATTTTCAAAACATTTTACAAAAATTTTGTACTATATACATAATTTTGATATGAAAATATTTACAAGCTATTTACACAAAAGATTTTTACAAACATTTTTACAAAATAATTTGTACAACTAGCTATGTATGTGCAATAAAAGAATTTTATTTACAATGAAAAATTTTAATTTTTATGGATTTTTGGGTTTTAGCCATTTTTATTTATTAACACACTCACACAAAGTACGAGTTATGGCTAAAGTATATATGAAATATATACACACCCCCAATACTTAGCTCGAACGATGTCCTCAGAGTCAAGAGCGATGAAGAAGACATAACTCGTGCTTAGTATAGGAAAGTAAAAAGGAAGGTTATATACAAAGATGAATAAAATAATAGAAATGCAAGAGGATCTCGGGGTTTCCCCCTATACTTAGGATCACATAATCCTAACTATAGCAGGTTGTACAGAAAGGAAAATCCGAGTAAGAATGTACAGGGTCTACCTCCCCTATACTTAGGGTAAAATATCCCTAAGTATAGGCAACACAACAGAGGTAGGAAAAAACACGAAGAAAGTCAACAAATATAAACAAGATGGAAGGACATCACTCCCCCTATACTTAAGGTGAAGAATCCTTAAGTATAGGCAACAACATGAGTAATGAAACGGAACGAAAGGAAGAACTCGGTGTTTCCACCCTCCTATACTTAGGATGAGGTATATCCTAAGTATAGCAAAGATAATCCTATACGAGACCTGGGGTGAAAACAAAAAGGGACAAAAGAACGATCAAACCAAGACGAAACACGTATATATAAAAGGGTACAATGTTGAGGTGCCTCTCAATAAGCGCTAGGTTTTACGCCCCTAGCTGGGCGCAAAGGCTAGGATAACGTTGTGTCAAGGTTCAGGACATCATCTGTAAGGTGAATGTCGTACTGTCGTCCTAGCCTCGGTATGAGAACAACAAGAAAATCAATAATGTAAAGAAAAATACCCAGGTATGCAATCAGGCGGATGTCTGCTACCGGCCAAGGATATGTGCAGATATGATCAGGATCCGGTAGCACAAAAGAAATCATCGTCTCAGGATCAGACTGGATTGGAAGTGTAGAGCTGAAGAAATCAAACGTGGAGAAGGATGGATCAGTCATAGAATCCTCCACGTTGATCAGTGTCTCAAAGAGGTATGGAAAGTGAAGATCAGGAGACTCTCTAAGGAAACTGATATCCGATGCATATAATAAAGACAAATCGGGCAGATCATCGAATATCTCTAGGTCGGCTCATCCTCGCGAGGGTCGTCGAGGTGGAAAGACTCATAATCAGAAGTATCAGAAGACTCGGTTTCGTGATCCGCCAGATCGGATACACTCTCAGAAGGTGAAACCGAGTACACATCGTGTGTGGCATCCTCCAGCAGATAACCCTCGGGGAGGAATGCAAGATCATCGGTGAGAAATAGAGGATCAGGATCTATCAGGGCATCTACGCTGCTGTCAAGCACCCACTCTATGCACCAGGATGCATCATCATCTGAAGTCTGGCTCTCGGCAATCTGGAAGTAGGAGAAGGTATTGGTCAACACCGCGGAGGTTGGCAATGTGGTTGTGGCTGATCCTCGCTCTGCGGCAATGCTGGCTGCCATCTGGTCCTCAACAAGTGAATCTGTCTCAACAAAGTGAAGGAAAAAGACTCGAATACGGGACTCTCGATGTCTGGTCTCTCATAGTGGTGTCCTATATCGAGTTGTGGCTGCTTGGCTGAGTCATGGTGTCTATCTGACTCCGAGAAGTGTCTCTGCAGAAAAGAGGCTGAATCATCCAGGACTAGAATTTGGAATGGCTAGATCGATGGATGTCGTAGCAGGTGCTCCTCCATCTCCTGGAGTATTAGAAGTTCTGATATCCAAGAATCATCAATTGAGAATTCTGGGGCTGGCTCGAACTCTAGCTGGAAGACCAACGGGAAGTCGAGTAGATTCTGGGTCAGAATCTCCACTATAGCAGTCATCTCCTCTGTACTCTGTGGTGCTGCGGAATCCAAGTCCTCGGGCTGGTGTGTAGAAACTGTATCCTCATGTAGTACGACACACCCACTGGTACTGCAATATCCTCATGTGTTGTCCCGACTACGGCATCTCGTGAAGATGGTCTCTGTGAAAGTAACCTCGAGATGACATCCAGTAAGACAATGTCGGAACTACGGTGTGAACTACCACTTGAGGTAATCACCAGTGCTATCTGCTCTGCGGTCATCCCCCGCATGGAGATCGCAATAAGGTCTGTTAGTGGAAGTTCGTGGTCAGGAAATCTCCTCAAGAGGTCAAGAAACCTCGGCCATGCCTCGTGCAATAGCTCCTGGGGGTCTACTGCAAACTCCGTGATCAAGGACCGCATCATCTCTGCTCTATGCTGGGGAAAGTATCTCTGTAGAAACTCTCGGCGTAGCTCTCCCCACGTAGCGAATCTCCTTCCTAACCGTCGGTGCCATCGCATGGCTCTATCCTGAAGTGTGAACGGGAAGGTCTTCAGCATCATCTCCTCTGCAGTAATATCTGAATAGATATGTGTCTTGCAGAACTCCTCGAACTCAGACAGGTGAAGATAGGGCTCCTCGTGCACCTCCCCTGAAAATGTCGGCAGTATCTGAATAAGCTCCAAATCCAGAATGAATGGACCTAGTGTAGAAGCTGACTGAGCTCCCTGTCCTATCTGCTCATCCACCATATTGGCATAGGATATCTCTGATACTCACATCTGCTCTCTCTGATTACGAACGGAGTGCACTCTCAACTTAGTACTGGCATCATCCGAGCCTTGCATCTGCTCAATCTGATCTCCGCGGACGTATAGCACAACATTCCCAGAGGAATGAAAGGGAAGGGAGGGAGGGAGTGGGAGGTTGGTCGGGGATCCGACCTCCCTCGAAGATGGACTGGACTGATGGTCAGAAGATGGAGAAGAAGCCGTAAGAGTCGGCCAGAATTGAGGGGGATCCATCATCCAGGGATACAGAAGAGGAAGGGAAACTGAAGGGAGGGTGGGAGGGAGAAAGATATGATGAATAGATGGAGAAGATCGATGGGAAGAAGGCAGAAGGGATCTGGAAACACACAAGATGAGAAAGCAAACCCCTGATTCACCTACTCATCACTGAGCTGAAGACCGTAAGGGATAGGTCAATTATCTTGTCAATTTTATTTAGGTGATCAAGTCAGTCTTTCAGAGCGATTACGTGAGCTGATAGGAATCCAATATTCTCAACAGACTGTCCCGAACGAAAGGCCAGTAGTCAGTCAAGAAATCGGATATGGCTCTAGCCTAGGATGCGGGTTACTCTCTCGCTCATTCAAACCAAAACAAGGAGGGGGTTACTCTCCCCAAGATAGATTTTTAAATGAGGTGTCTTTTAGGTCAAGTGTGATTAGCAGTCCCGATTTTATTGTTTTTATTTTTTATGTATTTTTCAAAAATCGTCTAACGAATTTTCCAATTTCTTTTTTATTCCTAAGTCCAGAAAAATAGGGGGAGGGGGAAAAATCGATGTGCGACAAAATCAATGATGCATGCACAAGATAGAAGGCATACTTGACTCCAGCAGTCTACATGCGATTATGATCCACGCATAAATTCCAACTACCTATATGGATGCAATGCGAGAACCGTCCTAAACAAAAGCTCCTATTATCGTGAAGCACTGGTTTATTTGCCTAAGTCCAAGCGTAATCTATAGGAACATATATTCTCATTAGGGATGTGGACCTAATGCTACCTGGCTCAACGAAAATAAAATACTAAATCTAGGGGCTCAAGCACAGAAATCCACGTGAAATCAAAGAAAAGAAAAGCAGCGAAAACAAAACCAAGGTGGGGTCCCCCGAGCACACCGGTGCTCGGTGAAACAGACCCCGCAAAGTCCACCGGTCTGAGAGTCCGGGTACCTGTATTATTACAATAATAAATAATCTGACTGGAAGGTAAACTATTCTAAGCTAATCTAAGCTATCTACAGTTCCCGCACTCCTGCTCGCCTCCTCGTGCTCTCCTGCGGCCCCGTACAGAAGGGAGCCGCCTCTGAATCCCACGGTTGTGTCGGCTCTTCGAGAAGAACCGCCTCGGTCCTCGGGCTCTCGCAAGAAAACAAACAGAGGTGTCAAACACAGATTACTATAAAAATAAGCAAGACAAAATAGAATAAAGCAAACTATATGCAAAAATAGAAACACACAAAACAAAAACAAACAAAAACAAAAAAATAAAAGAAAATAACATAAAAATAAAATAAAAAAAAATAAAAATAAAATAGAGAAAATCAAAAAGTCGCGAAAAGCCACGGACGAAAGAAAACCGAACAATAATAAAAAACAAAGACTACTAAGCCGTGCTCCCCGGCAACGACGCCATTCTGATGAGCGCCCCGAGCGACTAAGGAAAGAAGGTGTCAATGGTCGTTGCGACCTCAACCTCTCGGGCCAGACTCAATCAAGAAAAATCAAGACCACCAAATATAAAAATCACACAAGTCAAACAAATAGCGGTCTCGCTATTTTATTTGCCTGGTATAGCTACCAGGGTCGAACACAAGGAGCACGAAATGGCCGAGACGGCCTACGAAGTAGTAAAAAATGCAAATAAATAAAGGTATTTTTGTTGGATTTTAAATCTTTTTAAATTTTTTGTATTTTTGACTAATAAGGAAAATATAAAAGCAAGGGAAAAAGCCAACAAACCAATATTTATAAAACACAACAAATAAAGCCAAAAATTCAAATAAAATTGTTTTTATGTTTTTTATATTTTTAAGTATTTTTGATGATTTTCTGAGAATTTTATGAATTTTAATTGATTTTTTTTAAAAATTGAGAAAAGAGAAAATAGTGACAAAATGTACAATCAGATTTGATAGGCTATTAAAAATAACTTTTAGCCTCTAAAAATCTGATGATAATTTTTATGGAAAGACAAAAACTAGGCTACAGAAACTGGAATTGCAATTTTTTTGAATTTTTTAGAATTTTTAAGAAATTTTATAAGATTTTTAGGGTTTTGTGATTTTAGGGGTTTTATAAGTCCAAAATAACATAAAAATTGTACTGAAATTCAAAGAAAACAAGCTATTCCTAATTTTTTTAGAATTTTTGGGTGAATTTTTATATTTTTCTTTGATTTTCTATGTTAGACATTTACAAAAATCAAGGTTTTTGATTTTTTAAAAATAATAAAAAGCCACAAAAATGTCCCAAAAAATTAGTGAAATTTTTACACAGTGGCAGGAACGTGTCCAAATCTCACTCGATTTGGGTTTGATTTGATATTTTATTCAATACAAACAAGGCACACAACAAACAGGGACCTAAGTGCAAAGAAACTTAGTTTAGGGGCCAAACAGTAACACGCCCAAAAAGTTCGGGGCTCAAGTTGCAAAAATCCCACTATATCACGTGCACAACACGTGGTTCAGGCACAAAAGGGTATAAATGCAAATCTTATTTAAAAAGATGTAAACATTAACAACCAACAAGTTCAAGGATAAAAGTGCAATTAACCCACAACCTCACGTGTCGATGCACGTGTCTCTCACAAATAGGGACTATTTTGCAAATACTATAAACCTAAGGTCCTAGATGCAAATATTCCAAAATAAAAACAAATGAGACTAATATTTACAGGACTAAACTATAAATGCAAAAAGGACATGGGCCTAAGTGAAATTACCCTCTTATTAATGATCTGACGGACGAGGGGTGTCCACGTGTGATCGGATGGCTAAGAGTTGTGGATACCCCTTCGTTGATTAATGCTCTGGATGCGACCCTCAGATGGATCAAACGGCTGGAAGTGCTCCGCGGATGGACGACGACGATCAAAACTGGAGCGGAGCGTTGATCGGACGGTATCTGGAGGTTCTCCAAGAACAGCTCGCCGGTGAACTTCGCCGGCCCAATACGCGCGGTGGAGACCTCCTCAGCTGCTTCTAGAATGGGGAAATCGATGCTGGCGATGCTATGCAGCGAATGGTCTGCTCCAATAGGGCCGAGAGCGTCAGGAGAGCTCCGGCGATGAGAAGGCTTGGAGCTCCTGTGCCTGGACCAGTTGGACCCCCAGATGGGGTCCGTTGACCTGAAACCTGCACAGCACAAATCCTGGGTCGAGGGCAAAGTGCCTCGACCCGTTAGCGGGTGAAATGGGTGGTCGAATGGGTCGCGGCGTGGTCCTCCGACGAGCGGCGGAGGAGGAGGACCGAACTCCTAGTTCCGGGATGAACCGGGGTGGACGATTGGGTGAAGAAGATGGAAAGAGGTCTCGCGGATGTGAATCGACGGTCGGATGGAAGGATGGATGATCGGAGACGGCGGACGGCGACAGCGGAGCGAAATCGAAAATTCTGAAATTAGAAGAAGCTAAGAATTAGAATCTGACCTAAAGGGTGGCTGCAATCGTCTAGGCTAGAGGTCGGGGACCTCCGAGGTCGTCACCTCGATGGCTCGACGGGGCCAGAGGCTCGGGCTCACCTTGCGGCGGAGCATGGCGGTGAAAGTCGTCGGATCAGTGGCTCCCGCCGCTCGCGTCCTCCCTGCAACTCGTCCTGACGCTGCTGTCACTCAGGCGAAGATGAGGAGCTCATCGGCAGCGAGGGGGATAGCCAAAGATGGAGTGAAAAGCGCGGCGGAGCTGAGCTAAATAGTGACAAGGGTCCGGCAAAGATGGAATCGAGCAGCGAATCATGGAGCTCGGATCCCTAAAAAAGGTGGCGGGCGTGCATCTCGGATGGATCATCGATAGTCGGAGCCCGGGGTTTTGGGTTGATGATGATCGGATCATGCCAAGAAAAAGGGAGAAAATCGGGTCGGGGTGCAGATCCGGGCACCGGGTGGTCCAGGGGGAGAGTTGACCGGGGGTCAACAATCCCACGTGGACCAATTAGGTAATTCCTTTATTAATTATTTGTAAATTCATTTTAAAATAAAAAATGATTTTATTTGAAAATATTTTCAAAATGAAAAATATTTATTTATTTTCAAAGTATTTTTTAGTGATTTTATTTATTTTTTTGAGAAATAAATTATGTATTTACATTATATTATTATTATATATAGGTATGTATACCTATGTATTTTTTTTATTTTTAATTTTTTATTTATATATATTTATTCAAATTTCATATTCTATTTATTACACTATGAAATATGGAATATAAAGTGATTTTTATTGGCTTTTTATTATTTATTTACAAGGGGAAAATAAATACATCTTTTATTGTATGTGCATGGTATATATACATTTGATGAGAGAGAAAGTAATTATTTTTATTTTTATTTTATTTTTCCCATTTTTATTTAATTTTATATATAAAATAATAAAAACCCATTTTTATTTTTATTTTATATTAATAAAATATGTACATGAAGGAGTATTTTATTGGGAATGGCCCTATCTCTCTCTACTTGGGTTCTTTTACGGTCAGGCCAATGCTTGACCCTCCCTTGGTTTCAGGTCACTCGATATTTATTCTAAATATCTCCTTCTTTTTCTTCGTCTCTTTGTTCTTTTATTTTTGCACAAAAACATACTAATTATTAATATTTACACAATGCATGCAATTTGCTAAATTATTCTATTTACAAGTATCTACATGATGTTTTGCAAGGGTTTTGTAGCTAAAATAAAAGAATAAAGAGTGATGAATGGGGATTCATCACTTATTCTCCTACCGAATAGGGCCTAAGTTCTTAACCATGTTAATCATGACCCACATGGAATAGGTTTTACATTTTGGGCTTGTTTATACTGTTTTAGCACACGCACATCTGGTATTTACATTTTCATCCTTACAAAACTTGTACATTTACCTCCATTGTAGAAACAGTTTTGGCAAACTCTTAGACTTATTAGTCAACGACTGTGCTGGATAAAACTTTAAAAATATGTTACGATGAAAGTTAAAATAGTTAAGAGGAATAAGATACAGGTGAATTCATCCTTGGTTTAAAAGATAAGGAATGGATACATATTGTAGACAGAAAATAATTGATGACATAACTATAATGTGGTCCTTTCTTTAGGGTAGCTTAGTTATGTTGGGACGAAGTTCACGTCACTTGAGATATAGAGACATTACTGCTATAAAAGTGACATATGGTAATGAATAATTTATATATTCATTAGTATGTCCCATAAATTAAGTATATAAAATGAATATTATTTATTGCAAAAATAGCTATTTTTCTATTGGTAAGTATTCGTATATTGCAATCAAAAAGGAAAAACCTGTGGTTACATTTTTTTCCAGCAGACACGCAAGCAACAAACAACAAACACAAAACAGAAATTGGGATGCAGAGTTCAATTTCAACTTGCAGCAAGATATCTTTAAGCAGCTATCAAGCATCGAGATAAGACCCGCAGTCCCGGTAAAGGGCAGATTCAATGCTGTTGATACTCCAGTCCAAACCTCCGCCGCATAGGGGCAAAAATAGAAGAGATGAGTGCTTGTTTCCCTAACATGACTGCAAAGATAACAGTCTCCACCAATAGTCAGCCCGTACCTTGAAAGTCTTTCCAGCGTAGGGAGGCAATCCAAAATAGCTCTGTAAAGCACACATGCGTGCTTAGGGACCACCTTGGAGTTCCATAGGATAGGAGCCCAAGGGACAGTATCAACTTGTAGGAAAATCGGAAGCGGAAGCGTAACATAGAAAAGATAAATAAAACAAAGAACGCAGGATTTTAACGTGGAACCCTACTCCGTGAGGAGCGGGATGAAACCACGGGAGAAGCCCTCAAAGGGGCGTGATATGCATTGCACTTTCTCAATGAGTACAGGAGGTTTGGGGCTCTTTATATAGCCTCTCCAGAGCCTCCAAGTCCCACCACTAGACGATGTGGGACTAAACAACTGGGTGGGGTAAATGGATCCTGGAGGAGATCCATTTACCCTATTACAACTCAATGGGCGCATAATCAAATACTCTAACACTCCCCCTCAAGCTGGAGCATGCAATGCTCAGCTTGGACAAACAGAAAGATACTCAACTCAACGCTACAAGACACTACGGACAATATCAACCCAACGCGCACATGCTGCAGTCGAGGACGTTGCTTCTCATGCCGTGCAGGTGAGGAGGACGAACGGGCTGGAGTGTGAGTCAACTGAAGACTCGGAATCTGACCCTCGAGTCTGAAACTGCGCCTGAAGTCTCCTCGTCGGAGAACTGGGCCTCTCCCATCTGGCTCAGAGAATGGTGCACTGCTCTGGTGTACCTATGATACCACATTAAAACCCTTGCCCACAAGGGAATGGTCCTCTGCTCTGGAGTCCCTATGGCTCACATGAAAACTCTGGCCTGACAACTAGAAGAATGATGGGGACCTCTGACAAAGATGGCAACTTATGCTCATCTGACAATGATCGCACACTCGTGCGTGTCTGCAACTGGAGACTCAGAAGACAATCGTCGAGA